>CM060929.1:506244474-508744474 GCA_030765085.1 Allium cepa
AAATTGATCGTTATATTTACTATGATAAATTACTATATTTATGAAATGGAAATGTTTGGAAATTGAATAATTATGATTTAAGTGGAAAAGTGTATTTTCAAAGTATGACTTAACTCGATAATTGAAAATTTGGTTTTAATTGAAATTGTTAAGTTGAGTATATAAATGGAATTTAGTCTTGCTTATGAGGTGGGTATTTTAAAATAAAGTGGTAAGTTATTTGTTGAAATAAAAGAAGTAAAAGAATGTGTTTTTGACTTAATAAATGAATTATAGTTTAATTTGGATATTTATTGATAAAATTTTATTTTATTAAATCATAAGTTAAATGATATCCAAATGAATATTTTGAAGTGGGAAATGTGATTTTTATAAGTTAAATTGGCTAAAAATTGAAATTTTAATGTAGCTGAAATATACAATGTTTTTGGAAAGTTTATAATTGACTGAATAAACTTATAAATGCTACAACTTTGAAATGAATATTATTTGACATTAAATTTAAATGGTTAAATGAATCTTGTTTGGAAGATATTGATATTGAATTTTGATGGTCTAAATAAATATGTTTCAAAATGTTTGGTTTTAGAGTTGTTATGACTTGAAAGTAATATAGCTTTGGAAATGAAATTTTTTGGAAATTGTATTTAATTAAGAATTATCTTTAAATATATAAACTTTGAACATATTGGAAATGGAAGATTTAAGAATATGACCTTATAAAGTGGTTTGGGTTAAGGTGATTTAAAGGAATATTTCAAGTTTACTAAATTGAAGGAAATATTCAGTGATTTGGAAATTTGGGTTTTATTTAATAATATATTGATTTTGGTTTTGGAATTTAAATGATATATTATTACTTGGTTTTGAAGTGAAATAATATAGTATTTAATTTTTGAAAGGGATATTATTTTGGAAAGTATATAGATTTGGAAATACTGCCATTTTTGAAAATGGATATTATTTTGGAAAGTAATGGTATTTGATCTTTAAATGGTTTTGGAATAGAAATGTTTTGAAATAAATATCCATAGGTTATAATAAGGTTGGTTGTTAAAGAGACGGGCATCGAAAGTTGTCATACTCTCTGCCGACTTTGAAAAACACTTTTACAACGGTGTACGTTGTGGAGATTCTAGAATGAAGTAGGATGGTGACGACATTCCTTTGAGGTATATACATGGACCCAATTCCCGTGAGTCGGCATAAGGTAGATAAAACAGGAGCGATTGATGGGCTAAGAAGGTAGCACCTTTTATCGGACACACTCCTTCAATACCATTATATTACTTTGTGATTGATTGGGGCCCTTTGATTTGGGTGTGTGGCTCGAGGTGGGCGGTAGTAACTGCTACGCGTTACCACCGGTCCGGAAGCGTAATTGGTATATCTACCTTGGCATTGCCTAGTTGTGCTGTGTCACCAACCCTATCGTGTGTTGTACGAGTTTGGTTTTCTCCCGTAGCCCGTGGAGTATCCTCTGGTGGCTTCCCGGATCAGAAGGGACTATGATACTGGATGGACTACTGGGACTATTACGTGTTAAGGGGAATATTAGGTCACTCCTTAACGCTATATAAAAGTAAGTTTATTTTACTATAGACATTATTATAATAGCGAAATATTACTACATAGTAAATAGTTTAATGGATCCTTATAGGATGGTCAGTTCCAAGCATCCTTTAAGTCACTTGTACCTTATATTACAGTTCACTTGAGTTGGTTTACACTGTATAAGTATGTATGTCCTGACTCGAGTGTTTTGTGTTTTGCTTTGGGCTCAGGTCAGACTGAGTGATATAGCATTTGAGACTCACATTCGGAGTTGGAGCTTTGCATGAAGATCCAGCCATCTATTTCACTCCCAGTTGTCCAGTGATTCTAGTTATCCAGTTGACTCCAGTGTTGTATTCAGCTTTGTGCTTGTCTATCCTATTGAGGCTTCTGTTGTATCTTGTTTAACTCTGATGTATTTATATAGTAGCTTCATGAACTACTATCTCTTTACTTCCACTGCATTTTATTACCCTGTGTCTGTGGTCTGTGATTTATTTTTTTACTGCACATTCTGAGTTTTGCCAAATTTATTTTTACAATCAGCTATTTTGAGAAATTCAAGTCCGACATGTGCGGATGCGAATGGTTGAAAATATCGGGTCGTTACACAACCATACACCTATCCCCCTTGCTCCGATCAAGTCCAATGCTCCCTCGTCGAAGAACTAGCCTTGAAATCCACGTCGACCAAATCAGGGTCTAAAACCCTACTTCAACGTCGTTCGACCTCCACGGTGATCGATAAATCTAGAAACCAATTTTCCCGTGAGCTTCGACCTCCAAGCTACCTCCAGCGATGATCACGACCCTCCACTATTCGCCGATCACCAGAATTTATCCAAAGTATGATTCCCGTTCAACTTGCAAGTTATCTCGATTTACAAACTTAGAAATCATGATATTACTTTTAAAAATCATAGTATTCGAAAATGAATTAGATGATATAAACAAAAACCAAAATTTAAACAATAAATTTTCTGACTTGATTTAATTCTTACTGTTCTTCTTCCTCTCCAGTTAATCTACTTTCTAACTACACTTATAAACATTTTTAAAAACTAAATTTAGTTAATACAAGCATTTTCCTTTAAAAGATCCTAACCTAAAAGAGACTAGGGGAAGAGAATTTGATTTTTTGACTTATTTTAGCCTGTTAAAACAAAAACAGAGACATATTTTAATATGTACAGACATGCACACAATCAATTTCATATTTATATACATGCAAGCATATTCTACATTCATGCAAACATTTTTCACAAATTTACTTCATGTATTTATCAAATGCATTAAGATATAAACAGATTAAGCTTTTAAAAATTAGTTTACTCACTGTATTTTGGTTTGAACAGAGAAGCCTGAAAATCTGGAAATTTGATTTAAACTTTGAAAATCTGGAAACTTGAAACTACAAGCTTGAATTTTGCCAACTGGAAATTTAGTTGAGTTGAATCTTGGATCTTGAATCTTTGCTTCAGTTTTGAAAGCTTAAAGTAGTTGTTTTGTTTTAGTCTTTTTATTTTATTCTCTGGTTTAGGCTTCTCAGTTTTGTTTTGAAAAAAATGAAAGATAGAAGAAAATGAAAGAAGGTGCATAGATGAATATATAGCCTTTTTTATTATTATTTTAAAATGAAGAAAATAAATTAAATATGACACTTTTAATTTGCATGTTGTACTATGTTTACAAATGTCTTTTTGCATGCATTAATGTTTGTTTTTGTTTCTATATGTTTTCATTAATACATTTTCTTTTATTTATATTTATATAACTTTAAAGAAAAAGATATAAAATCTAATTATACATTAATTAATAACCATACATATATTAGTTTTAAAATGTAGAGCTTTTAAATCCAATTTATTTTTAAGATATTTACCTTTGAATTTCAAATCCAAATTCTATTTACAATCTACTTATATATATACACACATAAAAAACACATATTTTATTTGTTTTGAAAAAGAATAAGTTTTGGAACATTTTGAATGATTATAAAAGAAGGTTATCAAATCAATATTTGCCAAAATTTCGGGTTATCGCACTTTTATTCACAAAATATTTTTAAAACATTATCAAAGCTGTCAGTTCGTCTCTTAATAGATTCAAAAAACTCTATTAGGGTTTCAAATGAGAAACCCTATATATTTATTCTTGTTTACTATTTATTTTCTAAACTTCTTCTCCTCCACACCTCTAATTTTCTAAATCTAATGTATATACAAATCTCTTATTGTATATATCAAAACGAAGAGATCTAAAGGAGATTATTATAGGCATGTCAAATCCAAGAAGGAGGCAAAACTAAGGACCTACTATAAGTGAAAATCTTACTTTTTCTATTTTAATGATTGAATGGTGTAATCTGGATTTGATATATGCCTTGGTGAGTTTTGGATTACGAAAACATCACATTAAAAGTTCCCAAAATTCCTCCAAAGCGAAATGTCAATTCTTTGGTGGGAATCTTAATTGTTTTGTATTACAATAATGAAGATTGTGCATATTTAGCACTTTATGTGCTTTGCCTCCTATTCCATTTCTTTTTCTTTGGATATGATTAAGGGATTTGACTAAGAAATGGTGTCTGAGATATGAATTCTTATTCGTAATTTTCATAGTTTATTTCTACAAATTGAATATAAATTCCCTTGTCTAATTTCATATAAAAGAAGTTTAATAGAGAGTTAAGTCAATTAAATTGCAAGTTTCCATTATTATTGATTTATTCCATTATGGATTTGGATTCTAAATACAAATCTATTGATTTGATTTTAGAATATTGGATTTATGGTATATGTTAATGTGGAAATGAGACTTGCATAATTTTGAAAGATTTGACATTTTAACCTTTATTTTAGAGCATAATTTTGCATGCATAAAAATCAATAAATGCGTATTTATATATGTAAACTAGCGTGACTAACATACAATTGTAGCGTATTGATGGCATAGTTAATTAGGTTAATAATTTTTGTTTTAACCTCTCCCCTCAGGAAAGTAATTGATTGTAGGGGCATAATAAGAAGGATTACTTATAAAGCCTAAATAATTATTATGGGGAGATGTGTGATAAATTATGGAATATGACTAAGTTATATAGATGTGACAGTAGTCAAAGACATATAAAAGTCTGTCTAGCTAATCTGGCTACCAGCAATGTGACTTTGGGTCTGACATGCGACATCCTCTATATTAAGTAACTACGGATGATGAGAGGTTAGGCTCAAATTTGTAAGGTAAATCTACATAGCTAATTTGGCTACTAGTTCCTATAAATAGTAAAACTAATGTGAGTTGTCTCCGTAGGATACTACGAAGGACCTACTTTTGGGATTACAGGTGTTAAGTGGTTGTTTGAGGGTCTTCCTTTTCCCCTTATATGAAGGATTAAATGGTCCGTATTAGATGTAGGTACGATTGAGGATATCTCAAAAAGGTCTGCTTCAACTGAAGTATCAAGTATCCGAAGAGATTTATACGTAATGTCAGGTAGATAGATACATGTGTGGAGTTCGCCTTGGGAATATGTATTAAACGATAGGGGCTACCTCAATTGAGGTCTTAAATGGTTAGAGTCCGCTTATTTTCCATTAAAAGGTATTGAGTGACTTGAGTACTATCTCTCGCAATGGTAGAGATTAATAATGATGGTTATGAGATTGGATAATACAAAGGACCTAATTCGGAGATTGAAGGTATTAAGTGGTTGTTTGAGAGCCGCCTCTTTCCCTTATATGAAGTATTAAATGGTTTTGAATATTTTTTGAATGCAAAATACATATCCTTATTTAAATTATACTGCCTAAGTACTAATATAGAAAGGCTCGAAATTTCTATCACCATATATTGTTTTCTGACTCCCTCCTCATTACAACACAGGTTAGGAAAGGAGACGATGATTAAGATGGATATGACGATGGAAGAAGCTTATGGTAATAGTCTATTTATCTATTTATGTTATTTTCTGATGTACTCATTTGAAGATGTCAATGTATTTTTAAACATGATTATGTAACAGTTATTTTTGACATTATATTATGGTTTTGTGGCATTTGGAATTTTTAATAAAATGGGTACTGTTTATGCTATGATGTTCTTTCCGCTATGAGGTATGAATGAATAGATAAATAGCTCTATATTTTTTTTACCAACTAACAACTAACTTTGTAATGGGTCTAAGTTTCGATGGGCATTTTCTAGGTTGGGATTTAGGCCTGTTTCAGGATGGGTTGTTACACTATATTTGGCCGTGAAATTTTTGCTTGGCATTCTTTATTTATTCATTTCCTATATTAAAACTAATGTTAACGTTTTTCTTAAATGTTAAGTATCCCTTAATGTTAAAAATAATTATTACCCTATTTAATTTCTAAATTAACGTTATTTAAATTCAAAATTCGAATTCATTTGATTATTTTAAATTCAAAATTTTCAAATGTTAATAACTTCTCTATTTGAACTCTAATAGTGAAACTTTAAATATGAAAGTTGATAAGAAAATCACCATGAACACAATGGAGTAACTTCCATGTTCAAATTCTTACGTTTGCAAAATTTGTATTTTTAGCATTATTATTAATTAACTAATTCTTATTAGTTTTTTACGGCGTGTTACAAAATCACTCGATTACATTGTTTGCTTTTCAAAGCCCTTTGTCTTCTAATAAAATATAAATATTTTATATCCATCTTTCTGCATTTCATTTCAAAGTACATAACCAATAAACAAAGTGTGTTGCTATTGCACCTAGAAATATGTGCCAAAATACTAGAATTAAATACTGTCACATCTGTTATACTTACCAACTACTTAATACCAAAAACATAATAAAAGAGGCACCACACATTCTTTCGTTCTTCTCTCCTAAACCCTAAACCAATGTCTTCTCAAAATCAAGCTTCACCCATAAGTAAACTGAGGGATAATGATGGATTGTAATTGGATGATAATGAACGAGGATCGATGATTAATAGCCGTACGTCGAAAAAATGTAGTCCAAAAAAACTAAATGATGGTTGCTAACAGTCATATGACGTGTAAGCACCACCACCGTTCCTTCTACACAATAGTTAATCATCGTAGAAAACACCTGATTTATTTCCATGTTTTTTACGGAAGAAACTACAATTGTATGGCGATTAAAATCAAGGAATGACTATCATTCATTTTTCTATAACTTTTGCAAGCTAGGATTTTAAAGATCTAATGTTAGTACATAATATTTTGTTTTGAGATGTGTAAATCAAGTTTTATAATAGCTATGACGTCTGGCCTTGATACCCATGCTATCAAGGTGAGATTACCGTCTAAAAGCATGAAGAATGTACACAATAAAGGCATCTCGTCGTACATACTCCCTTGGATTTACATGATAACAACAATATAAATACTCACCGGTATATATCTCTTCTCGGTACAAAGCAACATGGAATTTTCCAGAATAAAACAGTATAGAATTAGTAATATAAACAAATTTTACCCATCCAATAATAAAGAAAGCATGTAAATATAATACAATAACTGGCACTGCAGTGAGTACATCACAAATACAAGATTCCATGTCTACACACACTAGTAATGCAAAAGTGGCATATGTACACATGCATAAGCTTGCATAAACACTTGTACAATAAAACACCATATGCAAATCAAAAGGTAACTAGCGTTGCCTTATGCAAGTCGTTCAAAAAGATCCCACAACGGTCTATGTTCTAAAAAACATGTAATAATCCTCACCCTTCCCCGATAATTATTATGAAAAATACTACTATGACTCGGGTCAGGCTACCTCTAACTGTGGATGTAATAATATCCAAATATATAATAGGTGTGTAAGGGTGAATGTCACACAAGGCACTAGATACTCAATATCTCAACGACCTCACACAATGTTCTGTCACCCTTTACCCTAATTGATAAGGTAAGGATGTACCATAATGACAATTATGTAATTTGATTATTAAAAAGATAAGGTTATAGCACAGCTTCGCCCAAACCGTGTAAAGGCAGCAGAATAGGGAAGAAGAATACACGACGGGACCTAAAAATATCCATAGCCACCTAGAAATGTTCCATAATTACTGGAAAGCTAGAGTGGAGGAGCCAGGCGCAAGAGGCAAGGACACGCTGACGACGAATAGTGGAGGAGTTGGAGAAGCGAGATCCGATGATGACTTGCGGAGTGAGAGAGGGGATAGATTCATTTGGATCTGGAAATTAAAAAAATGAAGATAAGCATCCTGGCAAAAGAAAAGGAGCGAAGAGGAAGAATATGAGGGGTTTTGGATTCATTTTATCAATCCGTTAATGTTTCAAAATATTTGCTTGGAAAATACTTAAATATAATTATAGATAATAATATCAAATATTGATGCATTTTAAACATTTTTCCATTGAGGCATTTGCATGGGAAATTTATGTCATCTGATGTATTTCTACAGTTTATCAGTAAAACCAATATTATTTTGTACAATACAATATGAAATTGTGGTCATTTGTTTAGACTAGCAATCTACTAAAATTTAACTTAAATATTTACAAAAATTTGCTTAGAACAACATTTTGGAAACATTATACCTGCTCTTTTTTTAATTTTGAACTTCCATGTTGATTTTGACCTTGTGCCGTTGTGTGTTGATTATAGAATTCTCCATCTGTAGCAAATTTGTTCCATGCTTTTTCTTTATGAATAAATTTGCAAGTGCTTTTCATTGACATATAATTTCGATTTAGATATTCAAGAGATATGACGGAATCAGGATTTTGTCTTCGATTCGAATTTGTAGATGAATATTGGTGTAATTGATGGTAACGAAATCGATTTAGGTTTTCAAGAGTTTGTCTTGGGATAATATGTTGTTGAAATGATTTACGTATTTTTATCAGAATTTGAGCGTTTGTTTTTTATGTGATAAAAGATGTGTTAATTGAGGGTAAAAGTGAAATTTTAAACAAATGTTTAAAAAGATGGATGTATTTAGAAATTAAATTTTGAAGGGATCTAGGCCTTAATATTTTCAAATGTAAGGATGTAGGGAAAGTTTTCCCCTTTTCTTTTTGCCGCGGATCAAATCACGTTCTTCTGTTCCATATGCAATCAACACGTCAAGGTCCCAAGGTTCGGTAGAGCATGTGGTTGACTTGCGATTTATGAAGGATAAGGGTATTTGCTTACGTAGATTTGAGAATGATGAACCAGTTTAACTAGTTAGTGATATGACACTTTAGGGTGATGTTGTAAAGGTCATGGGTTCGAATTCGCAATCCATCAAGATGGATGCTTTGCTTGCTTATTCAAAGAAGAAAATTGAGACCAAAATTGATATTGAAAATAGAAAAAAAATATGTCATTCCTTTTAAAAAAAGGAATCTTGCTTAGAAGCCCCCGGTTATCTTATATTTGCAAAATGAATATCATATGCATCTAAAGGTATTTTTATTTACTGCTTTTTCTTTATTTTGAACTCTAGATTTTATGTTGAGCTACATGTTGTAATTTAAGAAATATGATCTTAAGGTATGGAATTCAAGTAGAGTTACTAAACATATGAATAGAATTGTGACGACCTGGAATTTCTAACGCAGCTCAAAACGCATAGAAACTATTTTAATCGTTTTACTTTAAATTTGATCGTTTACTTCCATAACTCGCGCATATGATCGATTTAGCCTTCGAAACACGTTCCATTGTGTTCGAAACGCGGGTAAAGCCTTATAATCGCCTAGCGGCATTCCTTAAGATGAGTTCGAAATTTTAGTAGCAATTAACGAGGCATTTTGGAAGTTTTACAATATGATAAAATTAAAATAAACACTCATGCTCAAGAAGCCATCCCCAAATCTATATCTTATCTCCGTCGCCCTCTCTAATCTTAAAAAACAGAAATCGAACTCAAATAAATAAAAACGGAAAATTGACTTCGCGTTCTCGAACGAAGCGGCCACCTGTGAGTCGTTCGCGATGGCGAGGCAAGGGTTGTCGCACGCACGAAGATGGGCCGGCGCTCAGGGTGCTTTCGAGGCCAGTAGTGGTGGAGTTCTGGGATTGCGAGGGCTCGTGGAATCGAGATGTAGGGTTTCGTGCGAGCGACGATCTCGAAGTGAGCAAGGTTGGCATCGCGGTCGATGAGCGCGACTTTATCAGCAAAGACGAAAGGGGGAGGCCACAACGTCGTTCGATTTGGATGAAGGGTTCGGCATCTCGACTTTAAGAGGACTCATACTTTCTAATCGCGTGCGCGAGTAGGCAGTGAGGTACATATTTACAGATTATATTTTGTTCAAATTTAATATATGCATAAATATTTATAAAAATAATAAGAAGAAGAAGAATATAATAACAGTAAGTTTTATAAGCCAGTATATTTTCTTCGAAGTTATTGGTTTATTTATGAGTATGTATATATGCAGTAAAGTAGCCTCTGTTGTCATTTAAAAAAAACAAACTTTTATAATAAATATATATATATATATATATAAAATAAACAAATGTTTATGTGAAGACAGATTTTTGAAGTCTATGATTTATTTATATTTATATAATTTCGAGGATAAGATAAAATAAGTACACAAATTTTAAATACGTGTATTAAAGAGATTGACTTATTTAATTATTTTTGTAACTTGAAATTTAATTATTTTGTTCTTAAGAATTATTATTATAGGAAGATTAGCTAAAATAAATTATTTGTAAATTAAATTAAATTTATCAAATGAAAATTAATTATTCAAATTTTTCGAATATTAATAAAATCATTTAATTTTTATACGAGGTTATAATCCGGGAAACCAAGTCGAAATTGAAGTGGACTGCAAAACAAATTCAAAAGTGAGTTAATCTCACTCAACTGGGTTTTTATTTAAATTTAAATGGTTAAATTTAAATGATTGGTTGAGTGGTTGAATTGAATTGATGTGCTATATTATATATAGTAGTATATAGTATATATTTGATTTCCCGCATCATATAGTGGATGAGACCCTATGCGCCGCATAATAGCGGATGATATTATATAAATCCCATATACCGTGATATTCCACCTCGAAGTGGAATTGGTATTGTGCTAACATCTGTGGATGTAGGGATACAGGTTGGAGGGATCCAACTGGATTCCTCACAATGTAGAAATTTTTCATAATTGATGATGCATTTAATTTATAGACCGTGAAGGATGAATTTGGGAATTAAATTGTGCTGTGTTATGATTGGGTAAATATAATTTGGGATTCTAGAATATAAATAGAATAAATTGCGTGGTTTGATAGGTAATTACTTAATGTAATTAATAAAATATAATTACGTAGGGAAGTAATTAATAAAAAATTATTGGATGTAATCAGTTGAATGATGATTTGTTAATAGAAGTAAATTGGGTATAATTACTTTGTGTAATTAATCAAGAGATTAAATAATATCATTAATTAAGGAGTAATTAATTTATTTAGTGAAGTAAATAAAAAGGTAGATAATTACAGGATGAGATAAATCAAGGGTGATTAATATGTGTGGTTTAATTAATCATTAATTATTTAATGTAATTAAATTAGATTAGGATAAATTGAAACGTAAATGGAAAATCATTAATTTATATAATCAATGACGTAATTATAGATTGATTAATTAAGATTAATTAATCAATAATAAGTGATTTATGAGAAATTAAAGATTTATGTAATTAATTATAGTTAATTAATTTGTGAAGTAATTATAGATTTATGTAAGTAATTATAGTTAATTAATTTGTGAAGTAATTAAAGATTAATTATTGATTTTAGTTAAGAATAATTAATTTGTGAAATTAATTAAAGATAATTACTTGAAGGTAATTGAAGAATAATTAATCCAGGGTGATTAATTAAGATGGATAATTAAGGGATGATAAATAAATTGATTTACAATTAATTAATGTTAAATGTAGGAATCTAAGTGATCGAGGTTGGTAATTCAATTTGAATTAATTAAATAAATTTGGAAGTGATCAAGTTGCTTATGGATGATTGGGTGGTATTGGATGCCTTGAATGAGACTCGAAGAGATCGGGTCGGGTATTAGGAAATACCCGAAACCACTTCGAATTTTTATAGATTGATATGTGAAATCTATAGGTTGGAATGAAGTGATTTAAATGAATTGGACTATTTAAATCTAAATTCTGGTACTTAGAAAATTGATGTGTGAAATAAGTGTGATGCCTATAACAAATTGTGAATTTGTAAATTAATACGAGTTACCCCGGATTTTATATTAGTTGTATGCTTTGTATTTCATGTTGGATAAGTTTACTCACGCTGGTTTTCAGCCTGACCCGGGTGTTACTTTGATGTAATGCTCGGGTCAGACCGAGTATTACAGATTTTCAGGTAGGGATGTTCTGGAGCTCAGAAGGGGAGCTAGATGGCAAGAAAGTGATTTCGCTGTATTATATTGCTGTATATCTGTGACATGGTAATTGTGTATATTCAGTGTCTTTATATATGTATAACTCTGATGTATTATAAAGGTATTTTGACAGATACAGAATTCCTTTGTAAACTGTTATTATTCATTAATATATTTTATCCGCCGCGAATGTGAGATGTTGGTGTTTCTGATCTTCTTCTATCTCTTTCTTCTTTTTCCTAACTATTTGGAATTTTCGGGATCGAAAATTTCGGGTCGTTACAGTTGGTATCAGAGCTGAAAGGTTAAGCAAGAACCTTGGCTCTGGTGGGGATTACTTATTAAATAGAGTCCGTAGCACTCTAGAATGAGTTGAGTATATATATATGAGCGCGTACTTGTTATTTTCTTATATAAAGATTTTAAATGATTTTATATAAGAATATATTTTGAAATATAAAGCAATATTTCTTTCCAATAAATATTAAGGTAATTGGTTGTTATATTATTTGAAAATTTAATAATGAGAATTAAGATGTATAAGTCTAAAAAAAAATTAAATTGATGGGAAAGTGAACAGTTTTGACTCTGGACTATTTTCAATATAAATTGTTTTAATATAAACTTATTTTTTTTTCAAGCTATTTAATATATACAACCTCTCTTTTTAAAGCCAAATTATATTTTTATTTGTTTTACGATTATTTTTGGAACTATTTAACAATTTTTCAACTGTTTTATCAATTACTACTATTTTTCAACGATTTTACAAATTAATTATTATTTTTCAACTATTTTGCAATTATCTAAAATTTCTAAAACTTTTTAACTATTTTCCAACTATTTTACAATTGGATAACTATTTTACAGCTATTTTGCAAACTAATAATTATTTTTCAACTACTTGTCTATTTTTAAAATTTTCAAGCTATTTGCTAAATAGAAACTGGTCGGAGTTCGAATTGTTATTGATTAAATACCCAACAGGGATAAAAATTGAAGTGATGATCCAAAATGGGAATTAAGGCAATTGTGATTATGTAGATAGAAATTAAAGGAAATGTGAATAGAAAGAGAAATTGATTTAGTCAATAATCAAAGAAAATAAATACGTAGGATGTACGTATATTATTCTGTTCGCATAGTGATTTGATCCAGATTCGAGCATAGAATTTCGAGATAGTTTATCGATCCGAATTGGGATTTTTCACTTGATTTTCGACGGTGAACCTGGATATGGATTGTTGATTGGTTCTGGATATTCTCTATCATAGTTATGGCTATGCAAGGAGAATGACGATTTCTGATCAAGAAACCAGATCTGTGTCTATACTAGGACGTCGCGTGGACGATACTTGTTCGGAAGTGAAACTGTGTGGTCGAGTGAGCGATCAGATTGGTATAGCGTATGATGATATGTGTACATCGTGCGGATTTGAATGAAATTGATATCGAAAAGAGTAATCAAATTTGAATATTTGATTTTGAATAAACGAAGTTATATATCTTTGTTATATAAGATAAATCTCCCTTTGTGCAATCTATTGCCGGAAGAAAAGGATTTTGAAAGTGTTTGAAGTATAAAAGGAATTTTATACAAGTTTGAAATGATCTAAAATTTTTAAACATATATATATATATATATAAAGGATCTTATGATGATTTTGGAGAAAGGTTTTGAGAACCTTTTGATTTGGAAAGGCTTTGATTTTTGGGTAAAATCAATATTGGAATTTGGAAAGCCTAGTTTGAGAATTATCGATTTTTGGATAATCGATTTTGTGTAAAGGAGCTTTTTACGAGATCATACTAGGTGTATGATTTGAAAGATACTATATGTGTATAGTATAAAGTGTTTTGATAATGGCTCTGGGGAAAAAGGTGCTCCCCTGAAATGAACTTCTCAGGAATGCCACCGGATGGTGCTGCCCTGAACCCTAAGGGGTGGTTCTAAAGTTGATACTGTGAGGAGTCCGGACAAAACTAGTTCCTGAGGATTATGAGTAGTGTGTAGAGAAAGTCGAGGGGCGTTGATGCCTACAGAGGCATTTGGGTTATGCTGTGACGACAGTGTAACTCGACGTCACTGCGATCTACTACAGACCATAGCGAAAGTCGTGTGTGCTGCTGAGAGCCAACAGTCTACATTTGATTTTACATCGGTAGACTATGACCTATGGAAGCATAGCGAAAGTCGTGTGTGCCGCTGAGAGCCAACAGTCTACGTTTGATTTTACATCGGTAGACTGCGACCTATGTAGGAGTGGAGAAGTTTCATTTCAACAGCGAAAATCGAGGGCGCTGATGCCTACAGTTACATGGACTTTTGTTGTGATGGCAACGTAACCCTGGAATGTGACTGCGATCTGTTGTGGGTTCCATGGCGTAATCGTGGGGCGCGGAGTGCCTACAGTTACATGGAATTTTGCTGCGATGGCAACGTAACCCGAGATGTAACTGCGACCATGGATGGGGGTGATGATTTCCAGAGCATTCTCACTAAGATATTTCCTCTATTTTCAAAAAACCATTTTCTATATTTTCAATAAAATTATTTTTCAAGTATTTTCACTGGGTGTTGAAACGGGCTTACCAAGTACTTATAAATTTTCAGTCCTACGCCTGATCAACGTATGACCGAATTTCTGTGAGAACAAGGATGGACTGGTTGACATATCGAGTTATAAGAAGTATTTTTATAAAAAAAATGCTGTTTTAATAATATTATGTGAATTTAAAAGCATTTCTAAAATTTTAAAATAAAAGTGATGAAATTTTGGAAAATGAAAGAAAATCCAAACTGGAATTATATTAAAAAAATTGAACTTAGGAAAATTTAATGAATCGATTTTTTGTAATAAAATCGAATATTGAATTAAAAGTTGGAAGTAAGCTAGTTAGCTAAATAAATTATTTGATAGAGTATATTAATAAAATTTAACTCGGTTAAATAAAATGGATTGTAAGTTAATAATGGAGTTTGGAAATGAACTCGAATTATAAATAGAATTCGATTTGGATTTGATAATGGATTAAAATAAGTGGAGAGGTTCTAAAAAAATGAAAGTGAATTATAATAGAAATGGTTTGAGTTGCAAACAAAACCCAGGTGAGTAGAAATAAATTGAGAATGACTTTACTAATAAAATAAATTCGAAAATGAATTAAGTAGGTGAATTAAAAAATTAAAATGGGGTGAATAAATGGGTTAATTGAATGAAATAATAAATGGATGAAGTCTGATTGAATAAAAAAATTAAATCAAAAGTTTTAGTTAGAATTGGGTTATCAGAATGAACTTAAGTTATGAGGCATATTAAATTGAAGTAAAATTACTTAAGTCAATAAAAGCTTGGTTTCGAGTAAGAATGGGAGACCGTTAAATAAAAGTTTGGGTTAAATTTATTTGGAAAATGGATATGAATATAAGCATCGAATGTTGTCAAGCTCAATGAAATAGTTTTAAAATGAAACCAATGCGGAGATGAAATGAAATGCAAATGTATGGTTGGTGAATAAATTAGAAATGAAATAGAATTAAATACAAAATGAGTTGAAATTAATTTGAAGTAGTTATAGACTAAAATGGATACTCTATTAAGCGTATATCGCCGAATTTATATAGAAATAGTTGTCGTTTGACGTAAACAAAGGAAATTAAAATTTTATGAGTTGATAAAGATTGAATAAATTGGTTTTAAAATCAATCGAAGTGAATATGAGTTTGTTTTGCTTAAAAATGAATTGAATGTAAGAAATTGAGTTGAAAACCATTAAAATTTAATAAAATGGCATATGAATTGGTTGAAAGCAATTGAATTAGCTTTAAAATTATATAAATAGCTTATGGGAAGCGTTTGGTGCTTGTTGCTTATGAAATGCATGTGTTTAGCTATTGAAAGTAAGTGAAATGCTAATAAATTTTCTATATATGCCACTTACATATTTAAATTGAGTAAGTACAGGTACCTAAAGGCCGTTTGGCTGGATTTGGACGCGATAAATGCTAGAATTATAAGTGCGTGCTTAAAAAGCTAAATAAAGGTACGCCTACGCAATAAAAATAGAAAATATGAACTGTTTTTGTTTTTCCGACCGTGTGGGTCGATGTATATATATTTATATCTCTTGTCAAATTTCAAAAGCTCCTCCGTACAAAGGAGACTCTGCCAAAATTTTCCGAAAATTTTGCGAGTAAGAAAAATTTTTGAAAAAAAAATTGGACAAAATTTTGTTAGCGACAAAACGTTTTAAATTGAAAATTGAAATAAATTAGTGAATGAAACTAATTTAAAGTAATATTATGAATCAGTTAAAGTGGAAGATAAAATTCAATATTCAGAATTAAAGATAAATTGAATTCATATGGAAATGGGAAAAACTAATTTGAATAGAAGTAAATATGGAAACTTCTATAAGGAAATGTATAAAATGATTCTAAAAGCTATGATTGGATATTATTGCTAAGTAGGATATACAGGTATTATAAAGGGGAAGGAAAATTGGCTTTGATTTCAGGAGATAATTTGAATTGCCCAACTAAAAGGTACATGTTTAAATTTCTGTATGAAATTTGATTGGGTTTTTGATCTAGCCACTTGGTTTTTTATTTTCTTTTGGAATTTGAAAGCCCGTAGAGGCATTTTGTAGTTGTACCGAGTTAGCCGCGCAAAGGAGACGCTGGCGAAATTTTTCGGAAATTTAGGAAGTTAGAAAAATTTGAGAAAGTTTTGATAATTTAAATTTGGATTTAAATCTAGATTTGAATAAATGAAGTAAATAATGTTGTTGGAAACTATGGAAGGTTTTGGAAGTTGGTTGAAGTAATAGTGGGTCTTTAATAAACGATATGTTGTGGCAGGTTGATAAAACTGTTTGGTTTTGGAAAATAGTAATGGTATTGAATCATTCTTCTTAACTAGCAATTTCGGGGACGAAATTCTTTTAAGGGGGGAGGAATGTAACGACCCGGAATTTCTAACAATTTAAATTGGAATAATTAATTGATTTTAAATATTTAAAAGTTGATTTTTTTAACTTGAATTCAAATATTATTATTATTTAGCAATTAAGTTATTGGATTTAATAAACTGAAATTGGGTGAATTGTTGAATCTTCAGTTTTAAGCCTGTTGAAAATAATTTGAAGGCTTGTAAAATTTATATGATGTATTGAATAAAATAGAATGGTTGGAATTTAATTTAAAGGTGATATGTTCGGTTTTGAAAATATATCGTTTAAATCGATATTTAAAAATAGCCTTCTGAGGCACAGTCTCGGAATTCGACGAAACCAGTTCCGTTGGATCCGTAATAGTTAGTTATTATCGGGTTTCGATTTTCGTAGCAATCGGAGTTGTCGTTTGACCCTGACAGCTCAAAACGCATAGAAACTATTTTAATCGTTTTAATTTAAATTCGATCGTTTACTTCCGTAACTCGCGCATATGATCGAATTAGCCTCCGAAATACGTTCCATTGTGTTCGGAATACGGGTAAAGCCTTATAATCGCCTAGCGGCATTCCTTAAGAGGGGTTCGAAATTTTAGTAGCAATTAACGAGGCATTTTGGAAGTTTTATAATATAATAAAATGAAAATAAACACTCGTACTCAAGAAGCCATCCCCAAATCTATATCTTATCTCTGTCTCCCTCTCTAATCTTAAAAAAAGAAATCGAACTCAAATAAAAAAAATGGAAAATTGACTTCGCGTTCTCGAACGAAGCGGCCACCTGTGAGTCGTTCGTGATGGCGAGGCAAGGGTTCTCGCACGCACGAAGATGGGTCGGCGCTTAGGGTGCTTTCGAGGCTAGCAGTGGTGGAGTTCCGGGATTGCGAGGGCTCGTGGAATCGAGATGTAGGGTTTCGTGCGAGCGACGATCTCGATGTGAGCAAGGTTGGCATTGCGGTCGGTGAGCGCGACTTCATCAGCAAAGACGAAAGGGGGGAGGCCGCAACGTCATTCGATTTGGATGAAGGGTTCGTCATCTCGACTTTGAGAGGACTCGTACTTTCGAATCATGTGCGCGAGTAGGCAGTGAGGTATATATTTACAGATTATATTTTTTTCAAATTTAATATATGCATAAATATTTATAAAAAAAATTAATAAGAATATAATAACAGTAAGTTTTATAAGCCAGTATATTTTCTTCGAAGTTATTGGTTTATTTATGAATTTGTATATATGCAGTAAAGTAATCTCTGTTGTTATTTAAAAAAAACAAATTTTTATAATATATATATATATATATATATATATATATATAATACACAAATGTTTATGTGAAGATAGATTTTTGAAGTCTATGATTTATTTATATTTGTATAATTTCGAGGATAAGATAAAATAGATATACAAATTTTAAATGTTATTTTAAATATGTGTATTAAATAGATTGAATTATTTAATAATTTTTGTAACTTGAAATTTAATTATTTTGTTCCTAAGAATTATTTATTATAGGAAGATTAGCTAAAATAAATTATTTGTAAATTAAATTAAATTTATCAAATGAAAATTAATTATTCAAATTGTTCGAATATTAATAAAATCATTTAATGTTTATACAAGGTTATAACTCGGGAAACCAAGTCGAAATTGAAGTGGATTGCAAAACAAATTCAAATGTGAGTAATCTCACTCAACTAGGTATTTATTTAAATTTAAATGGTTAAATTTAAAAGATTGGTTGAATGGTTGAATTGAATTGATGTGCTATATTATATATAGTAGTATATAGTATATATTGGGTGACTGATTTCCCATATCATATAGTGGATGAGATCCTATGCGCCGCATAATAGCGGATGATATTATATAAATCTCATATACTGCGATATTCCACTTCGAAGTGGAATTGGTATTGTGCTAACATCTGTGGATGTAGGGATACAGGTTGGAGGGATCCAACTGGATTCCTCACAATATATCAATTATTTTCATAATTGATGATGCATTTAATTTATAGACCGTGAAGGATAAATTTGGGAATTAAATTGTGCTGTGTTATGATTGGGTAAATATAATTTTGGATTCTAGAATATAAATAGAATAAATTGAGTGGTTTGATAGGTAATTACTTAATGTAATTAATAAAATATAATTACGTAGGGAAGTAATTAATAAAAAATTATTGCATGTAATCAGTTGAATGATGATTTGTTAATAGAAGTAAATTGGGTATAATTACTTTGTGTAATTAATCAAGAGATCAAATAATATCATTAATCAAGGAGTAATTAATTTATTTAGTGAAGTAAATAAAAAGGTAGATAATTACAGGATGGGATAAATCAAGGGTGATTAATATGTGCGGTTTAATTAATCATTAATTATTTAATGTAATTAAATTAGATTAGGATAAATTGAAACGTAAATGGAAAATCATTACTTTATATAATTAATGACGTAATTATAGATTGATTAATTAAGATTAATTAACCAATAATAAGTGATTTATGAGAAATTAAATAATAAGTAACTAAAGATTTATGTAATTAATTATAGTTAATTAATTTGTGAAGTAATTAAAGATTAATTATTGATTTTAGTTAAGAATAATTAATTTGTGAAATTAATTAAAGATAATTACTTGAAGGTAATTGAAGAATAATTAATCCATGGTGATTAATTAAGATGGATAATCAAGGGATGATAAATAAATTGATTTACAATTAATTAATGTTAAGTGAAGGAATCTAAGTGATCGAGGTTAGTAATTCAATTTGAATTAATTATATAAATTTGGAACTGATCAAGTTGCTTATGGATGATTGGGTGGTATTGGATGCCTTGAATGAGACTCGAAGAGATCAAGGTCCGGTATTAGGAAATACCCGAAACCACTTCGAATTTTTATAGATTGATATGTGAAATCTATAGGCTGGGATTAAGTGATTTAAATGAATTGGATTATTTAAATCTGAATTTTGGTACTTAGAAAATTGATGTGTGAAATAAGTAATGCGTATAACAAATTGTGAATTTGTAAATTGATACGAGTTACCCCGGATTTTATATTAGTTGTATGCTTTGTATTCCATGTTGGATGAGTTTACTCATGCTGGTTTTCAGCCTGACCCGGGTGTTACTTTGATGTAATGATCGGGTCAGACCGAGTATTACAGATTTTCAGGTAAGGACGTTCTGGAGCTCAGAAGGGGAGCTAGATGGCAAGAACGTAAGGAGTGTTTTCGCTGTATTATATTGCTGTATATCTGTGACATGGTAATTGTGTATATTCAGTGTCTGTATTTATGTGTAACTCTGATGTATTATAAAGGTATTTTGACAGATACAAAATTCCTTTGTAAACTGTTATTATTCATTATTATATTTTATCCGCTGCGAATGTGAGATGTTGATGTTTCTGTTCTTCTTTTTCTTCTATCTCTTTCTTCTTTTTCCTAACTATCTGAAATTTTCGGGATCGAAATTTTGGGTCATTACAAGAATAATCATTTTTAACGAATTTCGCAAGTTTAAGTGTTGCAAACCATTGCTTATTTAACTCTAGTAGTAATCTAGAAAACAACGTTAAACATTATGAGATAGTAGCCGCAATTAAGTATGCCTATGTGTATTTAGGATATACACAATGCTTTATTTAATTGTCTACCTGCAAAATATTTACCATAGTTCCTAAGAATATTAATAGACTGATGCTAAAGGTAATCTCCACGTTTCATTTAATTGTTTGTCCGCAAATATTTTAAATACTCTATTCAAAAATATCATCCCACGCTGTAGGATTAAGATCTTCCACTTATTTTCAAACTTAATACCTGAAAACTACTTCTAAAAAAAATTTGATTAAACACCCTGATTCATGTTTTTGACGAAAATAAACATTTTAAACTACACGTATTTACAATTAAAACTATAAATATTTATACTTTAAAATATAAATATATACTGTTTAAAATGCACATAATAATTAAATAAATATTTACACTGTGAACTACAAATATTTAATTTGTAAAGTATGTACTCTCGGAGTGTGGTCTGAGATTTTTATTTTACAAAAATATATAGTTAAATCTGCAATTATTTACAATATAGAACATAAATATTTACCGATACCAACATGCAGAATTTAAAATGCACGATTTCCCTAAAGACATTGAACAACAAGATTTTTTTTTATAACCTTTCAGAACGAAAACAAGAAAACCAAGAGAATCAAAGAAAAGAACAAACTTTAGAAAAGAATTGCTTAAAGGACACAAAATTTTAATTTTTAAGCTAAAAAACAAAAGTTAGTACTAGTTAACATTACATTCAATTTTCACATTATCCAGACTAAGTTCATTCAATTTTTACATCAAACAGAATATATTCAATTTTAGACTCAACAAATGCTAGTCATAACTAATATTGTTCTTTAAACTAAAAAAAACTTGCCCTTCAACTAAATTTCTTTCAAAGGTTATTATTTTCCTACAAAACCAAGCCTCTTGTAGGCAGTCGACCGTGAAAACCATGAATAAATAATTTGTTACATGATGGTTCCAAACATACCCACACATTGCTCACTACGTATGGTGCTGAATATCATATGTTACAGAAACAAGCACGCCAAACTCCTTAAAACTAAACAGGCAAACAGATGACAATACATTAGACTGAAGCAACGAGATGTTTCATCATGGGCACATACTTAAGGAAAAAAGGGATCACCAGAAAAGATATCAATCTTGTTTCAGTACTAAAAAAGTAGAAAAAACTACCTCATTCTGAAAAGGTTCAAAACAAAATTTAACACATAATAAAAGCTGAACAAATTCAAAATCAAAATACAGTCAGTTTCCCACAACATTTACTTTGCAGACAGCTTCTCTTTGGCCTTCTGGATCTTCAAAACCTTCTTTACTATCTTCTGCTCCTCCACTAGGAATGCCCGAATAATTCTACAGCTCAGAAGAAGAAAAACATCAGTATATAGCAAAACAAGGACCAGGAGAAACTTATTAATAATGTGGTTTTCCTTAATTAAGATAGACAATGAAAAAAAAACAATCAATGAGATATGGTTTTAATCTATATCAAATTTAAAATGGCTTATAAGCATACCATATATATTCCCATTTTACAATCAAAGCTTTTGATAATTATCAGCAAGTTCACCAAATTTTGAACAGTTAGTACTGAAACATTGGGACGCCCAAATAAAACAGGAGGGTAAAATATGTCAGGGGTAATAAAGATTTTGTCAATTATGTGGTATGGCATTAAAAAAATCGAGCGTGCATTTGTAAGAATTTAATTCTTATCAGGAAGAATTTATCTACAGTCAGTTAAAAATAACGTGTGAACTAACTGAAGTGTTGTTGTAGTTGCCTGTTTACACACACATAATCATATGCATGCACGCGCACACACACATGCATGTGTCCACATGCACATAAGCATAGATAGAGACCATAGAGACTGAATATAAAAAATCATAACTAGAAACCAGGACAAAGACAACAATAAATACCACAACTTGTTCGAGGCCAATTTCAAAATTGTGAACTTTTGACAGGCCCAGAAAACTGCAATTTCACTACTGCCAACCTTCAATACAAGCGCTCGCTACCTTTTTCACAGCATATTTACTCTGCAAATTGACTTTCTATTCCATTATTTATTAGAAAATCACTTCTTCGGATCTTAGAATCCATGAAACAAGATCACCCACCCCCCTCCCCCCAAAAATAAAAAACAACCGAAAGGAACTAATTCAACTGCTTTATTAGTGAATAAATATATGTAACAGCTTGTTCGAGGCCGATTTCAATACCAAAAGGTTTGACAGGCACGGAGAACTGAATTTTTTTTATTGCCAACCTTTAATGCAAACGATTGCTATCTTTTTAGCGCCTTTGCTCTGCAAATTGGTTTTTGATCTGATAATTTATGTGCACTAACTTTCTTCAAACAAACAAAAAAATGACAAGAATCTAGAAGAACTAAAATCACTTAGAATGGAAAATATGACAAATTTACTCAATTAAGGAACTATGATGGTCAGCTGAAATACTAATTAAATATCGAAGCAGGAACAAAATAAAACCACTCACCTTTCTTTGACAGCGCTTCCAGATAGGACACCTCCATAAGCACGGTTAACAGTCCTTCGGTTCCTTGCAAGTCTAGATCTCTTGTACTCAGCCGGTCTTAGGTGAGGTATCTGTATCAGCAATTGTGTTAGTTGATAAAACAATAGATGAAAAAAGTGTAAAAGAATGACTTTACTAAATTCTCGATATCAAGTGAAATGTACTTTGAACAAAACATCTTCGACGCACTTCTAGGTTAAGCAGGCAAATTTTGTACATTGTGCAGATCAATGTTCAACTTAAATATGATATATACAAAATCGCATGCTTCTGGATTAAAGAGAAGGGATGATTGACCATGATGTTATATGACAAGCATAACTTTAAAATTTTATTGTCAAACAAAAAAAATGATATTGTATATTTGTACGATGGCCACTCTCGAAAACCGTTATTAATAAATTTTATGTACCATGAGAAGAACAGTTTGACGTGAAAAAGGGAATTTGGGCAAAAATATTAGTCTTGCCTAAGGCAACCGAAATCTTAAGACTGGCCCTATATAGTATGAGCACAAATGTAATTCTGAACTTCTATTAGAACGTGCAATCATTCCAATCTAATGCAAGATTAAAAATAAGAGTACATTGGTAGCTTACACATGCAATTACAACTAAATTCACAGCAGGCATCTCTGTAAACAACAAATGAAATTAGCAGACTTCTTCGTAAACAAATGAAATTAATTCTACTTTATTATTATTATTATTATTATTATTATTATTATTATTATTATTATTGTGATTGCATTTATAAACGCAAATTTACATGTAATATCAAATTAACAATGTATATTGATTGTCTCTAACATACATTCAGCTTTGAAGATAATGTTTTTTCAAGAGTGGTGCTAAAGGCACTATGTTTTAGACTTTCTACTAAGGCCACAATGTTTCACACTAGCACTACATTTGGTTAATGTTGTTTCGTAAACAAGTAAAAGCTCGACTCCACCAACCTTGGAAGGATTTTTGACAAGATAAGGTGCATTAGATAACAAAAATTCGTAAGAACGAAGGCCAAGCACCCCTAACAAAGACAAGGCAGTTCAAAAATGAAAATTTGATGTCTCAAGTTAAACACTCTCAAAGAACAATAATGGCTTAAACCTACTATGGATATATTCCAACCCTGTAACTCCAAAAAAGGAACCAAATGATGATGAAGCATTCTATGTAGGGTTGTTATGGTAACAGTAATTATCTTGTTCTTGTGCCACAACCATAGTTATTAATGGTGCACGCAAAGCCTCCCCAACACTTTGGCGTACGGCATGGCAAATAGTGCGCCTTTATAATTTATTGCGCGTGTTTTAATTTTTAATTTTTACATGTAATATATATATATATATATATGCGATAATAATAATAAATTTAAAAAGTTCAATATTTTTGCTAAACATATGCAACAAAGATTTTTTTTGGGCATTTTGCAAAAATAAAATCATCAAATATAATATTATAAACATAGAATTTCAAGTATAATAGTTTTCTAAAATCAAAATTCAATATAATTATGCATATTATCGATAAACTAGAAATCCAAATATGATTCAGCATTTATATTTTTCAAATCAATGTTTGTATCATCAGATTCTGCATCATTGGACTCATAAACTTCAGCATCTTTCTCGTCTATATCATTTATATTTGTTTCTTCTTTGAAAATATGTAAAGGAGTTGAAGCGGGTGTGGAAAAATCTCCGGATGTAGATGTCATTCTACTCGAACATCTAGCTTCCTCCACTAGTGCTGCTCTAGTAGCAACATCCTCGGTCAAGATATCATTATCATCATCAAATAAAATCTCATCTTCAGCTTCAGATTGGATGCATCATCCAGATTTCTCGTTAATCGTTCATTACAATGATTAATATCCTTCCAAGGATATTGAATCAATGTTGTCACGGATATTGTACAATACCTTTTTAATATTCCATAATATGATGAATACTAATTTTTATACAGCTTAGATTATAAATAAAAAACAATAATATAAAGAAAAGGCATGCCATTTGCCACGTCTTTACATGTGTGTCGCTCCACAAGGAAGAAAGAGGCAAACGTCACACCGTACGCCATGGCGCGCCTTTCATAACTATGGTCATAAGGCTCATAACCAGTCGATTGGATTCCATTGTTGTGCTAAATTGGAATATTTGTACCATCGATAGGGTGAAGGCAAATTTAACGTTTTTAATGGATTAACATCAACAATGATTTTTTTAATTGATAGCAACGGCAATTTAACAAATTTATTTATAATACATGAGTAGTCACATAATTAGTTGGTTGTATTGCATGCATTTAAAAGCGAACAAAGGACCGTATTTGGTACATGAATTCCATGCAAATGATTTACTTGCACTTGTTTATTTTTCATTAATGTTTTTATCAAAATGATGCCATGCACTTTGTACAATGAAACACTATTACAACATAAAAAATATCAAGCCTTAAAATTTAAAAACCTCTACTATGTAATGGTAACCAATTTACTGATGTACCAACCTTTGCGGTACAGATAAATTAATAATGATATGCAATTCTAACTTATCAATGGAAATGTACTTGCAAAATGATAGCAACTGTTGACTCCATTAGATTACAATATACTACACTAAGCACCCAATATAGAGTAAGATTCATATTTTTTGAATTGGTTGTAGTGCAATTTTCCTTGATTCCAATTTTTTATCATAGTACTTTGAATTGAAATAGTGTTAGCCTGTCGGTGTCATGCTGATGCCGAATCAGATAGCCAATTATCTATTATCTATATATTATTGATACAAATATCAAATAAAGCTTTGCAATACCGTGAAGCTCAAACAGGATAATCATTAACCACTCTTAGCAATTGCTTGGCAGAAACAACTTTTAGTATTGCAAAAACATAAACAGGCTTACAAATTATACGAAGTCAATAAGTTAATTATGCTAGCATGTCTACAAATGCATTTGTGAAACCTAAAATACAGTACAACAGTACAGATGTAAGAAACGAAATACCCCTTGAATTCTTTTGCCAGTCACTGGACATCTTGGTCCCTTCGCCCTCTTCTTTGCAGTCAGATAAGTAAGTTTACCACCTATGCATGCAAATTTATAGTGTGTTATAACCATAATAAGTGACCCAAAAAATAAATAACAATTTTCAAGCACATCAATGAGACAAAAATAAATAAATAACTTGTTGCCAAAAATTGAAAAGCTGAGAAACTGGACATTTTGTTGGCAAAAACAGTTTACTAGTAAATAATGTGAAATATGGTGGACAAAAAAAAAAGGAAAAAAAAATGGAAGCGGCACAACAACAATTAGAAAGAGAGTGGGCAGACATAGATGACAAACTCCAATTCAGCAAGATATTTCGAATGAAACTCATTGCACGAATATCATTAGGAATCAAGCTATACAATTATCTACGAAATCGAACAGCTAATCCAAACATGTACAATTTGTATTAAACCTGGTTCAATCGGTAAAGGAGAAGAAAATGAAGTGACATACCTGGTGTTTTAACAACCCTAGTTTGGTTGGATTTGGTGGCGTAGCTGTGTCGTTTTCTATACACTAATCTCTGCACCATTTTTAAAATTCCTTTTCCCCTCTTTTTCCTTTGAGCTAGCCGCAGAGAGGAGATTGAAGGCCAAGCGATCTTATAAGTTGTTATTGGATTGACCTAAAATCGGACGGCTATGGTTTAATCATCAAAGTTGGGCTCATTATAATTCTATTGGTGGGCTTCGTGCGATTACCTTAAACTGATGTTAAGCCGAGAACATTACAGCTAAACAGCAACATCACTGTCCATGTGCATATTAGGGAAGCGTTTGCCACGAAGGAAAACGAGGTATTTGGACGAGGAAGATTAATGAACGGATAATGCGTTTGCAGCTATGAATGAGATATTTGAATATGACATTTGAACGGGACATTCAAGTTGTGATTTTTAATTTAACTGATTTATAGCCAATTAATTATTTAGGGTTAGCAGAACTAAAACAGAGTATATGAAGTGCGAGTTCAGTGGTGTCAGGTCAGAAAATGGAGGTGTCACTCTAGCTGGACAAATAGTTCCTAAGAAAGAATCCTTTCGATATTTAGAATCAATGTTGCAGTGTAATAGTGAGATTAATGAAAATGCTAGTTTTAGAATTCGAGCGGGATGGGTGAAATGGCGATCAGTATCTGGCCTTCTTTTTGACAGGAAAGTCTCACAGAAGCTTAAAGGAAAGTTCTACAGAACGGTAATCAGGCCGGCGATGTTGTATAGTGCAGAATGTTGGCTACTAAAAACCAACACGTCCGGAAGAAGCGTATCATAGATGCATATGCTACGATGGAGTTGCGGTCATACAAGAAGAGACCGAAATATAAATGATGATATGCGTGAAAACTTGGAGTAGCAACAATTGAGGAGAAGTTAATTCAACATCGCTTAAGATGGTTTGGACATCTTCAATGAAGGTCGCGCGTAGAACTTGTGCGCGTTGGAAGTATAGACTGCATTGTATGCGCAAAGAGAGGTAGAGGTCGACTAAGGTTGACATGAGAGAAAGTAGTAAAAATGGACTTGATGGATTGGAACATATCCGAAGAGCCGGTACGCGTGGAAGTTAACGATTCATGTACCAGAACTATGAGCTTTGAGCTTTATACGTTTTAGATTATAGTACTATGAAAAAGGAGCCTAAGACATAACGTTTGGTCAATATTACTATCAGCACCATTATTAATATTTATACTATTATCGTCATTTGTTTGTTTGTTTTTTTACATATATATGGATTTTTATCTTTATTTTTACTTTTACTACTACTATTAATTTACTTATTTGACTTTATTTTATTATTGCTATTGTTAATATTATAACCTTTAAATTAGTTCTGTCATTTAATTTTTGGGTTCCATCTCTAGCTGACCCCAACTTAGTTTGAGAATGATGGCTTTGTTGTTGTTGTATAGTTAATTATTTATTTATTTTGTTGTGTTACATAAGTTTAATTAAAATGAAATAACAGTACAGAAATTGAAATATATCCAAATTAATTAAAATACGTTAAAAATACATTGATAAAATGCATAAATAATACAACAGAAATACAATTATAGTAAAAACCATACTTGTTGCTACCACCTTAGTTTATCAGATAAGATTTGTTGTTTGCAGAACTGACAACAACCACTCTTTTATCATTTCTTCATAAAGAGCATTGAATAAATCTTTATTATTGAGTTGCATAACAACTATCATCGCTTCACTAAAATTAAATTTTCCTTCAGCTCTAAGATGTGCGAGCAGTCATATCTACGTAGTTTGTAGAATTTCTTGTTGAGTCTATGTTGTTTGCGTTTGGATTGTTTGAAGTCGTATGAGATATTTTTTATATGTCTCTCGTGCATTACATCAATGATGCCGTAGGACTTCTCATCAGTTTCTCCACTACGTCTTCTCGAACTACTACGTGCATCTGACTTGGATGCCAACGACACTTTTTCCTCCAACGGCTCGAACGGGCTTGGAGAGAGGAAATGAACGTTGGAATGTCCAACGCATCAAACGCATCAAAAAAGCTAAATTTTGGCTACGAACGACACCTAGATCTAATGTTTCTGAGACAATCGGATACCACTTGTAGGATCGATTTTACCCTAGAGGGGAGTTGAATAGGGTGATATTAATAATTATCTATATATAATAGGAATACCCCATTTTGAAGCTTTTGAATAGTCTAAACTACCCTTTCAAACTTCAGGCAATGGTTGGGATATTTTTGTCTTTCTATTTCATGTTTCTCTACATTGATCACAATCTCGCCGTTACCAAATTTTATGTAATGTTTCTTCTTAAACTGTGCTGCTGAATAGAATGCAAAACAAGAATGGTCCAGCCACTTTGCTCCTTGCATTTTTCATACGTACCCAAAACTG
Organism: Allium cepa; assembly: GCA_030765085.1. NCBI lineage: Eukaryota > Viridiplantae > Streptophyta > Magnoliopsida > Asparagales > Amaryllidaceae > Allium > Allium cepa. The sequence goes on from CM060929.1 coordinate 506,273,457, forward strand.
CATCGGTAACTGTATCAATCACCACTCAATGAATGTCCATAACTCGACAATGAAAACTGCATTTGCTTTCATACTCTTCTTCCTTTATGGTAAGTGCTTTATTTTTTATCATAAATTAATGCTTTCCTCCTACCTAACTTCATCCAACACCCTAATTTTGTCATCTACGGGAAATTTCTGTTATTATGGTCAATCCTGAAATAAGAAGTGGGAAAGAAGAATTATTAAAAGACATAGGCTAGAGCTTCGGATTTGGTGGGGCTCTCGCATGGCAGGTTGGAGGGGGGCTTGGCAATTTGGGTGAAGGTCTGGATCTGGCACTAGCAAGGTTTTGCGCAACGGGAAGGAGGCTAAGGCGGAGGAGGCAAGGGTGGTGAGTTTTTGGCCGAGGGTGGAGGTGATGTAGGCAAGCCAAGGGTGCTGATTGGTGTGCTTCAATAAGGAGGAGGTTGGTAGTTCTGGCGGGTTGGATGCAGACTAAAGGGTGGAGGAAGGCAATGGCAAGCAGAGGAATTGATACAGATTGTTGGAAAAATTAAAAGAAGCATGTGCATTGGTATGTGTTCGTGTATATGTTAATATGCATTGGTCTGTGTTTTTGTATATGTTAGTGTGTATCTGTTTGCATGTGGTTGACAATTTTGTATATGTTAACAGCAAATAATTTTCACTCAATTCCAACTTCATGTGGTAGTGGAATTTTTGTACATCACACTATCAATCTAAGTCATGTATTTGGCATAAAGAAAACTAATGGAGTAAAACCAAGCAATCCAGACATATATATTCATACAAATTAGTCATAAAGGATTGATTATTATAAAGGAATAATTTAGTTATAAATGTAATTCTAACATATTGCATAGATATGTCACTTTGTAGGATAAAATAATCATGAGTTTTATTTCTTTTAACTTATAACTAGCAGTCTTATGCACTAAGTTATATATGTTTCTAAAAAAAAATGTGGTATCAATAGTACAAAAACATGGAGTGCGTTCTTAGCAAACGGAATATGCACAGTAATGAGCATTTGTAAATAGTTGAAAAGGAGAAGAGCAAGCAAATGCATTTTGTGCACGGGATTGCGTTGGAATTTTTTGGGAAAGAACTAATTCAATAAGTAGTTGTTATTAATTATAAGTTTAATGTTATGTTACAAATAACTGTAATTAATATAAAATTAATATGAAAGTTCATTATTTAATATGATAAGAATTCAAAATCCCTGATGGTATATTATTCTGACCAAAAGTGCTCATGAGTTGAACTGAAAATAGAAATATGAATGTCCAAGAACCAAGCTGCTTGATTTTGAAAGGAAATATAATATCACGGGCATGCACAAAATCAAACAAGACCTCCATAAAACACCTCCATCTGCTTTTTTGTTTCTCAGGAAAAACAAACAAAAGTTGAATGATCAAATAGAGCTAATACAAAGTAGCCATCATGCCGGCTGTCAAAGCAATCATGTGGTCCAAAAGCTTCTATGTACATTAGCCTATTATACTTAAACAAAGCAATTATGTGGTCTAAAAGCTTCTATGTACAGTAGCATATAATATTTAAACAAAGCGATATGTCCATATTCATACACAATTCTACTACTTAGGCATATAAGTAGGGAACCCTTGGTAACAAGTTATATTAATTGACTCGTTATTTCAGCGTCCACATTTATGTAAGCGTCCACATTTATGTAACTTTTACTTTCTATAATTTAATTATCTATGCTTATATAAAGTATCCAGTACATATATTCTTCTAAGCACGCACCATCCACTCGAGCCCTGCCTTTAAGCTTCGAGCTTTAAAGTAATAGAATAAAATAAAATACCGTGGGTAATGAAGCTGTCCCTCTTGTACATATATTATCATCATATGATTTTAATACATTATAAGAAATAAATCCCAATGGATGGCCTAAGCTTGGTTTTGGTTCTAAGGCAAAAAAGAACAAAACAAAGAAAACTGAATGAAAGTGATGTATATAGACCTATAGAAAATGGCACCAAAGTCTCATATCTCAAGTAAAAAATAGTCGATATTGGAAGGATTAAAGTTCAAATTCCATCTAATGGTCCTGTTAAAAACATTAACAACCTCTCTCGGTCATCATTGCTGAAAGTAATGGGTATATCGTGGGCTTTACTAGATATTATATTTATTTATACTTGGCCTTTACATGCACATACGTACCACATAGCTAACAGGTTTACTATACAAACAGTTTTTGTTTTAGACATACTTAGCTTATCTTCACTTTTGATTGCATAGTTACGTACAGACAACCATTTTTATTGTCACAAGCCATCATTATTGTCCAAAATGTGAAAAATTATGTGAAAATCATTGACCACTACATTCTAGGACATAATCAAATAGGCTAATCAGCAGTAGCTGATAAGACACTTTTTAAAACTTTTGGTAATGAATCAAATTAAAAATGTTATAATATTAAGTTTGAAGTTTGTAAATTTTACGGATAAAAATGAGTATATTTTTTATTTTATTGATGGATTTTTTATTTATGATTATTGGCACTAAAACACATTTTACATACAAGTTATTTAAATCTTAGTCAATTATCAAAATCGCAATAAAAAAAGTATCCTAGCTAGATGTATAAGAATTAGTGAAGAAAACAGTCAAAAACAGTGAAGGGTTACTGGAAGTTACGACTAAAACTGCTGAGCAACATCAATTCACTTCAAGCTTATGGTACAAAAATCTTGCTATGTATTAACTATTTATATAACGTGTACGTACTCATTATAACTATGTGTTGCATGACACAACTAACACAAGATGTACCTACCATATATACATATTGCATAGGTATACTGTAATGACTCAGAATTTCTGTCATTTGAAATTCATATATTTAATTGATTTTAAATATTAACAAGTAAAATTTGTAAGTCGAATAAATTTTATTTCGAATATCTAGATTTAATTGGATAATTAAATCGATAATTTAATATTTGAAATTACAGAAATAATTGGAAAATTGGGTTTAAAATGAATTAAATTGATTTGTAAAGTTGTATTAAATCATATTGGAGTTAGAATGATGTTATAGAACTTTTAAAATTGAATTAAAAGTTAAATTGCGAAAATTTAATATTTTGATATTTAATTGACGAGTAAAAATAGTCATTTTTCAAACAGTCTCGGATTTCGATGAAACTAGTTTCATCAGATCCGTAATGTTATATTATTGTAAGATTTCAAATTTTGTGTCAATCGGATTTACGGTTTGCCCGGGGCAAGCTAAAACGTACTGAAATCAGTTTAAGTGAATTTTTAAATTTAAATAGTCGATTCAAAAACATATCTTTCAAATATGATCGAATTGGCTCCCGATATATATTACATTGCGTTCGGAATAGGGGTAAAACATTATAAACGCTAGGCGGCACGCTTCTTTTGGAGTTCGGAAAATTTCGGGATGAATAGTGTTTCGATATTTTCTATAAAAGCACCTCATTTATTTCATTTTACACCAAAACCATAATTTCTAACCCTAGCCGCCATAAGACAATTAATGGAAGAAAATTCATCTCCTTCTCCCTCAATTTTCTTCAAATCTGTTAACAATTACAAGAAATCTTCAACTACAAATTTGTAGAGAACGTTGAGTACTTCGTGTTCAACGGCCACGATCATTTTTTGAGCTTTGGATCATCGGCAATGTGGCTTCGAACATCCGCCGTTCGTCCACGTTTTTCTAGGCAACGGTACCACCGAGCTCTGCCGCATTTGACATGTAGGCGTGGTGGAGGAGGGCGCACGTCGCAGTGGTGCTTGATCGACGTTGAAGTCGACGATGGTGGGCTCGTCAATTAGGGTTTTCGGCCGCCGTATAGGTTTCTCGGTCGCTTTTTTTTGAGAAGGAAGAAAGGCACTAGCGGCCTTGATGCAGAGCAATGGAATCAACGACTCAGATTGAAAAGGTTTAAAAAAATAAAAGAAAATTGTAAAATAAATGATATATGAATTCGTTTAAACTTTAAACTATCATAACCTTTTGATACGAGGTCGGAAACTGACGAAACGAATTGCTTTGGGTTCGTATTGACGAACACTATGCGATGGAGCTGGATTGGAGTTGATTGGAACTAGTGTAAATTTTGGGTAAAATTAAACGCGCGTTTAATTTTATTCGAAATAAAATGCTGAAACCGTTATTGGAAACAAGTTGAGAACTTCTCACTCAATCGAAATTGTTTCGATTTAAATTTTTAAATAGTTAGATTTAAAATTGCTTGATTGTGTGATTGGATGATAAATAGCTATCGGTTGTTTTGAAATAGACCCTATACGCCGTATATTAAGCGGATGCTATTTATTAAACACATATACCGCGATATTCCACCTTGAAGTGGAATTGGTATTATATATGTACTTGGAGTTGATTTTCGCGCATTATATAGCGGATGAGACCCTATTGCGCCGCATAATAGCGGATAATATTTTATATAAACCCATGTACCGCGATATTCCGTCTTGAAACGGGATTGGTATTGTACTAACATCTGTGGATGCAGGGAAACAGGTTGGAGGGATCCAACTGGATTCCTCAATAGTATTGATTTATTTACAGATATTTGCGATATATTCTGTTATCATATTGATATATGATGTTTGGATGTCGTGGTTGATGTATTGGTACTGTTGCAGCATTGGGCCTATTTTTGGAGTTTTAAAAATGTAAAAGTAACGATTTCGAATTTAAAAGGATTTTCAAGTGATTTTTGAAAGTATACATTTTTTTTTGAATTTTGGAATTGATTCATTTTTAAATAAATAAACGTTATAAATTTTATGTTATAAAAATTATGATTTTTGTGAAATATAACCGAAATGTGATTTTTGAAATAAGTAGTTGATTAATTGGTAAAATGGCTTAAATTGAGATTTTTGAATTATTATAAACGGTTTATATAAAAGATTTATAAAATTGATATTTATAAATTAAAATATTGGAATTATAAAACGAGTTTTTATAAGTGTTAAAAAGAAGTATAAATGGATTTCTTAAGTGAATGAAACTTATAGATTTATAAATTGTGAAGTTATAAAATGAATAGATTTTGTAAAATAAAAGATTTATAAGTAATTAACTTATAAATTGAATTTTGGCATTTAAATGAGATATAAATAGAATTTGTTAATTAAGGGATTTTATAAGTTGAAGTTTGTTTACAATATATATATATATATATATATATATATATATATATATATATATATATATATATATTTGTGAATTTATAAACGTTGTTTTATAAATCCGAAACCAATTGAATTTGATAAGTAAATATGAAAGCTTATTGAAGGAGATATATCCGTGATTTTGGACAGTGGATAATCCTTTAGATAAAATGTGTAGAAATGTTGAATTTGGTTAACGAAGTATATTCACGATTTTGGACAGTGAATAATATATTAAAGGAATGTTTTTGGAAGTGATATTTTAAATAGAATTAAAATGATTTGAAGTTGTTTTAAAATGTGTTAAGGATCGAAACCCTAGATTTCAACATTCATTGTTGAAATAGACGTTTTCGAGAAATAAGGAAATGGTGGACTATAACACTGTTGTTATAGTAAATGATTTTCGAAAGGAAATGTTTTATATAGTATTGGATTTATATATCTATCTTAATTTCGAATCCCTATACTAGTGATTTTGGGTTGTCGTAACGATGTTTTACGTAACATTCGTTTTGACTCAAATGAATGTGTTTAAGAGAATGTTTTCCTTAAAAAATAAAATATATACTTAGTTGTGATTTAAGTATATTGAATATTTTCCAAATGTTGAAAATAAATAGATTTGTAAATCACTTATTATTAAAAAAGTATGGAATGTTTTTCCAATATGAAGTGAAATGTTTTGAGATTATATCTTTTAAAGATAAATTGAAAGTGAATATTTGAAATCGATTTGAAAATCGTATATCAGTGGATATTAGGAAATTTAAAATCACCATGGAATTTATAAAGGAAAGGGAATTTTGTTTAAAAATAAACATTGACTTATTTTTGAAGTGTGGAAAAATATATCTTGTAAAGATATTTTTGGAGAATATAAATAATTTGGAAAAATTTTTGGGATTTGGTGATGTTGTGCATGTCAATTGATAGTTAAATAACCGACTATCAATATTTACCTTTAAATGGGTATTTGTTGTGATTTGCTTGAATTTGAATGCTGCACTTATTTTAAAATAAGCGCTTGTTATTCGGTTTAGCCAGGAGAAGACCTTTGGGTCATGAATCCAATTCCGAATAGTGATACGTCGTAATGGATAGCATTTGAAGACCGGTGTTGAAGACCGGATATTTTCGAAAACGGAAGGATTACCGTCGAATGTCTCTGCATCGGCTGATCTTCGATATAGAGATTTTATCACCCTTTGTGATGGGAAGTCCGGTCGTAATTAGTGAATATCCGGATTGCAAGGGCTTCTTTGGAAGTGCCTTCGGTTCCGTTCGATCGCGGAACGGACTTGTATGGATGTGTGTCTGACGTTACAATTTGAGATGTAAAGCTGGTTTCTATCAAATACATTTCTGTTGGTGGCGGAGAATTTATTCTCTCAGCTTAACACCCTTCTCTGAGACGTACGAGCTCAGAGGTTATGTAGTTGATGGTTACTAGTGATACATTCCCAATTTGGTAACGTGGCATACGAAGTGATGCTGATCATTTGTTGATCAAAACATAGCTTTTGTATAAAGCGTAGCTTTGTGGACGAGACTTCGTCGAACCTCACACCCGGGTAATGGTCAAAACAGGAAAGATGCAGCAATGTTTTAGAGAGTAGCACCCCTTAGGGTATGTCAATAGAGGTGGTATCATGGTATGGAGCCCAGATGCTTAACCTATATTGTGGCTGCAAATTTATTCCTTTGTGGTTGTTGGTATTGAGGATCCTCGGATAAAGGTTGTTTACAACCGGGGGATGGCATACTCGTGTCAGTTGTTACCTACTTTTGCAGAGGTAACCCGGCCTTGTGTTGGCAGAGATCCGGTTAGGTTCTCGGGGAGTCTCTCCAGAGGCATACCCATGTGGAAATGGAAAGTTCCTTGGCCTGACCATTTGTTGGAAAATCCAAAGAAACAAGATGAGCCCTGTACAGTTTTAGTTGTATAACCTGTCATGGAATGTGGCGGTAACCTGCTATTGAACATGGTAGCTATAGTAGGCATACGATAATGGTCGTATGTTGGCTAAGATTTATATCATATTTTCGAAATGTTTTCCTACACTTTGCACTTATAATAATAATATCAAAGAAATTTCTCGTACCAAGCATGTTTAACTATCATAAGGAGAAATCTCCTCCGATTCTGCATTTGCGTTGTGTGTGTGTGCGGGAGGCCTTATGGTAGTTTCATTTTCCAAAAGCATTGCAGATCTACTTTAAAATATTACTTTATTTGTTTTTAAAGATAAACTGTCTAAGTTCTTACACCAGTCCCATGACTGACTTGGAATTTATTGTTCCCTTCCTAAACTCTGGGTGCCCACCAATTTCCACACGGACAGTCTAGAGTCAGATTATCAGGTCATTCTGGAATTCAGGAGTTGCTGTAGAGATCTGGATGGCATGGCGTATCAATTAGTATATTATATTTTTTTCCGCTGTTTGTTGTTGTAAACTCTGAAAATGTATATTGACTATGATGATGTAATATATAAAATGTACAGTTCTTTTGATTTAAAAGATTATTCATTTACCTATTATACGTTGTTCTGCTGCGATTGTGAGATTCTGTTATTGTTTCTGATTTCTTCTTCTTTCTTTGTTCTTCTATCTTCTACCTCTTCTTTAACCCTAACAATTCGGTTTTTTCGGCCTTCGATTGCTCGGCGGTTGATACAGTGGACGTATTAATGTCGGTTTTCGAAAGTCGAAAATCCCGTATGTTACATATACCCACACAATAAATGTAGTATATATATTTCTAAACATAGCGAAGCATGATAAATGGTGTGCATACTGCATGAAACAAGTAATGTATTGAATCAGTTAGCTACAGACAGTCGTTGTTATTGTCCAAAATGTGAAAAATTACGGTATCCAAAGGCACAACTAGAATATAGAAAGGAATATCTTGCCACTTCTTATCATGAGTTGATCCACATGCGTTTTATTATTATGAATATATCAGTTTTGATGGATATTTAAATAAGTATATATGCCATTGTGTTGCAGGTAATGTCTTATGTTTTATACCATAAGTTTACATACATAAAAATGACAAGTTTACATACATAAAGAGAATGAAGCTGCTATGTAAAAGCTTGCACTTGATTTGAAATGTTTCACGTGGTCCATTACTAATGGTACACTCAATAAAACATATTTCTGACGGAGTTCATTATTTCCTTCTATAGCTTCTTATCTTTTACTCATTCATAGCATATTACTGTTACTCACGTATTATCTTCTTATATAAGTAAATTGTTATGTTTTATATCTTCACTCAAATGCAATACAATTATTTTCTAAGCTAACCAAACAACTTCATATTGAACTTTACCGAACTGCTTCATATTGTTCCGTTTATTATTATGGCTGAAATACAAAAAGAGAGACGATGCGAGAGCCGATGGTCTAGATGTGAGCATGCAAGAGATCAAACTATTTCAAATAGAAGGTCCCAAACAAATGAAAACTCTCATTTGAGTCAACCGGGTATTTATTTTATAGTTACAATTTTGCCTACAACCTAAATACCATAACTCTAATTCGGCATATTTGTCAATTTTGCTGATTTCCTATGTTCTAAATTCAAATCGAGCGGACTCCATAACATTATTTAAATTTGCTTCAATTAGTAACATTAGTTACTAGAACAAATGAAATACATACATCAAAAACAAGTTATGCTTTTCTAGATTGATAATTTAACACATGAACAACTGTTTCAGTACAAAATCATGTTTTGGACAGGGGATAAGCTGAGGCAGTTGTAGGACAAGGCATGTTTTAGACATGGGATGATCTGAGCATACGAGCCTACTATGGATATACAAACAAAATCTAAGCTACTTGCAACATCATGCCATGGTAAGGACTATAGATCATCCAATTGTTTATACAATATGACGCATGCATGCAAAACAAAGTCAGCTATTATATATAAAGTAGTACATGAAAAATATATACACTGAAAAAATATGCATGTTTGTATACACTATTTTATATTAAAAAGAAGTTAACTCGCGGTTGTCTTTGCACATGTCCAACGGACGTGCCATACATACTGTTAAAAATAATGCGGAAATATATAAAATAATTGCAGCACAAAGAATAGCAGAATAATAAAAGCAAAAATAGAACAACATAGATTTACCCAGCTTTGGCAAAACCCTGCCTACATGCTGCCTCCAAGGTTTTTACTAGAAATTAAGTAGTCAGATGCTTACACACGTAAACTCACAACACTCGTCATCGACTAGCCTAACTCTATGCTCAAAACCCTGCCACGACTCAGCGGCTGAGTTGCGAATTCTCGAACTACAACACCATAATTCGTCCCCTAGTCACACGACTAGAATATTACAAAAGTTTAAAAGAGAATTACAAAAATAAAAAAAATCTAAGCCCTATATAAAATTAAGTCCCAAAATATTAATAAAGGCCGACCCACTTAAGAAAATAGCTTGAGAAAAAGCGTCTCCCTTTATTTTTCTTTGGTTGTTCCTTTGTGAAAATGTCTGCGTCTTCTTTGCAGGAAAAGGTTCGTTCCTCTTTCAAAACAAATTAGGGCTTATTTCTTTCTGAAGCTGCCGCTTGGTCGTTGATCGATTTTACTGTCGATCCTTAATTTAGTTTGATGCTTCTTTGATCCTTGTTCTTTGTTGAGCTTCGACTGCTTCAAATATGTCGAGCTTGAATGCTATCAATTGGTATATGATTTTCTATTTCAGTCTCTATTTTGCTCGACCTAGATTCGAGTTGTTGGTTTGGGATTTAAATTGAAAATTGGCTCTGTGATTTTTCTTAAACTCGAATGCCTTAGAATTCCGATGATGATAACGGGTTAAATAGGGATAAATTCCTTATATTTACGTTCATATTTATTTTGTTTGAATTCTTCTCGTGCTATGCTTGGCCACTGGTTTTCGACTGAATGCTGGTGGTCAATCTTGACTTGTTCATTATTTATTTGCTTTAGTCGGTTTCTTCTTTTCCCTATAACTTGGTCACCACGGCTTTGATTCTTTGGCATTTAAACTTGACTTTTGTTTGAAAACTGCTACCCAGATGTTTGTAAAACCTGCTACGTGATTTTTGTTTTGCTACCTTGGTTCATGACATTGTTTTAACTGCTTGCTTACATTTGTAGTTGTATCGTGACTCAAGTTAATATATGTGATATGGATTTGATTGCATTTGTTTGATTTGTGCTTGACCATTGTCACTGCTTGTACTGGTTTAACCTGCTTCTGTTTTGATTTTACTTCATATGTACTGCTAGCTTTGGTTGATTGTCTCCATACATATATACATATATGTATGTATGTATGTATATATATATATATATCTGTGTGTGTGTGTGTGTGTGATTTTACTTTGGTATTGATTCATCACTGCACATATGTTGCTTCTTCTTGAAAACTGCTGTTGAACTTGGTAGCCTTACATTCCACTTATGTACATGTGCACTAATGTATGTTGAGCAAATTGACTTGCTTGATTCGAAGTCTGGTCTCATGATCACCTCAGTTTTGTATTGAATGTTGTTGCCTTTGGTCATTGTTAGATATGAAGTCTAATGTGTTCATGTAGTCTGGTTTTATGCGGAGCTTGTTTGAGGCTTCACTTGCATATTGAACCGCTTCTCTTGTTGTCAGGTCTGGTTCCATATGAAGTCACACATGTATATTTGAAGTGTTGTATTGAGTCACTTCTGTTTATCTATTTTGAAGTCTGGTAAAAAAAATCTGTTATTTTGTTCAGTCCACTGTTCTACATGTTTGCTTATGTTAGCTTTGGTTCCATATACGTGTCTGAAGCTTTGCATTGCTTCGAGTCATTTCTTGGTTTAAGAGAACTGTCTTCATGTGGTTACATTTTTCTCCCTGTCTTGACTTGTGCTTCACCATATGCATATTGCTATTTGCTTCATTCTTGTTTGGTTGCACTTAGCTTTGTTGGCATTCACTATATACATATGTGAATTACATTGTGTTGGTTGCTATGATTGCACATGGTTGGTCTGCACTTTGTATATGAGTGTATTGTACATTTTTTTTTGAGTTGACCCATTTGAATTGTCTTCATGTGTACGTCAATGTCCGAGTTGCTCCTGACCATTTTATTGAACTTGTACATATGGATTGCACCTGTGTTGAATCCAGCTTATGGCTCGGGTTTGACCTTGTGCTCACATGTCCCTGTAGTTTTATCACGTGTATATCAGTGTGCACGGCCTTGTGGCATGTACAGTGATACACTGTGCATGTCATAGGTTATTTGTGTTTAATGAGTTAAATATTAAATGATGATGAAAAATCCAAATAACCGAGGCAAATAATATTTTCAAAGTACACGTTTTATTTTACACTGCAAAAAATATTTCTTTTTCAATTTTACTTCGTCATTGTGTATTTTGTAGATAACTCAGATGCTGGATTCAGGCTGGAGTAAAGTCGAATATAAAATACGAGTGAATGATTTGATACGTAGTGAGCTAAACAATGCAAAGTAAAATTTATGATGCAATCGAAATTGTAATGTAATTGAATAATGTATATATAATGAGAGTTCAAATTTTGTACTATTCAAAAATTGTAATAAAATATTTATTTGAATAAAATATCTGTTTGAATTTAAATTCCATGTTATTTATTTTATTCAACGAATATTTATTTAATTATTTGAAAAATAAAATAATACAATAATAAATAAATTTAAATGAATATATATATATATATATTATCATCAAACAAAAATCATATACTAGCATATTCAGCAATCTCCCCATTTTGATGATAACAAACATATATTTAAGATTTTGAATTTATTAAATGTATTTGGCCATTGGTAAACTCTATTTGCTCCCCCTATTTGAATGCTCCCTCTTTACAACAAAACTCCCCTCATATATGCATGAAAATAATAAAAATATGCAAATGATCCTATATAGGAATATGCAAATAAAAAATAAAATATTTGCCCTTTATCTGCCAAAATCTTAACTTTTCTCTTCCCCTTTTGTTATCAGCAAAAGAATAATAATGTTAGAAAAATAGAGATAAAGTGATAGACATTAATATAATATTAATACCCAATCGAGTATAAATATTAAATTTCAATAAAAAATCAAACAAAAATCATAAATACTCTGTTTGACACATATTCCACTTTAGAATAATAGGGATGATGTCAACATATAAAACTATATAGTTGTGTCTATTTGTGGTATATTTATATCAGGAATTTGAATATCTACTAACCATGCATAACCGTTAGGAATTTTAAATGAGATTAGTAGTATTCCCAAAAATTTTAAAAAAATACAAAAATGGATTCAAGCATCTTCTAACCACGCATAACCGTGAGGACTTTTAAATTGGATTAGAATCAACTTGTCTATTTAATAATCAATTTTGATATGTGTTCCATACATGCATAACCGTGAGGACTTTTGAATGAGCATGAAAGCACATAATTAAAAATTCCAAGTAATTCACCCACGCATAACCATGAGGACTTTAAATGAGAATGAATACTTTAGATGTTTTTATTTAAAAAAATAAATAAAATTAATAATGAATAATTTCCTGTTTAAATACCACATCTTAACAAACTATATTGGATTTTGATGAGTGGTGGCCATTAGAAATATGGTAGAAGTAGAGAAGATCATGGAATTTTTACCCATCAAAAGTTATTATAAATCTTGTTTAAAGTTTTTAAAGAAATTTACTAAATATATCGTCTCAAGTTATAATATATGATTAATATCAACACACATCACTTTTTCAATCACTATCTATCTTTTCGATAATCAGTAGGGGGTCAGAATAGTTAATGTAGTCATTTAAATCAAATACAAAAATAACTATAAAATCAAATTTTTCTAAAATGACTAATCTGAAAGAAGGTTAAAAAAATATTTTCTAGAAGGGGTTTTATAAGAAAAATTTCTGCTAATTGAAAATTTGTTGAAATAAAAAATATGCAGGTATTTTCTTTGAAAATATGATCCAACTAATGAATGTCTCTGCATAAAACACGTTCCACTAGTAATTTTTCTATCAACTAGATTATTAGTGTAATCTGCATTCAAATTTTCCCTTGACTCAAGATTATCATTAGTTGGATGTTATAGACTAGACCGTGAAGTTGCGATAAATACCTTAAAAACTTTTTATAGCTTTTAAATGAAATTCTTTTGGATTTAAATTGAAGTCGTGCAAATAAAAAAACAGTGAACGTAATGTCAGCTCAAGAAGCAGTAAGATAAACAAATATATCCACGGGTATCTAGAGTAATCAAAAATCAATACAAAATAATATCTCTTATCATCTAAACTTGGAGTAGTCCAAAGGAATCTATATGAACTAGCTCAGAGACTCTAGTGGTACATGTAGTGTTCTCGGCATAAAAAGATAATTGGCCAATAATTTTGCATAAATCAAAATCAAAATCAACATTTATATCTTTATCACATAATTGGCTGATTCAAATTAGGTTACGGTGCGGATTTACACATTTAATAAATCGTTCAAGATAAATATACCGTTACCTATTTTACCTTTACCAATAATTTTTCGTTGTTATCCATGGGATTATGCCACCTTTATACTAGGGTAAGGAACTTTGATTTGTCGTCCGTCGTGTGCTTGGAACAGCCGGAATCCAGGTAACACTTTTGTTGTTCCTTAGCCTGCCACCACACCTACATGAGAAAAGATTTTTGTGACTTATTTATTTTTATAGGTCCATAGTTGTTAGTGGCAAAAGATTTTGAAAAATATGCTTGTGTAGACCCAAGACTATTTATATTTCTTCCTTTTGGCAACTAGATTTGTTTGTCTTTAAGGGATTTTATATTCGTGCCTTTTGGAACCCAAATTGTTATGTTTTTCACGTTTTTGGGTCTATACCAACAATTGTTTTGATTTTGTCCAGTTTTTCTACAAATTGTGCACTCGGATTTGACTTGATTAATTTCACCTCTAATACGTTCAGATTGATTATACCTAAATCCTTGTCTAATATGATTGACAGTTTGTTTCCCTAATAACATATTTAGTGATTTTTCTCCTTTGGAAAATTTTACTAAAGTTGTAGACAATTGTTGGACTTGTGATTTGAGAGATTCATTTTCATTCAATGATTGAGTGCATTTTTTAATAGAATTTTCTCTCATAGCGTTTTCACTTTCTTTCAAAATCAGAATTTCATTTTCAAGTGGTTTAATTTTAATTTCTTATTTTTTAATTTCTTCTTCAAATGATGGACACTTGTCACACTTAGGGCATTCGTTTCGATAGTTTTTAACCAATTCATCGAGCTGTTTATTTAATTTTATCAAACTATCTCTTTTTGATTCAATTTTGGTGTACTTCTCCCTAAGTGGTTCAAAACATCCATTTACCTCATGAAAATATATAAGTAATTCTGAGTGAGTTAGTTTTGATATCTTGCTTGGCTCGTCATCATCACTATCAGTTATATCACCTTGAAGACACAGATCTGCTTTTTCACTCTCACTGCCAGTGCTTTTATTATCTTCATCAGTTTCATTCCAAGTGGCTGCAAAACTTCTCCTTTTCTGTTTCTTTCCTTGGCCGAGTCGATTCTGTGGACAATTAGGTTTGATATGACCGGGTTTGTTGCACTTGTGACATATGATCTCCTGCTCATTGGGATTGTCTAGAAATTTGACTATTCTGCTGTTCAATTGTTGATTTAGAGCAGGATTTCCGTACTTGTGGTTTCACTTTTTGAATATCTTTATTAGTAGTGCCAACTCATCATCACTTTCCATTGTTCCTTTAAGAGCTATTGATTTCTTTCGAGTATCATCTCCTTCTCGTTCTTTCTTGAATTTCATTTCTAGCTCATCAGTGGTGAGATTTTCGATGAGTTCTTCTACTTTGATTTGTTTTAAATCCTTTGATTCTTGAATGACAGTAACTTTTGCTTTAAAATTTTGTGGAAGGACTTTGAGGATTTTTCACTATTTTCAATTATGTGTATCATTTTCTAAAAGCTTTTGATTTGTATACGAGATTGGAAAGTCGTCCATAATCTCTATGACATTTTCATCCTTGCCTATTGTGAAGTTCTCGTATTCGCTACTAAGCATGGCAAGGCGAGATTCTTTAATTGAGATGTTCCTTCGTGAGTCACTTCAAGTGTGTGCCATATTTCCCGTGCAGTTAGACAATGTGAGACACGATTAAATTCAATTTGATATAATGAACATATAATATAATTCATAGCTTTAGCATTAGCACTCTGTAGTTTGTTTTCACGATCTGTCCGTTGATCCGTTGGTTTTTCAATTTCCTGATTATCTACCATTATAGCTGGGGTCCTATAACCTGTCTCAATAATATTCCAAGCATCAATGGTTTTCAGAAAAATTTTCATTCTATTTTTCCAACAAGCATATTCACCATTGAACATATGTGGTCTAACTATGGACTGACCCTCAGCAAAAGCATTATTAAAAGAAGCCATTTAAAAAAATAAAAAAAATAAAAATTGGTTTTCGAAAAATCATTTTTTTTAAAACAACAATTGCCTTTTGTTCCTAGCTCTAATACCACTTGTAGGATCGATTTCACCCTAGAGGGGGTGAATAGGGTGATACTAATAATTATAAAAATAATACAGAAATATATAAAATAATTGCAGTACAGATAATAGCAGAATAACAAAAGCAGAAACAGAACAACATAGACTTACCCAGCTTCGGCAAAACCCTGCTTACGTGCTGCCCCCAAGATTTCTACTAGAAATTAAGTAGTCAGATGCTTATACACGTAAACTCGCGACACCCGCTATCGTCTAACATAACTCTACGCTCAAAACTCTGCCACAACTCAACCACTAAGTTGTGAATTCTCGAACTACACCACCGTAGTTCATCCCTTAGTCACACAACTAGAAAATTACAAAAGTTTAAAATAGAATTACAAAAATAAAAACAAATCTAAGTCCTATATAAAATTAAGTCCAAAATATTAATAAAGGTCTGCCCACTTAAGAAGATAGCTTTAGAAAAGCGTCACTCTTTATTTTTCTTCGGCTATTCCTTTGTGAAAATGTCTGCCTCTTCTTTGCTCGAAAACGTTCGTTCATCTTTCAAAATAAATTAGGGCTTGTTTCTCTTTGACGCCGTCGCTTGGTCGTTGATCAATTTTACTATCGATCCTTAATTCAGTTTGATGCTTCTTCGATCCTTGTTCTTTGCTTAGCTTCGACTGCTTCAAATGTGTCGAGCTTGAATGCTATGAATTGGTATGTGATTTTCTATTTCAGTTTCGATTTTGCTCGACCTAGATTCGAGTTGTTGGTTCTGGATTTAAATTGAAAATTGGCTATGTGATTTTTCTTAAACTCGAATGCCTTTAAATGCCGATGATGATGATGGGTTAAATAGGGATAAATTCCCTATATTTACATTCATATTTATTTTGTTTGAATTCTTCTTGTGCTATACTTGGCCACTGATTTTCGATTGAATGCTGGCGATCAATCTTGACTTGCTCACTATTTACTTGCTTTAGTTGGTTTCTTCTTTTCCCTATAACTTGGTCACCACAGCTTTGATTCTATAGTATTTAAACTTGACTTCGGTTTGAAAACTGCTACCCTGATTTTTATAAAACCTGCTACATGATTTTTGTTCTACTACCTTGGTCCATGACATTATTTTAACTACTTGCTTGCATATGTAGTTGTATCGTGACTCAAGTAAATATATGTGAGATGGATTTGATTGCACTTTTCGATTTGTGCTTGATCA
Organism: Allium cepa; assembly: GCA_030765085.1. NCBI lineage: Eukaryota > Viridiplantae > Streptophyta > Magnoliopsida > Asparagales > Amaryllidaceae > Allium > Allium cepa. Next base: position 506,290,478 of record CM060929.1, read on the forward strand.
CTGCCACTACTTGTACTAGTTCAACCTGCTTCTGTTTTGATTTTACTTCATATATACTGCTAGCTTTGGTTGATTGTCTCCATACATATATACATATATGTATGTATACATACGTGTGATTGTATTTGGTATTGCAGTCTTGTTCATCACTACATATATGTTGTTTCCTCTTGAAAACTGCTATTGAACTTGGTAGCCTTGAATTCCACTTATGTACATGTGCACTAATATATGTTAAGTAAATTGACCTGCTTGATTCAAAGTCTGGTCTCATGATCACCTTAGTTTTGTATTGAATGTTGTTGCCTTTGGTCATTGTTAGATTTGAAGTCTAGTGTGCTCATATAGTCTAGTTTTATGTAGAGCTTGATTGATGCTGCACTTGCATATTGAACTGCTTCCATTGTCGCTGGGTCTAGTTCCATATGAAGTCACATATGTATATTTGAAGTGTTGTATTGAGTCACTTCTGTTTATCTATTTTGAAGTCTGGTGAACTTTCTCAGTTATTATATTCAGTCCACTATTCTACATGTTTGCTTATGTTAGATTTGGTATCATATATGTGTCTGAAGCTTTGCATTGCTTCGAGTCATTTCTTGGTTTAAGAGAACTATCTTCATGTGGTTGCATTTTGCTCCCTGTCTTGACTTATGCTTGACTATATGCATATTGCTGTTTGCTTCATTCTTGTTTGGTTGCCATTGAACTTCAAGTGCTCTGGTTACATTCACTGTATACATACGTGAACTGCATTGTGCTAGTTGCTATAGTTGCATATGGTTGATTTGCACTTTGTATATGAGTCTGTACTGTTCATTTGTTTTTTGAGTTGACCCTTTTGAACTGTCTTCATGTGTACATCAATGTCTAGATTGCTTCTGACCATTTTATTGAACTTGTACATTTGGATTGCACCTGTGTTGAATCCAGCTTATGGCTCGGGTTTGACCTTATGCTCACCTGTCCTTGCAGTTTTATCAAGTGTATATCGGTGTGCACGGCGTTGTGACATGTACAATGATACATTGTGCGTGTCATAGGTTATTCAAGTTTGATGAGTTCAAAAATAAATGATGACGAACAACCCAAATAACTGAGGCAAATAATATTTTCAAAGTACACATTTTATTTTACACTGCAAAAGATATTTCTATTTCAGTTTTACTGCGTTGTTGTATATTTTGCAGATAACTCAAATGCTGGATTCAGGCTGGAGCAAAGTCGAAAATAAAATATGAGTTAATGAGTGATATGTAGTGAGGTGAACAATGTTAGGTGAAATATGTGAGGGTAATGTAATTGAATAATGTATATATAGTGAGAGCTCAAATTTTGTACTATTCAAAAATTGTAATAAAATATTTGTTTGAATCTGTTTGAATTTAAATTCTGTATTATTTATTTTATTCAACAAATATTTATTTAATTATGTGAAAATAAAATAGTACAATAACAAATACATTTAAATGAATATATATATGTTTATTATCATCAAACAAAAATCATATACTAACATATTCAACAATCTGCAAGCCATGCATTGCTACTTACTAAGAGCCTTCCCTATGGAAAGTTCTATTCCTTTCCAGCATTAAGAAAATCATAGGGTTTATTCAACTTTCTCGATGCATGTTTAAAAAATTAAATCATAATCTTGTAGAGAATATTTATGATCTACACATGAAATTTTTTGTTTGCCATTTGAAATAGTAGACAAATTCATTAAGTGGAATTTTGGAACAAAGTGAAGTCTCTGCATTAGGGGTAGGTATGTGGAGTTAGTGAATTTATCCGCCATTATTAAGTCATCGACCATTAATGTTGAAAGTGTTGTAAAAGTAGAGTGTACTTTTAGACGAGATTTAATTTTGGTGGTTCAGAAAAGATTTTTTTACAGAGATGACGCGATTTGGAAATGTGAAGTGAGGTTTTAAACAGAGAATTTTAATATGGTATTTTTTTATGTATTTGCATAATCCTAATGGCGCACACGCTACGCGTTGGATCAAGTTTATTAGCGACAAGAAAAAATGATTAAATTTTAATAATAATTTTTTTTAACGGGGATGCCATCAGGCCCCAACAGGTAAGGATTGGGGCCTGATGGCATCCGCATTTAGGTGTGGAGATGCGTTGGAGATGTAGGGATGGCCTGACTAACTAAGTTGTTCGATAATATTTTCAAATCAAACAAGATGCCAAATGAGTGGAGGAGAAGCATATTAGTTTCAATTTTTAAAATAAAGGAGATATCCAAAGTTGCACAAATTACAGAGAAATTAAGCTTATGATTTATACGATAAAGCTTTGGGAAAGAGTCATTGAACATCGATTAAGAAGAATGACAAGCGTTTCAAAAAGCCAATTTGGCTTCATGCCCGGGAAGTCGACCACAGAGGTGATTTTCTTGATAAGACAACTTATGGAGAGGTCTAAGAAGCAAAAGAAGGATTTACGTATGTAATTTATCGATTTGGAAAAAGCTTATGACAAAGAACCGTGAAAGGTGATGTGGTGGGCTCTGGAAAAGAAGAGAGTCCCAACAAAGTATATTACCCTTATCAAGGATATGTACGATGATGTTGTGCCAGTGTCAGAGCATGTGATGGTGTAATTAGAGACTTTTCTATTAACATAAGATTACATTAAGGGTTAGCTTTGAGCCCCTACATTTTTTCCCTAGTGATGGATGAGGTTACGAAGGGTATACAAGAGAGATTACTTAGTGCATGCTATTTGCTGATGATGTTGTGCTAATCGATGAAAGTAGGATTGAGGTTGATAGATAGCTTGAGCTGTGGAGGCAGACTTTAGAAGCAATGGGATTTAGGTTTAGCAGAACTAAAACAGAGTATATGAAATGCGAGTTCAGCGGTGTCAGGCTAGAGGATGAAGATGTCACTTTGGTTGGACAAATAGTTCCTAAGAAGGAATCCTTTCGATATTTAGGATCAATATTGCAGTGCAATGATGAGATTGATGAAGATGTTAGTTTTAGAATTCGAGCGGGATGAGTGAAATGGAGACAAGCATCTGGCATTCTCTGTGATAGGAAAGTCCCACATAAGCTTAAAGGAAACTTATACAGAACGGCAATCAGGCCTACGAGGTTGTATAATGTAGAATGTTGGCTAACTATGAACCAACATGTCTAGAAGATAAGCATAGCAGAGATGCGTATGTTGCGATGGAGTTGCTGTCATATAAGAAGAGACCGAACTAGAAATGATGATATATGTGAAAAACTTGGAGTAGCACCAATTGAGGAGAAGATAATTCAACATCGCTTAAGATGATTTGAACATCTCCAACGAAGGCCGCCCAAAGCACCTGTGCACATTGGAATTATAGGCCGCGTCGTATGCTCAAAGAGAGGTAGAGGTTGACCAAGGTTGACAATAGAGAAAGTAGTAAAAAGGGACTTGAAGGATTGGAATATATCCTAAGAGCTGGTAACGGATAGGAACACGTGGAAGTTGGCGATTCACATACCAGAACCATGAGCTATAAGTTTTATAAGTTTTAGATTATAGGACTAGGGAAAATGAGCCTAAGCCATATGGTCTTTGTTCGATATCAACACCATTATTGCTATTTATACTATTATCATCATTTATTTGTTTTTTTATACATATATATGAATTTTTATCTTTATTTTGTACTTTACTTAATTACTATTATTTTTAATTTACTTATTTGACTTTATTTTATTATTGTTATTGTTATTGTTATAACCTTTAAATTAGCTTTATCATTTAATTTTGGGTTCCATCTCTAGCCGACCCTAACTTGTTTGGGAATAATGGCTTTGTTGTTGTTGTTGTTGTTGAATAATATCTTTAACTTGTATTATCATGAATAGTATTGTTACATTAAATATATATTTAATGTAAATACAATAAAAGAGAATTTTGTGTTTTGAAATAATTTTACATTTGATTTTAACATTAATATTTCGCTTATTAAATTTGATTTAATTTAATTTTAACTTTAATTTTAGTTATTTTAATTTTAACTTTAAATAGTAACTGGAAGTTCACATATTCAAGATGAACCATGATACATGAACAAACAAAAGCACTAATCAAAATAATACATGAAACAGAAAAAGGGTATACATGTGATCATGAGGATTAACGATCGTATCATATTATATATATAATGTAAATGTTTAACTATATGTCATATAAATATGTTTTATTTTGTGTGTGTATTATTTAATGCATGTACATATATTTACTTTCGGCCTTTAAATAATTTCTTTTTTAATCTAACAAAAAGGCTCACAGTCCAATAGAAAAATTAATTTTTTCAATATACATAAACACACTCATTCATACGTATGTACATATATACATGCACAAACATATACATATGCACGCATGCACCTACGCAAATAAATATGTTTAAGATTTGATATACATAAATTTATTGTTTGAATTTTAATTCTGATCATGAGGAAAAATGTTTTCTTTTAAATGGAAGTTATAAAATTTAATATATTTATTTTAATATTGCATAATATACATATGCATATCTTTTGAATTTTAAAAATATAAAAGTTACACTTATCGTTATTAAATATTAATCATATATTTAATTTGAAAAAAAAAATTATTTAAGGTCAAGAACAATTTTTCAATTTTTTCTTGAAAATCAAAAATCAAAATGAAGTTTTTAGTAACATTATTTGAAAAAGTATACATCTATATATTAGTTTTTTCAAGTGGATTTCAACATAATCATATATGTGTGTGTGAAAGCGTATGCTTGTGTATGTTGTTAGAAAACCGCTATTAGAAACGGCAATCATTTCATTTACTTTTAACGTTATGCAGTTTCTAATTTTAATGTGACCCTATTAATAAGGTCATAAATAGAACGTTTCATTTACCTTTAACGTTATGCAGTTTCTAATCTTAATGTGACCCGATTAATTAAGTCATAAATAGACTGTTCTATAATTAGAACATTAGGTCAGTGATTAATCTTAAGCGTTGTATTGGTATATGATGGACGTACCAGATTTAGAGTTAAATGTTATATAAAGGATTGGGTCCTCTCTCTCCTAGTATATAGATGTATTCTTCTCCATCAAGAAACACATAAAGAAATAGGGTTAGAGAGAGAAACCGAATTCTAAGAAGAAGAGCAATTATTAGAAGTCAGAAGAAGAAGATGACAGCCATTACATCTTCCGCTATTAATCATGGTACGTCATCTTAAAAAAAACATATTAAGTTTTGTTTGTGAAATATTCGGTATTGGTGATCCTTGGGCTATTACTTGAATTGTTCATCATTAATCATGAAAGATCGAACAGTAAAGAATTTCTGACATTTGGTAGCAGAGCTACCAATCAATAACTGAATATTTCCTATGATTGAAATTGATCTGTTCTGTGCTTTACTCATGATGTTTAATCAAGTATGTGTTATAAGTCAATTATGCACATGAGATTTATGATTTTGTTAATCACCAAAGTGGTCTAAATCAGAATAATCATTTAGTGCATAAGTGACATAATGATTATTGATAGAAATTGCCAGTTATAATACTATCAATTAAAAAAAAACTGGCGTCACTAATGGTAGAACCTGAAAACTTACCCAAAGGAAAGTCTTGTTCTATAACTAGTTGAGATTATGAGGTTTAATAAATATCTTGATTAAATAAATATTGATCATCCAAAGATGTCAGTTTTATTTAATTGAATATATTTGTTACTTACTTATGTTTTGGTATTTAATTATGTTAAGTATAAGGTAGTATCTACCCAAAGGAGTGCTATATTATACTATTATGTACATATCTGAATCGCGTTAGCTATGAGCTTATAGTTATTTCAATTTTTTTATTTGATTTGCAGTAGATCCCTTGAATACACATGCTTCATCTGTTACATTGTTCACTGGTGTTAATTTTTCTGAATGGAGAGCATAAGTCGATTTCCATTTAGGTGTTCAAGATCTTGACTTGGCACTCCTTGAGGATAAACCTGTTGCTCTTACAACAGCTAGTACTGAGACAGAAAAATCACACCATAAAGCATGGGAACGCAGTAACAGAGTGAGACTCATGTTTATTAAGATGGCTATTGCTAACAACATCAAGTCAACAATTCCGCAAACAGAAAGTGCTAAGGAATATATGCAATTTGTGGAAGAGCATTTTCGTTCAGCTGATAAGTCACTCGCTGGTACTCTTATGGCAAAACTCACGACCATGAAGTTTGATGGGTCGCGGACTATGAAAGAGCACATTATAGAGATGACTAATCTTGCAGCAAGGTTAAACTCCCTTGGACTTACAGTAGAGATTTCTTTTCTTGTCCAGTTTATCGCTACCTTTTGAATATGAACCTTTTCAAATTAACTATAACACTATAAAGGATAAGTGGAATGTTAATGAATTGGTCAGTAGACTTGTTCAGGAAGAAGGACGTTTGAAAAATCAAGTGAATCACTCAGTAAATTTTATGAGTATGGAAAATCAAGTCATTTCAAGAAGAAAAAGGCACCTGCTAAGAATGGGCAGGATAAGGAAAAGAAGGAACTAAAGGATGTTCGATGTCATTTCTGTAAAAGGAAAGGACATTGTAACAACCCAGAATTTTTATTAATTAAAATTTGAATATTTAATTAATTTTAAATATTAATAAGTGAAATTATAAGTCGAATAAATTTTATTTTGAATAATTGGATTTAATTGAATAATTAAATCGATAATTTAATAGGTGAAAATACAGAAATAATTGAGAATTGGGTTAAATATGATTGAAAATGATTTGCAAAATTTTATTTTATCATATTGAAGTTAGAATGATGTTTTAGAACTTTTAAAATCGAATTTAAAGTTTATTTGTGAAAATTGAATATTTTAATATTTAATCTACTAGTGAAATTAGCCAATTTTCGAACAGTCTCAGAATTGGACGAAACTAGTTCCATTGGATCCGTAATAGTTTGTTATTATCGGATCTCAATTTTTGTAGCAATCGGAGTTTTCGTTTGATCGTGGCAGCTCGAAACGCATCGAAATTGTTTTTAATATTAATTTGGCGAGTTAAAATAGTCATTTTTCAAACAGTCTCGGATCTCGACGAAACCAGTTTCATCGGATCCGTAATGTGATATTATTGTATGGTTTCAAATTTCGTGTCAATCGGATTTATCTTTTGTCCGGTGCAAGCTAAAACGCCTAGAAAATCGTTTAATCGATTTAATTTTAAATTGAACGTTTATTGCCATAACTCGCACAGATGACCGAATTAGCTCCCGAAACACGTTCCATTGTGTTCGAAACGCGGGGTAAACCTTAGAAACGCCAACCGGCACGCTTCGTTTGGAGTTCGGAAAATCCGGGATGAATAGTGTCGCGCGAATTTTCTATATAAGCCCTTCACTCTTCATAAATTGCAAAAATATCAAATCCTAGGGTTTCCATCTGCAGCCGCCGCCTCCATATAATTTTAATGGCCAGAAAACTCTCGTCTTCTTCCTCGAATCTCTCTCAATCCATCAATTTTCTCAAGAAACTTCCAACATGAATATTGTAGAGGGCAGCGAGATCTTCGTGTTCAACGGTGATGATGATCATCGGAGCGACGTGGAGGGAGAAATCATGGCCGAAAGGGAGCACGGTCGGCCTCGTTTTTCGTGCAAATGGCACAGCCGAGTTCATCATGGCTTGGACCGAAAGTGGAGCTAGTGGTGGCGTTCGACGTGGGGTTGCTTGATCGACGTGAAGATGAGCGTGGTGATTGCAAAATCTAACCCTAGTTTCGAACATAGATGGGTTCTTGCGCGTGTTGTAACCTGTAGGAGAAACGTGAGATGGAAGATGATGCGCACGGCCATGATTGAAGGGTGAGATCCTACGGCCAGTAAAGATTTAGGTTAAAATTATAAAGAAAGTTGTAAATTTAGTTTATATAAAATCGTGTAAACTTGTAAAAATCATATCTTTTTCATACAAGGTCGAAAACGCGCGAAACTAGTTGCATTGGAATCGTATGGACGAGCACTACGCTATGAAATTGGATTGGAGTCATTTGGAGTTAGTGAGAATTTCGGGTAAAATTAAACGTCCGTTTAATTTTATTCGAAATAAATCGCTAAAACGAAATTGAAATCAAGATGAGAACTTCTCACTCAATCGAATCGGTTTCGATTTTAATTTTAAATAGTTAGATTTAAAATTCTTGAATGTATGTTTGAATGATGATTGTTATCTATTGATTGTTAAAATGGACATTATGCACCGTTAGTAAGCGGAGGTTATTTATTAAAAACATATACCGTGAATATTTCATAAACAGTGAAATTGGTATTATATATAATAGCAATATATATATATATATTGGCATGTGTATATATTGCAGTTGTTGATTTCCCGCATTATATAGCGGATGAGACCCTATTGCGCCGTCTATTAAGTGGATAATATTTTAAATCCCATATACCGCGATAATTTCGTACTGGAACGGAATTGGTATTGTGCTAACATCTTTAGATGCAGGAAAACAGGTTGGAGGGATCCAACTGGATTCCTCAACAGTATTTATTTGATTATGGATATTTTGATATTCGTTGATTATCATATACGATATATGATGTCGTTGTAGTCGTGATTGACTATTTGGTGTGTAGCATCATTGGGCCAAATTTTGGAATTTTAAAATGATTTTAAAGTGATTTTTGAAAGTATACGTTATAAAATATTTTTTGAAAATTGATTTATTTTAAATAAATAAACGTTATACTTTTAAAAGTTATAAAATTATGATTTTTGAGAAATATAGTTAAAAGTTGATTTTTAAAAATATGGGTTAATGATTTTATAAAATAGTTTAAATCGGGTTTTTTTTTTGAATTCATTATAAAAGTTTAAATATAGGATTTATAAAAATTGATTATTTTATAAATCAAAGAAAATGGTGAAATTATAAAGGAGTTTAAAGATGTTTTAAAGAATAATATAAATTGATTTATATAAAAGAATTATAAGATGGATATTTGTAAATTAAAAATGCTGGGATTATAAAACGAGTTTTTATAAGTGTTAGAATGAATTGTGAATGAATTTCGTAAATGAATGAAATTTATAGAATTATAAACGGTGAAGTTATAAATGGAATTTTATAAGCAGTAGGTTTATAAAATTTGTGAAGTTATTAAAAGAATAAATTTGGGTAAATAAATGAATCTTATGAGTTATAAGATTTATAATTTGGGAAGTTTAAAAGAACGTTTTTGCAAACAAATAAATTATAAGTGTTTAACTTATAATATGAACTTTTAGTACATAATTGAGATATGAAATTGAATAGGTTAATAAAGGAATTTAGAAACGTTGTTTTATAAATCCGCAAACGACTTATTTTGATAAGTAAATTGTTGTAACTTATTTATGGAGTTATATTCACGTTTTAGACAGTGAATAATCCTTTAAAATAAAATGTATAGAAATGATGAAGTTGGTTAACGAAGTATATTCACGTTTTTGAATAGTGAATAATATGTTAAAGGAAATGTATTGGATGTGATGTTTTAAGTAGAATTAAAACGATCTAACGATGTTTTAAATGCATTAAAATTCGAAACCATAGATTTCAACATTCATTGTTGAAATAGACGTTTTCGAGAAATAGAAGGAAATGGTGGACTATAACACTGTTGTTATAGTAAATGATTTCCGAAAGGAAATGTTTTGCATAGTATTGGGATTTATAGATCTATTTTAATTTCGAATCCCTATACTAGTGATTTTGGGTTGTCGTAACGATGTTTTACGCAACATTCGTTTTGGCCCAAATAAATATGTTTAAGAGAATGATTTCCTTAAAGAATGAAATATATGCTTAATTTCAATTTAAATATATTGAATATTTTCCAAAGGTTGAAAATAAATAAAATTTGTGAATTACTTATGAATAAATAAGTATGGAAATGTTTTTCCAATATGAAATGAAACGTTTTGAGAATTTATCTTTTTGAAGATAAATTGAAATGAATAATTGAAATCGTATATGCATGGATATTTTGGAATGAAAATTCACTATGTAATTTATAAAAAAAGGGAATTTGTTTAAAAATAAATATTGATTTATTTTTGAAGTATCGAAATTATATATCTTGTAAAGATATTTTTGGAAAATAAATAATTTGGAAAATTATTTGGAATCTGGTGATGTTGTGCATATCCATTGATAGTTCAATAACTGACTATCAATATTTACCTTTGAAAGATTTTTGTTGTGATTTGTTTGAATTTGAATGCCACACTTATTTTTGAATAAGCGCTCACTATTCGGGTTAGCCGGGAAAGGACCTTGGGGTCATATAACCCATTCCGAGTATGTGATACGTCGTTATGGATTGCATTTGATGACCGGTATTGAAGACCGGATATTTGCGAGAGTGATAGGATGACCTGTCGATTGACTCTGCACTGAGTTGCTCCGGTATACAGTTCTCCATATGTGATGGGGAATCCGATCAGGATTGTGGATATCCGGATTGCAAGGACTTCTTTGTAAGTGCCTTCGGTTCTGTTCGAGCCCGGAACAGACTTGTATGGATAGTATGTCTGACATTACAAATTGAGATATAAAGCCGATTTCTTTCAAATATATTTCTGTTGGTGGCGGAGAATTTATTCTCTTAGCTTAACACCCTTCTCTGAGACGTACGAGCTCAGAGGTTATGTAGTTGATGCTTATCAGCGATATATTCCCAATTTGGTAATGTGACATGCTGAGTGTTGCTGTGAAACGATCATGGTTTGATCATTTGTGATATGATCATTTGTTTGATCACTTATCTTTGTGATCAATTCTATGATAATTTGTTGACCCAAAGCATGGCTTTGTACCAAAGCGTGGCTTTGTGGACGATACTTCGTCGAGCCTCACACCCCGGAATGGTCAAAACAGGAAAGATGCAGCAAGGTTATGAGGGGTAGCTCCCTTTAGGGTGTGTGCATTTCCTTCTGGAAAAGGGTGGTATCATGGTATGGAGCCCAGATACTTACTCATGTTGAAACACTTTATTTATCACTGTGTGATGTTGGTCAGAGAGCTCTCGGATAAAGGTCCCAAAGGACCGGGGGATGACATACTCGTGTCAGTTGTTACCTAGTTTGAAAGGTAACCCGGCCTTGTGTTGGCAGAGATCCGGTTAGGTTCTCGGGACGTCCTTCCAGAGGCGTTTCCATGTGGCAATGGGAAGTTCCTTGGCCTGACCATTTGTTGGAAATCCAAAGAAACAATACGAGACTTGTACGGTTTTAGTTGTAGAACCTGCCATCTAATATGGTAGCTATAGTAGGCATAATATAATGGTACCTATGCTGGCTAAGATTTATATTCTACTTTTGAAATATTTCTACACTATGCACTAATAATAATATCAAATGTTTCTTTTTAATGCGTATCAAGCATCTTTGAGTAACATAAGAAGAAATCTCCTCCAAGTCTGCGTTTGCATTGTGTGTGTGGTGGGAGGTCTTATGGTAGTTACATTTTCAAAAACATTGCGAATTGACTTTAAAAATATTTCTCTATTTTGATTTTAAAGATAAATAAACTGTTTTGAGTTCTCACACCAGTCACATGACTGACTCGGAGTTTATTGTTTTCCTTCCTAAACTCTGGGTGCCCACCAATTTCCACACGGGCAGTCAAGAGTTAAGGTTTATCAGGATATTCTGGATATTCAGGAGTTGCAGGAGGCAAGCTGGATGACATGGCATATTACTAGTATATAGTATTTCTTTTCCGCTGTTTGTTGTTTGTTGTTGTACACTCTGATGTAATGAAATGAAATGTAATGTAATGTAATAACTGATATAGTTCTTTGTTTAAAGATTATTCATTTATCTATTATATGTTGTTCCGCTGCGATTGTGAGATTCTGATATTGTTCTGTTGTTTTCTATTCCGTTCTATTTTCTATTTTCTTTTCTCTCTATTTTCTATCTTTTTCTCTCTTCTTCTGTCGTTTTCTTCTTTTTAAAACCCTAACTATTCGGTTTTTTGGCAACGAAAAATCGCGTACGTTACATTTGGTATCAGAGCATATGGTTAAGCGACAACCATGGCTCTGTTGGGTTTTACTCATTAGAGATAGAGTCAGTAGTACTCTAGAATGAGTTTGAGTGTAATAATAGCTATGAGAGCGTATTTGTTAGTGAATATAAATTGTTTTGTATTGTGTTGACTTATCGGTTGATTGTTTATAGATTCCGGTCGATGTAGTCTAGCTAACTATCGTAGATAGGGGTTTCTAAACTCTTAAACAAGATAAATAGACACATTATTGTTTTAAATTGGGTACATGAAATAATTTTACCTTGATTTTATTTTATATATAAAGGAATAATTTTTCAGAATTATTAAAGTGGATATAAGTTGATTGTTTGGTTGTTGAATAAGTTGTTTGAATAATCTAAATAAGAGAATAATTGTATAAGCAAATGAATTATAAGAATTGAATTATAATTAAAGTGATTTACAATTGTGAAATAAACTTATATATATAAGAAGTGAAACTATATGAATATATTTATGAATATGAGTTGTAAATAAAAATGAATTTAAAGTTAAATGGAAATTTACTTAGAATTGGAATCTGAATTGATTTATAAGTGGGAATTTAAGTTAAGTAAAACCAAGTGATGTTTATAAAATGAAGTATAACTTAAGAGATGTTGAATGAAGTTGACATTGATATCAAAGTAAATTAATAAAGTTAAGTGATAAATGTGAACTTGAGTTATATAAATGAAATTCAACTTTTGTAATTGAATTGAATTAATGGATTAAATGTTAATCAATTGAATGTGAATAATTGATATGGAATAATGAATGTAAGTGTTAATTCATGAAAATTTAATGTTATTGGAAGTTGAATAATTGAATGAAAATCAATTTAATTAAACCAATTGAAAGTAAAGGTGTTAAACCAAATTGAATGCATATAAGCAAAGGAATTTGGTTGTAATTAATATACATTGGTTGTTATATGATTGTTAGTTGATTGTATATAATTCATTAAGTATTAATGAAATTGAAAGTTAAAGTAATTGAAATCCAATTGGAAGTTAAGTGAATCTTAAATAGAATTGAATTTGATTGGAAGTGAACCAACTTGAATATGAATTAGTGAATATAAACTAATTGAAAATGAATGTTAGTAAAAACATCCACTGTTAATGAATCAGATGTGATTAAATTGAAAACCCAATTCATTGGATATTAATGAGAATATGAATAAATATTTATTGGTTATGAATGTTAGTTGAATGCTAGTTGGATGATAGTTGGTTGATGGTTGAATATATTGCTTTTATTGCATTTGCTATGTTGGCATATATAGTTATTATGTTGCTATATGTTGTATATCGATACTATTTTCATATATGCATGTTTCTCATCTATTTGTTGAGTGTTTAGTAGGTGCAGATCGCGTTTGCTTCGCATTTGGAGCTCGCTTTTGTGCTATATTAGCCGTATATGCTCGCTAATAAAATATAAGGTACATATCTCGGATTAAATATCGTACTTTTACACTTTTTTCCCTGCGGGATGCCTCATTACTTGATGAGATGTATATTTGTGATATATATACTGTCATTTTTTTCGGATCGAGCCACGCAAAGGAGACTATGGCGAATTTTTCCGAAAATTTAAGGCGTTAGAAAAATTTGAGAAAAATTGGAAAAATTGTGAAAACTATAACTTTAATTTTGGAATTGAAAGTCAAACAATAGTAGTTGTTTTTGAAAAGATAACTAAGTATGATTTGAAAACTTAGTAAAGATATTGTAAGAAGTTTAACTATGGATTTTGGGAAAGTTAATAGATTCTGTAACTTTTCTTACTTAGTAATTTCGAGGACGAAATTCTTTTAAGGGGGGAAGTATGTAACGACCCAGAATTTTTATTAATTAAAATTTGAATATTTAATTAATTTTAAATATTAATAAGTGAAATTATAAGTCGAATAAATTTTATTTTGAATAATTGGATTTAATTGAATAATTAAATCGATAATTTAATAGGTGAAAATACAGAAATAATTGAGAATTGGGTTAAATATGATTGAAAATGATTTGCAAAATTTTATTTTATCATATTGAAGTTAGAATGATGTTTTAGAACTTTTAAAATCGAATTTAAAGTTTATTTGTGAAAATTGAATATTTTAATATTTAATCTACTAGTGAAATTAGCCAATTTTCGAACAGTCTCAGAATTGGACGAAACTAGTTCCATTGGATCCGTAATAGTTTGTTATTATCGGATCTCAATTTTTGTAGCAATCGGAGTTTTCGTTTGATCGTGGCAGCTCGAAACGCATCGAAATTGTTTTTAATATTAATTTGGCGAGTTAAAATAGTCATTTTTCAAACAGTCTCGGATCTCGACGAAACTAGTTTCATCGGATCCGTAATGTGATATTATTGTATGGTTTCAAATTTCGTGTCAATCGGATTTATCTTTTGTCCGGTGCAAGCTAAAACGCCTAGAAAATCGTTTAATCGATTTAATTTTAAATTGAACGTTTATTGCCATAACTCGCACAGATGACCGAATTAGCTCCCGAAACACGTTCCATTGTGTTCGAAACGCGGGGTAAACCTTAGAAACGCCAACCGGCACGCTTCGTTTGCTTGATCGACGTGAAGATGAGCGTGGTGATTGCAAAATCTAACCCTAGTTTCGAACATAGATGGGTTCTTGCGCGTGTTGTAACCTGTAGGAGAAACGTGAGATGGAAGATGATGCGCACGGTCATGATTGAAGGGTGAGATCCTACAGCCAGTAAAGATTTAGGTTAAAATTATAAAGAAAGTTGTAAATTTAGTTTATATAAAATCGTGTAAACTTGTAAAAATCATATCTTTTTCATACAAGGTCGAAAACGCGCGAAACTAGTTGCATTGGAATCGTATGGACAAGCACTACACTATGAAATTGGATTGGAGTCATTTGGAGTTAGTGAGAATTTCGGGTAAAATTAAACGTCCGTTTAATTTTATTCGAAATAAATCGCTAAAACGAAATTGAAATCAAGGTGAGAACTTCTCACTCAATCGAATCGGTTTCGATTTTAATTTTAAATAGTTAGATTTAAAATTCTTGAATGTATGTTTGAATGATGATTGTTATCTATTGATAGTTAAAATGGACATTATGCACCGTTAGTAAGCGGAGGTTATTTATTAAAAACATATACCGCGAATATTTCATAAACAGTGAAATTGGTATTATATATAATAGCAATATATATATATATATATATATATATATTGGCATATGTATATATTGCAGTTGTTGATTTCCCGCATTATATAGCGGATGAGACCCTATTGCGCCGTCTATTAAGTGGATAATATTTTTAATCCCATATACCGCGATAATTTCGTACTGGAACGGAATTGGTATTGTGCTAACATCTTTAGATGCAGGAAAACAGGTTGGAGGGATCCAACTGGATTCCTCAACAGTATTTATTTGATTATGGATATTTTGATATTCGTTGATTATCATATACGATATATGATGTCGTTGTAGTCGTGATTGACTATTTGGTGTGTAGCATCATTGGGCCAAATTTTGGAATTTTAAAATGTTTTTAAAGTGATTTTTGAAAGTATACGTTATAAAATATTTTTTGGAAATTGATTTATTTTAAATAAATAAACGTTATACTTTTAAAATTTATAAAATTATGATTTTTGAGAAATATAGTTAAAAGTTGATTGTTAAAAATATGGGTTAATGATTTTATAAAATAGTTTAAATCGGGTTTTTTTTGAATTCATTATAAAAGTTTAAATATAGGATTTATAAAAATTGATTATTTTATAAATCAAAGAAAATGGTGAAATTATAAAGGAGTTTAAAGACGTTTTAAAGAATAATATAAATTGATTTATATAAAAGAATTATAAGATGGATATCTGTAAATTAAAAATGCTGGGATTATAAAACGAGTTTTTATAAGTGTTAGAATGAATTGTGAATGAATTTCGTAAATGAATGAAATTTATAGAATTATAAACGGTGAAGTTATAAATGGAATTTTATAAGCAATAGGTTTATAAAATTTGTGAAGTTATTAAAAGAATAAATTTGGGTAAATAAATGAATCTTATGAGTTATAAGATTTATAATTTGGGAAGTTTAAAAAACGTTTTTGCAAACAAATAAATTATAAGTGTTTAACTTATAATATGAACTTTTAGTATATAATTGAGATATGAAATTGAATAGGTTAATAAAGGAATTTATAAACGTTGTTTTATAAATCCGCAAACGACTTATTTTGATAAGTAAATTGTTGTAATTTATTTATGGAGTTATATTCACGTTTTAGACAGTGAATAATCCTTTAAAATAAAATTTATAGAAATGATGAAGTTGGTTAACGAAGTATATTCACATTTTTGAATAGTGAATAATATGTTAAAGGAAATGTATTGGATGTGATGTTTTAAGTAGAATTAAAACGATCTAACGATGTTTTAAATGCATTAAAATTCGAAACCATAGATTTCAACATTCATTGTTGAAATAGACGTTTTCGAGAAATAGAAGGAAATGGTGGACTATAACATTGTTGTTATAGTAAATGATTTCCGAAAGGAAATGTTTTGCATAGTATTGGGATTTATATATCTATTTTAATTTCGAATCCCTATACTAGTGATTTTGGGTTGTCGTAACGATGTTTTACGCAACATTCGTTTTGGCCCAAATAAATATGTTTAAGAGAATGATTTCCTTAAAGAATGAAATATATGCTTAATTTCAATTTAAGTATATTGAATACTTTTCCAAAGGTTGAAAATAAATAAAATTTGTGAATTACTTATGAATAAATAAGTATGGAAATGTTTTTCCAATGTGAAATGAAACGTTTTGAGAATTTATCCTTTTGAAGATAAATTGAAATGAATAATTGAAATCGTATATGCATGGATATTTTGGAATGAAAATTCACTATGGAATTTATAAAAGAAAGGGGAATTTGTTTAAAAATAAATATTGATTTATTTTTGAAGTATTGAAATTATATATCTTGTAAAGATATTTTTGGGAAATAAATAATTTGGAAAATTATTTGGAATCTGGTGATGTTGTGCATATCCATTGATAGTTCAATAACCGACTATCAATATTTACCTTTGAAATGTATTTGTTGTGATTTGTTTGAATTTGAATGCCACACTTATTTTTGAATAAGCGCTCACTATTCGGGTTAGCCGGGAAAGGACCTTGGGGTCGTATAACCCATTCCGAGTATGTGATACGTCGTTATGGATTGCATTTGATGACCGGTGTTGAAGACCAGATATTTGCGAGAGCGATAGGATGGCCTGTCGATTGACTCTGCACTGAGTTGCTCTGGTATAGAGTTCTCCATATGTGATGGGGAATCCGATCAGGATTGTGGATATCCGGATTGCAAGGACTTCTTTGTAAGTGCCTTCGGTTCTGTTCGAGCCCGGAACAGACTTGTATGGATAGTATGTCTGACATTACAAATTGAGATATAAAGCCGATTTCTTTCAAATATATTTCTGTTGGTGGCGGAGAATTTATTCTCTTAGCTTAACACCCTTCTCTGAGACGTACGAGCTTAGAGGTTATGTAGTTGATGGTTATCAGCGATATATTCCCAATTTGGTAATGTGACATGCTGAGTGTTGCTGTGAAATGATCATGGTTTGATCATTTGTGATATGATCATTTGTTTAATCACTTATCTTTGTGATCATTTCTATGATCATTTGTTGACCTAAAGCATGGCTTTGTACCAAAGCGTGGCTTTGTGGACGAGACTTCGTCGAGCCTCACACCCCGGAATGGTCAAAACAGGAAAGATGCAGCAAGGTTATGAGGGGTAGCTCCCTTTAGCATATGTGCATTTCCTTCTGGAAAAGGGTGGTATCATGGTATGGAGCCCAGATACTTACTCATGTTGAAACACTTTATTTATCATTGTGTGATGTTGGTTAGAGAGCTTTCGGATAAAGGTCCCAAAGGACCGGGGGATGGCATACTCGTGTCAGTTGTTACCTAGTTTGAAAGGTAACCCGGCCTTGTGTTGGCAGAGATCCGGTTAGGTTCTCGGGAGTCCTTCCAGAGGCGTTTCCATGTGGCAATGGGAAGTTCCTTGGCCTGACCATTTGTTGGAAATCCAAAGAAACAATACGAGACTTGTACGATTTTAGTTGTAGAACCTGCCATCTAATATGGTACCTATAGTAGGCATAATATAATGGTACCTATGCTGGCTAAGATTTATATTCTACTTTCGAAATATTTCTACACTATGCACTAATAATAATATCAAATGTTTCTTTTTAATGCGTATCAAACATCTTTGAATAACATAAGAATAAATCTCCTCCAAGTCTGCGTTTGCATTGTGTGTGTGGTGGGAGGTCTTATGGTAGTTACATTTTCAAAAACATTGTGAATTGACTTTAAAAATATTCCTCTATTTTGATTTTAAAGATAAATAAACTTTTTTGAGTTCTCACACCAGTCACATGACTGACTCGGAGTTTATTGTTTTCCTTCCTAAACTCTGGGTGCCCACCAATTTCCACACGGGCAGTCAAGAGTTAAGGTTTATCAGGATATTCTGGATATTCAGGAGTTGCAGGAGGCAAGCTGGATGACATGGCGTATTACTAGTATATAGTAGTTCTTTTCCGCTGTTTGTTGTTGTTTGTTGTTGTACACTCTGATGTAATGAAATGAAATGTAATGTAATGTAATAACTGATATAGTTCTTTGTTTAAAGATTATTCATTTATCTATTATATGTTGTTCCGCTGCGATTGTGAGATTCTGATATTGTTCTGTTGTTTTCTATTCCGTTCTATTTTCTATTTTCTTTTCTCTCTATTTTCTATCTTTCTCTCTCTTCTTCTGTCTTTTTCTTCTTTTTAAAACCCTAACTATTCGATTTTTCGGCAACGAAAAATCGCGTACGTTACAGACATTATCAAAATGACTGTCCGAAAAGGATAGCTTGGTTCGAAAAGAGAGGTAATCATCTATCTTTTGTATGTTTTGAATCAAAATTTAGTTGAAGTTCCTATTAATACATGGTGACTTGATACTGGTGCTACAACTCATGTCTCCAATAATATACAGGGATTTCTTATGATCCGAACCATAAATCCAAATGAAGATCGTTTTCTCTTTATGGGAAACGGAATGAAATCCACAATAGAAAGCATTGTGACTTATCTTCTAATTCTAGAAAGTGGATATGTATTAGACTTATATAGTACCCTTTATGTACCTTCATTATCTAGAAACCTTATTTCCGTAAGTAAGTTGGATATTTCTAATTTTAGATGTACGTTTGGATCTGGTTGTTTTGATTTATATAAGAATACTGATAATGTTGGTTCTGGTATTCTAATTGATGGTTTATATAAATTGAAACTGAATGACACTTATGCGAATTCCTTGCTGAATGTAATAAATAATGTTGGATGCAAACGTAGCATGTTGAATGAAAATTCTGCTTTCTTATGGCATAAAAGACTAGGTCACATATCCAAAGAAAGAATGATGAGATTAGTAAGTAATGAAATTTTTTCAAATTTGAACTTTAGTGATCTAGAATTATGTGTGGATTGTATTAAAGGTAAACAAACCAAACATAATAAGAAAGGAGCCACTAGAAGCAGCCAGCTTCTTGAAATAATACACACTTATATTTGCAGACCTATGGACACTCAATCCTTTAATGGAGAAAAGTATTCATCACTTTTATTGACGATTTTTCCCGCTATGGTTATGTCTATTTGCTTCATGAAAAATCTCAATCTGTGAATGTCATTGAGACGTTTGTAAAGGAAGTTGAGAAGCAATTAGATAAAAAGATGAAAATCATAAGGTCTGATAAATGTGGTGAATATTATGGCAAATATAATGAGTCAAGCCAGTGTCCAGGTCCATTTGCAAAATTCCTCGAAAGCCATGGCATATGTGCGCAATACACAATGCCAGGTACACCACAGCAAAATGGTGCAGCAGAAAGGCGCAATAGGACATTAATAGATATGATTAGGAGTATGATGTCAGATTCTACACTACCTCAGAATTCGTGGTCGTATGCTCTCAAAACTACTAATTATTTATTGAATAGGGTTCCTAGTAAAGCTGTTCAAAAGACTCCTTTTGAATTATGGACCAACATGAAACCTAGCTTAAAACACCTGGATGTTTGGGGTTGTCCAGCGGAAGCGAGAATTTATAATCCACATGAAAAGAAACTAGATTCTCGAACGATTAGTGGGTATTTTTTAGGTGACCCTGAAAAATCTAAAGGATATGTGTTTTACTGTCCTAATCATAGTCCAAGAATTGTAGAAACTGGTAATGCAAGATTCATTGAGATTGGTGAAGTCAGTGAGAGTACTAGAAGAGAAATAGTGGAAATAAAGGAAACAAGGATAAATGTTACATTGCCTAGAATAGTTTCTCCATCTACTATTACTCCAAATGTTGTTCCAGCTGTTGGAGAACAGCATGATGATGAACGACATATAAATAAAGAAGTATTTCTTGAAGGAAATGACTTAATAATGCTGATATGCATGAACCACAACAAGTAACATTAAGAAGATCCCAAAGAGATCGTAGGTCAGCTATTTCTAATGATTATATGGTTTATATGCAAGAATCAAATTATGATATAGGAATCAATAAGGACCCAGTTTCATTTTCACATGCTGTAGAAAGTAAAGAGTCAAAGGAATGGATTAATGCCATGAAAGAAGAACTAAAATCCATGCAACAGAATGAAGTTTGGGATCTCATTGAGTTACCACATGGTTGTAAAAGAGTCAGATGCAAATGGGTTTTTAAAACCAAACACGACTCTAGTGGTAATGTTGAACGGTATAAAGCTAGACTTGTTGCTAAGGGTTACACTCAAAAAGATGGTGTTGATTACAAGGAGCCATTTTCTCCTGTTTCGAAAAGGACTCAATAAGAATAATAATGGCATTAGTAGCACATTATGATTTGGAATTGCATCAAATGGATGTGAAAACATCCTTTCTGAATGGAGATCTTGATGAAGATGTTTATATGGATAAACCTGAGGGTTTTTCTGTAAAAGGTAAATAACAAATGGTGTGTAAACTTAAGAAGTCAAATATGGGCTTAAACAAGCATCCCGACAATGGTATATTAAGTTCAATACCATTATTACATCTTTTGGTTTTAAGGAAAATACGGTTGATCACTATTTATACCAAAAGATCAGTAGGAGCAAGTTTATTTATCTAGTCCTTTATGTTGATGACATCTTGATTGCTGCAAATAATTTAAGCATATTGCATGAGATTAAGAAATTTCTCTCAACGAACCTTGAAATGAAAGATATGAGAGAGGCATTCTATGTGATCGGAATAGAAATATTTCGTGATCGATCACAAGGAATACTGGGATTGTCTCAGAAAGGATATATCGGAAGGATTCTAGAGAGATTTGGAATAAGTAAATGTTCACCTGGGAAAGTTCCTGTACAGAAAGGTGATAAATTCAATCTCATGCAATGTCCTAAGAATGATGTTGAACGAAAGGAAATGGAATCAATTCCATATGCATCTGTAGTTGGTAGCCTAATGTATGCTCAAACCTGTACTAGACTGGATATTAGTTTTGCGGTCGGTATGTTAGGGAGGTATCAATGTAATCCAGGAAGGGAACATTGGCAAGCTGCAAAGAAGGTGTTAAGGTACTTACAAGGCACGAAAGATTACAAGCTCATGTATAGTAGATCCAATGAATTGGAGACAATTGGATATAGCGATTCAGATTTTGCTGGATGTATCGATACTAGAAAATCGACTTTTGATTACATGTTTATGTTTGCTCAAGGAGCCATATCATGGAAAAATGCGAAACAAACTATCGTTGCTTCATCTACTATGGAGGTATAATTTGTGGAATGTTATGAAGCCACAATTCATGCATTATGGTTGCAGAACTTTATTTCAGGACTTGCGGTTGTCGACACCATTAGCAAGCCGCTGAAAATTTATCTTGATAACTCTACAGCAGTGTTTTTCTCAAAAAACGACAAGTACTCTAAAGGTGCCAAACATAAGGAACTGAAGTATCTTGTTGTGAAAGATGAGGTTCAGAAACAAAGAGTGTCAATCATGCACATCAGGACAGAACTTATAATTGAAGACCGTTTGACGAAAGGGTTACAGCCAAGACAATTTAAGGAACATGTTCAAAGCATGGGTCTTGGTTGTATTAATAATAATTGATATGTGACGTTCTGAGCTCCTTTGTGTGTTTCTGATATACAATTATATGCCTCTTGTTTTAATGTGGTAGTACGTACTTTATGTAATTTTAAACAAGAAAGAGTCTTATAAAGATATTATGTTTAATCATTATGATATAAGACATTATGTGGACCATTATGCTGTTTTATATAAATTATCAGTATAAAATGATGGATTGCTGGTATTGTAGTATATGGAAGGGAATGCATTGAATTAATAATGCACAACCGCCATAACTCTCAGCAATTTATCATAGTATGATGTTCAACACTTGATATTATGAATAATCGGGTCAAGTGGGAGAATGTTAGAAAACTGCTATTAGAAACTGCAATCGTTTCATTTACTTTTAACATTATGCAGTTTCTGATCTTAATGTGACTATTACATAAATAGAACGTTTCATTTACCTTTAACATTATGTAGTTTCTAATCTTAATGTGACCCGATTAATTAAGTCATAAATAGACCGTTCTATAATTAGAACATTAGGTCTGTGATTAATCTTAAGCGTTGAATTGGTATATGATGGACGTAATAGATTTAGAGTTAAATGTTATATAAAGGATTGGGTCCTCTCTCTCCTAGTATATAGATGTATTCTTCTCCATCAAGAAACACATAAATAAATAGGTTTAGAGAGAGAAACCGAATTCTGAGAAGAAGAGCAATTATTAGAAGTCAGAAGAAGAAGATGACAGCCATTACATCTTCCGCTGTTAATCAAGGTACGTCATCCTAAACAAAAAAATAATATTAAGTTTTGTTTGTGAAATATTCGGTATTGGTGATCCTTGGGCTATTACTTGAATTGCTCATCATTAATCATGAAAGATCGAACAATAAAGAATTTCTGACATATGTGTATGTATATACGGGCAAGGATCGGCTACACCTCAAATCCCTTTAATTTTTTATTTTCAATCACATGTTACAAATTAAATAATAGAATGAAGTGACAAGAGAGACAAAGTATAATTATATATTCGGAACATGTGGTTGAAATCAAAGGGATTTGGGGTGGAGCAAAAATGAGGTGTAGCCGATCCTTACCAAATAAGTGTGTGTATGTATGTGTGTGTGTGTATATATATGTATGTATGTATAGATGTGTATGTATATGTGTGTACACACATACATACATACATATATGATAATTTAGTTTAAACGACCAAGGTGCAAAGTTTTTTGGTTTCTAGGATAACACGTGCAAAAATTAGCCACAAGAATACTTCACGTGCATGCCAAATTCATTGCCTCTCATTCCACCACACCCCACGCCGCCGTACCCCACACTTCCACACTCCATACGTCGTACTACACCTACACTCCACCACGGCTAATAGTCGCTGCCTTCCACAACCGCCACCTCCCTAACCGCCTCTCAAAACCTAACGCTAAGAAAAACCAGGCCTCTACTCGTCACATGTCATGCCAGCTACATCTTCTACCTCATAACAACATCATTGCTCACTTCATCTTGCTCATCAATCATCAACTAATGCAAAAATAGCGATAGATAAAAAATTATACTATACAGTATCATTATATGGGAAAATTATGTAAAAAATAATATAGCAACTGTAAAATGCTATTGAGTCATACCATTTAACCAAAAAATGATAACACAAGATAAGGTCAATTATTATACGATAAAATTGAAATATGTTTGCTATATTCTTTTTTTTAGTTTGGTAAATACAAAACAAATACTACACAATAGCACTATAAAATAATTAATTAAAAATCGAATAATAAATATTCAAAAAATTAAATAAAAATGATACCGCATTTACAAAGCTATGTAGTGGCATTATAAATTAATTTATGAAAAATTATATTACTAACTTTCAAAAAAACAAAATAAAAACGATATTGCATATACAAAAAATAATCATAAAATGATATTAGAAAGTGGAATTTAGATTATTAATTCAAAAATGGTACTACAATTTATAAACCATATGATAAATTAAAAACAAAATGTAATATACTTTATAAATTGATATTATACTTCATAATGCTAGTATAAATAATTTGTGAGATAAATATATACATCATCTAAAAAGAAGCTACATTTCTTTATAAACTGCTACTACGATTTTTAAAATCAACCACAATTCTTAAACTGCTACTACAATTCATGAAATGATACTATAAAGTAGCATTATAAACAGAAATTTACATAATAATAATTAGTTAAAATACAAAAAATTATTCGACACGGTATTATTACTACACACATTTAAAAAGAAGTTGTAATTGTTAATAAACCACTACTACAATTTAAAAAATCAATTATAATTCAAAAACTACTACTACAATTAATAAAATGCTACTATATAATAGCATGATGAATAGAAATATATATAACTATATTCATTTAAAGAAACAAAAAAATAATACTCTACAATATCATTACTACACACATTTAAAAAGAAACTACAATATAAACTGCTTTTACAATTTGAAAAAACTACTACAATTTAGTAACTGCTACCACAATTCATAAATGCTACTATTATATAGCATAACGAATAGAAATATGCATAATTTAATTTATTTAAGAAAAACAAACAATGATATTACACAGTAGCATTACTGCACACATCTAAAAAGATATTAAAAAATGATATTATAAAATGATGAACTGATACTATAAAATAGACGATTTGTTATCTACAAATGCTACTGCGAAATAGAATTAGGAGCAGAAAGAAAAATAATTATTCTATTTTTAGAAAAAATGATACTAATCAATATTATTATCCAGTGTCATCTTCTTCTTCCCCAATTTTACGTTGTTTCTCCTTCACCTCTAGCTTTAATCATATAAAACATCACTCCTCGATCACTGTTGCAATACATTAATTCTTCGAACATTTTCGTGGCGATCTACATCACAATCTCCTTCCATCATCGTCAAAGTCATCACGCCTCTCTCCATCATTGTCATTGCCAAGCTTGAGTGCGCTACCATCAAGAGCTACTGCAACATCCCGAGATCTACCGCACCCCTTCGCCTATATCTAGACTCTAGCATATGAAAACCCGTAATCCTAAATTAGTGGGTCCATCTATCTAAAAACTTTCTCCTTCAACTCTATTATGAAACAAAATTTGTCCTCTACGCACAAAAATTAAGCGCATGTCTTAATGATTGAAAAATGTTGTAATTTGGCCTTCTTATTATTTTTACACTACAAGGGGAAAAATGATTTCCCATGGCCGAAAACCGTCGGCGGTCGTCGGAAGCCGTCGGCCGCCGTCGGAAAAAGCCGTCGGAAAATACTGCATCGGGGAGCAGTATTTTCGACGGCTTCCGACGGAGGCTGCCGTACATGATTCCGACGGAATGCGACGGCTTCCGACGGTTTCCGACGGATCACGACAAATGTCGGAATCCGTCGGAAATAATATGCTACAGGCCGCCGGTTGCCGTCGGAAGCTGTCGGAAATTTGACCTGTAAGCCGTCGGAAATCTACTGTTTTTTTTTTAAAATTCGCTGCAAATACAGCCTTGCAACCACATTTCTCTTCCAAACACTATGATATCAATACTACACAATCCAATATATAATAATCCAACCAAATATCAAAACTCAAACTATAAAATATTCAATAAGCACACAAATAAATAAAATTACATCAAAATAAAATACATAATATACATAACCATTCCAACATTAACAATAATCATAACAATAAGTGTTCTACCATGTTACTAATACACAAATTCATCAACATACTCATCCACATCCTCATACAACCACAGAACCAAGTGTATCAAACATAATTATACATAAATCAATAATTACTTACGCCGTCTACCAAATCATTCTAAACTAAAACAAAACACACTTGAGCGAACGAACAAGCAAGCAAGTAATGAATCAATCTCCTCCAGATCCAGATCCAGCCGAGGAAGGGAAGCAGCCACCAAACTGGTGCATGTACTCTAACAACTGTGTGGTTTGCATGGCTTGTTGGCGGTTCTGCTCCTCCAGCTGGGACACTCTAGTCCGCAGTTCTTCTATATCTGCTAGATCGCTCTGAGTTCTACTCCGCCGTCCCCTACTCTGACTACTGGCCTGCAATAATTAAAAAATGAATAAAATCCAAGTTTATTGTTTGGAAAAGGTCAAAATATCATATTTGAAGTATTTTAAGAAAAAGTAAATTATTTACCGCTAGATTGCCAAATCCGTATCGTCGACCATGCTCTACTGGATCCATAACGGACTCAAAAATAGTGTCCTCCTCATCGGCCGTCAGCTGATCTCGACCCGTATCAGCAAGGAGTTTCTGCTGCTGCTCCATAAACTTCTCATGCATTAACAAATTAATAATATCGTATCTTATTTCATTATAGTTTAAAAATTAAAACAATTACTAATACTTAATAAAATGAAATATGCTTACATGGCTTTTGCTGGATTTATCGTCCTGCCATGTATACGAAACCGTCCCGTCTGGATTAACATGCTCGACAGCATGCGTACGGGTGAACACGTCCATATAACTGACATGACCATGTGCCTCGGCTTCCTAAAGTTGATTGTTACATAAAATTATTATACATTTAAAATCATATAGCATAAACTATTTACATTTATTATTCAATAAATTTACCAACTCCTGCCGATACTGCTGAAACGACTTCGATCCTCCGCGATGAGTGACGGGATTCTTATTTTTATTTGCAGAGTTTCTATCCGACTCTGCCTGTACATTCAAAATTTGATACATTATTTTCGATCACGTCAAATTAATAATTCAAATTTTTTTAGTATACTTGCCTTCGCCTCGTCCGTCTCCCAGTATCTCAACCAAGCTTGCCACATGCTCTCTCTCATCCACCGTGGTTTCTTACCAGATTTCTTAATCTCAGATATCATGTCCCTGTAGTTCTTGCGCATCTTCTTCATCCAGTATCCTCGTGCCAGCATCATATCGTCTGTCTGGATGTCTGTCTCAACCTGTGTTTCACGATAAAAAGTAGAAAAAAAAGATTACACTTTAAACGATAAACAGTAGAAAAACGACAAAAACAAATTAAAAATGGAAAATAAAAAATATACATACTAGGACGTCCTGCCATATACACTCTATGATGTGAGGAGGGATGCTATCCCACTTCGGCCAGCAAGCACTCATTCTACTGCGATAAGAAGCTCCAGAGACATCCAGCACAACCTTCGAGGGAAGTAGATCGAACCCCCTGTTTTTAAATACGATATAGATAAGTACGTACGTATAGCATTAAAAAATAAGATGCCGAATACAATTTAATTCTTACCCCTCTGTTCTAGGGACAAACGAAACTACTGGACGCTGTGGCTCTTGCGATGGGCCACTGCCATCGCCTCCTGACGATCGAGAAGAGCTCCTGCCTCTATATGACATAATGATAAACCTGTGCAATGTACACATCATTATCATTATATAAGAGAATAATAACATGATAATGAAATATATTTCATATGAAAATGACATCAACGGTATAAATTGCTTAATTAATGACTGAAATGGAAATAGAAATGGAAGTGTGTTATACCTGATTCATAATGGGTGTACTCTTCCGACGATAAGAAGATTTCATTGCATTTTTAATAAAAATTGCTAAATGACAAATGAAAATGACATAAAACATGTAAACAATGGTAAACAGATTTGGTTTCATAGTTACATCAATTTCATAATTCATCAAGAATTCAACATAGTTACATCAATTGCAAAAAAAAAAACAGATTCAGATTTATATCAGTCATCATCGTCTTCTGATTCAGATTCGGTCTCGTTTTCGACGATATTTTCCTCTGCACTGTCAAACGCTTCTACTAAAACATTTGATTCATCGATCAAAGGATCAAAATCTGTAAGATCGTCTGTAATTATTATTTCGTTATTTTGCTCAAGATCTGCCTGATAAGCTTGTTCGTCAGGAATATTCTTCTCATCGAATGTGAATCTAGCCTTTGTTTTAAAAATTGCAGACCAATCTGCTTTATCTCTTTTTAGAGATGGATAAGGAGCGTAATAAACTTACAATGCTTGTTTGGCTAGTACAAAAGGATCATACTTGTGATAGTGCGATGTATGCTTTATTTCGATAAGATTATAATCCTTGTGCACATTAATTCCAAAACCTGGAACATTGCTAAACCAATTGCATCTAAATAGAAACACCTCCTCTGCGGGTCGTGAGAAATATGTCCGTTGCAAAATTTGTGTTAGAACGCCATAAAAATCATTTAAGTGATTTTCTGGATCGTCACTACCTTTAACAAATACACCAGTATTATTTATTAATTTTTTTGCACCGTATTCTTTGGTGTTAAATTTATATCCATTGACGAAATATATTGGATATGTCTTGACCACTCTTTTTGGTCCCATCGCAAGATGTTTCAACCATTCGTCAACAACACAATTGCTCGTCTCATAAACGTAATTTGAAAACCAACCGGAAAATTCTTTGCTGAGATCTCCGTTCGGATGTTCACGTTCATAAACACTGTTTATATAAACAAATTATTACATTAGGTTATACACGCGCATGCATTATAGAAAAGAATAAAACACAAATTATTATTTCAGATTACCTAACAAATGGTGCAACCTCGGCACAGTTTAGAAGAATATAAGTGTGTGCTACATGAAGATCTCTATCGTCTAGCCGTATTTCTACACATTTTTCAGAAGGCCGACATGTTGTCTAAAAGTAGATAACATTGCTTGAGAGGACTCTTGTTCGTCGCCTTCATCATTACGAGGAACACTTTGAAATGAAATATTCATATGGTCACTAAAATAGTGAGAGAAAAAGAACGAAGCTTCTTCTTCGATGTAAGATTTACATATCGAACCTTCAACTCATGCTTTTTGCCTCACTTTTTTCTTCAGATAATTCAAATATCTATGCAAAATTAATTTATATAACTTCATCTTTAAAATGCAATTAAATTACGTTATAACATATTACATACCTCTCAAATGGTTACATCCATCCATATTGGACAGGACCTCGAAGTCGTGCTTCAGATAGGAGATGAACAGGTAAATGTTCCATTACATTAAAAAAACCTGGTGGAAATATTTTCTCTAATTTGCAAAGCAATATAGGAATGTCTACTTCAAGTTTACGTAAACGTTGCACTTTTTAAGTAGTCGAACAAAGCTCTTTGTAAAACATACTAAGCTCCGTTACTACCTACCAAACTTTTAACGGCAGTAGTTCTATGAACATTACGGGAAATAAATTTTCCATCATTATGTGACAGTCATGACTTTTCATTCCGCTCAATCTACCATTTTTAAAGTCAACACATCTACGAAGATTTGATGATATCCCATCAGGAAATCTTAACCCTTCCACCCATTTTAACACAGCTTTAACTTGATAATTATCTAATTCGTAACATGCTTTGGGTTTTTTACTTTCATTTGGTTTCATATGAAGCTCAGGACGTTTGCATAATTCTTCTATATCATGTCAAATCATCCTTCGTCTTCCCTTTCACATTCAAAATTTTGTTAAAAACATTATCAAATACAATTTTCTCATTGTGCATCACATCTATGTTATGGCGAAGCAGAAGACGTTTTCAATATGGCAACTCCCAAAAAATAGTTTGTTTGCACCAGTTATGAACAACTGATTTTCCTTCAATTTCTGTTTGCTCGCCAGTTTCATATATCTTTGGATAGTCCTTAACAAGTTTATATATGTCTTCGCTTGACCATATCGTCGGTGGTTGTCTGGTTTCTACTCTATTAGCTAAAATGTTTTTCTTGTCTCCTCTGAAGGGATGATTTACATGGAGAAAATATCGATGACAGTCAAACCATGAGATTTTCTTACCATAACGTAAAGAAAACGCTCGTGTTTCATCCATGCGATATGGACATGCTAGACGACCGGCAGTACTCCATCCCGAAAGCATTGCATAGGCAGGAAAATCACTTATAGTCCACAACAAAGAAGCAAAAATACGAAAGATTTTCTTCTTGGACACATCGTATGTTTCTACTCCTTCGTTCCACAGTATTTTTAACTCCTCGATCAACGGTTGTAAATATACATCGATTACTTGTGTCGGATCATCGGGGCCAGAAACGACAACAGTAAGAAACATATATTGCATTTTCATACACATCCATGGAGGT
The DNA here is from genome assembly GCA_030765085.1 of Allium cepa. Taxonomy (NCBI): domain Eukaryota; kingdom Viridiplantae; phylum Streptophyta; class Magnoliopsida; order Asparagales; family Amaryllidaceae; genus Allium; species Allium cepa. The sequence goes on from CM060929.1 coordinate 506,320,997, forward strand.
AAATTATACGGTGTGACGATAATGGGCTAGGATGAATATTTAGAACCAAATTGAGAAAATAAAGAAAAAACGTCCGTACATAATCCTAATCTAACATTTCGACTCTCTGCTGCAAAATTTGGATACGTTTTATCGAAATGCTTCCATGCTTCTCCCTTGACCGGATGTGTCAACGTACCTTCTTTCTCCGTTCTCACGCTATGCCATCTCATATTAGATGCAGTTACAGAAGATGCATATAATCTTTGAAGTCTTGGAGTTATGGGTAAGTAATGCATACGCTTGTACGAAACTTCTTTCCCCTTCTTTTTTCTTGATTTGTATCTCTCCTGGTTACAAATTTTACAATTTCTAAGGTTTGCGTCTTCTTTCCAAAACAACATGCAGCCTTTTAAACATGTATCTATCTTCTGACAAGGTAAACCAAAAGCCGACATAAGTTTTTTAACTTCGTAGTGATTTTCACACATTAGATTATCGGACGGCATATGTCTTTTTGCAGCTTGTACAACAACCATAAACCCAGCTTCAGTGATGTTGTATTTTGACTTCATCGCAATGTATTCTGCGATTACTAACAGCCGAGTGCCGCTTTTACAACCATCCCAAATAGGTTTCTTAGCAGCATCCAGTAAATCATAAATTTTTTTGCTTCAATATTTGGTTCTTCAACATTTCCATCATCGTCGTCAACTTCAACTATATGAAACATTGATCGTGCTGCATCTTCGACCATATTTTCTATACAGGTCGTCGAAACTATTTCGTTAACAATACTTTCAGACTCTACAGAAGTATTTGCTACAACTTCTCCATGCCAATCCCAAACATAATATTCGGGTGCGAAACCGTGTTGGCACAAATGTACTTTCACAATATCTGCTAACAAATACTTCAAATGTCTACACCTACTATACGGACAACGAATTTCTGGATCGTTTCCGTTATTATTTAAAGCGAATTCAACAAACACGTTTATACCATTATAAAAATCTTCTTTTATTGAGCCCCTCAGTCCTTTTCTTTGGTACATCCATCTCCTCCGATCAATAAAATAATCAATCATTTTTCCTATTTGACAAAATGAGAAGTTTAAAATTTAATATTTATTTTTAAGAATACAAATTCGAAAAAGATTATTTTCATGGTGGTATAATATTTGAATTTAAAGAACAACTTCACAAATTTAAAAATATTTTCAAGTGGGGCACATTTTATTTTTTAACGTATCGATATAAAAATTTATATAATTTTTTTTGCATTGGTCAGGCATCCTACTTCCCATTACAAACACAGTAAGCATTTACATTTCGTATATTACTTCGTCTCAAACGATTCAACAAAATTTCGGCAGCATTTCCCTTTTGTTTCCAGCATTATACACAAATGCGTGTACGCAGGAAACAAAAAAGAAAAGTTAGGCTGAAATTTTATGAACCGTTTGAGATGAAGTAGTATACAATAAATGCTTACCATGTTCATAACTTGTCCAATATAGGGACAAATCCGACAAACATTGTACCAGATGAATATAAATGGTCGTTTTTCGAAAAAACGAATATTTATACAACGATCATGTACAACACTTGTCAGATGGGGCCAAAAACTCTCCAAGGGACATTTGTCAGTTACATGCGCGCATTTTACGAAAAAATACAGTTTTACTCACTGTTCACATTTACAAAAATATATATTAATTTAACACATTTATTCGACGTATTACATCAACTTAAGGCTGGTTTAACATTTTTTCATTTTTCAATACACACAATTATAATTTAGAGTAATGCATTTTTTTTTGTTTCATAAGTAAAACGCGCACAATATAATACTCCTAGTTCATTCATTCATTTTATCTTATTCCAACTAATGTATACAATCGTAGAATCAAGGCATATACAACAATTTACATATACATGAACAACCACAAATTATACATGTTTTTCACAATTTCACAATAAAAGATGAAATAGGTATACCATGCTATAAACCGTCATTACCTATTGGAAACAATTGCAATCACTGATTCGCCTTAATTTATCAATTTATGCAAATCTAGAATTAGGGTAAAAACTGAATTTTTCACAAAAATAAGAGATTATACTTGAGATTAAAGGTAACTGAGTTTGATTAGGCAGCCGTGGAGGATCCCGAAGCTAGAAATCTCGGATTGGAAGCTTGGAGAAGGGATTTGAGGGTTTTTGGGTTTGATTTTCGTATGAAATGAGAATGAAGAAGATCTCTCGGCTGAACCTATAACCGCAGGTTTCCGACGGCTTCCGACGGCCGCCAACGGCCCGTCGAAAGCCGTTGGAAATTAGCCGTCGGAAGCCGTTGGTTCTAGCTGTCGGTATTAAGGCCTTTTCTAGTAGTGTTATGATGTGTGTGTATGTATATATATACACGTATGTGTGGGTACCTGCTTTTGTAAGAATACACAGACATACACACCTACATACCTATTTACATACATGTTTACATACATATGCATAAAAATCATAATTTTATTCAAATAAGAAAATAAAAAAATGACGTTCCAAGCATTATATATACGTGTGTGTTTGTGAAATTCAAGGCAGCTCCCTTTCCCGCTCCTCTCTCCTCATCCATTTTAAATTTTACGCTTCTCCCAAACCCTTCGACCTTGACCGAACTTCCTGCACCTACTGCACCTCCTGCACCTCCTCCTCCATCTACTCCCATTCCTCCTCCTCCTTTTGAGCTTCCCCTCCCTCTTTCTTCTTCTGCGTCTCCTCTTGCCTCCTTGTCCCATCAGAATTCCCCTTCTCTTTTGCTCCTTCTTTCCCGCCCCTATCTTGGAATTCGTTATTCAAGTACAAATCACAAAATGCTGGCAAGTACAATCCAGTTGAAATTCTCTTGACCAACTCTGGTGATGTCTTGATTCCCTCTGCTAACGTGATTCAAGCTTGGAAGGATAACCTAGTTAGATTTTTTTTCTTAATAAGCCACTGTCCTATACAGCTGTTACTAAGCACCTTAAGAGGGTTTGGAAGCTTAAGGGTTCGGTGAAGGTGAAATCAGACGGCTTCCTCTTCTTGTTCTTGTTGTCTTATGAAGAAGATAAGAAGAAAATTGCCAAAGGTGACCCTATCCTAATGAAAAAAGTTCATAATAATACACTGGGATCCTTCAAAGGGGAACGCTTGTAGCCACATAAATTCTGTCCCTGTTTGGATAAAGTTATAATATCCCCTTGTATGCTTGGTCTATATTGGCATTAACTGGCTTGCTTCCAGTATAGGCAAGTTCTTATGTATGGATGAATCCACTAAGAAATTAAAAAAAAACTGAGCATGCTAAGTGTATGATAGAAGTGACACGAAATAAGGAATTGGTCGATCATTTTCCTGCTCAACTATGGATGAAAGTAAACAATAATTGCAAGTATGGTATCTTTGGAAGCCTGAAATATGTATATTTGCAAAGAGTTTGGCCACTGTAAACAGAACTGCGTCAGTCCAAGAAGAGTGAAGCGAAGCCAAAAAATAAACAATCTGTTATGGTGAAAGAAAGTGCGGTAGGAAACATAGGAGGCGCTGAAGGGAATAATGGGACGAAAAATAAGCAGAAATGGCAGAGCGTCACTAATATGAAGAGAAAATTCGAAGTGAAATTAGATGGCAGAAAGGAAGTGGACCCTGATAAAAGTAGTGCAAGTGTGATAGTCAATGAACATGGTCCTGGAAATTTGTGTGGATTTGTACCTAACTTTGTGTAACGACCCGATTATTTTGGACTATTCGCATCCGCACGTGTCGGCTTGAATAATTCAAAATATCGAATTGCTAATTTAAATTTGGCAAAACTAAGATATACAGTAAATAAATAGTCACAGCATCACAGACACAGAGTAATAATATGCAGCGGAAATAAAGAGATAGTAGTTCATGAAGCTACTATGTAAATATATAAGATACATCAGAGTTTACAACAAAAGAGTAATACGATACATCAGATATAAATCAGAATACATCACTAGAATCATCGAATACTGAAAGCAGAATAGATGGCTGGATCTTCAAGCAAAGTTCCAACTCCAAAGGTGAGTCTCGAATACTGGTACACTCAGTCTGACCCGAGCGTAAAGCAAAACACAAGACACTCGAGTCAGGATTAATATTCTTATATCAATAAATCCAACTCAAGTGAAATAGCAATCGAAATACAAGTAACTCAAAGGATGTTTGGAATAACCATCCTCTAAGGATCCGCTAAACTATCTACTAGGTAGTAATGTACGCTAAGTAGATAATGTCTATCAGTAATATAAAATATCAAAATAGCGTTAAGGCGTTACCATAATCCCCCTTAACACATTTTATATTCCCAAAAGCATATACAAGACCGTAGTTTCCCCAAAACCGGAAGTCACCAGAGGGCAATCCATATACTCAAGGTACAAATCAAAACGTAGTGGTCGCGAATAGGATAATCAGTATGACAAGGTACATGAGGCGATACCAACTAGGATACTAGTAGTTGCGTGATCCGGACTGATGTTGAGCATAGCCAGCAGCTACCTCAACACCGCGAAACAACACTCCCAAATCGAGGGGTGCACCCAAATCGAATCACAAAAGTAATAGATATGGTATCGAAGAAGTGTGTCCGCTAGAGGTGGCGAACCTCAATGGCCCGGCGCGGCTCCTGTTTTAGTCATGTCAGGGGTCATCCAATATCGTTCTCTTTCTTCAGTCAACGCGTTCACCAAACCATCCACTTCATTCTGGATCAACACTCCGCGTATAATAGTTATTAAAGTGGTTTTCGGTATCGACAGAGAGTATGTCCATATCCGATCCCGGTCTCTTTAATAACTACGTATTATTACACCGATTGGTCGTTTAATATATTTCAAAACAATCAATTTCAATTTCAATTTCAATTCGAAAACCATCATTTCATTTGTCTTTCTAAATCAATTTCCACCATTTACATTTCAAAACTTCCAAATTATCATTTCAAAATCTTACAATTCAATTTTAATTTTATTTAACAAACAAATATTGATTCAAGTTCGTACATAAGTTTTATTCCGAAATTATTTAAATTAGTTTAATTTAACATTCAAAATCAATTTAAATTTATTTATCGATTTTATTCAATATTCATTAAGTTTATTTAACATCCAAAACAATTCTTTTAAATTTCCAAGTCATTAAATCAATTACTTAAGTTCAACTTCATTATATCAAAACTTCAAATTTAATTAGATTAAATTCGTCAAATCAAATTTCTTAAATTACAAGTCTTACATTTATTTCAATAAAACGCATTTTATTTCTTGTCAAAGAAATTCAATTTCATTTATTCACTTACTTAAATAATTCCCAAAACTTAATTAACAAAGAAACTCAATTTCACTTATTTACGAAGTTGCAATTCACTTATTCAAAAGTTCAATTTCTCTTATCAAATAATTCAATTTTTATTCAATTATCAAATAATTCAATCTTATTCAATTATTGAATAATTTCAATCTTAATTATTAATAATTTCAAAACTTAATAATTTTAAATTTAATTATAAATTCAACCTTAATTATTAAATCATTTCAAAACAACGTCCTTTCATCAGTTATTACATTAATATCTAGTTTCAGATTTCAATATTAACATTTTCCTTTTATCAAAATTTACGTTCCAATTTTATTTCAAAACCTTATTATTCAAATAAAATCTTATTTTATTTTAAATCAAATTATTGACCAATCGGGTTTTATTAAATTTTCTATCCTAAGTCAAGTTCATTTGGGTATATATCATTTCAACCCGATTCCATTTCAATTTAAAATCAAGCAAAATAAAGGGAACTTGCAGTGTGATAACAGGGATGGTGTCAAAGTAAATAAACAAGCAATAACAACAACAAAACAATTCAAATAATCAATTTTAAATAATCCCGAAATAATCGTATTAATTCGCATTGTTATTTGTGCGAATTAATATAATTATTCCTAGAATCTACACTATCATTTCATGTAGATTAAAGATTTTTATATTCCGGTTTTCACTTGTCGTTCAATTTCAGTTTAATACTTCAACAATTAATACAAACTACGTTCAAAGTTCAAAGTACAATTTATCAAATTCTACGACAACTAAAGGGTCAAATTTAACTAATCAATTTTTGTCATATATAATTCGTTTTAATTTGTTAACTATTCTACATTAAATTTAACTTGCAAATTAATTATCACTTAACAATACTAACTAACATCCAATTCAAACAACAATCAATCAATCAATTTATCAACCAAACTGTATTATTATCCAATAAATAATTAACAGATAATGGTGTCAGATGTCATAGGTATACAGATACAGGTAATAGCAGACATAACAGAATAAACAACTAACAACAACATATTTCAATTTTCGTTTCAATTGAAATCAAATTTAATAAATAAAAGAATATTAATCGTGAGTGATTACTCACCTTTCGAGGCTAGAGAAAATAGGAGATGGCACGGACACGCACACTGATACTGACACTGAAATGGAGTTACAAATCCAAGCATGATTCTCAGAGCAAAGTAAGATTGGCACGAATCGACGAGCAAAACTGTTAAATAGGAATTGCCGAAATCAATCAAAACATTCAACATAGCAACAATTACAGAACATGCCCTACGTCAAAGTTTAACAATATAATTCTATGTGCTACCGAGATCGAAATGGTCTGAAATTTGGTATGAATAAAAATCAAAACTTGTATTTCAAAACTGCAAAGAATCACTTGATTCCGACGTAAGACGGAGGAGATACGATGCGTCAAACATGAACTCAGGTCGTGTTCGCAGCAGTGTAAAATAAATTCTAAGTACAAAAGAATATCTGCCTGGGTCTAACTTCCAGATCCTCGACCACAAATCAAACGATGTCGGATTTTGCTGGAATTTGACATGTATAAACTACGTAACTTAAACTCCTTTTTAAAAATAGAATCAACCCATTCCGATAAAACATGAGTGAGATATGATATCATGAACATGGAGTCTAACTGCTGTTCAGAAAAAAAAAATAAACATGCAAACAAATTCAAATACACAACCTATATTTTAAAATCAATCTTTAATTTATATATGAACATACTTTATCATATAATACCGTTATTAAAACCAAAAGCATACAGTACAACTTGTGTACTACACAAATATACTATGATGCAGACCTCTTTATATTTATATTTATAACAAAACTTATATACATTACAAACATAAGCCATACACCGAACAATAGTATATATACAGTTAATATACCGCTGGATTCATATCTACCCATACTGACTTTGTATATAAACATGTAGACTATCATAAATATGAACAAATATATTATGCCTAGATATAGTACATACAGGACATGCATATAGTTATCCCATAATCTGTACACATCCCTACCAATTATATGCTAACCAAATAGCTTACTTGTATAAGAAAGTAACGCACATCACTAATGATCAAACTATGGATGCTTTTATACATACATAACTAATATCACAAAAGTCTTGGAAATATAGGAGGCTACAGGCAAAAGCAAACTTCATGCAAAATGAATATAATTTTTTTTCAAATGGGCAAGGCTTTGAATCCAACTTAACATATAACGCAAGCTTCAGACATAATTCATGCTACTCAAAAATGTGAACAAACTGCTTGTATTAAAATATATGCATGCAGACTTGATGAGCAAATAGTATTTATATGAAGCCTTTATCTAAACCATGGATCTTAGCTTATACAACTTATATATAGATAACACACATGAAATATACTTTTAAACACATATATTCACCTTATTAAATATACCACTTTTAATACTATAAAACTGTGAACAATATATGCTGACCAACAGTTATATCACTAACATATATAAAATTTTATATATTATAACATGATTTAATTAAATAAAATATTTTTAAATATATTATTACCCAAAAGCTTGCTGCGGCTATCGTTTGCAAGGTGGTGGAGGTGCAGCTAACGGTTGAGCAGGTCTGATCCGAGGCGGAATCGAGTTTGGATGAAGCGGGTCAAGTGGCGGGTTGATGTTGTGGTCGGCTTGGATGAGAGGAGGAGATCGACTGCTGGGCTTGCGTACTTTGGTTGACAAGTGGCTGCAGGGGAGGCGAAGGGAAGGTGTGATGGTCGGATATGTGGTGGCCTGCGCAGGTGCTGCGAGATGGTCGAGGCGGAGGGCTGCACAAGCGATGGATACATAAGTTGATCGGTGAAAGTAAGGAGATGGATGACTCCACGTGAAACAGGCGAGGCCGACACTTGATTGGATGGAAGGGAAGAGTAAAGGAGGAGGTGCGGCCAGTGGAGAGGGAGGGGTGGTCGGTGGTTTGGTTGGGCTGCACGCGGTCTTGGTGGAGGCGGAAGTCGGTGACGTGGAGTGGAGGAGGGTACGGTGGTGGCCTGGGGAAGGAGAAGAGGAGATGGGTCGGCTGCTTTGGTCGGAGGGTGGAGGCCAAGGACGGAGCTCGGCTGAGACGTAAGTGGAGGCGGGTTGCTGAGAGAGTCGATGGCAGGCAGAGAGGAAGAGTAGGAAAGGCAGAGGAGGGGAGAACATGTGTGGATCTGGAGAAGCAAAATAGAGTGGAGGAGGAAGGGAAAAATATGAACAAGCAAGTTTATGGGGATGAGCAAGTGAACAGCCAATGAAGAAAGCAACGTATCTTTTTTCTCTGAGGTGAAAGGTTACGCAGAGCAATAAATGAAGGTGTATAGTACACGTTATTCAAAGTGCATACGTCAGTGCAATGATGGTTTTCAGCTGGTGGCTATTGGGTTCCCAAAGCCACTTAATGGCTCCAAAATTTGAATGCTGTGAAGTTTTGGGTACCGGTTTTTTTTTGCTGCCTAACGGACCGGTTTGCGCTCCGTTACAATTTATCGTTTGCAATGCCGAACTCCGATTGACACAAATAAATATACCGTTTTGGTCAGCGCAACGAGGCGGTCACAATGGTATGAAGATATTGGTGATACAATCGAATTATAAAAATTCGAAATTTTCTACTACGGAAAATGCATAAAATTTGCAGAAAAATAAGAACGACGGAGCCGAAGATGTCCGAATTTGGAAAAACGACAAACTGACAACTTGCTCAAAAGATGTTTTAGAATTTTTCTATGTAAAAATATTTTGGTTTCGAAAACGGTTTATTTCCATCGATTACTAACTGATTTAAATTTGAAGTAAGTTTACGCGCGAAATAAACTTTCATATTCCCGGACGGAAATTTACCAGTTGCCATGTTTAATTAGACGCATTTCAAATATGAAGTTTGAATAGCATCGGAATTTGTTTGTGAAAATACGAAATTCTACACTAAATAATCAATTTTAAAAATTTTAAACTGGGTCTGTATTTCAGGGTCGTTACATTCTCCCCCACTCAAAACTTTTCGTCCCCGAAAAGGAAGGAGGTAGGAGAACAGAAACACCCAGAAGAAATAGACTTGAATTACATCATAAACAATTAATTTAAACCATAGAAATTTCAATTTAAATTAATTTATATTTAGCAATTTTACTTTAAACTCAAGACTTTCATAAAATTGGTTTGATTTCACATATATTAATGTTAGGTACAAAAGATTCCTTTCAAATGAAATTCAATTTAAATTCGATTAATTCAAGATATTTTCTGAAGTTAATTCAATTCAATTTATTAACCTTCAGAACAAAATTTTCTTCTATCATTCATACCTATTATTTATTTAACTTATTATTCTATTTATCTCATAAACATTTATAATTAAAATTTAAATGAATAACATTTATTATACGCACTTACATTTTATTTATAAAGACAATTTATATCATATATTATCCGATTTTATTAAATTAGCAACTTCAAGGATCATAAATTTTGAAGTCATTTATTATAATCAAACCTTCTTTGACAAAATTTAATTCTTCCTTATTCCAAATTATTATTAAATTTATTCTACTTAATATATCCTATCACATATATATTAAGCATATTTACATTTATTATAACTACTCAATTTATTAAAAATTCCTTTGATATCATTTTCTACTGTATAATATTCAATTACATAGTTAACTTTTGAAAATTTAGGTAAGTTATATATAATGCAATTTGAGTACGATCCAAATAAAATTTTCAATTCAGTTATTTCAAGCTAAGTATTATATAAAATAATTTGGCTTCATTTAAAATTGTAAAATCATCCTTTAACAAATTTTAAGAATTAATTTCCGATTAGCTTCAAACAACTTGAGATAAAATAAATATATATATATATTCATAATATATCAAATCAAATTTAAATCTTCAATAGATTATTACAAATCAAGTAATGTTCAGAAATTCAAATCAATTTATTTTTTTCAAAACAAACCATAGCAAAGCTACAGAATAGTCTCTCCACTTCGAAACTCGAAAATGAATGTCGATGATGCGGCCGTCATCACCGAAATTATTTTCCAGCGACAAAGAGAAGAGCACTGATTTAAACATCTAAAATTTCTTTGAAAATATTTCTATTCGAAAATACTTTAAGTAATATACCTTTTAAAACTTAAAAGCCAAGTTTGAAATCACCGGAAATTAAATTCTCAAATTTTACTTTAAATCCATTTGAATTCCAATCAAAATATAAACAAGCTTTATAAATTCATTTATTTATATCATGAAATAGTCAATGATCTATAAATCAATAAATGAAAATTAAAATTTTAACTTTTCAGAACAGATTCATTAACCTTTTAATTTCAGAAAATTTAAACTTTTATATAACATAATCATTCAAAATTATTTTATTTATCAGATTCGAAAATACTATTGTGTCAGTTTGTTATGTTCAAGTGTTTTGGAAATCCTATCGATAGCGTTGATCAAACGAATCGATCGAAAACCCAAATCAACATCAACAACTCAAACAACACAATATATGTAAACATTTTTAATATTAATTTATAAATACACTTCCTCGCTCGAGATACAAGAATAGATTTCAAAACAAGTATAGAAATTCAAAATCGATGGAAATCAAATCAAAGAGAATTTTGATTCGATAATAATTTTGAAATAGAAGATAAGATAATTCAATTAACAGAATCGGGAGATGGACAAGCTTATTTAATTCATGGGCAACCTAAACCGGGTCGACCGTAACTTTAAGAATAAGATCGATGCAGAATTCCGAGGTAAATCAGCATTCGATCTCAAGAAATAGAATTCAGGTATAGCAGGGAATATATAGCATCGTAAACCGAGGATACAGAAATCTCCGGTAAATCAATGCTTACTGTAAAGGAGTTTCACCCCTTTACAAATCATTCGAAGTTTGGCGAGACTGCCGGTTCAATATAAAGGTTATTCGAAGTGGAGTTATGGAATACTCCAGAATTGAAAGAAGACGAATAGTGAGGAACGTGAATGAATTTTGGAACCGAGGGAGCGTTCCAAAGTTCAAAGGAAACGAGTCAAGAAGAAGAGATTGAAACTCGAGTGGGAGTGATTCTGTAAATACATTTACCCTATATGCTAAGTTCTGCCTAGAGCTACCAAAAGCTCTGATACCAACTGTAACGACCCGATTATTTTGGACTATTCGCATCCGCACGTGTCGGCTTGAATAATTCAAAATATCGAATTGCTAATTTAAATTTGGCAAAACTAAGATATACAGTAAATAAATAGTCACAGCATCACAGACACAGAGTAATAATATGCAGCGGAAATAAAGAGATAGTAGTTCATGAAGCTACTATGTAAATATATAAGATACATCAGAGTTTACAACAAAAGAGTAATACGATACATCAGATATAAATCAGAATACATCACTAGAATCATCGAATACTGAAAGCAGAATAGATGGCTGGATCTTCAAGCAAAGTTCCAACTCCAAAGGTGAGTCTCGAATACTGGTACACTCAGTCTGACCCGAGCGTAAAGCAAAACACAAGACACTCGAGTCAGGATTAATATTCTTATATCAATAAATCCAACTCAAGTGAAATAGCAATCGAAATACAAGTAACTCAAAGGATGTTTGGAATAACCATCCTCTAAGGATCCGCTAAACTATCTACTAGGTAGTAATGTACGCTAAGTAGATAATGTCTATCAGTAATATAAAATATCAAAATAGCGTTAAGGCGTTACCATAATCCCCCTTAACACATTTTATATTCCCAAAAGCATATACAAGACCGTAGTTTCCCCAAAACCGGAAGTCACCAGAGGGCAATCCATATACTCAAGGTACAAATCAAAACGTAGTGGTCGCGAATAGGATAATCAGTATGACAAGGTACATGAGGCGATACCAACTAGGATACTAGTAGTTGCGTGATCCGGACTGATGTTGAGCATAGCCAGCAGCTACCTCAACACCGCGAAACAACACTCCCAAATCGAGGGGTGCACCCAAATCGAATCACAAAAGTAATAGATATGGTATCGAAGAAGTGTGTCCGCTAGAGGTGGCGAACCTCAATGGCCCGGCGCGGCTCCTGTTTTAGTCATGTCAGGGGTCATCCAATATCGTTCTCTTTCTTCAGTCAACGCGTTCACCAAACCATCCACTTCATTCTGGATCAACACTCCGCGTATAATAGTTATTAAAGTGGTTTTCGGTATCGACAGAGAGTATGTCCATATCCGATCCCGGTCTCTTTAATAACTACGTATTATTACACCGATTGGTCGTTTAATATATTTCAAAACAATCAATTTCAATTTCAATTTCAATTCGAAAACCATCATTTCATTTGTCTTTCTAAATCAATTTCCACCATTTACATTTCAAAACTTCCAAATTATCATTTCAAAATCTTACAATTCAATTTTAATTTTATTTAACAAACAAATATTGATTCAAGTTCGTACATAAGTTTTATTCCGAAATTATTTAAATTAGTTTAATTTAACATTCAAAATCAATTTAAATTTATTTATCGATTTTATTCAATATTCATTAAGTTTATTTAACATCCAAAACAATTCTTTTAAATTTCCAAGTCATTAAATCAATTACTTAAGTTCAACTTCATTATATCAAAACTTCAAATTTAATTAGATTAAATTCGTCAAATCAAATTTCTTAAATTACAAGTCTTACATTTATTTCAATAAAACGCATTTTATTTCTTGTCAAAGAAATTCAATTTCATTTATTCACTTACTTAAATAATTCCCAAAACTTAATTAACAAAGAAACTCAATTTCACTTATTTACGAAGTTGCAATTCACTTATTCAAAAGTTCAATTTCTCTTATCAAATAATTCAATTTTTATTCAATTATCAAATAATTCAATCTTATTCAATTATTGAATAATTTCAATCTTAATTATTAATAATTTCAAAACTTAATAATTTTAAATTTAATTATAAATTCAACCTTAATTATTAAATCATTTCAAAACAACGTCCTTTCATCAGTTATTACATTAATATCTAGTTTCAGATTTCAATATTAACATTTTCCTTTTATCAAAATTTACGTTCCAATTTTATTTCAAAACCTTATTATTCAAATAAAATCTTATTTTATTTTAAATCAAATTATTGACCAATCGGGTTTTATTAAATTTTCTATCCTAAGTCAAGTTCATTTGGGTATATATCATTTCAACCCGATTCCATTTCAATTTAAAATCAAGCAAAATAAAGGGAACTTGCAGTGTGATAACAGGGATGGTGTCAAAGTAAATAAACAAGCAATAACAACAACAAAACAATTCAAATAATCAATTTTAAATAATCCCGAAATAATCGTATTAATTCGCATTGTTATTTGTGCGAATTAATATAATTATTCCTAGAATCTACACTATCATTTCATGTAGATTAAAGATTTTTATATTCCGGTTTTCACTTGTCGTTCAATTTCAGTTTAATACTTCAACAATTAATACAAACTACGTTCAAAGTTCAAAGTACAATTTATCAAATTCTACGACAACTAAAGGGTCAAATTTAACTAATCAATTTTTGTCATATATAATTCGTTTTAATTTGTTAACTATTCTACATTAAATTTAACTTGCAAATTAATTATCACTTAACAATACTAACTAACATCCAATTCAAACAACAATCAATCAATCAATTTATCAACCAAACTGTATTATTATCCAATAAATAATTAACAGATAATGGTGTCAGATGTCATAGGTATACAGATACAGGTAATAGCAGACATAACAGAATAAACAACTAACAACAACATATTTCAATTTTCGTTTCAATTGAAATCAAATTTAATAAATAAAAGAATATTAATCGTGAGTGATTACTCACCTTTCGAGGCTAGAGAAAATAGGAGATGGCACGGACACGCACACTGATACTGACACTGAAATGGAGTTACAAATCCAAGCATGATTCTCAGAGCAAAGTAAGATTGGCACGAATCGACGAGCAAAACTGTTAAATAGGAATTGCCGAAATCAATCAAAACATTCAACATAGCAACAATTACAGAACATGCCCTACGTCAAAGTTTAACAATATAATTCTATGTGCTACCGAGATCGAAATGGTCTGAAATTTGGTATGAATAAAAATCAAAACTTGTATTTCAAAACTGCAAAGAATCACTTGATTCCGACGTAAGACGGAGGAGATACGATGCGTCAAACATGAACTCAGGTCGTGTTCGCAGCAGTGTAAAATAAATTCTAAGTACAAAAGAATATCTGCCTGGGTCTAACTTCCAGATCCTCGACCACAAATCAAACGATGTCGGATTTTGCTGGAATTTGACATGTATAAACTACGTAACTTAAACTCCTTTTTAAAAATAGAATCAACCCATTCCGATAAAACATGAGTGAGATATGATATCATGAACATGGAGTCTAACTGCTGTTCAGAAAAAAAAAATAAACATGCAAACAAATTCAAATACACAACCTATATTTTAAAATCAATCTTTAATTTATATATGAACATACTTTATCATATAATACCGTTATTAAAACCAAAAGCATACAGTACAACTTGTGTACTACACAAATATACTATGATGCAGACCTCTTTATATTTATATTTATAACAAAACTTATATACATTACAAACATAAGCCATACACCGAACAATAGTATATATACAGTTAATATACCGCTGGATTCATATCTACCCATACTGACTTTGTATATAAACATGTAGACTATCATAAATATGAACAAATATATTATGCCTAGATATAGTACATACAGGACATGCATATAGTTATCCCATAATCTGTACACATCCCTACCAATTATATGCTAACCAAATAGCTTACTTGTATAAGAAAGTAACGCACATCACTAATGATCAAACTATGGATGCTTTTATACATACATAACTAATATCACAAAAGTCTTGGAAATATAGGAGGCTACAGGCAAAAGCAAACTTCATGCAAAATGAATATAATTTTTTTTCAAATGGGCAAGGCTTTGAATCCAACTTAACATATAACGCAAGCTTCAGACATAATTCATGCTACTCAAAAATGTGAACAAACTGCTTGTATTAAAATATATGCATGCAGACTTGATGAGCAAATAGTATTTATATGAAGCCTTTATCTAAACCATGGATCTTAGCTTATACAACTTATATATAGATAACACACATGAAATATACTTTTAAACACATATATTCACCTTATTAAATATACCACTTTTAATACTATAAAACTGTGAACAATATATGCTGACCAACAGTTATATCACTAACATATATAAAATTTTATATATTATAACATGATTTAATTAAATAAAATATTTTTAAATATATTATTACCCAAAAGCTTGCTGCGGCTATCGTTTGCAAGGTGGTGGAGGTGCAGCTAACGGTTGAGCAGGTCTGATCCGAGGCGGAATCGAGTTTGGATGAAGCGGGTCAAGTGGCGGGTTGATGTTGTGGTCGGCTTGGATGAGAGGAGGAGATCGACTGCTGGGCTTGCGTACTTTGGTTGACAAGTGGCTGCAGGGGAGGCGAAGGGAAGGTGTGATGGTCGGATATGTGGTGGCCTGCGCAGGTGCTGCGAGATGGTCGAGGCGGAGGGCTGCACAAGCGATGGATACATAAGTTGATCGGTGAAAGTAAGGAGATGGATGACTCCACGTGAAACAGGCGAGGCCGACACTTGATTGGATGGAAGGGAAGAGTAAAGGAGGAGGTGCGGCCAGTGGAGAGGGAGGGGTGGTCGGTGGTTTGGTTGGGCTGCACGCGGTCTTGGTGGAGGCGGAAGTCGGTGACGTGGAGTGGAGGAGGGTACGGTGGTGGCCTGGGGAAGGAGAAGAGGAGATGGGTCGGCTGCTTTGGTCGGAGGGTGGAGGCCAAGGACGGAGCTCGGCTGAGACGTAAGTGGAGGCGGGTTGCTGAGAGAGTCGATGGCAGGCAGAGAGGAAGAGTAGGAAAGGCAGAGGAGGGGAGAACATGTGTGGATCTGGAGAAGCAAAATAGAGTGGAGGAGGAAGGGAAAAATATGAACAAGCAAGTTTATGGGGATGAGCAAGTGAACAGCCAATGAAGAAAGCAACGTATCTTTTTTCTCTGAGGTGAAAGGTTACGCAGAGCAATAAATGAAGGTGTATAGTACACGTTATTCAAAGTGCATACGTCAGTGCAATGATGGTTTTCAGCTGGTGGCTATTGGGTTCCCAAAGCCACTTAATGGCTCCAAAATTTGAATGCTGTGAAGTTTTGGGTACCGGTTTTTTTTTGCTGCCTAACGGACCGGTTTGCGCTCCGTTACAATTTATCGTTTGCAATGCCGAACTCCGATTGACACAAATAAATATACCGTTTTGGTCAGCGCAACGAGGCGGTCACAATGGTATGAAGATATTGGTGATACAATCGAATTATAAAAATTCGAAATTTTCTACTACGGAAAATGCATAAAATTTGCAGAAAAATAAGAACGACGGAGCCGAAGATGTCCGAATTTGGAAAAACGACAAACTGACAACTTGCTCAAAAGATGTTTTAGAATTTTTCTATGTAAAAATATTTTGGTTTCGAAAACGGTTTATTTCCATCGATTACTAACTGATTTAAATTTGAAGTAAGTTTACGCGCGAAATAAACTTTCATATTCCCGGACGGAAATTTACCAGTTGCCATGTTTAATTAGACGCATTTCAAATATGAAGTTTGAATAGCATCGGAATTTGTTTGTGAAAATACGAAATTCTACACTAAATAATCAATTTTAAAAATTTTAAACTGGGTCTGTATTTCAGGGTCGTTACACTTTGTTATTGAAAGTAGTGATGCCGGACAAGGAATTGATACAACAACTGTAACTTCAGCTAAATTTCAAATCTTAACCGAAGAGGGTGAGCATGATGGTGATAAGAAATGTGAAAATGATGGAGAAAAGTTGGAGGAAGGAGAATTGGTTTCTGAAAAGGGTGAGAATGATGATGATATAATAGGTAAAATTGTTGGGTAAAAGTTGGTAGCAATTGATGTGAATTGTGATGAAGCCTTGTTTAACCCTATTGGTGCTCCTTTATCTTCAAGAAATTGCATTAATTAGGAATATGAACACTTATCCGGGTTTGCAAAAGAGTGTGTTCAAGTGTGCACATTTTAGCTCAAAATCATGCTTTTAAAACTCCTACACCCAGTGCAAATAGGTTGGGCACTGGCTACATCTAGAAAGACTGACTCATTGCAACAAGAATTAGAATCCTTGCTTGCTGAAGGGACTTTAAATTCTAATATTATGCATGGATCTATGCATGCGACTAATCCAATTAATTCAAACTCTTCTCCTCATCCAAATATTAACTCAACAACCTCCTCAATCTTTCAAGCTTTCAAAAACTCAAACTCTTGTTCTTGATGACTTAGTGCTCAATGTTAAGGAATCAGTCTCTCCCTATGACCTATTCTACTCCCCTCTTAGTTGGACTGCATCCTACCACTCCGCCCTACTGTATTCCATCCTCATAATGCTGCTACTTCATCTTATAATGAGAAGTGTGTAAGGAAATTTGACCGTTTTGTAAGGAAATTAATGCGAAAACATTAATAAACTGTTTCTTTCCTCATTATGTGGTACATCAATGGACCATTTCCTTCCTCAAACGTTTCCTTCCTCATTATGTGGTCAATAGAATCTAAAGGGTTTTCCTATTAATATGCTAATAAATAAATCAGTTATAATCTAGAGCATTAATTTCTCTAATCTTGATCTTGATGGACGATCAAGATTAAGTCTACAAATCTGGAAAGTTGGTACTATCTCTACCTATAAATATTAACCTTTGCCCATCACAAAGGATATAGAAAACACATAAAGAAAGATATAGGAAAAGAGAGAGAAACCATTTCCTTTCTCCATTGAAATAGCTTTCGACAACAACCATTGCCGATTCGTATACAAGATGTCTGGAGGTATGTTTTATTAATTCATTACATATGCGATAATCATGTAATTCTAGATCTTAGGGTTTATGTTATTCGCAAGATATAGATTACGTGTGGTATCAGAGCAAGGTTTTAGAATTCATGATTATCCATCAATATATAAAACAAAACTAGCATAGATATATGATATGATGTTTGTAATTTTACTATCATGATGATAATGATTATTAGTGTTAATACGATTCAAGTTTAATATTCATATTATTTAAGTTGCTATAGTAATCATGATTATCAATATTGTTCTATTTACTGTATGCTTAGATCTGGATCTGGAAAATTTATATTTCTGCAAAAGTTGATTTTTTTCTACTTTAATGTTTGACCTACTGTATAATATGGAACAACTTAATGTATGCGAATACTTTTCATAAAGTATACATATTGAAAACAATTGTTTCCTAGTTTGACATTAAATTCATGACCTGGAACTTGCAAGATAATTATCTATACATGATTTGCAAAATAATTATTTATATGTTAAATTCATGTATGGAATTTACTTGGAGTTACTAAACATTTATTATTCTTGTTGTGGATTACTTGAAAGAATGACAAATGTTTATGCAAAAAAAAACATTAATGTTTATCTCTTTTCTCTCTTGTTTTAGTTTTCGCTTCCGCGCTTAATTTCCTTGTTTCCTCTAGTCTGATGCATGTAGTTCCATCCACAGACGGCTGCTGCTTGCACAATAACGCATGAAATATTCATGTTTATCATTCTTTCATGAGTATGGTTCTACTGCCTACCCACAGGAGGCGCTAAACCTAACCTCTTATTATGACATGTGTTTTATTCTAATAAAGAAGCCTACATTTCTTTTATATCTGCAGTTGCAATGCCCTCAGACCTTAATTCGTACGCTACGTCTATCGTCAGACTTAATGGAACCAACTACTCAGAATGGAAAGAGTAAGTTGAGTTTTCTTTAGGCGTACTTGAACTGGACATGACTCTCCTAAAGGAAAAGCCAGCCCCACTTACTGACACAAGTACGCCTGAGGAAAACAAACTCCATGATGATTGGGAACGATCTAATAGGCTCAGCATGATGTTTATGCGAATGGTGATTGATACCAACATCAAATCCTCCATACCCAAAACTGAAAGCGCAAAAGAATATTTCGCCTTTCACAAGCCATTAAGGATGTTAATTCTATTAAATGGATTGATGCCATGAAAGATGAACCGAAATCTATGGATAATAATCAAGTTTGGGAAATCGTTCAATTGCCGCAAGGACATGAAGTAGTTGGTTGTAAGTGGGTCTTCAAGACCAAACGTAACTGCAATGGTAAAATTGAACGATATAAAGCTAGACTTGTTTTCAAAGGTTTTAATCAGAAAGAGTGCATTGACTATAATGAAACTTTTTCTCCTGTTTCCAGGAAAGATTCTCTTAGAATTATCATGGCATTAGTAGCTCATTATGACTTCGAGTTACATCAAATGGATGTGAAAACAACCTTTCTAAATGGAGATTTGGAAGAAGAAGTCTACATGCGTCAACCTGAAGGCTTCATAATTGAAGGACAGGAAGACATGGTCTGCAAACTTAAGAAATCAATATGTGGACTAAAACAAGCTTCTAGACAATGATATCTAAAGTTTCATGAAATCATTATCGCTTTCGATTTCACAGAAAACATAGTTGACCCTTGTATATACCTCAAGTTCAGTGGGAGCAAGTTTATATTTTGATTCTGTATGTTGATGACATATTATTAGCTAGCAGCGAGGTTGGTTTATTACGTGAAACTAAGGATTATCTCTCAACGAACTTTGAAATAAAAGATATAGGTGAGGCTTCCTGGATAGAAATATTCCGTGATAGATCACAAGGAATTCTAGGATTGTCTCAAAAAGCATATATTGACAAAATTCTTGAGAGATTTGGCATGACGAATTGTTCCTCTAGTCCTGTCCCACTACAGAAACGAGACAAACTTGTTCTTGAGCAGTGCCCAAAGACTCCTATAGAACGAGAAGAAATGACCAAATATCCTTATGCATCTCTTGTAGGGAGTTTGATGTATTCACAGGTCTGTACAAGACCTGATATCAGTCATGTAGTTGGTATGCTGGGTAGATTTCAAAGTAACCCAGGAATCGCTCATTGGAAAGTTGCAAAGAAGGTACTGAGATACCTAAAGGGAACAAGGAATTACATGCTCACCTATAGAAAATCAAGTTACCTACAGATAACTGGTTATTTTGATTCAGACCTTACTGGATGTCCTTACACTAGGATCTGTACTCTTGGCTATGTGTACCTCTTATGTGGAGGTGCAATATCTTGGAGAAGCTAGAAATCTGAAATGCTTTTCGAATCCACCATGATGGCTGAATACGTAGCATGTTATGAGGCTTCAATTCAGGGAACATGGCTGTGTAATTTTGTCTCACAATTTGGCAATTTAAGTTTTATCTCTAAGCCACTAACTGTCTACTGCGACAATGAAGCTGCAACCTTTTTCTCCAAGCATGATAGGATAACCAAAGGTTCCAAACACATGGACCTTAAATACCTACTACTGAAGCAAGATGTTAAACTAAAGAAAATTATTGTTGAATCGATAAGTACAGACTTACAAGTGACAGACATATTCACGAAAGGACTACCTCCAAAGACCTTTCAGAGACATACTGATAGCATGGGTCTTGCAGATAGTTCCTAGTTATCTTCTTATTATGCCATTTATTTTGTACTTATCTATACATAACAATTATTGAGCTCTTAATAATTTGGACATCTTTTATTTCTGTTTCATAATGTGTACACATTTATATTTAGATAAATGATAATAGAAACAGTCTTGTGCTTCAAGACATTATGTGACTATTAAGTTATGCTCATCTACGGTCTAGTTATGAAAGTTGTCAATGTCATAGTACATGGAAGTAAGCGTGTTGTAAAATAACGTGTACACGTCATGACTTCCATTGACCACTAGATTAGCCAAGATACTTATGATAACCGACTAAAGAAAAGTTTAGCATATCATGCGCGCCTTATGACCTTAATACGAAAACATTAATGGATTTTACTATTGACCAAGTGGGAGACTGTAAGGAAATTTGACCGTTTTGTAAGGAAATTAATACGAAAACATTAATGGACCGTTTCCTTTCTCATTATGTGGTACATTAATGGACCGTTTTCTTCCTCATTATGTGGTACATTAATGGACCGTTTCCTTCCTCAAAAATTTTCTTCCTCATTTTGTGGTCAATAGAATCTAAAGGGTTTTCCTATTAATATGCTAATAAATAAATCGGTTATAATCTAGAGCATTAATTTCTCTAATCTTGATCTTGATAGACAATCAAGATTAAGTCTACAAATCTGGAAAGTTGGTACTCTCTCTACCTATAAATATCAACCTTTGCCCATCACAAAGGATATAGAAAACACATAAAGAAAAATATAAGAAAAGAGAGAGAAACCATTTTCTTTCTCCATTGAACAAACTTTCGAGAACAACTTGATTCGTATACAAGATGTCTGGAGGTATGTTTTATTAATTCATTACATATGTGATAATCATGTAATTCTAGATCTTAGGGTTTATGTTATTCGCAAGATATAGATTACAAAGTGCACTACAAATAAAAAAAGTTAGAAAACCTAAATGATCAAAGAATTCTAAGTGTGTAGAGAACATTGAAGCCTCTAATCCTCCTCTTTTTAGCCATGTACCTGAATCAAAACATGCTTATTCTTCTTCAATAAGGAGCAGCAGACACCGGCTCAATCTACAAATCCCAAAGTTTCTATTATGTTACATAATATGGGTGTCTGGAATATTAGAGGAGCTCATAGTAATCTCAAGCTCGATCAAGTTAAAAATCTTATTAACCTCCATAATATTCACCTCTTTGCTATTTTGGAATCTAAAGTAAACCCAAATCTCACCTCTTGTGCTGCTAATTATAATAATCCTCCATGGAGATTTTCTCACAACCTAGATGACGCTCCCTATGGGAGAATCATGGTCTTGCACAACTCCTTCATCTTTACCTTAACTGCATTCATTTCTACAAGGCAAATCATTCATTTTCATGCAATCCACATCCCCTCTTCTTCTTTCTTCTACTTTTTTATTATTTATGCCGATAAATCAATTGCTTCAAGGCAGTAGCTCCTTGTCCTCCTTCCTTCCTTTAAGCAAGATTCCCACCCCTGGCTTGCCTTATGGGATATTAACTGCTGACTTGAATTAAGTGATAGGAAACGTGGTATTCCTTTATCTCCAAGGGATGTTATGCACCTAAATGTTGCCATATCTGATTCATCTTTATTGCTAATTAAAAATTTTGGTGCTAAATACACTTGGAATTATAGAAATAGAAGTGGTGCTAAAACTTTCTCAAATATTAATCATGTTTTCTGCAATTTTAAATCCCTTTCAATTTGGCCCTTGCTATTTAATTTCCTTCCTCTACCCATCCTTTCTGACCACTCCCCAATGATTTTATCCTCTGGCGAGCCTATTGTGAAAGGGAAAAATGTTTCAAATTTTTTAATGCTTGGAAAAATGACTCTGACCTAATAAATATTGTTTCTGCTGCTTGGTCTTTCAGGTTCCATAGTATCCCTATATACATTCTGTGTAAAAAGATTAAGGCCACAAAAGCTACTCTTAAGGTTTTAGCTAAAAATAAGTAGGGAGATGGGGAACTGCTATCTGCTGAGATCAAACTTGAGCTTCAGATTACCCAGAACCTCATGATGGATCATCCAGAAGATGCCGATGCTTCTATTGCTGAAAGCAAGTTGTTTGCTGATTTAACTGAAGCTCTTAATAACAAGGCCAACACGTTGAGGCAAAAATTCAGATACAAATGGTATTTGCATAGAGATAGGAACTCTTCCTATTTTCATGCTTCTTTGAAGATCAAGCATGCCAAGGAACAGATTACCTTAATTTATGATGAGAATGGGATGAGTCGGTCTTCTCATGCTGCAGTTGAGAACTCCCTATTATCCTGCTTCACTAACCTCTTAGGTAACTCCAACAAATTCTCTCCTAATTTAAACTTAATTTATAACCTAAAGCTGCCAATGATTTCTATTAATGATAAAAATTTCCTATTTGCTGCTGTTACTGATGAGAAAATAAAGAACTCCTCCTTTTCAATGAACAAAAATGCTAGTAGACGACAAGATAGATTTAATGTCTTATTTTATACTCATTATTGGGATGTTATACCATATGATGTGTATAAGGCTGTTCAAAACATTTTCAAAAAGTGTAGAATGTTTGGAGAAGTAAATGCTACTAATTTAGTTCTTGTCCAAAGTCCACTCCAGCAAATTCAGTTAATTCATTTAGACCAATTTTTTGCTGCAATGTGATATATAAGCGAATTTCAAAAATCATAGCAACATGACTTCTGAGAGTTCTACCTAGCATCATCTCCTCAAAACAGGCTGATTTTTTGCCTAACAGAAGCATCTTAGATAATGTTTTATAATCACTCAAAGGATACAATAAGGCTCAAATTACCCCGAAAGCAATGATGAAGTTTGACGTAAGAAAAGCTTATGACACAGAGCACTGGGAATCTATTGTTAGAATCATGGCAATGATGCACTTTCCAAAGCCTTTTGTTGCCTGGATATATGCCTACATTTCAACAATCATGTTTTTATTGATTTCAATGGCAATTCAATTGGCTACTTCGGGAGCAAACAAGGCATAAAGCAAGGTGATCCAATATCATCCTATCTTTTCATTCTTGTTATGGAAGTTTTTACTCAAATGATCAACACTCAATTCCAAGCAAGAGAAATTCAGTTCCACCCTAAATGCAAACATCCCCACGTAACCTCTCTCATGTTTGCTGATGATGTAATGATATCTACCAAGCTCGATATATTTTCAATCCAAACGCATTTTACAAACCTTTAAAACCTTCTAATTGATCACTGCCCTAAAGTTGAATCTCCAAAAATCTTATATCTTGATAGTTGGTGTTCCTCAAACCCTAAATGAGAACATTCTTCACCTTTCAGGCTTTTAACCAATGTTTTAAAGCATGAATTATTTAGGAATCCCTCTCTCTACTTCTAGGATAACTTCTGCTCAATGTTATCCTCTATATTCTAAGGTTACTGCTGCCTTGGATTCCTAGGCTAATAGGTTCTTGAGTCAAGCTGGGAAGCTGTCTTGATCAAATCTGTTGCATTTTCCATTATTGGGCTAGGACTTTTGTGTTGCCTAACAAACTCCTAAAAATGATAAGAAGTGAAATGTATAGGTTTCTCTGGACTAGGAGCATACATTTAAAGGAAACTTATTCCTTGTGCTTTCGACAAGCTTGAACTCCTAAAAAGAAAGGTGGGCTTGGAGTTAACAATATTTGCCAGTAGAACATTGTGGCTTTCAGTAGACATTTTGATGCCTTATTGAATAAAATGAGAACATTTAGGTTAAGTGGACTTTGGCACATAATATAGGTAAGAAAAATATATGGACTATGGAAGCTCCCCAAAATTGCAGCTAGACTTGGCGTAAAATTCTAAAACCGAGGATGACTTTTCTTCCTCATGTCAAGTTAAATTTACATCTCTTGGCTGTGATAGCTTTTGGAATAATCCTTAGGCCATGCAAGGCTTGGTCATCTCCACAAAATTCTCTTATTAACAAATTCAACAGTCTGGGATGAGTAAAGATGCTATGGTTGCAGATTTTATTAAAGACGGTGTGCTTACCTTGCCATATTCAAGTAACCAGACAATAAGAAATATGTGGGAGCTCCTGCAAGCAAAACTAGATGCTTCAACTCCTATTGAACATGTGGTTTGGACTGGAAAAAAGAAAGCTCACACAATTGGTTTAGTCTTTAAAGCAATCTCTAGTTTCTGATTTAATCATTCTCCTCCTAGATAGAACTTACTATTATGGAAGGTCATAAAGGAAGCTCTTTTCACTAATCCAAGCTTAACAGGATAGGGATGTTTGTTAGCCCTATCTGTATATTCTGTAATGTTGAGAATGATGATTGTTAGCACATTTTTTTAATTGCCATGCTGTCTTTCAATTATGGGGTCATTTGATGAACAGGTTAGGAAGACACAACATGGTGATGGAAAGCTCTATTGAATGGGACTTGATACACAGGACAACTAGATGGAAAAGCATGAGTTCTCTATTGCTAAATCTCAATTTGAAATCTTTTATAAAGGTCATAAATAAGGTATTTTGCAGCAAAACTAAAGGAAACGGAGTCTTGTGGCATGAAAATTGTGCAAGACATTGGCATTGGGATGAGGGACTCTGGGATTGCCTCTGATTTGTCTCTAATTGCAGCCTAGAGTTAGTCTTATTTTTTATTGTCTTGTGTTCTGCCTTGGTTGCCTAGTGTGTGTGCATGTTTTTGTTCTCTATATTTGTTATTTGTAAGTGTATTTTCTTCCTTTTTTCCAAGGCATATAGTTTGTTATGGCCTTTCTTTATTTTATTATCTTGCAATAAATTCTGGTAGGGGACCGGTCTACCTTACTGGCCTTGTTAAAAAAAATTCAAGATTTAATTTAAATGTTTACCTTTAGATTTAACCAGCCGTTGACACATCGTATTGCTAGCTTTCTCCTCTTCATAGTTAGGGTCCATTATGCTCCTCGCTTTGTTTGCAAATACTAACTATGTGTGGCTCATCCAAGGGTTTCTCACTTTCCTATTGGTTGATAATAATTAGGTGTAACGAAAAATCTCAATGTGACTATATTACACATCTCCCTTAACTTAAGAATACAATGTAACTTCAATGTAGATACTCCACTTTGATTATAGTTAAATCATGAAATGACGATCCATCAAATGACTATAGTTAGGTCTGAATTGAAGCATTGGAAGTAAAACACTATTCAATAGAGAATTCGCAGCCTCGATCGTATAAGGTTAGTACCACGATCAAATGTTGTCAACTCAGAGTCAAAATCTATGACCAAAGTTGAATGATTAATAATAAATATTATTATTGAACCAAGTACTTTGTTTATGGACTAATTATGTTGAATATGAATAATATTAGGGGGGCTAAACGGGTCGGACTAGACTAGATGTAGGTGTGTGCATGTCAGGTCCTTTAGGAGATTTGAACGGACATAGACCGGACAAGGTTTAAGATCAAGCATTGTTCATACGAGCCGCATAATGGACGGATAACGTTCGGAAAATAAAAAACATCAAAAAAAATTCTCATGGTAAATCGTTTCCTAAATGAGAATCGCTGATACATGGCTAAATGCGTTATAGCCTTGGACCAAGCTGGACTTCAGACACTCATACAAAATTTGCACCCCTATATAATATTGAAAATTTAACCAATACCAAATTCCATACATTGTGTTAGGGAAGAGAATGTGTATACATTATTGTCACTATTGATACCGTTGAAATAGTATAATATATAATATATTTTTGCAGGAAAAATAAAATATTATTACTTTGCACATGTAAGCTAGATTGTAGTGGTCATAGCACTTTTACAAATTATTACAGGTGTGAGGAAGAAAGCCCTCGACAACAATATTGGTTTTTCAAGTAGCCCATCAACTATAAAAATAAATTAGGTATAGGTGTGAGGATTTGCACCTTAGTAACTACATAAGCACCATGTAGGGTGAAACTAACTAGCACCACACAGGGTGTAAAAATACAATCCAGCTGCATAAGGCAAGCCTAAACAACATCATTAACATACTAATAAAATGGCAAAGCACAATATTGCACAAGGCTAAGTCACATAGTTAAGCACCAATTACATCTCTTCATTCGAACAAGCATCACGACTAACATTCCATCAAATATTACGAACATACCAATTTCATCATAGTAGCATCCCAGACGTCTCTTACAAGAAGAAAACACCTATAAACTTTGCATTCCAAGCTATAATATAACCAAAGAAAGCCGCATTGCATCCAAAAGCAGTTCCACAGGAGACCGAAAATTCCAACAGGAGAACCAAAACTTTCACATAATTACACAACAAGCAGCTCATATACTTTGCAAGCTAAACTAAAATTCTTCCAATAGGAAGCAAAACTTCGATCACAATTCATCGGAAACCAAAGAACAACCAAGAGATTGGAACAATTTACATACATGGTAGAGAATCGATACTTGCGGCCATACGATAGAGACACAAGCATTAGGACTGAAGCTAGAAATCGGTCATAGTCTATGAAAAAGACCTTTGAAGCATCATAAGCTTCCACAAGTGGAAAACCCCCATTATCAGAGCAATCGCCAAGGCTGCCATTGTAGTAACGGAAAGATGACAACACAGACTCTCGACCAAAAATATGCAAACAAATCTTGAAAATCTACCGCAACAAAAGCAAGCGAAATACGTATGGCAAAGATCTGTGTTACGGCCAGACATTTCAGCAAGCACCTGGTAGACATTCAAATGAAGGGACATTTCATCGAACAGTTTCAATAATGGAGACGAATACTCTACCTCATTCACTAGCAGCAAATTCTATGGAATTTAAGGACTTAGAAGTGTTGCCGGGAAGGAAGGAGACAAGTAAAGACACTCAGTTTGGATCAAGGAAGGAGATATAGGGCTGTGAACCTGTGCATGTGCACATGTGCCTATGTGTGCATAATTAAATATGCAGAATACACTATGTAGAATCAGTCAAACAATGATGAGTTGGCAATTATGATGTAATTAGCTGGCATTAATGGCTAGTTGAATATGACTCTGTATATATATATTGTGACGACCGCCCATGACTTCCGCACCAAGACAAGAGGATAATGCGCTGAAGGTGTGTCAGGCAGGCATGGGTGACCGTCAAGGTAGAATAAACATCGCAGACTCTATCGTAAAACTCACAGCGCATGAATAAAATACAATAGAGAAATATAATATAGTGAAGCTCCCATAGAACAGAATATCATCATCTAATCATAATAGCTTTATACATGGTCTGAATCATGAATACAAGAAGCCTCACTACATAGCACTCAGAGTAATCAACAAACAGCGGAATATCCAGTACATAGAATATGAAAATAATATGTAAAGCCTCCTGCTCGTCTTCGTCATCATCAGCGTGAGCCACTAAGATCAGCACCTGCCACCTGTCACCTAGTCTGCCCATCCCAACATGGATGAACAGCCCAAGGTAATAAGACGAGACATAAAACCTTGAGTCAGACAAAGTCTTAGTGAGCAGTAAATCAACTGTCAAACATACCAAAAGAGCATAAAGGATAAAAGGAATAGGAACCAAACCATCCCACTCCGCTTTTTTCTACAGTGATAGCCCCAGACACACACACTAAGGAGAAGCAAGCATAACATGGCAGACAATTAAAAGTAAAGCAATAATCATTCGAGTCAAGGTCGATGTTTTCCAAATACAAACCCCCAAGGCCTAAACCAAGATCAGATAAGCACCCAGAAAACACCGCTCTTGAGACCGAATGATGGTACAGCCAAACATCCATGACTCTGGCTATCACTGTTATCATTGCCTTGATTTCACCGTTAATTGAATGACCAACTCATTCTTTTATCCATCTGTCAAGGGCTAATGGTAACCCCGGTTCTAGACATAACTCCGCACGTCGTCGCAGCCCGTGCCTAGGAATTTTCGCAACTACCCAGAGTACTAGCACGTCGTCGCAGCCCGTGCTTGGAACGTCGTCGCAGCCTGTTCCAACGTACTCTTGCTTTGAGCATGCTAGAACCTTCAACAACGATGAGATCTCAGCCTCCTAATCATCCTCCTCGACGACTATTTCCATACTAGCTCAAGCGTCTCTCGAGCTAACCATTATCAACCAACTCGCATCGCATCATCGAGTTATCAACATGCTTGGGATGATCCCGTCTGGATTAAACCAAGGCTATCTCACATCATGCTTCTCTTTATCGCATCATAGCAAAGTCTCATCTCAACATCATGGCTTGCCTCATCGCATCATGGCAAAGTCCCATCTCAACATCATCTAATCCATACATATGAGCTTCAACATCCGCTTCATATGCCACAAGCAGCTTTCCTTATTCAAGAGCCTTTCCACTTAGCTTTTGAATCATCATCAACCAACTTGATCAAATCAAGCTATATATCAACTAATCAATCAAATCAAACATTAATCCAAGCAATCAATCATTCAAACAAGATCTAAATAAACAATTACAATGATAATGGCAATTCGTAAATAAATGAGCATAGATCTAACATACATGAATCATGGGTTTTTAGCATAGATCTATCAAATATAAATCATGGGTTTTGTCTCTTCAACTTGATAAATGATCTTGTATAAGTAAACATCTTCATAAGTAATGGATCTACACTTGGATCTAAAGAAATATGCATAAAATCACTATCTACAACACTTCAACAAACCACCAATCCAATATACTCCTTTGGGTCCGCGTGAGAGACAACCACCACTCACCAAATCACCTAAACACTTCAAAAACTATCAACTTCAGATCTGGACAGCGAAGATTCACGCTTGATTCGTCGAAATCCCACTTGAAACGATGAAATCTAGCTTCGTTGGATGAAGATCTTCAACTTAGGCTCTTGGATCTTAAATCTCGATCTTCGATCTTGGATGGATGTTAGAACTAGATTGGAGTGGAGAAAAGAATATGAAGAAATGCTGTAGTCAAGCTCTCAAAATGGCAGCACTTCGTCGCTTCAAAAACCGGTGCCAAAAAGTGAACCAAAGCCCTCTATTTATAGGCTGGAAGCCCCATGAGTCGTCGCCCCTTAAGTCGGTCACGACTTACCCCATGAGTCGTCCATGACTCATCAAACAACACGTTATACGACTCATCGAGCCCAACCAACCTATCCTTAACTCGTAAACGACTCAACAACTTAGCGACATACGACTCAGCCATTCCCACGACTCAACAGGTACTACAACCTAACACACACAGAACCAAACGACTTATCCTATGCGCGGCCTAACTCATACACGAGCTACAACTCAACGGCTTACGACTTATCGAACCCAACGACTCAACTGGGAAACGACTTATCACCTGGCCGACCCAACGACTTAACTCGTATACGAGTCATGACCTAACTACACATGCCGTCCTAACACTAAGCCGACCCAATCCACTAACCCTTAACTCGGTAACTCTGCTAACTCGTTAGCTCACTAACCCGCTAACACACTAGCCTCACTAACTCGGCAACGCGCTAACTCCACTAACCCTTAAGTCGTTCAGTTCTTAACCCGGTCAGACCTAACCTGTTAACTCCTATAACTCGGCCATACGAGTTAATCCTTATCTCGCCCACTAGTTAACTCGTTAACTATTATGACTCGGTCAACATACTAACACGCTAACTCGTCCCAGCCACTAAGTCGCTAACCTTTCTAACCCGATAACTCGTAACTTGCTAATATCACTAACCTGTTAACTTGCTCTAGCACTATCTCGAGTTAACTTCCCAATCTAACTTCCACGCGACTCAAACAACATACGAGTTATCCTCCCTTACGACTTAGGCTAAGGACGACATAAACAACACTAACGACCTAGAATTCTACGATATATCGACATGTAAAATACGGGTCGTTACATTCTCTCCCCCTTAGGAATTTCGCCCCTGAAATTCCAAACAAACAACAGCAATCAAAATTATTCTGCATGTCTACCATCCATAGTAATCAACAAACCATGCATCCAATTCTAGCCTAGCATGCAGAATTCTATGATTAGAACAAGTTACAAATTCATGAGATGTCACGACACCTTAGGGCCATACCTCGAAGAGTTCAGGATGAGCTGCTTTCATCCTCTCTTCCTCCTCCCATGTACAGTCGTTAACATCATCACTCCATTGTATCTTGAGCAACGTAATCGTCTTCCTCCTAAGCTGTTTCGTGTCGATTTCAACAACACGAAGCGGCTTACGAGGTCTCGTAACTACTGGATCAACCTCTAAATCCTCACAGCTATCAGCAGAAACCACCGTATTCGAGTCATGCACATACTTCCGTAGATAAGATACATGAAAGACATTATGCACACCCGCCATCTTCTCCGGTAACTCCAATCTATAAGCGAGCTTTCCAATTCGCTCGATAATCGGGAATGGTCCAACAAATCTCGGAGTTAACTTTCCTTTCTTCCCGAATCTAATAACATTCTTTAGAGGAGAAATCTTCACAAAAACCATATTACCTACGTCGAATTCCAAATCCTTACGACGATTATTGGCATAACTTTTCTGACGATCTTGGGCTGCCTTCATTCGTTGCCGAATGATCTTTATACAATCCGAAGTCTGTTGAATCATCTCTGGCCCAAGTATCAGTTTTTCTCCAGTTTCCAACCAACATGTCGGAGAGTTACACGGTCTTCCATATAATGCCTCAAATGGTGCCATACCAATACTCGACTGATAACTGTTGTTATATGCAAATTCCACCAAATGAAGGTGATCTTCCCATGATCCTCCGAAGTCCAAAACACAAGCTCTGAGAAGATCTTCCAAAACTCGGTTGACTCTCTCAGTCTGACCATCTGTTTGAGGGTGATAAGCTGTATCAAACACAACTTAGTTCCCAAAACTTCCTGGAAGCTCTTCCAAAATCCACTAGTGAACAATGGGTCTCGATTGCTCACTATACTCTTCGGAACACCATGGAATCGAACAATCCACTTCACATACAACTCAGCCAACTTCGATGCAGTCCTAGTTGATCGAACAGGGATGAACCTTGCACTCTTAGTCAAACGATCTACGATGACCCAAATCCCTTCATTCCCCGTCCTGGTTCTAGGTAGACCATCGATAAAATCCATCGACACTTGCTCCCACTTCCATGTAGGAACCTCTAATGGCTGAAGTAATCCACTGGGCTTCTTCTGCTCAGCTTTCACCAACTGGAAGTTCATACACTTGGAAATAAAATTTCCAACATCCTTCTTCATACCTTCCCAGTAATAGGTTCTCTTCATATCCCGATACATCTTATTTCCACCTGGATGAATTGTCAACTTCGAGTGATGACTTTCCCTAAGAACTTCATCTCTCAATCCATCTACATCGGGAACAACTAGTCGTCCTTGCTTTCGAAGCCAACCCTCTCGATCGACTTCAAATCCTTTATCCTTTTCTGGATTCAATCCAGATTCCAAATCTCGGATAATCTTGACAAGCTTATCGTCTCGCTTTTGGCTCTCGCCAATTCTCTCCACAAGAGTAGGCCTTATCGATAAATTTGCCAACATCTCAGGTTCCAACTCACATCTAGGCCTGAAATCAAATCCAGCCAAATACTCAAGACTCATCCACTCCGAAAACATGGCTCCTAGTCCTGCATGTCTTCGACTCAACGCGTCAGCCACTGCGTTATCTTTTCCCGGAGTATAGACTATACCAAAATCATACGATGCTAAGAACTCTAGCCACCGTTGCTGCCGAAGATTCAAATCCTTTTGGGAGAACAGATACTTCAACGACTTATGATCTATAAACAACTCAAATCTAACTCCCAACAGGTAATGTCTCCACATCTTCAAAGCAAATACAATCGCCGCTAGCTCCAAATCATGAGTCGGATAATTCCTTTCATGCGGCTTCAGTTGTCGACTAGCATACGCAACAACTCTATCCTTCTGCATCAGCACTGCTCCAAGTCCAGTACCACATGCATCGGTGTAAACCACCATCTCATCATTCCCACTTGGAATAGTCAAAACAGGAGCACTCGTCAGTCGCTCTTTCAGGATTCCAAAAGCTTGCTCACACTTATTATCCCATCTGAACACTTGGTTCTTTTTCGTCAATCCTGTTAACGGTGCAGCTATCTTGGAAAAGTCTTTGATAAACCGACGATAATATCCTGCTAATCCAAGAAAACTTCTCACATCAGATGCATTCTTAGGTCTAACCCAATCCTGGATTGCTGCCACCTTAGCGGGATCAACCGCGATTCCATTTCCAGAGAAAACATGGCCTAAAAACCTCACTTCACCCTTCCAGAAATGACACTTCGAAAACTTAGCCTTCAGCTGATGTTTCCGTAAGATTTCCAAAACAATACATAAGTGCGTCTCGTGCTCTTCTTCAGTTCTGGAATAAATCAGAATATCATCCACGAACACAAGTACGAACTTGTTCAACTGATCTCTGAATACTCTATTCATAAGATCCACAAAATATGCTGGTGCGTTAGTCAATCCAAACGGCATTACCAGCCACTCATAAAAACCGGATGGTGTCCTGAAAGCAGTCTTTGGTACACTATCCTTCGCCACCCTTAACTGGTGAAATCCCGTTGCCAAATCCATCTGAGAAAACACCTTAGCCTCGTGAAGCTGATCAAACAAGTCATCTATTCTCGGCAATGGATACCTGTTCTTCTTAGTCACCTTATTCAGCTCACGATAATCAACACACAACCTCAACGATCCATCCGCTTTGGTTGCGAACACAACTGGTGCACCCCATTCGGACACACTACGTCGAATGAATCCTTTCCGTAAAAGGTCATCAACTTGCACCTTCAACTCTTGCTGTTCCCTAGGCGCCATCCGCCTAAGAGGCATCACAACGGGTCTGGCTCCCTCAACTAGGTCAATACGAAACTCGATCTCTCTATGCGGCGGTAACCCTTTGACCTCGTCAAAGACATCCTCGAATCCATTTACGATTGGCACCGATGACAGTCCATCCCGTGGAACAACCAGCGAATACATGAAGCTCATGAAGACGCCTTCCTCATGCTTACATCGTATCACAACCTTTCGCCCTTCCACATTCCCGACTGTCACCCCCAGCCTCTCACAATCAATCCTTGCCGCATACTTCCTAAGCCAGTCCATACCCAAAATAATTCCGAACCCCGCAAAGTTCAGAACAAAGCAATCACAAACAAACGAGCAATCATGACTCGACACAACTAGACCACGACATATCATACACAAACAAGACGAACCCCCAACCGGATTAGTCACAACCAATGGCCTATCAACAATATCCGGTTTCAAACCTAACCGGCCTACCAAATCATCACAAACAAAGGAATGCGACGCTCCAGTATCAAACAACACTCTAACTGGAATACCAAAAATGGAAAGAGTACCTTGAACCACCACACTCTTCCCCTTCTCTTCAGCAGTAGGAGCTTTTGAAGACGACGACACAGCTTCCAAAGCATAAGCTTGCACAATCTGCTTATCTTTCCTCGGTTCTGGACAATCCCTCTTGAAATGCCCCGGTTTGTCACAGTTGTGACACTTTGCCGGCACTCTTGGTTTCTTGCAATCCCTGGAGAGATGACCCTTCTGTTGACAGTTGTAGCAGGTCACTTCGCCTTTCGGCTTCTTCTGGCCATCCTTACCCTTCTGTTGCTGCTGTTCCTCTTCTTGTTTCCACCCTGCTGTGGTTTAGACTCTTCCTTGGTCACAGCAACAACAGAACTCTCCCTAGGAAACAAACTCTCGTGCCTGAGAGCTTTCTCCACCAGCTTCTCAAATGGATCGTCCAGATGATCCACTAACTGCCTTCCAAGATAACTGTCCAAGCCTGTCACAAACTTCTCATTCTTCTGATAAGAAGATTCAATATACGACCGAGCATACTTGGACAAGGCCTCAAACTCAGGAACGTACTCAAGAACCGATCTCCCACCTTGCTTGAGCTCAACAAACTTTTTAAACAAAACAGACTTCTGAGCTGTAGAGATAAACTTGGCTTCAAATCTAACTTGGAATTGCTCCCAAGTAATCTCTTCTTCTGGAGTGTCTATGGTGATAGAATTCCACCAATCAGCAGCTCTCCCTTGAAGCTGTCTCGATGCAAGCTTCCTCTTAGTTGCATCCTCAATTCCTAAATCTCCAAAGATCCTCCTATAAGTATCCATCCATCTCTGCACTTCAATGGTCGATTCCATCCCTAAGAAAATCTTTCCTCCAAGAGCAGTATAGTCCTTACACAACTTAGCAAAATCCACCGATCTTGGAGCTTGAACTTGAACTCCAACATCTACAGATGGCCCTGGAGCTGGTATCCTTCTCATGATCGAAGTCATCATGGCCTCAAACATAGGAGCATAATCAACAGCTTCCCTAGCAGCACGGCCTTCACTAGCAGCTGGTCTCCCCCTTCGACTCATCCTTAATATCTACAAAAAGGAATGACTTAGAACACCTTGAGAAACAACCGCATAAGGAGTTCAAATCCTTCTAAACTACTATATTATATATAGTAATCATTCATCAAAATACAATTACGTCTCTCATACGTAGTTACGTCAGCGAGCGTTGGCTAAAATCGATTAACCAAAGCTCTGATACCAAATGTGACGACCGCCCATGACTTCCGCACCAAGACAAGAGGATAATGCGCTGAAGGTGTGTCAGGCAGCCATGGGTGACCGTCAAGGTAGAATAAACATCGCAGACTCTATCGTAAAACTCACAGCGCATGAATAAAATTCAATAGAGAAATATAATATAGTGAAGCTCCCATAGAACAGAATATCATCATCTAATCATAATAGCTTTATACATGGTCTGAATCATGAATACAAGAAGCCTCACTACATAGCACTCAGAGTAATCAACAAACAGCGGAATATCCAGTACATAGAATATGAAAATAATATGTAAAGCCTCCTGCTCGTCTTCGTCATCATCAGCGTGAGCCACTAAGATCAGCACCTGCCACCTGTCACCTAGTCTGCCCATCCCAACATGGATGAACAGCCCAAGGTAATAAGACGAGACATAAAACCTTGAGTCAGACAAAGTCTTAGTGAGCAGTAAATCAACTGTCAAACATACCAAAAGAGCATAAAGGATAAAAGGAATAGGAACCAAACCATCCCACTCCGCTTTTTTCTACAGTGATAGCCCCAAACACACACACTAAGGAGAAGCAAGCATAACATGGCAGACAATTAAAAGTAAAGCAATAATCATTCGAGTCAAGGTCGATGTTTTCCAAATACAAACCCCCAAGGCCTAAACCAAGATCAGATAAGCACCCAGAAAACACCGCTCTTGAGACCGAATGATGGTACAGCCAAACATCCATGACTCTGGCTATCACTGTTATCGTTGCCTTGATTTCACCGTTAATTGAATGACCAACTCATTCTTTTATCCATCTGTCAAGGGCTAATGGTAACCCCGGTTCTAGACATAACTCCGCACGTCGTCGCAGCCCGTGCCTAGGAATTTTCGCAACTACCCAGAGTACTAGCACGTCGTCACAGCCCGTGCTTGGAACGTCGTCGCAGCCCGTTCCAACGTACTCTTGCTTTGAGCATGCTAGAACCTTCAACAACGATGAGATCTCAGCCTCCTAATCATCCTCCTCGACGACTATTTCCATACTAGCTCAAGCGCCTCTCGAGCTAACCATTATCAACCAACTCGCATCGCATCATCGAGTTATCAACATGCTTGGGATGATCCCGTCTGGATTAAACCAAGGCTATCTCACATCATGCTTCTCTTTATCGCATCATAGCAAAGTCTCATCTCAACATCATGGCTTGCCTCATCGCATCATGGCAAAGTCCCATCTCAACATCATCTAATCCATACATATGAGCTTCAACATCCGCTTCATATGCCACAAGCAGCTTTCCTTATTCAAGAGCCTTTCCACTTAGCTTTTGAATCATCATCAACCAACTTGATCAAATCAAGCTATATATCAACTAATCAATCAAATCAAACATTAATCCAAGCAATCAATCATTCAAACAAGATCTAAATAAACAATTACAATGATAATGGAAATTCGTAAATAAATGAGCATAGATCTAACATACATGAATCATGGGTTTTTAGCATAGATCTATCAAATATAAATCATGGGTTTTGTCTCTTCAACTTGATAAATGATCTTGTATAAGTAAACATCTTCATAAGTAATGGATCTACACTTGGATCTAAAGAAATATGCATAAAATCACTATCTACAACACTTCAACAAACCACCAATCCAATATACTCCTTTGGGTCCGCGTGAGAGACAACCACCACTCACCAAATCACCTAAACACTTCAAAAACTATCAACTTCAGATCTGGACAGCGAAGATTCACGCTTGATTCGTCGAAATCCCGCTTGAAACGATGAAATCTAGCTTCGTTGGATGAAGATCTTCAACTTAGGCTCTTGGATCTTAAATCTCGATCTTCGATCTTGGATGGATGTTAGAATTAGATTGGAGTGGAGAAAAGAATATGAAGAAATGCTGTAGTCGAGCTCTCAAAATGGCAGCACTTCGTCGCTTCAAAAACCGATGCCAAAAAGTGAACCAAAGCCCTCTATTTATAGGCTGGAAGCCCCATGAGTCGTCGCCCCTTAAGTCGGTCACGACTTACCCCATGAGTCGTCCATGACTCATCAAACAACACGTTATACGACTCATCGAGCCCAGCCAACCTATCCTTAACTCGTAAACGACTCAACAACTTAGCGACATACGACCCAGCCATTCCCACGACTCAACAGGTACTACAACCTAACACACACAGAACCAAACGACTTATCCTATGCGCGGCCTAACTCATACACGAGCTACGACTCAACGGCTTACGACTTATCGAACCCAACGACTCAACTGGGAAACGACTTATCACCTGGCCGACCCAACGACTTAACTCGTATACGAGTCATGACCTAACTACACATGCCGTCCTAACACTAAGCCGGCCCAATCCACTAACCCTTAACTCGGTAACTCTGCTAACTCGTTAGCTCACTAACCCGCTAACACACTAGCCTCACTAACTCGGCAACGCGCTAACTCCACTAACCCTTAAGTCGTTCAGTTCTTAACCCGGTCAGACCTAACCTGTTAACTCCTATAACTCGGCCATACGAGTTAATCCTTATCTCGCCCACTAGTTAACTCGTTAACTATTATGACTCGGTCAACATACTAACACGCTAACTCGTCCCAGCCACTAAGTCGCTAACCTTTCTAACCCGATAACTCGTAACTTGCTAATATCACTAACCTGTTAACTCGCTCTAGCACTATCTCGAGTTAACTTCCCAATCTAACTTCCACGCGACTCAAACAACATACGAGTTATCCTCCCTTACGACTTAGGCTAAGGACGACATAAACAACACTAACGACCTAGAATTCTACGATATATCGACACGTAAAATACGGGTCGTTACATATATATAGTCATAAGTATGTATGTAAAGAGATATGATATGAGAATTGAATAAAATTATCAGTTATTTATTTTGCTCAATGAATTCTTCCTTGCTGTTACTCTTATTCTTCACCTGAAAATTGTCTTCCAGTTCCCACTTCTATTCTTCTTTACTTATAATTAACTGCAGTAGTATTACTTCACCTCTTCTTTTAATTCCAGCATATATCACCACCTTCTTCCTGTTTGCTCAACCACTGCTTTCACATTCATACCATGACCACCACTAGATCTCAGGCTGCCAAGAAATAGGAGCATCACAATCTGACCCACATGACCCTACGACAAAGATAAAAAAAGCCAAATCACAAGGCCTAAACCAGAACGAAGCAGAAGCACAAACTACTGCTTCAAACAAACCACCAATCTCACTAAGAAATCTCAGGTTTACTATAAAAAAGCATAGTGGAAATTGAGAGTTGGAACTTCAGAGTTGTGAAGGCGTGTAACAATCCAGATTTAAAATTACTTTAATAAATAATGGTTTAAATTGGAAAATTTAAAATGAGAAAATTTTGATTTTCAAGTATTGGAATATGCGGGAATCTTTTTTATTTGTCATAAAGAGAAGTTTAAAGGTGTTAATTTTAAGTAGTTAATATTAAAAGCTATTGATACTTTAAGGATCCAAGTATTCAATTATGTATAGGAGGTTAACAATTTTAAAGGGATGGTTTTGGAATATAAATATTTTAGATGTTAAGGATTATTAATGGGAAATTTATTGTCTTGAAAGAGTATTGATAAATTCAAAATTTGAAATAATCTTGACTTGGTGATAAATGACAATTTGAAAAGCTGTTAAGGCTTGTTAATATGAACTAATATTGGAATTGTAATTTTTTTAAATAATTGAAAGGAGATACAGTTAGTTTAAAATATATTGTTATAATGTTAGTGCAATATTCAAATAAAGGCCAAAATATGTTTTAAAGTGTTTTAAATGGAAATGAGATATGCTTTTTGGGAAATAAAATACCTGTGAATAATTTACGAATTTAGAAATAAGTATGAATCATTTTGGAAAGTTTTATTAATTGAAATTTTGTATGATAGGAGTTATATAAAAGACTTAAATTTGTATATTTTGAGGTTTATATGTGATAACAAGGTAACACAGGACTTATTATGGTAGCATAGGAAATATCTTTATATATTAAAGCAAAGGAGTAAATAATTTGTTAGAAAATAATAATGTAAATGTTGAGTTTAAAAGGAAAATAGGTAAATAATTTATACTTTCATTTGGATGGGCCTTGTTAGAACCCATATCCATTTTAGAGTAAATAAGAGAAGTCTCCTTCTGATTTTCCTCAATCAAAAATATACTATGTTAGTCCCTGAGAAGATGGTTTTGATGACAACAACCATAGAATAAGATTATAAAGTATAAATACTAACATTATAGTTTAGATATATATGTACATGCAGGATTTAACCATGCAGGTACCAAGAATGATGACTGTACAGTATAGAGATTCAAGACTGAAGATATCAAGATTGAAGACCCATGAGTATCAAGAGTATCAAGAGTTTAAAATTTCAATAATAAGTAATTTAATCAGGAATTTTGTTAAAACTCCTAGAAAAGCACCGGCATCTTAAAATTCAATTTATTGTGGAATGG
The DNA here is from genome assembly GCA_030765085.1 of Allium cepa. Lineage (NCBI taxonomy): Eukaryota > Viridiplantae > Streptophyta > Magnoliopsida > Asparagales > Amaryllidaceae > Allium > Allium cepa. The sequence goes on from CM060929.1 coordinate 506,361,277, forward strand.
AATCCACTTCGATCCCGTTAAAGGGATGGAACCCTAAGTAGGATGGTGTTTCCTGGAGGTTTGACCAGGCAACTAGGTACTCGGCATTAGCACACGGTTCGACTATTTATGGATCGTTCAGCATTTACTTACTGTTCGGCATTCTAAACGTTCGACATAAATGGTTCATCTGGAATTCACGTTCGAATAGCATCCGAGAGTACTCGGCATTTACTTACCGTTTGGCATCCAGAAGCGCTTGGCATCCAGGAGCACTCGGCATCCAGGAGCGCTCGACATCCAGGAACGTTTGGCTTCCATAGACGTTTGGCAATTAAGGGACGTTCGGCATACAAGGAACGTTCGGCTTCCATAGACGTTCGACAATCCAGGGACGTTCGGCATACAAGGAACGTTCGGCTTCCATGGATGTTTGGCATTCCATAGACGTTCGGCATACAAGGAACGTTCGGCATACATGGGACGTTCGGCTTCCATGGACGTTCGGCCTTCACGCTTCACTCGGCATTCCTGGACTGTTCGACATTCCAGCCTCGTTCGGCCTGCGCACCTCGCTCAACACACCGCATCGCTCGGCATGAAGATGATGGTTCGGCATTTGGCCGTTCGGCATGTTCGGGTCGGCATGCAGAGCTTACTCCATTTCGGCTGAGGTATTCAGCTACCAGGCCCACTGGGGAAGTCCAACCCACCTTCCTCTATAAATAGAGAGGCATGGGCACAGTGAAAAGGATCAGTTTTTTTGAGAACACTGGGGAAACTCTGCCGTATTCAACACTCGTTCAAGACTTAATATTTCAATTTGCAATTGTATTCAAGTAATTGGAAACGATTGTATCTGTAATCAACTATCAATGAAAGCAATAGAAATCAACTTCAAAGTGGACGTAGGCAGTTACGCCGAACCACTATAAATTTGGTGTTCTTGTTCTCTACATTTAAATTTACATACTATCTTCTGTTTTTAATTTACTATCTTTATTAATCTCTCTATTAAGGGTGTTAGTAGCCAATTTTGGTGCTAACATTCTGGTGCTCTCACTGAGAATTGAATTCTCAGGCTGTTAGGATCTGCTTTGTAGCTACTGGATTGCATAAATCCCCTAGAGGAGATCCAAGATCATTCACCATGCATCTGTTAATTCTATTTAGAGTTACAACCAACAACTCTACCATGGGAAGACCATGAACTAGATCAGCCTCTCACAACGCAGATGTCCACGAGACTGCTAGCGTGCAACAAGTTGGACCTAGAAATCAGCAAGCAACTCGAGGTGCATGGCCCACCACCCAAAACCAAGCGGAAGTTGTTTCCCGAATAGAGTTCAACGACTTGATAAGAGAATCAAGGAAAGTAGAAGGCAACTTGCTGAGAAGATTCAAGCCAACACTAATCTCATGACTCAGCTCACTCAGCAGCAGCGTTAGAATGCTGGAGGTAACCCTGCCCCTTATTCTGAATCTGATAGTTCGACCTTAGCTGATGAACCTCCAAGACGTAAGCGCCATAAGGATGAAGGTGCACAGGCAGGTGTCACAGATCGATCGACTAGGGATCAAGCCCGTGAGGAGACCGGACGTCCGAATCTCCAAGACCCAAATCAGGCGGGACATCAACCCGCACGGTCCTGTGGAACGGAACCCAACCTTCCGTCCTCCATAAAAACTCCGGACTTAACAGTTATGGTTAGGCATTTGATGAGAGAGAACCAAGGCTTGACCAATGAAAATTATGGAGTGTCCAGAAGTCATACTCCCTTCACAGACAATATCCTACAGGCTAAGTATCCCAAGAAGTTTAATAGGCCAACTATCCCAGCCTACGAAGGGAAGATTGATCCCAGGCAGCATGTGATGAGGTACGGATGGGTGATGGATTCTGCAAGAGCTAATGATGCGATCAAGTGCAGGTGCTTCCCATTCACTCTGTCCGGAATTGCCACTATGTGGTTTACTCGACTTCCTCCACGATCTATATCCAGCTTCGACAAATTGGCAATGAAATTCATAGAACAATTCAGGATACACACCACTCGCCCAAAGGATGTCATGTCCTTATCGAGCGTAATCCAAGCTCCGGGAGAGTCATTGAAAGCATACTTGCAGAGATTTCATGTTGCTGCTACCGAAGTGAGCAATCCAAACGACCATGCAATTTTGATGGCGGTAATTGGTGGAGTAGATCCAGACTCTGAATTTGGAGATTGGTTGGCGGGAAAGCCCCTAGCCACGCTGGAGTGTTTTTATTCGAAAGCTCATCAGTTTATAAGAAGGGAAGAAGATCGATGGACAAGACGAGACAAGGCACCAGGGCCTGCTGAGGAGACTGTGAAAAGTAACGTCGCCATCAAGCAAACCGACGATAATTCGAGGAAAGCTCAAGTCAATGCCCAAAACAAGCCTGGGCAGTCTAAAGGATCCGGAGGCGGAAATCCCAAAAAAAAAGAGAGATGGGGAAATGGAAGTCTAGGATCCCGACCTACAATAAATACACCCTGCTCAACGCATCTCTTGAGAACATCTATTTGTCAACATGCAACACTTTTCAATATAGAAAACCACGTCCAAAGGAATCAATTGAGGAACAGAAGCGGACTGGGAAGTATTGCCGCTTTTACGAGTCTTATGGGAACAACACGGAGGAGTGTAGACACCTCCATGACGCTATAGAAAAGTTGATTAGACAGAAGAAGCTGCAGGAGTTTGTCAAAGACCCACAAGATGGTAGACAAGAGACAACCCCGGATGCGGGCCAGCTCCACGCCAACCAGAACAACCTGCTCGAACTGTGGGTAGATTGGTTATTAACACGATTGCTGGCGGACCTCATCCTACGGATAAAAATTGGCAGGAGATGGAGCGATATGCTAACTCTTTAAGACATGCGGAGTATGAGTGTTGTTCGAATGTGGAGGATGAGACTCCTGCAAAGCAGCAACGCACGATGAATGATGATATTGTATTCAGAAGCAGAGATGCGGATAAGGTGGAAGCTCCTACCATCGACCCGATGGTCATATCTGCGACAATCGAGCCGGCGTTCGTGAAGAGAATTCTAATTGATTGCGTAAGTTCTGTTAACATCATCTTCAAGAAGGCATACGACCAAATGAAGCTAGAGACCAAGGATTTGAAACCGTCTAAAGCCAGAATCCATGGCTTTAATGGCACAGCAACGGATACAGTGGGATATGTGGAGTTACCAGTTGAACTGGGGGAAGGCGAGCGTAGGAGGGTGCGAATCCTACCGTTTATAGTGTTGGATGTTGACTCTCCATATAACGTATTTCTTGGACGTTCAGCTCTAGCAAAATTTAAGGCAGCATTTGCCCCTTGGTGTCTGACATTAAAATTTCCAACAAACAGAGGTGTTGGAGTGGTACACAGCGATCAGGCAACCGGTCGTGCATGCTATGTGGCTGAGCTGAGAGAGGCTCGGCGTAGAGAGAAAGGAAAGGTTGCGGACAGCTCCATCCGCATCCAAAATTCTGATGATTGACAAGTAGTGCCCGAGCCCTGGCTCGGGCAACATTCTTGGATCTATAGAGACATAGATCCGAGAGATGATGATGGGGGATCCAAGGAAACAAAAGCAGCACCGGTTGAACTAAAAATTGACATCCCAGTCAGCCGGGATGACCCGTCACGAATTCTTAAAATTGGATCACAACTCGAACCCGTAGTGGCCGAGAACCTCACTGACTTCCTTCGAGCGAATCTTGATGTTTTCGCTTGGACACACACTGATATGTGCGGTCTCTCCAATGATTACGAGTCATATGTCGAACATAGAACCAAAGTACGTTTCCGTAAAACAGAAAAGGAGAGCTATAGACCCGGAGAGGTCTGCGGCTCTTAAAGAGGAGGTGGACAAACTCAAAGCCAATGGGTTCGTCCACGACGCCCTCTATCCTGAATGGGTATCTAACCCAGTGCTAGTGAAGAAAGCAAATGGAAAGTGGAGAACTTGTGTTGATTACTCCAATCTGAGTAAAGCATGTCCAAAGGATAGTTTCCCTTTACCTAGAATCGACCAGCTCGTCGACTCTACCGCCGGACACGAATTATTGTCATTTATGGATGCGTATCCAGGATACAATCAGATCCCGATGCATATTCCAGACCAAGAGCATACCATTTTTGTCACGAATATGGGGCTATATTGCTATGTAGTAATGCCCTTTGGATTGAAAAACGCGGGAGCAACTTATCAGCGTCTGCTGAATCGAATATTTAAAGACCAGATCGATAAGACGATGGAAGTCTAAGTGGATGACATGCTCATGAAGTCACGGCAGTCAAACGACCACATTCGAGACTTAGTAGAAATGTTTGATATACTCAGACATTATGGTATGAAGATCAACCCCTTGAACTGTTCATTCGGCGTAGCGTCAGGAAAGTTTCTGGGTTTCATTGTGAATGCGCGGGGAATCGAGGCTAACCCGGAGAAGATTCAGGCTATCCGAGATATACAAGTGCCCAGAACTATAAAATAGGTGCAAAGCTTGAATGGAAAGGTGACCGCGCTGAGCCGATTCATATCCAGGGCCACAGACAAGTGTATTCCTTTTTTCGATGTCATAAAGAAAGGAAAGAGGAATTTCGAATGGATGTCCGACTGTGAGGAAGCATTCCGAACTCTTGTAAGGCACTTAGAAAGTCCTTCGATATTGTCGAAACCAATAGACCATGAAATGTTGTACATATACTTGGCTGTATCCCAGCATGCTATCAGTACAACCTTGGTTCGCGAGGAAGACCGGGTTCAAAAGATAGTTTACTATGTTAGCAAACGCTTGACGGGGGCAGAAAGAAATTATCCAAAGATCGAAAAGCTAGCCTATTGCTTGATGATTGCACGCAAGCTTCGTCCATACTTCCAGGCACACTCAGTCAGTGTTTACACTGATAAACCCTTGCGACAGGTACTCCAACGACCGGAAACTTTTGGAAGGATGTTAAAGTGGAATATCGAATTAAGCCAATTCGATATTACCTACCTGCCGCGAAGGGCCATACAAGGACAAGCACTAGCAGACTTTATTGCTGAATTTACTATGTCAGACGAGTCAAACGACCACATTGTCATACCTCCCGTTCGATGGAAGATGTACACCGATGGGGCATTTAACGACTGTTGTTCGGGGCTTGGCATAGTTCTTGTAACTCCTGAGAACCAATCAGTTTTCAACGCTTTGAAGCTCGAATTCACAGCAACGAATAACGAAACCGAATATGAAGCGTTGATTGCCGGCTTAGGACTTATCAAAGAACTGGGAGTAAAATCGGTTGAAATCTTTAGCGACTCGCAGCTGGTGGTGTACCAAGTACGAGGAGACTATCAAGTAAGGGGGCAGAGACTTTCCCCATATTTGGTCCGAGTTCGGGAGCTACTAGCGAATCCCGAGTATTATGATATTTCACATGTCCCGCGTGAGCAAAACAGAGTAGCCGATTCATTGGCAAAATTCGCAAGCACTGGTGATGCGCAACAGATGGGATTGTTTCCTGTCGAAACCTCATGTTCCGAGTATAAATATAATGGAGGTAGATTTCATGCTAGAAACAAAAATCGAGAAGGAATCGTTGATGACCCCAATCAAGCAGTACTTACAATTCGAGATCTTACCCGAAGAAAGGAGCGAAAGATGACAAGTCCTTCGTAAGGCTTCACGATATATAATACAGGATGGGGTGTTGTACCGAAGGGGATTCTCGACCCCCTTACTCCGGTGCGTGGCCCACGATGAGATAAAACGAGTATTAAAGGAAGTCCATGAGGGAGAGTGCGGTGACCATACTGGGGGGCAGACATTAGCAAAGAAAGTCCTCCGTTATGGATACTATTGGCCAACTCTGAATCGGGATGCTGCAGACTATGTGAGAAGATGCGATAAATGCTAGATATATGCAAAAATCCCAAGAGCTCCGCCGACGGAACTCACACAAATGGTTAGTCCTTGGCCATTTGCAATGTGGGGGATCGACCTAGTTGGTTCTTTACCCATAGCCAAAGGTGGAGCGAAATATGCAATAGTGCGGTCGACTACTTTACCAAATGGGTAGAAGCAGAGCCTCTGGCCACAATAACCACCAAGAAGGTTATTAATTTCGTCGTATGAATTATCATATGCCGTTTTGGCCTTCCACGGACCATCATTACAGATAATGGGACTCAATTCGAAAGCAAGGATTTAAAGAATTTTGTCAGAAATATGGCATTGAGAAGAAGTTTGCAGCGGTTGCTCACCCGAGAGCCAACGGACAAGTGGAAGCCGTAAACAAGATAATCAAGTCCATATTGAAAAAGCGTCTGGAAAAGGCTAGAGGAAAGTGGGTGGATGAACTTCCAACGACACTTTGGGCCTATAGGACCACCCATAAGACCGCGAATGGCCACACTCCATTCGCATTGGCATATGGCATGGAAGCTGTCATACCCGTGGAACTTGAAGTTCCATCACATCGGGTAATTTATTACGACCCCGAGTCGAACCAGAATCTTTTATTGGAATCGTCGGACATCATTGATGAAAAACACGAAGACGCCAATTTGAGAGCGGCCGCATACAGAGATAGAGTCGCTAAATATTATAACGAAAAGGTCCGACCGAGAATTTTCGGTGTGGAAGACCTCGTTTTGAAATGAATTTTTCCGATCCCATCTCATGTGAATCCCGCATGGGAAGGTCCATATGTCATCGAACGGAAGCTTGGAGAAGGAACTTTCAAGCTAGCGACTGTCGATGATGCGACACTCCTCCGTGCATGGAACAGCGAGCACTTGCGGCATTATTATACTTAGTCTATTAGTTTCATGTATTAGTTGCATTTGTTTCCAATGCGCTTTTATTTCTAGTTCTTGGCATGTAGTAAGACAATTTAGCTTGCTTTCATTAATAAAGGCTTCAAGCCATCTTTCCCATGAATTACTAATGTTTCTGCGTATGATGATCCTGTGACAGGCAAATGAAACTATATTATTCTAGCTGATGTACGAACACATGCAGACACTCAAATCTCCAAGTCCCCAGAGTGCAGACTGGAGTACTCTAAGTCCCCGGAGCGCGGACTCGAGTATAAAAGATTCAAAATCTTCAAGTCCCCAGAGTGCGGACTGGAGTACTCTAAGTCCCCGGAGCGCGGACTCGAGTATAAACGATTTAAAATCTCCAAGTCCCTAGAGTGCGGACTGGAGTACTCTAAGTCCCAGAGCGCGGACTCGAGTATAAACGACTCAAATCTCCAAGTCCCCAGAGTGCGGACTGGAGTACTCTAAGTCCCCGGAGCGCGGAATTGAGTATAAACGACTCAACCCTCCAAGTCCCCGGAGCGCGGACTCGAGTATAAACAACTCAATTCTCCAAGTCCCCAGAGTGCGGACTGGAGTACTCTAAGTCCCCTGAGCGCGGACTCGAGTATAAACGATTCAAATCTCCAAGACCCCAGAGTGCGGACTAGAGTACTCTAAGTCCCCAGAGAGCGGACTCGAGTATAAATGACTCAAATCTCCAAGTCCCCAGAGTGTGGACTGGAGTACTCTAAGTCCCCTATGTGCGGACTAAAAAATATTCTAAGTGCTTGAAGCGCGGAAGGAAAAATGAACAACTCTCAAAGAATCTCCGAGCGATATGAAGGTGAACCGAGAAGTCCATATTATTAACAATAGCTTGGATTTAAATCACAATCATACAAAAATTGAACGGCAAGAGCCTTTTGAAAGACAGAAAAAGGAACTAAGCTTTATTCAAAAAAGTTTCTACTACAAGCCCTCCAAAGTTTGGAGTCGACAATCTATTTACAAAGACTACGGAAGTAGATGAAAATAATTACATAACTTAAACTAACTCTTGTTGAACGAGAGTAATGATCACTTCTTGTGCTTCTTCACCTCCGTTGTCTTCTCGGACGGCTCCTCTCCTGTGCGTTTACCCTTGGTACTCTTCTTTGATGGAGGAGTAGCAACTGAAGAAGTACGGGGAACATCCATGGGCTTGGACCCGCCAGGAAGGATGACCTTCAACGGCTTATTCAAAGGGTCGTTCAGGTCCACAACTTGAGGCTCGACCTTGATCTTGGCTGTCTCTCTCTTCTCCTCCTCAAGCCGCTCCTTTATACTCAGCTCACATGTGTGTTCGGAGGCATTTGTAATTTCTACTTCATAACTCTCATCGATGGGAGAAGAAGTATCAGATTTGTCCTCATCCAGTGCTCCAATCACCTGAGCATCTAGCCCGGAAGCCTCTCCTGCATGAGTGGCCTCACTTATCTTTCCCTCCACTTCCTTGGCGACTTCGCTCCTCGGAGTGGGCCCGGGATCAGAACGGCCTGCGCAAAATCATGAAAAACAAGAATAGTCCTTCATAAAGGATGACGACTTTTGAAATATTAAAGTGAAGGGTTATCTACCAGGTTCCGGCAGGCTCTCAGCCATCAAGGGGGTCTCACCCTTCGGAATGGGAGACAGAATATGGATGCCAAGGCCGGGATCCTCCAGATTATAACTGATATACTGCTCAAATGGATCGAGTATCGGCCGATTGAGTAGGCACATGAGCTGGAGCCACGACCCCGAATGGACCGGTAATAACTTCTTTCCCTTTTCTTGAGGGGAAGCCTTTGCAATAAATAGCTTTAGTCACTAACAAGTCCGAAGGCTCATTTCCCTTAAGGAATTCCTATATCAAGGCCCCCTCATTAATCTCTTCGGTACCGTGCTCGGCCTTCCTGATTTCTATCAAGGCCTCCTATGCCTCGGCTAAAGATTCAAGATAGCCCTCGCCCAAAAAAGTCAAGTCTCGGTGCATGAGAACGCGGGCATTGATTTCAGCGATTAGCGGGTCAAACATGCTTTTGACCTCTTCCCTACCTTCTTCTTTAGCCGCCTCAAGACGGGAGTCGATGTCCGCAGACGCTATCTTCTTGCCCTTTTCACGGGCTTCACTATTTATTGCCTCAACTTTGGAAAGCCCGCCCTCAAGTTTTTTTTTTAAGAGTCGAGTAGCAACGATCTCATCACAGTATCGTTGTGATTCTTCTTGGGCAGCCGTTTTCTCTTCTTTCTCTCTGTGGAGATGCTCCTCAAGTTCCTTGATTCGGAGGCAGAATGCGTCCCTCACTTTTTAGACTGAGTCCTTCTCCAGTGCTAGCGCCCCGCAGCGTTGTACTGCCTCGTCAATCTCTTTTTTATGTGTCGATTCCAGACGAGTCACGGCTACGGCAGTGTCTTGAGCACTCTGTCGGGCGGCCTCAAGCTGAGATCTATAAGATGCAAGCTCTTCGTCCTGAGCCGTAATGATATCTTTGTCATAGATAGCCTCGAGATTCAGGCGATCGATCTCATGTTGGCGCTCTATAAAGACTTCTGAAAGTTTTTCGGCCAAATGAACAAACGCGTCATGTTGAATATAGACGTCGTTGGTGCAGGCGATGACGCTCTGCTTGACATGTCCGGGAATAGGATGAACCACCGGGAGTAATTTCAGTCCATCAAAGCAGATTTTTGGAAATTTATCTTTAAGTTCGGCCAGCCTCTCTGATACTGTTGGATCTGTTGCAGGAGCAGGAGGAGACGACTTTGAAAGTTTAGCTCTCCTATGAGGATCTCGGGACTGTCGTGTAGAAGAGGAATCGAAGTGTTGATCCCGGGGGACATTGGATTGTGACCCCTTGTAGCCGTGCTTATCTTTGCTTTGCTCCGGGTGAGAAGAGGTATCCTGGTGGTATTTCGGATGATAGTAAGTTTTCTTTCGAGATGATGAGCCCCGGGAATGATAATCTCTATCGCCGTCACCATCTCTGTCCCGACGTCTTCCAGAACCCGAGTCCCATCCAGGTGGATAAAAGACAGACGAACCACAAAGGCGATCAAATCCGTGTGAGCACCCCATGTCACCTGCACAGAATTTAAACAACAATGAATCAGCAAAGTGCAGCGTGACAATGAAAATCTAAGTGCAAATTGAAGTGCAAGTGTTTGTGCGTGTCCTAGTGTTTCCTCACGACGAACCAGCTGCTTTACTAATGGGAGTTTTTTCTCCCTTATTTTGGGCTAGAGCGCCCGCGTCGCCTCTGATGGGCGAGTGAAGTTGAAATGCTTCCGGGTCGTCAAAGTCATAATTGAGTAGGTCATTGGGGGTGGAGAGGTTCGATAGGCCCTCTAAGGAACTTTCTACATGATGTGAAGAGGCCTCTTTCTCCGTTAGAATGAGCGTAACTTTTGAAATTCTGCCAACCTTCTCCTTCCTAATCTTGTAAGTCAATCTCTTTTTCCTCTTCGAAGGGAAAGATGACATTTCGATGTCGTTCACTTCGACTGTCGGATCCTGAGTGGGACCCAAGTTCTCACCTTGTGCTTCGGGTGTTTCATCCCCTTTAATTTCCCCCTCTTCTGGTGCGTCAGGAGTATGACGTGCTGATGACTTAGCTAATTTCTTTCCTTTTCCAGAGGTGGGCTTGGGTACGGTGATGCCTTGAGGAAGACTTATCTGACGACCTTCTGCCAACATGCCAAACCTTGAAAGTGTCTCATTCGAAATGAGAGTCCGGATGTCCCGTTCTTCGGCAGGAAGGGCTCGAATAGCCTCGACAGCCTTAGAATATCCTCGACCATTAGGTTGGGGGTTGATACCTGAAAAGGCGAAACAAAAGTTAGAAAAGGCACGGCTCCGGCCAAGCACGAATATCGATCCAGAGAAAAGACTTACTTCCTTCAACCCATCTCATCGCGAAACCAAGAGGGCAACGCACATAGAAGCGTTCCTGTTTGTACAGGGCAAATTTGCTCCACGCCCCGGTTAAAATCTGGCATTTGTGGTGCGGCTCGAGGAACACAAAAGAGGGGCTATCTCTCCGCTTCTTGATCATATATATATATATATATATATATATATATAACGTCGCCTGGAGTTGGGGGCCTAGAGAGAACGGTCATGAAGAGGATGAAGGTACCGTAAATAAATGCATGGCCATTCGGTGCAGTTGCGACGGGGCAATGTCAATGTATTGCAGCACATCCCGAAGAAATAAATTGAATGGTGGCACGTTGCCAACCCAGCGCATAAATTTATTACACCCCGTGTATCCAACTGGGGGCAAGTGTGGGCGATCATGCCCCGAGGGAACCAGCACGTCGTCGAAAGGGATTCCATGGATAGAGCATATTCGCCGGAGCGCAACTTCATTGACCTTCGAAGCCTATGAATCAACAGGGTTATCCAAGAGAATTGCTGCCTCTAGAGCGTCGGGAGCTAAGTTATGGGCAAGGGAGGTAGACGGATTTGAAATATCCATGACTTCTTGTTTTGAAGACGGCCCAGGTCTATCTGAGATCGTGGCGGAGCTAGTCTTCTTAGACATCTCCGATAAATATTGATTTTGGCAGAGCACCTGTTTGAACTAGACTCGAAAAATAATCGGCGTTAGACATAACAACATAAAATCCCCCCCGTGCGGTGTGTGATCTAGTGCAATCATACAAATACAAACGCTGAGAAATTATAGGTCACATAGTTGATGGTATAAAGTTGAACTTTGGACTGTCATTCTCAAAGACCGTCATCGCTGACCGTCTTCAAAAGCCAGCCTGGCAATGTTTTCAATTTTGGACTCGGACATTGACATTGTATGTCAAAAGCGGTCATCTATTTTTATCGACTTCTGTTCATGCTTGTGAAAATTGGAACCAGGAAGTTATCAGTTCAGAATAGTTTGATATGCCAGTTTGCTTAAGTCCATGTATTTGTTCTTGTCTAATGATTAGGCAAGGTGAAAAATTGTTCGACCTAGGTGTCGTTCGGCCAAAACATTGTTCGGGCTGGGTATCGTTTGGTGAAAAGAATTGTTCGGCCTAGGTCACGTTTGGCCAAGACATTGTTCGGCCTAGGTATCGTTCGGCCAAAGCATTGGTCGGCCTAAGTGTCGTTCGGACAAAGTACCGCCCGACCTAAGTTCTATTCGGCCGAAATTACATTCGGCATCCTACCTAACTCATACTTCTTTCCTATCCCTCCATTCCTCTACTCGGCATGTGGTGAATCCTGCCGAACCCAAGTTACACCGAGCCCCAACGCTCGGCACTCCGTCCCTAACAATGACTTCATTTTTCTTTCCTTCCTTCATCCATACCGAACAATGAGGCCGAATCGTTCGTTGAGTCACACCAAACCATACTGTTCGGCATTCTAGCCAACCCCTTCTCCTCCATTACTCTTCCCTCCAATCTTGTTTGGCACGAGAGAACCATGCCAAACCACAGTAAATTTCCTAATAACTCCTCATGTGCTCATCTCTGGCCACCTCTCCTTTCCTCCACGTCGTTTAGCCCCAAAAATATCCTAATCGAAGTTCGATTCTCTTATCCAGGCAACCCCTATCGGCTACGGTTCTAATTTACGAACTTAAGTTTGAAAATTTTTAGTCAGGGAAAGGATTTAGGTAGAGGAATCGATACCTAGTTAGTAGATCGAGACTTGGGAAGGATTGTTAAGTCTTTAGAGTTTGTTGACAAGCGTGGTTCACGAGTATAAAGTGGAAGAGGTGAAAGTGAAAAGAGAAGAAGATGGAGAAGTCCAGCCTTTATAAGGAAGAAGAGGAAGTCGAAGAGGCGATGACCTTTAGAACCGGTCAAAACAGAGTCGTTCGACACACATGGTTCGTTCGGCCTCGGCTATTTTGTTCAGCATTCGCATTACGTTCGGCACGCATCACCTCACCTGGCGTTCATAAGAAAACAACCTCCGAGAGAAGTGGGCCAAGGTTTGAAGAGGAGCATAGAGGACACGTAATTCAAAGCGCATCATGTTCGGTCACGCGATACACTTTGAGGGGCAAGTGTTTCCTGGAGGTTTGACTAGGCAACTAGGTACTCGGCATTAGCACACGGTTCGGCTATTTATGGATCGTTCGGCATTTACTTACCGTTCGACATTCTGAATGTTCGGCATAAATGGTTCATCTGGAATTCACGTTCGAATAGCATTCGAGAGTACTCGACATTTACTTACTGTTCGGCATCCAGAAGCGCTCGGCATCCAGGAGCGCTCGACATCCAAGAGCGCTCGGCATCCAGGAACGTTTGGCTTCCTTAGACATTCGGCAATCCAGGGACGTTCGGCATATAAGGAACGTTCGGCTTCCAGAGACGTTCGGCAATGCAGGGACGTTCGGCATACAAGGAACGTTCGGCTTCCATAGACGTTCGACATTCCATAGATGTTCGGCATACAAGGAACGTTTGGCATATAGGGAACGTTCGGCTTCCATGGACATTCGGCATTCACGCTTCACTCGGCATTCCTGGACTGTTCGGCATTCCAGCCTCGTTCGATCTGCGCACCTCGCTCAACACACCGCATCGCTCGGCATGAAGATGATGGTTCGGCATTTTCGGGTCGGCATGCAGAGCTTACTCCATTTGGCCCGAGGTATTCAGCTACCAGGCCCATCAGGAAAGTCCAACCCACCTTCCTCTATAAATAGAGAGGCAGGTGCACAGTGAAAAGGATCGGTTTTGTTGAGAACACTGGAGAAACTCTGCCGCATTCAACACTCGCTCAAGACTTAATCATTTACTTTGCAATTGTATTCAAGTAATTGATAACGGATTGTATTTTTAATCAACTATCAAGGAAAGCAATAGAAATCAACTTCAAAGTGGACGTAGGCAGTTACGCCGAACCACTATAAATTTGGTGTTCTGGTTCTCTGCATTTAAATTTACATACTGTCTTCTGTTTTAATTTACTATCTTCATTAATCTCTCTACGCAATCTTTCTTAAGGGTGTTAGTGGCCAATTTCGGTGCTAACAGATGGAACCTATGAAAAATCTAGTGGAACATTATTTTGTATCCACTAACTTTTATTCAAACGTTTTACAAAATTATATCTTGTTTCAAAATGATTTCAAAATCATCCTTTTAAAAGAATCAAAAACATCTATCCTGGTTTTTAAATACTTTTAGCCTCAAAACGATCTTTATCTTCAAAATCAAATTATCCTTGGTTTTAAACTATCTTTTAATTATAATATATTTAACTTTTAATATTTATACTTAGATTTAAATACAAAATTATAGTAAAATTTTATATATACCAAAATATTATTCTCTATACTTATTTATGTATTTTAACTATAGTTAAGTATATTTATAAAGTTTACAAATAGTTTTAATACAAGATAGAAGTCATTTTCAAAGAAAAATAAATTACCAAAAATACCATAGGCCCGTCGACAACCCCAACATACCCTTGTCGACAAGGTGGTAGTTTATTTCAAAAATTTGAATTTCAAAGGAAGTGTCTATTCGTCATATCCTTTCACGAATGGACATGGCTATTGTTATACTATAAATAGGGGTAGTTTTAAATGAATTTATATACATATTTTCTCTGATTTCACTCCTCTTCTTCTTCCACATTTCTTTATATACCTTTTTACCATTACTCTGCTGAAATCACCATTGAATCTAACTAGATCACCTCTGGTTTGATTCTCTATCACTATCTCAACAAGATCTCAGTGCTATTCCATATTATAGGCTTCTTTGTAATAGATTAAGCGAGAAAAGGTATGATTGTAGCCTGTGAAATCAATCAAGCGAGAAAAGGTGTGATTGTAGCCTGTAAAATCAATTGAATGAACTTGTTGCCCGTAAAATCAAGTATCTCTACCCAAAGGATTGTGAATCTGGAGGGGTGTACCTCATGGCCTTGAAATCGAGGGTGTAATTATAAAAATTGATTTTGAAAGGAAATCCATACTTGTGTGCGGGACTGGATGTAGGGTAACTCCGAACTAGTATAAAATCCGATGTGTTCTTTCCTTTATTGCTTTTACTTTATTTCTGCATCTGTGTTTGATTTTGTGATCATATCTGTGTCTGAATATTGCATACATTTGTGTTCAAATTAATATAAACCCAGAAAGAATTAGTAGTTCCTTAAAACACTATTCACCTACCCTCTAGTGCTAATTCTAGCCTTAAGATTCGTAATCCGCATTTCTCACATTTGGTATTAGAGCAAGGTTTTCAAAGTTTCATAATATGATTTTTGAAAAAGCTTTTAAAATGGCTATATTTAAAAAACTTGTTAATATTAGTTTAGAAATATTCAGATCATCATTGTCTGTTGAGTCTATATATAATCAATATTCAAATTCAAGTTGTCTACCAAAATTGTATGATGTGCTGAAAAATGCTTTATGGGTGTTGAGGAATCAATCCACAATGGACAAATTGTGTAGATCAAAAAGAATAAATGGATATTCGATAGTGGATGCTCTAGACACATGACTGGTAATTCAGATATGCTGAATGATATTATATGCAAAGATGGAGGACTGGTTAACTTTGGAGACAACTCAAAAGGATATGTGATTGACATCGGCAAAGTCGGTAATTCTGAAACTCCTATTATTACTAATGTTTTACTAGTTAGGAATCTGAAACATAATCTGCTAAGTATTAGTCAACTTTGCGATAAATGATATAAAACTAAATTTGAAAAAGATAAGTGTCACATTGAAGATAATAATTCAACCATAATATTTGAGGGGATTAGGAAAAAGAATATTTATATTCTTAGTATGAAAGTTTCAAATGATAACCTGTGTCTTTTGGCAAATACAAGTGACCCTTGGATTTGGCATAAGAGATTTGGGCATTTGAATTTCAAACTCTTATCCAGACTGTCAAAACATAATCTAGTAAGAGGTATCCCTAAAATAAACTTTAAAGTAGATAGTTTATGTGATGCATGTCAATTAGGAAAACTTATAAAAAGTTCTTTTAAATTAAAAGATACGATTTCAACCTCAAAACCTATTGAATTACTTCACCTAGATTTATTTGGTTCATCTCAAATTCTGTCAATAAATCATAGTAAATATGTTTTTGTAATTATAGATGATTATTCTCGATTTACATGGACAATATTTGTGAAACACAAAAGTGATACTTTTGAATGTTTTAAGAACTTTACAAAAAGGATTCAAAATCAACTTTCTCTAAAAATTATAACCATCCGTAGTGATCACGGTGGTGAATTTGAAAATGAAAAATTTGAGAAATTCTACAATAAAAAGGAAACAACTCACAAATTTTCATTTCCTTGAACTCCACAACAAAACAGAGTAATAGAACATAAAAATAGGATGATTCAAGAGTGTGCGAGAACTATGCTTTCAGATAGTAAATTACCAAAGTATTTATAGGCAGAAGCAGTTGCTACTGCCTGTTATATTTTAAATAGAAATTTAATTAGACCTTTAACTGATAAGACATCTTATGAACATCATCACACAAAGAAACCTAAGGTATCTTATTTTAGAATTTTTGGAAGTAAATGTTTTATTTTAAATATAAAAGATAACTTAGATAAATTTGATCCTAAATCCGACAAAAGTATCTTTATCGGATATTCTAATAGAAGTAAAGCATACAGAGTGTTTAATTTAAGAACTAACACCATCGAAGAAACAATGCAGGTTTCATTCGATGAAAGTTTCAAATTTTTTGAAGATACAAATGATGAAGAGGATTTAATCACTCAAAATCAAGATTCAACTGAAACTAATAATGAAATTAATCATCCTAATAAAAAGATTAAACTTTTAAAAGATCATCCTATAGAAAATATACTAGGAGATATGCAATATGTTATTACAACTAGAAATCAACTAAGTAAAATGAGCAATGTAGCCTTTATATCAACTATTGAACTCAAAAATCCAAAAGAAGCATCAACTGA
This sequence comes from Allium cepa, assembly GCA_030765085.1. Classification (NCBI taxonomy): domain Eukaryota; kingdom Viridiplantae; phylum Streptophyta; class Magnoliopsida; order Asparagales; family Amaryllidaceae; genus Allium; species Allium cepa. The sequence goes on from CM060929.1 coordinate 506,378,031, forward strand.
TGATTCATGGATTTTGGCTATGCAAGAAGAACTAAATCAATTCACTAGAAATGATGTTTGGAAACTTGTTTCTAGACCTGAAAATAAAACTATAATTGGAACTAAATGGGTTTATAAAAATAAAATGAATGAACAAGGAGAGGTTGTTAGAAATAAAGCCCAGTTAGTCGCTCAAGGTTATTGTCAAGAAGAAAGAATAGATTTTGATGAAACCTTTGTTCCCGTAGAAAGATTAGAAGCCATTAGGATTCTACTTGCTTTCGCAAATCATAATAATTTCAAATTATATCAAATGGATGTTAAAAGTGCCTTTTCAAATGGTTTTGTAAAAGAGGAAGTATATGTTGAACAACCACCACTTTTTGAAAATGAAAAATTACCGAATCATGTTTACAAACTTAAGGAAGCTCTATATGGTGTAAAACAAGCTCCTAGAGCCTGGTATGATAGACTAAGATCTTACTTATTACAATCAAACTTTGAAATCGGTAAAGTAGATAATACTCTTTTTATTAAAAGAAATAAAAATGATATTCAACTAGTAAAGTTTATGCAGACGATATCATTTTTGGATCAACTAATTTTGAAATGAATAAAGAATTTTTAGAAATAATGACAAAAGAGTTTGAGATGAGTCATATGGGTGAATTAAACTTCTTTCTAGGATTGCAAATAAAACAATTAGATAATGGTATCTTTATAAGTCAAGAAAAATATGCTAAAGACCTAGTTAGTAAATTTTGTTTGACTACTACAAGTGGAAAACCCACTCCCATGGCAACCAATGAGTACCTAAGTAAAGAAGATCTCTCTAAAGATCTAGATAAAAAATTATATAGAGGAATGATTGGATCACTACTTTATATCACTGCTAGTAGACCTGATATCATGCATAATGTTTGTCTCTGTGCAAGATATCAATCCCAACCTAAAGAGACCCACTTAAAAGCTGTAAAACGTATCATAAGATATGTTAAACACACCTTTGATTATGGCTTATTTTATCCTAAAAATGATTCTTTTGAATTAATATCTTACTATGATGCTGATTATGCCGGTTGTAAATCAGACCGAAAAAGTACAAGTGGAACTTGTCACTTTTTGGGGCATTCTCTGATTTTCTGGTTTAGTAAAAAGCAAAACACAGTTTCTTTATCAACAACTAAAGCAAAGTATATTTCTGTTGCTTTAGCTTGTTCTCAAGTAATATATATGCAACAGACTTTAAAAGATTTTGGTTTAAATATCTCAAAATCACCAATTTATTGTGATAATACTAGTGCAATAAATTTATCCAAAAATACTACTCATCATGCTCGAACTAAACATTTTGATATCAGACATCATTTTCTTAGAGATAATATAAGTAAGGAAGTAATTACTCTCGATTATATCAATTCTGAGAACCAAATTGCTGATATCTTAACAAAACCCTTAAATGAATCTATAGTTACTAAATTAAGAATAGAATTAGGTATTTGTTCAATAACTAACATATAGAATATAAATAACAAAGTATAATTAAAAACTAAATCAAAATACATCAAATAGAAAAAATATCAAGTACCATGTCGACAGCCCTCCCTTACCCCTGTCGACATGTAATGATTTTTTTTCCTTTTGAAATTTTCCCACCAAAATTCAAATAAGTGGTTATATATTCTTCTTATTTCGAAATTTTGTTCATTCTTTCTGTCCTTTCTTTGATCTATCTTATGAAAACAATTAAATAATGGCATCCTCTTCCAAATCAAATAAAAATTCAACCTTTTCGTTCCCTTCTCCTTATACTGGACCATATCAACGAATTACGCTTGCACGATTGATGAAAATGGAGAATTCTTTGAAGGATGCACTGCAACTAATGACTGAAATTCAAGTAGTGCAACTCAGAATGGCCAAAGAACAAGAACGACAAGGCAAAATCCTTAGAAATTTGCAAAAATTTCTAACGGACAATCACGCTAATCCGATCTTGATTGATGAAGAATCTTCAGGAGATAAAGTGCAAGAGGACATCGAGGAAGAAGAAGAAGAAGCCTTCATGGAAGAAGAGCACGCTGAAGATGATGACAAAGTTGTTTGCATTGGCGAAGTGTGCTTTGACGAGGATGGAAATCTAGTCGAACAACGTGGAAATTTCTGTTTTCACTACCCAAATTGCTCGATTCATAGATCTTCCATTTTCAAGGACACACATTAGTTTCTTTTCTCTCTTTCTTATTGTTATATGATCTTACCTTCGTCTTCTACACAAATTTTATTATAACAATATATAATTAATAAATAATTTGTGTTTCTATATTTGATTTCTCACATTATCACTATTATAAGTATTATCATATATGGATTCATAATTAGGATAGTTAGTAATTAAGGACTAAGTTTTAGTTTTAGAATTAAATGATGATTATTTATGGTAACACTATCATTATAATCACATGTCATATAATATTAGAAGAAGGGGGAGTTATATAGTTTGGAGTTAGTTTTTGTTGATGAAAAATGGTGAGAAGTATAAAATAGGATAGGTCGACATAGATTAAGGGGGAGTTATTAGTTTTAGGGGGGGTTATTAGGATAGTAGTAATATTCTATAAACAAAGGTTGTCATCACCAAAAAGGGGGAGATTGTTAGTCCATAAGAAGATGGTTTTGATGACAACAACCTTAGAATAAGATTATAAAATATAAATACTAACATTATAGTTTAGATATATATGTATATGCAGGATTCAACCATGCAGGTACCAAGAATGAAGACTGTACAATATAGAGATTCAAGACCGAAGATATCAAGATTGAAGACTCATGAGTATCAAGATTATCAAGAGTTCAAGATTTCAGTAATAAGTAATTTAGTTAGGAATTTGGTTAAAACTCCTAAAAAGCACTGACATCTTAAAATCCAATTTACTCGTGGAATGGAATCCACTTCAAGCCTGTTAAAGGGATGGAACCCCAAGTAGGATGGAACCTACGAAAAATCTAGTGGAACATTGTTTTGTATCCACTAACTTTTATTCAAATTTTTTACAAAATTATATCTTGTTTTCAAAATCTTTCTTTTAAAAGAATCAAAAACATCTATCCTGGTTTTAAATATTTATAGCCTCAAAATGATCTTTATCTTTAAAATCAAATTATCCTTGGTTTAAACTATCTTTTAATTATAATATATTTAAATTTTAATATTTATACTTAGATTTAAATATAGAATTATAGTAAAATTTTATATATAACGAAATATTATTCTCTATGCTTACTTATGTATTTTAACTATAGTTAATGATATTTATAAAGTTTAAAAATAGTTTTAATACAAGATAGAAGTTATTTTCAAAGAAAACTAAATTACCAAAAATACCATAGGCTTGTCGACAACCCCAACATACCCTTGTCGACTAAGGTGGCAGTTTATTTCAAAACTTTGAATTTCAAAGGAAGTGTCTATTCGTCATATCCTTTCACCAATGGACATGACTGTTGTTCTACTATAAATAGGGGCAGTTTTAAACGAATTTATATACATATTTTCTCTAATTTCACTCCTCTTCTTCTTCCACATTTCTTTATATACATTTTTACCATTACTCTGCCGAAATCACCATTGAATCTAACTAGATCATCTCTGTTTTGATTCTCTATCACTATCTCAACAAGATCTCAGTGCTTTTCAGAGTTATAGGCTTCTTTGTAATAAATTAAGTGAGAAAAGGTGTGATTGTAGCATGTGAAATCAATCAAGCGAGAAAAGGTGTGATTGTAGCCTATGAAATCAATTGGGTGAACTTGTTGCCCGTAAAATCAAGTATCTCTACCAAGAGGATTGTGAATCTAGAGTGGTGTACCTCGAGGCCTTGAAATCGAGGGTGTAATTATAAAAAATTGATTTTGAAAGGAAATCCGTACTTGTATGCGGGAGTGTATGCAGGGTAACTCCGAACCAGTATAAAATCCGGTGTGTTCTTTCCTTTATTGCTTTTACTTTATTTCTGCATCTATGTTTGATTCTGTGATCATATCTGTGTCTGAATATTGCATACATTTGTGTTCAAATTAATATAAACCCAAAAAGAATTAGTAATTCCTTAAAATACTATTCACCCCCTTTAGTGTTAATTCTAGCCTTAAGATCCGTAATCCGCATTTCTCACATACTGTGTATGTATTCAGAAGCTAAGAAAGCAGATGTAAGCTTAGGTTTGTTTTCTCTTTTAAATTCAATCAAAGTTCGTAATTTTTAAACAGAATGAAATTTTGGAAAATTTGTATGAAATTAAGGTATGTTAATTAATGCCCTTATTTATCCTCTTGCTCAATTAATTTCAGATTTGGCTAAGCGTTGAATTTCCCTTGTGTTTTCCCTGCAAATTGAGTTCTAATGCTTTTCTATAAATAAGAGGACCAATGTTTTCAACAATTTATTGCTAAGATATTTTAGAGACTAAGTTAAGTAACCCTCACAAATTCTAGTTTTGATTCATGCATGTTGTTGTTGGTTTAATGGTTGATAATTTGTTGAATGGTATTTGGTTATTGATCTATGTTGTCTGTACTTTGAGTACTCAACCTGCTGTTGCTCAAAATATAACTTACAGTTAGCACCAAACATCATCTCCTCTTATAGTTGTTGATATATATGACTGTTGATATGCATGCAATTGAATCAATAGTCAATTAATGCAAATTTAAGTCTTCGAAAGGCAAACCAGAACAATGAGTGAAGGAGGAGGATCGAATGCTGCCTAGAGCATGCTCGAAGCAGTGGCACCGATCGACCAGTGCACATAGCCTGGTCGACGGATCATGGACCTAGAGCTTGCTCCAAGCCGTGCCATTTCCTCCTCTCCTTGCTCTCTTTTCCTTGCACTTTGCCATGTTTTGTGCTAGTTCTTACATTGTTTTGATGGTGTTTCCTGATGATTTCAATGACCATTTATGAGTTTTGAATTCTCATTTGATGCTTTCATTTCCGTAGAAATTTACTCTATGGATAAAGTTCAACACTCTGATTTTCCTGCATTGATTTCAAACCGATTTACAAAGAAATGCTTTTGAAACCAAACCGTCTTCTAAATGTATATTTTGCTAATACAGACGACATTTGAATTATATATACACACATTAATGGTTTTAAATTTTTTGTAAGTCATGATTTTATAAAGTAATATATATGTAGAAAGTAAACTATATTTTCTAAAATCTATTAATAGCTTTTATAAACCAATATTTCCAAAAATATACTTCAAAGAAAAACTATTTTCCATAAAAAAATGCACGCCCCAGTTGAATGAGAAATTGAATTAAACAGTCGAGTAAAATAAGTGGTATTGAACACTTGCGTTTATTTCATCGATTAATTTTTGGACTAGTTCGATTGAACCCCTCTTGAGGCACGAGTGGTATTTACTGACTTGCAGTAAATGTTCAACTAAACCCATGCGGTATGGGATATACGACCATTACTTGAATGATTGCTCTTTGGAAGTATGCAAGGCTTATTCTGACGAGTTTATAGATTCATCCTTGAGTGATCCACTTACTGGTGGATCTTATAGGATTTCATATCCATATCAGAGTTTATAGGATTTGATACCCATCTTGAGTATTAATGGGTTTTCATGCCTATCTTGAGGCATACCCATCTTGAGGTAACACATGTGTTTGGTGAGTTTCCATGCTCACTAATCTTGGAGTATTTTCAAGTGCCTTCACCTTTGATTTTGGATTTCTATTATTGATTTCTGGATTTATGAGATTGAGATTTTTACCAAAATATCTTAGGGTTTTCTTTTAGAAGCTAAATTTGATTTTGAAGTTTTGTTAAATAAAATTTAAGAAAGATGATAGTCCTTTTAAGATCCGACACTATTTGCTTATGTGTTATTATTGAGATCTATTATACCATTATAATCACCATCTCACATTGATTGAATTAAAACTAGACTGATCCGTTTATTACTTTATAATATTCGGGTCAAACTGAGCTTCTAGGTATTAATCCCCTACGACTACTAGAGTGGCTTAGCATGAAGATAGATGCACATTTATGTTATCTATGCTTTTTGCCTAGACTTTGGATTTGTAAACATTTTGTTGAAATAGTGATTTGGAATATGTATGATCATTTGAGTCAAGATTTATATCTTATAATGTGATTAGTAGGATCTTGTATAACCATAATTGTAAATCTATCTTATGTGCATGTATAAAATCTCATTTCTTGTATACGTTGCTTCCTATGATTCTAGTTTCTATGATATTATATATTGTTTTGAATTATTTTAGGCCATTAAATTATTGTTTTGCATTTGAATCATATACGTCAAATTCACATCCGGTAGGAATGAAAAAAAATACTATCATCCAATTCGACGTGTCGATACTCTCCCAAAGCAATATTTATGGATGATCGCTCCTAACCAGCCTTATTCTTCGCATTAGCAGGCGGTATTACCTAATAATCTTTTTTGTTAGTATGTGTATTGAGGTGGGGCGTTACAGCAAGCGACGGGAAGCAAATAAAGCATGGAAGTAGGGAAACGTTAAACCAAGAGGCTGCAGCAACGAGAAAAGCTAAGGTTAAGGTAGAGGAGAGGTGAGGCGAGAGTTAAAGAAATTTAGAAGAAAGAGAAAGGGGAAAAGAGTGAAAGAGGCGAAAATCGGCTGAAATCATGGAACCCTAGTCCCCATTGAAACAAAAGCTTGATCTTTGTATATCATGTATGTATGTGTGTGTGTGTGTGTATATGATATATTTGAATAAACATTCAATTAAATTTAATAATATGATCAATTAATAAGTATACAATAAGTTTAAATAAAATATGTCTTATTTAAATAGATAGATTAGGTTTAACACTAGTTAATTGACATCATACGCCTACTAAGATCCAAATAGGGGGAATTTTTTTTGAAATTTTACCCATTTCATCCTCTGCAAAAATGGACTGGGCTCCGTAATTGTATCAGCCCGTATGATCTATGCAGTCTTATTAGCCATCATTTGTGGTCCAACTAATGAACTTTTCTATCTGATAAGTGTCCAAAATCACAATATTTTGGCTTGGGGTTGAATAAAAAGTATTCTGCCCTCCTTGGCAATTGGTTTGGACCAATAGATGGAGAAAATCCAAAATATGGCCTAAATGTAAGACCCAGAGTTATTTGGGACTTGGGATAGTTTTTAAATTAAGATTTGAAAACTTAAAGTATATTTTAAATATAAATGCTAAGTTAAAATATAAAAGGGAATATTATAAATATTATAAATAAATTTAACAAATTTCAAAACTGTTTCGAGAAATTTATGTACTAATTTATGAATTTATTTATAAATATGTAAATATTATGATTAGATAATTGATTACTTAATCAAAATTATACACACACACACACACACACACACAGTTATTAAGGTTATAATTGAAAATTTATCTTAGAATTATTTAAGGTAAATTAAATAAAATTTTAAAAAATTGTTATAATTTCTAATTAAAATTTTTACTTGAATAAATGATTTAGGTTAATAAATAATTAACTAAATGTAAATTAATTGAAATTTATATACCGATATACATGTAAATAAAAACTATAAAGGTTATGGTTTTATAATTTAAAATGTTTTGATTTTCTCAAAATTGTTTTAAGAAATTTAAATAAATGATTTTTAAATTTTTTTTAAATATTTAATTAAAATGCTTAATTAAGTAATTTATTAATCATGTATTTAATTTTTTTGCAATTGATATATATATGAAATATGTATATGTGTATATATATATTTGATGCATATATATGATTATAAAGGTTATAGTTAAATATTCTTCTTAAATAGTTAAAGATGACCAAAGTTAAATTTATAAAATTTTAATATAAAGTTGAATTAAATTAAGTATTAAAATTAATTAAAAATGATTTAATTAATAAGATGTATTTTAAATATTATATAAGTTAATTAACGTGTAATATTTATAAATAAATTGAACTTATAAAATAATATGTATAATTAAAATATAAGTGAACCTGAAATGAACTTAAATTAGATTTTTGAAATAAATACACACACACACATACATATATGGTACGCATACCGTGATTTCAAATATTTTTGACACTTGAATGACGTGGGTGTTTTATAAGAAATACATTATTACTTGAATCGATATCACTCAAAATATATACTAATGGATTATGAATCTTTAATATAAGCTACCTTATGTGTAGTTTTGTAAATATATTGCCTACGCTAAAAGAGTTAGTGGTATGCCCTATGGCTAATTATGTAATTGTTACGTACATCTAACTCTAAACATGAAACTATAATGGAGTTTTCCGAATCTAACAAGAGATGAACTGACAGAGCTTCGTCGATGTTCCCAAAATATTTATGAATAAAAATAAAAGGTCTAGGGTCTTATTTATAGGGGTTGAAACGCACTAGAACCGTAGGATTAAAATAGATTGAAAAGAGATAAATCTGGAATGTTTATTCCTTTAAAAACCCTAGCTGCCACCAAAAGTAGCAGTCGACGGCCCTAAACGCATCGGTCGACCACTATGGGTTGACCGGTTGGGTCTATAGGTTAACTCCTCCGGTAATTTTAGAAGCATTTATTTATCTTTTTTGCTTAATTTATTTAATTCCTTAATTATTTTTAACGTTCACGTTAACTTAAACATGTACTTAACCCCAAGTCTAATCATAGTTAATTTTTAAATTTCAAAATTTTAAATTAATTATTTATTTGAATTTTAATTATATTTAAATTATTTTAAACCTGAAAACATCAAATGCTCATAACTTATTCGTTTGAGTTCCATTTTCAGCATATTATATATGGAAATTGATCAGAATTTTCCACAAATGCGACTGTAAAACTTTCATGGCCAAATTCCAAATTTAACAAAAGTTTCATCTTTACCCTTATCTCATTTAATTTAATCTACTTAACTTTGGTTAATTTTATGGGGTGTTACATTCTTCCCCCTTAAAAATGATTTCTTCCCTAAAATGTTTCTAAAGAGCAAACAAAGTAACATGCAATAACATCCATATTATGCAACCAAGTTATCTATGCAACCATATACTCAACCAAAGTGCAATCTGATTATGCATTGCATATATATTATAAATAACCTCAACCCTAGCATAACTTTGTGATTGTTTTATGCAAGTATGTATGAAAATACCCTAAACATGCATAAAATCCCTTCATGAGTGTAAACTGATTGTGAAAAATTGTAGCAACCATCTTCTATCATCCAATCTAGCAACCACGATTCAATAAAATTCCTAATTTTGAAGAGGAAAGTTTACCTGAGAAAAGCTTAAGACAAGGAGTCCTCATGCCTTCCACCGGATTTTCTCCCCATTGTATTTGGACCAATCTAATTCCTTTATTGTGGAGCTTCCTAGTTTCGTGCTCCGTAATACATATAGTGGCACATGATGCTATTGGCTCCATCTCGATATCCCCAAATTGATTAGGCTCTATCATAATTTCTATGCTACGAAGGAATTTTCTCAATTAAAAACCATGAAAAAGGCATGGACTCCTGTCAACTTACAGGTTTCATTATTTTCTCCAATATTGGGAAAGGTCCAATAAATCTTGGTGCCAACTTTTCCAACTTTCCAAACCCTATAATCTTCACACGATGCCTAACCAACTCTAACTTTTCGAAGTCCCTTAATTCAAACCCGGTTCGAGTAGAATTTTGTTGGTGGTTTCAAACCCATAATTTGGCAATTTGTATCGCCTCCCATACAGTGCTATTGGTGACTACTAATATACACGAATTCTACTAAGAGTAAGTGCTAAGGTCTAACGAAGTTCTTAAAGTTGCAAGCAAGCTCCTCCAAAATTTGTTAGCAAATAAGGGGTCCCAATTACTAATGAAGCTAACAGAAATTTAATGAACTCAAACCACCTCCTTAATATGATTTTGTGCTAGAGACGCTGCAGTCCTATTGCCTAAAACAGGAATAAAAGGGTCTCATGTCAATTCCATTAAGTCAAACACCTAAAGACAAGTTTTGCTATCTTCCTTTTTATCCTAGTTCAATAGAAAATTCCCCTATCATGTGTATACATTTTATTTCGTTGTTGAACGTTGACTTGAGCAAAATTTTATTTTTTTTCCAAAATTTCAAAGTTTTGGGATCGAAACATTTATTTACTTTAGGTTGCTAACATAATTTCCTCATTAATTTCCAGTTTTACTTATGGTTTACGGCTAGTTATGTATCCCTATAAGATTTTTTCACTTACATTGCTTCTCAATATGTATATATTTATCAAGTGGTTTAATCCCATTCATAAAATAAACACAGGAACAAAACAAGGATATATCTTACACCACATTATTCACTTTTCCAATAACCAAGGGAGACAACTAGTGATTACAACCCAAAAACTCTAAATGAAAACTTTGCTAGAAGCTACCATTTATTACTAAGTGGTATAAATGGTGTTGAGGTCATAACACTTCTTACTAAATTAAGATGGGTAGTTCTAGTAGGGCATTCCATTATTACTCATTTTCCATAATTTTCCATTTTGGTTCCTAATAAATGTGGTCATCCTTGGCTTCAATTAATATATCCATAGCAGTTGATCATTATTGTCAAAATTAGGCCATCTCCAATTAATCCTTATTTAGTCCCTTTAACCTTTTTCAGGTTTCAAAATCTATCCATTACTTAGATTCAATTCTTCCATAAATGTCACATTAAGTTTTCCTAATTAGTCCCCATTACATTCCTCTTTACCCTCATTAATTACAAATTTATTGCCTGTTAAATTTGTAATTGATACCCATAAATCCTAATCTATTATTTAATAATTAATATGTATATATTCGTAATTTATGCCATTTATATATATATATCCTTATTTTTAGTCGTTAGGCGTGATTCTACGTATATAGAATTGCTAAACTAGAACGCTTGTTTCCACATTTTTGATTTATTAAAACTATCCTTAAAAAGGACTACCATTATAATCTCCCTTAAATTAACCACAAAAGAAAATTTTTCTTTATTTGAATTTACAAAGTATTATTTCTTTTCTTTTATTAAAAGAGAGTGTAAATAATGAAAAGGAAATCCACACCCTGCACATCTCTTTCCCTTTTTGGTGCATCCTTTGTTAACTCAAATAACGCGCTTTTATACATATTTTGGAATATGGTAATTTGTGGAAATTACATGGAAATCACTTTAAACAAATTGAAATATAGAAATTTACAACCCAAATTATCTAGGACAACCAAATTTACAACCCAATTACAGATCTGGATTATCTTTAAACTTTACCAACTTTTCCAAATAGAGGTGTGGGACCGAATTCCAATTTCCATATCAGGTTGTACATTCTATTCCTATTTTATTCATATCCTAAAAACTTTAATTTGTCCTACCTAGGTTGTGGTCCCTATTTATTCCACAAAAATTTGGTTTTCACTACTCTTTATCAAACCAGAATTTCAGCAACATACACAATAATTTGAATAAACTATTTTCATACAAATAAACTTATTCCATTAGATTCAAACTTAGCATTTACTACCCCATTTCTTTTAAAAATCAAATTTCACATACATGAAGTGCCAAATTCAAAATCTCCCTCTTTGAAAATATAAACATAGAAACCTTTATCAAGAATTTAAAATTGCTTTGCTCGAAGTAGGCGTAAAATAATTTCTCTTTTTAAAACTTTCTTTATCAAAGATTTATTCCTTTAAAAGTTAGACTTTTAATTCATAATATTCAAAAATTGCTTGGTTTTCAGAAAGGAACTATGAAAAGCTTCCATTTTCAATGACTTACTATGGTAAAGAATGAATCCTTTTGAAAATAGGATCTTTAACACAACATTCAAAACTCAATTATCATTCCAGAATAATAGATTAGACATTTATTATTTCGAAGATTTTTCTAGTCATAAGACAATTATATCATTTTAAAATATACATCAACATCTATTGCTACTCAAAATATACTGTCATTTAAACAAATACTTTTTATAACTTTGTTTACAACTTCCACAATCTTTCACAATCCCTTTCTTTATCAATTACAATTTATTTGATTGCCAGTTTAAATACAATAATATTCTTATTCAAATGAGTCCTAAATTTGAATAGGAAAAACATATATAAAATTCTTATCTTTACATAAACGCTTTACAAAATTATATAATTCATACCATCATAAATTCCATTATATAGTTAAAAACTGCTTATGTAACTTTAAATGATGGAAAAATGGAGTGGACAAAGATAACTTCTATCTTATTCCTATTATTCCTCTACTATATCATTTATTAAAGGATTAAAATTCCTAATTTATTACTACCCAAATTTCAGCTAGTATTCTTTGTATCAAATTCTTTCTCATAGGGTAGGATTTAAAAATGCTTTAACTGTTATTTCCTTCGAACTTGCTTACTCAATCATCTTAAAAATCCAGTTATCTTCTTATGGCGATTAATACATACCTCTTTGCAGAAGTTTATTCCATTCCTTCTTTACATCTTACTTCAGGATGTTTACAAATATTCTGCCTTATAATATTTAATTAATACCTAACATTTTCATTTATTGTTTCCATAAATGTTACTTGGTCCATATTAAATGGTTATTATCCTAATGAACATTTCATAAAAACATTTATTTACTAATTCAAACTTTACCCATTTAACTTCTTCCTTATCTTCCCATAATTACCATATTGGTCTCATTAATCGATTCAATTTCTTATAACTCCTTACTTATTGTACATTCATTGTCTATTGAATTTTTAGAGTTACAACCTTTCCTTCGACATTTTCTACCCCTATTACTCAATATGCTTATAGGGTCCACAATTACAAGGAAATCTAGGTCTAACAAAGGAGTCAAGTACTATTCAGCTTCTGGGGTGCTTTCATATGCTATGGTCATGCTTCCTTAGTCCACTCCTTTCAATATGATCTCTGCTCCATGGGTAATCACAGTAGGAGTATAAATTTAACTCTATTTATTTTTCTAATTCATAGTTGTTTCGCCCACCCTTTTGGAATATGGTCGCAGTTACTTCCATAGTCGGAATTTATAGAGCTAGGCGCATTAAAATAAGTATACATATTTATAGTAAAACCTTTTAATGAACCTTTTCAAAAATAACAAGTATGCCAATAATACGTATGCTTTTTCCCGTTGATCAGGTAACCTAGGCTCTGATACCATATGTAACAACCCGACCCGAAACAAGCCCAAATCTCGACCCAGAAAAGGCCCTTCGAAACTTAGACCATTCCAAAGCCGGCCATTGGTTGGTAAAAATAAAAATACTGAGCTATGTATCTATTCATTTAGAAATCATAGTGGAAGAAAAAAATATAATAGCAATAATAATACCCATTTATTTCAATCATTTCAAACGTCACAAAGCATAACATAATGTCAAACGTTACAACATTTTGTTCAAAAATTCATTTTATGGATACAACGGAAAATAACATGAAAAGATAGATAACAATAGCCATAAACCTCACTCTCGACATCTTCAACTTCTTCTCCAACCTTTGTCGTAATGAGGACGGAGTCATAACAAGTGTCCGAGGAACAAAAACCTCCAGCCTTAATATTTCAGTACTTAGGCAGTATATTTCCAAACAAGAATATGTCTTACGTATTTTGAAATCATTTCATACTTCATACAAGGAAAGGAGTCTGGCCTTGAAGCAACTACTTAATACCTTTCATTTTCGAAGTAGGTTTCCTAATCCCAAAGTCATAAATGTCTAACAATGCGAGAGATAGTAGCCAAGTCATTTAATATCCTTTACCGAAAATAGGCAAACTCTGACCATTTAAGACCTCAATTGAGTAAGGCCCCCATCATTTAATACCTATTCCAAAGGCAGACTCCTCATCGATGCCTATCCAACCGACATTGCATGGAATCTCTTTGAGCCACTTTATACTTCTACATGGGAAGGTGGGCCCTCAAACAGCCACTTGATACCTTATCCCAAAGCGGACCCTTTCCGAGATATCATCTACGATGCCTAATAACCAACCGTTGACCATTTAATACTTCATTTTGGGAAAAGAGACGAGCCCTTAAACAACCATTTAATACCTTAAAACTCTAAAGCAGGTCCTTTGCCTTATGATCCATAACCCACAGTGACGTCTCACATTAGTCCAACTATTTGTAGGTACCGATAGCTAGTTTAGCTAAGCATATTTATCCTATATAATTGGGACTAACCTCGCGTCATCAGAGTTACTTATCATAGGTGATGTCTCATATCAGCCCCAAAGTCACATTACTGGTAGCCAGATTAGCTGGACAGACTTCTATGTGTCTCTTGACTGTTCTTGCATCACCATGACTTAGTCATATCTTTAACACTCTTAATATATCTTTAACACTCTTAATATATTATCACACACCTCAATATGTTCATTAATTAGGCTGTATAAGAATTCCTTCTTATTTTTTCTTAACAATTAATTACTTTCCTAAGGGAGATTTGATGACAATCATTACATAATTAACTACACAATTAATACGTTATAATTACATGCTATTTAAAGTAATTAATATACACACATTTATTATTTTCTATATGTGCTGAGATCATGCTCTAACTAACGTTAAATGTCAATTCTTTTTTAACAACAATAATATATGTCATTTTCTATATTATCAATGCTGCCAAATTTCCAATATCCATAACATGGGATTTCAATATCCTTAACAAAGGATTCAACATTTATATCCAAAAATTGTAATAAATAGACCGTACATAATAAAAATTTCACTCAATCTATTACATCAAATCAATGGAATATTCTCAAAAATAGAAATTGCTATTCTAGTTTCAACTTCTATTCAACTGCTCTTTTACAAAGGATTAAACAACGGAATTTCTCTTCTATTCATATGGAATAAATGGTATAAACTATGAATAAATCCATACCTTACACCCTATCCTTAATAGAGATTTCATAATCAAATCAGAATTTAAGGGGACCAAAATATAATTTGAAATCACCAAAAACTGCAAGAACTATATAATTCCAACAATTCAATGTAAACAATTGAGAATTTCAACGGGAATTGACATTTCGAATTAAAGAAGTTTTGAGGGAATTAATATTGTTTGTTTTCGAAATCTCAATAACCCTAAGGCATATCCAAATCATCATATACTAATCAATTACTTAAATAAAAAAAACTAATATTTCCACTCATAGTTGGTCCTTAGCTTTGCTTTTCTTTGTATTAGAAATGCCTATTATAATCCCCTTTAGATCTCTTCTTTTTGATATGTACAACAAAGGATTTTTGTGGGTATGTGTATGAGATTCAGAAAGGTTGGAGGAGAAGAAAGTTAATAGTAAACAAAGATAGGTATATAGGATTACTTACCTAAAACCCTAATGGATTTTTCTGAATCTAAGAAGAGATGAACTGACAGAGCTTCATTGATGTTTCCAAAATATTTATGAATAAAAGAGAAGTGTCTAGGGTCTTATTTATCGGGGTTGAAACTACTAGAACCATAGAATGAAAATAGGTTAAAAACAGATAAATATGAAACGTTTATTCCCTCAAAAACCCTAGCTACCACCAAAAGCAGTAATCGATCGCCCCATATGCAATGGTCGACTACTTAGGGTCGACCGATTGGGTCTATAGGTTGACCACCATGGTAGTTTTTGAAGCGTTTATTTATTTCTGTTGTTTAATTTATTTTATTCCTTGATTATATTTAGCATTCACGCTAACTTTAACGTTTACTTTACCTTCAAGTCTAATCATAGTTATTTTTTGGATTTCATATTTTAGGAACTAATTATTTATTTAAATTTGAATTCTATTTAAATTATTTTAAACCCATAAACCTCAAATATTCATAACTTCTTAGATCGAGCTTTGTTTTTAGCATATTATATATGGATATTGATCAGAATTTTTCCACTAACACAACGGTAAAACTTTCATGGACAAATTCCAACTTTTACAAAATTTTCATCTTTACCATTATTTAATACCTATGGTTGATTTTACAAGATGTTACAGTCTTCCCCTTAAAAAATGATTTGTCCCCGAAATCATTCTTAGGTGCGAACAGCGTAATGCGCAATAACATGCATATTATGCAGTCAAGTTATTTATACAACCGTTTACTCAACCAAAGTGCAAGGTGATTATCTACTGCAGATATGTTATACATGAGCTCAACCCTAGCATGAATGTGTGATTGTGTCATGCAAGTATATATGCAAATACCATAAACATTCATAAAACTCTTCATGAGTGTAAAGCGATTCTGCTTGGATATAAGACAACTCGTATGGCATGTTTATGACCTAAAGACCCAATCAAATCTCATTTACATAGCGCTCAATCCATTCCACTTTGTAAAGCTAGGAAATAGACCCATAGTCATAAGGTCTAAGGTAATCTACAATCATAAGATCTGGACATAGTCATTATCCAAGTGGGAGTCCCTACGTATCCTCTATACATGAGCATATAAGAAACTTCTGAGTGTCACCGATCCCATTACATATGCCTTCTATTGGCAAACTTTTTTGTCTCTAAACTCCACAATTAAGTGTGAAGTAATTAGCATGCTAATTACCTTAATGGTTTGAATAGCAAAATTAAGTAGTATTAAATTTTCCGTAAGTAGTGATTACGCTGCTGAATGCTTGCACAATCAGATAGTTGCACATTGATTGTTTATTAAAATGTCAAATCCAATAGTATGTAATTCAAATACAAATAAGTAAATATCTGTTACTAAAAACTATGTACGTAAATAAAAAAAGCTTTAAATAGTAAAGCACATTGGGACTTTATGTGGTTTGGATGTTAAGGAATCCTACGTCTACAGGGGAAACTTCTCTTTCTTCCTTTTTCATTAGTTTGGTATAGTGAAACCTTAAATGTATTTGAAAAAGAGAAAAAGGTGAAAAATGTCCCTTTTATGCTGTAATGCTTCTTTTATTATAGTATTGGGATGTATGCGGATTGTTAGAATTCTTTTCTGGCCATTATGCTTTAGTCTTGGATTCTTCCAAATGTCATCTATCCGTGATACCTATTCGGTATATCCGGATTGCTTATGTGTCTTTGGTAGGAAGCTTGAGTTAAAGGTGGGAACTCCTGAAATTAGAGCGGGAACATTTGAAAATATAGTGGGAGAATTCAAATTTGATTAGCTTTACATGCAAGTCCTTGGAAGGAGACATTAAGTGTTACTCACTGGATTCAAAATACTGCCATTTCATCTGTACTAACTGATATATGATTCTTGCATGATGTTGTGGTGCTTGTATCTTTGATGCTTATCTGATTTGCACTTGTTTATTTGACATTATATTAAGGCTAAGTTGAACTGCCCCACCTTATCTTGGGTGTTAGTTTGCTCTTCTTACAGATGTGACCCGAGCTGGATGTGATTCAGGTTGACCTCGTTGTGCACAGATTGTTAATAAAGGTGGAGGGGTTGGTATCTCCGCTGTCTGCCTGTTAGTGTGGATCTATGTTGGAGCCTGTTTGAGTGGCCATATGCGTAGTCCTCTGGATTTCTCTTTGACTCCTTACAGTACTGCTTAGGTTGCCCACAACATATGTAATGCGAATTCACTCCCTAAGTTTTTAACAGAGTATGAGTTTTGCTAACAGTGTAGTGGTGTTACCCACACTCTTTGGCTTGTGTGTGCATTGTATCATTGCTCATGCACAGTCTTGTTTATTTGTCTGTGATGTGTCGTATTTTCGCAGCAACTGATAGCATTGTGTGTAGTATCTATGTTTTTCTTTAGCTTTGTGCATTACAATTGCCTCTTGCTCCATCTTTGCAGCTCGTCTTTTGAGCGTAGTATCATACCCTTTTTGCTTATTTTGGCTGCGTTTCCTCCAGCTAAGGTTAAGTGTGAAAACTGTAGGTTGGTTCTCTATGCAGGATCATTTGGACTGCTTTTAATTTTTACTCCTTTTATCTTGATTTTAATTGCAGAGGCAGTTTTCTCGGCTTTTCACCTTATTTGTTTCTTCTTATGATAATGTGAGAAATGCGGGTGTAATATTTGCCTCCTAAGTTTGCAGCGATCATAGCTCGGTGTAGATTTATCTTTACTTGCTTCCCGAGATGTAGGTTTGTTGTGCTTTGACCTATGCTTTGATATTTTCATATTACTTTTAGCTTAGCACCACTGTTCTCATTTCTAAGACTACCATTTTCGTTAGGCCTATCAATGTATACTTTCGGATGCGAATAGTGCTATATCCGCATCCACATCCTAAATTATTTTTGGATATCAGATATCTGCATTTGTGGATACAGACGAATATCAGATAATTATCCTATCCGCTAAAGACCAATAAATTAAAAATATAAATAAAAAATTAATTTAACATAAAAATTTTCAATCTCGTTGATTATAAAAGTGTTGAAAATAAAAAAACATGACGATAGTTGTAGCTTTGAGTAATTAATATTTACTAAACGCATATAATATAAACCAAAAACTTAATAAAACAATAAATAAATATTTTTCATCATACTAAAATACACAGACCTTAAACTATCATCTTAGCAAAAACCGAATGGATAATTTTCTGATGCGGATATTCTCGTATTCGCATCCGCATCCAATTTTTGGATATTGAATATTTACCCGCTTTTCGGATACGGATGCGGACGGATTTTTCGAGTAACCATTGACAACCTTAGTTGTCATTCTGGTGTGGTTAATTCTACCATTATGCAATGGTGGTGGGTTGTGATAAATTTTCTCGTGTGCCTGGCATGGTTTAAATCCAACGTCACCATTCTCGTTTTCGATATTGACGTTGTCGCTTATATGTTGTAACTATTGAATAACGGCGGTGAGGTGTGAGAAATATGTTTGTGCGCCTAACAAGATCTAAATCCAACATCATCGTTCTCGTTTCTGAGGTTGTTATTATCGCTCATATGTTATTATTGTTATGACAACTATTGAATGACGACAATGAGCTATGAAAAATCTATTCGTGCGCTTGGCTTGGTCTTCCCAGCTGTTTAGGGGAGGATTGATGTTTGATTGTGAAGCCAGGTCGCGTAATTGCAACCTTTGCATGTGCATGATTTTTTGTACTGGTTCGCCTGTCTAGTATTCGTACATCCAGTGTGCTATGTTAGAAGTACCATCATAGAGAGGTTTTTATATCGGTTTGGGCCATGCAATATCCCTATGACCAGTTAGGCTGAATAGCCGAGCCGCATTGTATGCAGCTCCATTTTGATAACTGGTTTGGGCTGTCTATTATCCTTACATCCAGTGTAGTAATTCAGCTAAAGAGTCGGGTTGCATTGATGCAATTCCAAGTGTTTAAGTCCGATTTCACCATTCTCATCACTAAGATTGCCATTCTTTCTTACTGACCTCACGCTTTACTTGATCAATGGCTATTGGTGGTGAACTGCAGATGTGCATGGGAAGATTATTCAACTATGTTAAAAGAGTATTAACATAAAAATATTTTATACTGGTTTGGGCCGTCTAATATCCTACATCCAATTTTTTATATTGTTACCACTTTATAATAACTACAACACATAAACACTGTAGATCATATAAAGTAAGGTCCGAGGTGCTCTGAGTTCCAAGTTCCTGGAACTAGGTCTCCCTTAGGTCTAGATAACTGATATGCACCGTTTGCTAAAACTTCTACTATGACTAGTGGACCTTCCCAATTTGGTCTCAACGCCCCATCTGTTGGATCCTTTGTATTGACCATCACTCTCCACAATAACAAGTCCCCTTTGTAGAAGTTTCTTTCTTTTAGTCTTGCGTTATAATTCTTTGCCATCCTTTCTCGATATGCGTCCGATATCACCTTCACCTAATCCCTTCTTTCCTGGACAAGATCTAGGGCAACTTCTTTCAATTTCTTATTCTTTTATATGATATATGATATTCTTTTATGGTGGGACGTCCATTTCGACTAGATGCATGGCCTTATATCCGCAGGTTAGCGAAAAGGAGTATGGCCTATTGTAGATATGGTTTAAGTTTGGTAGGCCCATAATACTAAGAAAGCTCCTAATCCACTTCCCTTTAGCCTTTTGCAGCCTTTTCTTGAGAATTTTTTGATGGTTTTGTTTGTAGCTTTGACCCATCCATTTACTTATGGGCGAGCCACTAAGAAGAAACATTTTACTATGCCATTCTTCTCATAAAGCTGCATGACTTCTTTGCTTTCAAACTGGGTACCATTTTCAGAATGATTTTGGAAGGTATATGTAAAGTATAATGGTTTATGATTTTTGTTTGATGATAATAAACACACAAATACATACATACATACATACTACATACATACATACATACATACATACATACATACATACATACATACATACATATATATATCCGTTAGATGTGTCTGTTATTGCAATTTCAATGAATGAAATAAATATTTGCAGAATAAAATACGTGAATCAAAATTTTATTTACACAAATATTATATTCGAACAAATATTTTATTACAAATTCAAATAGTGGACATTTAGCTTCCACTATATTTACATTTTCAAATACAACACATTTCAACACTCTCATATACAATATTTTTTTGCTCATTCACTCACGCTTGAACTAGATATCTTCTTGATCCAGCCTATGTCCAGGCAACCGCTATACCTATCAAATAAACAACGTAGTAACATGGAAAACGAAACGAACCAAAATTGCAAAAATAAAATTATAATTGAATATTGATATTGCCTCAGTTTATGGGTTGTTTATTTTCATTTTTAGACATGGACAAAAATTAGGTGTGCATGAGCATCTTATGATATGCATAATGTATCACTGTTAATATCACAAGGCCGAGAATCAATTAAATTTAAGAGATAACTGCAAAGGTCAAGTCCGATGGCTCAACACAGTACAAGTGTGCAGAAGGTTAAGCCAAAGCAGGCTTGGGCTTAACTCGAGTACATACGTGAACAATTTAGTGCATATATACAAGTGCAACAAGCCAAACCATTTAGAATACAACAAGACATGGTAATGCAAATGGAATATGGTAGACAGATGAACATACAGCTTTATACATACACATAATTAACAGCACCGGTTCAACATGAAACTAGTGCATGCGCACATATCAGCAACCATAAGGTAAAGGCTATAGTGTAGCAAAATACAAGTCCAGACTCAAGGCACAATCAGATCAATAGCATGACTAGATCAACCAGGGAATGCACATGAACATGTAAACTAGAAAATAACAAGAGTGCAGCAAGAAAGAAGCACACAATTCAAAGTCGAGTTTTAGATCAAAGTCCAGTTTCAACAGGGATAAACATAGCATCTTATACTAAATAGCGCAATCCAAAAAAGTTCGCACATATATACATATATATGTATATTTATACATGGAAGCTCAGGCATGCACATAGCAATAGCGGCAAGAAGACATATATGGAAAGATAAACAAGAGCAGTCATATGTGAGAAGATGAGCAGGTGCATATACAAAAATGAAACAAGTGGACAAGCATGGTCTCAATCGAGCATCAATATATCACTTAAGGCTGAAAAAGAATTGAAAAAGTCAAGGCAGAGATTAAAATCAACCCGGGTCAATTGCGTTAAAAAATATATGAAAAATATTCAAATAGATATTTTAGAGAAACCAATATATTCATATGGTGACAAAATCAGGAATCTCAAAGTCCTGTGATCAAAAATCTATAGCCATACTTAAAATGGAATTTAGAATATTGAACATCTCAAATCAAAAATATAGGGAATCAAACCCCATAAAATCCCATATCATCATCGGCGTTCAAATTGATCAAGTTTCAGCAAAATTAGAAAAGCATAAAAATGCATACCAATTTTTATATCTTCCAACTCGACGATGAAGCGACCGAGAGGAATCAAGTAAGCAGATCAATTGACAAAGCATCAAGGCAAAAATTTCTCTCCTATCGACTGAACAAATGAATCAGTAGCTTCGAGTTAAAGAAACCCTAAATCAAAGCAAAGCCAAAAGAGGATTTCGACTAAAACAAAAGTGAGAGCTGACCAAGGGAATATAAAAGGAAGAACACACTTTTATGTTTTATTTGAGTAGTGTATTTTTGTAGATTATTAATTTATTAAGGTTTTCAATTTTATTTAATTGCAATTTTTCTTTTTAACTTTATGAAAACTATAGTTTTTAACTAGGTGCGAACTACGGGGCGTAGTTTGAGAATTTGCAACTCAGTGGCTGAGTTGTGGTAGGGTTTTGAGTGTAGATTAGAATAATTAAGTTAGCGAGGGTCGTGAGCTTACAGGATATGTAAGCGTCAGATTGTTTAATTCCTAATAGAAATCTTGGAGGCAGCAATATGCATGTTTTGCCAAAGTTGGGTAAAATTTGTGTGTCACTTTTATTTCCTCATTTATTTTATTATTATTTGTGCTGCAATTTTTCTTTATATGTGAATTTTTATAAATCCTTCCTCTACGGTTAATTTGATCCTACAATTGGTATCAGAGCCTAATTAATAACATAGATGTCTAACCCTAGTTATAGATCTAGTGAGAGTCAGTCCACTACTAGTCCTGATATTTTTAATGAATATGTTTTTTAAATTTGAAATCAAAAATGGAATTTATTTAAAATCTATTAATTTTGAATGTTAGGATATTATCGAAATGGGTGTTATATGGAAGATAAGAAAAATAGTTTGATTAATTCTCTTGCTACGTCTATACTCTATTCTTTAATTAATTGAAATGAATTTAACAATATCACTCATTGTTTAACTGCTCAGAAAATCTGGAATACTCTCGATGCAATATACGGCAGAATTGACAGCAACTATGAAAAATTCTCTAAAATCGACTCAGCTAAAGAAATTTTGCTTGATGGGATTTACAAAAGACGGAAGTGACCAAGACGCAACAACTGACAAGATATGTTATTTCATTCAAAGATATAGTTCCCTTGAGTCAAAAATTAATTAAAAATAATGATGACCTTGAGATGAAAATACAAGTGAACTAGTGAAAAATATAAATTGCATCAGAAAAATGATGATTTGGAAAATAAGCTTAAAAATATTAAGAAGACTAAAAATTCTAATTGCAAAAATTACTTGAATTTTGAAAAAGAGTTTGCTCATTTTCATGAAAATTTTCAAATGCTAGAAAAGGAAAATTTGATTTTGGCAAAAAATGAAAGCGAATTGATTTGCAAAAAAACATTTTACAAAAGGAGTTGGAAAGTTTTAAGAGGTCAGAAAATTCCAAATGCACGAGTTTTGAGTGGGAACTAAATAAGATCAAAGATAATTTCAAAACTCTTGGAAAAGAAAACGTGATTTTGAAAAATAGCAAATATGAAATTGTTCGAATAAATCATGAATTTGAAAAGGAGATAGAAAAAAAATCAAAGATTTTGAAAAACTTAGAATTTGAAAATGCTAACTCTTTGAAACTGAAATGCTAGAAATTAAGAACAAAATGAAAGAGCTTGAAAATGAAATTTGGTCTTAAAAAGAAATGATCTTTAAAAGAGAAAATTGCTATTTGTTGTTTTAAAGCTAATGAATGCAAATAAATTTTTAAAAATCAAAGTTAATGAACTCAAGTTGATAATTAGACATTTTCCACCGGAGAGAAATTGTTTAATACGCTATTAGGGAATCAACCTTTTGTGAATAATAGAAAATGACTAGGATTTGAAAAAGTGTCAATATATAAACGACTAATAACACTACTAGGGGAAGAAGTGTGATACCCAAATGCATAAAGTGTGGAAATATAGGACATAGCAATAATAATAATCGTGGAAATAAAAACAAACACGAAAAACTATTAAACAAATGTGTATTCCAAAAGGTGCAAATATAAATTTTGCTAAATTTAAACAAGTTTGGATTTCTAAGGTATAATTTTTAAATATCATGGTTTGAAATATAAACAAATTTGGGTACCAAAACTTTCGATCGAAAATGAAAGTGGTCTTACATCCTTCATTAGGCCACTCGCCTCCTCCAAAATTTAGGTACAAAAGATGGCTAAGGAACAACTTCGATAGAGATAGATTCCGAGTTGTTCTATATAGTTGATGAGAAAAAATTCTAATATTCCTTAGCCTAAACAATGAGGAGGAGATCTATACTTTTTGGATATCATGACATCAAAGGTAAGTAAGGTATGATCTCTAAACTTATTTTCTTATTGTTAATTCTATTTTTATTGACATTGCTTTAGTATAATTGCCATATCTTGAGCTTCTTGACTCTGATTTGAAAAATTCAAGATGATATGGGAATTATATAGGAAATTCTATAAGTTTTATGTTATGTGTTTTTTCTAAAATTTGAGCTTAAACCATTGAAAAACTACAAATCATTCAGAATATTGTTTGAAAGTAGTTTCAAAATGTAACAACCCGGGGTTGGAGATTACCTGTCAATATTAAATTATATTTATAATTATAATTTAATATTTTGACTAAAATTAAATTGGAAATTTTATATTGTTTATTTGGAATAAATAATGAAATTGGAATCAAATTGTGAAAATAAAGTTTAGAAATTGATTTTATTTTGTTTGGGTTGGTAATAAGTGGGAAATGAATTTTATTTTAGAAAAAATGCAATAATTATGTAATTATTGCCAGTTCTTCTATTTACGATATTTAAGAGAAGTAATTGATTTTTTTTAAAGGTGGTTTATTCTAATAGAAAGATGGAAATTGGTTTGAAAAATATGTATTGGCTTTAAATTATATTTGGGAATGGTTTGAAATATTTTTCTAAGTGAGAAAATAAATTCTTGTGGAATTTTAGAAGTTAAAAATGTAGACTTTTGCATTTAATTATGAAAATAGTGCATTTTTGTAAAATAAAGGATTTTGATAATAAAAATGTCTTAAAAATAAATTTTTATCTTTTTATATGGTGGAAAAAGTTTTGTTCTATTAGTGCGTGAGTTTAAAATTTTTCTTATGTAAAAATTTGGAAGGAAAATGTATTTTGGTTTTGTAAATAGTGTAAATATGAACATTTTTATTAAGTATTAATTAATCTTAGGCCATTTTATTTTTCTCTTCATTTTGGGTCCAAAGGGCCCATTGGTGCTTTCCAGATAATGAGAAAAGAAGAAAAAAAAGTTCAGTCGTTCATTTTCTTACCTCACTTCTTCTTCCTCGTCTGTAAACTAAGAACAGTGAAAAGAAAACTTTCAACTTTCTCAATTTCAAGCCTCCAAACTTCAAATAAACTCAACAAATTAAAATCCTTCTCAAACTAGAGAGATAATCAACAGGTAATCAAACTCCAAATCTTTTAATTTCATCAAATTTCTAAATATCAGAGATGAGTTTTTTTAATTCGTGTTTATTTCCCTTTGCATGTATTGTTTCTTAGTTCCTACAGGTTATTGAAGGCCAATTTCACCTCCAAGCTCCAAACTTTCTGCTAAAATCTGAGGTTGTGCATACTACAGCAAGCTGAGTATCAATCTCATAATATCTAGCTCATGCAATGCCAAAAATTGCAAATTGAAATAAAAAATTTGCAAAAAAATTCGTTTTTGAACTATTTTGATTTTCTGTGTAAACTGTCTTAAGTTGCAACTTGATGCAGTCATATCTCTCTATTCCGGTAATGAAATGCTACCGGATTTTTTTAATCTGTAGACCATGTTATGTAGATTAAGCATGCCAAATTTCAGATCATTTCGACCAATATAGCTTATAGAAACATGCTTCCGAACTTTGACTCGAAGCATGTTTTTGTCCAGATTTTTACAGTGAAAACACTGTCTGGGTCCAAATTTGAGACATCATATATTTTTCATGCTTTGTTTAAATTGAATAAATCTTGGTGCAATTTAAAGTGTTGTTGTTGGTCTTTATGCATGTTAAATTTTTGGTCATTTTGACCTATGTAGCTTATAGAAACATGCTGCCGAATTTTGACTCGGAGCATATTTTTGCCTAGATTTTACAGTGAAAACAATGCTCGGGTCCAAATTTGAGACATCATATCTTTTTCACGCTTTGTCTAAATTGAATGAATCTTTGTTCAGTTTAAAGTGTTGTTGTTGGTCTTTATGCATGTTAAACTTTAGGTCATTTCGACCTATATAGCTTATAGAAACATGCTTCCGAACTTTAACTCGGAGCATGTTTTTGCTCAACTTTTTACAATGATAACACTGCCCGAGTCCAAATTTGAGACATCATATCTTTTTCGCTTTGTTTAAATTGAATTATTCTTGGTCAGTTTAAAGTGTTATTGTTGGTCTTTATGCATGTTAAATTTTTGGTCATTTCGAAATATACAGCTTATAGAAACATGCTCCGAACTTTGACTCGGAGCACGTTTTTGTCCAAATTTTACAGTGAAAACACTGCATGCATGGGTCCAACTTTGAGACATCATAACTTTCTCATACTTCATCCAAATTGCATGATTCTTTTTTTTAAAAGCTGAAGTTTTCTATTATAGGCTTAAAAGTTTTCAGATTAATTCGATCAAATTTGATCCTTTATTTCATGCTTGAAAGTTGTACCCCAGAGGGTTTTCAGGCCTGTGCATTTTTAGTTTTTGAACTGTTGCAGACATGGCCTGAGTCCATGTTTGAGACAGTATAACTTTTTCATTTCGACTCGGAATTCATTGATTCATTTTTTGTTTGAAAGATGAAGTTTTCTGGTTTGTGTACTCTAATTTTTTGTTCAATCAAAAGTAGTGTGGCCATTTTTTTTTATCCGAAAGTTGAACCCAAAGAAGTTTCAGACCTGGGTATTATTTTGGCCAAGTGTTTTTATGTTCTTTTTCGTCCAATTTTTAACAAATACTTGATGTTTTTGTGATTTTTCTGAATTTTTCTTATGGCTATAATGCCTATCAATAGGCTACCAAAGTTTTAATGAATTTGAAATTCAAATTTGATTTGGATTTGAATTGAATTTGAATGACGGTTTTGAGTGATTTCTTTGATTTCGAGCATAGACTTTTCCAAATAATTTTGAAATAATTTTTAAAATAAGTTGGCATTTAAAATAATTATTATGTAATATTTTTAAATTATTTTAAGCCGTAAAATCTATTTATTCTCTATAATAATGGAATTTTCAAATATCGTCTTCAAAATTGATTTCGGAAAATGATTTTTTAAAAGCTTGTTTTGTCAAATAAATTGTTATATATATATATATATATATATATATATATATATATAATCCACACTTTTATAGTATTCGAACGTATGAGAAAAAGAATTAAACGATTTAGTAAAACATGTGGTATGGGACATGTGCGTTTACTATTTCGGTAAATTTTGGACTTGTACGATCGAAGCTATTTGAGATTATTGATTCTGAGATGTTTTGCCATTTTATGGCATATTCTGAATTTTATAATTTCTATTTATTGGAATTATTTAAGGTAGCCAATATTTGGCAAGTATTATGGTTTGAGGTCTCCTATGCAGGAGTATGGTCGATGAGAACCATCACGATGTTTTGTTCATTTGCCAATGATATAAGACAAGTCTCGAGTTTATGATTTCATATTTTGAGATTTATGGTTTATGAGGAACCATCATGATGTTTTCACTTGTCGATGAGATAAGACAAGCTACGATGTCATTTAATACTTGTCGATGAGATGAGATAAGTATGGTGTCTCTTTATCACTCGCCAATGAGACTAGGCGAGATATAACTTTCTTAGTTTTATGGTGTTTCTAGTGTGGCATCGACTAACGGCTAGTAAACCGCTAAGTGCGAATGTGTGGTATGAGACACACGTTAACACTTTTTAGGTTCCTATCCATGAGTTTGTGATACATTCATGATGTTTACCTAACAAAACTGTTCTGAGAGGTGTTAGAGACCTTGTCATGAGGACAAACTGCTTTGATAGGTGTTAGCGACCTTGTTAGGGCTGAAAAATGGCTTGGACAGGTGTTAGCGACCTTTTCATGAGGACGAACTGCTTTGGGAGGTGTTAGTGACCTTGTTTGAGGCTTCGGCCATCTGAGTTAACACGTGCAGCATTGCTTTGGCATTACAATCGAGGATTTGACCAATCCGGATTTTCTGAGTTTTAAGATGTTTTAGTACATCGATAGCCTAGTTTTATATGAGATGTTATATATATGGTGATTTCAATTATGATGTTTTGAACTCTTATCGAGTTCCTTGAGTTATAAGTTTGGATAATTTTAAGATTTTATAAGATATTCTGGGTTTTGCCATTTTGGCGGTTTGAGATTTATATACATTTATACCAACGAGATGAGGTATAATTGAATTTGGAGATTCATCTATAATTGAGTTTTGGATCTTCCTATTTGAGAATGTTTTATGTTTGCCATTTTGGCAAGAGTTTGTATTAATGTTTCTCCTTTTGAGGAGATACGGTTCATGGAAAACATGTAGACACACTACTACAAAATAGGTCATTTGCATCGGTTGTTTACCCCCCTTTTGCATCAGTTCAACATCCGATGCATATGCAACCGGCTTAACAGTTTTGCATCAGTCCTAAAACTGATGCAAAACGGTCCTTTTTTGCATCGATTTTTACTAACAACTGGTGAAAAATACGATTGGTTGCTTGGACACAGCCCTCATGTTGCATCGGTTGTAATAAAAACCGATGTAACAAAGGAAATTGTTGCATAAGTTGTTGGAAACCGATGCAACATAAGAGTCTTTGGATTTAAAGGGCTTCTTTGTTGCATCGGTTTTTTATAGCAACCGGTGCAAACTAATCCCTCTATTGCATCAGCTATTTATACCTGATGCAAAAAATCAATTCTCAGAAATCATTATTACAGTACTCAAATAGACAATATATATATTATTGATTATAACAAACAATTATTGCATGCAATATTACAATCATTCAAAACTAAATTTGATTGCAAATACAAACTGAATAACATAATACCAAAATAAACATATATCAATTATAGTGTTAATAATCTATATAAAATAATGGTTCATACATTCATTTTAGCAGCATAATTTAGATCTTTAGTACAATCATTAAGTGATATAGTCTTAATTTAAATCTTTAATTAGTACAACCATTAAGAAATAGTATAGTGAAAACCTTCAAAACTTCATGGAATATTGAAAACCAAAATTTTAGGCTTAAGCTCAAAACCATATGATGCATTCCATGTTTCCAATGTCAACTTGAACCCGGGAAAACAAGAAATAAACATGTTTTGACAATTTGGTTAATATATAAGACCTTGCGTTCCATTCTACACAATTACCAGCTAGCACATGATAAATGATTCTCACCAAAGTAACAAACCCCATGATCCAGTTTTAGGATCAATAACTTTTAGCTCTGCATTCCTAACAACTATGCCATATGATCCAGATTTCACCTCAAATGGCTCCTTAGAAAATGCTAAACACATTGCAAGAACTGGTCCAGCTTCTGTCATTCCATAACCCTGTATATCAAAGATTTTGTAAACAAATAACCTCTTTTAATTAATTTTCATGTTCTTTTTCTAACATTTGGTATGCTTTAAAACCAAAGCAACGTTAACTAGGATTGTCCTTTTTAGAGTAAAAATGTAACTGAAATTAATTATACTTGTCTGTGGAATACATGATGCAAATATGACTGAACATGGCAAAAATAACTGACAAAAAACGTATGCTTTTCTTCGTAAAACACGTGGAAGTTGGTGATATGTCATAGCCTTAATTGTACTATTCACTTGCATTAATGGTAAACTGGTCCAGAACCAAAAGCTTTTTTAAGAATGCATTCTTATCTTACCAAACTAGGCCAGAATTCATCTATTTTGGTAAACTTTGTCAGAACCAAACTCAACAAAACTTCAAACTCGTTCATTCACCATCGACGAAGATCACTCTATCAAAGATTAAAAATAAAGGGATTTTCTTGGGAGTTCAAACTTGAATAACTATCATTTATTTATTTTATGTATCATTACCATCTTTGTAATTTGTACACATAGTGACACTGATATATATCATCAAATTCAAAAGTAGACGAGATTCAGACCAACCTGAAAATAGTTGTAAATGAAGTTATAAATTTCATCTTCATCTGCTTCATCTAACTCAACCAATGAAGAGTGCTCGATATCATCTTGATGGAAAGAAGTAATCTTCTGAACATAAGGGTTGCTACTGAACAAGCTAAAATCATGAATCTAAATGTGATTGGTATACCAACCCAGATCCAAACATGATTCACAAACACACTGACAACCCAAATCATAAATCTAACCGTGACTGGTATACTAATCCAAATCCACCTCCTATACCGCCTACTCCAGATCTGCATGCCCAACACTAATATCCACCTTACTTGCCACCAACCGCGCAATCCAGACTCATCACTTCGCAACTTCCAATCTCCAACTTGCCTCATATCCACAACCCCACTCAGATCTATAATTATAAAACCACAAACGTTGTTAATTTTCCCATAGAGGCGATACTTTTTATTCAAGTGTATTCATATCTAAATTGTTAGGAATATTCCAAAATAGAAATTATAGCTTTATTTATTGATTTTGATATTGCAGATATATATTCATTCAATAAACTATTGAGTCAATTTATTATAGAGTATCTGAATCCAAACATAAAGTATGACAGCTAGAAGAGATAGTGAACACTGAATAATTGAAAAGGGTGTATAATGGCATATTATTAAAATACGTATATACTCGATAACCTTTTTTATTTGATTCAAAATGGTGGATATGAAGGCTCTGTATGTTATTGCAGCAACATACTTAAATTCAACCTTCTTCGAGATGGAAGTAATAATCTGTTTTGCTCACAACCAATTTCTAAGTTGAATTCATGTTTCTTAAAGAAATTCATTTTTCTTCTACCTTTTCTAGTATGAAAGTGTTTGTGCATAGTGGTATATTTACTTTCTAATCCAATATACAAGATTATACCATCCGTATATGAAATGATTTGCACCATCTTGTACAGTTTTGTGATCTATGAACCCTTGTCTTTGATATTAAGATATCCATAAATGTATCAATGAATGGAGTAATACTTTAGTCTTTCTCCGTTTTATGTGCATTGTGTATGAAATGATGTGCACCATAAATATTCAGCATGGTGTATGAGACTTCTCTCAATATGTTCAATACTATCAGGAAAACAAAACTTAACTCAACAAGGCAATCCACTCTCTCATCAAACCAAAGGAGAGCATAGCAGAAAACACCAGAATATAGAGAGAAAAATCAATCGTGCATACTACAATTGATAGAAAAGAAAAATCAATGGTACTAAAAATCAACTGCAATTGTCATGAGGTATCAACATCAACAGATATGAATTCAGAAATTATTTTCAAACAATGCATGAAACATGTATAGTTAAAGTGTTGCCTGAGCCCACATACACACAGTAACGAGGTGTATAATGGATTATTAAATTAGCAATTATAATCTATATATATTTACATTATTTAAATACATTGTCTACTGCTGGTTGAGTAAAATCATGGGCAGCGAGACAACATATTCTGCAGAAGGTCTCTGTTGGAGGTTTTTCTAGACAGCAAGCTATATTCATCATATAATATGTTTTGACCATTAATAATATAACTTAAGTGCATTACTGCTCTTTGATATGTTATTTTTTATCAATACAACATGTTGTTATGATGAGCTAGCTGCACCTTGCATGAGTTGATCAAATGACAACAATGTGCTTCATTGGCAATAGTATTCTATTACATTATTTTTCTTCCGATGTAGAGAATTGCATCATTTGTGAACATGCAATTGGATATTAAATTAGAATTGTGGGAATCCAATCTATTGTTTATATTTCAATTTTAATATCCCGTTTACAAAAAGTTTTTTGGTTTAATTGTATGTTGAGGATAGGGTTATTGGAATGTACATATAAAAGATGAGTCTTATAATTCGGGTTGAGCTTTCCTTTGTAACAAACATTAAACGAATTAGATAATTTTGAACATACGTAAATCCTTATTTTCTGAAACAAATTATCCAGCTGCCTAAACTTGACACCCTAGCTTTGGAGTAGACAAAGAGAACCACGTTCAATCCCATAGTTTACTTGCGGTGATGATTTAATGTAATAGAATGGAAAACAAGTGGATTACAGTAGAAAAAGGAACTAATAATTTGCAAATAAATTATAGGAACATGAAAAATAAATTTAATAGAAAGAATCTGAACCTATTTTGCAGGTTGATTATACTACTTGCGAATTACTCAACTTCCCCAAATTAAAACATAACCACAATAGCATCCACCTTCGGATCCAAAGCATCACGGCTATCCAAACAGCTCCGATCCTTGGCCACGACGTCTGACTTGGACGCGTACATCTCAAGTCCGAAACAACAATGAGCATCTTCGGCCGTCATAAGCAAACAAGCATCATTCAATTCGATGCAAGCATCAGATCTTGGCGAACGACAGAAGCTAGAGTTCGGCATCATTGCGTCAGCAATAGTATCATATCCAAGCATCTTTGGGGCATCATCATAAGTATCAACCAGTAGTAAGAACTTCGGATCCAAGACATCAAGTCGACATGGTTTTCAGATCTGCGACCATCTCAACGGAGAGCAATCGGGCATGGTTGGTCTTGTCCAACTCAGAGATTGGGGGCAGTGGCGTGGTAAAGGAGTAGTCAGATTTAGTTGAGGGACTTGTATTGGTGATGGAGGAGCTGGGGAAGTGGAAATTTTGGATCTAGATCTGCATGCACAAGGAATGGAAGAGGAATGGGCAGGAGCAGGAAAGGTGGATGGGGGAATATTTGTTGAGTCGGAGCCAAAATTTTGGAGGGCAAAAATTAATCTAAAGGACAAAAATTTCTATATTTTTTGCCTCAAGGACACGACCTCAATATTTTTGCCACAAGGACAAACATTCTTCTAAAATTTATTCACAAGGACAAACATTTTCCAAAATTATTCATAAGGACAACAAAACTGATACCGAGCTAAAAACTGATACCTAAAAACTGCTACCATAACTACAAACTGATACCTAAAAACTGCTATCAATAACTAAAAACTGATACCTACAGAAAGTTGTCCTTCAGGATAAAATATTGAAGGTCTGTCCTTGAGGCTAAAAAGCTGTGAAATTTTGTCCTTGACAATAATTTCCTGAATTTCAAGTTGGAGGGGGAAAATTCGGATTGGAGCCAAAATATCCAAAATGTTGGTAAGGGATGCAAATTAATGTAGTTGCATCTGTTGACTTTAAAACCGACACGATTAAAACTAATTGCATCGGTGTATTTTCTTCGATTGTTGGTGACGACTGATGCAAATTTGATTTTTTATTACCTATTGCTTTCCACGTACCAATTGCACCGGTTATTGAGATAGAAGTGATGCAAATAGTTCTACTTGCATCAGTTTTTACTTCAACCGATTCAAATGAGGTGAAGCATTATGCACTTTTTGTACTAGTGACATTTTGGGATGTCGCCGATGATACGAGGCACTTGTGCTTGACTTGAGTATTGAGTTTGAGTTACCTCCTTCGAGGTATTTGTTCACTTAAGTAGCGTTTGTACTTAAGTATTGAGCTCATGAGTTTATCGATTCATTCTTCTCTTTCGAAGAAGTATCTTCATGTCTATTCTGCTTCATATTACCGATATTGACTATTTTGTGTAGCTAGACTGACCCGTGTATTTATACTCGAGTCAGACCGAGTTGTTTTAGGTATCATCTATTGGACTTAACTTGAAGTTGATGCTGGATATTAGCTCTCATTTCTCTTGTGTAATTTCTGTTCTTTCGCATGCTCTGATGTATTTATATTTGATTCAATGTATATGGTGTGGTCGAGTACCACCTTTATTGTATTCATATTGTATTCTACTAAACATGTATCACTGTATATGTATATGTATGATGTTGATTACTGTTCTGTGATGTGCTTTATATTTAGTTATTGTATTTTGTTCTGATGGATCCGTTAGCCACCTATAGTTTTGGATTAAGCATTTACTGGGTATGTCGATCCATTGAGATAGAAAAGAAAAATCATATTGCATTAATCGACGTATTCAGTAGATGTTTAACACAAAGTTATAGATGATCGCCCTTAACCAGCCCTATTCTCCGCTTTAGTAGATGGAATTACTCGTTAATTCTTTTTACTAAGGCGGGTCTCGGGGTGGGGAGTTACAGCTTGGTATTAGAGCCGTGGTCAGAACAAAGTAGAATAAACACAGAATAGTATGTATATCATGATACGTCAAAGTACAATATGAGTGAATCATTGTCCTTTATTCGAGCATGTTTTGAATCGTGCTTTGATTCTTTTTCGAGTTTTGGGATATGTTGAGATGGAATATGTCTAGGGATATAAATTGTATTCCGTAGTATTCCATAATTGGGTTTGATGTTATCTTACTTGTGAATAATCCTATTTGGGATTATTCTATTCTTATTTTTGTCGACGAGTGAGTTCATATCGATGAAGCTTATTGATTCCTTTGAGTATTCTTATTGTGTTCTTTTGAGAGTTGTGGATCATATTAAGGGGATCCACAATGATTGGCTCGTTGTGAGCATTCTGAGATTTTTATTTGATATTGATTTTGTGAGTATTTTTTTTCTACTCACAATCTTGAGATGGATTTGATTTGAGATGGATTGACTTATTTGATATTAAGTCCAATCCTTTATTTTATTGGATCCTATTGTATATTTATGTTTTCTATTTTGATTGGTTTATTATTTGTCACTTTTGGAATGTTAATGATGATTCCGAAGTTTTTGAATTCACTCATGAGTATCGAGATGTTGATGACATATCTCCAATTCCAGTCAAGGTGACTTTGTTGAGTTTTGATGAGTCGGTTTGGGTTTGATATCCAATCGTGCAATCGAGTGTTAAATTAACCTTATTCCCGGCTGTTAGCCTTCGGCTATCCTTCCACAAGGACATCCACTGAGGAATGGGTGAGTTTCTGAATTGTTCGAGTTTGATTGAGTTTATCATCCAGTTTCTTTGAGTTATTCTTTCCGATACTCAATCGGTGTTATTTTTTGTAACATTACCTTGTTTGAAGTAATGATTTGTCGTTTGTGTGCTTCTTCTCCTTCAAGAAGAATATCTTGCTTATCTTATATTTTGATGATTTTTGGGAGTGCTCATGATATCGTAAGATTGACGAAGACTCTCTCTCCTTCTGTTAATTTTGAGAATCTAGTATTCTGGAAATATCTCGATGCATTCTCTTAATGTTCTTTGGTTTGAGTTTTGAAGCTATAAATAAATATGAGTTTTAAAGAGAAATTTGATCTTTGAGATATTTAAAAAAATCAAAGAATATTTTGAGAATATATTTACATGAGTTATATTTCTTTTATAGAAATAATTTGAGAGTGTTGGGTTGTCCATCGAGTAGTTAAGAGTTCTGGTCGATACGCCTGATCAACGTTATCGATAGGAATCTCCTAAATGCTATGATGAGGCAATCAGATACGATGATTTGTGTTTTAAAGATTGAGATTTTGAAAATAATATTTTTAGATTAAATATTAAATATATTTTTGAATGGTAATTGCAGTCATTGATTTTAGAGATGAGTAATAGAGTGGCGAAGCAGTTTTGATCGTTCGGTCAACTTTGCAGCCAACGGTTATATTTATTTATTAGAGGCTCAATAGCGAGGCAATGCCATTTTTTTTAAATTATAAAGATGAGAATATGAATGAGATTATTTTTTTAGCTACGCTTTATTGGAAGTATATTTTGAGATTTTAGAATCTATATTATATACATTGGATGTTTTAAGAGAAGAGTTACAAGAGTATTTGAAGACTTTTTTAAAACTATTTAAGTGGTTTAACAAAAAGAGTAAAGAGAATTTAAACCCTTAATTTATTTTGAGGAATATTATTATGGATTTACAAATCTCTTTGGAAATTAATTTTGAAGTAAGAGAAGAAATTTGGACTTTTAATTTGAGTTTTAAATTACTTACTAAGTAATATAGTAAAGAGTTTGAATTTTTTTCTTCAAATGTTGAAAATTGAGATTTAAAATTTGAAAGATGTTGAGATTTAAAAATTCTAAATATCTTGGATTGAAAATAATTTGAGCTTAAATCCTTGTTCCTTGAGTATATTCAAGAGTTAATATCAACGACATGCATTATGGCGATCGTTCAAGTTTGGCGGCCTTGTAAGAAGTCATTTTGTGATTTATTCATCGTCACTATTGTGTTTATCTTGTTGTGAGGATGTTCTTTCCGTATTATTATGCAGAAAATCTTATTGATGATATTCTTTATTGCTTAGAGTTTGGGTTTAAGTGAGTTTGATCCCAACTCTATTCGTAGAGTTTTTTAAAATCAATCATTTTCGATTGATTAATTGTCGAGCATCTTATCGATTTTTTTCCGAAGATGTGATATCTTCAAAATTCTTTCAAGTTACTTGAAAAATTCGATGGTTTGCTAATCGCTATATAAGCATTTGATGGGCCATTGGATTAACCAAGTGAGTTTTTCCTTGTTTCTCTCTTCATTCTATGTTGAGAATACGAATGGTTTGAGTTTCGAGCTTGTCTTTTATCCTTTGTCGATTGAATTTTTGTGTTGTTTACGGCTCTTTTTCTAGAAAATTGCGGGGACACAATTTTTGTAAGGTGGGGAGTCTGTAACACCCTGGGTTGGAGATTACCTGTCAATATTAAATTATAATGATAATTATAATTTAATATTGTGATCAAAATTAAATTGGAAATTTTATATTGTTTATTTGGAATAAACAATGAATTTGGAATCAAATTGTGAAAATAAAGTTTAGAACTTATTTTATTTTGTTTGGGTTAATAATAAGTGGGAAATGATTTTTATTTTAGAAAAAATGAAACAATTATGCAATTATTGCCAATTCTTCTATTTACGATTTTTAAGAGAAGTAATTGATTTTTTTAAAGGTGGTTTATTGTAATAGAAAGACGGGAACTGGTTTGAAAAATATGTTTTGGCTTTAAATTATATTTGGGAATGGTTTGAAATATCTTTCTAAGTGAGAAAATAAATTCTTGTGGAATTTTAGAAGTTAAAAATGTAGACTCTTGCATTTAAAAAATAGTGCATTTTTGTAAAATGAAGGATTTTGATAATAAAAATGTCTTAAAAATAAAAATTTTATCTTTTTATATGATGGAAAATGTTTTGTTCTGTTAGTGTGTGAGTTTAAAATTTTTCTTATGTAAAAATTTGGAAGGAAAATGTATTTTGGTTTTGTAAATAGTGTAAATATGAACATTTTTTTAAGTATTAATTAATCTTAGGCCATTTTATTTTTCTCTTCATTTTGGGTCCAAATGGCCATTAGTGCTTTTTAGATAATTGAGAAAAGAAGAAAAAAAAGTTCAGTACGTTCATTTTCTTACCTCACTTCTTCCTCGTCTGTAAACTAAGAACAGTAAAAAGAAAAAAATCTCAACTTTCTCAATTTCAAGCCTCCAAACTTCAAATAAACTCAACAAATTAAAATCTTTCTCAAACTAGAGAGATAATCAACAGGTAATCAAACTCTGAATCTTTTAATTTCATCAAATTTCTAAATTTCAGAGATGGATTTTTTTAATTTGTGTTTATTTCCCTTTGCATGTATTGTTTCTTAGTTCCTACAGGTTATTGAAGGCCAATTTCACCTCCAAGCTCCAAATTTTCTGCTAAAATATGAGGTTTTACATACTACAACAAGTGAGTATCAATCTCACAATATCTAGCTCATGCAATGCCAAAAATCGCAAATTGAAATCAAAAATTTGCAAAAAAAAATCGTTTTTGAACTATTTCGATTTTCTGTGTAAACTGTCTTAAGTTGCAACTTTGTGCAGCCATTTCTCTCTATTCAAGTAATGAAATGCTGCCAGATATTTTAGTTTTGTAGACCATGTTTTGTAGATTAAGCATGCCAAATTTCAGATCATTTCGATTAATATAGCCTATAGAAACATGCTGCCGAACTTTGACTCGGAGCATGTTTTTGTCCAGATTTTTACAGTGAAAACACTGCCTGGGTCCAAATTTGAGACGTCGTATTTTTTTCATGCTTTGTCTAAATTGAATAAATCTTAGTACAGTTTAAAGTGTTGTTGTTGGTTTTTATGCATGTTAAATTTAGATCATTTTGACCTATATAGCTTATAGAAACATGCTGCCGAACTTTGACTCGGAGCATGTTTTTGCCCGGATTTTTACTATGAAAACACCTTCTGGGTCCAAATTCGAGACATTATATCTTTTTCATGCTTTGTCTAAATTGAATGAATATTGGTTCAGCTTAAAGTGTTATTGTTGATCTTTATGTATGTTAAATTTTAGGTCACTTCAACCTATATAGCTTATTGAAACATGCTACGGAACTTTGACTCGGGGCATGTTTTTGCCCAGATTTTTACAGTGAAAATACTGCCTGCGTCCAAATTTGAGACATCATTTCTTTTTCATGCTTTGTCTAAATTGAATGATTCCTGATGCAGTTTAAAGTGTTGTTGTTGGTCTTTATGAATGTTAAATTTCAGGTCATTTAGACCTATATAGCTTATAGGAACATGCTACCGAACTTTGATTCGGAGCATGTTTTTGCCCAGATTTTACAGTGAAAACACTGTTTGGGTCCAACTTTGAGACATCATAACTTTCTCATACTTTATCCAAATTGCATGATTCTTTTTTTGTTTGAAAGCCGAAGTTTTCTATTATAGGGTTAAAAAATTTCAGATTAATTCGATCAAATTTGAATCTCTATTTCATGCCTGAAAGTTGTACCCCAGAGGGTTTTCAGGCCTGTGCATTTTTTGTTTTTGAACTGTTGCAAGCATGGTCTGAGTTCATGTTTGAGACGGTGTAACTTTTTCATTTCGAGTCGGAATTCGTTGATTCTTTTTTTGTTTGAAAGATGAAGTTTTCTAGTTTGTGTACACTAATTTTTTATCCAATTTTTAACAAATACTTGATGTTTTTGTGACTTTTCTGAAATTTTTTTGAGGGCTATAATGCCTATCAATAGGCTAGCAAAGTGTTAATAAATTTGAAATTCAAATTTAATTTGAATTTGAATGACGGTTTTGAGCGATTTCTTTGATTTCGAACACAGACTTTTCCAAATAATTTTGAAATAATTTTTAAAATAAGTTGGAATTTAAAATAATTATTATGTAATATTTTTAAATTATTTTAGGTTGTAAAATCTATTTATTCTCTATAATAATGGAATTTTCAAATATCGTCTTCAAAATTGATTTCGGAAAAAGATTTTTTAAAAGTTTGTTTTGTCAAATAAATTATTATATATATATATATAATTCACACTTTACTATTCGAATGTATGAGAAAGAGAATTAAACGATTTAGTAAAACATGTGGTATGGGACATGTGCGTTTATTATTTCAGTTAATTTCGGACTTGTACGATCGAAGCTAATTGAGATTATTGATTCTAAGATGTTTTGCCATTTTATGGCATATTTTGAGTTTTATAATTTCTATTTATTGGAATTATTTAAGATGGCCAATGTTTGGCAAGTATTATGGTTTGAGGTCTCCTATGCAGGAGTATGGTCGATGAGAACCATCATGATGTTTTATTTACTTGCCAATGACATAAGGAAAGTCTTGAGTTTATGATTTCATATTTTGAGATTTATGTTTTATGAGGAACCATCATGATGTTTTCACTTATCGATGAGATGAGACAAGCTACGATACCATTTAATACTTGTCGATGAGATGAGACAAGTATGGTGTCTCTTTATCACTCGCCAATGAGACTAGGCGAGATATAACTTTCTGAGTTTTATGGTGTTTCTAGTGTGGCATCGACTAACAGCTAGTAAACCGCTAAGTGCGAATGTGTGGTATGGGACACACGTTAACACTTTTTGGGTTTCTATCCGTGAATTTGTGACACATTCACGATGTTTACCTAACAGAACTGCTCTGAGAGGTGTTAGCGACTTTGTCATGAGGACGAACTGCTTTGGGAGGTGTTAGCGACCTTGTTAGGGCTGAAAAAATGGCTTGGAGAGGTGCTAGCGACCTTGTCCTGAGGATGAACTACTTTGCGAGGTGTTAGCGACCTTGTCTAAGGCTTCGGCCGTTTGAGTTTAGCACGTGCAGCATTTCTTTGTCATTACAATCGGGGATTTGGTCAATCCGGATTTTCTAAGTTTTCTATTTTATTGTGATTTCACCTTTTTAAGATGTTTTATTACATCGATAGCCTAGTGCTATATGAGATGTTATATATATGGTGATTTCAATTATGATGTTTTGAACTCTTATTGAGTTCCTTGAGTTATGAGTTTGGATAATTTTAGGATTTTATAGGATATTCTGAGTTTTGCCATTTTGACGAGTTGAGATTTATATACATTTATACCAATGAGATAAGGTATAATTGAATTTGGAGATTCATCTATAATTGAGTTTTGGATCATCCTATTTAAGAATGTTTTATGTTTGCCATTTTGACAAGAGTTTGTATTAATGTTTCTCCTTTTGAGGAGATATGGTTCATGGAAACCATGTAGACATTTTGGGATGTCGCCGATGATATGAGGCACTTGTGTTTGATTT
Organism: Allium cepa; assembly: GCA_030765085.1. Classification (NCBI taxonomy): domain Eukaryota; kingdom Viridiplantae; phylum Streptophyta; class Magnoliopsida; order Asparagales; family Amaryllidaceae; genus Allium; species Allium cepa. The sequence goes on from CM060929.1 coordinate 506,418,701, forward strand.
GAGTTACCTCCTTCGAGGTATTTTTTACTTAAGTAGCATTTGTACTTAAAGTGTTGAGCTTATGAGTTTACCGATTCATTCTTCTCTTTCGAGAAGAAGTATCTTCATGTCTATTCTACTTCATATTACCGATATTGACTGTTTTGTGTAGCTAGACTGACCCGTGTATTTATACTCGGGTCAGACCGAGTTATTTCAGGTATCATCTACTGGACTTAGCTTGAAGTTGATGCTGAATATCAGCTCTCCTTTCTCTTGTGTAATTTCTGTTCTTCCGCATACTCTGATGTATTTATATTTGAATTCAATGTATATGGTGTGGTCGAGCACCACCTTTATTGTATTCATATTGTATTGTACTAAACATGTATAAGTGTATATGTATATATATGATGTTGATTACTATTCTGTGATGTGCTTTATATTTAATTATTGTATTTTATTCTGATAGATCCGTTAGTCACCTATAGTTTTGGATTAAGCATTTATTGGGTATGTCGATACATTGAGATAAAAAAGAAAAAGCATATTGCATTTATCGACGTATTTAGTAGATGTTTAAGACAAAGTTATACATGGTCGCGCTTAACCAGCCATATTCTCTGCTTTAGTAGATGGAATTACTCGTTAATTCTCTTTACTAAGGCGGGTCTCGAAGTGGGGCGTTACACAAAACCTCTTAACACATATGTAGTGATTCAATCATAACTTGCTCATCTTTACTCATATTTTAGAAATTTTTGAAGTACTAATTGATAACATTACAACCTTACTTTTTTGAGTTTTTTCTGATTCATCATAGAAAATATTGAAAAACAGCAATCATTTCATCACATTACTTGACAGATATTTCTGATTTACACTAACAGGCTGTAGTATTTCACTCATAACTTTTGATCGATTCATCGTGTTAACTTGAAACCAAATTTGATAAGTAGAACTTTTGAGTATCAAAAAGTTTAATGTTTTTTTCTAAATCAAATTACAGTCTTAATGCTTTCAAATAGTGGTTTCAAATGGACCGAATTTTCAAAACATGGATTTTCAATTATTTTTGGAAGAACGATTAACTTTCATTGTCTTGTCCATAACTACCAATTTAATGGTTGGATAAATGAATATATTTTTGCCTCAATATAAATGTTTTTTCCTTTAATTGATATAAATGGATGTATTGAAAATTTTGAATATCAATTTGAGTGATTTGAGGATTAAACGTTTTTGCTTATTTTCTTATATACCACTTTATGTCACCTTGGGTAGTCATAATCAAATGGTATAAAACATCATATTGAAATCATATTTACATTTGATTGATTATTTCAATTTATTTACAACAAATAGACATTTTCACAAAAACCCCTGTAGAAAACTGATTTTCATATATTTTAATTTTTTAAAATAATTCGGGTTTTTACTTGGATGAAAATACTCATGTTCATTTTGGTATGGGATTTAATCTGGAAAAGATGATTGTTGACTGATTGAACCTTTTTGAAACTTATCAAAATTATTAAGAGAGTTTGAGAAAATGATGGATGGTGATTGTTTAATTCATAACGAGTGGAAGTATATTTTAATTTCATGAAAATTAAACAAATTTCATAATATTTTTATTTAGCGCTTATTCCATCATCATTTCTATCACTATCACCCTTCTTGCAATCCATACACTAAAATTTAATATAATGTGTAGAAGTTGGTGTTTCAAAATAAGGAATTGTATTTTGAATGTGTTATCCCTCCTTTTGGCAAGGTCGTGATATCATCTACTTGACTAAGAATGGATGGTCATCAGCATTAGGAATCAATATATACAATACTATAGACAATGGTCAGGCAGATTCAGACCGAATCCCAATCAAGGTGCAATCAACATGAAGTGGCTGGTATAGCCCCATGAAGTTATATTTCAAGTTTGGAGTCGGTCGGAGTTGGTATGATCGAGTTACAGACGAAGCAAGAATTTGCATGGGTCAATCGAAAACGTTCCATAAAACAGCTCAAATCATCAAAGAACGATCAATATCTCGAGATCCATAAGGCCAATTCATTTGAAACGTCCAAGGCATCAACAAAATGAAGACTGAAGCCTACACAAACGACCGTAGGCCAAAAAGTTGAAATTAGAGTTTGGCCGATCGTTTTTGCCAAGCTATAAAAACGATCGGCACATTTTAGTGCACCATCCAAGTTTAACAAAGATCGATCCATATCTCTGAAGTTACAAGTCAGAATGATTCCATATTTGAGAAGCAATGTCAAAAGGTAAGTGGGACCCCCCAAAAACGATCGCACTTGAATTGGATGCAAGAAAAAATGATAGGTGAACATTTGGCTGATCGTTATTGATTGTGGAGTTAAGTCCATAGATCATTATGTTGGACCCATATGGACCTAAAGAGCCTTAGGCTGAAATCTTTAGCGAAATATCTCATCATCTCTCCCTATAAATACAGGCCTCATGGTTCACTTGGGGATCTTTACGCTGCTGGTTACTTTAGTTTTTTTTGTAATCAAGTTTTCTCTATTCCTTGCCGTTGTAATCAGATTCACAAATGATCAATAAAGCTAATCTTTAAAGTGGATGTAGGCCTACAACACCAAATCCCTATAAATCTCTGTGTTTCTGATTCTTGCTTTCAGTTTGTTGTTAGTTTAATCTATCCCTCGGTTTTAATTTTAACCTTTTCACTTACTTCTCTACATAAATCTATCCTGGGGTGTTTGTGACAAATTTTGGTGCAAACATTTTGATGCTTTCACTGAGAACCTGATTCTCAACTAGCTACGATCCCTTTTGATGCTACTAGATTGGATAAATTTACCAAAGGAGAACCGTGGTTATCTTCATAAAGTTGGTTATACTACTTAGATTTGTTGAAATCTAAGTAAGGAGATTGATAATAGTGAGCCAAACTAGATCTACTTCTGAGAACATGGATGGAAATGAGACTGCTAGCATTCAACAAGGAGACCCAAGCAATCAACCAACAAATGTGAATGTTGATCTGGTTGAAATTCAAAATCCCACTGTTTCTATTACTAGAGCCGAATTTCATAATTTAATGAGAGAGCTAATGGAAAGCCATCGACAGCTAAATCAACAGATTCAGACCAATATCGACTTTATGAACCAAACCAATCAGCAGCAACAGGGAAAAGCTAGGAGGGATCCCATTCCTTGCTCGATGTCTGAAATCTCTAGTTCATTAGATGGACACCACAGACATAGGCGTCATAGAACTGATGGATATCATGCAGAAAGTTCATGGCATCAATAGGTAGACCATCGTGGTTTGCTAGGGATGATCAGTGCTGGTCCCATCGCTAGATAAGGAAACTTACACGTGCACGTTAGGATTCAAACTAGATTTGCTACATTTAGTTTGGATGATGGAGTCCGATTGAATGTTGGCCGGGTTCTTCCCAAGAATGATGGTGAAATCAATGTACAAGATGCGTGTCGGGAAGATATAGATCCAAAAGGCATGAACCTACAGGCATCGATTAGACCGTTCATGCGAGGTGGAACATGACCACCAATTGGCACCAACCATCCAAATGTTGGACCTATTGGCAATGGTCATACAATTGGTGAGGGAGAATCAGGGATTGCCTAATGATGACAGGGAAATCTCAAGAAGCCATACCCCATTCACTAATAAGGTTCAACATGCAGAATACCCGAGGAGGTTCAACATGCCATCGATGCCTGCCTACGAGTGAAAAACCAACCTTAAATAGCATATCATGAGATACAAATGGTTGATGGATTCTACCCAAGCCGATGATGCGACCAAGTGCACATTCTTTCCTGTAACTCTCTTTGGAATAGTGACGATGTGGTTCACGAGATTACCCCTGTAATCAATTTCTAGGTTCTAAGATTTGGCAATCAAGTTGGTGGAGCAATTCCGAATGTATACGACCCGTCCTAAAGACGTGATGTCCCTTTCTAGCGTGGTTCAGGCTTCAAGAGAGTCGTTGAAAGATTATTTGGAGAGATTTCATATATTACGAAGGTTAGTAATCCAAATGACCATGTCGTACTCATGGCCGTGACGAGAGGGATTGATCCAGAATCTGATTCTGGCAATTGGTTAGCTAGTAAGCCTCCTGCAACGTTGGAGTGCTTTTATGCAAAGGTGGCTCGGTTTTTGAGAAAGGAGGAAGCCAGGTCTACCAAAAAAAGAATGTTGTGGGACCAAGTGGAGAAGGAGTACAGAGTAACATTGCAATTAAACAGTCCGATGAAAGTTCTGGGAAAGTCCAAGTGAATGTTCAGAATAAACCAAATCGGCAAAAGAGAGGCGGAGAAAGGAACCGAGAATGAAAGAGGGATTCTAGAAGGCTGAAGCCTTGGATTCTAATGTATGATTATTACACACCATTGAATATGTCCCTGGAGAGTATCTATCTGTCTACTTGCAATATTATGCAGTACATAATGCTGCCCCCAAAAGAGTCAACAGAGAGGTAGAAGCAGACCGGGAAATATTGTCGGTTTCACAAGTGTTATGGGCATAATACAAATGAATGCAGGTATATCCAGGATGTTATAGAAAAAATGATTCGAGAAAAGAAGTTACAACAATTTATGAAAGCCCCGCAGGATAGCGGGCAGAGGACTTCCGACCCCAACCGAGGACAAGCGTCGCGTAGGGATGAAGAGCCTACATGAACTGGTGGAAGGCTGGTGATAATTACGTTAGTCTGGGGACCGCATCTGATAGTTAAGAGTTGGCAAGAGATGGAGCATTATGCTAGCACGATTAGGTATGTGGACTTTGAATGTTGTTCGAATATAGAGGATAGAGCTCCGGAAAAACAACATAGTACAATGATGGACGATATTGTATTTAGGAACAGAGATGTGTTGAATATGCGATTATATGATTTTTGTTTGATGATAATAAACATATATATATATTCGTGTAAATGTATTTGGTAATGTACTATTTCATTTTTCACAGATTAAATAAATGTTTGCTGAATAAAATTAAATAACACAGAATTTGAATTCAAATAGAATTTTTATTCATACAAATATTTATTACAATTTTAAATAGTACAAATTCAAGCTCTCACTATACACTATACAACTTTGATACAAATTCAATTACATCACAATTTTACATTTATAGTTGACCTCACTACATATCACTCACACTCGTATTTTATCTTCAACTTCACTTCAAATTGAATCCAGCATCTGAGCAATCTGCAAAAATAAATACTAACGCAGTAAAATTGAAAAGAAAATATTTTTGCAGTATAAAATAAAATGTGAATTTTGAAAATAATATTTGCCTCAGTTATTGGGGTTGTTCATCATCATTTAATTTTCAATCCATCATACACGAACAACTTGTGACATACACAGTGCATCGTTGTATATGCCACAAGGCCGTGCACATCGAAATATACACTTGATTGATTTACAGGGACAGGTGAGCACAGTCAAACGCAAAATATCGGATTCAACTTAAGTGCGATAAAATAATGTCACAAACTTCAGTACAAGGTTTTGCCGAAGCTGGGTAAATTCTGTGTCATTCTATTTTCTGCATTTTACTTTGCTATTATCTGTGCTGCTATTATTCTGTGATCTGTGTTGAAATTATTCTGAAATCTTCCGCAATTAATTTTTTAAATTAATACTGTCACTCTATTCACCCCCCTCTATGGTGAAATCGATCCTACAAGTGGTATCGGAGCTAGGAATAGAAGTCAATTTTTGTTTTAAAAATTCATTTTTCAAAAATCAGTTTTTGTTTAAAAGTTTGAATTTTTTTTAAAATGGCTTCTTTTAATAATGCTTTTGCTGAGGGTCAGTCCATAGTTAGACCACCAATGTTCAATGGTGAATATGATTATTGGAAAAATAGAATGAAAATTTTTCTGAAAACCATTGACGCTTGGAACATTGTTAAGACAGGTTATAGAGCACCAACTATAATTGTAGATAATCAAAAAATAGATAAACCGATGGATCAATGGACAGAACTAGAAAATAAATTGCAAAATGCTAATGCTAGAGCTATGAATTCTATTATCCATTGGATCAATTTGAATTTAATCGTGTCTCACATTGTCTAACTGTGCAGGAAATATGGCGCACACTAGAAGTGACTCATGAAGGAACATCTCAAGTCAAAGAATCCCTCCTTGCCATTCTAAGCAGCGAATACGAGAATTTTACAATTGCAAAAGAAGAAAATGTTAAAGAGATGCATGGACGACTTTCCAATATCGTATACAAATCAAAAGCTCTTGGAAAATCATATACAGAGTTGGAGATAGTCCGAAAAATCCTTAGAGTCCTTCCACGAAAGCCAAAGTGACTGCCATTCAAGAATCAAAAGATTTGAAACAAATGAAAGTCGAGGAACTCATCGGAAATCTCACCGCTTATGAGCTAGAAATGAAATTCAAGGAAGAACGTGAAGGAGGTGATACTCGAAAGAAATCAATAGCTCTTAAAGGAACAACAGAAAGTGATAGTGATGATAATGATGACGGAGCAGCAGAATTGGAGCTGATAATAAAGAAAGTCAAAAGGTGGAATTACAAATACAAAAATCCAGCTCTAAATCAAAAATTGAAAAGCAGAATAAATAAAATATTGGACAATCCAGAAGAACAAAAGATCATCTGTCATAAGTGCAATCAACCCAGACACATCAAGCCCAATTGTCCTCAAAATCGACGCGACTTTGAAAAGAAATCAAAAAGGAGAAGTTTTGCAGCCACGTGGAATACAAGTGATGAAGATAATCAAAGTGCTAATAGTGAAAATGAAAAAGCAGACATGTGTCTTCATGGTGAAATAACCGACAGTGATGATGACGAGCCAAGTGAGGTATCAAAACTTTCTCATTCAGAATTACTTATATATTTCCACGAAGTGAATGGCTGTTTTGAACGACTTAGGGAGAAGTATGCCAAACTTGACTCACAAAAAGATACTTCGATAGACTTAAATAAACAACTTGATCAATTAGTTAAAACCTATCAAAGTAGGATCCCTAAGTGTGATAAGTGTCCAACATTCGAAGAAGAAATTAAAAAGTCAGAAATTAATATAAAATCACTTGAAAATGAAATTCTGATTTTGAAAGAGACTGAAAATACTAGGAGAGAGAATTCTATTAAAAAGTGCACACAATTGTTAAACGAAAATGAATCTCTCAAAATACAAGTCCAATAATTGTCAACAACTTTAGATAAATTTTCCAAAAGTGAAAAATCATTGAATATGCTATTAGGGAAGCAAACTGTTAATATAGCTAGACAAGTACTTGGATATAATCAATCTGAAAATGTTGAAAGCGATATTAGTCAAGAAAATTCTATGTTCACAATTTGTAGAAAATATGGACACAATCATAATAATTGTTGCTATAGACCCAAACATGTGAAAACTATACCAACTTGGGTTCCAAAAGGCACAAATATAAAATCTCTCAAAGTTAAACAAATTTGGGTGCCGAAGGGAACAATTATAAATAGTTTTGGGTCTCCACAAAATTATTTTTCTAAATATTCTGCCACTAACAACCATGGACCTATAAAAACAAATAGGTCACATAAATCTTTTCCCGTGTAGGTGTGGTGGCAGACTAAGGAACAACAATAGTGCTACTTGGATTCTGGCTGTTCCGAGAGCACACCGAGCGACAAAGCAAAGTTCCGTAACCTAGTATAAAGGTGACAGAATCACAACAAACACAATATCGTAAAAGTAAAACAGGTAAAGGCATATTTATTTGAACGATATATTAAATGTGATAATCTGCACCATATTCTGAATTAAAATCAGCCAATATTGAGATGATGAAGAGATGATGATTTTGATTCTGACTTGTTCAACAGAGTTGGCCAATTATATTTATGCCAAAAACACTATAAAATTCTCTAGATTCTTTGATTTACTTCATATATATTAGTTTGGATTAAAAATAGTGTTTTGTTGGATAATAATACATTTGGTTATAATATGGCTAACTCTATATTCACGGTTTCTGATTATTTACACAGCTTCAATTCAAATTTAAGAGAATGTCATTTAAATTGTTGTTAAAATTGAGTTTGAAAATTTTTTGGTGCACACTTCATGGTCTGGTCTATCAAATTCAATTAGTGATATTTTGGAGTGAAAGAAAAATTCAGTTGCAGATCATACTGGTAATCTAGTTGACAGAAAACTTACTAGTTGAACGTGATTTTTAGTAACAACATCGTTATTCTTTGGGAAATGTCTGCATATTTTTAAATTCAAATAATTTTCAAATAGCAGAAATTTTTTCTTATATAACCCCTTCGAGAAAATCATTTTTGACCATATTTTCAAAAATTAATTTTATAATTAATTTTGAATTTGATTTTAAATGACAATTTTGACTAGTCTAACTCCCTAATAATTATCGAAAAGATAAATAGTGATTGAAAAAGTGATGATTGTTGATATTTATCATACATTACTCGAGACAGTATATTTAGAAAAATTTCTTTAGAAATTCAAACAAGAGTTATAAAAACTTTTTTTTGGGTAAAGATTCCATGACTATTTCTATTTCTATCGTATTTCTATCGACCATCGCTCATCAAAAATTACAATATAGTTTGTTGATATGTGGTACTTCAAACAGGAATCATTCGTTTTTCATTTATAAAATAAAATAAAATCCAAAGTATTCACTCTCATTTAAAAGTCCTCACGGTTATGCATGGGTGAATTACTTGGAATTTGTTATGTGCTTCCATGCTTATTTAAAAGTCCTCACGGTTATGCATGTATGGAATGCATATCAAAATTGATTTATTAGATAAACAAGTTGATTCTAATCCCATTTAAAAGTCCTCACAGTCATGCGTGGTTAGAAGATACTTGAATTCATTTTTAAAAGAAAAATAAAATTGGAATATTACTAATCTCATTTAAAAGTCCTAACGGTTATGCATGGCTAGTAGATATTCAAATTCCTGATATAAATGTACCACAAATAAATACAATTGTATGGTTTTATATGATGACACCATTTCCATTGTTTCTAAAAGTGGAATATGCGCCTAACGAGGGTAGTTATGATTTTTGTTTGATTTTTTATTGAAATTTAATATTTATATTCAATTGAGTTTTAATGTTGGATTAATATCGATCACTTTATCTCTACTTTCTCTAACACTATTACTCTTTTGCTGATAACAAAAAGGGGAGAGAAAAGTTAAGATTTTGTCAAATAATATCAAGCAAAGGTCAAATAATTTTCTATTTGCATCTAGGCTCATTTTCATATTTTTATTTGTATGCATATATGTAGGGGGAGCTTTGTGTAGAGAGGAAACATTTAAATAGGGGGAGCAATTAGGATATATCTATAATCAAATACATTTAACATATTCAAAATCTTAAATATATGTTTGTTGTCATCAAAAGGGGGAGATTGTTGAATATGCGATCATATGATTTTTGTTTGATGATAATAAACATATATATATATATATATATATATATATTCGTGTAAATGTATTTGGTAATGTACTATTTCATTTTTCACAGATTAAATAAATATTTGCTGAATAAAATTAAATAACACAGAATTTGAATTCAAACAGAATTTTTATTCAAACAAATATTTATTACAATTTTGAATAGTACAAATTCAAGCTCTCACTATACACTATACAACTTTGATACAAATTCAATTATATCACAATTTTACATTTATAGTTGACCTCACTACATATCACTCACACTCGTATTTTATCTTCAACTTCACTTCAAATTGAATCCAGCATCTGAGCAATCTGCAAAAATAAATATTGACGCAGTAAAATCGAAAGGGAAATATTTTTGCAGTATAAAATAAAATGTGAATTTTGAAAATAATATGTGCCTCAGTTATTTGGGTTGTTCGTCATTATTTAATTTTCAATCCATCATACACGAACAACTTGTGACATACACAGTGCATCACTGTATATGCCACAAGGCCGTGCACATCGAAATATACACTTGATTGATTTACAGGGACAGGTGAGCACAGGTCAAACCCAAAATATCGGATTCAACTCAAGTGCGATAAAATAATGTTACAAACTTCAGTACAAGGTTTTGCCGAAGCTGGGTAAATTCTGTGTCGTTCTATTTTCTGCATTTCACTTTGCTATTATCTGTGCTGCTATTATTCTGTGATCTGTGTTGAAATTATTCTGAAAGCTTCCGCAATTAATTTTTTAAATTAATACTGTCACCCTATTCACCCCCTTCTAGGGTGAAATCGATCCTACAAGATGCAGATAAGGTAGCTCCAACAATCGACCCAATGGTCATTTCAGCCATGATTAGTCCTGCTTTGGTGAGAAGGATTCTGATTGATTGTGAAAGTTTGGTGAACATAATTTTTAAAAAAAATCTTATGATCGGATGAGGATGGAAGCCAAAGATTTAAAACTGCTTAAAGCTCGTATACATAGTTTTGAAGGTGTTGCAACTAAGGTTGTTGGTTATATGGAATTACTTGTTGAATCGGGAGAAGATGAATGAAGGTGGATACAGATCTTGCCGCTTATTGTTCTAGATGTTGACTCTCCATACAATGTTTTTTCTAGGTCGACCACGATGGATAAAAATTGAATCACAACTCAGCCCCTTGATGATGAAGGAGCTTGTTGGTTTCTCCAAGCGAATCTATATGCATTCACTTAGACTCACTCTGACATGTATGGAATCTCACCTGCCATTGTGAGCCCTGGATTGAATATGACCCGAGGTATGTCCCAGTGAAGAAAAAAAGATGCGGTATGAATCCAAAGAGATCTACAGCTCTCAAAAAGGAGGTGGATAAACTAAAAGTTAACAGGTTTATCCATGACACCCTTTACCTTGAATTGGTATCTAATCCTGTACTTGTGAAGAAAGTGAATGGGAAGTGGAGAACGTGCATTGATTATTCAAATTTGAAAAAGGCATGTCCAAAAGATAGTTTTCCCTTCCGAGGATTGACCAGCCAGTGGATTTAACCACAGGACACAAATTGCTATCTTTTGTGGATGCATACTCGGGCTATAACCAATTCCCAATGCATTTCCCCGATCAAGAGCACACCAGTTTTATTACCGATGTTCGATTGTACTGCTATGTAGTAACGCCATTTGGACTAAAAAATGCAGGAGCTACTTATCAGCGTTTGGTCAATAGAATGTTTAAAGATCGTATTGGAAAGATAATGAAAGTGTATGTAGATGATATGATTACGAAGTTACGACGATCAAGCAACCACGTTGGAGACTTGGAGGAAATGTTTGACATCCTCTGACATTACAAAATGAAAATTAATACTTTGAAGTGTTATTTTGGTGTTGCATCAGGGAAATTCTTAGGCTTTATTGTCAATGCTTGAGGCTAATCCTAAGAAGATTCAAGCTATTCGTGATATCCAAGCACCAAGATTTATTAATACATGCCGAGTCCGAATGGAAAAGTTGCTGCCTTAAGCCAATTTATCCCTAGAGCTACCGATGAATTCATTCCTTTCTTCGATTTGATTAGGAAAGGGAAAAGAAACTTTGAATGGACACGGGACTGTAAAGATGCATTTCAATTTTTGGTGAATCATTTGGAGAGACTCTTTATCGTGTCAAAACCGGTGGATCATGAGGAGTTGTACATTTATTTGGCTATATCGGCACATGCTATTAGTGCCGCATTGCTTCGCGAGGAGAATCGAATCTAGAGGCATGTGCATTACATCAGTAGATGGTTAACGGGAGCTAAAACGAACTATCCAAAAATAGAGAAATTGGCATATTGTATGCTAATTGCATCGCGGAAGCTTTGTCCGTACTTCCAAGCACATCTGATTAATGTTTACACCGACCAGCTGTTACGATAGGTCCTACAGTGACTTGAGACAGCTAGAATGTTACTCAAGGGGAATATTGAACTTAGTCAATTCGACATTACTTATCTCCCTTGGAGGGCTATCTTGGGTCCGGCGTTGGCATACTTTATAGCAGAGTTTACTATGCAGGATGATTCTCCAAAAGCCAGTGAAATCCCTACCATGTGGTGGAAATTGTATACTGATGGAGCATCTAATGATCATTGTTCCGAAGTTGGGATTGTGCTTGTAATTCCTGAAAATTGGTCAATATGCTATGCATTAAAGCATGGTTTCCCAACAAAAAATAATGAATTCGAGTATGAAGCTCTCAAACTAGCTAGAGGGCTTGGAATAAAATCCCTTGAAATCTTTTGCGATTCGTAGTTGGTGGTATGTCAAGGTAGGTGAGATTATCAGGCTAAGGGACAACAGGTTGCCCCATACCTAACCGAAGTCCAAGAGTTGTTGAAAGAATTTGAGTACTATGACATTTCTCATATTCCATGAGATCGATACAGAAAGATTGATTCATTATCATAATTTGCTAGTACCGGTGATGCACAACAAATGAGTTTGGTTTCGGTCGAAGTATTAAATAACTGAATTATAAACATGATAGAAATTGATCAGACACTGTAAGTGGAGCCTAAAAGGAATCATGGATGACTCCAATTAAAGATTATTTACTGCATGGAGTCCTAACAGATAAAAGAAATGAAAAGCAATAAGTCCTTCACAAAGCTTCACAGTATATTATGCAGGAAGGAATTATGTGCAACAAAAGTTTCTCGGCCCCCTTACTCTAGTATGTCGCTCATGTTGAGATAAAATGCGTTCTAAGAGAAGTACATGAAGGGGAATGCGGCGATCACACTAAGAAGCAAACTCTGGCAAAGAAAATACTCCTTTATGGGTATTATAGGCCGACCGTAAATCGGGTCACCGTTGATTATGCGAGACGATGTGATAAATGCCAGATATATGCAAAAGTCCTAAGAGCTCTGCTAGTAGAAATCATGCAAATGGTCAGCCCATGGCCGATGGCCACATAGGGTATAGACATTATTGGATTCCAACCAATCTTTAAAGGTGGAGCAAAGTACGCTATCATTGCAGTTGATTACTTCACCAAACAGACCGAAGCAGAACCTTTAGCCACGATCACAACCAAGAAAGTAATCAAATTTATTATCCAAAGCATCATATGCGACTTTGGTCTTCCGCGGACTAGTGTAACAGATAATGGTACTCAATTCGGCAGTGTTGAATTCGAAGACTTCTGTCGAAGATATGGTATTGTAAGGAAGTTTACAACGATCGCTCACCCTTAGGCAAATGGACAAGTTGAAGCTGTAAATAAGATCATAAAGTCCATTCTGAAGAACCGTTTGGAGAAGACTAGAGGCCGGTTGGTGGATTAACTCCCTATAGGATTGTGGGCTTATGGAAAGACCCACAAGACCACGACCGGCCATACTTCATTTGACCTTGCTTACGGTTCCGAAGCCGTTTTTCCTGTTAAGCTCGAAGTTCCTTCTCATCGAGTAACTTACTACAATCCCAAAGAAAATAAAGATCTCCACTTGGAATCTCTTAACTTTATAGATGAGAAGTACAAAGAAGCTGATCCGATGGGCAGTTGCACATCGACATCGAGTCGCCTGGTATTTCAACGCTAATGTTCAACCTAGAACTTTTGAAATTGACGATCTCGTCCCGAAAAGGGTTTTTACTACCCCGTCACACATAAATTCACTCTGGGAAAAACCATATATCATTGAATAGAGGCTTGAGAAGGTACTTTCAAGCTAGTGATTGTCGATGGCATTACACTTCCAAAGGCATGGAATTGTGAGCATCTCGATGCTATTTCACTTATTTATTTCCTTTACATTTCAATTGCATTTACTTTTAGAATTTGATTTAGCATTTGATTTTCTGATTGTGTAATAAGATAGTTTATGTTATTCCTTTCCATTTAATGAATCAAGTTTTAGGCTTCCTTTATATTTATGTTTGCTATTACATTGTATGCTATTTACATAGCGAAACTGATTGATGTCGATATGCATGAACATGCTCCTAGAGTTTGAAATCAATCAATCATGCTAACTCCCAGTGGGATTAAACAAGATGAGCTCAATCTACTTGTTCATTTAACAACTCTCATTCATAATCCAAAAGACAGGATACCCAATAAGGAATGAATATGGCTGACAATCTGATGATCGAATAACTCCTTCCCTACCGTGGAACTAAGGTAAAATCAAAGTGATGGTGACACGACCGATCTCTCGTTAAACCAGCCCAAAATCCTGGGGGTCAAACTAATCAATCAAAGTGAGTACGATCCGATTGCCCTTCAAAATAAGTTTAAGTCTCCAGAGTGTGGATTGGAGTATAAACATACATCAGGGGTGAACCTACTACCTGCAAAGTAAATCTAAGTTTCCAGAGTACGAACTGGAGTATAAACATAAATCAGATGTGAACCGACCACCCGCGAAATAACTCTAAGTCACCAGAGTGCGTATTGGAGTATAAATATAAATCCGGTGTGAACCGACCACCCACGAGATAACTCTACATCCCTAGAGTGCATACTAGAGTATAAACATAGATCAAGCGTGAATTGACCACTCATAAGATAACATTGAGTCCTTAGAGTTAGGACTACAGTATAAAAATAGACTGGGTGCGATCCGACCACCCATCAGCTAAATCTTATCCCTAGAGTGCATATACGAAGGTGGATGAATAGACGAGTGGAGTTTGACCACTCGCTATTCCATGAACTCCGGCCTGAAACCAATGGGAGGAGGAATTTGAACATCTGACAAATAACCTCGCTAACCTAAAACCGGAGGCATTTGTATAGTTACCAAAAAACTGCTGAATTTGACATTGTAACACTAAGGCTCGAGCCTAGAGTTTGATATGGCTCAAGGCCATGACCTCAGGGATGCCTTAGGATGGATGAATCAAATTGATATCCGATCCGGCAAGCAATGAATCACAAGTAAACATGATAGCTCGAACATTTAAACAAGTGAATAAAAGAAATCACACACAAGAATAACAAAATTCTAATTTACACTAAACTTACGAGACTTTGAGGTTTAACCGGAGAGACAATCATTCCTGACTATCTCAACTGTTTCTATGTGTCATCGGGAAACGATGCAGCTTGAGTTTCGCGATTGATCTTCGGCCAGCAAGAGTTTGGTTTTTATCGACGTTACTGATAAGCTTCAAGATGATAGTCAAAGATAGTGGTTCATTTCATGGTTTTAAGGCCATTTGTTACCAAATATGCTGTTCAAATCGTATGCAATCCATATGCAAGTCCTACTATCTGTTCAAGTATGCAAGGCCAAAGCTCATTATGTATTTCAAATTTACTTATTTAAGTTCCATTTTTTGAAAAAAGGTTCAATTGCAAACAAGGTCGATCGTTCGTGGATGCAAACAAGGCCGATCATTCGTGAATGTGAACAAGGCCAATCTTTTCCCTAGACAGCATCATCCGATCATTTGTAGAAGCCACTTCCACCGATCTTTCTTATGATCCTCTGACTCCAAAGCATTGCTCATCGTTTTTAGGCAATGCTCAAGCTCCAACGACCCAGGGATTCGTCGATCATCCAAAAATGATCATGAATGATTGATTGTATGAATTCTTCATATCCACTACACCATCTTCCTCAACAAACGATCGGCTAAGGCTACGATTCGATCATCCCTCATCAGGACAAGTCACATTATTCCTCTGCATACGATCGTAAGAATGAGAAAAAATGAAAGCATCAACCAAACGAATCACTTATCATAACGCGGTGAATTTCCATGCCTCATTCTCGAAATTATAAAGCAATTTTGAGATTCATTCTACCTAAGTTTGAAATCTAGGAAAGGAGGAAGATTCGAAATTGATTGAAAGAAAAATCCGAAGGAGGGCGATGATTTTTTGAGATGATGGATCCTTGTTTGGATCGAAAAAGTGACTCATTTCTCTTTGCTTCAGAATGGAACGGTACGAAGTAAGTGAAAGGAAGTGGCGAAGTGTCGAAGCATATATAGGAAAGGTCTATGTCGATCGTTATCAGTCCTAAAGATTATGCTAATTGTCCCATATCCAAGTCATATGTCGATCGATCCATCTCCAAGCTTTATGTCGATCGATCCACCTCCAAGCTCTATGCAAATCATTCTTTATCCAAACTATACGTCGATCGTTGCATAATCTAGCATATGCCGATTGTTTCATAATCATAAATGATTTGAAATATATTTTCTGAGAAAGGGAGGATTAGGGATATATATATATATATAATATAGTAAAAAATGAAAGAGAACATGCATGAAAGAATGATAACTGGTGGATATATTTATAAAAAGTTATTTCCTTAAACTTTTCAATGACTCATGAACGTATAAACATGATCGGGGGTTAAGTACATGCACGTATACATACGAGTATTTGTTTCAAAATTTAATTTTCTAAAATCGATAAAAAATTAAATGATCATTTGGAGTCATCCAAAGAAAAAACAAAAGCTAAGTTGCTAAAGCTTAGGGATTGCCAGAGTTAAAATAAGATAATCGCTAACAAGTAGTGATCTCATGCTTATGCTATTGGAAAATGACCAATCATCACAACGAATAAGGAAAATATGACCTCCGACAAGAAAATAGCTCAATGAAAGGATAACGACTATTCGATGAACAGATGGATTTCTTTCAGGCAATTCTAGCTTGCGAAGATTCAAAGCACGTCATGTATGATATAAGACATACTTTGAGGGGAAAATGTTATTCCGCCTTTTGGCAAGGCCGTGATATGATCGACTTGACTAAGAATGGATGGTCATCAGCATTGGGAATCGATTACATACAATACTATAGACAATGGTCAGGCAGATTAGGATCGGGTCCCAATCAAGGTGCAATCAACGTGAAGTGACTGGCATAGTCCCTTGTAGTTATATTTCAAGTTTGGAGTAAATTGGAGTTTGTATGCTCAAGTTACGGACGAAGTATTGATTTGCATGGGTCATTCGAAAACGATACATAAAATAGCTCAAATCATCGAAGAACGATCAATATCTCGAGATCCACAAGGATAATTCATTTGAAACTTCCAGGGCATTAAAAAAATAAAGATTGAAGCCTACAAAACTGACCGTAGGCCATAAAGTTGAAATTAGAGGTTGGCCAATCATTGTTAACCGATCATTTTTGTCTATCCTTAAAAACGATCCACATATTTTAGTGCACGAACCAAGTTCAACAAGATCGATCCATATCTCCTAAGTTATAAGTCAAAATGATTCCATTTTTGAGGATCAATGTCAAAAGGCATGTGGAACCCCCGAAAAACGATCGCACTTGAATTGGATGCAAGAAAAAACGATCGCACTTGAATTGAATGCAAGAAAAAACGATCGGTGAACATTTGGCCGATCGTTATTGATTGTCAAGTTAAGTCCACTGATCGTTATGGTGGGCCCCTATCACCTTAAGAGCCTTTTGCCGAAATCTTAGCGAAATATCTCATCATCTCTCCCCATAAATACATGCCTTATGGTTCATTTTAGTGATCTTTACACTACTGGTTACTTTAGTCTTTGTTGTAATCAAGTTTTCCTATTCCTTGCTGCTGTAATCCAGTTCATAAGTGATGAATAAAGTTAATCTTCAAAGTAGACGTAGGCCTACAATGCCAAATCACTGTAAATCTCCTTGTTCCTGATTATTGCTTTTAATTTATTGTTAATTTAATGTATTCCTCAATTTTAATTTTACTTTCTTCACTTACTTTACTACATAAATCTATCCTTAGAAGTTTGTGACTAATTTTGGTGCAAACAAAATGAAGTTTATAATTCTATCCTAAAGTATTCATTCTCATTTAAAAGTCCTCACCACTATGTATGAGTGAATTACTTTAATCTCTATAAATGTGCACTCATTCTCATTTAAAGTCCTCACGGTTATGTATAGATAAGACCCATATGAGAGAGGGATAAAATGAAAGTGACTTCTAATCTCATTTAAAAGTCCTCATGGTTATGCATGGTTAGGAAATACTTAGCATTCTCTTTTAAGTAACTACTAACCTCATTTAAAAGTCCTAACGGTTATGCATGGTTAGAAAGTGCTTAACAATATTTTTGTGTAATATTTAAAAAGGGTAATTTACGAATTTTACTTTACTAGAAATACCACACTGGCGTCACTTATAAATTTCCCCTAAACCATAATCCAACCGTCATTCTATAGTGGACTTGTGTCTAACAAATCAAATATTTTGATTTTTGTTTGATTGATTGAAATATACAATATATATTTCTCTCTATATGTTTTGTGATTTTAATCAA
The DNA here is from genome assembly GCA_030765085.1 of Allium cepa. Classification (NCBI taxonomy): domain Eukaryota; kingdom Viridiplantae; phylum Streptophyta; class Magnoliopsida; order Asparagales; family Amaryllidaceae; genus Allium; species Allium cepa. The sequence continues at coordinate 506,436,972 of CM060929.1, forward strand.
GGTTCATCACTATTTCAATTATTATTATTTCCTTTGGTGTTAACAAAATGGAGAGATGTTAAGATTTTGGTGATTGAGTAATAATCTTATTGATACTCGAGAGTTATTATTCAAGAGTTGTTTTGAAATTATTTTATGAAATCAATTTTTCATTTTGCATGCTTCTGTGTAGGGGGAGTCTTGTTGTAGGGGAACTATATGATAGGGGAAGCTTGAAAACATCACACCAAAAACACATTTATTTAAATTCAAAATCTTAATATATGTTTGTTATTATTAAAAGGGGGAGATTGTAGAGTATAAGTTTATGATTTTTGTTTGCTGATAATAAACATATATACATATACGTACATATATATTCTTTAAATGTGTTTGTTATAGCGATTTAATAGAATGAAATAAATATTGTAAATAAAATAAACGAAACAGAATTTTATTTACATAAATATTTTATCCAAAAGAATATTTTATTACATATTCAAATAGTACACATTTTGCTTCCACTATGTTTACATTTTCAAATACGACACATTTCTACACTCTCACATACAATATTTTTTTTTTACTTTCACTCACTCACAATCGAATTTGATATCTTCTTGATCCATCCTGTGTCCAGTTAACTACTATACCTATCAAATAAACGACGCAATAAAATGGAAAAAGAAACAGACGCAAACTATAAAAATAAAATTATAATTGAATATTGATTTTGCTTTAGTTTGTGGGTTATTTATTTTTATTTTTAGACAGGGACAAAAATTAAGTGTGCTCGAGCATCTTATGATATGCACAATGTATCACTGTGAATATCGCAAGGCCGGGCATCAACAAAATTTCAGGGATAATTATAAAGGTCAAGCCCAAAGGCTCAACATAGTGCAAATTCGCACAAGGTTAAGCCAAAGTAGGCTTGGGCTTAACTCAGATACATACATGAACAGTTCAATGCACATATAAAAGTGCAACTAGCCAAACCATCAATAATACAACAAGACATGGTATGCATATGGAACCCAAGTATACAAATGAACATACAACTTTGTGCACATATATAAGTGACAGTAGCAGTTCAACATGAAATAAGTGCATGCACACATATCAATAATCACAAGGCAAAGGTGCAACAAAGTACAAGTTCAGACTCAAGGCATAATTAGATCTACTGCATAACTAGATCAACATAGGAAAGCATACGAACATGTAAACCAGAAGATAACAAGAGTGCAGCAAGGCAGAAGTGCACAATTTAAAGTCGAATTTTAGATCAAAGTCTAGTTTCAGCAAGGATGAATAGAGCATCTTATACTAAAAAGCACAATTTAGAAAAAGTCACATATATATACATACGTATGTACGTACGTACGTACGTACGTATGTATGTATGTATATACATGGAAGCTCAGATAGGCACATCGTAGTAACGAGCGATAAGATAGGTATGGAAAGCAACACAAGAGCAGTCATGTGTGAGAAGATGAGTACGTGCATATATAGCAAATGAAACAAAGGAACAAGCATGGTCTTAGTCGAGCATCAACATATCACTTAAGGCCAAAAAAGAATTAAAAACGTCAAGGCAGAGATTAAAATCAACCAAGTTCAATTACGTTCAAAAATATATATACAAAATATACAAATGAGTATATTAGAGAAATCAATATATATGTATAGTGACAAAGTCAGGAATCTCAAAGTCATACAATAAAAAGTCACAATCGACTTAAAACAGAAATCAAAATATTTGGACAGCTCAAACCGAAAATATAGGGAATCACACCCTACAATATCACGTATCATCATCGACATTCAAATTGATCGAGTTCGAGAAAAATTAGAAAATCATAAAAATCACGCATCAATTTTTATATCATCCAACTAGACGACGAAGTGACCGAGAGGAATCAAGCAAGCAGATCGATCGACAAAGCATCAATGAAATTTTCTCTCTCTAATCGATTGATGGCGGCTTCAAGTTAAAGAAACCCTAAATCAGAGCAAAGCCAAAAGAGGATTTGATTAGAATGAAAGTGAAAACAAACCAAAGGAATAAAAAGGGAGAATGCACTTTTTATATTTTATTTTAGCAGTGTATTTTTGTGGATTATTAATTTATTAGGGCTTCTAGTTTTATTTAATTGTAATTTTTCTTTTTTAACTTTGTAACAACTCTGTTCTTTAACTAGGTACGAACTACATGGCGTAGATCAAGAATTCGCAACTCAGTGAGTTGTGGCAGTGTTTTAAGCGTAGCTTATGAAAAATCAAGTTAGCAAGGGTCATAAATTTATTGAATCAATAACCGACACATTGTTTAATTCCTAGTAGAAACCTTAGGGACAGCAGTAGGTAGGGTAACAACCCAAAATTTGAGCTATAATAATTAATTATTGATTTAATTAAATAATAAAATAAGTTTGTGAAATAGTCAGAACCATGCCACGGAAGTTGCACCTTTGTGTCCGTGGCGATTTTCTGATCAATTTTTATACATAACTTGTCGAAATCCAAGTCAGTATGGAGAAGATATGAGAGAAATAAGAAACAGAAAAAAAATGAAAAAAATAGCAAAGGGTCAGGTCGACCCAAACCAAGGCCAGGTTGACCCTAGGGTCGACCCCCATGGGAGTTTGGTCGACCCGCTTATTTCTTGAACGCTGTTTCTTTCATACACATCATATTTTGATTTTTCTTCAATCCTGTGCATTTGTGCTTCCATCCGATGGTTCCTAGCGAGCCTATGACGTGGTTGCATCAGATTTAATCTTCAAATCCAATGGCCTGAGATCCCTAAGCTACACTATAAATAAGACCCTAGGCCTAGCTATTTTTCTCATACAAATTTTCTCCCAATTGGGTTCATTGCCTGAGGCTGGACCCTAAATAGAAAATTTTCCTAGGGACAAGATCTTTTTGATAAAAATATTCTATGCCCTAGAAGTGGATCTAGGAAGGCCAAGGAATAGAGATAAGGACCATAGGGGAGTGTTTTGTAATTATTTTAGATTTTTAAGTAATTTAAAATAATAGTGTTCTCAATAGTTGTAGTTTTTTTTGCAATTTTGAGACAGTTTTTATATAAGTTATTTATACTTAGTTTTTAAAATTCTTTTTAGTCTATTTTATTCAGCTATTTTTTTCAGTTATTTACAGTTATTTGTATTTATTTACATCTGTTTTACGTTAGAATTTAGCCTGTAAATGTTAGTTTCTTTTTATTCCTCTTTACGCGAATAACATATAAGTATATTAAAAAGAGGAGAATTTGCTAATATAGATTAAATAGAAATAAACACGGAATTTACAAAAATTAGATGTAAAATAAGAAAGAACTATAATAAAAAGAAGATAGACTGAAATAGGCAAATTTGAAATATTTGCAAGCATGTTTATAATTAGCCACTTTAACTAAAAAGATAGAATAGAATAGTAACAATTATAACATAGGTTATAATTAAGCAAAAAGAAAAGAAAAAGCTTATTTTGAAACTGAGATTAGGTTAATAAGAAAATATAGCAGAAATAATAGAAGAGGCTCATTTTAAAACTTACACTTAGTTAATAAGCAAATATAGAAGAAGGATTCATACCAACAGCATTCCCTTTCAGTCAGGAACTGATGGTCTCACAATAGTTAGGTGAGGCTGGGACATGCTTAAACTAATTAGGGTACATAAGTGGCTAATAGATAGAAGATCAAATCTGGGGATTTGGGCAAGGAGGTCAAACTAGAATTTGTTTGTTAGGACCAGTACCGGCACCATTCTTTTTCAGACTAGGACTGATGATCTCACGACACTTAGGTAAGGCCGAACAGCATTTATTTTTAGACTTAGACTGATGGACTCACAACAATTAGGTGAGGCTGGGTACGCTTATGCTGATTATGGTGAATAAAAGGTCACAACAGGGGGCAACAGTTAGTGTGTACCAGCGATGACCGAGCGTGCGACATCAATTAGGGTAAATAATTTGCTACTACGTTCCAAGCGCAAAGAGGTATCTTTTGCTGTGACCAACATGAATAGATTCATAGTGGCGCAATAGAGATAAAAGGCCGGTCAATGGGTAGAATTAGGATTTTAGCCTAATTAAAATAGGATTAGGGTTTCAGCCTAATCACAAGTATAAGACAAGTGCAAACAATCATAATTAAACAGCCAAACAGAATCAGAAACAGTATTTTACCCAGTTTTATCTTCTCAGTATTTCTTTCCATACTAGAATTGTTGCTTAGTCTATTATCTTTATCTTGCTTAGAAATACTAGTTGTTACTTTCACTTACCAGACTTGTTGTCTGACTCACTCCTCTATTTCCCATTTCCCCTATAAACCAGCAGATTCGAGGACAGTAGATTCAGATTTCTTGGAGATACATTCCTAGAGTTCTTCATGTATTGTTCTTCTTCTTTCCAATTCTCTTTTCATTTGGCTTTTGATGTACTGGTACTTATGAGAGGGATGATTTTTATTGTTTATGCACTCTAATGATGTCACTGAGATTGTATTTTTCACGAGACATGTGTATTTGGTTTTTAAGGCATATTCTGTTTTTATGACTTATTTTATGAAGTAATGATAAGCATTTTAAATGTTCCATTGTTTTTACTTATTTATCGTATGAACCTTAGTCTTTGTGATTGTGACAACACGGATTTTCGAACCAGTTAAAATTGTCAAAAAAATCCGTCCGTCCTAAAACTACTAATGAAAAATACCAACTTAATTTCAATTACACAACTTATCAGAGTAATTAATTTGTTTATTAATTCTACAAAGTGTGCTTTAATACATACCAAATACAATGACTATAAATCTACCACTGCACAGCTCTTATGAAAGAGGCAACACTATCCTTATCTGCAAACTCAATAAACAATGTAAATGTGGAATAAAATAGTAAACAGGAAAGATGCAATAACACAAGATAAACGACAACAAATAACAGATAAACATGAATGGGTTATATTATTTTAGGGGCTGCATCAGTACTACCTATGACTGCCTTCGTACCATTATCTAATTGGGTACCCAATTAAATACAGGATTAAGCCAACGTAGTTCTCCTAACGCAAATAGGACTCATGGAGCCTACGATGCAAGAAACAAATATGCAATTCCCGAAACTACCCATTTAGGCTTAATCTTTAAATTTGGATTTTCAAATCTAATTATCTATATGGAAATTATCTCTTTGGACTTTATTCTCGAATTATTATTTCAATACTTTTGAAATATATATATATCCTTTATATTCAAATTATACTTTACCCCAGGATCTTAAATCAAATCACTTTTGAAAAGTTTATTTGGAAATCCCAAATACAGTAATAAAAACATATCAAACTATATGCAAGCAGATCAGGTGGTTTCTCCCAATAACAAGGTAACTGGATCTCAGCCTAAATACAATCGATAAATAAGTATATCCCTCCATTTTGAGAGTAGACTATACCAAAAACATATGCCCACTTTTTGGTTACGGGTTACCTGAATCATTGGTAACATAACAAATCATTTTATATCTCGAAACGATAAATCATTTCACACTAATATTCACAAGTACTTTCGAATCTATAATAATTTTCATTTCCCAAATCCTTTCAAAAATCATCTTCAAACCATCGGGTTTAGTCCCCGAAATTCTTTCCTTTTTATAAAACATCTTTATAAAACCATTCTTATATAAATCACTTTTATATAATATAACTTCAAAATATTCATTACCAAACATTTCTATTTCTTTTAAAGGGAAAACATTTCATAACATTTCCATTTGAAAACTAATTTTCAAAACAATTCGTTAAATTGAAGTGAATCAAATATTACCGCTAAACACCTTATAGTCAAATTGTGAAATATATCACAAGGTGTTAGCCTACAATTATTTTCTACCCAGCCCATGCATATGGATAATTAATTGCTCATAAATTGGTTGAGCAAAGTCAATAAATAATAATCAGTGCTCATAAACTGGTCGAGCCTAATTCAAACAATCAATCAATGAAATAAACGCAATAACAAATGATAAACAATGCTTCATTCTATCAAATATTTTAACACTTTAACGGATTGATATTTATTTTGGAGCATCCAGGCTTTCCCTTCGACATGTTTCATCCCTCGCCCAAGTATTCTTGGATCTCACAGACGAAACACATGTACTAGTCGTTTCCGTATACCCCATTAAGTATTTAACTTCTAAATTTTAAATTACTTAATTAACCATCCAAACATAATATTAAGCAAGGAAATTAACCAATGTTCTAGAAAACAAAGTAAACAAGCATTAAACAAGAGTTTACAAACAAAACTTAATAATTAAAGTTCTTTCAACATAGCAATGGTTTTAGTAAACTTAAAATAAGAAATAACTTACCTTGGATTCCACTTCGTCAAAATTTAAGGCAAGGAACTTAAGATCTAATGCATACTTCCTACCATGCTTCGGAACCAAATAAAAATAAGCCCAATTTCCTTCTTCCTAGTGCTTGGCCAAGGCTTGAGATGGAAGTTGGTCGAAAATATAGAGAAGAAGTGGTAGAGCTTTGAACTTGAATTCTCAAAATTAGACCCCAAAAATAGATCATCTTCTCTCTTGTTTTTGACTCTCTTACTCTTAAAATCTGAAAAACTTGTTAACCGAAAAGCTGTTGAAAATTCATTTCTCTTGAATTTAAAAAAAGAATCATTCGATTTTGATTAATTTTAAGAAAGATATGATCAAAAGAAAAAGAGCTATTCTCAGATTCACAAAAATAAAGCCCGAAAATATACATCAAATAATTGAGTTTTAGATATAGCTAATCTCAAAACTGGAAAAACTGATCAACAAAAAAGGTGCAGCCACTAGAATTTCATACTGTTTGAAATGTTTTTCTTCTTAATTTGGATCAGTTATGATCAAAACAAAATGGTTTATTCTCTGGCTAAAAACTATGCCATAAAATGCAGTTGAAAAAAGTATATTTTTGACATAGATAACTTTAGAATGAGACAAAGGAGAAAACATGAAAGTTGTAGCCACTGGAAAAATACATGATTTTAAAAACAAATTTGTATTTTGGTTCTGTTTTGAAGAAGTTATGACCGAGAGAAGAAGAGGTAAAATATGGAGAAAAAATGAGTTTTATTTGAAGAGAATGAACACTGATTTCTTTTGAATATTTTGGAAATATTTTGACATTATTTCTTTCTAATTTTTTCTATGGCTTGGAAGCCATTAAAGAGAAGAGGAAGAAGATGAAGAAGCTTGAGAAAATAAGAAGATGAAAAATGTGAATGAAAGTAAAGAAGGAGGTGGGTATTTATAGAAAAAGAAAGAAGTGGTAAATTTACCAAAATAATCTCTTACCAAATTACCAAACTAACCTTACTTCAACCTAAAGAAAACTCTACTTTTTCAACACTTAATATCATCTTTCACATGCTTACTTTATGTCTTATTCAGTTAAAGATTAAGTAAATAATATCATAATTATGTTGGCTTTGATTTGATATGAATTGATGTTTACTTTTTCTTACTTTTGTTGATTCGTACTTACTTTTACTAATGACTTCTAGAAGTTTTCTAATCTTATTTAGTAAAAGTAAACATGTTTAGTGAATTAATTAATAATTATACTATTTGAATATATGTTCCTATATAAGAAAATAAAAGTGTGATGACGTTGCGACAACTTATTTTGAACAAAATGTTGATTTTCGACGAAATGTTTTACAGTCACATTTTGACATTTTAGTTAAACTATTTATTTATATAAACCAAATTTAAAAATAAATTTGTATAATGCTATTTAAAAATATAAATGCTCATAAATTAATTGAGATAATTTATTCAACCATTGATACATACTTTTTTGAAATCAGCATTTTGTCACTTTTGTCGATATAGGCAAATGTTACTATTTTTATGTATACTTCTCTTTCCAAATCCTATCTAATTTTTTTCGAATAATATAACCTTACTTATTTTATATTTAAAATCACTTTAAATAGCATGTATTAAAGCGACCAAATTCTGCACTACACCAGAAATGCCATTTCGCAACGGCTTAGAGCCGTTGCAAACGAGTTTCGCAACGGTTTAGAGCCGTTGCAAAATTGGCAGTGGTAAAATTTTTGCAACGGCTCTAAGCCATTGCAAAATTAAATTTAGCAATGGCTCAAAGCCGTTGCAAGACTTAATTTCACAAGGGCTAAGAGCTGTTGCTAAATTTAATTTCGTAATGGCTAAAAGCCATTGCAAAACCTTGTTGTACATGGGTTGTTAATTTGGTTTTGCAACGGCTCAAAACCGTTGCTAATTTTAATATATTTTTTTTTAAAAAAAATACATTGCTTTTTTCTGCCCTCTTATAATAAGAGTTAATTCATTATCATACTCAATACAAATATTTACAAATTTAACATAATATCACAAAAGAAAGATCATTAAACCAAATATTTTTCATAGATTCAGCACAAAGACCGAACATAAAAAATCTTTTAATTACAATGTTCAACAACAATACATTACACTACATTATTCAACGGCAACAACAACAAATTACAGTATACAGTACATAGTTTGGCAACAACAGCAAAATGATTAGAACAACAATATTACATCATTTCCAACAATACTACATTATCATACTCAATATTACAGTATATAACACTCAATACAAACAGAGGTATCTTTCAGGACAGAAGAGCTTACTGCAGTAATCAAACCTGGAAAACCTTCCACATATACCTTTGAAAACTAGGAACAGAGACTCTTCAACTATGATACATAAAGAAGCGAATTGTTACCTGTAAAAAGTAGTAAGAACAAACAAAATAATTAAGATGACTTGAGTTTTAATTTTTCTCTTCGAGTTAATCTTCTTTTATTTTACATTCACTTCTTTAGCTAGAAAAAATTGCATTTCATTTTGTTTACATTCCACTATGTTTGTTGTGCACTGTTCACTGTTTGTTGCAAAAGTTCATTTCCTCTACAAAATTTGTTGTAACCCATTTGTTCTCTGTTGCAATTAGTTGGTTTATATTGGTTGCATTGTGCATTTAATTTTGTGCTTTTCTCTTCTTAAAAAAAAGAAAAAGAAACTTGCTCTCCACAAGGAGATAACGGATACCATGGATGATATTCTTCCGAAATGTGTCTAGAGAATAATGGTTGACAAAATTATTGAAGACAATAGCTTCCCGAACAATGAAGAGAATAATTCCAAAGATGGTGGATCGATAAAAAGTAAAACTCCATTTGTTAAGCCTACGTTGATAGAGACGGATTCAGAAATTGAAGTTATGTTTTTGAAGTCCCAGGTAATTGTTGTGGTGTTTTTCAAAGTCCCCGAGATGCATGGGGTAGTTGAACAAAGTGATGTTATACAGATAGAGCCCGGTTCTAGATTGCAGCAAGATATATCATTAGATAAAACTGTTAGTAATATGCACGTTTCAGTTGTTCAAAAAGAGACGAAAGATAATGGTTTGAATAGGGACTCTAGTATGATTCAAAAGGAAAAATGGAAGTGCGTGATTCAATGAAAAATGGTGCATAACAAATTAATTCCATAAATATGGCTCAGAAGTTGGCTACAGGTGAATTAAAGGATTTAAATACAAACAAAATAAAGTGGCTTTGGATAATGTGACAAGCACCAATAAAAGGTCAAACAACCGCCAGATGATGTGGATAACCTAGCATGTGACAGGTTGGTTTATTTTAGTGAGATGCACGGTTCAAGTGTGACACAATTATTTGTGCAACTGTCTCTACTTGTTCATACAATTTCAATTGTGCATTCTTATATGTGCATATATTTTCAGCTTTTAGATTTCCCAACATTTCAGATTTTATAATCTCTTCATACATTTTAGTTTTAAGTTTTCAAAAAATATTGCATTGCATTTTACAATTTGTTTTCATTTTCTACATCTCTGCTTTCTGGTTTTAGTTACTCTTCAACCCATTGCAAACCTGATAACAACTACACCTCCTCACCTTCCTTTAACAAGTTCAATGCTATATGTTATTTCGTAAGTATTAACTTATATGCTTACAAAATTTAAACTAAAGCTACTTATAATGTAAACTTTAAGATTTCAAATTATTAGCAATAGAATGATGAGTGATGTGGTAACTAATATAATAATAAAAAACTTACCTCCTGAAACTGAAAGGAGATTCATGTCCAGCTCTTAACCTGAAAAAGCAAAAGGAGTATTAACAAAGAAGGTAGGTGGTGCATCAATATGTTGATGCTTGGATCTAAATCCATTGTACAACTTAGATCTGACAAGACAATATCAAATTTAGCCTTTCGTTTTCAGTTTAAAAACTGTAGAAAATGTGTGAGATTAGATAAATTCAAAATAATCACATTAGGCAGCAGTTAATCTATTAACAAAATAAAAGAACAGTAATTTTTGTTCCAAATACAAGTTCTTAAATTGACTAAAATATTTTTTACTACCAACTGTCTATATAAAACATTAGGCAATCAATACAACATCCACTATGGTTCATTTAAAAAACATATTACCGTTGAGGATAGTGGCACCAAAAGTACATACCTGAAAGCCAATCTTCGAGAAGTCGACAAAATTATGAGTTGATATCGATCAAGAAAAAATAGCCAGCTGTTAACAAAATAAATTAATAACATTTATTTTTGCAAACATAAGAACTCAGAACCAACTAAAAGCTTGTTTGCAAATAATAATCTATACAATATATTAAACAATCGATCAGCTATTTCTGTTTTTTATATTTATATTTTAGGTTTTAATAGTAGTTTGCACTTTGATTCTTTCTTCTTTTTGAACTAGAGTAATTACGCTCGATTTTCAAAATTATGTAATCAGCGATCAGCTATTTCTGTTTACGTTAATAATTTTGTTTTAAAATTATTAATTTTTGTATACCAATTTTATGATAAAAACTGAATTGCTAATTAAGCATATAAAGAACAGAAATAACTTCAAATTATTAATTAATCTTGCTTTATACTTTATTATCATGGTCATTGACATTCAATGCCAAATACCACAATCGTAAATGCTTTTTTATTGATGTTAGTCATGTTTCTTTTGATACAAATTGCTGTGGATGCTTATCATAAAATGTCTACCAATTTGCACAAAAGTAAGATATTTGTGGTACAAGAGTTACATTGGATGCTTATGATAAAACATCTACCCAATCAACAAAATATTCTATTTATACTGGCAAGCAACAACAGTGTTGGTCAGATGGTTATTTAGCAGTGGTAGCCGAAAACCTTGAATTAATCTTCACATTACCACTCCCTTTATAGTAACCAAACGGTATATCAGTAGCATTAAATAAAAAACAGAGATGTACACTACAGGTAGCAAAGATCTTGAAAAAGTACAATACCTCAACCATCCTTTCAAATGTATGGGTATTTTTCTTTGACCAAAAACCTTCAGAATTTCACAATCCTAACATAGCATAGTCCAAAGCATCTACAAGAAAATCTGCAATTATATCCAAAAGGGAACGATATATGAATCAATGTACACCACAATTATACACAAAACATACTTTGAAATGTCATTATTTTTACAAACTGCATCCTCTTTGCTGAAGCACATGGGTGGTTTTATTCTGAAAACATTTCCATGGAGGCCTCCTTTCCCCACTAAAACACCAAGATCTAAAAGAAAACAGAAGAGAAATAAAGGAACATCTTGTATATATACAATTCTTTAAAAGATTATGCAACTGTCAAAACTGGGTAACAAAGGCTTAAGGGTGCAATCATATACCTTTAAGCTTTTCAAACAATACTGCAGTTTCTTCCTTAGCTGGAGTTTTTTCTCCTCTATTTGTGACTAGCTCTACTCCCAGCATCAATCCCCTCCCTCTTACATCTCCAATAACTGAAAAAGATTCACAAATGCTTTCAAAATTTGATAACACGAGAATTTGGTTCAACTTTAAGCTTGGCTAGCCAAATAATACAATGGGCATCATTATATTTAGTGACGGTATAGAAGAGAAGATCAAGTGTAAAAGAGTTTACTTTCATGCTTTTGCTAAAGTGCAGTCAATCTGTGAATCAAATGAGAACCAACATCAGCACAATGGCTTTGATGCTTCTCCTTGTCGATAACTTTAAGCACTTCAAGTCCCCCAACAGAACATACAAGGTTTCCACCGAATGTATTGAACTGTATCTTTTGAGCCATCACTTGAGCTATCTCAGGAGTTGTCACTACTGCCCCTAGTGGCAAGCCATTGCCAATACGCAACATGAAGCACTCTATATTTACTGTAATAGTACATAAAACGTCCTACCCTTGTCATAATAACCCTAAAGAATAGCTTGTGCAATAAAAGAACTAAGACAGAAGTAAATCCATTTCCCGTTATATGATGTATCATAAGATCGGTACATAATACTATGATGAGCTTATGGCATCTAAGAAGAAGATAAGTAATCGGAGACCTTTGCCATTGTTACAATGTCTGGAACGACACCTTGAGTTCCGAATCCCCAGTAATGACTACAAGTTCGACCAAATCCACTCTGAACTTCATCAGCTATGCATACACCACCAGCTTTGCGAACAGTGTCATATACCAATTTCAAATACCCAGGTGCTAGTTCAACTGCACCTCCCACTCCCTACAAATTGTTGGGAAAAAAACCGTTTCAACATGATCATATTTATCATAATTTTTGAGATAAATGTAATAAAATATTCTTTTCAAAAACCTGAAAAATTTCCGCAATAAATCCTGCAACTTTTCCTGAAGTTCCATAGGTGATGTGATCTTCAACCTCTTTGGCATAACGGGAAGCATCGGATCCAAATGCACCGCGATATTGATCAGGATTCATGACATGATGAATTTCACCCTATGGAAAATAGAAAATATGTAAGACAAAATCAGACAATTTTCATTAAAAGTTATGTCATCTTATACAAATGAATTTCCTTGCGAAAGTGTAATAAACAGACCTGAGGTATGGGGTATTTCCAGATATGTAGGGCAGTCAGACCAATAGTTCCGGCACTTCCACCATGATATGCATTTCTCAAAGCGATCATGCTTAAATTACCCGTGTATAGCCGAGCCATTAGTGTTGCTAATTCGTTTGCTTCGATGCCAGAATTAACGAAATAAACAACTTGCATATATTCAACAAATGTTGTCGTTGCCAAATAGATAAGCCATTATTTAATGGCTAAGCCATTGTTGCTCATTATTAATATGTTTATGTCTCACCAGCTTGGTCTAGAACATACTTCAATACCAATATATTAGTACGAATACCTATCATCACAAACATAATAGATTAGAGTATTTTTTAAAAAAAGAAAAGAAATATAACCAGATATCAGATATCTTTGTTTCCATTTTCCACATATGCATAACAGGGTGAGGGTATGCATATTAGTTTGAAGCACCAAATAATTTGCATTAAAGAAAGAAACTAATCAGTATAAAATCCACCTTCATTTTCTACATCAAAAGTTCAAGTGTAACCCTATTTGTCACCACAATTTTTGCTTTGTTAGTTAAGTGCCGTTAAAAAAGGAAATTAAAGTTAACTATTTTCGAGGCTTGAAGATTTAAATTAAAAGCCACAGAATTTAAATTATGCAAACGTAAAATATTACAGCTTCAAACATTCAAATTGTCAATAAGTAATATTGTAGGATTCAAAATTATTAAATAATTAGATACATCTCCCCTTTGTTAATACAAAATTAAGCTGCATCTTAAACAAAATGAATGCATGCTAAATAAACACATAGTTTTGTTGTATGTTCGTTTAAAATGAAAAGAGGACACTTAAACATTCCCATCATTTGTGAAGTTTTTCATAAACAATAAGTACATCTTAATATTTCAACATTTGTGAAAATCCTCGTATGTGCAAACTTCATTCAGAATTTGGTTAGCTCAATTCTATATCTAAATATGTAACTTATTTAGGGATAGATAAATGGAAGGTACATGGGACATAATAATCTCGGCACAAAATCCAAAGCAACATCGTAAACATTCCTAAGAATTGGATTCAATACGTATATACAGATCATATTTCAGAATATTTTTTCTTAATTATTACATATATAAAATGTGAATAGATTATACTATATAGGAACGAAAAAATAGATACATATAAATTCTAAGATAGAGAAATAACCCGAGTGCAAATCTGAAGTTGAATTAAAAGGAAAGGGAGAAGGCCACAAAACCAGGATTCAGAGCAAGTAGCGTAGTTTTGAAACTACAAACAACATAATTAGTTAACGACGTGAAAGCTTGAAATGAAATAATTTGAAGAGTTAACATGCCTGAAGCTGCAACTAAATCCAAGGGAAGATGTAGAAAATAGAAAATATGGATTCTTAGGCTATAAATGGGTTCGATGTTATTTGAGAAGGCATCGAGCAGTGGGGTTAAGGAATGAAGTGGAAGACGATTGATTTTCATCCCCATTAGAGCAGTATTAAGAAAACAAAATGGGCAAAGCGTGCTCCGAGAAACTCTCCCAAATGCTTCGCATCGAAATCAAAGCCCCAACCCTCTTCCACTGCCCAATCTCACTTGAAATCATGCGGTCGCCCGTAAGTCTTTGCACCGACGTCACCTACGACCGTGCCTCCATCCAACGGTGGCACGATTCCGGCAACATAACTTGTCCTGCCACGATGCTTCCTCTTCCTTCCGCAGATCTCATTCCCAACCTCACCATCCACTGTCTGATCAACCTCTGGTCCGCCGCTAAGCTGTGTAATGACGCTTATACCCTTGTCGATATCATCCGCGATTTGGATAATTTCAAGCTGGGCGATTTCTTCATGGATCTCGATGTCGACGATTCCATAAAAAACGGATTCGTCTGCCTACCTAATTTCGTGGAGAATGTGGTTCGTTTGATTCTGGATAAAAGCCTTGGAATTGAGCTAAATTTGAAAGCATTGGAAATTCTCGAGTTGATTTTTAGTTCAAATTGGATCGATGACAAAGCGGCGGAGGAGGGAAATGGGGGTGATTAATTAAGGCAAAGCGACGGAGGAGGGAAATGAAAGTAATTTGGGGCGTTTAGTTTTGGGAACGGAGGGGTGTTTCTGCACGTAAGTGCATGGTCAACAAATTTAAAAAAAATATAGGAAAACTATAGAACGACTATTAGCCGTTGCGAAATCAAAATGGCCTATAGCCGTTCCTAAATCATTTACAACGGTTGACAACCGTTGCTATTTAGCAACGACTCAAAACAGTTGCGATTCTTCCGCATGGAGGAGTTGCAAAACTGCCAATATGGTGTAGTGCTGGGTCGTTACAGTGATGCTTTAGTTATACCTATAACGCATCACATTCTTTAGTGTGCCTTTTTTGGGTATATTAAGGGGTATGGGGTATTTCATTTGGTATCAGAGCCTAAGGTTACAGGATTCCTAAAAATTTGTTTTAAAAGTAAAGTATTTTTAAAAGGTAACATATCTTCAAACTAAAAGTATTTTTCAGAAAGAAACTCTTATTATAGAAAGAGTTTTCGAGTATAAAAGAGTTTTTATGAAAATCCCCTCAAAGTCCAGTTCAACCTTCTTTCGATTCTTTCAGGCCTAAATTTTCATTTCTTTACATAGAATGGCAGATGCCCCATATCTTCTAGAGGGTGTCCAAGCCACTGGCTGGTTCCGTAGATACCTCCAACTTATAGCACCATAGGTGCAAGGCTAAGCGTCCAACGCACCACTGGCAGGTGGAGGACTCGTTAATCCACCTATAGCAGCCAATTTTTCTTAGCCATACAAGGACTTCGCTAGCCTAGGAGGCAAGACATTTTCTAGCATAGAGGATTTAATGGAGGCACAAGCTTGGTTGAGTAATACGATTCAGATATTTGGGCTGTTAGAATTGAAGGACCGATAGAGAGTTCGACTTGCATCTTGGCAGCTGAAGGGAGAAGCTTCTTACTAGTGGGAGATCATAAAGATGGAAGGTAGAGACATTGATTGGTTTGGATTTCGAGAAAGGTTTGGGAGAAAGTTCTTGTCGCAAGCCAAGGGAAGCATGCAGTTGGAGAATTTCATTAGTCCGAAGCAAGGAAGTCTTTCAGTGAAGGAGTATATAAATCAGTTTAATAAGCTACCGCGGTTCGGGATGGAGCTTGTTAATGCACCGCATGAGAAGGCCATCAAGTTTGCTAAGGTTTTGAACCAGCCCCTTCAAGGGTTGGCATTGACACATGTACCTATGGGAGCGACATAAGAGTCACTTGTGAAGATGGCTCTCATTCAGATGTTGCTACGAAAGAAGGGGTTAAGGAGGTTCCTAAATCAGAAAACTCTAAGAAGCAGTGGTGGAAGAATAAGAAGGATAACGACAAGAAGGAGGAGGACCTCAAAAGAAGATCAAGATGGGCGAAAAATTTCAAAATTATGGATTGATTGGGCATTTCACAAAGGACCGTAAGAAGGACACAATGAATGGAAGGTGTTACAACTTTGGGCAGCCTAGGCACCTTAATAAAGCTTGTCATCAGAGGGCGGGGAAGAGAGCAGGCACACCTGCAGTGCAAGTACGGGCTTTGGATGTAGTACCTTCTAGTAGTGGATAGGATCGAGGTAGGAAAATCTCTGTAGAAGGTTTGATGTCTATTTTGGATTTTCCTATTCAAACTCTTTTTGACTCGAGAGCATCACATTCTTTCATTTCTAGTTCCTTGGTTGCTTATTTGCACTTAGATATTTCTCTAATAGTAGACCCTATAGTTGTTTCAAATCCCATAGAAGGATCGGCACATTTATCCATGATTTTAGGGGTTTGAATTTTTTTTATACTAGGCGTAGAATTTGACTATGATGCCTATGTATTGCGATTTTCAGGATATGGGATGAGTTTGAGGATGGACTGGTTATCCACTTATGGAGCGATATTAGACTGTGAGAGGAGAGTTGTCAGAATAGAGACATGTAGCGGAAGAAATCTCGAGGTTTCTTGCAACCCATAAGGGTTAGTCATGTTGAGCTTCCTTTATTCCCTTGATTCATCACTAGGAGAGTTAGATTCCGTTCCAGTCATCAAAGATTACCCGGATGTTTTTGAAGAGGTTAGGGGACTGCCCCTTAAGAGAGAGATTGACTTTTGGATATATCTGAATGACAATGCTAAGCTAATGGCATTGTCCATGATACATATGGTTCCTAGGAAGAGGAAGGAGTTAAATAGATTGTTGAGCTATTGAGAAAGGCTTCATTCGATGAAGCATATCCGAGTGGTGAGTGCCAGTCATCTTCCCTACAAAGGCAGATGGTTCCCTTCGACTTTGCGTAGACTATAGAGAATCGAATAAGTTCACAAAGAACCGTTACCCACTTCCTAGGATAGACGATCTTTTCGATTAGTTGGTTGGCTCTTTAGTATGTTCTCAGCTTGAATTAGCCCCTGGATTTCATCAGTTTAGGGCCGCTGACGATAGAATCGATAAGACAACATTTAGGACAACCGATGGATTCTTTGAGTGGTTGGTTATGCCATTTGGGCTGACCAATATCCCAACCTATTTTGTAGATTTGATGATATGTGTTTTTCAAAATGTCCTAAATAAGTTCATTGTAGTGCTTGTGGACGACATTCTAGTGTTTTCCAAAACTATGGAAGAGTATGCTATTCATCTTGAGGAGGTTCTTCGTACACTTCATGTTCATCAGTTGAAAGCAAAATTCTTGAAGGGTCACTTTTGGCGTGAGGGGGAGCGTTTCTTGGGGCACGTAGTCTCAAGGGAGGGTTTAGCTGTGGATCCCACTAAGATAGTAGCAGTACATGATTGAAGGCCTCCAAGAACGCTACTGAAGTTAGAAGCTTCCTAGGTTTGGCTGGCTATTATAGGTAGTTTATCGGAGATTTTGATAAGATTTCAGCACCGTTTACTCGCCTCACTAAGAAGAATATGGAATCCGTGTGCGACGTAGATTGTGAGGATTCCTTTATGATGCTGAAGTGGGCCCTTACTAGTGCACCAGTGTTAGTTTTACTCGGCAGAGTTAATCTTTTACAGCATACACTGATGCATGTGGGATGGGTCTTGGAGCAGTGCTGATGCAAGAAGGGAGGGTAGTATGTTATGGAAGTAGACAGTTGAGAACTCATGAGAAGAACTACCCACCCATGATTTGGCATTAGCCGCTATAATTTTTGCGCTCAAGTCTTTGAGACATTACTTTCTAGGAGATAGGTTCGAGCTTTTCACTGACAATAAGTCACTAACGTACCTGTTCTCATAAAAGGATTTCAACTTGAGGCAGCAGCACTGGATGGAGTTTTTGGCATCATATGACTTTGAGATAGCCTACACCCTTGGTAAAGGATATGTGGTTGCAGATGTGTTAAACGGGAAAAGAGCAACCCATAGTCCAACGTTCGTGGTGTGGAATATCCTAGAGTTTATTTCCATCTTTGATTTTAAGCCATTTACGGACATTACCCCTGGATTATTAGCAGCACTTGAGGTTAAACCAACCCTCATAGATTAGACTGGCTCAAGGCAGCGAGTGGATTCAGAGCTTATGGATATTTTGGATAGGATTAGCAGGAGAGGTCTCTAGACATCTCCAACGTTATTCCATTGATAGTAAAGGGTGGCTAAGGAGAAATGGAAGACTTTGTGTCCCCTGCACTAGTGATTTGACGAAAGTAGTTCTAGAAGAAGCACACCATTCTCGAATGACTATTCATTCTGGTGGTGATAAGATGTATTGGGGCATGAAGTGAGTGTTTTATTGGAGCAGCATGAAGAAGGATGTGGCAGAGTTTGTAGCTAAGTTCCTTGTGTGCCAAAGAGTTAAGGCTTTGTAGCAGAAACCCAGCAAATTACTTCAACAATTGGATGTACCCGAATGGAAGTAGGATAGTGTTTCGATAGACTTCATAGATGGTTTACCCCAATCTAGGAAGGAGAATACCAGTATTTGAGTGATTGTAGATCATTTGACTAAGAGCGTCCACTTCATTCCGGTTAAGAGTAAGAGGATAACACCTTATTTGGAATCCTTATATGTTCATGAGATAGTCCAACTTCTTGGAGTTCCCTCTAGCGTAGTGAGCGACAGAGACCTTATAGCAAGTTTTGAAGGAGTTTGCAAGAGGCTTTAGGTACACAACTTAGATTGAGTACGGCCTATCAACCCCAAATGGATGGCCAAACGGAGAGAGTTAATAGAGTTCTTGAGGATTTGTTGAGGATGTGCATTCTTGATTTTGGAGGAATTTAGGAGGAGCATCTTCCTTTAGTGGAGTTCGCATATAATAATAGTTTTCAGGCTAGCATTGGGATGGAACCTTTTGAAGCCCTTTATGGAAGACCTTGCAAATCGACTTCGTGTTGGTGGGAGTCTATAGAAAGATTGCTACTTGATCCCGACATGGTTTGAGAGACATCAAAAAAGATTGATTTAATTAGAACAAGAATGAAGATGGCTGAAGATAGACAGAAATACTATGCAGATAAGCGGGGAAGGGATATTGAGTTAGAGGTAGGAGATTAAGTTTTCATTAAGATGTCTTTGCTAAGAAAGGTAGTGAGATTTGGATCAAGTGGGAAACTTGCTTCCAGATTCATAGGACCGTTCGACATTAGAGAAAGGGTAGGGAAGATGGCGTATCGGATAAAGCTACCAGAGAGGCTCGTGGGATTTCATGATGTTTTTCATGTTTCGCGCTTGAGAAAGTGCTTACATGATTCAACAAAGGTAGCGGAATCTAACCAACTTGAGGAAGTTGAAGTGGAGAGAGAGGCATCGGTTGTCGTATTCCTACCAAGATCGTTGGACGTGATATCAAGAAGCTTAGGAATAAGGAAGTATCTTTGGTTAAGGTGCAGTGGGGAGATAACACTGAGGATGCTACGTGGGAGGCCGAGGAGAAAATACGTACCTCTTATCCACATCTTTTCGATGGTACGTCTTGAATTTCCTATTTCCGTCTTTAGTTTTGAATAGGGTCTTTCTTTTAGTAACTTTGGAATGGTAGATCTTAGGATTTAACCTATGGATGGTAGGACCGAATGTAAACATGTTACTAGAACAAGTTATGTATGATGGACGCTAGTGGTTGGAAGTGTTTACTAGTCAATGCTAATGGACACATATATACACTAGGCACTATTATCTATTAGAGATCGGCCTAGCTAGGTCAGTAAAACATATGCATATGGATGTATGTGAATTTTCATTTTTATTTTATTTCCGTGTTTGCTATAAATGGATGATTATCATATAATTGTTGCATTTGGATGATGATTGTAGCATACGTATAGAACTACCAGTCATCATTAGGGAATTTGAATTCATTTGGATACATGGCACAGACATGATTGCATTAAAGGAGGTTGACTGAATCAGCAGACTGCTTAATCTTTTGCATTAGTTACGGACATTGACACTACACTATTGCATATAACATAAATTGCATTAGAAAGCTTTAGGGCAATGGATGTAATGGATTATGGTTGAATATGTGAGTTGTAGAATTTTGATGAAAATATATATTTCATTCTTCTGTCCTCGGAGACTTCGAGGAAGAAATTCTTTAAGGAAGGGAGAATGTAACAATCCAACATTTGAGCTATAATAATTAATTAACGAACTAATTATATAATAAAATAAGTTTGTGAAATTTTCAGAATCGAGCTACGGGGGTTGCACCATTGTGTTCATGGTAATTTTCTGATCAATTTCCATATATCACTTGTCCAAATTCGAGTCATCATAGAAAAGATATGAAAGTAAATAAGAAATCAAAAAAAATGAAAAATAAATAACAATAAGGGGTCAGGTCGACCGCATAGGAGTTTGGTCGATCCGCTTAATTCTTGAACATTGTTTCGTTCTTATACGTCAAATTTTTATTTTTCTTCAATCCTGTGTGTTCGTGCTTCCATCCGACGATTACTAGCGAGCCTATGATGTGGTTGCACCAGATGTAATCTTCAAATCCAACGGCCTGAGATTCCTAAGCTACACTATAAATAAGATCCTAGGCCAAGCTATTTTTCTCATTCATATTTTCTCCCAATGGGTTCATTGCCTGAGCCTGAACCCTAAATAGAATTTTTTTCCAGGGAGAAGACCTTTTTGATAAAAATATTCTACGCCCTAGAACTTGATCCGAGAAGACCAAGGATTAGAGCTAAGGACCATAAGTGTGTGTTTTGTAATTATTAAAGATTTTAAGTAATTTAAAATAATAGGGTTCTTAATAGTTGTAGTTTTTCTGCAATTTTGAGACAGTTTTTATATAAGTTATTTATAGTTAGTTTTTTTTTAAAAATTTAATCTATTTTTTCAGCTATTTACAATTATTTGTATTTATTTACATCTGTTTTATGTCAGAATTTAGCATGTAAATGTTAGTTTCTTTTTATTCCTTTTTACGCAAATGAAATATAAGAAAATTAAAAAGAGGAGAATTCCCTAATATAGATTAAATAGAAATAAATACTGAATTTATGGAAATTAGATGTAAAATAAGAACTGTAATAAAAATAAGATAGATTGAAATAGGAAAATTTGATACATTTACAAGCATGTTTATAACTGGTGATTATAACTAAAAAGATAGAATAGAAGAGTAACAATTATAACATAGGTTATAATTAAGCAGAATGAACAGAAAGGGCCTATTTTAAAAGTTGGATTAAGTTAATAAAAAAATATAGCACAAATAACAGAAGAGACTTATTTTAAAACTTACAGTAAGTTAATAAGCAAACATAGAAGAAGGGCCGGTACCAACAACATTCCTTTTCAGTCAGAAGCTGATGGTCTCACAATAGTTAGGTGAGGCTGGGACACGCTTATGCTAATTAGGGTACATAAGTGGCCAATAGATAGAAGCTTAAATCTGGGGATTTAGGCAAGGGGTGCAACTTGAATTTTTTTTCGGACCAGTACCAACAACATTCCATTTCAAACTAGGACTGACGGTCTCACAACACTTAGATGAGGCCGGGCGGCATTCCCATTCAAACTAGGACCGACGGTCTCACAATAGTTAGGTGAGGCTGGGCATGCTTATGCTGATTAGGGTAAATAAGAGGTCATAACAGGGGGCGACGGTTAGTGTGTACCAGCGATAACCGAGCCTGCGACATCGATTAAGGTAGATAATTTGCTACTGCGTTCTAAGTGCTAAGAGGTGTCTTTTGCTGTGACCAGCATGATTAGATTCATAGTGGCACAATAGAGATAGAAGGCCGATCAATGGGTAGAATTAGAATTTCAGCCTAAATAAAGTAGGATTAAGGTTTCAGCCTAATCACAGAAGTTTAGGACAAGTGCAAACAATCACAATTAAACAACCAAACAGAATCAGAAACAGTATTTTACCCCAGTTTATCTTCTCAGTATTTCTTTCCATACTAAAACTATTGCTTAGTCTATTATCTTTATCTTGCATAGAAATGCTAGTAATTACTTTCACTCACCAGACTTATTGTCTGACCCACTCCTCTGTTTCCCCTTTTTCCCCCATAAGCCATCGGAGTCGAGGATAATAGATTCAAATTTCTCGGAGATACATTCCTAGAGTTCTTCATGTATTCTTCTTCTTCTTTTAAGTTTTCTTTTCATTTGGCTTTTGATGTATTGGTACTTTATGAGAGGGATGATTTTTATTGTTTATGTACTCTGATGATGTGACTGAGATTGTATTTTTCATAAGACATGTGTATTTGGTTTTTAAGACATATTTCGTTTTTATGACTTATTTTATGAAGTAATGATAAGTATTTTAAATGTTTCCGCTGTTTTTTTTGTGAAACTTAGTATCTGTGATACTTTAGCCATACCTATAACGCACCACATTCTTTAGTATGCCCTTTTTGGGTATACTAAGGGGTGTGGGGTATTTCACGTAGGTTTTGCCAAAGCTGGATTAAATTTGCATGTCACTTTTATTTCCACATTTACTCTATTATTATCTATGCTGCAATTTTTATTTATCTACGAATTTTTTATAAACCCTATTCACCGCCCTCTAGGATTAATTCGATCCTATAGTATTCTATATCTAGTGATTAGTTCCTTACTACAAAACTGACTATCTTCTTTGTAGTAATCATGGATAGGGGTTCTGCCTCTACCCATTTGGTGAAGAAATCTATGACCACTATGGCATAGTTTGCTCCTCCTTTTGAAATTGGAAGTAGTCCTATTAGGTCTATGCCCCATATGTCGAATAGCCATGGACTTGGGAGTGGGATGAGCTCAAGGGACGATCATCTATGGATACTTGCAATTCGTTGACATCTGTCACACTTCCTCACAAATTCCTTTGCATCTTGGAGCAAGGTAGGCCAATATTAGCTTTGTCTCAATATTTTTTTGCTAAGTTCTTTCCCCTTGAGTGATCTCGACATCGACCCTCATGTACTTCCTTTATGACCCGCATACCCTCTTCCATGGAAACACACCTAAGATAAAGGGTAAAGTACCCTTTCTTATATTATGTGTCATCAATGAAGGAGTTGTATAAAGTTTGGTATCTTATCTTTCGAGCCTCATTCCTATTCGGAGGTGAAACTCTGTTTATGAGGAATTGTATGATGGGAGCCATTCAGTCATTCTCCTCAGTTTGTTGAGGTGGGAGTTTATGGGAAGCTCTTGACTTTTCATTTTCTCTTGATTTTGTGTACGTTGAATGGCGGGCTGCTGGGGTCGGATCAGGACTAGTATTTGATTATCTTCTTTTATATTTGGCTTTGCTTGATGCCCAATTTGTACTGCCTTCATTTCATTGGCCATCTTGGTACTAGCCAGTTTTTCTAAGGATTCGACAGATGAGTTGCTTTCACATAGGATTTGTTCTATCCCAGATTATTCAAACTACTTTGCTAATTTCATAGATAGTTCCGCATATTTAGCTAACATTGGTTCCTTCATTTAGTAATTTCCCTACACTTGGTTCACAACTAATTGGAAATCACTGTGAATTTTAATGTGGATTACCTTCATTACCTAGGTCATTCTTAGGCCTAGAAGGATGGCCTCATATTCTGCCACGTTGTTGGTTGTTGTGAAACCAAGTTGTATTGCTCTATGCAGCTTCTACCCATTCAAGGTGATCGGTACATATCCAATTCCTGCCCTTTGTTCATTCGATGCTTCATCAATGAACAAATACAAGAACTGTGGGGTGTTTGCTTCTTCCTTTGAATGGGGTTCAACAGGTAAGGTGCATTCTATGATGAAATATGCAAGTTGTTGACCTTTGACTGCCTTCCTGGGAAAATAGGTGATGTCGTACCGGCTAAGCTCCATTGCCCATTTTAATTGGCAGCCCAATGTCTCTTGCTTATGTAGAATTTTCCTAAGAGGTTTATCTGTAAGGACTTTGATGAGATGCCCTTGGAAATAGGGTCGCAGCTTTCCTGCTGTAAGGAGTAGGTTGTACACAAGATTTTCAACAACTGAGTGGTTTATCTCCACCCCTAATAACCATTTTCTTGTAAAGTAGACAGGCTTTTTCACCCCTTCATCCTCTCATACCACTGCATCATTAATAGCTTTATGAGTTACACCTAAGTAAAGGTATAAGTTCTCACCTGCCATAGGTTTTGATAATATAGGAGTACTGACCAAATGATCCTTTAGGTTTTGGAATACAGCCTCGCACTCCTCAATCCATTCAAAGTATCGGGTCTTCTTTACTCGATCGAAGAGTGGGATGCACTTGTTAGTTGGTTTGGATGTAAATCTACTTAGTGCTGCTACCCTGGCATTTAGACTCATCAGATTCGGGTTTTTTGGGATTTTCATTCCTCGTATGACCTTAATCTTTTTAGGATTTGCTTCAATTTCCACGTGCACTCAATATATACCATAGAAACTTTCCTAATTGGATGACGATAGTGCATTTCAAAGGATCCAACTTCATATTATATTGCCTTAGGACTGCGGATGTCTGCTCTAGGTCTTGGTCATGGTTTGATGCTACTTTTAACTTAACTAACATATCATCCAAATATACCTCCACATTCTTCCTAATCTGCTCAACAAACATCATATTAACCAACCTCTAGTAGGTTGCCCTTGCATTCTTGATAGGTTCCCCCTACGTTCTTAAGCCTAAATGGCATGACTTGGTAGCATTGTAATCCTTTATTTGTCACAAAACTAGTGTTCCTAATCTGGTTCAAACATAGCTATCTAACTATACATCGAATATGCATCCATGAATGAAAGTAATCCCTACCCACTAGTCATGTATACTAGTTGATCAATCCTTGGCTAGGGAAAACTATATTTCAAGAAAGCCTTATTAAGGTCAATGAAGTCTATGCAAGTCCTCCATTTCCCTTTAGGCTTTCTTACAAGGACGGGATTGGAAATCCACTTCGGGTAGTATACCTCCCTAACGAATCTTTTCTCCTTTAACTTCTTAACTTCCTCGTGTAGAGCATTATATCTTTCCTGGTCTAGAGTTCTACGCTTTTGTCCGACTAGGTGAGCATCCAGGTCGATGTTCAGTGCATGGAAAATGATGGCTGGGACTATTCCTACCATGTCTGAATGAGTCCAGGAAAATATGTCTTTTGGTTTTTTTAGGAAGTCTATCAATTCATCCTATGTCTCTATACTAAGGTTATTTCCTTTCTTGAGCACCTTTGCGAGGTCCTCTAGATTATTTATATGTCTTCAAGATCATCTACCAGCTGTAGTTCTTTCCTTGTCGCCCTTAACCTCGGGTCTATCTCACTTTCTGATTCCTCTTCTAGTGGTGAGTTCACAGAATATGCTTATTTATGAGCTTCCTCAAAGAAATACTGCATGTAAATTGAATTATATTCATCAGCGCCTATTATATGCATATATGTCCTCTTCTCTTTTTTCTCAGGTTTTGGGGGTGCATGATTACTTACTTCAAGGTTAGTTCGAGTATCTGATACCAGTGTAGTTTTATGTACCGGCTTGACTTCTTTTATGTTGTTATCATTACAAATATCAAGAGAGATAGCAGAATAATTTGGAATTTCTTGCTAGAGTTAAGAATTACATTGTATAGTTCTCTAGCCAAAAATTATTCTCCTTTCACTGATCCTATTCTTTTCGATGTGCTGAATTTCATGAGCATGTCTTTTTAAGAGATAATTGCCCCCAGATCAATCAGAGCGGGCCTTCTTGAGAAATCATTATATGGTGAGGGCTGATTGATGATCAAGAAACTTACATAAAATGACTTGTCTAATGGGGCACTTCCAACCTTAATGACCTAGTACGCCGACCCCACTCAAATTGTAGTGATGTTGTTGAATACAAAGATTGGTTAAGGGCTCAGTTTTAAGATCTTTGATGGTAATTTCATTTGATCATAAGGAGACTTGAAGATGACGTTTACTGAACTTTCAGAATTGACAAAGCTTTTTTCATAGTACAATTTGATATTTATAAGGTGATGATAAGTGGGTCTTGGTGTGGGAGCACAACTCCCACCGCATCGGCTATCGTAAAAGTTATCTCTAGTGTAGGTTACTATTTGACATGGAAAATTTTCGTTTTCTGGATCTTGGCCTCCTGCACATATCCCTCAAACGCTTTTTTGCTTATGACAATAAGGTGTGATCCCCTATGGATTGAAGCTAATAGGTTTAAAGGGTTCCTCGCGTGTTTATTAAGGTCCGGAGTTAGATTTCCTATCCTATTACTACCACTTTCCCTCTCGAAGCAACTCGAGTAACCCTTCCAATCAACCTCTCTATCTCATTCTTTAGATGTCAGCGGTTGATGGTATGATGACCATTTGCTCAGTAAAATCGGCATTATGCTCCACCTCGGTTTCATTTTGGCTTCTTTCCCTTATTCGGCACATTGTATGCTAGCTTAGCCTTGGTCATGTCATATATATCTGTCCAAGGGTGTGAGTGTGGGATTTTTTTGTAGTGAGGTTTAACTTCTTCTATCGCTTCACATGCGGGTGATAACCATCTGCTCCATTTTTCTTATCATAACTAGGGGCAAATATTCCATGAGATTTTGCTATAGACCAAGCTTCTTCTATCCTAATGTAACCACCTACCCTTTCGTAGAAAGGTTTCATGCCATGGAAAGACTTTCTGCTATTTTTGTCCTACATAGTGGTTCCTCTCCTAATTCTGACACGAGCCACCGTTCATTATGCTTCTTCGCTAGTCGTCCTAATTCGGAGGGCTTCTGCCTTGAAGAGCTTAATGAAACTACACAGGCTTTCATTCTCACCCTGCTTTACACACGATATGGTATTGATATATAGAGAGGCTTTTCTTCCTGAATTGAATTGTCTTAGAAAATTGGCTGATAATTGTCTCCAAGACCGAACTTCTCTTGGTCTGTGTCTTCTGAACCACCATAAGGTTGGACCATATAAGTATACAGGGAACATTTTGCATCAGGCTATTCTTCTAACCTTCAGGATGTCCACGAAATATTTGAAAGTGCTGAGGTAATCCTAGGGGTTGGTACTTCCATCAAACATGTCAATTGAAGTGGCTTTGAAGTTATTGAGAAAATTTTCCTCAATAATGATCTCAACGAAGGGGGAGAAAACTCCTTCCTCTGTTTTATTCTCCAGTATTCTACTGGAAAATCCTTGCTAGCTGCTCCACTCAAGTGCTTAGCTGATGGATTTTGCGTTCTCTTGGGTCAACCAAGGATGAATTATCATCATATATGGTATTCTCATCATCTCTGGCAGATAGGGTTTGTTTTTCTAGTAGAACGAATGCAGTGAGTTATGGAGTGGGAAGGAGAAGATGGTCTATGAATGAGTGTTGGGTCACTAGTTTTCTAATCCTTCCATGCATTGGTTTATTTGTTGTGTGAAGGATTGGAATGCGACCAGGATAGGGTCTACGAGGACCTCGGTTGAAGCCCCTACTTCAACTTGGGTTTTCGAATGTATAATTGATTTGTTAATGGTGTTTGCAGCCAAGTGTAAATTTTTTTAGATAGGAGGGATAGGTGAATCGGTGAGATTCATGGTACGTGGTGTAAAGTTTTGCTGGATGTAGGAAATGAACGGAGGTCGGCTCTTCTTCTAGCCCCAAAATATGGTGGTGTACTTTTTGTCTCCCAACTCCTGAATTAAGTGTGAAGTAATAAGCATGCCAATTACCTCATTTGAATTAGCAAATTAAGTAGTATTAAATTTTCCATGAAGTACTGACTATGCTGTTGGATGCTTACACAATTAGGTAGTTGCACTTTAACTTTTTGTTAAAATGTCAAATCCAACTAGTATTTAATTCAAATACAAATAAGGTAAGATTTGGCACTGAAAACTAAGTAGGTAAATAATAAAAGCAGGAAATGATAAAGGACACATGGAATTTATGTAGTTCGGATATAAAGGAATCCTTGGCCCATGGAGGGAATTTCCCTTTCTTCATTTCTCATTAGTTTGGTACAAGTTACCATGGCAGAGAGTATAGTGAAACCTTAAATGTATTCGAAAAAGAGAAAAAGGTGAAAATAGTCCCTTTAATGCAACAATGATTTTTCTATTTATAGTATTGGAACGTAGGCAGATTGCTAGAATTCTTTTCTCACCGTTATGCTTTAGCTCTTGGATTCTACCAGATGTCATCTATTTGTGTTGCCTGTTCGATATATCTTGATTGCTGATGTGTCTTTGGTAGGAAGCTTGAGTAGAAGGAGGGAACTCCTAAAAGTAGAGAGGGAACATTCCAAATTGCGGTGGGAGAATTTAGCTTTGAATTAGCTTTGCATGTGAATCCATGGGGGAGACGTTAAGTGTTACACGTTGGCTTCGAGATACTACCATCACATCTGTAATAACTGATGTTTGATTCTTGCAAGATGCTACGGTGCTTGTATCTTTGCTGCTTATCTGATTTGCACTTGTTTGTTTGACAACATATCGTGGTGAAGTTGCACTGCCCTACCTTATCTTGGGTTTTAGTTTGCTATGCTTATGGACCTGACCTAAGCTAGATGTGATTCAAGTTGACCTTGTTGTTGATGTGCACAAATTGTTAATAGATGTGGAGGAGTTAGTATCTCTACCATCATCTTATAAGTATGGATCTACGTTGGAGCACTATTTGAGTGGTCTTGTACGCAGTCCTTTACAGTGCTCTTTCACTCCTTAACGTACTGCTTAGGTTGCGTTCAACATGTGTAGTGCAGATCCGCTCCCGAAGATGTTAATATAGTATGAGTTTTGCTGATAGCGCAGTATGGTTACCAGTCTCTTTTGCTTTTGCGTGCTACATATCATTCCCATGCCCAACATTGTCTATTTTTCTGGGATGCGTCGTATTTCCAAAGTAGCCAATAGCATTGCAGCACAATATCTATATTTTGCTTTAGCTTTGTGCATTGCAATTGCCTCTTGCTCCATTTTTGGGGCTCATCTTTTGAGTGCAGTATTTCATACCTTTTTTGCTTATTTCTTCTATGGAACCTCCGGCTAAGGTTAAGTGTAATGACCGTAGGCTGATTCTCTGTGTAGTATCGTTTGGACTGTTTTAATTATTACACCTTTTATCTTGATTTTATTTGCGGAGGCAGCTTTCTCAGCTCTGCACCTTATTTGTTTCTCCTTATGATAATGCGAGAAATGCAGATGTACCACCTTAATAACGGAACACGGTCATAATTCTGTTCTACTCACATCTATGGTGGAACATTATCATAATTCTACTCAAGAGCTCCCCTTATTGAGCCCGCCCTTTGGATAATCACTTCATCTCCAATCATTGAGCCACTATCATTGGAATCTAACTCCATCATCTTGAGTTACCATCATCGAAGTTCCAAATAAATTATATCAAATCTCTCTTACATCGCTTGTTTCTTAACCATCGGTCTTCATCATGCTGTCACATCTCCACTAAACAAAGAATGAATGAACACCTCCAGCATGACCCAAAGACCACATACTTTGCCTCCTAGAAGTTTTGCCCCGATCTAAACAAATCTTTTAAATCAGTATCGACCTGTAGTGGTCGGTATCAATCTGAGCTCTTGACCCTATCTTTATCCGTGACCTTTGGTTGAACTCCTCTTCTCCTTTCTGAAGTCCCTAAGCCAAAACTCAAGCCTAACCCTTCACAGTTTAGGTCGGTACCGACTTGAACACTTAGCCAAAATTTAGCCTTTAATTTTTCCCAGTTCCACTTTCATCTGCGTTGAAGCCAAGCCTGAAGCATTCCAGTACTTTCCCTAAGCAATTACCAAAGTGAAATCCCACCGTGCTGATTTGTCCACCACTTAAACCCTAGGCCTTCACCAACTTACCCAAAGTCAATCCCAAGATTTCCACCAAGTTGCCCGAAACACGACCCAAATCATAATTCCATTGACCATAAGCTCCACTATCGATTTGATTTAGGTCGTCGCGACTAAAATCCAACGTGACAAATTTCATGCTCATCCTACCATGGGCTCCTCCCTTACTCTAGATCTTCTCCTCCATGATTCATCCAATTTCAACCACTTTTGGCTTCGGTTTTCCTCACTCGACAATCTCTTTCCTAACTACCTAAAAGCACTAGCAAACTATATAAAAGCACAACATACCAAACTAAAATATCATACATATACATCCATACACACATGTAATTCATCAAAACATGATAATCATACAAATCCTAATTTAGATCTAACATTTACATTAGCATGTCAATATGATTAAAAGGAGTTGGAAAAGCATTTACAAACCATTTTAAATCATTTTAATTTTAGTTGTAAACATGTATAAAGATGAAATTAATGTTAGAAAATGTTTTCGGATCAAAATCATGTTAAAAACACCTAATTTAATTATATGAACAAGCATAGAATAGTCAGACTTCAAGAACCACTCATAAATATTCAAAGTACCAAATTTTCCCCTTGGATTTGAGAAGAATAGCAAAGAAAAATGAGTTCCTAAGCACCAAAGTGATAGACATCTCCTTTGCTAATTACCCTTCTAATGATGATTTAGTTAAGATTAGTAAGGAAAAGAGATGATTTTTGAAGAGATTAGGGTTAATGGAGGCTTAGAACTATTTAAGGGAAGATGGAAATGACTTTGAACAGTCCCATCAGTCCTCCTTAGGCTCCAATCGTGAAATGGGTTTGTGGGCATAAGTATGGATTAGCTTAAATACTCGATAATATTAGGCAACATCAGCCAAAACTTAAAATAGCCATAACTTACAAACTATTATAACCACTCTATGAAATACGAAACTATCATTCTAAAGTAATGGAAGTGGTTTAAAACCCTACCACGGCTCATATCAAAAGTTATAGGACATACTAGATTTTTTAGGGTCAAATGGTCACATAGAAATTCGATAAAAATTATAGGTTTGGAAAATGTCCCTAAAAGTCATTACATAAAATATCAGAGTCATATAGTCTCATATGGATTAAATAAAAATATTATATGAACATTTGATACATAAAATATGGGTCGTTACAAATGAGTCCAAGACTACGATCATTATAAAGAAGATGAAATTGCCGCATCCTTTTATCCGTCATAAGAAATTTCATTTTTTGGTCTTATATATAATGGCTTGTAGATATTTAAGAGTACGTGCTAATGCTTCACTGTCCATTCTTCTAGGAACATCTATAGATGTATCAAATAATAAAGTTAACAATTTGAGTGGAATTAACTCTATCGAAATTAAGGACGGTAGTAGAACTTACGTCCTGATAACTATTTCTAGCCCAAGTGAATAATGTATAAAGAAGTATTCATCTTTTGAAATAGCTGAGCTCATTCCAAAGATCGATAATTACACAACAGCCTTTAGATCGTTCTAAGTAAGTCAAAGAATGGATTTCCATTTGATTTTTGAAGCTATATAGATATCAAATCCCCTTAGTGTGAGCATCCTTCCCAAATGATGAAGGTAAACTATATATATGTTGTTTAGAGAAGCATAATTATTTAGGTGAAGCTGAACATAGGCAAGCTTCATGAACTGGAGGATGAGTCTGATGAAGTGATTAAAAGGAGGAACACCTCTAGAGATGCACATATAACGATTGCATGCAACATAGCCCTTAGGTGGATCATGTGCTCATTGAAAGGACTGCTTGGAGCAAAATGTCCTCATTGAAAGGACTGCTTGGAGCAAAATGTCCTCAATGGGAATTTCTTGCCTTTCACAGATTCTCCTAAGGCCCTCTTCATTGAGAGTAAATGTAGGATAATCTTAGGGGTTATTGAGGATTAAGGCACCTTCAATGTTGGTATCGGGGTCAATCCTCGCATAAGCTTCATCACCCATTACGAAAGGGACCACCTACAAAGATTGTCTTGTCGAATAATGAGGTGGTTGAGGTCGAAAAGACAATAAGGTAGATGGCATAGTAGATCATGGTATAGAAACTGAATCAATTGCAGTCAAGAAAAACTCCAATGTAGATGGACTTGTACCCATTATAGAGAAATGCAAGGAACGTCTACAGTTCATGACTACTAAAAAACCCAATGGATGAGTAAGGTCAGGTAGAAACTAACTATGAACTTCATGCTAAAATTATGCCATGTGTAACTGATGTATAAGACCTAATGGATGTTAATGTCTGTTGACCGACCACTTCATTAGTGATATGCAATTCAATTTATGCATCGTGCATCCTGTTTCCAAAGCATGGAGAACACATGAACACCCTTTGTAGGTGGAGTGCTCGTGCTATTGGAAAAAGAGCTCTATTGTACTATGAAACTATGTGTTGGATCTTATCTGTTATCGTACCACTTACGGTAACAGAATCTTGCCCAAAGAAACATGGAACCTTTCTTTGTAAGGACACCGAAGTGAAGTGCCGGACTTAAAGAGGTAATAAGAAAGTCTATTGAATGCTGGAGCATGCTTGATGTGACCATTATCTAAAACTGTACCATGAGATTTCACTCATTGATCCACATTCGGCCAAGAAGCACTAGAACCTTCAATCCCCATCCTTGTACTTAGAAAACATTAGCCAATGTTCTAAAGATTCAAGGCCACCCAAAAACCCTAGGTCACGGCTTGGTAAAACTCAATGTCAACTTGAAGCACATGAGAAATAGGAGAAACCTGAGTTGCTCCTAGAAATTCTTTTGAAACAATTCATGTCATCCTAGAGTTTTCAATGCCATTCAAATTCTTTGCATGCCCAAATCAGAACCAAGGAGGAGGAGGAAGTCCCAGCCATGGCCAAATGCATTCGACATTCCCTGATCGACACTGGAAACCCTTAAGGCAATGCTACTTGTCTAAGATTGAAGCAAGTGAAAATGGCAATGTTAAATGCAAAGAAATTGAGGTAAACTTGAATCAGATTACGACAAGTTCGTTAAATTAGGTATGAGTCTAAAAGAAGTTGGCGGGGATGATAAGAGATGTGTAGCGATGTTGTAGGCTGGTGATGGTGAGAATCGAAGTTCAAATCGAGGGTTGGAGAAAGACCAGAGTCAAACTCGTATACGATAATGAAAGATAGAAGAGGGAAAGTGAAGTGTAAAATCACTTACTTTATAAATAGGAACTCAAAGTTCCTAGCAAAACTCGGTATCGAGGTATACTTCACAACTCAGTACTGAGTTGAACTTTTTAATAAAAGAGGGGGAAGAAGAAATGAAAGAAATGGAAAGGAATGGCTAGTAATGGAAAAATTAATGGAAAGACATAATAGAATAATGGAACAACCTAACCGACTTATCAAAAGAAAGGACTTCTATAATTTCCAAACTCAATTAACAACTCTTGATAGAATATTGCAGATATTGTATCATACAAATGATTTGGACCTTTGACTGCTCAAAGCAACGTGATGGTCCAAAAGAGATGCATTACTTTGTGAAAACAATTCAAAGGATGAAGACATCTATGCATATCATAGTTCGAAGTAGATAGCTTTTCATGATCCAAAACATGCCTTGTTAATATAAGGCATAATTTAGGGGGCATGTGTTATCCTACCTTTGAACTAGCTAATAGTTGACAAACCAGAACCACTGAACGACCACGAAATAAAACCAGAAGTTCAAGCCTAGAAATTAAATTCAATAAATTCCAAAGAATCGACGTTGAAGCTCGCTTGCCATTGGAAAAAACATAGTCACTCTTTAGACAAGTCAATAAGCTTGAAAAAAGTAGTGAAGCACCGACTTAAGCGTCTTAACTCGGTACCGAGTCAAGTATGTTGACTCAGTATGCCATGTTAAAATAAAGTGAAGAAACAACTAAGGAAAACAATGTATGAAACCAAGTATGATAAATTGGCACTCCTTTTTCAACAAGTTGAAAACAAGTGTGTAGCAAAGTAAAAAAGTGTGAAGAAACCACAAGTCGATTTTGACTAACTTGGTACCAAATTGAGAATTCAGATGAAGAGCTGGCCACGATCTTCTTCTGGAGCCTCCTGCTAGATGTAGAGAATGCGAGGGCAAGGTTTCGAAGCTTATTTCACTGATCTACATCTATAAATAAAGGGGGACGTGCAGAAAATCAAGATCTTTTTTCCTTTTAGAATTATTTGATTTTACACCGATACTCTGTTGGATTCTTTTCCAAGTTATAAGCAACCGAGTTGTTAAATACTTGCTATAAAGAAAGAAATTATTAACAAAGTTGATAGTGGATGTAGGCCAGAGTAATTGTCAAACCACATTAAATTTCTTATGTGGTTTCCTCATTTTCAATTTCTTTATTTCTATAACTACTGCTTACGTATCGATAAGGTGTTTGTCCCACTTTTGTTACAAATATTTTGCTGCTTTGATTAAGAGTTTCTTGAAGTTCTTACCGATAGTTCTACCTTGATACTTCAAATTTTTCCTATCCACAAGTTAGACCTAGAGAGTAGTAGTTGTAAGACCCTTGTCTACTTGAACTTAAAAGAAGTCATAGAAGGAGCATTCAATCGCCTCCGATCCCACTAAATATTGAAAACAAGTGCTCTCAACATGAGGAAAAGACAAATCAGCCAATTACTATAGAAATTTCAAGTGCACCAGAAATGGTGACTAGGGTAGATTTGGATAGAATTATGATTGAGATGAATAGAATGATGATAAAGAGCCCGCATGCTATTCTGAAGCAGAGAGGAAAAGTATCAACCTGATAATTTAGTTACCCTAGTAGCGAATGAAGAGCCATAATGAGTTATCATCTTTTAATTCGAAAGAGGAAAGTTCTTCTTCGTAAAAAAAAATAAAGAGATGGAAACCAAAAGATGGACAAAGGGGAATCTAGGACATCTAAAATGTAGCATGGAAAAACCTCGATGGACATGTCATAACTCGACACCTTTTCTTCTCAACTCTATACCGAGTTGAAACCCCATCTTATGACTGGTGACATGGATGATGTGTTGTTTGAGGTGGTTGATGCTGATATTGAGCAGGATTCTAGTGGTTAGAGTATTGATGTTCAAGCAAATGCTATCGAACCATCATAGGGAGAACATAGACAACAAACATCTGGATGAATGTTTCTCCAGGAGTCAGCGTGACCCAGACATCACAAATTTAATAGAGCATTTGCAAAGCCAAACACTTAGGTAATCCTTAATGATCGCCTTCTAGTAAATAAGGCTTATCCAGAATGTATAACTTATATGGTAAGGAAGATGGTGAATGATAATAGCACAAAAGCAATGATCACTAGGGTTCGTCACCTAATAGGATCACATTCATGGAGAATATTTTAGAAGAAGATAATCCCTAGAGTTTGTGATTCCTTTGATTCTGTTGAATAATAGAATAACAAATCCGAGACATCATCTTTTCAAGTACGAGAGGAACATGGATGGTGCCAAGGAGATCGACGTCAAAAGATGTAGATGTTTCCTAATATTCCTTAAAGGAGTACTACGATATGGTTCACTCGGCTTGTGTCGTAGTCCATATTTTCATTCGAATGAATTAGCTAGAA
This sequence comes from Allium cepa, assembly GCA_030765085.1. Classification (NCBI taxonomy): domain Eukaryota; kingdom Viridiplantae; phylum Streptophyta; class Magnoliopsida; order Asparagales; family Amaryllidaceae; genus Allium; species Allium cepa. The sequence goes on from CM060929.1 coordinate 506,472,882, forward strand.
GTTTATTGAGAAGTTTAAGCTCCACACTATTCACCCAATTTATGTAATGTTCTCATCAAGTATCCCTAGGGTCCAAAGAGACTTTGAAGAATTTCTTGAATAGATTTAATACAGCTATGACTGAAGTGAGTAATGTAAAGGAGGATAGCATGTTGATGGCATTGATCCAGGGGATACACTCGGACGTGGATTTTGGCAAATGGCTGAAGATGTTGAAGCCACCCACTATGGAGAAATTTCAACATAAGGCAATGTAGTTTTCATGCTTGAAAGAGGCAGATATAATCGCTGGAAAGGCTAGTGGGAGATCGTCAACTAAACTGTGCAGAGTAACGTTTCTGTGAAGCAAATTGGTACGAGCGTCGAAAATGTTGCGATTAATTTTGGAAGTAAGGACATAATACAACCCACCCATCTAAAGCTAAACCTCTTAGCCGGTAGTAAATCTTTTTAAAAAACCAATCAAAAAAAATCAAAGGCTTTAGCAGAATCAAACTTCAAATGGGCACAAGTGATATTACTTTTATAACAATAATTTATAAGTTCTTAGACTACAAATACTTCATCCATTATATTTTTTCCATTGATAAAATTTAATTAAGTGATATCGATTAAATTATTCATTTTAGCGCTTAACCTATTAGCTAAACCTTTGAAGTAATTTTAACAAAACAATTAATATAGGTCTAAAATTCTCAAGCTCTATTGCACCTACCTTTTATGCAGGACAATTATGTTAGCAAAGTTGAATCTTCCTAATTGTAAGTTATCATTATAAAATCATAAACATTTCAGTTAATTCAAATTTTAAGTCATGCTAAAATTTCTCATAAAACAAGATTAGAAATCCATCTACCATAGGCGATTTGTCACTAGGCGTATTGTCATTGGCTATCAAGATCTCCTTTTTGAGAATAACATGCTAAATCATCTAAATAATCCTTGTATTTTCAAGGTACAAATCAATCCAACTTGCATTAATTATATGATATTTATTAGTTTCAAAATTTTCTTTTTAGTAGCAAGTGAAGGCATTATTATACTCATTTTGACTAAAAATTTCAACATTATTAATAAGTAATGGGTTTATGGTATTACCACGGTTACGTCACCGGTTATTCCATGAAAAAACTTGCTACTCATTTCTCGCTATCTATTGGATCCTAGATCTCTTCTTCCTTGTTATTTCTTCTTACGTAATAACTTTGTTTAGGTCATCTTTAAGATTTGGAAATACATTTTGCTTAGAAATGTTTAATATTATAAATTTTATTAACTTGATGTAACAACCCGCTATTTCAACCATTCGCATCCGCACAAGTCGGACTTGAATTGCTCAAAATATCATATTGTTAATTTAAATTTGGCAAACTTAACATATACAGTAAATAAATCAATCACAGAATCACGGATACAGAGTAGTACAATAATACGCAGTGGAATAAATGAATAGTAGTTCATAAAGCTACTATATAAACATCAGAGTTAGAAATAAAATACAACAGAATATCTCAGATGCAGTGAAGTCTCCAGTACGAGCAGATGACTTCTCTGAACCAATCAACTGGATGACTGAAAGGATAGATAGATGGATCTTCAAGCAAAGCTCCAACTTCAAAGGTGAGTCTCAAATGCTGTATCACTCAGTCTGACCTGAGCATAAAGCAAAACACAAAATTTAATGAATGCAAAGTAACGTATAACGTTTTATGAACGCAAAAATAACGTATCGATATAAATGTAAAGTAATGAATATGGAAAAATTCAAGCGCAAATAAATGAAATGAAACGTACACAAATAAATGAAAACCAATGAAGTTAAAAAGGCAATAATAGTGTAAATGTGAATCGTTGCCACATAAACAAATAAAACGTACACAAATCTTTTACCGGTTATGTGATGGCAATGGCCACCCTTAATTGAGCTGAATAATGAAAGCCAATGCTTTGAACGTATGCCATAAATTAAGTAACAGACACTAATTTCTAAATTTATTAGTTGCTAGGAATAGCAACAGATAGAAAATTAAAGAGCTACAGCACGAATATAGGGAGTAATAAAGGTAAGGTATTGATTGGTTTGTAACTGATGTAAAATTTGAATGGACAGGAAAATAAAATTTATGGTAACAGTCGATTCCCTTGATTTCATGCAAATTTCTAAATCAATTATAATTATACGTCCAAATATTAATTTTTTTTTCAAAATTTTACTATTAATAATTTATCAAAAATCCAATTCAATACGTTATAAACCAATTAAAAATTGCTAAAATTTTATGGGTCGTTACACTTGAAAATTAGCCCAAGTCTAAAGTAAATACGGGGCTTTAATTTGGGCTAATTTTTGAGACTTACTCCATCCATTATGCCAAGTTAGTAGGCAGGGAGGGGACACCACTTTTTATCCAACCTAAGCCTAAATAATACTACTCTAGACGCCCATTAGAAAGAATATTTATTAGTTGCCACCAATACTAGGTAATTAGACTGAATATACCATACTAGCTCTAATACAAATGTTGGAACTTGATCTGTTTCCCAACGGGCGAAATGAGTATATTTTAATTTTTTTTCCCTATTTGGATCTTGATGGGTCTATGTAGTTTATTTAATAACATTAGATCCAATATAACCGTTTTAAGTAAAAAACATATTTTACTATTTTGTATTTGTTTATTAATCGTACTAATTAAAATAATTTCATGTTTTTTGAATATATATCATATATACTCATAAGATGACATAATAAAATAAAGGCTATAAGCTTGCATGTAATATATATATATATATACACACACATATACATATAGATATTAGGATTTACATAAATTATATATACATATATATTGTGATTACATATACATATGAAAAATTATATACATAGAGATAATATAAATGCCTAAGTGTATACATATATTTACCTATACAATAATATATGAATATGGTTTGTTTTCACATATTAATAGCACCACATATATATAAGTGTAACGTCAGGATTTTCGACCCTCGAAAATCGAAACTAATACCGAGTGCCAGAAAATTCGAATATTAGGGGAAAAGGAAAAGAAAGAAGGAAAAAGAAAGAAGAGAGAAAGAAAACAAACAACATAGAACCTCACAATCACAACGGGACAATATATAATTTAATATCAATGATCTTTACAAAAGAGAAACTGATATTTACATACATATCCACTAGAGTACAACAACAAACCACAATCATTAGCTTGGATAGTTATAATAACCCATCCTTACAAATGCTGATGATTTCAACAATATGCAGCGAAAATAAACATATACGCGAATATGACTTGAAGACCTCCAGCTCATCTCCTAGGCTCCAATGCATCCAAAGAAATCTATAAATATGCTCGGTCTGACCCGAGCATTATAATAGAATAACACCTAAGTCAGTCTGGAAAACCAGCGTGAGAAAACACGCCCAACTAGATTTAAATTATAAAAAAGACCTTCGAAATCAAGTGTAACGACCCAAAATTTTTCCGCCTTGATTTGCGAATGTTTAATATATTTTAAATATTAAAATAATAGGTTTATAATTTAAATATATCTCTTTTAAATAATAACTAATGATGGAAAAATAGATTTGTAATGACCCAAGATTTTGACACTTTAAATTAGGTCGTTTAAATATGTTTTATATAATAAATAAATGAATTTTTATTTGCAAATAAACCTATTTTAATTATTTAATAATGATGAAAAAAGAGCTTTAAAATGTGTTTACCAATATAGATAGTTCAAATAAAAATAGAAAATGCGACCAAAGAAAGTTTTTCGAAATTTCGACACCTAAAATCATCGAGAACGTTGTGCACACTTGGTGCAACATGCACACACTTATTAAAACTAGTGTCGATCACATAACAAATAATATACATGCATATACATGTATATATAAATGAATACTTAATAATATGTACATATACATTCATGATACAAGTGTTTATGCATATATATACATACATACATACATATATAATATAAGCTAAGTTAGTACCTAAACATTACCAAAATCACCTAGGTTAGTACATGAGATATGGAGGGGGGGGGGGAGGATGTGTGAAGTGAGAGGGGGGGAGGGGTATGGGAAGCATGCTACATGATAACATTTAATATATTTTAAGTGTAAAGTTAATTTAAATTATTAATTTTTTTCATTGCCTATAAATACCTCATTTCTCTACACATTCTTCCTTTACACCATCATTTCCAAATTATTTTTATCCTCTTCTTATCTTCATGTATTTCCATGGCTTCCACCTCAAAATTCCTAAGAGAAAAAGTTGGTTTATTCGCTCAAAAATCTAGTAAAACCTCCTCAATTTCACTTCTAAACCCATTCTCTACTAAACATGGCTCTATACTCCACAAATCCACCAAGTCCGAGCCTTGTTCTAACCATGGCCAAGCCAAATTGGCCCAAGGCCAAGCCCATTTAGCCTTCCAAGGGTCCACATCTCCACTTTGTTGAGCTAGGAGCAAGTAAGCTAGGTTGAGAGCAAGTTTAGCTTGATTTAGTGAAAGTTAGGTGAGTAAAAATTTACTAACTTTTTAAAAAGGAAAATTTATAAGTTAAAATGTTGCTTAAGTATGTGGTAATGTTATATGTTGTGTATGCATGCATATATGTTGTTGGTTGTGCCGAAGTATGAGTAGGCGATGAAAATTATACCTTGAATATTAGAAAAAAGTTGGCTGGTGATTGGGAAGTAATATTCTTGCTTATAATTGTGCTATAATGTTATGATGTGTATTGTGATTAAATGTTGTATGTGTTGTATGTGGGTTCATGACACAAAAGTAGCGATTCGCTAACCAAAACAATGTAGAAATCTGTTTTTTGTCAAAAGTCTATTTTTGTTTCAAAATGAAAAGTTTTCACGTTTAAATCTTTGATTTTGGTTTCAAAAGTTTATTTTCATGTTTTAAAGAAGTCAAGAGTTCAAAGTTGAAGTTTTTAAAGCTTAGGAACCCAAATTTCAAAAAGTGAAATTACGGATCCGTATAGCGGTAGTCGCTATACGCCCAATTCGCAAAAACCAAACTATTTCCAAATCTAAACTTGTTTTGATTTCAAATATTTTTAGCAATTTCTAACTTTAATTTAGTAATTAAAGAACATTAGATTAATTAACTAATAATGGTAACTAGTACTTTATCGTTCGTTAATATTGGTTTATAAACCTAAACGTTAATTAATTAAGTTAACCTTGATTTATTACTTAATTAAATTAAATTATTAATTAATTATTATTTAATTATTTATTTAACGTAATTATTAATTAATTATTATGTTTATAAAGGGGTTCTATTTAATGAATCTTTGATTAAAGTTAATTATGTTTTAATATGGTGTAATTAAGTTTAATTATAATTAGAGTTTAATTACTATTTAACAAGGATTTATTCAAATTAATAAGATTCTAATTGTTTTAAAATCGCTTTCAGTTTAAGTAATCAATTTTTTCGTAAACTGGTTTCTTTTCAAATTTGTTTTTAAACAAAGTGATTTCTATATCGTTTATCCTTAAGTAACCCCATATGATTAGGAAAACTAAATGACATCTATTAGTAGAACGAAACATCATTCTGCTATTGCAATTAACTTGGACATTTACCTAAGTTGAATGAAGGTTATGTGCTGATCCCTTATATACTTGTTGTTATGTGATGCCATGTTAAACTGATAAGTAAAACCAAATTAAAAGCACCATTGTGATCGCTAAGCCTCCGTTTATTTTGTAAGGATAAATATTTCATTCTCTTTTTAAAATGGGTTCAAAGTTACTGCATTTTGAATAAGATATTTAAAGAACGATTTGACAAATGGTTTTACTAAAGATGTTTTTAACTAATGGAAATGGTATTCCATGTCATGAAAATAAGTTTTTATAAACAGTTTTTTAAAGGAATTTGAAAATTGATAAGGTGTTTTTGGGTAAATGGATTTGAGTTTTAAGTAAAGAAGATGTCATAAATAAGGAAGATTTATATCCTTATTAAAGGAAGCTAAATTGATCTAGGGTTATCAAAGAAGTTGTTTAAATTGGAAAGGTTTATAATAAAGTTTTATAAATGATTTAGGGTATTTATAAAAGAAGTTTTAGAAAATGATTTGGATATTCACAAAGCGAGTTTATAAAAAGGTTTGGATATATATAAAAAGTTGGGATATTTATGAAAGAAATTTATATAAATGATTTTGAATATTTATAAAATGGTTTTATAAATGGATTTGCGAAGTTGGAAAGTATTTTGAAATGATTTTGTATTTAAGCAAAAGATATTCCATGAATGAAATAGATTTGATTAAAAAGGATTTGTCAAAAGAAGTATAAAACGAATTTGAGATTTGGATTTCTCTAAACTGACCTTTCTAAAAATGGTGGTATGGAACATCCGTTCCACATTTAACGCCGAAGGGATAGTTTTTAGGGTTTTCCTTATCTCTAATTCAAACAACATTTGTTTAATCCTTTTTAACATGATTTGGAAGTAAGAAGTTATTTGCAAATGTTTTGTGAATATACTTATGTCAAAGAGATAAGTATATGAATGTTTTAGATAAAAGTTTTGAAAAGAGATTTATTAAATAAAGATTTGTTTTGAGGCTTAGTGGTTGCTATGAATAAATAAGTCTCAAATGGAAATGGTTGTTGTTTATTTATTTTAATAGTTAAACAACCGATTATCAAAACTGGATCTGTTTTAACTCAAGAGATATGTCGGGTATATTCAAATTCCCCAGTGAGGACTCGATTGCTTAATGAATACTTTCAAAAGAGCAAGAATTGAGTTAGTTGAAAATTATTGCTTAGTTTTGGAGATACCGATTCTCGAATTTATTTGAACTACTCCAAACTAATAATGAATGAAGTTAAATCATATTGAAGTATGTTGTGAAGTTACACTATTCTTCCCAAGGCTGATTACAAAATGGAAGATAATAATGTGGGATGTTTGTTCGATCCTGGAATAACTTGCATGAATGAATGCTGGCATTGTATCTCTGCCTAGAAGGTAATGTTAGAATTCCAAGATGTTTTGTTAAGAAGAAGAAGAAGAAGAAGATAAAGACGTGACCTTACAAGCCTCACAAACCGAAAATGGAAAAAACAGGGTATGCAGTAGAGCTATGTAGTCAGCTACCATTAGGAGCTGCCATCCCATTCTAGAATGTCCATATTGAGGTGTTTTGCATGCAAATACCATGGTATTATAAGGCATCTGTGTCAAAAAAGGATGAGGTAATCCAGTTTTCCATGTTTAAGGGGCAGTCGGCTCTGTGTAATAGTGGTACAAGAAGTTCTTATCAGACTTCAGTGCATTTTCTCGGGGTGTACCATCAGAAGGTAATCCCTTACCTTGCCATATTATGGAATCCAATCTCTAATACGTGCCTTTAGGTTTTGATTGTAGAGCCTCGTATGTTGGAATTTAATATGGTAACAATTTAAGCTATTTTGATATTTATTTAAAACCATAGATATTATTATAATATCACTGGATTTTTAGATACAAATGTTTTGGTTATCATAAGGTAAAAACCCGTCCGTGTTTATGTGTGGCATGGTCTTATGATATGTCTTTGATTTACAAGTTTTTGTAAAGTTAAAGACTTATGCTTTACTCATACAAGACCCATGTCTGACCTGGATTTTATTTTCTTTTTCTTAAACTCTTGGGTGCTCAAATTTGAATGGGCTGCTAAGTAGTTCAGGTTTTTTCCGAGTTTCATTTCAGAGGAGCATAGAGCAGGTGGCTTCATCGGTAGCTAGTTAGTTTCTTATTTTTGTTGCATCATATGTATGTTGTATTACTTCGGTAGGGATAGGCTGTTAAAACTGTCTTGGGTTAGAAATTGTATTAGTATGACTTTGATATAACATTTTTGAAATGACTTTGTAATATATTATGTTGAGTAATATATATTATTCCATTGCATAGGAGATTTCTTTGTTGTTTAGATTCTTCACATCTATCTTTTTTTTCCTTCACCCTTAATGACCTATCTTTCAGATGACTAAATGTTCGACACACGAATACCAAGGATGTATCAAGTTTCGTCTTTGGTGCTAAGAAAGGCGGATTATTACATTTGGTATCAGAGCTTAGGTTGAGTGAACACCTAGGCTTGGTGGGTTAAATTCATTATAGATAGGATCAATAATGCCCTAGAAGAGTCTAAGTGTAATACACACACACACACATATGAGTGTGTATTTGTTAGTGAATAAAAATGTTTTATATTGTGTTGTTTGACCGTTGAGTGGCTTAAGAATGCTGGTTGATGCGCCAATCAACATTATCGATAGTGATTTTCTAAACACTTAAACAAGTTAAATTTACATAATTTTGTTTTAAATTTGGTAAATGAAATAATTTTACTAAGAAATACATTTTCTATATATAAAAGGGATGATTTTCAAAATCTATGTGGTTATCTATGAGGAGAGTGGGTTAGGAGTTAATAATATTTAAATTATTAGCATTTAGAGTTTAAATAGCCATACTCGTCCAGTTTTGAGCATTGACTATTTTTAGATTTAATAGTAGATTTCGTATTAACAGCTACTCTAGGAGGAATGTTCTTTCATTATGGGTTGGGTAGATAGTATTTGTACGAACACTGAATCGAATATCTTGTGAATTAATTTTCACAATTTGACTATAAGGCATATGATGATATGTTGGATTAAAAATTGAATTTTAATAAAGGTGTTATTAAAAAAATCTTCATATAACTTTATAAAATGAATTAAGAGAGGTGATTTTACAAATCAAAACTATTAAATATGTTTTAAAAATGAAAAGGGTTTTGAGAATGTTAAATCCTGGTGGCTTTGATAAGTTCCAAATGATTTGGAAAATAGTAGTAATCTTTCTTAAATTTATTTTAGGTATAGATATTTTAAAATAAATTTTGAGAGCACGGTTTTCTTTGGATAGTTCAGAAATAAGTCTTGATCTGTTTTGTGATGATCAAAATAATCTTCTAAGTGACAATCGAATGTTTGCTTAGGCGGATATAATTGTGCGCTTAGTAAATTATTCTCTTTGTCATTGTACAAATAAAAAAAAGTTCAAATACGAATGAATCCAAAGCAAGTGGATGATTTTGTTAAAAAACCGCATGCCTATAAATAGTGTAGTTTCGAGAAGAAATTTGGAATTTGTTTTATTAACTAGTTCGAGAGTCTCAGAATGACTAAGATTGAGCAAGAGATGTTTTCGGATGACAAACTCTTCACTTAAGTATTGCCCTTCTTAATAAAGGGGCAAATGGTACTATTTGGGAGCATCCAGTTCCTTGACATCGTTTTGGAGTTACTCGTGCTATATGTATGTTTTCAAAACGTTTTTTGAAATAAAACCCGGGCAATGAGTTCTTGGATCTCTTAAAAGGGAGAGTTTTTAAAATAAAAAGATATTTTGAAGATGTATTAATAAATAAAGTTCTAGTTAGGCTAAATTTAAAAAGGAGATTTAATAAACTTTGTTTATTTAAAACCATGTCTTTTGATTTTAACATCTAGGATGTAAAGAATTACTAGATATTATTAGGCAGGCTAATAGACATTTTTACCATAGAATTGTCTAATAAATAACATAATTAAAAAACATATGTTTGAATATGCTCTTAGGATGTAAAGATTATTATATAAGTTAATAAATTTAAAAATCGGTTCTTATGAAGCATGGTGGGAGGGTAGAAAGTAGTTAGATAGTGAAAATTATTAGATTAGAACACAAGTTGTACGTAGAATAAAGATTTATCACTCGATTTTTGACAGTGAGAGTTAGTGAGGGTTTTTATATGGAACCAAAAGTTGTTTATTATAGTTATGGTTACGCAAGGAGAACAACGGTTTCTAATTAGGAGGCCTGATCAAAGTCCGCACAAGGAAGTCGGGTAAGGAATACTAATTCGGTAGTAAAGTTATGTTTTTGAGTGAATGATCAAACCAGATTTTACATAGGAATGATCAATGTACATCATACAAACTGATGAATGGTTTAAGTATTTTTGGGAATTTGGGTTATGGTACAATTTTAGGGACAAAATTCTTTTAAGGGAGAAAGAGTGTAACGATTCAGAATTTACCGCCTTGATTTGCAAATATTTAATACATTTTAAATATTAAAATAATAGGTTTTATAATTAAAATATAATTCTTTTAAATAATAACTAATGATGGAAAAATAGATTTGTAATAACACAAGATTTTGCCACTTTGAAGTAAGCTATTTAAATATATTTTATATAATCAATAAATGGATTTTTATTTGCAAATAAACCTATTTAAATTATTAAATAATGATGACAAAATAGTTTTCAAAATGTGTTTACTAATATAGATAGTTTAAATAAAAATAAAAATGTGACCGAAGAATGTTTCCAGAAATTTTGACTTTTCGGCATCCGAAAGTCATCAGGAACATTGTGCACACTTGATGCAACATGCACACACTTATTAAAACTAGTATTGCTCACATTTACAAATAATATACATGCATATACATGTATATATACATGAATACTTAGTAATATATGCATATACATTCATGATATGACTATTTATTCATATTTATATACATATATACATACATATATAATATAAACTAAGCCAGTACCTAAACATTACCTAAAGCACATAGGTTAGTACATGGGAGCATGAGAGGGACGTATTGAGAGAGATGGGGGGAGGTATGGCAAGCATGCTACATGATAAATTTAGTATTATTTGAGTGTACAATTAATCTAAATAATTAATTCTTTTAAATTGCCTATAAATACCTCCTATCACTAGACATTCTTCCTTTACACCATCATTTCCATATTCATTTCTATCCTCTTTCTATCTTTATGTATTTTCATGGCTTTCACCTTAAAATTCCTAAGAGAAAAGGTTGGTTTATTCACTCAAAACTCCTTCATTTCACTTCTAAACCCATTCTCTATTATACATGGCCCTATACTCCACAAAACCACTAAGGCCGAGCCTTGTTCTGGCAACGGATGAGCCAAATTGGTCTAAGGCTAAGCCCATTTAGCCTTCTAAGGACCCACATCTCCACTTTGTTGAGCCAGGAGCAAGTGAGCTAGGTCGAGAGCAAGTTCAGTTTGATTTAGTGAAAGTTTGGTGAGTAAAGTTCGTGTTTTTAAAACTCAAGTTACTAACTTTTTAAATTTGTAAATTTATGATTTAAAATATTGCTTACGCATGTTGTAATGTTATATGTTGTGTATGCATGCATATATGTTGATTTGGTGTTGATTACTTATACCGAAGTTTGAGTAGGCGATAAAAATTATACCTTGAGTATTGTAAAAAATAGTTGGTTGGTGATTCAAAAGTATTATTCTTGCTTGTTATTATGCTATAATGTTATGATATGTATTGTGATTAAATGTTGTATGTGGGTTCGTGGCACAAAAGTAGCGATTCGCTTACCAAAAACGACGTAGAAATTCATTTTTTGTCGAAAGTTGATTTTTGTTTCAATGTGGAAAGATTTCTCGTTTAAATTTTTGATTTTTGTTTCAAAAATTTATTTTCATGTTTTAAGGGAGACAAGAGTTCAAATTTAAAGTTTTTAAAGCTTAGGAATCCATATTTCAAAAAGTGAAATTATGGGTATGCATAGCGATAGTCGCTATATGCGAAGTTAGCAAAAACCAAACTATTTTCAAATCTAAACTTGCTTTTACTTAAAATATTTTTAGGAAATGTTTTCTAACTTTAATTTAGTAATTATAGAACAATTATTTATTTTATTTATTTAATTCATTTATTGATTAATAAAGGTAATTAGTACTTAATCATTTGTTAAATTGGTTTTTATACTTAAATGTTAATTAATTAAGTTAATCTTGATTTGTTACTTAATTAAATTAAATTATTAATTAAGGATTAATTAATTACTATTTAATTATTTATTTAAGATAATTATTAATTAGTTATTATATTTAAAAATTTTAATTAACCTTTGATTAAATTTAATTACATTTTAATATGGTTTAATTAAAGTTTAATAATATTTAATTAGAGTATAATTATTATTTAACAAGGATTTGATTCAAATCAATAAGATTTTAATTGTTTTTTAAATCGCCTTGAGTTAATGTAATCGGTTTCCAGTTCAAATTTGTTTTAAAATAAAGGGATTTATGTTCGCTTACCCTTAAGTCACCCTGTATGATTAGGAAAACAAAATGACATCAATTAGCAGAACAAAACATCATTCTGGTATTACAATTAACTTGGACATTTACTTAAGTTGATTGATGGTTATGTGCTGATCACTTATATACCGGAATTTATGTGATGTCATGTTAAATGGGATAAATAAAGCCACAATAAAAGCACCATTGTGGTCGCTAACCCTCCGTTGATTTTGTAAGGATAAATATTTCATTTTCTTTTTGAAATGGTTTCAAAGTTAGTGCATTTTGAACAAGCTATTTAAAGAATGATTTGAAAAATGGTTTTACTAGATATGTTTTTAACAAATGGAAATGGTTCTCCGTGTTATGAAAAGAAGTTTTATGAAGAGTTTTATAAAGGAATTTGGAAATTGATAAGATGTTTTTGGGTAAATGGATTTGAGTTTTAAGGAAAGAAGATGTCATAAATAAGGGAGATTTATAAAATAGGCATGCTTATTAAAGGAAGCTAAATTGATTTAAGGTTATTAAAGAAGTTGTTTAAATATGAAAGGTTTATAAAGAAATTTTATAAATGATTTGTGGTATTTATAAAAGAAGTTTTAGAAAATGATTTGGATATTTATAAATGGAGTTTTTAAATTTTTTTTGGATATTTACAAGAAATTTATATAAAAACTGGGATATTTAATTTATATAAATGATTTGAATATTTATAAAAAGGTTTTATAAATAAATTTTAATTGGGAAGTATTTTGAAATGGATTTGTATTCAACCAAAAAAGATTTCACGAATGAAATAGATTTGATTAAAAAGGATTTATCGAAAAAAGTATAAAAAGTAATTATGATCTAGGTTTCTCTAAACCAACCTTTTAAAAATGGTGGTATAGAACATCTGTTTCATACTTAAAACCGAGGGATAGTGTTTAGGATTGTCCTTACCTCCAATTTAAACGACATTTTGTTTAATCCTTTTTAAAATGATTTAGAAGTAAGAAGTTATTTGCAAATGTTTTATGAATATACTTATGTCAGAGTGATAAGTATATGAATGTTTTAGGCAAAAGGACTGAAAAGATATTTATTAAATAAAGATTTGTTTGAGGCTTAGTGTTACTATGGATAAATAGATCTCAAATGGAATTGGTTGTTGTTTATTTATATTGATAGTTAAATAACCGAATATCAAAACTAGACTTGTTTTAGCTTAGGAGATATGTCGCGTATATTCGAGTTCCTCGGTGAGGATTCGATTTCTTAGTGCATACTTCCAAAGATGAAATTGAGTTATTTGGAAATTATCGCTTAGTTTTGGAGACATTGGTCCTCAGATTTATCTTACGCACTCCAAACTAATAACAAACGATGTTAAATCATATTGATGTATACTGTGGAGTTATACTATTCTTCCCGAGGGTGATTATAAAATGGAAGATAGTAATGTGGAATGTTTGTTCGATCCCAGAACAACTTACATGGATGAATGCTGGCATTGTACCTCTGCCTAGAAGGCAGTATTAGCATTCCAAGATGGTCAGTTAAGAGGAAGAAGGTAAAGACATAATCTCACGAGCCTAACAAATCGAGAAATTGCAAAAATAGCGTATGCGATAGAGCTATGTGGTCAGCTATCATTAGGAGCTGCCATCTCATTCTAGACTGTCAATATTTTCAAGTTGTTTTGCATGCAAACATCATGGTAAAATAAGGCCTCAGTTTCAAAAAGGGAAGAGATAATCCGGTTCGCCATGTTAAAGTGGGTAGCTGGCTCTATGTAGCAAGGGTACAAGAAGTTCTTGTCAGACTCCAAGGCATTTTCTAAGGGTGTACCATCGGTAGGCAGTCCCTTACCTTGCCATATTATGGAATCAAATCTCCAATATATACCTTTACGTTTTTAACTGTTGAGCCTAGTATGCTGGAATTTAATATGGTAACAATTTTAGCTATTTTGATATTTATTTGAAACCAAAGACATTACTATAATATCGCGAGATGTTTATATACAAATGTTTTGGTTATCATAAGTAAAAACCCATCCGTGTTTATGTGCGGCATGCTCTTACGAGATGCCTTTGATTTAAAGGTTTTTATAAAGTTGCAAATTTATGCTTTAGTTACACCAGACCCATGTCTAACCCAGAGTTTATTTTTCTTTTCCTAAACTCTTGAGTGCTCAAATTTGAATGGGCAGCCAAGTAGTTCAATTTTTTTCGCAGATTCATTTTCGAGGAGCTGGAGTGGGTGGCTTCATCATAGCAATTTATTTTCTTGTTTCCGCTGTATTATATGTATATCGTATCATTTAGGTAGGGATAGACTGATATAACAGTCCTAGGTTAGAATTTGTACTATTATGACTCTGATGTAACATTTTTGAAATGACTATGTAATACATTATGCTGAGTAATATATATTGTTCTGTTGTGTTGTGTGATTCTTTATTATTTAGATTCTTCTCTTCTATCTTTTTCTTTCTTTCACCCCTAGTGACTTATCTTTCGAATGACTAAATTATCAGCACACGAATACCGAGGATATATTAAATGTCATCTTTGATAGTAGGAAAGGTGGATCGTTATATCAAAAGTATCTTATAAGACCACGCCGCACATAAACATCGATGGGTTTTTACCTTACGATAACCAAAAAAATTTCTATAGAAAATCCATTTATATTATAATAATGTCTAGAGGTCAAAGTAAAATATGATATAGCTGAAATGCTTGCATATCACGTTTCATCATAGGTGGGCACAACTAAGTCCGTACGGTGCCTATTAGAGAATGGATTCCCTACAATGACTGGGCTACTAGGGTACCTCCTGTCACATTGCATCTCTAGATTATAAACACTTAGGACCTCGCCTGGATCCCCTGCCAACATAGGACCGGCCTACCCCTTATTGGATAGTGCCGAATATGATTACTCCTCGGTTAATGGGTACCAAAGCATACAATGAGAGATAATATAGATTCTAAATAGGGATGGTCATACCCTATTTGGGAGCGACCCAATTAGCCTTGCTGCATCTCCCATGTTATAGTCATTCCGGTTGATGAGGCTTGAGGCTACGTTTTACCTTTTATATAGCACTTCCCACTTGGAATGCTAACACTGTCCTCCATGCAATAATGCAATACCAGTATTGATCCATATAAGTTCGTTCTGGGACTGAACGTAACACGTAATAACTCCGTCTTTAATTTTCTTCATCTTCAAGATATCTTCACTTCGAAATGCTTGAGTTGGATTGAAGTGTTCGGATAAAGTATTCGATCTCGGTCTCTTTGAAACAACTTTTGATAATTCCCAATGAACTTAACCCCGGTTCCTTAGGAAATAAACAGTCAGAGGTAAGAGCCGAGATCACCTCCGAACTGTTAGTGGATGGATTTCCTTATTATTGTCCTAAGAGAACAAACTGAGATTTATATGCACAATACAACATCATCAGAGATGACTGTGCCATATAACTCACGTGTTTCTCCTAAATATTTCCAAAGCTACATTTGGGTCCAAATTCGATAATTGGTTATTTAACCATCAAATAACAAACATTCAATCAGAGATTTAATTTCATAGGGAAAACCAAAATGGTTAAGCACGCAAGTAACCACTCGTCCTTTTAATTAATCATTCAGTAATTTAAATTCACTTTGTAATACTTGAATCAAAATTCTTTTTACAAACACACACACATACACACCCACAATCCCTATTTCTCAATACATGGAAAAATATCTATGTACTTTTCTCAACAGTATAAGTATATTCACCAACATTTGGGAAGGTGCCTCTTTTTATTCAATTCTATAATTTTTATAACTCCATTATAAATCCAGAAAACCATTTGTAAAACTCCTTTTATATATATCTATAAACCCATTCCTAAAGTTTTAAATAAATATCTAAACCATTTATAAAACTCTTTTATCTTCTTAACAAACTTCCTTTAAGTTTTCCAAAACATGTTATAAGATTCCTTTTATAATCCACATCTGTTTATAAAACCTTATTGTAATCTCAAAAACGTTTCTAATATAAATTCTAATCATTTACTCAAAAACAATATTATATAATAATAAACATTATAAATAAATATTAACTTTAAATTTTTTTAAAATAATAGTTAATAAATTCTAAAACGTCCTAAATAAAACAATAGTAATTTGTCCTCAACATTTTTATAAATACTAATAATTAATTTCCAGAACATTATTGATAAATAATTAAAATTAATTTCAAACCATATTGGTAATTTAAATAATTCGATATCCAAAGTATTAAAATATTGACAAACCACTTTAAAACAATATTAATATAAATAACAACTTCTTTGATAAAAATTCATATTTTAATTTTAACATAATCATTTTCGTATTTATATAACATATAAGTTCCTTTCTATTTTATAAAACTTTCTTTTATAAAATCCTTTTCATTTATGAATCCCCATTTATAACTCTATACTCTTATAAATCCCACTTGTAGCTTTCAAACTAGAGTCGGTTATTTTTCCAGCAACATACCTCATATTACTATAAATCCTTATGATTTCCTTTCCAATTTATCCAATAATATAGTTTCTTTTTTTTAAAACACCGTTTATAACTCCATCCTTTATTTATAATACGATTTTACAAATTTTTACTTTGTTTTGTAAAATGTCACCTATATACTTTTTCCCATTTATAAACTTCCACATTTATAAATAAATCTTGATATATGTGTATATATATACACATCGCTTTATATAAAACGGCTTATGAATAATTTTTTTAAATTATTTCTATCTTCTTTAAAACCAAATTCCTTCATTACAAAAGACAGACTTATTTTTAAGGTTTTAAAAACCTTTATCCACAGTTCAGAAATCTCTATTTTGAATATTTTATAACTATTAATGTATAATCTCCAAAAATCATACCTTTAATTTTGTTTAAATTAAAATCCTTCTCTTAGTAATTCAAGAATTATTATAAAATACATAGATATACATACATACATGCATGCATACATATGTTTGTGCGTGTGTGTATATATATATTGAAATCACTTAAATCCCTTTTAAAACAAAATCTTCATTTTGTAATATTTCAAAATACTAAGAATATGGCCCAAGGTTACTATAGCACTAAATAGGGAGATTATCCACGTCATCAATTATGGTATCCAACAGATCATATATCAATTTAAAAAAATAAAAAAATCAACAGTGTAAAAAATCTTATTGGATCCCTCTAACCATGCCCCCACATCACATTCAATATATAATCTTAAAATATAATCAAACGCTTCGAGGCGGGATTCGTATACGAAGGATCACCCACTCTTACATGGAAACGTAATAGGGTCTCATCCACTCCAAGGGCGGGAATATATCCAGACCAACAATATAAATTAGCAAACCATCCAAACAGTCAATAACAATCAAAAATGCACATATCCAATAAACAATTTTATTGACTATATAATATTTTTGGTTAACCAAAAAGGCGAGTTTAACTCACCTTGATTTTAGTTTCGTCGGAATGTTCCCGTTTGAATTAAAATTGAATAGGAGTTCAATTTTAACAAAAATTTCTATGGCCTCCAATCCATCCAATCTAATTACATAGCACAGTATTCGTCGATACGATCGCAATGTAGCTCGTCGTGCTCAATTTGGACCTCGTATGGAAAAGTTGTGAATTAATAATCGATTTTAAAATTAGCTTTTAAATTAATATCTATTTAAATTTAAATTCAGTTACCTTCCTTCCTACTGAAATGTTCGTTCCTAGGTCGCGCTACCTCTGACCTTATTTTTTTTCGATCGCGACCTTTGCAGTCGTTGTCACGAGCCACGACCACGCCCACTGCTGCCCCATGCTTCGCCTCGCCCGCTATCACCGTTACCTTCCCCTAAACCTTGCCGATGACGCTCATTCCAACCCAAAGGTTGCCTCAAATACAGCCAAATCCAGTCACCTTGGCATAAATTTCGATGATCCCTTTGTTGATTTACTATTTTGTTGAGCTCTAAAATTTACCAGTTGGGGTCGAAGGCTGAAAGTGACCATGGTGGCTCTGATTGTTGTTGGCCATTGGATGCAGCTATTTGATTTGGAAATTTAAAAAAACCTCTCTGGTTGAATGTGAAATATATAAACGAAGGGGCATGTGTTTAAACGTGCAAGCATGGTTATGAAGATAGGCAAATTATGGTCATAAGGAAGTACATATATTATTTAATTTTAAAATATTCATCTTTATGCATCCAAAAAATCTCAAACTCCAAATGAAATGCACTGCCTGACTTTCTATATGTTATACCACTATTCCGAACATAATGAGACTATTCTCGAGACCTTATTCAATCATACACCGAAGATAGCTTTTTAGACCCGATTATTATATAAATTTTCTAAAATAAATTTCTACACATTTCAAACTTGCACGATCACATGGTACATTAAATTGTTAGAAAATTCGATGACATACTATAACTCACTATTACGGATCCAATTGAATTAGTTTCATCCAATTCCGGGACAATGTGTGACTACCCACATTTTGGAATGTTTTAATCGATAATAATCCACAAATGTCCAACCCAAACAATCCGAAACATAGATAATTAATAAGGTTAATTAAGAAAAATAAGAAAAGAAAAAAAACAAACATAGAATCACACAGCAGAATGACAAAATATACTAATCAAATAAACGGTTCATGAAGCTATTTATTATACATTTGATTATAATTTATACAACACTTATCAGAGTTGTATATACAATAGGGATAAATAAATAATGCAGCAGACAACATGATGCAGGAATAATAATAGTAATAATAATATACCAAATCTTTGTCTTCATCCTCTAGAGAATAATCCTCAATGCACTGAAAATCTCAGGACTGACCCGAGCGTAATGAAAAACAAAACACTTGAGTCAAGACTAAAATATTCATATGTGAGTCAAATTGATATCGTATATAACATGAGTGCCGTGGCATTAGAGATGTTTATGGGGTTTCACATTTCCTGTCCAGTGTATAACGTGCGTGCAATAACTCAAGAGATGTTATGGGATTTCCATCTCTTAAGGATCTGTCAAAATATTTATATGCAGTAGAATATGCTACATATATAATGTTCTAATCAGTAAAATAAATATTTTTCTTAGTTTCAAGGCTTTACATTAATCCCTCTTAATGCGGTTTTAAGTATTGTCATATAGTTTGCATTTAGCACCACCAATAGCATGTTGGTAGTCAGTGATGCGCCGTGATACGACAACACAAAACCAAAATCTTTGGGGTCCGGTATAGGGATAAAAGTATGATAAGGCACATGAGACAATGCCCAAGATATGATACTACCAATTTGGGTCGTAGGGCCGGTGGTAACACATCGTAACCACGACCGCCCACCGCATCCATCCATTCCATATCGAGTCAAGGGAAGCTATCCCACAATCAAGGTGCACCAATGGAAACCAACAACTAGAGTGAAAATATGGACCAAGTCTATGAAAATCGAAGAAGTAATTAGCCCGCTTGGCCCTGTCAAGCCATCCTATTTTAGTCATTTCAAATTGGCATAAGTGACGGGGTCTATCCATCATCATTTTTTCTCCAAATCCAACAAACGACGCCAAACATAGCCACTTCATTCTGGAGTCTCCTTCGTGCACACAGTTGTTAAAGTGGTTCCAATATTAACAGAGAGTATGCCAATAAGAGGCCCAGTCTCTTTAATAACCCAACGTCGTTTTACACACCGGTTGATACTTTTATATTTCGAAAATAATTCGTACTTGATATCAAAATATCATATTCGCTTCAAAATCAAATTCATTTTGAAATCATCATATTTACTCGAAATATTCTATTTTACTTCAAAATAATTTTCTCCTTAATATCTCGATTTCACTTCCAAAATTGTTTCGGATTTCAATTTAGATTATAACTTCATTTTAACCCAATTCGTATTTAAATCCAAGATTCAAATATAACAATTCCTACTCTGATCGATTAGAATTTTAGAAAATAGCTTAAATAGTTTAAAATAGTTAAATTGTTTAATATAAATAGTTTGAATATTGAAATGGTTCATATAGTAAAACAGCTTGGAAAATTGAATAATTTGAATATTTAAAAAGATAGGTTTTAGACGGTTTATATTAAAATAATTTATTAGAAAATTGTTTCAAAGTCAAACTGATTCAATTCAAAATCTTCCAATTCAAATCAACTTCAATTTCCATTTCCATTTAAAGCAATTCAATTCCGATTTAAATTCAAATTAACTTCGATTCCAATTATTATTCAAATCGGTTTCAATTTCAATTCCAAATTAATTCAATTTCGATTTCAGTTCCAATAAATTTCAAATCGATTCAAATTTGAATTAATTTCAATTCAATTCTCAATTTTAAACCATTTCGATTAACATGAATTTGAGTTCAATTTTTGTAATGACCCGAAAGTTTTAACGATTTAAATAACGTAATTAACTAAATTTTCTTGAAATTAAACAATTAAAATTTTGCAATGAAAATTTGATATTCGGTATGCGTCTATTTAAGCATAGCAGGCGGTAAATTTTTATGGGAAAATATGAAAGTTAGTTCTGTTGTGTAGTTTTCAATTTCTAGTTTAAAATCAGTAGATGGAAATAAAATGTTTTTCTGAAATCTGAATATTTTCATATAATAAAAATGTAAATCATTTTCTAAATGAGACGTCATATTTTGTTTCGTCAAATTTGGACTGCTCAATCCCCGTTTATCTTATTTTCAGGGTTTTAGCAGTAGTTTTGACATCGAATATCGAGTTTTGATAGGTGGGTCGTATCACTCATTTCTATGTACCATTTTGTTCGTCTCGTCGCGCTGATCTCCCTCATTTGTATATTTCGGCATCCAGTACACGGCAAAGCCAGTGAAACGGTTAGCCGTGTCGGTAACCGTTTGAACCTTTTGAGTTTACCTGTGCCTATTCAGTAATTACCCGGTTGAAACCGATAGCCATTAGCATTTATTTCTTCCCAGAATTCAATACTTGACTTTCAATATTCCCACTGGTTCCAATATATGTTCTGGTCCATTTTGCTCTGTCTTTCTTCTTTCGTTCTATATTTGCTTATGAGAATATATATATATATATATATATATATATATATATATATGTAAAGCTTATATAATTTTGTTCTTAAGCTTTCCTACCACATCTCAATGCCTATTGTCATCTCACCTTCAACATCCTCCCCTCTCTAGCTTGTGACCATCGGCCTCCCTCTCCGCTCGTCCCCTGGCCGGATCTTGCTCACTCCCTCCACATCTTTTTCTTGTTGCTCCACTTTTTGCCACAGCCCTTCCTCGACCGCATCTACCCGTGCTCGTCTCCTTTTTCTTCCACGGGACCACCTTTTTAGCCGAGCCTAGCTTCCCAACTCTCCACTATTCCTACCCATCACCATCCAAGCACCCCTCAGCCCTTCTTCCCTAACTGCCACCTTCCTTAGCCTGCCACCCCAGGCCAAACAGCCCATCTCTACTACCTTTCTACACCGCTTCCATTCCAACGCGAAAGTCCCTCCATTTCTAGTATGGTGCCATCTCCTCTTGCACTATAGCCTACCCACGTTAGGTCTCCACCCCATCCACTGTCATGTGCGCCAAACCTTCCTATTAGCCGCTGCCATAGCCTCCGAGACCTAGCCACTCCGCCTTCCATCCTTACACAACCGTCACCGAGCCTTCATCATCTGCCTTTGCCAAGCGCCCTCCAACAGTCACCCCTCTTCCTCCAGACCTTCGCCCTTAGCCACTAGTAGGAGCACTCCTCCTTGTGAAAAAAGGCATATATCTATATTACTTATATATATATTTTTGGTTTTCGTCGAATTCGAATTCAAGTTTTCTACCTTGACACTGTCCACTTTTGCTTGTCGTTGTCCAGAATTTATTACAGCAGTTCTTTGGCTTGACGTTGTCCCATTTGCTGTGTATCTACGTGCGTGTCTATAGCCGTGTTTTCGTGTCAGTTGCTTGTCATTCCCATTGTTTCTCTAGCCTCAAAAGGTGAGCAATCACTCATGATTAATATTCTTATATTTAGGAAATTTAATTCATATGAAATGACGATCGAAATATGTTGTTAAATTATAATTGATTAGTGATTAAATTGTTGAATATGATATGTTGTTATTTAATTTTTTCACCTATGATTGATATTTGACACCATGACCTGTTGAGTATATATTTTATTTAAATGTTTAATTATGATCATATTTTCCATTTATATGCTATGTCATTTCATGCTATTATTTTAGTATTATTATTGTTCTCACAATGCAAGGTGTCAATTAGTTTAGGAAATCCCTATAAGTTGAAATGATACATACCCAAACGATATTACAGATTAGAGAAAATCGTTAGGGGTTGAAATGATAAACCCAAGCGATGTTATTGATTTTAAGTTTGGGATTGTGGGTTGAAACGAAATATACCTATAAATATAAAATTATTTACCCGTATCACTTGACCATACGTTAGAAAATTATATCCGGACACCGTTGGTCTATTTTTGAAAAATGATTTCTAAAGTTTCGAAAGGAAATATACGAATTTTAATTAATATTGATTTTAAATATAATATAAAGATTTTATTTTAATATATGTGTAAAATTTATATTTTAAATTATATATTTTGGAAATTTTAATTTGTAAATTAAGTTTTGAAAAATGCAAATTTTTAGATTTTACATATAATTTTATTATTTTTAATGTAAAATATAATATAAAATAAATTTAATAAAATCAGATTTAATTTAATAAAATTTAATATTGTAAAATGTAATTTAATTGGATAAGTATATATATTGTCTTTAAAATACTTATTTAAAATTTATATTAATATTTGAAAAATAGATTTTGTAATAACTTTAAATTAGTTAAGGTTGGAAAGATAAATAAGGTTAATTTGTAATTTAATCTGTTGAGAATAGGATATAAATAAGAATTGATTTAGACTTATTGATTTTAAAGGTGATTAAATGAATATTTTCAAACTTACATAAAATTGAAATTGAATAGTTAATTTTGATTTAAATTTGTAATCTGAGATTTTATTTAAATGTAAAAAGTGATTAGATGAATATTTTAGAATTAAATATAACTGAAGTTGGATATTTAATTATTGATTTTATTTAAATTTGTAATTTGAGAATTTTATTTAAATGTTATTAAAAACCATTAAGTGAATAATTTAAAATTTAATAAAAGTTGAATTTTGGAAATATAAATGAAATTTATCAAATTAAGTTATTGTACATTGTTTGAATATTTAAACTTTGAAACCTATTGAATTGGAAATGGTTTAAATTCGCAGTTCAAACCTGAATTTGAAATCGATATACATTAAATTGTTTTAACGAGAATTTGAATTCAACTTTTACCCTTTTTAATTGAAATTGTTGAACTGAGAATTGACTTTAATTGAATTTTTGAAACTAAATGTTGATTTCAGCTGATTTGTGAAATTGGAAGAAACAATTCTAATTTAAACTATTTTCGATATAAACTATTTCTAATATATAAACTATTTTAATCTATATTATTTTAAATTTATAAACAATTTTAAATATATATATATATATATTAATATATATAAACTATTTTAATCTATGACCTATTTTTAAATATAAACTATTTTTAATGTATAACTATTCCAACGAGTATATATGCACGTCCAAATGGACCAACATTTGATTGTTTCAACCATATTTTTTCAACGTAGCTATTACAAAACAAAGGCAATGAAAACTATGCAGTGATCATTTAAATATTTTAATTTTTCTTTAAGGACACAAACTCTATAAAGTGGAAAATTCAAGCATTGCATAGGTGCATAGATAATATTATCTTGAGAATTGGTGTTATGACCCGCCCTTCCACTACCAGAAAGACGTATCATCATTAAGAAAAGAAAGGGATAGAAATAGAAAAGAAAGAAAAGAAAGAATAACAACATCAGAATCTCACAGCGGAACGGAATAAAATATAATATAACACATAACTATTACATGGTTTTACACATATCAGAGTTATACAATATCAATACACATGACAGTCATACATACATCGATCACTATACACATCAGAGATACAGTACACATCAACTACATAACGGAACTAGGTAGATATCTACATATGTCTAGAAACTCCTGCTCCAAGCTCCTTCAGAAATCAAAGTCCAAAACCTACCACTTGGCTACTCATAAAAATTTGAGTACCCAAGAGTTTATGAAAAACAAATATAAACTCCGGGTCAGACATGGGTCCGGTATGAGTAAACGGTTTAAAGTTGTTTAACTTTGAAAAACATTTGAAAATAAAGGTATCACGTAAGACTCCCCACAAATAAATACGGGTAAGTTTTTACCTTACGCTAACCAAAACATTTCATAGGAAATCCAGTGATATTATAATAGTGTCTAGGGTTTTCAAGTAAACAGAAAATAGAATTGTTACATCTTTTAAATTCCAGCTACTAGCCACAAAGTGGGTAATACAAATCAAAACCGTAGGGTCTCGTAGGGAAAATGGATTTCCAACAATGGCAGGGCTACTGGGGTACCGCCCGTTACATTACGGGGCCTAGATCACCGTACCGAGGATCACTCCCGACCCCCTACAACACAAGGCCGGAACCATTCCTTAGTGAACAGTCCCAAACAGGATAAACCCCGCGGATGTAGCTAGCAACCGCCCACACAGCCGAAATAAAAAGGGACATCTAGACAGGGGAAATATCTTGTCCTGCTTGGGCATGACCCACCTAACCTAGCAGCATCTCCCCTGCTTTAGCCATTCTCGGTTGATGAGGCTTGAGGCTGCGATTAGCTTTACAGAACATATTTTTTAGAATGCTCATCGTCCGCCTAACGATGTGCTGAAAGCATTCAATCCATACAAGTTCGTTCCGGGCTCGAACGAAACCGAAGGCATTATCTCGTCACACTCATTTTGGAATCATCCTCAGAGTCAACGACGATAACCCTTGCATTCTGAAAACACCATCTCGATCTTCATTTCAGAATTCATGACCTAGCGTTTAAATTGGATCAATGTGGTTTTCGGAATATCAAATGGATACCCGATCCCGGTCTCATCGAAATCCAAACGCCATTTTAAGGGCAAGTTGTCTAATTAACTTAAACAGTTTAATTCAAGTTATTGAATTAGCATAGCATTTATCCCAGATAAACATATACAAGCATCATAGATATAACATAACATATCACAGAACATTACAGAATATCATCAAATAGATATCACAAACAGATATTCTACCCATACAATCCATAAGCAGTCATCTTTAAGTCTTATTTGTAATTAATTCAATTTAGAATTAATTACGTGAGAGTTAACCACCTAGCACTGTTTAATTAATCATTAATTAACAATTAATTACTTATTTCCTTTCAAATTATTTAATTTAATGAATCTTAACTTAATCAATTATTAAGTCTTATTTATTTAATTACTTAATTATTTCACTCTATTAACTTAATTACTCCTTAATCAAGTTGTTTAACTTTAATTACCTAATTATCTATTCCTTGATCATTAATTAATTATTTATTAATAAAACTTAATCACCAAATTATTATCCGCTAATTCCTTAATTAATTAATTACTTCTTAATTCTTAATTAAATCACTTGATTAATTACCTATTAATCGTTCATAAATTAACTTAAGTAGTTAATTACTCATTTATTTCTTACAATCTATTACTAATTACTAAGGAAAAGTAATTATTCTTAATTGCTTCCTAGAAATAATTCATTTAATTTTAATTACTCAATGTAGTTTACCCTTAAAAGTCCTCTTTAAATTTTAAATCATTTTATTACTAACCCCCAAACTTAAAAGTTAATTAACCCTTTACTTAACCTAAATAATTTCCTAAATTAAAATAATTTAAGTGTTTAAGAAAAGTCGTTAAGCTTTTGACTACAATAATTAAAACTTGACAAAATCTCAATTTAACCTTTAAACATTCTCTAAGCTCAACATGTTTAAACAAATTTGTGACGCCCCATCTCTATACCCACGCTAGCCAAGGACACTATGGTGTAATGCCGTCAACTAGCGCGGAGAATAAGGCTGTTGAGGAGCGACCATCTGTATAATTGCTTTGTGCGAGTACCGATATGCCAGATAATATATAACTTGCATTCTTTTCAAGAGGAAATCCGACATACCGACACAAACTCAAAGCTACTACACAGTGGCTATAATGTCTTCGAAAACAAACATAGAAATAAACTTAACACAAATCAAGCACAGATAATTCATATCACAAAGGCGAAAATATGAATATATATAACACATAAAAGTGTTCATTAGGGTAGTGGTCTAAAAGATCCACAATGACACAAAAGAATAGCAATATGTGCTATACAAAAGAATAAGTACACAACTATGAGTCTATATCTCAAATGTATACAACAAAAACTACTAATCTAAGTAGTTAGCCAAAAGTCAGAGTAATGAATCCCTGGGGAGAAGTCAAGCAGAAGCACCTGTAACATCTCGGTCTGACCCGAGTATTATTTAATAAGAAAATAATAAACGGATCAGTCTAGCTATAAATATAAGATAAAATGATACAGAATAAGAGATATGACTAAACGTATAATAATCACAATGCCAAGCTGTGATAAATAAGTAATTGAAAATCAACAAGAGATTAATCAATATCACAAAAATCTTCTCAAAGATCAAAAGGAATGTCATACTCCTTATTTCATTCACCAAACCATAAATATTGACAATTATATCAATGTCAATCACAAAAAGTCAATGACACAAAAATTCACCAACGCACAAATATTGATAAAACTTATCAATGAAAATCACGAAAATTGGTGAAACACAAATCCCAGAAATCGTCAATAGAAATCCAGAAATCACAAAAAAAGGGGGAAGGCCTATCACAAATGGGAGCATAAAGCTCACCAACACGTGTATCACAAACAGAACGCTAATTCCATGGTCGCTAACCATCACAAATTGAGCCGAGCTCCACGAATGGCCCGAAGACCATGGGTTGCTACCCCACCAATTTGAGTCGAAACTCCACAAAACGGGGTTTTGTCTCCCTCGCAGACAAAGAGACACCACACATTGCTAGTCTAAATCACAAAAATGATCGTCATCGATCACAAGAAGTGTCAATTACACTAAGCTAGTAAATATATGAGCTTAGCTTCATGTCCTATAACCACTAGCTTAACTTAAATATTTACGAACAAATTGTAGATCTCCACAAGAAAATTGTCACAAGAGATTCAATCAAATAAGTCCAAGAATTAACCGGCGAAGTGAACGCAAACGTTTCATACCACTCGTTTTACTAAGTCGTTTAATTAGATTTCTCATTCGAGTGAGGTAAAGGTTTGTATATACTAATAGATTGGAAAACGGCTTAAGAAACGAGCTTTGTAATAAAATAGTGTTGAAATCGTTTTGATGAAAGAGTTTTGATATTTACTACTAGTATAGAAAACCTTTATATTCTTAAAGTGACAAATCACAAAAATGATTGTAGAAACAATCAATCACTAAAATTCACGTTCGAAGACGTGAACAAAATCCGAAGAAATCGATATCGAATCCATCGAAATGGATATTCCAAGAATTCCCGAAGAAAATAAGTCATTAAAGTCAATAACAAATGATAACAACAAATAGGGAAATAACACGAA
Organism: Allium cepa; assembly: GCA_030765085.1. Classification (NCBI taxonomy): domain Eukaryota; kingdom Viridiplantae; phylum Streptophyta; class Magnoliopsida; order Asparagales; family Amaryllidaceae; genus Allium; species Allium cepa. The sequence continues at coordinate 506,500,849 of CM060929.1, forward strand.
TCGATTAAATTTGGAAGCCACGCAAAATAGGCGAAATAGGCAAAACAACAACAGGTCGGTCGGCCGGCAACAGAGCTCGGTCGACCGGACCCTGTTCAGAAAAAAAACCTCGGGAAGCAGGTCGGTCGGCTGAGCCCTGTAGCCAGTCGACCGGACCAGAGACAGAAAAGTGCTTATGCACTTTGGTAGCAGGTCGGTCGACCGGCCCAGGGGTTCGGTCGGCCGAACCTGATGTTCTGCAAATTGAAACCTATTTCAAATGAGGTGCAAACTTCTTCAATTTGCAACCGGACAAGCACGAACGCTAGGGGATTACGCCCATCGGCTACCCAGTCCTATTGGCTCCTCGATACATCACCAAAAACATGTTCCAACATTAAAGTTATGATTTTTAAGGATTTGAACTCAAACACTAAAAATTGGAATATTCACCAAATCAGTCCAAACCAAAAGCAATTGCACAAGAATAAGTGTTAGAAATTCATACCTAACAATCGAAGATAATTATAAGCATAGATGTGAGATAAAAATCTCACCTTTTCACAAAAATCAATGTAGAAGAGGCTTGAAAGCAAAGGAAGAATCAACCACTCTTCAACACAACCCAAATGAGCTTGACTCTATGCTCAAAAGAAGAACATTCCCAAGATTAGGTTTAGGAATTTCTGAAATTCAAGAGAGAAGGAGTTGGAAAAGGTGAAGAGAAAGCTTACCAATGGGTTCTTATGAATTTGGGGCTAGAAGTTGATTTGCAAATAGAAAACTAGGGCTTGAGTTTTAATTTCCCATTCGACTCACCATTAATCTCTTTAGGATTGAAAAGTAGCGAAGAGGGAGTGAATGTAGAGGGGGTTTCAGTTTGGGGTATTAAGTTAGAACATTGGGCTGAACCCAAACCCAAACCCGTAGTGAAAAAGGTCAAATTTTTAGCTAGCTTCAAACATATCAATGTTTATAGTAAAAAAGGTTGCAAATGGCATTTTGAACTCAATGGAAGGGGTCTCATGTCCCAATTTGACCGTATGCAAAAAGTAGCTTTTCGGACAAAAATCCGACTAATGATGAAATATTTAAATAAAATATTTAAGTATAAAATCGATAAATATGCGGGTTGTTACAGACTCCCCCCCTTAAAGAAATTGCGTCCTCGCAATATATAAGATGGAAACATAAAGTAACAACCATAAAGGCATATTAACACAAAAGAAATTTAAAATAATAAGTTCACCTCAAAGAGCATGAGTAAGTAAGTCCGGATGTGTTCGCTCGATGAATTCTCTAGATTCCCAAGAGCAATCCTTAGGATTCGCGGACCATTGAACCTTAACAAGCGAAACATCTTTATTTCGAAGGCGCTTGACCTCCGAAGCAATAATACGAATAGGATGTTGCTCATAAGTCAAATTAGGTGAAACTTCAATTTCTTCCACAATACCGGGCTCAAGAACGGAATCGGAATCTCGAAGGCATTTCCGTAATTGAGAAACGTGAAACACGTCATGAATAGTAGAAAATTGAGCTGGTAATAAAAGGCGATATGCCACGGAACCAATACGTTCGGTGATAGGAAACGGACCAATATATCGAGGTGCTAAATTTCCCGATCGACTGAAACGCACAACACCTAGGTGAAACACGAACAAACACAAAATCTCCCACAGAAAATTCTAATTTCCTTCTCCGGTTATCGGCATAGGATCTTTTTCTACTCTGGGCTTATTTCATCCTTTGACGAATAAGGTCAATCCTTTCTGTGGAACCACGAATAAAATCTGGACCTAAAACCAGCTTCTCACCGGCCTCAAGCCAACAAGAAGGAGATCGGTATGGCCTTCCATAGAGTGCCTCGAAAGGTGCCATACCAATACTAGATTGGAAGCTATTATTATAGGAAAACTCAACAAGAGAAATTTGATCTTCCCAACTTCCACCAAAATCAAGGACACATGCTCGAAGAAGATCTTCAAGAGTTCGATTCACACGCTCGGTTTGTCCATCGGACTGAGGATGATAAGCGGTGCTAAAATTAAGCTTCGTTCCCAAAGCTTTTTGAAGACTCTTCCAAAATCCACTAGTAAACAATGGATCACGATCACTAACAATAGAAGTAGGAACTCCATGTAACTTTACAATTTCTTTGATAAAAAGTTTGGCCAAGAGAGGAACGGTTCGATTGGACCGAACGGGAATAAAATGGGCGGATTTAGTGAGTGTATCAACTATCACCCATAGGCTATCATGGCCCGAACGAGAACGGGGGAGGCCATTAATAAAATCCATAGAAATTTGGTCCCACTTTCAAATTGGAATTTCTAAAGGTTGCAGAAACCTACCGGGCCTTTGATGTTCGACCTTGACAAGTTGGCAAGTCATGCAACACTTAACAAAGTTAGCAATATCATATTTCATTCCCTCCCAATAATAAAGTCGCTTCATATCCGCGTACATTTTACTACTACCGGGATGAATGGTAAATTTAGAACGATGTGAATCTTCTAAAATATCTTTACGAAGATCACTATTATTTGGTACGATAAGTCTACCAAATTTTTGAATACTTCCACGAGAATCGATATCAAAGTCTTTCAAACCTTCAATATCAATTTTATCCTTAATATTTTGGCCAAGAAGAGCCAATTCGGGGTCTAGCTTTTGAGCTTCAAGAATGCGGTCAAAAAGAGAAGGATGAGCCTCAAGGCTACATAAAACAAGAGATGAACATAAATCTGAATTACGATCTCGAATCTCACAAGTGGATAAAACCCCAAGATCATTCCATTCGGATATCATCATAGAAACAACCGCTTGTTGCTTGGGACTAAGCGCATCGGCGATGCGATTTCCTTTTCCGGGAGTATAAAGGATGTCAAGATCATAAGGTGCAAGGAACTCGAGCCAACGCTGTTGACGCAAATTAAGTTCCTTCTGAGAGAATAAATACTTCAAAGACTTATGATCAGTATAAAAACAAATTTCTCTCCTAAAAGATAATGACGCTAAATCCAAAGGGCGAAAACAATAGCCGCGAGCTCTAAATCATGAGTGGCATATCTAGTTTCGGCTGGCTTCAATTGCCTAGAAGCATAAGCAATAACACGTTCTTTTTGCATAAGAACGGCACCAAACCAACGCGACTAGCATCGGTATAAACAATAAAATCTTGGTTCCCCTTCGGGAATAACAAGAATAGGAGCATCGGAAAGGAGTTCTTTTAATCTCTTAAAAGAAGTCTCACATTTGTCCGACCAAATGTATTTAACACCTTTCTTCGTTAAGCTAGTGAGAGGCATGACAATCTTAGAAAAGTCTTTGATAAAACGACGGTAATAACCCGCCAATCCAAGAAAAATACGAATTTCCGTCACACACTCCGGTCTCTTCCAATCTTGAATCGCTTCAATCTTTGAAGGATCCACGGAAATTCCGGATTCGGAAATAATATGACCGAGAAACTTCACACGAGATTGCCAATAGTGGCATTTAGAAAACTTTGCCTTTAATTGATTACTCCTAAGAGTTTCCATCACAATCTGAAGATGCTTTTCATGCTCCTCCTCGGTTTTTGAATACACAAGAATATCATCAATAAAGATGAGAACAAATCGATCGAGGAAGTCTTTGAAAACTCGATTCATTAAGTCAACGAAATAAGCAGGGGCATTCGTTAACCCAAATGGCATAACAAGCCGTTCATAAGATCCATACCGAGTACGGAACGATGTCAAAGGAATGCTATCCTCTGCAATACGAAGCTGATGAAAAACAGTAGCTAAGTCTAATTGTGAAAAGACTTTACCACCACTGAGTTGATCAAATAGATCATCAATTCGAGGTAAAGGATATTTATTCTTGATAGTAAGATCATTAAGCTTGCGGTAGTCAACGCAAAGCCTAAGTTTACCATCGGATTTCTTCACGAAAATAGCTGAAGCTCCCCAAGGTGAGGAACTAGAGCGAATAAATTGCTTCGTTTCCAAATCGGATAATTGTTTGCGCATCTCCTCATTTTCTTTATTGGATAAACGATAAGGAGGATGAGTAATAGGTTGAGCTCCAGGGGTAAGATTAATTCTGAACTCAATTGCTCGCTTAGGTGGTAATCCTAAAACGGGCTCAAATATGTCGAAAAATTCACGAACAACGTGAATAAGAGAAATGACGTCTTCCTCATCATCATTATCATCATCACGAGGATTTAAAGAATATAAAGATACAGATAAGGTGGAATCCAAATCTTTGAGAATAATAGAAATCTGCCTAACATATTGAGGATGTCGAAGATGAATAGTCCGCTCAGGACATAGGATATGAGCTTCATAACGGTTAAGCCAATCCATTCCCAAAATCATTCCAAAGCCTAAATAACGCATGACATGCAAATCGGCTAGGAAAGAAAAATCACACAAAATAATTTCGACATCTTTGCAAAGCAAACTAAGAGTTGCGGATCCACCAACTGGATTCGAAATTCTCAAAGAAGTCATTAAAGCAACAACACTTAAAGAAAAAGTATCAACAAGTTCTTTTGAAATAAAAGAATGGGATGCACCTATCAAAGAGAACTCGAATAGGCTGTTCACGAAATATAATAATGCCATCAAGGATAGAACGAGACATACCTTGATTACGAGATGTGTTGCCAGAGGCTTGAGCAACATTTAACTTTCCCTCCTTTTTGTCGGGACTTTTGCAGTAGCGACAAGAGAGGGGCTTCGAACACTAACTTGAATAATGGTCCTTAGAACCACAATTATAGCATTCTCCATGACAAAGGAAGATGTCTTTGCCACAGGGGTTGCTTGCTTCCCCTTTTTGTTGGGATAAGGACCTTTGAATTTGCTAGGCCTTTTCTTGTTGTTGTTGAAGTTTGGTTTGGAACCCACCACTTCAACATCACTTTCCCTATCCGCCTCTTTAAGACGAAGAGAGATATCAATGAGTCGGTCGAAAGAAACTTCTAATTTTAGAAGTAATGGCTTCTTGAGATTTTTGTTTAAGCCATAGACAAATCTCTGGTTCTTCTTCAATGGGGTGTTGATGTACTCAACCCAATATTTAGAGAGAGATTCAAAATACACGACATAGTCAGTCACGGAAGATTCACCTTGAACAAGGTCAATAAAACGGCGAGCCAAAGTCACCTTCCCAGCTTCTGGCACAAACTTTAATTCGAAACGTGCCCGGAATTGCTCCCAGGTGAGATTCGTTTCATTAATTTCAGAAATAAGAAGTTCGTACCAGTCTAATGCTCTTTCTTGGAGCCTACTAGAAGCCACCTGAACTCGGTGAAGATCAATAAGATTCATGCGAGAAAAGATTCGATCGCATGATCTCAGCCAAGCCTGGACTTTAATAATAGTTTCAGAACCCTTGAATGGTTTCCCACCCAAGTTGGTATAATCGTTGCACTAGGGTGCAAATCCAGACTTAGGATGGGTTGGTTCCGAATTAGAACCGGCTGCTTGAGCATTCTTTACTAGATCAAGAAGCTGCTGGGCAGACATAAAACCTCCATCTTGGGGAGTAGCACTAGATTGATCGGCGCTGGGACGGCCAGGTCTAACCATTTCTCTTCCTTTAGAAAGAAAGAAGAAGAAAAAGGTTATTCACCAAATGAATATCAAGCAATCTTGATAGACAAAACAAGGAATCATAAAAGAAAATAGGATAGAACGGTACGAAGACACGAATTAAATCCTAAGGCATGACTCCTAAGAAGGACTTAGGACGATGATCCTTGTTAAATTATTCTACATTGTTCCGAAGTTAGGCTCCGATACCAAGCTGTGACGCCCCACCTCTATACCCACTGTGATATCCCGAAAATTTGGCAATATAAATTTAATAATCCATGTTTAAAAAATTTATTTGATTTAATAATTCTTGATAATAAAATTTTTAATTGATATAGTAACCATCTTATAATAAATATTTAAATTGGTAGATTCTATCTTTTAAAACTAATAAACTATTTTCTGTTTATAATATATATAATTGTATATATTGTAAATTGATAAACTTTGATTTAGAACTTAATAAATGAATCAATTTTTAATTTTTATTTATGTTTGATAAATTTGAAATTTGATTTAAATTTAACATCTCACTTTTCAAAGCAATTTAATAAATAATTATATGGTTTATATTAAAAGAAAATCTTATTTGTTTAAACTTATATTTTAATTAGCTTAAAGATGAATTTAAAATTTGATTAACATTTAAGCTTTGTTTTATTTTATTTTTAATATTACTTAAAATTTTAAATAAGAGTTAAAATACAAATTTCATATGATCTTAATTTATTATGTAATAGAAGTATTTTATGATATCTTTTATAAATCATTTTAAATATTGTTTAATTTTTATTTTCAAATGATATTGAGGATACTTTGTTTTTATAAACATAAATAAATTTTGTTAGAAATAGGATTTGTTATTTTAAAATTTAATAAGAATTATGTATATGCACACATATATAACTTGATTTTTATTTTGAAGTTTATTATTTAATTTGAATTTGACTTTGATGTTTTGAAATTTAAAAGAGATAAGTATTTAAAAAAATATATTTGTATAAGCTTGTATTTATATTTGTTTTGTTTCATTTCTTTAATAAATTTAAAGTGGGAAGAAATTCATTTATATACATAAGAATTTAGGGTTTAAAGGTATTTATAAACAATTTAAAATAAAACTAAAATGCTTAAAATACATGTGTAAGTTTATTAAGATTTAAAAAAAAAGGGAGACATGTGTTAAGGCCTAAACTAGTTAAAGTGACAAATGTTTAGAAATTGAACAAGTGTCTTAATTTTCTTGTTCTTGTATTTTAAATAAAATCAAAACATACTTACATAAATTCATCTCCTCTAAAGTTCATTTTTTTTTCTTTTCTATTTCTTCAAAAAAACATAAGATCTTCAGCCATGAAAATCTGAAACTTAATCTCCAAAAAACAGAGAACAAAACTTGTAAAAATCTCCTCAAACCAGTAGCTCCCCAAATACATTAACCTGAAATTCATTTCTTCAACTCATTAACCTGTATAATCAAATTTGTTATCAACTCAAAATAAAATCTGCAACTACAAAGCTCAATACAAGCCTGCAGTTTTCATTCTGTTTTAAAACAAATCAAGTCTGCATTTTTCTGGAAACAAACATGCATGCATCTGGAAACAAGCATTGTGAAAAATCAAGATGAATGTTTCAAAAGGGAAACAAGCTGCAGTTTTAAAAGAACTCAGGATCAAGCTTTTCTAAAAATAAGTTGCTCTGCTCAGGAAATTTGTGAGTAACAATTTTTTTTTCTTCTAACTAAACTTAAGTAATAATTAGTTGCTTGTTTATTTCTAGAATCAAGTCTGCTTGCATGCCATATTTAAAGCTTATTACTGGTATAATATATGAGTTTGTAGTTGTACAGGTTGCTATGGAATTATCTTTCTGTACTCAAGTTATAGATTTAAGAATTGCTTTAAAATATTCACTCCATTTGAATTGATGTATGTTAAGTTTTAACATTTAAATCAAAATATGGCTGTTAACCTTTGTTACAGTTTAAATTTTATTTAAATATGAAAATTTTCTGTAATGTTATCTGTAAATTTAGAAAATACAGAACATTATTTTTTTTAAGTAAGAATTTAATTTTTTAGAATTCTTTGATTTAAGTATTAAATCAATTACACAAACTAAAACTTTGAATTCTAAAACTAAATTCAGAGAAATAAATTAGTTTAAATTGGGAAAGGATCACTGGTTTGTCTGGAATGGGGTTTTAGGTTGGGATTTTCATTCTAGAAGATTTGGAGTGGCCATGGGTTGTTTCAGTGATGGAGTAATGATCATGTTTTTTTAAAAAAAAAGGAAGATAATGGATTTATGGAGTGAAGCAGTAGAAATTTGGGATTGAAGTCGTTATGCCCTAGTTTTTCAATGTTGATCAGTAAATTGATCACCTCGACTCGAATAAGTGATCGAGTCTTTTCTAATTTGAACGGGAGAAAGATGAGGTGTGGAAGTTGATGTGGCCGGCGGCGTTGACTCTCTGATGATCACAATTTGGAGTTTGAGGCAAATTTCCAGTTCGACTGTTTCTTACAGTTTTGAACTCGAAGCTCGTTTTTGATTTAGGGGTTTCTGCAGTTCTTGGATGACCGGAATCATGTTGGAGGAAGGCCGTCGACTTGCTCGTAGGGTTGCGAGAGGGTGGAGGTGAAGGCCACGGCGGTGCAGGTGCACAGTGAATCTGGGTATCAGCTGATTGTTTTTGGGGAAGATGGGTTTCTTGAGTTTGGTCTCGGGTTGCATCGCGTTTTGCTCGAAGCATGTGGGTAGGAGACTCGAAGGGGACGAGTTATTGGCTCGGGTATTTTGTTGATGCAGGTTTTGTTAAACCTGATAGTACCCTGAAAGATTCAATTGGATTCAAAGGGATTTCTTCTCGAGTTTACTCGAGTTTGTTTTGAATTTTGCTCGGGTTAAGATAGGATGAGGGTCGAGTGAATTTTGTGATCACTCGAGTAGGGTTCGTATAGGGTTAGAAAACTACCTTGTTTTCAAATTTAAACTGAAGGTTAAGTTATTAATCAAGATTTAAATTAAATTTTAAATCTAATTTAAATTATGGATTCAAGTTGATTGAATCTTATGTTGGAAATGATCAAGTATTTAAATTCAAATTTGTTTATTGTTTAAAAATGTTTGTTTTTAAATAAATTTGAATTTAAATTTAGAAATTGAAATATAAAGAAATGTTTAAACAAAGTTAAATTTGATTCAAATTTGGATTTGAATCTTGGTTTCAAAATAAATTTAAGTTTTATAAATATAAGTGTTTGAAACAAATTTGGGTAATAATATAAAGTTTAAAGGGTTTTTAATTTAAAAGGAAATTTGTTTTAACTTTTGTAAAATTTCTTTTATAATAGAAGTATTATTTATCATTTAACGGTTTTAGATTGATTTTTTTTAAAAACTTATTAAAGTTGAATTATAATTTAATAATTTGTATTCCATTTAATTATTAGGGTAATTAAATGAATAATTAATTTATTTAATTAATGAAATGAATAATTACTCAAAGTAATTAAGGGTTTAAGGTTAATTATTTTTAGAATAATTAACTTGTAATTAAGAATAATTAATTAAATAAGATTTTATTTTAATTAATGATTAATAATTAATTAATCAAGTAATAATGGATTAATTAAGTTTTAATTAACACTTAATTATTTAATTAAGGATTAATTAATGGGTTAATTAATGATTAATTAATTTGAAATTAATAATAATTTAAAATAAGTTAATTATTTTAGAAAATAATTAATAAATTGTTTAATAGTTAATGAAGGTCATTAACTAAAGATTATTTAATAATTAATTAATGTGATTAATTTTAATAATTAATTTGATTAATTAATTTTAAGATAATCATTTGAGTAATTAAGGAAATTAATTATTAATTGAGGTTAATTTGATTAGATTAAGTTAATTAATTCAGTTTAATTAATTTAAAATAATCATTTGATGATTTATGAAGTATAATTACTTATTGTAATTAAATAAAGAGAAATTACTTAGAGAAGTAATTAGTGGGTAATTACTGCATGTAATTAGTGAAGGTGATTTGATAATTAAAGCAATTCAAGTATAATTACTTGGTTAATTAATCAAGGGATTAATTTGAGATAATTAATTATGGAGTAGTTAATTTGTTTGGTAAAGTAATTAAGGGTAATTAATTACTGAATAGGGTTAATCAAGAGGGATTAACAATTATGATTTAAATTAGGATTAATTTCTTAATGTAATTAATTTAAATAAGGTAATTAATTAAAATGTAATTAAAGATCATTAATAAATATAATTAATGATGTAATTAAGATTGATTAATTAAGATTAATTAATCAATAATAAGTGATTAAAGGAAATTAATTAATGTAGTTAATTAAGAATTAATGTAATTAATTATAGTTAATTAATTTGTGAAGTAATTAAGGTTAATTACTGAATTTGGATAAGTATAATTAATTTGTGAAATTAATTAAGGATAATTACTTAAATGTAATTAGGAATAATTAATCAAAGGTGATTAATTAAAGTGATTAATTGGAAGATGATTAATTAATTAATTTGTAATTAATTAAAGGTTATGTAAGCAAGATTTATATTGATGAGTAATTAATTTAATTCACTTTAAATTAATTTGAATGATGTAATTAATTTAATTCATTTTAAATTAATTATATTTGGTATGATAAATCATTGCTTATATGGTTGGATAATGTTGTTTGCCTTGATTGGTTTGAATCTCAAATATGAGATAATTAATGTTGAGTGATATGGATGCATTGGTTGCATTGTGATGATGATTTGGATTATCTTTTGATAATGATAATATAGATTATCTGTTGTGATGAAAATGTTGATTACTTATTGTGAATCTATGATTTATCTATCTGTGTATATAGATAATTGAATTGTTTAAACCTTTAAAACAACTTGGCCTTAAAAGACACGCTTTGGATTTCGATGAGACCGGGATCGGGTTTCCATATTTGGATATCCGAAAACCACATCGATCCAAATTAACGTCAGGTCGTTAATCCAAGTGGAGCGAGTGAAGACTCGAGGTGTAAGGGCTATACGTTAGTATAACTCTGTGGGTGATTCCGTAATGAGTTTGACGGAATAGTGCGTATAGGTTCGAGATGGTGATTCAGAGTGCAAGGGCTATCGTCGTTAACTCTGAGGGTGATTCCAAAACGAGTGTAACGAGATAATGCCTTCGGTTTCGTTCGAACCCGGAACGAACTTGTATGGATTGAATGCTTTCAGAACATCGTCAGGTGGACGATGAGCATTCTAAGTGATGTGTCCTATAAAGGTAATCGTAGCCTCAAGCCTCATCAACCGGGAATGGCTAAAACAGGGGAGGTGCAGCAAGACTTCGTGGGTAGCCCCCACTTGAGAGCAAGATTTTCCCCTGTCTAGAGGTCCCTTTTATTTCGGCTGTGTGGGCGATTGGAACGTACGCCAACCGCGGGGTTGTCTTGTTTGGAACTGTTCAGTAAGGAACGGGTCCGGCTTTGTGTTGCAGAGGAGTGGGAGTACTCCTCGGTACGTTGATCTAGGCCACGTACTGTGACGGGCGGTACCCTAGTAGCCCTGCCATTGTATGGAATCCACAATCCAATAAGTGCCAACGGTTTTGATTGTATTACCCACTTTTGTGGCTAGTAGCTGGAATTTAATCATGTAATAATTTCGGCTATTTCTTATTTACTTGAAAACCCTAGACACTATTATAATATCACTGGATTTCCTATCAAATGTTTTGTTAGCGTAAGGTAAAAACTTTTCCATGTTTATGTGTGGGAAGTCTTACGTGATACCTTTCTGTTCAAAAAGGTTTTTGAAAGTTAAGCAACTTTAACCTGTTACTCACACCAGACCCATGTCTGACCCGGAGTTTATTTTTGTTTTTCATAAACTCTTGGGTACTCAAATTTTTACGAGTAGCCAAGGGATTCAGGTTAGCTTTGACGAATATTGGAGGAGCAATGGAGCAGGAGGCTTCTGCGTTAGTTATATAGTATTCCGCTGTGTGTTCTGTGTTGTCTCTGGATTTTATTATGATTGTAAATACTAGACAGGTGTTTATAACTGTCTAGTATGTGTGATATATCTGTGTACTCTGATAGTAGTTATAAACTATGTAATATTTTATATTATTAATATAATTTATTCGTTCCGCTGTTTAGATTCTGATGTGTTGTTTCTTTCTTCTTCTCTTTCTTTCTATTCTCTATCCCTTTCTTTCTTATTAACGATGCGACTTCCTGGAGTCCGAAAGTTGGGTCGTTACACCCACGCTAGCCAAGGACAATATGGTGTAATGCCGTCAACTAGCATGGAGAATAAGGCTGTTGAGGTGCGACCATTTGTATAATTGCTTTGTGCGAGTACCGATATGCCAGATAATATATAACTTGCATTCTTTTCAAAAGGAAATCCGACATACCGACACAAACTCAAAGCTACTACACAGTGGCTATAATGTCTTCGGAAACAAATATAGAAATAAACTTAACACAAATCAATCACAGATAATTCATATCACAAAGGCGGAAATAGATATGAATATATATAACACATAAAAGTGTTCATCAGAGTAGTGGTCTAAAAGATCCACAATGACACAAAAGAATAGCAACATGTGCTATACAAAAGAATAAGTACACAACTATGAGTCTATATCTCAAATGTATACAACAAAAACTACTATTCTAAGTAGTTAGCCAAAAGTCGGAGTAATGAATCCCTGGGGAGAAGTCAAGCAGAAGCACCTGTAACATCTCGGTCTGACCCGAGTATTATTTAATAAGAAAATAATAAACGGATCAGTCTAGCTATAAATATCAGATAAAATGATATAGAAAAGAGATATGACTAAACGTATAATAATCACAATGCCAAGCTATGATAAATAAGTAATTGAAAATCAACAAGAGATTAATCAGTATCACAAAAATCTTCTCAAAGATCAAAAGGAATGTCATACTCCTTATTTCATTCACCAAACCATAAATATTGACAATTATATCAATGTCAATCACAAAAAGTCAATGACACAAAAATTCACCAATGCACAAATATTGATAAAACTTATCAATGAAAATCACGAAAATTGGTGAAACACAAATCCCAGAAATCGTCAATAGAAATCCAGAAATCACAAAAAAAGGGGGAAGGCCTATCACAAACGGGAGCATAAAGCTCACCAACACGTGTATCACAAACGGAACGCTAATTCCATGGTCGCTAACCATCACAAATTGAGCCGAAGCTCCACGAATGGCCCGAAGACCATGGGTTGCTACCCTACCAATTTGAGTCGAAACTCCACTAAACGGGGTTTAGTCTCCCTCGCAGACAAGAGACATCACACATTGCTAGTCTAAATCACAAAAATGATCGTCATCGATCACAAGAAGTGTCAATTACACTAAGCTAGTAAATATATGAGCTTAGCTTCATGTCCCATAACCACTAGCTTAACTTAAATATTTACGAACAAATTGTAGATCTCCACTAGAAAATTGTCACAAGAGATTCAATCGAATAAGTCCAAGAATTAACCGGTGAAGTAAACTCAAGCGTTTCATACCACTCGTTTTACTAAGTCGTTCAATTAGATTTCGCATACGAGTGAGGTAAAGGTTTGTATATACTAATAGATTGGAAAACGGCTTAAGAAACGAGCTTTGTAATAAAATAGTGTTGAAATCGTTTTGATGAAAGAGTTTTGATATTTACTACTAGTATAGAAAAACTTTATATTTTTAAAGTGACAAATCACAAAAATGATTGTAAGAACAATCAATCACTAAAATTCACGTTCGAAGACGTGAACAAAATCCAAAGAAATCAATACCGAATCCATCGAAATGGATATTCCAAGAATTCCCGAAGAAAATAAGTCATTAAAGTCAATAACAAATGATAACAACAAATAGGGAAATAACACGAATCGATTAAATTTGAAAGCCACGCAAAATAGGCGAAATAGGCAAAACAACAACAGGTCGGTCGGCCGGCAGCAGAGCTCAGTCGACCGGACCCTGTTCTAAAAAAAATCCTCGGGAAGCAGGTCAGTCGGCTGAGCCCTGTAGCCAGTCGACCGGACCAGAGACAGAAAAGTGCTTATGCACTTTGGTACCAGGTCGGTCGACCGGCCCAGGGGTTCGGTCGGCCGAACCTGATGTTCTGCAAATTGAAACCTATTTCAAATGAGGTGCAAACTTCTTCAATTTGCAATCGGACAAGCACGGACGCTAGGGGATTACGCCCATCGGATATCCGGTCCTATTGGCTCCTCGATGCATCACCAAAAACATGTTCCAACATTAAAGTTATGATTTTTAAGGATTTGAACTCAAAACACTAAAAATTGGAATATTCACCAAATCAATCCAAACCAAAAGCAATTGCACAAGAATAAGTGTTAGGAATTCATAACTAACAATCGTAGATAATTATAAGCATAGATGTGAGATAAAAATTTCACCTTTTCACAAAAATCAATGTAGAAGAGGCTTGAAAGCAAAGGGAGAATCAACCACTCTTCAACACAACCCAAATGAGCTTGAATCTATGCTCAAAAGAAGAACATTCCCAAAATTAGGTTTAGGAATTTCTTAAATTCAAGAGAGAAGGAGTTGGAGAAGGTGAAGGGAAAGCTTACCAATGGGTTCTCTTGAATTTGGGGCTAGAAGTTGATTTGCAAATAGAAAACTAGGCTTGAGTTTTAATTTCCCATTCGACTCACCATTAATCTCTTTAGGACTGAAAAGTAGAGGAAGAGGGAGTGAATGAAGAGGGGGTTTCAGTTTGGGGTATTAAGTTAGAACATTGGGCTGAACCCAAATCCAAACCCGTAGTGAAAAAGGTCAAATTTTTAGCTAGCTCCAAACATATCGATCTTTATAATCAAAAAGGTTGCAAATGGCATTTTGAACTCAATGGAAGGGGTCTCGAGTCCCAATTTGACCGTATGCAAAAAGTAGCTTTTCGGACAAAAATCCGACTAATGATGAAATATTTAAATAAAATATTTAAGTATAAAATCGATAAATATGCGGGTTGTTACAAAATTTGTAAAAACAAAATTTACTCAACTACAACCTCACTGCAAAACTGCAGTATAGCCAAAACCCGAGATTTCTCCTGATGAAACTCGAGTGCTACTTCGGGTAGTTCTTCCAATTCACCGAGTCACCAACCCAGGTGCACGAACTTCTTCTTCCTCTTTTAATTTTTTTTTACAGTAAGCTAGTTAAAAGCTAAAACACAATTTGAACATCAGGTTCTAAAATAGGCACGCGATCGAAGCTCGAAGTACAAGCGCCATCTTCTCGAGTGCGACACGAAGCGACACTAACGACGACCCAGATACGGAAGTCCACCTCCAGCACCACCGTGCACGTGCACGGTGGTTCGCCGCACCTCCGGCGGCCCTCGTTACCACTCACAAAACACGATTCCACCCCTCACTCGTAATCAAAACCCATAATTTCGAAATAAGGTCAAAGTCGAAATATCACCTCAAACTTGAACTCGAAACACACATACTTCACCGAAAACCACCCCGTTCTGCAATCCCACATCGCCAGAGGCTAAGCCACATCACCCACGCCAAGTCCCGTCCCTCGACAACTACCTCCACGAAGCTCGGGAAGCTCGATCTCACTATGATGCCGAAAACAAAAATTTACAGTGTACAGGAAACTCTTGAACTAAAACCCTATTTTACATTCGTTCGATTAATTCATGAATTAGAAAAATTATTTAACATTTTTCCTAACATTACGAGTATACAAACTTGCTTCAAGATGAATTTCACTGATTGTTATTGATTCGATTTCCAGGAATTTAGAAAAATGCGAAGTTCATTCACCTGAAAACTGCTCTCGAATTTCTTAATTAAAAATCCACCTTTTTGCTTTAAAAATCATGATTTGCTGTATAGATTCAGTATGCAATCTTGAATCAGTAATTTGCAACAATTAATTATCACAAATTATCACTTGGATCACCTGTATAACATGTTATAGAGAAGTACTCCCTTCAACATATTTAAAATTAGCTTTAAAAATCAAATCTTAATTTAGTTTTAACATTTTCTTGAGTTGAAATAATTACAGATTTCAATATTGACGAGAATAGCTTAAATTTTGAACAAGAATAAGTAACTGTAACCACCAAGAACACATAGCAGAGGAGATAAATATGCAGTACAACATATATATATATATATATATATATATATATATATATATATATATATATACAGATTCATATTCAAACATAAAACCATATACAAATTAGATTAGTTAAAGAATCATGACTATTTAATTAACTTAAACTTTAAAAAAATCTTTGTTTACTCACCTTAAATTTTTTTGAAACAGAAAACAAAGTTGATGAAGAAACTGCAGAATTTCCTGAACAACTTCTCTGCTTGGATGAACTTGTTTTGCTGTTTGAATATATTTGAGTTGTAGGCAATAAATGTTTGTCTTCCTTTGTTCTTTTCAGGTTTTCTCTTAGGTTTTAGTTAAGTTTATAAACGAACTAGGACTAAAATATATATATATATATATATATATATATATATATAGAAGACAACAGTTGTATGGAAATTAGGTAGTAACTAGTGCAGTTGTTTTCTACTTAGCTTTGACATGAACAGATCTTATAAATATTAGGATCTGACAAAATAATGTGCTGAGATGATGGAAATTAAATGGTTAGGTTTCTAATTATGTTTACACAACTATAATGATAGTGTACTATGTATAAAGATATTTATTTGCAGACATATACATTGCAAGTCAATGGCTTGTGAATGAAGACATCATGTATAAAGATATTTGTATTATAATGTTATGAATACTTTGTTTTCTCAGTACAAAATCTTTTTGCATATGAATAAGGACATTTTGTAGTTGATTTGTAAAATTTGACTCCTTTGCACACATGATTACACAGCAACACTTGATCAAATATATATGAAGATATTTTGTAAGTAAATATTTGTTTTGTTATTATGTTATTTTCTAGCTTGTAAAATGTTCATACATATGTATCATGTTTTCACTTTACATTTTACTTTATTTTATCTTATTTTATGCTTTGTTCTTGTTCTATTATTTGTTTACAAGCTTATCCATTTACCTTTATTTTCATTTTTATTTTGTATTTTAGCTATCAACATTTAAGTTATATTTCATAAATTTACTTACTTATATTTACTTGTACTTGTACTTCAGCTAACAATATTTCAATTGTGTACAATATGATTTACTTATTTACACTTATCTTTATATTTATTTCCATTTGTATTTTATTATATACATCAGTTTGACTCATATTTTACATTTATATTTTATTTTGCTAGAATTAGATTTTTTTTTAAATTTTAAACATTATCACCTATAGATATTTCTATCAAATGTTAGCAATGTAAAGTATTTTAATTAATTTATATAAGATAGATTTTTATTGTAAATATTATTGAGATATTTATTTCAAATTTTCAAATTTCATTTTCTTCCATAATACCAATATATATTTATTTATCAAATGTTAGCAATGTAAAACATTTTAATTTAATTATATAATGTAAATTTTATTAAAAATATTGTTAAGAATCTTTTATTTTAGAATTTTCAAACATTATTATCTATATATTGCATTTATATATAAGATAGATTTTACTTTAAATATTCTTAGGAGATTTTATTTTAAATTTTCAAATCAATGTCCTTTTAAAAATAATTTATATAAACAAATGATAAATATCTCCAAAATCATATTCATGTTAATATAATCAATTCACATTTTATTTAATTAACTCAAATATTTATTAAAATAAGCAGGGCCAAAATCCAGGGTCGTTACATTCCTCCCCCCTCAAAAGAATTTCGTCCCCGAAATCTAAAACAAAGATAATTAAAACCTGTTATACCAACTATTCAAACATACATATCATTTATATATTAACAACAACCAAAGAGTCTATCCTAACAAACATCACTCGCTATCCGAACACGAATCCGGATAAGCTTTCCCAAAACTATCCAGAGTTGTCTCTCGATGATCAACAATCCGAACTGGATTCCTGACCACAGTCAAATTTGATTCGACTTCCAAATTCCTTAACTACTGGTTCAACAACTAATGATGAATCATGAACAAATTCCCTTAGACGGGATATATGGAATACACAACGAATTCCAGACATCCATTCTGGCAATTCAATACTGAAATCTACAGTATTAACTCTTTCCAAATTTTATTGACTTCTTTACAGAATCTCAATATCTATTCAATCAAGCCTGTACGATGTAAATACATTATTCGTACGCAGTATTAAATTCGATTGCTCGCTCGATCACACAATTTCACTTCCGAACTA
Source organism: Allium cepa (assembly GCA_030765085.1). Taxonomy (NCBI): domain Eukaryota; kingdom Viridiplantae; phylum Streptophyta; class Magnoliopsida; order Asparagales; family Amaryllidaceae; genus Allium; species Allium cepa. The sequence goes on from CM060929.1 coordinate 506,518,834, forward strand.
GTATCGTCCTCTCGACTTTCTAGTGCGGACTCAGATCTGGTTTCTTTTAAAAACTGTCATTCTCTTTGCATAGTCACAACTATGATAGAGAATTTCCAGAATCAATCAAAATCCATATCCATGGTTCTCGTCGAAAATCGAATGAAAAATCCCAACTCGGATCGATATATAATTATCTCGAAATTCTGTGCTCGAAACTGGATCAAATTGCTATGCGAATAAAATAATATACGTACATCCTACGTATTTATGTCCATTGATTATCAACTATATCAGTTTTCTTTTATTCACATTATTTTGATTTCTATCCACTTGGAATAATTTTCTCAATATCAAATTTACTTAAGAATTTCATCATTCATTTCTTAAGTTTAATATAAGCATTATATATACTCTTATACTATTACTCTACCACTTTAGCCTTAATATCTTCTTATTTAAATCTGAATTTCCAATTTCATGTGAATTCAATTTATCTTTAACTCTAAATATTGAATTTTATTGACTATTTTCCGTTTATAACTGATTCCTATCTTTATTAGTTTCATCCACTAATTTATTTCAATCTCCAATTTGAAAGCGTTTTGTTGCTAAAGTTTTTTTTTTTTAATTTCTGGTTCCCAAATTTTTTTTGAAAAGTTTAGGCAGAGTCTCCATTTGTTTAGCATTACATATTTTCATAAGCACATATGTAAGGTTTCAATCCTTATCACAATTAATTCTAACCAATTCTTAAATCATTCCCTTCAGTTAAAGTGATTTATAACTTACTTGCTTATATTTAATTCATTTAAGCAAAACAAACTCATATTCAAAATCATCCCATTTCGCTTTTAATAATTCATAGAATTTTATCTAATCTCGTTTACTTCAGACGACCCATTTTCATATGCAATTTGACAATATTATTGTGAATAAATAATTACTTAAGCTTTATAAAAAAATTTAAATTGATTTTAACTCAATTTACACTTGATTCCATCCTAATTAATTTATTCACAATCATTTCATTGCATTTTCTTTCATTTCAACAGGTTTGATTCCAAACCATTTTATTGAACACGACAACCAATGTTTTAAATAACCATCTCACAATTTACTTAAGTTATTTATTTTCTTCAACTGTTCCACTCAATAACTTAAGTTTATTCTATTCCACCAGTTTTCATTTAAATCTTTGATTTGATTTTCCTTTAATCAAATCCTAACTATTTACTAATTTATTCAATTAGTTCATTCTTTTATTGTAACGACCCGTTGAATTTGATAATGTTAAATGAATTAAATTAATATGTTTCTAATCTAATTTAGAATAAAATAAAGGTCTTAAGATTTTATTTGAGAAAATGTAGTAATTTGTTATAGTAATTGGAATTTAATGTAACAATTTAATAGTTACATGGAAATAGATTTGAACTATGTAAATTTGCACACCTTGTTATAAGTTAAATATAAGAAACCAATATAAATGTGAATCAGTGAATATTAATAAAAATATTTACTAGAATGGAATTATTTAATATAAAATAAATAGTGGAGATTGTACATTTGGTTGTAATAATAAATAGTGACTAAATAAAAGTGTCCGTTGGAATAAATCAATGCAATAAGTGTGATAAGTAATTTTATTGAATGTTGTCTCTAATAAATGTACTTGATTTGGTAATTTAGATATTTATACGTAAAGTATATATATATAAAGATATATTGATTCCAATAGAATTAATTGGAAATCTAATATTAAATATAATGTTGGTAGCAATTGAAATTTACTGTTTTGCAAAATAAATGAGAAATCAAGTCAAATGTGAATTATACCGTAAAGGATCAATTCATTTAAACAGTAGGATTGTAAATAAATAAACATTCTACGTAGGTTGCAATTGGACAATTTATGTAGTTTAATGGAAAGCAATTGGAATTAATTACCATAAATTGTGTAGTTAGGGTAGTTTTGATTTGTCACTTAAGATGGAGGATTTTTATAAAATGTAATAAATGCAGTTTAAATTAAGGCATTGACGTTTGGGTATTTAAGAAGTGATAAACTAAAATTTATTTATTTATTTGAAAATTTGAAATCCAATTTGTGGATTTATTGCAAATAAGTGAAATTTGTGTTTAACCATTACATCGATAGGAATAAATTAAATTTAAGATTATATTAATAAAATTTGGACTAGAGAAATGATATGAATCGGTTTTAGAAGCCTTAAATATAAAATGGGAAGTAGACGAGATTTCACGTTACAACCATTTTTAAAAATCCTGATGTATGTAGAAATATTAATGAAATATAACGTAAACCAATGTTGAATCAAAAGAATAGAGTCAACACTTATTTATTCATTTAATGTGATATAACTACGAGTATGATTTATTGCAAATTACATGGAAATCTAATATATAGGACATTACCTAAAAAGGAAGAGTAGATAAAATTTATGATAAACATATTTGTATATGAAGGTTATTGATTTAAGGAGAAATTGGGCAAGTTTTATGTATTTGGGTTAAGTGCAACCTTTAATAGATAAATTTAGTGCAATTAAAGAAATTGACATTTAATATCTCGATAACTTAAAATTTGATGGGATAAGAACATTTGGGTAATGAAGGGATGACAAATATTAGCTATGATTCTAGAAGGAATTAAATAGATAATGGGAAGATTAAAATCAGGTTCTAAGCAATAATTATTAAATAACAGAAGTTTAGGAGTAAAGTGAGATAATTGAAAATTTTAATCATTCATATAAGTCATTTGTTTATTAATATGAGTTAGCTAATAAATTTAACTTGGGCAATACCTATATATTGGAAACACATTTGTAAAGTGTAATTAATTGAATTTGGTGAATTGGGAATGAATCCAAGGTTATAGGAATTGATGTAATACTACGCAAATAAAAGGTAACTGCATAAAATCAATGTTTCGTAATAAATTGTAATTGATAATTAAGTAGGAATGGGTTTGAATTTGACAAAAAGGAAAATTTATTATTTGCTTACTCATCTATTCAATCTATTAAATTTGATCAGATCCATTTGCAATTAAACGAATTTATTTACAAGTTAGTATGTATTTAGCTGATAACTATAAACCAATTTGGGCAATCGGGTATATATATTACCAGTTAAGTTATATAAGATAATGGTTGACTTAATTAAGGGAGTTTATGTAATAATTTCATTTATTTTGTAAGTGGAAATAAAACGTTAATGATAACAAGTATTCAAAATTTACCATCTATTTAGTATATTAAGTATAATTGATAATCAACTGCAGCAAGTAATAAAATAAATACGTAACGTTAAATGAAGTAATATTTGAAATTTAATATTTAGAAACTATGTAAATATAAGTGCAGATGAAATTGGGGATATTTACATATTGAAATATGAATCCAATGATAAATCAATTCACGTTTCAAAATTTAATGTTACTTTATTACATATATGTTTATGCCTAAATTTAAACTTATGTTTAGATCCAATCCGATCCATCTATTATTTTTCAGCCTTGTCTATATATAACTGTTATAAACCCTAGCCTCATTTTATTTTCCCTTTCGCTGTACGTTCATTTCTTCATCTCCTTCTCCTCCTCAAATGAATGCAACCTAGATCTACCCCAATCCAAATTTCAGTGAAAATGCAAACACTTCAGAAAAATTCCACAAAAATATATGTTAATGCTCTCGAGGCACGTAATCTACTGGTGCAATTCGTTTTCTGTTTTGAACATTCGTTTGACCAGAATTAATTCAAACAGTCCGTGACCATTCATCATCGTCGTCGCAAACTTCGTCGGATCGTCAAACCTTTTCTGGGTTTTGTAGAGTGGACGATGGGGATCGCATCTATATGGTTTTTGTGTCGATTCAACGGTTAGATCGTCGTAGATCTTCGATTAGGGTTTCTGCAAGGGGGCGCGTGCGTTTCTGGGAATAGAAGGAGTGACGTGGCACATATATTTGTAAGTGATGAATGTGTGTCGTTTTATTTATTTTCAATTTTGAATTCAAACATCATTTTTCGACGTAACTTTCTCATACGACCTCGGATTCAAACGAAAATTTCTTTTGTTAGGATCGTAATTTAATTCCGGATTTGATGACGCTGGTTTGGACGAATTCCGAGAAGGGCGAATTTTTGGGTTTAAATCGAATTTAAATTCGATTTAAATTCAAAAGGTGAGTGTTTTAACCCACTCACAACTACTAGAAGCTTTTATGTTTGTTAAATTAATTTTAGAAATGAATAGAAATTTATTTATGAGTATTTGGTATGTTTATTTTATTCATATCTGTTGAATTGCATTTATTAAATTTAACTGTTAATTTAATTAATTTATTGCGTATAAATTAACAGTTAGAAATTTATTTGTTTGTATATGAACTGCTAGTTAACAGTTATATAATTTATTACCGAATATAGACTGTAGATTAATAGCTGTTAAATTTAATTTGAATAAAATTGCCAGTATTACCTGTTATGTAGTACCAAAAATAATATTGTTATTGATTGATATTGATTGATGATTGCGATTTGGATGATGGATGATGTTGATGAATGGATGTTTATTGTATATCATTAAATTGCAAATTATCATGCATATTTCATTTCATTCGGGATTGTGGTTTGAAATGATATATAACCGCAAAATTTTATATCTTTTAAATTGCGGATTGAAATGATAAATATCCGTATCACTTGACCATAGGATAGAAAATTATATACAGGCACCGCGGTCTATATATAACTATTCTAATGTGATTTCTGTGGTTTGGATGGAATACGGTTTATAATAATCCTAAATTTTATATTGTATAAATATTTTTCTTCCATATATATATACATATGAAGTTGAAAATTTTGAAATTAAAAGGTGTATAAAAATCTTTATTAAAAATGGAAGAAAATTAAGAAAATGGAGTTTAATAATTTATATCATATGTTTAAATGTTAAGTTTGGAAATTTTAAGATAAGATATTTATAATTGGATTTTTTCCCAAAATAAATTGAAATGAATATTCTAGTATAATTTGAATTGGGAAAAATATATATATTTTATTACTAGAAATTGAAGTCTTATTATTTATGGATTTTATATGAATATTCAAGACTAATTAATAGAACAATTGATTTGTTGAAAGAATAAAATCCAACTTTAGTTTGAAATATTGATCCTCAAAATGGATATACGTATATATAAATAAATTGAAGTGGTTTTGGAACTTGAGAGAGATAATATAAATTTTAGTTTAGACTTTAATAAAGAAATGTATTTGTAAAGCCATGAGAACTATTTTCTTTACAAAGTAACATTTAAGTTAAACCATTTAATTCATATACCGTTGAATGTCCAAACCATTCAAGTTTTTTTTAGAAGTTATGGTTTTAAATTATGATTTTCAAAATATTATGCTTTGAAAATATTTGATTTTCAGACGTTATGAAGTTAAAGCATTATGATTTTGGAAAAGAATTATATTTGGGATAAGTGATAAAATATGGTTTTGGGTTTTGAAATGATATCGTATTCATGGTTATGAAATGGAATGTTTATTCTAAATTTTAAAGTATAACCTATTTTTAAATGACCGCGGTGTTATAATAACGATGGGTTGGCAAAGAGACCGGGATCGGATATGGACATACTCTCTGTCGATACCGAAAACCACTTTGACTAACCGTGTACGCGGTGGAGATTCCAGAATGAAGTAGGTGGTGGCGACGTTTCCTGTAAGGTAAATACGTGGACCCGACTCCCGTGAGTTGGCATAAGGTGGCTAAAACAGGAGCGATTCTCAGGCCAATGAGGTCATTCCTCTGATCGGACCCTCCTCTTCGATATTATACTTTGATTTTGGATTGATTCAGTGGCCACTTCTATATTTTGATTTTGGGGAGTTAGTCCGAGGTGGGCGGTAACTGCGGCTACGCGTTTCCACCAGCCTGGATAGCAATTGGTATATCTACCCTGGCATTGCCTAGTTGTGCCGTGTCACCTACCATACCGAGCCTTTACTACGAGTTTCCATTTGTGTCGTACCTATGGAGTATCCTCTGGTAGCCTCCTGATCAGGAGATATTACAGTACTGTATAGACTATTGGCATTTTACGTGTTAAGGTGGAAAATGTAAAGCCTTAACGCTATTTAAAAGTAAGTTTATTTTATGAATAGACACTATTATAATAGCGCAATATACTACATAGTAAATAGTTTAACGGATCCTTAGGAGATGTAAATCCCGAACATCTCTTGAGTTACTGTATTCATATTTATTTCTGTTAATTTAACTCACATAAGATCTTTTAGTCTGACTCGAGTGTTTTTGTCCTTTCAAATTCGCTCGGGTCAGTCCGAGCGTTTCAGGATCGAAGACTTTAGCTTTGGAGGACGAAGACGAAGAATCCGTATTATTATTATTTATAGTATTGCACCACACTCATACTGTTCCGCTGCATTGATTGTATTGGTATGTGTAACTCTGATATTTATTGTGTAAAGAATAACAAGTGTTTTGTAAACCATTTATGAACTGTATATTTATTATTATATTTTATCCTTCCGATGTGAGATTCTGTTTTGTTTTTTATTTCTTCTCTGTTTTTCTTATTTACCCCATAACAATCCGCCCTTCCGTATGATTTGAACTGGCACGTGTGTTGGTTTAAAGTGTGCGAAAAGGCGGGATGTTACAAGTTGGTATCAGAGCTTTGGTTTAGCGATAAACCTTGGTTTTGTGGGGTTTGACTCTTTGTAAATGGGGTAGTAATACCCTATGGGAGTCGCTGAGAGTATATATATGAGAGAGCGTATTTGTTAGTTTTATAAAAAGATTTTGATATTGTGTTAATCTGTTCCACTTTGTATTTATAAATTCTGGTTGAGGCATGGGACGCTATGTCATCAATAGGGATTTCTAAACACTTAATAGGACAGACCGACATAATATTTGTTTTTAATATAGGTGAATGAAATAATTTTGCCTATTATATTTTCTATATATAAAAAATATTTTTATAAAGATATATATATATATATTTGGTTGCTATAGATTAAGTGTTAAGAAATAAAAATATTTATAACAATTGAAGCTAAGTTGGAATTATAATAAATCAAATTGGAGATTTTAGAACTTAAGTCCGGGATTTTTGAAATCTTCTTTCAAAGGATTTATGAAATATAATGATTTGGTTTATAAATATTTTCTTATATAAATATTTAGTATAATTTGAAAGAATTGGTTTAAAGAGGATTTTGAAGAAAATAAGTTTGTACTTTCCTCTCTGTCGCTGGAAAATAATTTCGGTGATGACGGCCGCATCATCGACTTTCATTTTCGAGTTTCGAAGGGAAAAGCCACTGTAGTAAATTCTACTGCAGATTTGTTTTGAAATTATTTAAAATTTTAATTTTTTAAAGGTAATTAGAGATATAAAAGTTGTAAGAAATTAATTATCTATTATTTTAAAGAAATTTTGGAATTTGACCCGGTATTAATTCTTGAATTTCCATTAATTAGTTGTAAAAATTTAGGTTAGTGAAATAAAAGAAGCAATCAATGAATTAAAAGGGTTGAGATTAAACTTGTATAAGTTCTTTTGCTTTTTCTTTAACATAAATAACTTACCAAGTATAAAAAGTTGAAATGTAAATTAAGAGTGGATTAGAATATTATACAAGTAGAAATTTTTGAAATAGTGAAGTATTCAATAAATCATTGTTATAAATGAGAAATTATTGGTATAAACTTAAGTTATAATTGAAATCTCACGTTAAAGATAAGTAATATAAATAGGTGATATGAACTTAAGTAGATAAAATGAAATTCTTTATAAAATAAGGATTGATGTGTAGGGTTATAATATTTAGTATGAGTCAAATGCTACTAGTTGAATAAAATAAAAAGTAGGTAATATAAATAAATGACTGTGAACCCTAGGTAATGAATTAATAAAATTCTTTATTTTAAGAATGCATGTTATAAGGTTAATAAATTAAGTGTAAGTAGAGGGTTACTGTAATTAAATATAATAGAAAGTGGGTAATTAAATTGTTACTACTATTAAATACAATAGAAACTTCAACATTAAATAAATGAATGAAATTAAAGGTAAGTTGAAATTGTAATTTATAAAACAAATATATATTAATTAAAGGAATGGAGAAGAAACTTGTAAATTTTCACTTACATTCTTAAAACATACATAACTTACCATATAATAAAAAGTTGCAATGTTAGTAGGAAAATGTAAGGGGAAATCTTACAAGTGAAGAGTAAGGTAATAAAGGTATTCTATTAATTTGCTATTATTAATGAGAATTAATTGTGTAGACTTAAGTTAAATTGGAAATTTTACTATAAGTAAAGGTAAGTAGTATAAATAGATGATAGAAACTTTAGTAAATAAATTGGAATACAAATATAATGAATTTTGTGATAAATGGAAAATGAAAATTTGTAAGAAATAAAGAAATCACTCCATAAATGAAAGAAAGAAAATCAAACCATTGAAGCATGAGATAAATGTATAATAAATAAATTTGGGTGTTGGTTTGAATTGTGTTGTTTGATTTATGTTGTTGGGTAAGAAATTTGAAGTGGTTAAATGAATAAGTATCTATCTTTGTTCCATCTAAGACTGTTGAGTAAAGGATGCACTTGATAGTTAATTTCATTTCATACAAATTTCAAGTTTGAACCCAAACAACTATTTGTTTGATGGATTAAATGGTTGCTTTGTTTGTGTATGTATGTTGTTTGTAAGGTTGATGGTTGTTGAATTTTTTGGTTGATTAATGATTGAATCCACTTGAATAGTTCACTTTAAAATAAATATTTGACCTTTTAGATTTTATAAGTGAATACAGGTGATGGAAGCAACTGCTACTGCTTTTGGTTCCAAATTAATAAGCGTATATTGCCCGACAAATAGGTACGTTTTCAAATTACGTTTAAAGCGCTATTTTTCCCGTGTTGGGATATAATATTTTGATAATATATGTAATATATTTGTATATTTTGATATTATATTTTCTCCCGAGCCTCACCGTACAAAGGAGACTCTGCCAAAAATTTTCGTAAATTTTGGACTTAGAATTTTGTTGAAAATAATTTCCAAACTTTAATTATTTAAGTATAAAAGGATATAATGATTATAAAACGAGTATATTCCGTTTAAGGAATTTTTTTTGTAAATTATTGATTATAAGTTAATATTTTAAATAGATGTACTGTTTTTATTCTTCCTTCTCCCTTCTTTTTCCTTTTCGGGGACGAAAAGTTTTGAGTGGGGGAGATTGTAACGACCCGTTGAATTTGATAATGTTAAATGAATTTAATTAATATGTTTCTAATCTAATTTAGAATAAAATAAAGGTCTTAAGATTTTATTTGAGAAAATGTAGTAATTTGTTATAGTAATTGGAATTTAATGTAACAATTTAATAGTTACATGGAAATAGATTTGAACTATGTAAATTTGCACACCTTGTTATAAGTTAAATATAAGAAACCAATATAAATGTGAATCAGTGAATATTAATAAAAATATTTACTAGAATGGAATTATTTAATATAAAATAAATAGTAGAGATTGTACATTTGGTTGTAATAATAAATAGTGACTAAATAAAAGTGTCCGTTGGAATAAATCAATGCAATAAGTGTGATAAGTAATTTTATTGAATGTTGTCTCTAATAAATGTACTTGATTTGGTAATTTAGATATTTATACGTAAAGTATATATATATAAAGATATATTGATTCCAATAGAATTAATTGGAAATCTAATATTAAATATAATGTTGGTAGCAATTGAAATTTACTGTTTTGCAAAATAAATGAGAAATCAAGTCAAATGTGAATTATACCGTAAAGGATCAATTCATTTAAACAGTAGGATTGTAAATAAATAAACATTCTACGTAGGTTGCAATTGGACAATTTATGTAGTTTAATGGAAAAGCAATTGGAATTAATTACCATAAATTGTGTAGTTAGGGTAGTTTTGATTTGTCACTTAAGGTGGAGGATTTTTATAAAATGTAATAAATGCAGTTTAAATTAAGGCATTGACGTCTGGGTATTTAAGAAGTGATAAACTAAAATTTATTTATTTATTTGAAAATTTGAAATCCAATTTGTGGATTTATTGCAAATAAGTGAAATTTGTGTTTAACCATTACATCGATAGGAATAAATTAAATTTAAGGTTATATTAATAAAATTTGGACTAGAGAAATGATATGAATCGGTTTTAGAAGCCTTAAATATAAAATGGGAAGTAGACGAGATTTCACGTTACAACCATTTTTAAAAATCCTGATGTATGTAGAAATATTAATGAAATATAACGTAAACCAATGTTGAATCAAAAGAATAGAGTCAACACTTATTTATTCATTTAATGTGATATAACTACGAGTATGATTTATTGCAAATTACATGGAAATCTAATATATAGGACATTACCTAAAAAGGAAGAGTAGATAAAATTTATGATAAACATATTTGTATATGAAGGTTATTGATTTAAGGGGAAATTGGGCAAGTTTTATGTATTTGGGTTAAGTGCAACCTTTAATAGATAAATTTAGTGCAATTAAAGAAATTGACATTTAATATTTCGATAACTTAAAATTTGATGGGATAAGAACATTTGGGTAATGAAGGGATGACAAATATTAGCTATGATTCTAGAAGGAATTAAATAGATAATGGGAAGATTAAAATCAGGTTCTAAGCAATAATTATTAAATAACAGAAGTTTAGGAGTAAAGTGAGATAATTGAAAATTTTAATCATTCATATAAGTCATTTGTTTATTAATATGAGTTAGCTAATAAATTTAACTTGGGCAATACCTATATATTGGAAACACATTTGTAAAGTGTAATTAATTGAATTTGGTGAATTGGGAATGAATCCAAGGTTATAGGAATTGATGTAATACTACGCAAATAAAAGGTAACTGCATAAAATCAATGTTTCGTAATAAATTGTAATTGATAATTAAGTAGGAATGGGTTTGAATTTGACAAAAAGGAAAATTTATTATTTGCTTACTCATCTATTCAATCTATTAAATTTGATCAGATCCATTTGCAATTAAACGAATTTATTTACAAGTTAGTATGTATTTAGCTGATAACTATAAACCAATTAGGGCAATCAGGTATATATATTACCAGTTAAGTTATATAAGATAATGGTTGACTTAATTAAGGGAGTTTATGTAATAATTTCATTTATTTTGTAAGTGGAAATAAAACGTTAATGATAACAAGTATTCAAAATTTACCATCTATTTAGTATATTAAGTATAATTGATAATCAACTGCAGCAAGTAATAAAATAAATACGCAAATGAAGTAATATTTGAAATTTAATATTTAGAAACTATGTAAATATAAGTGCAGATGAAATTGGGGATATTTACATATTGAAATATGAATCCAATGATAAATCAATTCACGTTTCAAAATTTAATGCTACTTTATTACATATATGTTTATGCCTAAATTTAAACTTATGTTTAGATCCAATCCGATCCATCTATTATTTTTCAGCCTTGTCTATATATAACCTGTTATAAACCCTAGCCCCATTTTATTTTCCCTTTCGCTGTACGTTCATTTCTTCATCTCCTTCTCCTCCTCAAATGAATGCAACCTAGATCTACCCCAATCCAAATTTCAGTGAAAATGCAAACACTTCAGAAAAATTCCACAAAAATATATGTTAATGTTCTCGAGGCACGTAATCTACTGGTGCAATTCGTTTTCTGTTTTGAACATTCGTTTGACCAGAATTAATTCAAACAGTCCGTGACCATTCATCATCGTCGTCGCAAACTTCGTCGGATCGTCAAACCTTTTCTGGGTTTTGTAGAGTGGACGATGGGGTCCGCATCTATATGGTTTTTGTGTCGATTCAACGGTTAGATCGTCGTAGATCTTCGATTAGGGTTTCTGCAAGGGGGCCGCGTGCGTTTCTGGGAATAGAAGGAGTGACGTGGCACATATATTTGTAAGTGATGAATGTGTGTCGTTTTATTTATTTTCAATTTTGAATTCAATCATCATTTTTCGACGTAACTTTCTCATACGACCTCGGATTCAAACGAAAATTTCTTTTGTTAGGATCGTAATTTAATTCCGGATTTGATGACGCTGGTTTGGACGAATTCCGAGAAGAGCGAATTTTTGGATTTAAATCGAATTTAAATTCGATTTAAATTCAAAAGGTGAGTGTTTTAACCCACTCACAACTACTAGAAGCTTTTATGTTTGTTAAATTAATTTTAGAAATGAATAGAAATTTATTTATGAGTATTTGGCATGTTTATTTTATTCATATCTATTGAATTGCATTTATTAAATTTAACTGTTAATTTAATTAATTTATTGCGTATAAATTAACAGTTAGAAATTTATTTGTTTGTATATGAACTGCTAGTTAACAGTTATATAATTTATTACTGAATATAGACTGTAGATTAATAGCTGTTAAATTTAATTTGAATAAAATTGCCAGTATTACCTGTTATGTAGTACCAAAAATAATATTGTTATTGATTGATATTGATTGATGATTGCGATTTGGATGATGGATGATGTTGATGAATGGATGTTTATTGTATATCATTAAATTGCAAATTATCATGCATATTTCATTTCATTCGGGATTGTGGTTTGAAATGATATATAACCGCAAAATTTTATATCTTTTAAATTGCGGATTGAAATGATAAATATCCGTATCACTTGACCATAGGATAGAAAATTATATACAGGCACCGCGGTCTATATATAACTATTTTAATGTGATTTCTATGGTTTGGATGGAATACGGTTTATAATAATCCTAAATTTTATATTGTATAAATATTTTTCTTCCATATATATATACATATGAAGTTGAAAATTTTGAAATTAAAAGGTGTATAAAAATCTTTATTAAAAATGGAAGAAAATTAAGAAAATGGAGTTTAATAATTTATATCATATGTTTAAATGTTAAGTTTGGAAATTTTAAGATAAGATATTTATAATTGGATTTTTTCCCAAAATAAATTGAAATGAATATTCTATTATAATTTGAATTGGGAAAAATATATATATTTTATTACTAGAAATTGAAGTCTTATTATTTATGGATTTTATATGAATATTCAAGACTAATTAATAGAACAATTGATTTGTTGAAAGAATAAAATCCAACTTTAGTTTGAAATGTTGATACTCAAAATGGATATACGTATATATAAATAAATTGAAGTGGTTTTGGAACTTGAGAGAGATAATATAAATTTTGGTTTAGACTTTAATAAAGAAATGTATTTGTAAAGCCATGAAAACTATTTTCTTTACAAAGTAACATTTAAGTTAAACCATTTAATTCATATACCGTTGAATGTCCAAACCATTCAAGTTTTTTTAGAAGTTATGGTTTTAAATTATGATTTTCAAAATATTATGCTTTGAAAATATTTGATTTTCAGACGTTATGAAGTTAAAGCATTATGATTTTGGAAAAGAATTATATTTGGGATAAGTGATAAAATATGGTTTTGGGTTTTGAAATGATATCGTATTCATGGTTATGAAATGGAATGTTTATTCTGAATTTTAAAGTATAACCTATTTTTAAATGACCGCGGTGTTATAATAACGATGGGTTGGCAAAGAGACCGGGATCGGATATGGACATACTCTCTGTCGATACCGAAAACCACTTTGACTAACCGTGTACGCGGTGGAGATTCCAGAATGAAGTAGGTGGTGGCGACGTTTCCTGTAAGGTAAATACGTGGACCCGACTCCCGTGAGTTGGCATAAGGTGGCTAAAACAGGAGCGATTCTCAGGCCAATGAGGTCATTCCTCTGATCGGACCCTCCTCTTCGATATTATACTTTGATTTTGGATTGATTCAGTGGCCACTTCTATATTTTGATTTTGGGGAGTTAGTCCGAGGTGGGCGGTAACTGCGGCTATGCGTTTCCACCAGCCTGGATAGCAATTGGTATATCTACCCTGGCATTGCCTAGTTGTGCCGTGTCACCTACCATACCGAGCCTTTACTACGAGTTTCCATTTGTGTCGTACCTATGGAGTATCCTCTGGTAGCCTCCCGATCAGGAGGTATTACGGTACTGTATAGACTATTGGCATTTTACGTGTTAAGGTGGAAAATGTAAAGCCTTAACGCTATTTAAAAGTAAGTTTATTTTATGAATAGACACTATTATAATAGCGCAGTATACTACATAGTAAATAGTTTAACGGATCCTTAGGAGATGTAAATCCCGAACATCTCTTGAGTTACTGTATTCATATTTATTTTTGCTAATTTAACTCACATAAGATCTTTTAGTCTGACTCGAGTGTTTTTGTCCTTTCAAATTCGCTCGGGTCAGTCCGAGCGTTTCAGGATCGAAGACTTTAGCTTTGGAGGACGAAGACGAAGAATCCGTATTATTATTATTTATAGTATTGCACCACACTCATACTGTTCCGCTGCATTGATTGTATTGGTATGTGTAACTCTGATATTTATTGTGTAAAGAATAACAAGTGTTTTGTAAACCATTTATGAACTGTATATTTATTATTATATTTTATCCTTCCGCTGTGAGATTCTGTTTTGTTTTTATTTCTTCTCTGTTTTTCTTATTTACCCCATAACAATCCGCCCTTCCATATGATTTGAACTGGCACGTGTGTCGGTTTAAAGTGTGCGAAAAGGCGGGATGTTACATTTATCCATTCTTAAATTTTTAATTTACATTAACAATTCATTATTGAATTTATTTATAATAAGGTTATTCAATTTATCTTTGAATAGATTTGTTTACAACTCACACCAATTCTATTTTAATTTAATTCAATCAATACTTACTTGGTTTATATTTAGTTATTTTCATAAGAATTTTATTCCATTCAATATTATCTATAACTCAATTGAATTCATTTAAATTCAGTTTTATTCCAACTCAATTTCAGTTAAATCTAGCTACTTACCATTCTTTTTAAATTTTATTTCTCCATATATGAGCTCAAAACTTATTTGTTTACTTAAAAGCTTATATTGCTCATTTGAGTCATTTCATCTTATAATCACAATTTTAGATTATATATATATATATATATATATATATATATATATATATAACACTTACCATCTTAAGGTATAAATTTTCATTTCACAATATAATCATTTTACCTTCAAATTTTATATCCAATTAAGTTCATTTTGAACTTCAATTCCATTTAAATTATCTCAGGTTAAACTCCGATATATTTCTTTATTTTCATTTACTTAGGTTAAATTTTAATTCCCGGATTAAAATTCCCAATTTCTTCTTATTAATATCAACTTTACATTATAAGTCCCATAGTTGATTAATTTAAACTTTTCACATTATTAAATAGAATTTCTTAGAATTCAATTGCCCGGTTTTCATTTCCAAAACCATTTTGAAATGATAACTACACATACCCACTTGGTATGTCAAATCAAAATTTCAAATTCCAAATACTTGTTTTCACCAAAATAAATTTTCCCTTTGAAATTTCTAAAACAACTTGTATACCGAACAACCCCAAACAATATCATGACCAACTATCCTGGTAGCAATCCATCACTTTAGAAACTCGAAAACGAATACTGATGATGTGGCCATCATCATCAGGATTATTTTCCAACGACTGAAGTGAGTTCAGTGCTTCCTTACTTCCACAAATTCTTTCCAAACAATTTCCATTCAACAATATTTCCCAAAACAATACTCCATTATTGCCTTCAAATCTTTGGAAAAACATTTCAAACATTCCCAAGATTTTTAAATTCCCAAATCCTTTTGTTTAAATTCATTTAAACACCTTTTAAATTCCCAGGACTTAAATTCTAGTTTAATCAAGTTTTAGTTATAATCCTTTTTATTTAAACCATATTCAGACAATTTTATTTGGTTATAAACCATTTTAAATTTTTATTTTTATTCAACTATAGTATTAACAAGCAAACATCCAAATATATATATATAATAATTTCAGAAAAATATTTCTTTTATGTCAAAATATAAGTTTGGGTAAAATTATTTCATTTACCCTACTTTAAAAGTAATACTGTTTCGGTTTACCTTGTTTAAGAGTTTAGAAATCCCTATCGATGAAATGGCATCCCACATATCGACTAGAATCCATAAACACTCAACAGATAAATCAACACAATATAAAAACAATTTTATATTCACTAACAAATACGCGCTCATATCTATTAATACACTCAAACTCATTTTAGAGTACTACAGACTCTATTCTATGATTAGTTCCTACCAGAGCCAAGGTTATCACCAACCTATGCTCTGATACCAACTGTGACGACCCGCCCTTCTACTACCAGAAAGACGTATCATCATTAAGAAAAGAAAGGGATAGAAATAGAAAAGAAAGAAAAGAAAGAATAACAACATCAGAATCTCACAGCGGAACGGAACAAAATATAATATAACACATAACTATTACATGGTTTTACACATATAAGAGTTATACAATATCAATACACATGACAGTCATACATACATCGATCACTATACACATGAGAGATACAGTACACATCAACTACACAGCGGAACTAGGTAGATATCTACATACGTCTAGAAACTCCTGCTCCAAGCTCCTTCAGAAATCAAAGTCCAAAACCTACCACTTGGCTACTCATAAAAATTTGAGTACCCAAGAGTTTATGAAAAACAAATATAAACTCCGGGTCAGACATGGGTCCGGTATGAGTAAACGGTTTAAAGTTGTTTAGCTTTGAAAAACATTTGAAAATAAAGGTATCACATAAGACTCCCCACAAATAAATACGGGTAAGTTTTTACCTTATGCTCACCAAAACATTTCATAGGAAATCCAGTGATATTATAATAGTGTCTAGGGTTTTCAAGTAAATAGAAAATAGCCGAAATTGTTACATCTATTAAATTCCAGCTACTAGCCACAAAAGTGTGTAATACAAATCAAAACCGTAGGGTCTCGTAGGGAAAATGGATTTCCAACAATGGCAGGGCTACTGGGGTACCGCCCGTCACAGTACGGGGATACGGGGCCTAGATCACTGTACCGAGGATCACTCCCGACCCCCTACAACACAAGGCTGGAACCATTCCTTACTGAACAGTCCCGAACAAGATAAACCCCGCGGTTGTAGCTAGCAACCGCCCACACAACCGAAATAAAAAGGGACATCTAGACAGGGGAAATATCTTGTCCTGCTTGGGCATGACCCACCTAACCTTGCTGCATCTCCCCTGTTTTAGCCATTCCCGGTTGATGAGGCTTGAGGCTGCGGTTACCTTTACAGAACATATTTCTCAGAATGCTCATCGTCCGCCTGACGATGTGCTGAAAGCATTCAATCAATACAAGTTCGTTCCGGGCTCGAACGAAACTGAAGGCATTATCTCGTCACACTCATTTTGGAATCACCCTCAGAGTCAACGACGATAACCCTTGCATTCTGAAAACACCATCTCGATCTTCATTTCAGAATTCACGATCTAACGTTTAAATTGGATCGATGTGGCTTTCGGAATATCAAATGGATACCCGATCCCGGTCTCATCGAAATCCAAACGCCATTTTAAGGGCCAAGTTGTCTAATTAACTTAAACAGTTTAATTCAAGTTATTGAATTAACATAGCATTTATCCCAGATAAACATATACAAGCATTATAGATATAACATAACATATCACAGAACATTACATAATATCATCAAATAGATATCACAAACAGATATTCTACTCATACAATCCATAAGAAGTCATCTTTAAGTCTTATTTGTAATTAATTCAATTTAGAATTAATTACTTGAGAGTTAACCACTTAGCACTATTTAATTAATCATTAATTAACAATTAATTACTTATTTCCTTTCAAATTATTTAATTTAATGAATCTTAACTTAATCAATTATTAAGTCTTATTTATTTAATTACTTAATTATTTCACTCTATTAACTTAATTATTCCTTAATCAAGTTGTTTAACTTTAATTACCAAATTATCTATTCCCTGATCATTAATTAATTATTTCTTAATAAAACTTAATCACCACATTATTATCTGCTAATTCCTTAATTAATTACTTCTTAATCCTTAATTAAATCACTTGATTAATTACCTATTAATTGTTCATAAATTAACTTAAGTAGTTAATTACTCATTTATTTCTTACAATCTATTACTAATTACTAAGGAAAAGTAATTATTCTTAATTGCTTCCTAGAAATAATTCATTTAATTTTAATTACTCAATGTAGTTAACCCTTAAAAGTCCTCTTTAAATTTTAAATCATTTTATTACTAACCCCCAAACTTAAAAGTTAATTAACCCTTATACTTAACCTAAATAATTTCCTAAATTAAAATAATTTAAGCGTTTAAGAAAAGTCGTTAAGCTTTTGACTATAATAATTAAAACTTGACAAATCTTAATTTAACCTTTAAACATTCTCTAAGCTCAACATGTTTAAACAAATTTGTAAAAACAAAATTTACTCAACTACAACCTCACCGCAAAACTGCAGTATAACCAAAACCCGAGATTTCTCCTGATGAAACTCGAGTGCTACTTCGAGTAGTTCTTCCAATTCATCGAGTCACCAACCAAGGTACACGAACTTCTTCTTCCTCTTTTAATTTTGTTTTACAGTAAGCTAGTTAAAAGTTAAAACACAATTTGAACATCAGGTTCTAAAATAGGCACGCGATCGAAACTCGAAGCACAAGCGCCATCTTCCCGAGTGCTACACGAAGCGACACTCACGACGACCCAGATACTACAGTCTACCTCCAACGCCACCGTGCACGTGCATGGTGGTTCGTCGCACCTTCGGCGGCCCTCGTCACCACTCACAAACCACGATTCCACCCCTCACTCATAATCGAAACCCAGAATTTCGAAATAAGGTCAAGGTCGAAATATCACCTCAAACTTGAACTCGAAACACACAAACTTCACCGAAAACCACCCCGTTCTGCAATCCCACATCGCCAGAGGCTAAGCCACATCACCCACGCCAAGTCCTGTCCCTCGACAACTACCTCCTCGAAGCTCGGGAAGCTCGATCTCACTATGATGCCGAAAACAAAAATTTACAGCGTACAGGAAACTCTTGAACTAAAACCCTATTTTACATTCGTTCAATTAATTCATGAATTAGAATTTACAGAGTATACAAACTTGCTTTAAGACGAATTTCAGTGATTGTTATTGATTCGATTTCCAGGAATTTAGAAAAATGCGAAGTTCATTCACCTGCAACTGCTCTCGAATTTCTTAATTAAAAATCCATCTTTTTTGCTTTAACAATCATGATTTGCTGTATAGATTCAGTATGCAATCTTGAATCAGTAATTTGCAACAATTAAATATCACAAATTATCACTTGGATCACCTGTATAACATGTTACAGAGAAGTACTCCCTTCAACATATTAAAATTAGCTTTAAAAATCAAATCTTAATTTAGTTTTAACATTTTCTTGAGTTGAAATAATTACAGATTTCAATATTGATGAGAATAGCTTAAATTTTGAACAAGAATAAGTAACTGTAACCACCAAGAACACATAGCAGAGGAGATAAATATGCAGTATAACATATATATATATATATATATATATATATATATATATATACAGATTCATATTCAAACATAAAACCATATACAAATTACATTAGTTAAAGAATC
The DNA here is from genome assembly GCA_030765085.1 of Allium cepa. Lineage (NCBI taxonomy): Eukaryota > Viridiplantae > Streptophyta > Magnoliopsida > Asparagales > Amaryllidaceae > Allium > Allium cepa. The sequence continues at coordinate 506,538,615 of CM060929.1, forward strand.
ATGACTATTTAATTAACTTAAACTTTAAAAAAAATCTTTGTTTACTCACCTTAAATTTTGTTGAAACAGAAAACAAAGTTGATGAAGAAACTATAGAATTTCCTAAACAACTTCTCTGCTTGGATGAACTTGTTTTGCTGTTTGAATATATTTGAGTTGCAGGCAATAAATGTTTATCTTCCTTTGTTCTTTTCAGGTTTGCTCTTAGGTTTTAGTTAAGTTTATAAACGAACTAGGACTAAAAAAAAGGGTCTCACATATATATATAGAAGACAACAGTTGTATAGAAGGTAGGTAGTAACTAGTGCAGTTGTTTTCTACTTGGCTTTGACATGAACAGATCTTATAAATATTAGGATCTGACAAAATAATGTGCTGAGATGATGGAAATTAAATGCTTAGGTTTCTAATTTTGTTTACACAATTATAATTATAGTGTATTATGTATAAAGATATTTATTTGCAGACATATACATTGCAGGTCAATGGCTTGTGAATGAAGACATCTTGTATAAAGATATTTGTATTTAAATGTTATGAATAGTTTGTTTTCTCGGTACAAAATCTTTTTGCATATGAATAAGGACATTTTGTAGTTGATTTGTAAACTTTGACTCCTTTGCACACATGATTACATAGCAACACTTGATCAAATATATATGAAGATATTTTGTAAGTAAATATTTGTTTTGTTATTATGTTATTTTCTAGCTTGCAAAATGTTCATATATATGTATCATGTTTTCACTTTATATTTGACTTTATTTTATCTTATTTTATGCTTTGTTCTTGTTCTATTCTTTGTTTACAAGCTTATCCATTTACCTTTATTTTCATTTTTATTTTGTATTTTAGCTATCAACATTTAAGTTATATTTCATAATTTTACTTACTTATATTTACTTGTACTTGTACTTCAGCTAATAATATTTCAATTGTGTACAATATGATTTACTTATTTATACTTATCTTTATATTTATTTCCATTTTTATTTTATTATATACATAAGTTTGACTCATATTTTACATTTATATTTTATATTGCCAGAATTAGATTTTTTTTTTTTAATTTTAAACATTATCGTCTATAGATATTTCTATCAAATGTTAGCAAAGTAAAGTATTTTAATTAATTTATATAAGATAGATTTTTATTGTAAATATTATTGAGATATTTATTTCAAATTTTCAAATTTCATTTTCTTCCAAAATACCAATATATATTTATTTATCTAATGTTAGCAATGTAAATCATTTTAATTTAATTATATAAGGTAAATTTTATTAAAAATATTGTTAAGAATCTTTCATTTTAGAATTTTCAAAAATTATTATCTATATATTGCATTTATATATTTATAACAAGAAAAGTATTTTCCTTTAATTATACAAGATAGACTTTACTTTAAATATTCTTAGGTGATTTTATTTTAAATTTCCAAATCAATGTCCTTTTGAAAATACAAATTTATATAAACAAATGATAAATATCTCCAAAATCATATTCATTTTAATATAATAAATTCACATTTTATTTAATTAACTCAAATATTTATTAAAAGAAGCAGGGCCAAAATCCAGGGTCGTTACAATTGGTAATATAGAATGGGACTATTCTTATTGAGATTTTGTTCACAATGAATTTTTTAGCACACTACCGTTTTAGAACATGTGAAATCCCCTTCTCAATAGGGATGGCAATGAGGCAAGTCTGGGGTCCAAACCCGGTAGACCTATCCATGTTTTGACCCTTCAAAACCCACCCCATTGCATCATCGGGACGGTTAAACCTATGATCTGTTCTTGAGAGCTCGAAGTCTAGGGTCGGGGCTTGGCTGACCCATCCCAACCAGACTCGCACTATTAAAATATCATGAAATAACTTTATTATTATAATGATAATGATGATTTGTTACATTTTTTAGGTATTAGTGAGTATGAAATAGATGTTGTATTGTTACATTCAATAAGCAATAAATTTTTATAGTACTAAGTTGTATCATTGATAATTATACAATAACATGTGCATATTTTTTTGAATCTTCATTGTACACCTCATTTTGTTATCTTCACTTATCATTGTAAACACATTGTTATTTTATATTTAGTGTATCATTTATTGAAAATCCCTCATAGAAATAAAAATAAACATGTATACATCAATACATAATTTTGAATCAGAACATAGAGTCTTACAGGGTCTTGGAGCGGGACGGATCAACCCTGACCCATACGGGTTTTGGGTTTGGGCCAAAAGCCACGACCCGCACCGGGTCTATAGGCGTGGGTCTGGGGTGGTTTTAAAAAACTCAAAATGGGACTAGGGCACAAAAAAAATCATCCTAAACCGCTCCATTGTCATTCACACTTCTCAATAAGACCATGTAAATTGCACCTTATCTTTTAATACTCGTTTAAATCATGAAAACATAGAATGTCAACATGCAATACCACTACTTGTTTTGATTTGATTTTTTTGTTTGCATATCTTACATCTAAGCGTAAAAAATCAAAAAAAAAATCAAAATATCAATGTAGATTTCTACAAATATATGCATAATTTACTGCAAATATTTACGAAAAATACAAATGTTCGAGAATAAATATTTTGTTTTAAGCAAATATTGGTTGAAAAAGACATAATTATTAAGGAAAAAGTGCTGTTTTCAGTAGACATATGTAAAAAATACAAATATTTACAATTTTTACCATAATTATTTGTAGAAACAACTGAAAATTTATTGAAAAAATCAAGTTAGTTTTTGAGTGGACATTTTTTGAAAAAATATCAAATTAGTTTTTCGAATGGAGATTAGTTGCCAGAAGCTACATAAGCATCTATGAGTATCATCTTCTTAAACTACAAGTTTCATCCTATATTTCATATACCTTAGAAATGCAAATAACTATAGTTTATAGTCCAGTTAAGTGTATGCCTACCTTTATGTGTGTTTGCACCAAAATTGGTCACAACGCTCTTCGGAAGTTTTTGAAGAGATAATAGTGAAGAATATAAATTAAAAATGAGGATTATCTAACAAAAACTCCAAATAACAGGAATGTAAATGCACATACAAGCGATTTAGAGCGGTTCGCCGTGTTGCCTACGTCCACTATGAAGTTTTTGCAGCTTTATTGATTCGCTTTAAATGATTACAAGTGATTACAGCAAACAACAACCAAATACAACTAGGAATTCGAATTCAACAGCATGTATATGATGTAAATCTCGATCCGGCAGTGTCTCAGAGCTTCAGAATCCTAAGATCCCTCTTCTGTAGGCTATGGGACTCTATTTATAGGCGTAGGAAGCTGAGACTTCGCTCAAACTTCGAGAGATTCGCTCTGGCACGTGAGGGGGCCCACACGACCAATTCCAGAAATTTTTGAGTCGATCTGTGTTCGATATGAAATCATTTCGTATCGATCAAGATCATGTCTTATGGAGCTGAAATTTGGTGTGAATGTTCCTTGGCTCGTGTGCAATCTTCTGTGAAAATTTCATCGCATTTGGATAAGTAGATCATGAGATACAGTCGATACGAAAAGGAATTTCTCAGTGGCTGTTTGGTTCAAATCCATCACTTTGAAACGATCCCTTCAACTCGATCACCTCACGTGGTCTCGTGATCATGTGGCACGCACACTTCGCCTCGATCCAGTCTTTACTCCGAGTTGACCGTATCGACTCCATAAATCTTGCCATGTTCATATCGAGGGATGACACGTCACCCAGGTTTGTAGACTTGATGGATTCGAATAAGGCCTCACTCATGGGTTCGAACAGCAGTCATCGATGGACACGAACTACTGATGGTTGATGGTTACGAACATGCCTTTCCTTGATGGATAAGAACCACGTAGCTTCTCAATGGATACGAAGCCAATCGATGCGAACTGGAGCCTTTTGATGGACACGAAGTAAGGTGACCTGATGGATACGAACAACAGTTGCCTGATGGATACGAAGAGAGGCTTCTATGATGGATGCGAAGTAGACACTGGCCAATCGTTATGAAGCACAACACCTGTTGATGGATACGAAGTCCATCGATACGAATTCGATGGATTCGAACACTACTAACATGATCGATACGAACTGCTATTAACTGATCGATGCGAACATGATCGATACGAACCGAGCGTACTCTTGATGGATACGAAATCACCCATAGTGATGGATACGAAGGATGGGCCGTTTCCTCTAGATTGAATCGATTATAACATGAGCATACGAACTCAGATTGACTTGAAAGTCAGAATGTTGGCTCTCTTTGCCTTTCTAGCCATGTCTTATCAATTATAGCTCAATCCGGGCTCGGACAAAATTTATCGATATCCACAGCGAACCTGTGTATGTTTGATATCCAGGAAGAGTGATCCTTGGTTTTCAATCAGTTCCTTGGTATCTCGGCCTTGCCAAAAGGAGGGATAACATTTTCCCTCCAAAGTATGTCTTGTGGAAACATGACATGCTTTGAAAAGCTGCAGTTTCTTTCTGAACAATCATCGTGTTTTTCGTTGAAAGTTGCACCCTGTATTGGTGTAACTGACTACTGTGTGATAGTTATCAGCTGTTTGTCGCTGTAATCGTAATGAGATGAGTATTCGATCGCTGTGAATGTTGAAAATCGAATATTAGTCCGACATATATGCACATATGTTAATTTGACTCTTGTAAACGTTGCGCGTTCATGAGTTGTTGTTAGTTTAGTTTGTTTTCTTTATCGAATTTCATGTCGATTCTCTCCTGAAGCGATTTGAAATTCGAGTTGCAACAACGCTTGATGGTTGTTTTGGACTATCCTCTTGTATCGATCCTCTCCTGAATCGATGTAAAAGGTTGAAAGGTAGTTTTCTATATCGACGTGGTTTTCAATGATGGATACGAAATGATCGTTCGTATCGATGAGTTTTGATGGATACGAAAACAACGTTCGTATCGATAAACCTGCACTGTTGCGAGTCGATGGTTGTAAAATAGACACTTCGAATCGATGAAGCCTGGTGGTAATTTCGCCTCGATGAAGGCAAAGTCCGATGGATTCGAAGAGAGCATTCGCATCGATCCGTTATTTGACCGATTGCGACCGGTCATGTTGACTGGGAGGCGAATCGGTGCAGTCTCTCCTTAGGCTCCATATAAATATCTTGGACTTTGGAATTTTTTCACTTTTTACTTTTCACTGTTGCTTTCTGTCTTTAACTTCGTATCGATAGATAGACCGAGAGAAAGAACCGCGCTTGCCTTCAAATCGAACCAAACCTTCGATTCTTTGAGCATAATCATTAAAATCAGGTAATTAATGGATAGAATCATGTTAAGAATGATGAAACTCAAAATCTCTACCATCCTTCTTGCTTTTACGACCAGTTTTGATGAATTTGAGATCTGGACGAGTGAGAGCAAGATTGTGGATGGAGCGTGGCCATGGAGTTGAGGCCCTTTGAAGAGGAAGGAGGTTTGGAGGAATCACTTTACCTCTATTTTGTGTCGATCTGGAATAGGAGAGTTCGAATCGACCCAGAGTATTTGACTTCATATCGATGCCTGTATTGATTGAAAAATTAAGTGGGATGAAGAGGTTCGCATCGATCGAAGATGGTTGGAGCTCGTGTCGATCTGGAATGATCGATGCGAGTACTTGGCTCGTATGATCGATACGAAGTACTTACTCCCACGATCGATATGAACCGTATCGGCTCAAACCTGATCGATACGAAGCGTATCGAGTCGAAACTGATCGATATGAAACTCATCAATACGAACCTGATCGATACGAATGTATCGATTCAAATGCGGTCGATTTGAAATGTGAGGTTCCTCTGACTCGACACAAACGTGAACTGCGACAACCAATTCCAATCTAAAATTCAATGCACTTAGGGAACTTTTGCATACTCGAACACTTGACTCCGGCGAATTTCTGCCTTGCATGATTGAACTTGACCGTAGAATTGCATATTGAACTACCTTTCGAAGCTCGCCGATGGAACCATAACTTAACAAAAATATAACGAACTTTAACTTGAATCATTCGTTAGCATCTGGATGGCATGGTTGTGACGGTCAGCAATGACGGTCATTTTCGGTCTGATTTTCAGAGTTTTGTTGTTCACACATTTTAGTTTATTCCGTAGAATTTTCTCAAGTAATGCACAGCACTGCACGACACATTCATACACTTTACACTGGGGAATGCATGGGCTCTTTATCGTCTAATGATGATTTCTCATGAGTTAGTTTACTATGGAAACTTCAAGCTCACAGCCGCAAGAAACTCAGAGTTTAGGCCCTCCCGTGTTTGAAGTACCGGAGATTGAGGTTGAAGTTATCGGTCCAGCTCTGGACGAGCTACCTGACGCATCCTTCATTAGTAACCCATCAGACTCTGTTCCGTCCAACATTTCGGAAGACATGCTAGGAAGAATATGCTTAAGGCATGGTTTGTCGATGTACGACGTATTATTGCCGGGACCAAATGATAGACCGCACAATCCACCGGAGGGATATACCGCATTCAATCGCCACGCGTGCGCAGCTGGGACACTCCCTCCATTTAACCAGTATATAAGAGAAGTATTGTCGTTTCTGGGGATCTCCCCCCTCAGCTACACCCGAACGGATATGCCTCGCTCAATAGCTTGTTCATTGCATTTATGGAGTATCTCTATCGACCGCCACTTCCGAGTGAGATCAGACACTTGTTTAACTTTAAGAGTCGGACTGATAGTCCATCTTTCACATTCCTGGAGGTGGTAAGAAACTGTCAGGTGGTCACAGGGGCTTGGACTAGACTGAGCCACTTCAAGACGGAGTGGTTCTATGTTAGATGCCCCCCACGATTTGCTAGGCGATGGCTATTTAGACGTGAGTATTGCTATCTTCTCGGGTAGTTGATAAAACTGATGTAGATGAAGTCGAACTTACATCTCCTTTTCTTTTCAGCCATAATCCAGCGACCCGAAGGTCAACGTTTCAAGGAGATAGTTCGGGTTCTCCAAGGGGTCCCAAGAGAAGAGAGGAATATCGAGTTGCTCTTGACGGATAGGAACCTTAGGATTCTTGGGTTGATCGAGCGAAGACAAAGTATAATGCTCGACGGTGCTGTAAGGACTGCCTTAAAAGAACGAGTTAAACGAAGAAAGCCTAAAGTTGTTATAATTGAGGAGGCTGAGTCCGAGAGAACTCACACCGATGAAGAACCGTTGGGAGAACCTGCGGATGTAGCCCAGGATATCGAAGAGCAAAGAAAAGGCAAGGCAGCCGTTGTTAAGCCACCTAAAAAGGGAAGATGGAAATCAGTTGTCACGTCCCGGCCCACCTCCGAAATTAGAATTTCGGAGATGTCTCCCCCAAGAACTGAGAATCTTTATGAAGGGCTCGCCGATCTTCCAATTCCGGATGATGTGTCCTTGCAGCATGATGTCGGATTGGACGAACTTTCAGAAGCCTTAGTTTTAAGCGAGTCTTGCCCACTAGTGCGGTTGACACATCCGATTGGTCGGTGAGTTGCACCTACATTCACACTTCATGGCACTACACGATTTCTGAGTGTAATACGCTCACTATGAGAGATTACTAACTTCGTTTTATGTTTTTGCTTGCGGATACCATGTCCGGTCGAAGCTCGATGCTTGGCAGTCTACGTAGCAAACGCAAGTCTTCATCATATTATGAACCATATAGGAGAGAAGGAGACAGGGACTATGACTAGGGATACTCGAGTCATGAGCGCTCTGATAGAGACAAAGATTATAGGCATCGGTCTCGATCTCGCACGCCACCTCCTAGAGCTCCCGCACCGCCTCTGGTTCATGTTTCAAGGCCTCTAGAAACTTCATGGCACAAGCCGTCTTCCCAATCATAGAGGTCTGACACTCATCATAGAACGAAGATCGCGGCCCCCACAACAACAGAGCAGACATTGACTGAACCTTCTAGGGAAGGAGCAACGAGGCTTGCTCAGCAAAGAAAGATTTCCCTGAAATCTGCTTTGACGGGTTGTCTTCCCCCCGCATCTAAAAAGGGTACCGACGTCAGTTGCACCCATGATGCATGATTATCTCTCAGATATATTTTTCCAGTACCAGGAATGGTCAAAAACCACGAAGAAAGCATCAAAAGTGGCCTTCGACCGAGCGGCCATGATTGAGAAACTAGAGAAAGAACTTGGCCAAAACGATCGGATTATTCAAGTGCTCAGTGGCGAGGCCGAATCTTCTCGGAAATTAGAAATCGAGGCTCTTAAGAAAACTGATGAAGCCCAGGCGGCAATGGACAGGATGAAGCATGAGCATTATGCCACGGTGAAGGACATGGGCCACCGGAATACTGTCGTAGCCGCCGAGCGGGATGCGGCCTTGAAGGAGCTAAATGAGCTTAAGGCCAAAGTTTCGGAAGTCATAAAGGAAAGGGTCGCCGCTAACGTTTCCGCACAGGAAGCGTTCGATCAGGCGGTGGAGTTTCGGAGGAAAAGAGATGCGGCCGTGGAAAAGGTCTGTGAGGCGGAGGCCGAAGTTGATGAGAAAGTTCGATAGGTAGAGATCAATATCTAGGCGGACATTGAAGAGCTTCTCATCACTTATAATGCCAATATGCTGAGGCACAGAAATTTGACGTGGCTCGACGATTACCCCACACACCTAATCAATGCCTGGAATTTATTAGTCGAAGAAGAGAAGGCGATGCTGTCTGGTGGTGCTCTCGATGAATTTGAATTGGAGAACCGCATTTTAAGCGAAGATGAAAAGAAAATTCTCCACGATTCTATGATCTCTCATGCAAGAGAGAGGTTGGGCACCCAGCATCTAGAAGTTGGCGAAGGCTGTGGCGTCGCACATCAAGTTACAAGTTCTGAGACGATTACTTAATCTGTATCCTAGCCGACGCCAGAGATTGAGCCACAACCAGTTCCGGGCTATGACCCTGAGCATCCATGCTTATCCCCTATAAGGGAACATCCTTCAGAAGCTGTTCATCCAGCCACGAGCCGAACTGAGGAAGGTACTCTATACAAATCTTGTGTGTATTGGAAGTGAAGGACTTGTTCTTGAAGTGTGTTCTGACAACTTCTTTTCCTTCTCCTTGCTCAGTACATCAGATGCGCCTCCTGCGATCCAAGAGTTGCATCAAGGGCAGAAGGCCATCACTACTGAGGCGATCATCATGACTACGGTCGCGCCGACGGAGACGGCACAAGGGAGTTCACTGTCTTTGGATGAGCAGATGATGAAAGAGCTCTTAGGTCAAAGAAGCTATCCTTTTGCGGACATGCCATTCGTTTTTGGCACGTTCCGGCCTACTTCCATCGCTTTGTCACAGTCCACCACGGCCTATCGTGAAGCCTGTGCCGCTCGTGAAGCCGAGATACTGGCTCAAATCAATGCAGAGATGGAGGCGGCAGCACACGGTGGTAGTTTCGAAAGTGTTACGATGGCAGTTGGCCCCACTCCTCTTGTGGTGATATCTTCTAGGAGCACGCCCGTTGACACCAGCTTGCCCATTCCCCCCGGTTGTGAATCCGACTCCTCCGACTCCTCCCGAAGAGAATATTCCTCTAAGTTCAAGTTCGGAGGAAGATGCCGATATCATGCCTTCATCAGAGGATGATCCACCATAGGGTAAGGGCTTGAAGCGAAAGACTGTTAGCGGTTCTACTAGTTCCGCGTCGAAGAAAAAGCCGAAGAAGAAAAAGTAGATAATTCCCCTCTGGCGCATTTTTGGTAGTTAGGAAGTTGCTTTTGATTTTCTTTCATAGGCCATGTATAGATGCAGGCTCGGCCCCCTGCTAGTAGAAACTTTTTGGAATAACTTGTACATGAATCTTCACATACAGTTAGTTGAAATGACATTTAGTTTCTTTGCTTCAACTCTCATTTCTTTTGTGCTTAAGTATTTGCAGTACTCAACTTTCAGTCCAATGTACTTGTGGTGTTTTTACCTTCAAGTTGAGTTCGTTTTATTTGCTAGTCTGAAAATCTTGATCACAAGTCGTAATTGATGAATGGGTTGAATTTTGGACATTGTATCACTTTGGTTAGTGATTAACACTTGAGCTTTTTCCCCCAGTTCCGGGGACCAGCATTTGTATTTCGGTGGTCGATCGCACCTATTGCAAATCTTGAGCACAAGTCCACACTCCGGGGACTTAGGATAATCTACGATCGATAGTCTAGTTCGCACTCTGGGAATTCGAGAGTTATCGATGTTTGTAACGCAGTTCGCACTCCAGGAACTTTGACTTGGTATTTGTACTCTAATTCACACTCTGGGAATTTGGAGTCAGCATGTATATTTCGGTCCGCACTTCGGGAACCTGGAATTGATGTTTATACTCTAACTTGCGCTCTGGGAATCTGGAGTTAGCATGTACGTTTCGGTTCGCACTCCGGGAACCTGGAATTGATGTTTATACTCTAATTCATGTTCTGGGAACTTGGAGTTAGCATTTATGTTTTGGTTCGCACTCCGGGAACCTGGAATTGATGTTTATACTCCAATTCATGCTCTGGGAACTTGGAGTTAGCCGATAGATGGTCAGTCACACCTGTTTGGGCTTTTTAGGAATTCATTTGCACTCTGGGAATGATGGATTTATCGGGATCATAGATGGTCAGATCACATCCACCCTGAGTTAACAAGCGAGGTCGTTAGACGGACGGGTCCATCCTCCTCAAACTTGGTTAGGATACGGCCGAAGTCGTTAGGCGGACGGGTCCACCCTCTCCAGAACCGCATTTATATGTTTATGCTCTAGCTCGCACTCTGGGAGTTTGGAGTTAGTGTTTATCCTCCAGTTCGCACTCTGGGAACCTAGAGTTGATGTTTGTACTCCAATTCGCACTCTAGGAAAGTGGAGTTAGTGTTTATACTCCGGTTCGCACTCTGGGAACCTAGAGTTGATGTTTATACTCCGGTTCGCACTCTGGGAACCTAGAGTTGATGTTTGTACTCCAATTCGCACTCTGGGAATTTGGAGTTGGTGTTTATACTCCGGTTCGCACTCTGGGAACGTAGAGTTGATGTTTATACTCCAATTCGCACACTGGGAAAATGGAGTTAGTGTTTATACTCCAGTTCGTACTCTGGGAACCTAGAGTTGATGTTTATACTCCAATTCGCACTTTGGGAAAGTGGAGTTATTGTTTATACTCCGGTTCGCACTCTGCGAAACTAGAGTTGATGTTTATACTCCAATTCACACGTTGGGAAAATAGAGTTAGCGTTTATACTCCGGTTCGCACTCTGTGAACCTAGAGTTGATGTTTATACTTTAATTCGCATTCTGGGAATTTGGAGTTAGTTAGGACTGTCGTGTGTCGGTTTAGTTCAGCCTTTGATGTGATGGCTTGCCCCCGAGCTGAGGTTTCACTTAGTGAGTGGCCGGTCGTATCACAGTCACCCGCTATTTGAATAAATTCCATCGTGCGATAGAACTTAGCTCTTCCTGCGTCGTGATTGTTGAATGTCGCATTTGGTGAATCACAGCTCTAGCTTGAAGAGATGGTAATTTATTGCTGGAACGAAAAAACATGGCAGAGTCAGTGCCTTATTACAAATTCAAACTTCAAAATGCAAAGAAAGTTGCAAGGTATTCATAGACAGAATAAGGCCTGTCATGTGTAACAGTGACGAAGATCCTTGTTGTTCCAGGCTCCTGATAATGTGGGTCCGCCACTGATAGCGTTTATCACTAATATCCCGCTGGGACCGGTAGAATTCTCCTGTCTCGATCGATCGGGTTCATTATTTTGATTCGATGGGCCCGCTCCTCCAGGCTGCGGCGCCCGTACAAACTGTTCCATTTTTCTTTCTCTAATCAATTTTTGAACGAGATCTTACAAATGACGACATTCATTCGTATTATGCCCGTAGCTTTCATGAAACCTGCAAAATTCTCCCGTCTGGATTTGTCTTTCTGATGACGATTTTGGGGCAGGTTTTTTGTACTGAATTGTCTTACAGGTCTGTAAATACAAGTTCTCCAGTGATGTATTCAAAGGAGTGTAGTTGTCAAACATAGGATTCTTCCGCGGTGGGCCACGGTTCTGATCTCGCTTTCTAGTTTGATTCACGTTCTCTCTCCGCTGAGTTTGTTTGTTTTGAACGTCCAACTGAACTTTTCCGAAACTCTCACCGGACTGTTTGATCGCGACATTGCTTTGGATCCCTTCCGTGCTTGGCCCTACATCAATTTGCTTCCTAGACTGTTTCGCATCTTCCCTTCTCAGGAATTGAGCCGCCTTGGCGTGGAAATGGTCCAATGATGCAGGTGGTTTCCCCAGCCAACCAGTTGCCAAACTCAGAATCGGGGTCAATCCCCTTAGTCGACGCCATAAGGATGGAGTTATCATTCGGATTGCTGATTTCCGCACATGCAGCATGGAATCTCTCTAAATAGTGTCTGAGCGTCTCTCCAAGAGCTTGGGTGACGCTAGATAGAGTGTTGACGTCTTTCGGCCTTGCGACGTGCATGCAGAATTGCTCAACGAATTTTGTGGCCAACTGGTCAAAGGAGGAAATGGATCAAGGTGGCAGTTGAGTGAACCACATGGTAGCGATGCCCCCTAGAGAAATCGGGAAGCTCCGACATTTCACTGCATCGTCAGCTCTAGCAGCGCTCATTGACCATTCATATTTCAAATTATGTTGGTTAGGGTCGGAGTTTCCCTCGTACATGGGTAGAGTAGGCATCCTGAATCACCGTGGGGGTTCAGCAGTAAGAATATCTTCCGTAAAAGTAGTGTGAATTCTGGAGATTCCCCAGTCATCATTCGTGGGACCCTGGCTCTCACGGATCATCTGATGTATCATGGTCGGAATATCCGGCATTTGTATGTTCTGTGCGGCTCGTGCCGGAGTATGATGGTGTTCCATGTTATGGGGTTGGACCGGATGCTGTCAACGGTCCACATCTTGCCTTCTTGGCTCATAGTCCTCTAGAACATACTGTTCAGGAGTATGTCCATGCTGACGATGGTCCAGGTTCGACAGATTTTGGGCATTGACTCCTGGTTCAACCGCGACGTTCGTGGCGCGGTGTTCTGTGGTGTAGTGAGGAGCGGCACGTCCTCGGGAGGAGGGCCCGATTTGGAAACTGGCTGATGGACCGACTCTCAGCTGTCCATCAGTCATTGCCGGTTGATATCCAGCAGCTTGTATATGACTCCCATCTAGCCGGGGTCGCGGAGATCGATGATGATAATCAGAAGAGGAAGAACTATTGCTGGAGGAGCGAGAAGCATGATCTCTCCTGGATCTCCTTCGCTTCTGGCGATTCAGCTGGTTGGTCAGCTCGGCGTTAGCGCGTAGCTGTTCTGTTAGTTGTTGCCGACTTTGGGTCAGCTCTTGAAGCAGCAGCTAAAACTCTTGTCGGGTAACCAGACCTGATGGTTCCGAGTGTCCGGTAGCGTCTTGGTTAGAGGGAGGTAGTGGCACAGGATTCGGTCTATCCTGGCCTTCTTGATTGACAGCATTGGAGGTGGTCCTCGTGCGAACCATCTTGAAGGTTGAATTCCTTTCTTAGACTTTATGCAAATTTGAATAGAAGGGAAGGAACTCGAATTAGATGATCTGGATCTCTCTCTTAGATTTATTCAATCTGGTATCGACGAAAGATCCAAAGAGCAGGAGAAAATCTGGGTTTTCTCAGTGAAAGCACCAAAGTGTTTGAACCAAAATTGGTCACAATACTCTTCGAAAGTTTTTGAAGAGATAATAGTGAAGGATACAAATTAAAAATGAGGATTATCTAACAAAAACTTCAAATAACAGGAATGTAAATGCACAGACAAGCGATTTAGAGTGGTTCGGCGTGTTGCCTACGTCCACTATGAAGTTTTTACAGCTTTATTGATTCTCTTTCAATGATTACAAGTGATTACAGCAAACAACAGCCAAATACAACTGGGAATTCGAATTCAACAGCAAGTATATGATGTAAATCTCGATTTGGCAGAGTCTCAACGCTTCAGAATCCCAAGATCCCTCTTCTGTAGGTTCTGGGGCTCTAGTTATAGGCGTAGGAGGCTGAGACTTCGCTCAAACTTCGGGAGATTCGCTCTGGCACGTGAAGGGGCCCACACGACCAATTCTAGAAAGTTTTGAGTCGATCTGTGATCGATACGAAATCATTTCGTATCGATCAAGATCATGTCTTATGGAGCTGAAATTTGGTGTGAACGTTCCTTGGCTCGTGTGCAATCTGCTGTGAAAATTTCATAGCATTTGGATAAGTGGATCATGAGATATAGTCGATACGAAATGGAATTTCTCGATGACTGTTTGGTTCGAATCTATCATTTCGAAACGATCCCTTCGACTCGATCACCTTACGTGGTCTCGTGATGATGTGGCATGCATACTTCGCCTCGATCCGGTCTTTACTCCGAGTTGACCGTATCGACTTCATAAATCTCGCCTTGTTCGTATCGAGGTATGACACGTCACCTAGGTTTGTTGACTTGATGGATTCGAATAAGGCCTCACTCATAGGTTCGAACAGAAGTCATTGATGGACACGAACTACTGATGGTTGATGGTTACGAACAGGCATTTCCATAATGGATACGAACCACGTTGCTTCTCAATGGATACGAAGCCAATCGATGCGAACTGGAGCCTTTTGATGGACACGAAGTAAGGTGACCTGATGGATACGAACATAAGCTGCCTGATGGATACGAAGAGAGGCTTCTATGATGGATGTGAAGCAGACACTGGCCAATCGTTACGAGGCACAACACCTGTTGATGGATGCGAAATCCATCGATACGAATTCGACGGATTCGAATACTGCCAACATGATCGATACGAACTGCTATTAACTGATCGATGCGAACATGATCGATACAAACCGAGCGCACTCTTGATGGATACGAAATCACCCATAGTGATGGATACGAAGGCTAGGCCGTTTCCTCTAGATTGAATCGATCATAACATGAGCATACGAACTCGGATTGACTTGAAACTCAGAATGTTGGCTCACTTAGCCTTGCTAGCCGTGTCTTATCAATTATAGCTCAATCCGGGCTTGGACAAAATTTATCGATATCCATAGCGAACCTGTGTATGTTTTGATATCCAGGAAGAGTGATCCTTGGTTTTCAATCAGTTCCTTGGTATCTCGGCCTTGCCACAAGGCGGGATAACAATGTGTATACTATGTATATACAAAAAGAATCCTATGTACGACGGTAATCAAAATATTAGATGCAACTATCACCTGACATTACGGCTATTAATTAAAACCAAAAGCCGTAAACCTAAACCAATCCAAGAGAAACCAAACACGACTCGAACTCGATAGGTCTTGGATTGGATCTAGATATTGGAAATACTAATTAGACCCAAACCGACTTGAAAGAACCCACAAAAAAATTATTTTAAGTGTAATTACTATGCCGAAACCAAAAAGACCCGAACCAAACCCGGGTCAGGTCTAGGTTTTAAGATGTATGGTTTCGATCATACAAAACTCGATCCATCTAGAATCGAGACCAATCAAGTCAAGTCACCCAACGGTGCAAAGTAAGGATGCAATAAAATCAAATTCTTTAAATTCATAATT
Organism: Allium cepa; assembly: GCA_030765085.1. Lineage (NCBI taxonomy): Eukaryota > Viridiplantae > Streptophyta > Magnoliopsida > Asparagales > Amaryllidaceae > Allium > Allium cepa. Next base: position 506,554,190 of record CM060929.1, read on the forward strand.
TTTATATCCATATTACACGAGTCTATTTCCTTTTCTCCATTACTTCCGATGGCAATACAATAATTTGCACCGTATGATACATTGGAACACAAAACAAAAGTTTCGTCCAAATTTGTAATGTATTTATTTTCTTAAGTTATGTACAATTTTACATTTAAGAACATTGAAGTCTGCAAAATTACAGCTCCCCCAAACCTGCTGTTTAGATTATCTACAAAACCGTATAAATTCGTAACCCCACAAATTTTAAGACAATTATATAAATCCATCGTGGTATCCAGCTGACAATACTCCAACTCTTGTTGCAGTGGTTTTCCCTTTTCTTGTCCTGAAAATGCCCGATTTGTTAATTATCTACACTACTTCTTTGATTTTATACATAAATAAAAACTCATATAAAACCATTACAAAGCTTAGTAATATATATGCCAGTTACATATCCTCATAAATTCTATTTCCTATAAATCTGAAAGTGGATGTTTTTTGACTGTTATTATAAGATTGATGACCACCAAGTATGAGAACACACAAAGTCAAAGCAGCAAATCCAATTGGGAATAAACTACCGGCACCTCCTAAAATTCGCTATTTAAAAACGGACCTCTCTTCTTTTTTAGTCTCAATTATTTTGATTTCTTTGTTTAAGCTCTTCTCCCCTTTAAAATAATCATCTTTGTACTCATACTCACTACAGTAAAATATTTTCTTAGCTCACAAATTTTCAGAGAATCTAGCTTCTTATTGACGCATAATTCATCATCATATAACTTCTTGAGTGAAACAATAGGTAGTAGTCAAGTATGAATAACATATTTATATGAGAACCACAATCAGTAAAATCATAACTACTATAATTCAATTTTCCACCATACACAAAAAGGAGTTTTTAAACCTTACTATCAGTACGTAAAACGCAGCTCATAAAATTTACACACTTTCAAGTTCCAGTAAATAAGCCTTTTCTATTTGGTAAATACATATGTTCTATTTAATACATAAAAGAGTGGCGATGAAAATAAAATGTATGAGTAATGTAAGTAAGAAAAAGTAGTAAATATCAAGAAATTGATTTGTAGCATCCATGAATATACAATTCCCGTTGAAAAATAAACAATAAAATTTAGTTTCAATTTGAATGTTAAACGAACAAAAATTGAAATAACAATTAGTTTATTATCTAATTAATGTAGCTTGTTTTTGTAGATGTTTGTTTTGTAATATTTCCTTTTTCTACTAATGATGTCTGGATATGAAATGTCGCCAATCACTTCATATCAATGTATTCTTACAATGTAGCAACTCAGACTTATATATGTCTATATCAAGTACTAGTAGTAGATTTTGTAGTAAAAATCATTTTCATGTATAATACTATCAAATTTTATATCATTTAATTATTAGATAAGAATGAGAATGAGTGAAACATGGCATATTTGTCTTAAATGGATATGGAAAATACGAAGTTAAAAAATAATAGCTTCTTTTTAAAATACGCATGCCCATATGGGTGTACATCTATTCACTTGGGTATTTAGACTCCATATATCATAATATCAATACTAGCTTATTCAGTAACATGTTGTTTTCTTCCCTTCATTACAAACCATTTAATTATTACTTTCGTTATTGCCACTGATTCAAATGTTAAATACTTTTTCTTTCTTGCCACAATATTTCACTGTTAAAATTAATCATTTTTTCATTTGCTTAATTTTACCAATAGTATTCTATCTATATCTTTTCCCCCTATTTTTTGTTATTATTTTGGCGTATTGGCAAATTTTAAGGTAATGGACCATGTAAATTGCTTCAAAAGTTGGCTTGCATATTCCTTTTATTAGTATACCTATCAGATTGACTTTAAATGAGAAGAAGGAGGAAAAATCATTCACAGAGATATAAAATTATCTTCTATTATGTTTTCCTTTTTTCTAGGAATAAAGCTAAGAACCAACACATTAATTATTGGTTTTCTTACACATTAATAAAAATTACAACATCACATAATACCGATTTGTAAGCATATAAAAACAAAAAAGGGTAGGCGATAAAAAGTATAGTACCTCATGTTTTAACCATAGATAAATAGCTATGTAAACCATTTTCAGGCCGTTATTCCTGTTCTTCAGCTTCATCACTTCCACAGCCTTCAATAATTAATCTTTAAAATGACCTTTTTTGTTAATGGCATCAGCAATGTACAACAACAGCCAAGATTGTTGAAACCAGAAACAAAATCAAATGAAGCATACAAAGGACAACTAGTCCTATATTGCTACCATGTATTCAAAACTTACTCGTTTACCAGAAGAGAAACCAAATAAGTTGAACAGTGAGATATAAGTATGATGTAATTAAAAATGTCCAATTTATAATACATATTATCTATCAAAGTTATTTGTCAGGTTATTAAAAAACTTACATAATAGCTACTATTAAACATAGCTATAAGGTTATTAAACATAATTTACTTAAACTATAATTTGAATTCTTTGCTTGGAACAGAGTTAATTATATAAAAACGAAACCTATTTGCGTTTTCAATAGAGATAAAAAGCAGACTATTATAAAAGGCATAGGATGCACATTTACGTATTTCATTAGGATGACCTTAACTCTTTATCTACATCGTTAATTCCATGGTTAGTCAATTAGCCGATAGTCAAGTTAGAGACGAAATCGATGATTGAAAGTTGATAATCGAAGTTGGAGACGCTAGATCTGCATTCGTGGCTGGAAACACAATATTTAGAATCGCAGTGAAGTAACCCAAGTCTGGGTCTGCGAAGAAGGTGAAATCGATTTAGGTTATTTTGCAGTGATGGAGGTATGGGAGTTACATTTTTTTAGTTTTGGGAAGATGGTTTAAGTGATAAAAGAAGTAAAAAAATGTGTGAAGGGTATTATGGGAATTCCAAAAGGACGTAGTTAATCTCATATTCATTGAGTTTTTATTATTAGTAGTAGAGATATATAAACTACTTTTAATATTCACACTGTTTAAGTTGGAACTGTTATGATTTAGATTTAATGGATATAAATGTGAATACTTTGATATGATGGTTTAAACCATTTGTGGTTATGATTTTGAAAGTGAATATGATTTATAAAGTGATACGTTTTTGAAATGAAAATGATATTTTGATATGAAGTATGAACTATTTGAAATGAAAATAATCACGGTGTGAAATAAGCATTTGGTTGTTAAAGAGACCGGGAACAGATATAGTCATATTCTCTGCTGTAAGAAATGCGGATTACGGATCTTAAGGCTAGCATAAACACTAGAGAGGGGTGAATAGTGTTTTAAAAAATTATTAAATCTTTTTGAATTTTTGTTAATTTGAACACAAATGTATGCAATATTCAGACACAGATATAATCAAAGAATCAAACACAGATGCAGAAATAAAATAAAAGCAGTAAAGGAAAGAACACACCGGATTTTATACTGGTTCGGAGTTATCCTACATCCACTCCCGCATACAAGTATGGATTACCTTTCAAAAGCAATTGTACAATTACATCCTCGATTTCAAGGCTACGAGGTGCACCCTCCAGATTCACAACCCTCTGGGTAGAGATACTTGATTTTACGGGAAACAATTCACCCAATTGATTCCCAAGGCTACAATCACACCTTTTCTCGCTTGATTGAATACCAAGGCTACAATCACACATTTTCTCATTTAATTGATTACAAAGAAGCCTATAACTCTGAATAGTACTGAGGATCTTGTTGAGATAGTGATAGAGAATCAAACTAGAGATAATCTAGTTAGATTCAATGTTGATTTCGGCAGAGTAATGGTAGGAATATGTATAAAAAAATGTGGAAGAAGAAGAGAAATGAAAACTAGAAAAATATGATTAAAAATTCGTTGAAAACAGCCTCTATTTATAGAAGAACAACAGCCATGTCCATTCGTGAAGAGATATGACGAATAGACACTTCTTTTGAAATTTAAATTTTGAAATTAACTGACACTTTGTTGACATGGGTATATTGAGCATGTCGACATCCCAAAGGAATTTTTGGTGGTTTTTTTTCTTTTGAAAATAACTTCTATCTTATGTTAAAAACTATTTTAAATTTTATAAATATACTTGACTATAGTTAAAATACATAAGTAAATACAGAGAATAATATATATAAAATTTTATATTTAAATCTATGTATAAATATTAAAAGTTAAACATATTATTATTAAAGATAGTATTAAAACTAAGAATAATTTGATTTTGAAATTAAAGATTATTTTGAGGCTAAAAGTATTTGAAATCAAGATAGATATTTTTGATTCTTTTAAAAGGAAGATTTTGAAAACATTTTGAAAACAAGATATAATTTGTAAAATCATTTTGAATAAAAATTAGCGGATACAAAACAATGTTCCACTAGATTTTTTGTAGGTTCCATCCTACTTAGGGTTCCATCCCTTTAACTGGCTCGAAGTGGATTCCATTCCACGAATAAATTGGATTTTAAGATGTCAGTGCTTTTCTAGGAGTTTTAACAAAAATTCCTAATTAAAATTACTAATTCTTGAAATCTTGAACTCTTGATAATCTTGATATTCTTTATACTCTTGATACTCATGAGTCTTCATTCTTGATATCTTGAATCTCTATACGGTACAGTCTTCATTCTTGGTACTTGCATGGTTAAATCCTGCATATACATATATTTCTAAACTATAATGTTAGTATTTATATTTTATAATCCTATTCTAAGGTTGTTGTCATCAAAACCATCATCTCATGGACTAACAATCTCCCCCTTTTTGATGATGATAGCCTTTTTTTATAAAATATTACTTCTATCCTTATAACTCCCTCTAAAACTAATAACTCCCCCTTAATCTATGCTTAACTATCCTATTTTATATTTCTCCCCTTTGTCATCAACAAAAACCATCCTAAAACCAAAAAACTATATAACCCCCCCTTAAACTAATACTAGAACAAAGTATAGTAAATGGAATGTGAAAGTCATTAACATAATTATATTATAATTATTCAATACATAAATATGTATAAATATAGTTCAACACACACATCAAAATCAATCATGTCAGACAAGTCAAACAAATCAATCAAGTCAAACAAGTCAATCATGTTAAACAAGTCAATCAAGTCAAACAAGTCAATCAAGTCAAACAAGTCAATCAAGTAAAACAAGTCAATTCAATCAAACAAGTCGATCAAAACATACCAAACAAATCAAAAACTAATAATCCTATATTATAAGACAATACTACAAACTCTCCCTAAAAAAAATACACTCATCATGTATATATATGCAATATGTAGTTTGTAATGTAGTATGAAATGTATGACATATGCAATGTAACATGAGATGATATGCAGTTTGAAGTGCAACATGCATTGTAATTTATGATGTAATATGCAATGAAATGTGATATGAAATAGGATGCGTAATGATATGTAATATGGAAGAAAATGATAACGAAGTAAAAAATATTATAATATGCATAATGATATGATGATATATATACACTACAGTAAGAGATATTTATATTATAAGATAAACATAAGTGATAAGTAATATCTAATTGACAGGTGTATATATATATATATATATGTGTGTGTGTGTGTGTGTATGTATACATATGTTAAACTATTTATCTCTTTAACAAAACAAAGGTAATAAATGGTATTAAAACTATAACATAATCATGAAAGGTAGTAATCAAACTTAATATCAAAGTCAAATTATAAGAAATATGTACTTAAACTATATATGATCAAATATGATTTTTATAAAGATTAATAACTTCCTTATTTAATTCTTTTAAAATATTTTTTTTAACTTAATTTTTTTAAGAATCCAAACTCTATGCTTATAAAATACTTAACTTACTAATTAAAACCTATATATTAAATTATTATTGTTTTAAATATTTAGAACATGTATAAACAGTTTTGAATTAAAAAATATATCATAATGAAATATGATATATCAAAGACTGAAAAAACTAAAATAAACATGTGTTACATTAAGGCCTCTTACATTAAAAAATTTAATTAATATTTAAACATGAAATTAATTTTAAAATATTCTAATATAAGTTAGAAAATAACTCTAAAAAGAATATAGAAAAATACTTGGTTTAAATATCATTTTTTTTATAATTTAAAGTTTCAAACAGAAAAGACAGCATTCACGCATTGCTATAAAAAGTTTTTGCAATATATATTCAAAACATTACAAAAACAGAATCCGCAGCATCTACCAAATGATGTGAAAAGTTTCTAAAATACTACAGTTTTTAGAAACACAGAAATGCTATAAAAACATATTTGCAGCGTAACAGAAGCAAAGACAACAATTTAGAAATGCTATCTAAAGTTCTAGGCCTGATTTTAACATGATTTTGTACTAATTTTACGACTAGATATTGAAATGTAAATAATTGATTTTTTTACCCAACTTTTTATAGTATTTAATTACCATAAAAAATAATGAGAAAATATGTGTAAAGACACTTGATATTATGCATGTAAAAATGCTTTTCTACTTAATATAGTTGTAATAAATTAGTAGTAAGATTTTATTTGAAAGAAAACACATTTTAAAAAACTTAAAAAAAAAATTAGACTGGTTTATCGAAATTTATACTATGGCGTGTCAATATATGGACCTAAATATCAAAACTTATAAAAGATATAAATTTCTATACCTAACTAAATGTATAAATATATATTCCTAAATGCAACAATAAAGATGAACTAATAGTAAAGCGTACCAATTTTTGCACTCCATCTTTATAACTTTGTTGTTCTTCCATTGTAATCAACCACACATTTATATCTTTTAGAATTTAATGACGAGATCTGTTCTATTGCGACGGGCTTGTTTTTTTGATCAGCATAGTATGTTCATTTGCTGAATTTGAAGACCGTATGAGAAAAATACAGATGATTTAGTAGATTGACCAACTTGGCGCCAAAAGTTTGAATTTGAATTTTGAATGAATAGACACTTCAACCACTATAAATAGGCCCAACAGTCACCACATTTCATAAAAATTCCTCTTCTTCTTCTTCTTCCCGTTTCTGTATATACTATCAAACTTCTAGAAGGCATATCTCCTTCATTTCTTAACGGAATTGGATTAAACAGCGGCAAATCAAATAGGAAGGCAAGGGATACGATCTGGTAATATTTTGGTGACAAATTTGGATGGTATTATGGTGCAACAGGCTAAACAGTAAGAGAAATGTAGAAAATCATGTACACAGTTTTCCAATGTTGGATAGTCAACTTCAAACTGTCATATCTCACTCAATTTTGATCGTAATTTGATGATCCAACCATCAAAATGACCGTGAGAATAAGAACTACAATCTGAAAAGGAGTAGGAGTAGGAAAAAATACTCAAATCTCTGGATGCAATTTGAAGAAAACCTTTGACAGTTTTGTCTTCCTTTTTCTCTTTGTTCACCAAAACTTCACTTGACCATAACTTGGTCATTTCTTGACGGATTTGCACGAAACCAGTGGCATTGCGAAGCAGGTGGAGAGAAGTACAGTATCAAGTCAAGTTGTTGATGAGAACCAAAAGTTATGTAATGATCTGGTACCCGTTTCATTGTCGATTTTCATTGTACATCCATTTGTTCTTCTTGATCGATAAAAGATTATCTGGTATCTTTTAACCAACAGTCATTAGACATAACTCTTCCCCTGCAAAACAACATAACTTTTTAAAGAATCAAGTGAATTTTCAAAATAACCAAATATAGTTTTAAACAACAATATCATGATGATTCTGTGACATATTCATATGAAAATAGAGTTAATAATTTTATAAAAAAAAATTCCATTTTAAAAAATTTCAAAATTCAGATTATGAATACTTTGAAAACGTTGCTCTAATACCAAATGTGAGAAATGCGGATTGCGAATCTTAAGGCTAGGATAAACACTAGAGGGAGGGTGAATAGTGTTTTAAAAAAATATTAAATCTTTTTGAATTTTTGTTAATTTGAACACAAATGTATGCAATATTCAGACACAGATATGATCACAGAATCAAACAAAGATGCAGAAATAATCTAAAAGCAATAAAGGAAAGAACACACTTGATTTTATATTGGTTCGGAGTTACCCTACATCCTGTCCCGCACGTAAGTACAGATTTCCTTTCAAAAGCAATTGTACAATTACACCCTCGATTTCAAGGCTACGAGCTACACACTCCAGATTCACAATCCTCTGGGTAGAGATACTTGATTTTACGGGCAACAAGTTCACCTAGTTGATTCCCAAGGCTACAATCACACCTTTTCTCGCTTGATTAATTTCCAAGGCTACAATCACACCTTTTCTCGTTAAATTGATTATAAAGAAGCCTATAACTCTGAATAGCATTGAGGATCTTGTTGAGATAGTGATAGAGAATCAAACCAGAGATAATCTAGTTAGATTCAATGTTGATTTCGGCAGAGTAATGGTAGGAATATGTATAAAGAAATGTGGAAGAAGAAGAGAAATGAAAACCAGAAAAATATGATTAAAAATTCGTTGAAAACAATGTTCCACTAGATTTTTTGTAGGTTCCATCCTACTTCGGGTTCCATTCCAGGAATAAATTGGATTTTAAGATGTCAGTGTTTTTCTAGGAGTTTTAACAAAAATTCCTAATTAAAATTACTTATTCTTGAAATCTTGAACTCTTGATAATCTTGATATTCTTGATACTATTGATACTCATGAGTTTTCATTCTTGATATCTTGAATCTCTATATTGTATAGTCTTCATTCTTGGTACCTCCATGGTCAAATCCTGCATATACGTATATTTCTATACTATAATGTTAGTATTTATTTTCTATAATCCTATTCTAAGGTTGTTGTCATCAAAACCATCATCTCACGGACTAACATCTGCCAGTACTGAAAACCACTTGAAAAACTGTGTACATGGTGGAGAATGCAGAACGAAGTAGGATGGTTTGTCGACGTCTATAAGAGGTACGAACGCAGCCCTGACTCCCACAAGTCAGTTTATGTGACTAAGAAAGGAGCTGTATCCGGGCCAAGTGAGGTCGCACCTCCAATCGAGCATGCTTCTTCGATATCATTCTACTACTTGTGATTTGATTGGGTGCACCTTTGATTTTAGGAGTGTGTCTTGAGGTGGGCAGTAGTAGCTGCTATGCGTTATCACCAGCCTGCTTCTACAAAATGATAGTATCCTACCCTGGGCATTGCCTCGCATGCCTTGTTACATGTTTATCGCTCCCACTACATGTTTGGTTTGTACCGTACCTATGGAGTGCCCTCTGATAGCCCTCGAGTTTACGGAGGAATTACAATATTGCATAGACTATGGGGATATATAAAAATGTGTTAAGGGGGATATGGATAATGCCTTAATGCTATTTTAATAGTTTACTTTACTGTAGACATTATATATGTAGCGTATTGTACTATTTATGTTGATAGTTCCACGGATCCTTAAGAGATGGAATCCCAAGATCCTTTAAGTTATACTGCATTTCACTTGGATATTTCACTTGATTTGAATTTACCTGCATAAGAATGTTAATCCCGACTCGAGTGTTTTGTGTTTTGCTTTATGCTCAGGTTAGATTGAGTGTCACAACATTTGAGACTCACCTTTGGAGCTTGGAGCTTTGATTGGACCATCTTCATCTATTCAACTTTCAGTTATTTCTGTTATCTCCAGTTGTTTATGTTCAGACTTGTCGGTTGCTTTTGTATTAGTGACTTCTATGTACTTGGGATTTTCTATTGTATTTGTTAAAGACTTAGATGTTCCATAGTAGCTTCATAAACTACTATTTATCTTTTCCGCTGCTTGTTATTGTAAAATTTTGTGTCTGTGATTCCGTGATTGATTTATTTATCGTATATGCTAAGTCTTGCTAAATATAATTTAAGAATATATTGTTTTGAGCAATTCAATTCTGACATGTGTGGACGATTATCGATTTGAATGGTTCGAAATGATAGGTCGTTACATGTCGTATCAGTGCTTTGGTTTAGGGAAAATTTAGCATATGAAGTAAAAACTCATTAAAGATAGATTAGTAATACCCTAGAATCAGTAAAATTAATTATAGAATCATATTCATTTAAGCTTGAAATCCTTCGTTAGGATCCTTCTGGATTAGGATTTCTTTCGAATTTTGGATTCTAAAATCCATTCTTGTCTTTTCCTATCCATGTTCTTTTGACACTGGAGCATCCCATAGCAATATTTCTGTTGATTTCTATAAAAATTTCAAGCACATCATACAACCTCAATTGGCAACTTCATTCTTATGTGTGACTAATCCCATCGGTGGTCCCGCCAACCTTAGTATTATTTGTAAAGGAGTGAAACTCCTTTACAACGGACATCGATTCAACTGAGATTTCTATCCTCGGTTTTGATGCTGCTATTTCTTGTAATCTCGAACCGTTTCCCTAATAGACGACCAAGGTAATTCTCTTGTGATCGAATGTAGAGTGCCTTACAATTATGCATATAGTTTTATTTTTTCGCTCGATGCTCAGCCTAGTGATCCTGACTCCACCCCAATAGTCAGGCATTATTCCGATGTCTTCGATGAAGTCTCTTCTCTTCCACCCAAGTAGAAAATTGAATTCTGTGTCGATCTTATTCTTGGAGCTCGATCTTGTTACCGGTTTTCACTAGCTTCGTGTAGCTGAGGTGAGCATTCCCAAGACAGCTTTCTGAATGAAGTGTAACGACCCAGAATTTCTGTCAATTAAAATCCGTATATTTAATTAATTTTAAATATTAATAAGTGAAATTTATAAGTCGAATAATTTATTTTTCGAATATCTGGATTTAATTGGGTAATTAAATCGATAAATTAATATTTGAAATTACAGAAATAATTGAAAATTTGATTTAATGTGATTAAAAATGATTTATAAAGTTATATTAAGTCATATTGGAGTTATAGAGATGTTATATAACTTTTAAAATTGAATTAAAAGTTAATTTGTGAAAATTGAATATTTTAATATTTAATTGACGAGTTAAAATAGCCATTTTTCAAACAGTCTCGGATTTCGACGAAACTAGTTTCATCGGATCTATAATGTTATATTATTGTATGGTTTCAAATTTTGTGTCAGTCGAATTTACGGTTTGTCCGGGGCAAGCCAAAACGTATAGAAATTCGTGTAATCGGTTTAATTTAAATTTGATCGTTTATTTCCGTAACTCGCACATATGATCGAATTAGCTTCCGAAACATGTTCCATTGTGTATGGAACGTGGGATAAACCCTAGAAATGCCAGCCGGCATGCTTCGTTTGGAGTTCGAAAAATGTCAGAAAAATAGTAATTTGAGAAATTTTCTATAAATGACCCCTCTATCTTCACTTTGCAACAAACTCAAAACCCTAGGGTTTCAATGTTCAGCCGCCACCTCTATATTGATGGCCGAAAATCATTCTCTTTCTCCCCTCAAAATCTTCAAATCCACACACTAATTCAAGAAACTTCCAATACGAATATTGTAGATCATCACGAGATCTTCGTGTTCAACGGTGATGATCGAAAATGGAGCTGTGGATCGACCAAAAATTGATCGTGTTCATGGCCGTTTGTTCTCGTTTTGCGTGCAAGGAGGAAGGCCGAGCTCCACTCTATTCTGGCCGATGGTAGCTTACTTGAAGGCCTTCGATATGGCACTCTTTGATCGAGGTATAAGTCGATGATTGTGGAGTATAATTCAAGTTGAAGTGGCGGCATCTTAGGTTTCTTTTACGTACGTGGACCTGGACGAGGAAGAAGAAGTAAAAGCACACGGCCCGGATTTGTTTCAGAAGCAATGAACGGTAGTGATTGATTTTAGGTTAAAATTAAAAATATAAATTGAAATTGATTTGTATTATAAATTATATAAACTTCTAAATGCGATAACTTTTTGATACAAGGTCAAAAATTTACGAAAAGAATTGCGTTGGCTTCGTTTTGTTGAGCACTACGCAATGGAGCTAGTTTGGAGTCGTTTGGAGATAGTGTGAATTTTGGGTAAAATTAAACGCACGTTTAATTTTATTCAAAATAAAACACTGAAACCGTTACAGAAAGCAAGGTGAGAACTTCTCACTCAATCGAAATTGTTTCGATTTAAATTTTAAATAGTTAGATTTCAAATTGCTTGATTATGTGATTGAATGATAAATTATTATCTATTGTTCTGAAATAGACCCTATACGTCGTATATTAAGCGGATGTTATTTATTAAAAACATATACCGCGATAATTCCACCTTGAATGGAATTGGTATTATATATGTACTTGGAGTTGATTTCCCACATTATATAGTGGATGAGACCCTATTGCGCCGTATAGTAGCGGATAATATTTTATAAATCCTATATACCACGATATTCCGTATTGGAACGGAATTGGTATTGTGCTAATGTCTGTGAATGCAGGGAAACAGGTTGGAGGGATCCAACTGGATTCCTCACCAATATTTATTTGATTACAGATATTGTGATATATTCTGTTATCATATTGATATATGATGTTTGGATGCCGTGATTGATTATTTGGTGCTGTTGCATCATTGGGCCTATTTTGGAGTTTTAAAAATATTAAAGGAATGATTTTCAAAATTCAAAAGGATTTTAAAGTGATTTTTGAAAGTATACGTTTTATTAAATTTTTGGAATTGATTCATTTTAAATAAATAAACGTTAAAATCTTTATGTTATAAAAATTATGATTCGTGTGAAATATAACTGAAATGTGATTTTTGAAACAAGCAGTTGATTAATTTATAAAATGGTTTAAATTGGGATTTTTGAATTATTATTACCAATTTATATAAAAGATTTATAAAATTGATATTTTATAAATTAAAATATTGGAATTATAAAACGAGTTTATATAAGCGTTAAAATGAAGTATAAATGGATTTCATAAGTAAATGAAATTTATAGATTTATAAATTGGGAAGTTATAGAATGAATAGATTTTGTAAAATAAAAGATTTATAAGTAATTAACTTATAAATTGGATTTCGGCATTTAATTGGGATATAAGTAGAATTTGTTAATAAAGTTATTTTATAAGTTGAAGTTGTTATAAAATATAATGGGATTTATAAACATTGTTTTATGAATCCGAAACCGACTTATTTTGATAAATCAATTATTTTAGATTTTTAAAGGAGATATATTCAAGATTTTGGACGGTGGATAATCCTTTAAATAAAATGTGTAGAAAAATGTTGAATTTGGTTAACGAAGAATACTTACGATTTGGGACAGTGAATAATATATTAAAGTGTTTTGGGGAAGTGATATTTTAAATAGAATTAAAACGATTTGAAGTTGTTTTAAAATGTATTAAGTGTCGAAACCATAGATTTCAACATTCATTGTTGAAATAGATGTTTTCGAGAAATAAGAAAAAGATGGACTATAACACTGTTGTTATAGTAAATGATTTCCGAAAGGAAAGGTTTTTGTATAGTATTGGGATTTATATATCTATCTTAATTTAGAATCCCTATACTAGTGATTTTGGGTTGTCGTAACGATGTTTTACGCAACATTCGTTTGGACCCAAATAAATGTGTTTAAGAGAATGTTTTCCTTAAAGAATGAAATATATACTTAATCGTGATTTAAGTATATTGAATATTCTCTAAGTATTGAAAATAAGTAGATTTGTGAATTACTTATTGTTAAATAAGTATTTGGAAATGTTTTCCAATGTCGAAATTGAACTGGGTTAGAGAATATATATTTTTAAAGATAAATTAAAGTGAATATCTGGCAAGTTATTAATTTATGGAAGATTAATAAAAAGGGCCTAATGATTGTTATGGCGCTAGATATTTGATTGTTGGCTTTGATAGTTAAATAAACGACTATCAATATTTACCTTTAAATGGGTATTTGTTATTATTTCTTGAATTTGAATGCTACACTTATTTTTAAAATAAGCGCTCGTTATTCGTTTTAGCCTGGAGAGGACCTTTATGCCATAAATCCCATTTCGAATAAGCGATATGTCGTAATGGATAGCATTTAAAGACCGGTGTTGAAGACCGGATTTTTTTGAAAACGGAAGGATTACCGTCGAATGACTCTGCACCGGCTGATCTCCGATATAGAGATTTTATCACCCTTTATGTTGGGAAATCCGGTCGTGATTAGTGAATATCCGGATTGCAAGGGCTTCTTTGGAAGTGCCTTCGGTTCTGTTCGAACCCAGAATGGACTTGTATGGATGTGTGTCTGACATTACAATTTGAGATGTAAAGCTGGTTTCTATCAAATATATTTCTGTTGGTGGCGGAGAATTTATTCTCTTAGCTTAACACCCTTCTCTGAGACATACGAGCTCAGAGGTTATGTAGTTGATGGTTACTAGTGATGTATTCCCAAGTTGGTAATGTGGCATACGAAGTGCTGTTGAGCATTTGTTGAACAAAACGTGGCTTTTGTATAAAGTGTAGCTTTGTGGACGAGACTTCGTCGGACCTCACACCCCGAAAATGGTCAAAACAGGAAAGATGCGGCAAGGTTATTACGGGATAGCGCCCCCTTAGTGTATGTCATTTCCTTCTGGATAGAGGTGGTATTATGATATGGAGCCCTGATACTTAACCTATGTTGTTGCTGCAAACTTATTACTTTGTGGTTGTTGGTGAATCCCGGGATTTAGGTCGGTTGCGACTGGGGGATGGCATATTCGTGTCAGTAGTTACCCAGCTAGGGGTAACCCGACCTTGTGTTGGCAGAGATCTAACCGTAATGTTAGGTTAGGTTCTCGGGGCGTCATTCCAGAGGCGTACTCATGTGGCAATGGGAAGTTCCTTGACCTGGCCATTTGTTGGAAATCCAAAGAAACAATACGAGCCCTGTACGGTTTTAGTTGTATAACCTGCCGTGGAATGTGGCGGTAACCTGCTATTGAACATGGTAGCTATAGTAGGCATAAGTGCGAAAATGTCTATGCTGGCTAAGATTTATATTATACTTTCTAAATGTTTTCCTACACTTTGCACTTATAGTAATAATATCAAAGAAATTTGCGTATCAAGCATATTTGACTATCATAAGGAGAAATCTCCTCTGATTCTGCGTTTGCGTTGTGTGTGTGTGTGCGGGAGGCCTTATGGTAGTCTCATTTTCTAAAAGCATCGTGAATCTATATTAAAAATATTTCTTTGTTTATTTTTAAAAAGATAAACTGTTTTAAGTTCTCACACCAGTCCCTTGAATGACCTGGAGTTTATTGTTCTCTTCCTAAACTCTGGGTGCCCACAAATTTTAACACGGGCAGTCTAGAGTTAGGTTATCAGGTCATTCAGGAATTCAGGAGTTTCTGTGGAGATTAGGAGCAAGCTGAATGGCATGGCGTATCAATTAGTATATAGTATTTCTTTTCCGCTGTTTGTTGTTGTAAACTATGATAATGAAATGTAATGTAATGTGATGTAATGTAATAACTGATATAGTTCTTTGTTTTAAAGATATTCATTTATCTATTATATGTTGTTCCGCTGCGATATGTGAGATTCTGTTATTGTTTCTATTGTTTTCTTTTTCTTTCTCTCTTCTTCTATCTTCTACCTCTTCTTTAACCCTAACGGTACGGTTTTTCGGCCTTCGATTGCTCGGCAGTTGGTACAATGGACGTATTGATGTTGACCTTCATGGACGAAAAATCGCACCCGTTACATGGAGAATGGTTTCTATGAATGGATAGTCATGCCCTTTGGATTATCCAATGCTCCTGCCTTCTTCGTAATCTCATGAACCGCGTTTTCCACTATGTTCTCATCAAGTTTGTCCTGGTTTTCGTTGATGTATTCTTGTCCTTTCAAAGTCAGAGAAGGAACATGAATCTCATTTAGGCAATGTGCTGGAAACTCTTAGGAGTTATCAGTTGAAAGCCAAATTTTCTAAATGCCATTTCTAGAGAGATAAAGTCCAATTCCTTGGGCATATTTTTTCTGAAAATGGAGTCTCAGTTGACTCAGTTAAGGTCACCGTGATTAGTATAAGTCTATCCATCTTTCCCCTTTTGTAATTTAATTATCTTACCTACCTTTCAAGCCTATCTTCTTAGTTAGAATTCTTTTTTATTAGGGTTCCTCTAAATTTGAATCTCTATCCTCGTTCTAAAATCCATCCTTGAATCATCTTGTGAGGTAGCGTATTTGTAATTGATATAAAAATGTTTTATATTGTGTTTTTTAAGTTGCTAAGTTTGAATTTTGGGTTTCGATTGATTCGTCTGGCCAACGCTATCGCCAGGATTTTCAAAACATTAGAACATAACAAACTGACACAATATTGTTTTCCAAATTGGTAAATGAAATAATTTTATGTGTGATTATATTTTATATATAAAGGTATAATTTTCTAAAATTAGATAGTTAAATGAATTGGTTGTTAGAAACGATAATCCTAGATTATCATTTATTGTTTTGTTAACACTCCTAAACCATTAAATATTGTTGTATATTATAACAAGATGAATTTTTAAGACAGGTTTATAAATCTGATTTGCAATGAAATGAATTTGAATTAAAGATTTGAGATTTTGTTTTTTGGCGCTTTTCAAAATTTGGTTAATTTCCGAGTGGAAATTGTTTCCAAAGAATTTTAAAAGAAGTAAGTTGGTACTCTCCTCTTATGTCGATGCAAAATAATTTCGATGATGACTGCAGCATTATTGACATTCATTTTCGAGTCTCAAAGAAGGGAGACCACTTAGTAGCTTTGCTACAGTTTTGTTTTGGATAATAGATTTGATTTGAATTTCTTGAGTATGATTTGATGTATAATATATATATATATATATATATATATATATATATATATATATATTTCAAAAACGGTTTGAAGTGAAACCGAAAATTTAATTCTTATATTATGTGTCAAGTAATGGTTTTTAATAATTGAAATGAAGCAAACCTTTTGAATAATTGGAGTGTCTAAAATGAATAATGGAATTTAAACAACTTGAAATAGTTTAACTAAGATAAAATTAATTTGTATAATACTCTATTGCATTCTAAAACACATATAACTTACTTGAAATATTCAAAAGTCAAAATGTATTGTGAATATGTGATTGAAGGTTATACAAGAGAAAACTTAGATAATAAAAATGTTCAAACTCAATTTTGCTTAATAGAAATGTTGAAAATAAAAGGTAAAGTTTTATAGTGCTCGATTACATTCGGAAATTTTAATAAAACATTCCTGGAAAAGTTTGAATGTAATAAGAGCATCTAATTGAATAATATACAATATAAAATGTAAATAATAAGATGTACAGAAATCAAATTTATCTGGTTTTGTGTTAATTATTGTATCTGGTGCTATGCATTTCGAATCTATTTTTCCTTTCCGTTGTTTCTATTCCCCTATGTCATTCCTTTTTGCTGACGAAAAGTTTGAGTGGAGGAGAATGTAATGACCCGAAAATTTTAATGATTTAAATAACATAATTAACTAATTTTTCTTGAGATTAAATAATAAAAATTATGCAATGAAAATTTGATATTTGGTATGCGTTTATTTAAGCATAGCAAGTGGCAATTTTTTACAGGAAAATATAAAAGTTAGTTCTGTTGTGTAATTTTCAATTTCAATTTAAAATGGGTAAATTTGATGGAAAATAAATATTTTTGAAATCTGAATATTTTTATATAATAAAAACATAAATCATTTTCTGAGTTAGATGTCATATTTCGTTTCACCAAATTTGGACTGCTCTAGCCCCATTTATCTTATTTTCGACGTTTTAGTAGCCATTTTGGCAGTGAATATCGAGTTTTGATAGGTGGGTCGTATCACTCATATCTGTGTACCATTCTTTTTGTCTCGTTGTGCTAATCTCCATAGTATATTCATTTGTGTATTTTGACGTCCGGTACATAGTGAAGACTGCGAAACGGTTAGCCGTGTCCGTACCGTTTGAACCTTTTGAGTTTACCTGTGCCTATTCAGTTATTACCCAATTAAAAGAAATAGCCATTAGCATTTATTTTTTCCCAGAATTCAATACTTGGCTTTCAATATTCCTACTGGTTCCAATATATGTTTTCTGGTCCATTTTACGCTACCTTTCTTCTTTTGTTCTATATTTGCTTCTTAGAATATATATATATATATATATATATGTATGTATGTATGTATATATATATGTATGTATGTATGTATGTATGTATGTATGTAAAGCTTATATAATTCTGTTCTGAATCTTTCCTTCCACGTCTCCATGACTCACTGTCGTCTCACCTTCAACAGCCTCCCCTCTCTAGCTTGTGACGATCGGCCTCCAACTCCACTCGTCCCCTGATCGTATCTTGCTGACCTCCCTCCGCATCTTTTTCTTGTTGCTCCACTTTTTGCCACAGCCCTTCCTCAACCACATCTACCCGTGCTCGTCCCCATTTTCTTCCATATGACCATCTTTTCAACCAAGCCTAGCTTCCCAACTCTTCACCATTCCCACCTATCACTATCCGAGCACCCCTCCGCCTCTCTTCCTAAACCTCCACCTTCCTTAGCCTACCACCCTAGCCCGAACAGCCCATCTCCACTTCCTTTCTACCCCGCTTCCCCTTCAAGGCGACAGTCCATACACACACACACACACACACACACACACACACACACACACACACACATATATATATTTGGTTTTCATCGAATTCAAATTCAAGTTTTCTACCTTGCCATTGTCCGGAATTTATCACCGCAGTTCTTTGGCTTGTCGTTGTCCCGTTTGCTGCGTATCCATGTCAGTTGCTTGTCATTCTCGTTGCTTCTCTAGCCTGAAAAAGTGAGCGATCACTCACGATTAACAGTCTTATATTTAGTAAATTTAATTCACATGAAATGGCAACTGAAATATGTTGTTAAATTTGAATTGATTAGCAATTAAATTCTTGAATATGATATGTTGTTATTCAGTTGTTCACCTATGATTGATATATGACACCATGACCTGTTGAGTATATATTTTATTTAAATGATTAATTATGATCATATTTGCTATTAATATGCTATGTCATTTCATGCAATTATTTTAGTATTATTATTGTTCTCACACCACAAGTTCCCTGTTAGTTTAGGAAACCCCTATGGATTAAAATGATACATAACCGAACGATACTATAGATTAGGAAAAACCATTATGAGTTGAAATGATAAACCCAAGCGAATTTATTAATTTTAAATTTGGGATTGCGGGTTGAAATTATATATATCCGTAAATATTAAATTTTTGTGGACTAAAATGATAAATATCCATATCACTTGACCATAGGTTAGAAAATTATATACAGACACCGTTGGTCTATTTTTGAAAAATAATTTCCAAAGTTTCGAAAGGAAATATATGGGTTTTAATAAATATTGATTTTAAATATAATATAAAGATTTTATTTTAATATATATGTAAAATATAGATTTTAAATTATATATTTTGGAAATTTTAAATTTACAAGTTAAGTATTAAAAAATGTAAATTTTAAGATTTTACTTATAATTTTATTATTTTTAAATATATAAAATATAGTTTAATATAAAATAAAATAGATTTAATAAAATCAGATTTAATTTAATAATATTTAATATAGTAAAATATAATTTAATAGAATTTGATTGGATAAGTATATATATTGTATTTAAAATTTATATTAATATTTGAAAAATAGATCTTGTAATAACTTTAATTTAATTAAGGTTGGAATGATAAATGAGGTTAATTTGTAATTTAATTTGTTGAGAATTGGATGTAAATAAGAATTGATTTGGGCTTATTGATTTGAGATTTTAAAGGTATGATTTTATAACTTAATTTTGATTAAAGGTGATTAAATGAATATTTTCAAACTTACATAAAATTGAAATTAATTATTTAATTTTGATTTAAATTTGTAATGTAAGATTTTATTTAAATGCTTACAAAAAGTGATTAGATGTATATTCTAGAATTAAATATATTCAATGTTAAATATTTAATTATTGATTTTATTTAAATTTGTAATTTGAGAATTTTATTTAAATGTTATTAAAAATGATTAAGTGAATAATTTCAAATTTGATTAAAGTTGAATTTTGGAAATATAAATGAAATTTATCAAATTAGGTTATTGTAAATTGTTGGAACATCTAAACTTTGAAACCTATTGAATTGGAAGTGGTTTAAATTCACAGTTCAAACCTGAATTTGAAATCGATATATATTAAATGGTTTTAATGAGAATTTGAATTGAACTTTTACCCTTTTTAATTGAAATTGTTGAACTGAGAACTGATTTAATTGAATTTTTGAAACTAAAAGTTGATTTGAGTTGATTTGTGAAATTGAAGAAACAATTCTAAATTGAAACTATTTTCGATATAAACTATTTTTAATACATAAACTATTTTAATGTATAAACTATTTAATGTATATTATTTTAAATTTATAAACAACTTTAAATATATATTTTAATATATAAACTATTTTTAATATGTAAACTGTTTTTAATCTATAACCTATTTTTAAATATATACTATTTTTAATGTATAACTATTCCAATATATAAACTAATTTCAATATTCAAACTATTTAAGTTGGAACTGTTATGATTTAGATTCAATGGATTTAATTGCAACTACTTTTATGTCATGGTTTAATCTATTTGTGGTTATGATTTTCAAAGCGAATATGATTTTGGTAGTGAATATGAATTCGAAAGTAAATACGATTTCGAAAGTGATATAGTTTCGAAATGAATAAGATACTTTGATATAAAGTATGAACTATTCGAAATGAAAATAACCACGGTGTAAAATAAGTGTTTGGTTGTTAAAGAGACTGGGATTAGATATTGTCATAGTCTCTGCCAATACCGAAAACCACTTTAACAGCTGTGTATGTAGTGGAGAATCCAGAACAAAGTAGGATGGTTTTACGACGTCAATATGAGGTATGAACGAAGCCCCCACTCCCGCGAGTTAGATTGATGTGACTAAAATAGGAGCTGTACCTGGGCCAACTGAGGTCGCGCCTTTGATCGAGCATGCTTCTTCGATACTATTCTATTACTTGTGATTTGATTGGGTGCAACTTTGATTTTAGGAGTGTGTCTCGAAGTGATCGGTAGTAGCTGTTATGCGTTACCACCAGCCCGATTTTGCAAAATGGTAGTATCCTATGGCATTGCCTCGCGTGCCTTATCACATGCCTTATTGCACCCACTACGAGTTTGGTTTGTACCATACCTATAGAGTGCCTTCTGATAGCCATCCATTTTACAAAGGAATTACAGTACTGTATAAACTATGGGAATATATAAAAATGTTTTAAGGGGGATATAGGTAATGTCATAACGCTATTTTAATAGTTTATTTTACTGTAGACATTATATATGTAGCGTATTGTGCTATGTATGTAGATAGTTCCATGGATCTCTAAGGGATGGAATCCCAACATCCTTTAAGTTAAATTGCATTTCACTTGGACATATCACTTGTGGTGAATTTACTTGCATAATAATGTTAATCCCGACTCGAGTGTTTTGTGTTTTGCTTTATGCTTGGGTCAGACCGAGTGTCGCAACATTTGAGACTCACCTTTGGACCTTGGAATTTTGATTGGAGACCCATTTCATCTATTCAGCTTTCACTTATTTTTGTTATCTCCAATTATTTATATTCAGACTTGTCAGTTGCTTTTGTATTAGTGACTTCTATGTACTTGGTTTTTTCTATTATATTTGTTTCAGACTTAGATATTCTGTAGCAGCTTCATGAACTATTATTTATCTATTCCACTACTTATTGTTGTTAAACTTTGTGTCTGTGATTCTATGATTGATTTATTTATTGTATATGCAATGTTTTGCCAGATATAAATAAAGAATATGCTGTTTTGAGAAATTCAAAGTCTTACATGTGTGGATGATTATCGAATTGAGTTGTTCGAAATGGCAGGTCGTTACATGTTGTATTAGAGCTTTGGTTTAGGCAAAATTTAGCGTATGGAGTGAAAACTCATTAAAGATAGGGTAGTAATACCCTAGAATGAGTAAAGTTAATTATAGAATCGTATTCGTTTGAGCTTGAAATCCTTCGCTAGGATCCTCCTGGATTAGGAATTCTTTTGAATTTTGGAACTTTACCTTTGTTCTAAAATCCATGCTTGTCTTTTCTTGTCCGTGTTCTTTTGATACTGGAGCATCGCATAGCTATATTTCTGTTGATTTGTGTAATAAATTTCGAGCACATCTTGCTACTTCAATTGGCAACTTCATCCTTACGTGTGACTAATCCTGTAACAACCCGCATATTTATCGATTTTATATTTAAATATTTTAACCTTAGTCGGATTTTAGTCCGAAAAGCTACTTTTTGCATACGGTCGAATTAGGACTCGGGACCACTCCCATTGAGTTTAAAATGCCGTTTGCGACCTTTTTGAGTATAAGCTTCGATATGTTTGGAGAAAGTTGATTTTTGCTACTTTTCACTTTGGGTTTGGTTTTTGGGCTCAGCCCTATGTTAACTTATGCTCAAATCTGAGCCACACTCCCCCACTCATCCTCATTCTCTTCTCTTTTCAGTTTTTATAACATTAATGATGGGAGAGATTGGAAATTAAAAACTCCAAAACCCTAGTTTCTCTTGCAAATCAAATTCCAAGCTCCAAACTCAAGAAGAACCCATTGGTAAGCTTCTCTTCTTCTTCTCCAACTTATTCTCTTACCAATTTCAGAAATTCCTAAACCTAATTTTGGGAATGTTCTTGTTTTTGAGCATAGATTCAAGCTCATTTGGGTTGTGTTGAAGAGAGGTTGATTCTCCATTTGCTTTCAAGCTTCTTCTTGTTTGATTTTGAGAAAAGGTGAGATTTTTATCTCACATCTATGACTATAAATATCTTTGGTTGTTGGGTATGAATTCCTAACACTTCTTCATGTGCATTTGCTCTTAATTTGGATTGGTTTTGTGAATATTCCAATTTTTGAGTTTTTAAGTCAATTTGTGTGAAAATCCTTTTATGGATGTTTGATCATGCTTTTGGTGATGCATCGAGGAGCATATAGGGCCGGGTTGTCGATTGGCATAAACCCTTAAAGCCAATGTTCGTCCGGTTGCATTTTGGAAGAGTTTGATCTTCATTTGAATAAGGCTGAAAACCAGCCCAGGCATGATTCAGTCGACTGAATACTCTGTTCAGTCGACTGAACCTGAAACCCGAAAGTTTCCAGGCAAGATTCAGTCGACTGAATCATCTGTTCAGTCGACTGAACCTGGAAACAGAAAGTTTTCTAAACCTGGAAAATTCCCAGGTACAGGGTCAGTCGACTGAATCCTCTGTTCAGTCGACTGAACCTGCTGTTTTAGTCCAATTTGCCTTTTTGGATTGAATTTCCAATTTAAATCGATTCGTGATGATCCTATTTATTGTCATCATTTATTATCCTCTTCGATGACTTATTTTCTTTGGGAATTTTAGGTATATCCACTTCGATGGATCCTTTATCGATTTCATTGGATTTTTATTCACATCTTCGTATGTGATCTTTGTGATTGATTGTTTCTACAATCCCCCTTGTGCTTTATCACTTTAAAAATATAAAGGTTTTCTATACTAGTAGTAAATATCAAAACTCTTTCCTCAAACGATTTCAATACTATTTTAATACCAAATTCGTTTATAAAAACGTTTTCCAATCTATTAGTATATATATAAACCTTTACCTCACTCGTATGAGAAATCTAATTAAACGACCTAGTAAAACAAGTGGTATGAAACGCTTGCGTTCGCTTTGTTGGTTAATTCTTGGACTTGTTCGATTGAAACTCTTTTGACAATTTTCTAGTGGAGATATACAATTTGTTCGTAAATATTTAAGTTAAGCTAGTGGTTATGGGACATGATGCTAAGCTCATATATTTACTAGCTTACTGTAATCGACACTGCTCGTTGATCATGACGATCATCTTTGTGATTTAGACTAGCAATGTGCGATGTCTCTTTGTCTGCGAGGGAGACTAAACCCCGTTTTGTGGAGTTTCGAATCAATTTGGTGGGGTAGCAACCCATGGTCTTCGGGCCGTTTGTGGAGCTTTGGCTCAATTTGTGATGGTTAGCAACCATGGAATTAGCATTCCATTTGTGATACACGTGTTGGTGAGCTTTATGCTCCCGTTTGTGATAGGCCTCCCCCCTTTTGTGATTTCTGGATTTCTTGAAATGATTTCTAGAATTTGTGTTTCACCAATTTTCGTGATTTCCATTGATAAATTTTATCAATATTTGTGCATTGGTGAATTTGTGTGTCATTGACTTTTGTGATTGACATTGATATTATTGTCAATATTTGTGCATTGGTGAATTTGTGTGTCATTGACTTTTGTGATTGACGTTGATATTATCGTCAATATTTGTGGTTTGGTGAACGAAATAAGGAGTATGACATTTCTTTGATTCTTGTGTAGATTTGGTGATATTGATTAATCTCTTGATTTTCAATTACTTATATAAATCACAGCTTGGCATAGAGATTATTATGTGTTTAGTCATATCTCTTACTCTATATCGTTTCACCTGATATTTATAGCTAGACTGATCCGTTTATTATTTTCTTATTAAATAATACTCGGGTCAGACCGAGATGTTACAGGTGCTTCTGCTTGACTTCTCTCTTGGGATTGATTCCTCTGACTTTTGGTTAACTACGTAGATTAGTAGTTTTTGTTGTATACATTTGAGATATAGACTCCATAATGTATACTTATTCTTTTGTGTAGTTCATTTAACTATTCTTTTGTTATATTGTGGATCTTTTTAGACCACTACTCTGATGTACACTTCCTAGTGTAATATTCATATCTTATTCCGCCTTTGTGATATGAATTGTCTGTGACTGATTTATGTTATGTTTAATTCTATATTTGTTTCTGAAGATATTATAGCCACTGTGTAGTAGCTTTGAGTTTGTGTCGATATGTCGGATTTCCTCTTGAGATGAAAAGTTATATTTTTATCCCGTATATCGGTACTCGCACAAAGCAATTATACAGATGGTCGCTCCTCAACAGCCTTATTCTCCGTGCTAGTTGACAACATTCACTGTAATGTTCTTGTCTAGCGTGGGTATAGAGGTGGGGCGTTACAGCTTGGTATCAGAGCTAAACTTCGGAACAAAATAGAATAATTTAACAAGGATCATAGTCCTAAGTCCATCTTAGGAGTCGTGCTTTAGGATTTAATTCGTGTCTTCGTACCGTACTATCCTATTTTCTTTTATGATTCCTTGTTTTATATATCAAGATTTCTTGATATTCTTTTGGTGAATAACCTTTTTCTTCTTTCTTTCTTTCTTTCAAAAGGAAGAGAAATGGTTAGACCTGCCCGCCCCAGCACCGGTCAATCTAGTGCTCTACCCCAAGATGGAGTTTTTATGACCACCCAACAGCTTCTTGATTTAGTGACAAATGCTCAAGCAGCTGGAACTAACCCGGAACCTACTCACCCAAAGTCGGGATTTGCACGCTTGTGCAACAATTACACTAATTTGGGTGGGAAGCCCTTCAAAGGTTCCGAAACTATTATTGAAGTCCAAGCTTGGCTTAGAACAT
Organism: Allium cepa; assembly: GCA_030765085.1. Taxonomy (NCBI): domain Eukaryota; kingdom Viridiplantae; phylum Streptophyta; class Magnoliopsida; order Asparagales; family Amaryllidaceae; genus Allium; species Allium cepa. Next base: position 506,579,829 of record CM060929.1, read on the forward strand.
GCGATCGCATCTTTTCGCGCATGAATCTTATCGATCTTCACCGAGTTCAGGTGGCCTCCAGTATGCTCCAAGAGAGAGCGTTGGACTGGTACGAACTTCTCATTTCTGAGATTAATGAAGCGGATCTCACCTGGGAGCAATTCCGGGAACGCTTCGAATTAAAATTCGTGCCAGAAGCTGAGAAAGTGACATTGGCTCAACGATTTATAGACCTTGTTCAAGGTGAGTCCTCCGTGACTGATTACGTCGCCTCCTTCGAGTCGCTTTCCAAATATGGGGTTGAATACATCAACACACCTCTGAAGAAGAATCAGAGATTCGTCTATGGATTAAACAGAAGTCTCAAGAAGCCATTACTTCTAAAGTTAGAAGTTTCTTTCGACCAACTCGTTGATATCGCTCTTCTTCTGGAAGAGGCGGATAGGGAGAATGATGTTGAAGTGGTGGATTCCAAACCAAACTTCAACAACAAGAAGAGGCCAAACAAATTCAAAGGCCCCTATCCTAATAAGAAAGGGAAGCAAGCATCTTCGGCAGCAAACGCTTCTACCTTTAGCCGTGGGGAATGCTATAATTGTGGTTCGAAGGACCATTATGCGAACACGTGCCCAAAGTCTCTCTCTTGTCGCTACTGCAAAGTCCCCGGTCATGTTATATCTCCATGACCCAAGCTTCAGGGTAGGAAGGAGGGAAAGTTAAATGTTGCTCAAGCCCCTGGCAACACATCTCGTGGCCAAGGTATTTCTCATTCTATTCTGGATGGAATTATTTTATTTCGTGATCATCCTATTCGAGTTCTTTTTGATACGGGTGCGCCCCATTCTTTTATATCAAAAGAACTTGCTGATGCTTTTTCTTTGGATGTTTTGTGTTTAATTACTTCTTTGAGAATTGCGAATCCGGTTGGTGGATACGCAACAATCAGTTTATTGTGTAAAGATGTCGAGATTATTTTGTGTAATTTTTCTTTTCGAGCCGATTTGCATGTCATGCGCTCTTTAGGCTTTGGAATGATTTTGGGAATGGATTGGCTTAACCGTTATGAAGCTCATATCCTATGTCGTGAGCGGACTATTCATCTTCGACATCCTCAATCTGTTAAGCAGATTTCTATTAATCTTCAAGATTCAGTTTCCAGCTTGGTCGCATCTTTATATTCTTTAAACCCTCGTGATGACGATGATGATGATGAGGGTGATATTATTTCTCTTATTCACGTCGTTTGTGAATTTTCCGACATATTCGAGCCCGTTTTAGGATTACCACCTAAGCGAGCAATTGAGTTCAGAATTAATCTTATTCCTGGAGATCAACCTATCACTCGTCCTCCGTATCGTATGTCCAATAAAGAAAACGAGGAGATGCGTAAGCAATTATCCGAATCGGAGACGAAGCAATTTATTCGCTCTAGTTCTTCGCCTTGGGGAGCTTCAGCTATTTTTGTGAAGAAATCCGATGGAACACTTAGGCTTTGCGTTGACTACCGCAAGCTTAATGATCTTACTATCAAAAATAAATATCCTTTACCTCGGATTGATGATCTATTCGATCAACTTAGTGGTGCTAGAGTCTTTTCACAATTAGACTTAGCTACTGGATTTCATCAGCTTCGTATTGCAGAGGATAGTATCCCATTGACCTCGTTCCGTACTCGTTATGGATCTTATGAACGGCTTGTCATGCCATTTGGTTTGAAGAATGCTCCGGCGTATTTCGTTGACCTTATGAATAGAGTTTTCAAAGACTTTCTCGACCGGTTTGTTCTCATCTTTATCGATGATATTCTTGTGTTTTCTAAAACCGAGGAGGAGCATGAAAAGCCTCTTCGGATTGTGTTGGAAACTCTTAGGAGTAATCAATTAAAAGCAAAATTTTCTAAATTCCATTTTTGGCAATCTCGGGTAAAGTTTCTTGGTCACATTATTTTCGAATCTGGAATTTCCATGGATCCTTCAAAGATCGAAGCGATTCAAGATTGGAAGAGACCGGAGAGTGTAACGGAAATCCGTAGCTTTCTTGGGTTGGCGGGTTATTACCGTCGTTTTATCAAAGACTTTTCTAAGATTGCCGTGCCTCTCACTGGCTTGACGAAGAAAGGTGTTAAATACATTTGGTCGGACAAATGTGAAGTTTCTTTTCAGAAATTAAAAGAACTTCTTTCTAATGCTCCTATTCTCGTTATTCCCGAGGGGAATCAAGATTTCGTTGTTTATACCGATGCTAGTCGCGTTGGTTTGGGTGCCGTTCTTATGCAAAGAGAACGTGTTATTGCTTATGCTTCTAGGCAATTGAAGCCTGCTGAGACTAGATATGCCACTCATGATTTAGAGCTCGTGGCTATTGTTTTCGCTCTTCGGATTTGGCGTCATTATCTTTTAGGAGAGAAATTTGTTCTTTACACGGATCATAAGTCTTTGAAATATTTATTTTCTCAAAAGGAACTTAATTTGCGTCAACAACGTTGGCTTGAGTTCCTTGCTCCTTATGATCTTGATATTCTTTATACACCCGGCAAGGGTAATCGTGTCGCCGATGCTCTTAGCCGTAAGCAACAAGTAGTTGTTTCTATGATGATATCCGAATGGAACGATCTCGAGATCTTATCCACTTGTGAGATTCGAGACCGCGTATCCGATTTATGTTCATCTCTTGTTTTATGTAGCCTTGAGGCTCGTCCTTCTCTTTTAGACCGCATTCTTGAAGCTCAAGGGTTGGATCCCGAATTGGCTCTTCTTAGCCAAAATATTAAGGATAAAATGGATATTGAAGGTTTGAAAGACTTTGATATCGATTCTCGTGGCGGCATTCGAAGATTTGGTAGACTTATCGTGCCAAATATTAGTGATCTTCGCAAAGATATTTTAGAAGATTCTCATCGTTCTAAATTCACCATTCATCCCGGTAGTAGTAAAATGTACGCGGATATGAAGCGACTTTATTATTGGGAGGGAATGAAACTTGACATCGCTAACTTCGTTAAGCGTTGCATGACTTGCCAACTCGTTAAGGCCGAACATCAAAGGCCTGGTGGGTTATTGCAACCTTTAGAAATTCCAATTTGGAAGTGGGACCAAATTTCCATGGATTTTAAAGATGGCCTTCCCCGTTCTCGTTCGGGGGTGATCGTTGATAGACTTACTAAATCCGCCCATTTTATTCCCGTTCGGTCTAATAGAACCGTTCCTCTTTTGGCCAAACTCTTTGTTAAAGAGATTGTTAAATTACATGGTGTTCCTACTTCTATTGTTAGTGATCGTGATCCATTGTTTACTAGTGGATTTTGAAAGAGTCTTCAAAAAGCTTTAGGAACGAAGCTTAATTTTAGCACCGCTTATCACCCCCAGTCCGATGGACAAACCGAGCGTGTGAATCAAACTCTTGAAGATCTTCTTCGTGCTTGTGTGCTTGATTTCGGTGGAAGTTGGGAAGATCATATTTCTCTTGTCGAATTTTCCTATAATAATAGCTTCCAATCTAGTTTTGGTATGGCACCTTTTGAGGCACTCTACGGAAGGCCATGCCGATCTCCTTCTTGTTGGCTTGAGACCGGTGAGAAGCTGGTTTTAGGTCCAGATTTTATTCGTGATTCCATAGAAAAGATTGACCTTATTCATCATAGGATGAAAGAAGTCCAGAGTAGACAAAAATCCTATGCCGATAATCGAAGAAGGAAATTAGAATTTTCTGTTGGAGATTCTGTTTTTATTCGTGTTTCACCAATGAAAGGTGTTGTGCGTTTCAGTCGCTCGGGAAAGTTAGCGCCTCGATATATTGGGCCATTTCCTATCACTGAACGTATTGGTTCCATGGCTTATCGCCTTTTATTACCGGCTCAATTTTCTGCTATTCATGATGTGTTTCACGTTTCTCAATTACGGAAGTGCCTTCGAGATTCTGATTCTATTCTTGAGCCCGGTGTTGTGGAAGAGATTGAAGTTTCGCCTAATTTAACTTATGAGCAACAACCTATTCGTATCAATTCTTCGGAAGTCAAACGACTTCGCAATAAAGATGTTCCGCTTGTTAAAGTTCAGTGGTCTTCAAATCCTAAGGATTGTTCTTGGGAGTCTAGGGAATTCATCGAGCGAACACACCAGGACTTACTTTCTCATGCTCTTTGAGGTGAACTTCTTATTTCAAGTTTCTTTTGTGTTGAATATGCTTTTATGGTTGTTACTTTATGTTCTCTTCTTTAATATTGCGAGGACGCAATTTCTTTAAGGAGGGGAGTCTGTAACAACCCGCATATTTATCGATTTTATATTTAAATATTTTATTTAAATATTTTATCGTTAGTCGGATTTTAGTCCGAAAAGCTACTTTTTGCATACGGTCGAATTAGGACTCAGGACCACTCCCATTGAGTTTAAAATGCCGTTTGCGACCTTTTTGAGTATAAGCTTCGATATGTTTGGAGAAAGTTGATTTTTGCTACTTTTCACTTTGGATTTGGTTTTTGGGCTCAGCCCTATGTGAACTTATGCTCAAATCTGAGCCACTCTCCCCCACTCACCCTCATTCTCTTCTCTTTTCAGTTTTTATAACATTAATGATGGGAGAGATTGGAAATTAAAAACTCCAAAACCCTAGTTTCTCTTGCAAATCAAATTCCAAGCTCCAAACTCAAGAAGAACCCATTAGTAAGCTTCTCTTCTTCTTCTCCAACTTATTCTCTTACCAATTTCAGAAATTCCTAAACCTAATTTTGGGAATGTTCTTGTTTTTGAGCATAGATTCAAGCTCATTTGGGTTGTGTTGAAGAGAGGTTGATTCTCCATTTGCTTTCAAGCTTCTTCTTGTTTGATTTTGAGAAAAGGTGAGATTTTTATCTCACATCTATGACTATAAATATCTTTGGTTGTTGGGTATGAATTCCTAACACTTCTTCATGTGCATTTGCTCTTAATTTGGATTGGTTTTGTAAATATTCCAATTTTTGAGTTTTTAAGTCAATTTGTGTGAAAATCCTTTTATGGATGTTTGATCATGCTTTTGGTGATGCATCGAGGAGCATATAGGGCCGGGTTGTCGATTGGCATAAACCCTTAAAGCCAATGTTCGTCCGGTTGCATTTTGGAAGAGTTTGCTCTTCATTTGAATAAGGCTGAAAAACAGCCCAGGCATGATTCAGTCGACTGAATACTCTGTTCAGTCGACTGAACCTGAAACCCGAAAGTTTCCAGGCATGATTCAGTCGACTGAATCATCTGTTCAGTCGACTGAACCTGGAAACAGAAAGTTTCCTGAACCTGGAAAACTCCCAGGTACAGGGTCAGTCGACTGAATCCTCTGTTCAGTCGACTGAACCTGCTGTTTTAGTCCAATTTGCCGTTTTGGATTGAATTTCCAATTTAAATCGATTCGTGATGATCCTATTTATTGTCATCATTTATTATCCTCTTTGATGACTTATTTTCTTTGGGAATTTTAGGTATATCCACTTCGATGGATCCTTTATCGATTTCATTGGATTTTTATTCACATCTTCGAATGTGATCTTTGTGATTGATTGTTTCTACAATCCCCCTTGTGCTTTGTCACTTTAAAAATATAAAGGTTTTCTATACTAGTAGTAAATATCAAAACTCTTTCCTCAAACGATTTCAATACTATTTTAATACCAAATTCGTTTATAAAAACGTTTTCCAATCTATTAGTATATATATAAACCTTTACCTCACTCGTATGAGAAATCTAATTAAACGACCTAGTAAAACAAGTGGTATGAAACGCTTGCGTTCACTTTGTTGGTTAATTCTTGGACTTGTTCGATTGAAACTCTTTTGACAATTTTCTAGTGGAGATATACAATTTGTTCGTAAATATTTAAGTTAAGCTAGTGGTTATGGGACATGATGCTAAGCTCATATATTTACTAGCTTACTGTAATCGACACTGCTCGTTGATCATGACGATCATCTTTGTGATTTAGACTAGCAATGTGCGATGTCTCTTTGTCTGCGAGGGAGACTAAACCCCGTTTTGTGGAGTTTCGACTCAATTTGGTGGGGTAGCAACCCATGGTCTTCGGGCCGTTTGTGGAGCTTCGGCTCAATTTGTGATGGTTAGCAACCATGGAATTAGCATTCCGTTTGTGATACACGTGTTGGTGAGCTTTATGCTCCCGTTTGTGATAGACCTCCCCCCCTTTGTGATTTCTGGATTTCTTGAGATGATTTCTAGAATTTGTGTTTCACCAATTTTCGTGATTTCCATTGATAAATTTTATCTATATTTGTGCATTGGTGAATTTGTGTGTCATTGACTTTTGTGATTGACATTGATATTATTGTCAATATTTGTGCATTGGTGAATTTGTGTGTCATTGACTTTTGTGATTGACGTTGATATTATCGTCAATATTTGTGGTTTGGTGAACGAAATAAGGAGTATGACATTTCTTTGATTCTTGTGTAGATTTGGTGATATTGATTAATCTCTTGATTTTCAATTACTTATATAAATCACAGCTTGGCATAGAGATTATTATGTGTTTAGTCATATCTCTTACTCTATATCGTTTCACCTGATATTTATAGCTAGACTGATCCATTTATTATTTTCTTATTAAATAATACTCGGGTCAGACCGAGATGTTACAGGTGCTTCTGCTTGACTTCTCTCTTGGGATTGATTCCTCTGACTTTTGGTTAACTACGTAGATTAGTAGTTTTTGTTGTATACATTTGAGATATAGACTCCATAATGTATACTTATTCTTTTGTGTAGTTCATGTAACTATTCTTTTGTGATATTGTGGATCTTTTTAGACCACTACTCTGATGTACACTTCCTAGTGTAATATTCATATCTTATTCCGCCTTTGTGATATGAATTGCCTGTGACTGATTTATGTTATGTTTAATTCTATATTTGTTTCTGAAGATATTATAGCCACTGTGTAGTAGCTTTGAGTTTGTGTCGATATGTCGGATTTCCTCTTGAGATGAAAAGTTATATTTTTATCCGGTATATCGGTACTCGCACAAAGCAATTATACAGATGGTCGCTCCTCAACAGCCTTATTCTCCGTGCTAGTTGACAGCATTCACTGTAATGTTCTTGTCTAGCGTGGGTATAGAGGTGGGGCGTTACAGCTTGGTATCAGAGCCAAACTTCAGAACAAAATAGAATAATTTAACAAGGATCATAGTCCTAAGTCCACCTTAGGAGTCGTGCTTTAGGATTTAATTCGTGTCTTCGTACCGTACTATCCTATTTTCTTTTATGATTCCTTGTTTTATATATCAAGATTTCTTGATATTCTTTTGGTGAATAACCTTTTTCTTCTTTCTTTCTTTCTTTCAAAAGGAAGAGAAATGGTTAGACCTGCCCGCCCCAGCGCCGGTCAATCTAGTGCTCTACCCCAAGATGGAGTTTTTATGACCACCCAGCAGCTTCTTGATTTAGTGACAAATGCTCAAGCAGCTGGAACTAACCCGGAACCTACTCACCCAAAGTCGGGATTTGCACGCTTGTGCAACGAGTACACTAATTTGGGTGGGAAGCCCTTCAAAGGTTTCGAAACTATTATTGAAGTCCAAGCTTGGCTTAGAACATGCGGTCGCATCTTTTCGCGCATGAATCTTATCGATCTTCACCGAGTTCAGGTGGCCCCTAGTATGCTCCAAGAGAGAGCGTTGGACTGGTACGAACTTCTCATTTCTGAGATTAATGAAGCGGATCTCACCTGGGAGCAATTCCGGGAACGCTTCGAATTAAAATTCGTGCCAGAAGCTGAGAAAGTGACATTGGCTCAACGATTTATAGACCTTGTTCAAGGTGAGTCCTCCGTGACTGATTACGTCGCCTCCTTCGAGTCGCTTTCCAAATATGGGGTTGAATACATCAACACACCTCTGAAGAAGAATCAGAGATTCGTCTATGGATTAAACAGAAGTCTCAAGAAGCCATTACTTCTAAAGTTAGAAGTTTCTTTCGACCAACTCGTTGATATCGCTCTTCTTCTGGAAGAGGCGGATAGGGAGAATGATGTTGAAGTGGTGGGTTCCAAACCAAACTTCAACAACAAGAAGAGGCCAAACAAATTCACAGGCCCCTATCCTAATAAGAAAGGGAAGCAAGCATCTTCGGCAGCAAACGCTTCTACCTTTAGCCGTGGGGAATGCTATAATTGTGGTTCGAAGGACCATTATGCGAACACGTGCCTAAAGTCTCTCTCTTGTCGCTACTGCAAAGTCCCGGTCATGTTATATCTTCATGCCCCAAGCTTCAGGGCAGGAAGGAGGGAAAGTTAAATGTTGCTCAAGCCCCTGGCAACACATCTCGTGGCCAAGGTATTTCTCATTCTATTCTGGATGGAATTATTTTATTTCGTGATCATCCTATTCGAGTTCTTTTTGATAAGGGTGCGTCCCATTCTTTTATATCAAAAGAACTTGCTGATGCTTTTTCTTTGGATGTTTTGTGTTTAATGACTTCTTTGAGAATTACGAATCCGGTTGGTGGATACGCAACAATCAGTTTATTGTGTAAAGATGTCAAGATTATTTTGTGTAATTTTTCTTTTCGAGCCGATTTGCATGTCATGCGCTCTTTAGGCTTTGGAATGATTTTGGGAATGGATTGGCTTAACCGTTACGAAGCTCATATCCTATGTCATGAGCGGACTATTCATCTTCGACATCCTCAATCTGTTAAGCAGATTTCTATTAATCTTCAAGATTCAGTTTCCAGCTTGGTCGCATCTTTATATTCTTTAAACCCTCGTGATGACGATGATGATGATGAGGGTGATATTATTTCTCTTATTCACGTCATTTGTGAATTTTTCGACATATTCGAGCCCGTTTTAGGATTACCACCTAAGCGAGCAATTGAGTTCAGAATTAATCTTATTCCTGGAGCTCAACCTATCACTCGTCCTCCGTATCGTATGTCCAATAAAGAAAACGAGGAGATGCGTAAGCAATTATCCGAATTGGAGACGAAGCAATTTATTCGCTCTAGTTCTTCGCCTTGGGGAGCTTCAGCTATTTTTGTGAAGAAATCCGACGGAACACTTAGGCTTTGCGTTGACTACCGCAAGCTTAATGATCTTACTATCAAAAATAAATATCCTTTACCTCGGATTGATGATCTATTCGATCAATTTAGTGGTGCTAGAGTATTTTCACAATTAGACTTAGCTACTGGATTTCATCAGCTTCGTATTGCAGAGGATAGTATCCCATTGACCTCGTTCCGTACTCGTTATGGATCTTATGAACGGCTTGTCATGCCATTTGGTTTGACGAATGCTCCGGCGTATTTCGTTGACCTTATGAATAGAGTTTTCAAAGACTTTCTCGACCGGTTTGTTCTCATCTTTATCGATGATATTCTTGTGTATTCTAAAACCGAGGAGGAGCATGAAAAGCATCTTCGGATTGTGTTGGAAACTCTTAGGAGTAATCAATTAAAAGCAAAATTTTCTAAATGCCATTTTTGGCAATCTCGGGTAAAGTTTCTTGGTCACATTATTTTCGAATCTGGAATTTCCGTGGATCCTTCAAAGATCGAAGCGATTCAAGATTGGAAGAGACCGGAGAGTGTAACGGAAATCCGTAGCTTTCTTGGGTTGGCGGGTTATTACCGTCGTTTTATCAAAGACTTTTCTAAGATTGCCGTGCCTCTCACTGGCTTGACGAAGAAAGGTGTTAAATACATTTGGTCGGACAAATGTGAAGTTTCTTTTCAGAAATTAAAAGAACTTCTTTCTAATGCTCCTATTCTCGTTATTCCCGAGGGGAATCAAGATTTCGTTGTTTATACCGATGCTAGTCGCGTTGGTTTGGGTGCCGTTCTTATGCAAAGAGAACGTGTTATTGCTTATGCTTCTAGGCAATTGAAGCCTGCTGAGACTAGATATGCCACTCATGATTTAGAGCTCGTGGCTATTGTTTTCGCTCTTCGGATTTGGCGTCATTATCTTTTAGGAGAGAAATTTGTTCTTTACACGGATCATAAGTCTTTGAAATATTTATTTTCTCAAAAGGAACTTAATTTGCGTCAACAACGTTGGCTCGAGTTCCTTGCTCCTTATGATCTTGATATTCTTTATACACCCGGCAAGGGTAATCGTGTCGCCGATGCTCTTAGCCGTAAGCAACAAGTAGTTGTTTCTATGATGATATCCGAATGGAACGATCTCGAGATCTTATCCACTTGTGAGATTCGAGACCGCGTATCCGATTTATGTTCATCTCTTGTTTTATGTGGCCTTGAGGCTCGTCCTTCTCTTTTAGACCGCATTCTTGAAGCTCAAGGGTTGGATCCCGAATTGGCTCTTCTTAGCCAAAATATTAAGGATAAAATGGATATTGAAGGTTTGAAAGACTTTGATATCGATTCTCGTGGCGGCATTCGAAGATTTGGTAGACTTATCGTGCCAAATATTAGTGATCTTCGCAAAGATATTTTAGAAGATTCTCATCGTTCTAAATTCACCATTCATCCCGGTAGTAGTAAAATGTACGCGGATATGAAGCGACTTTATTATTGGGAGGGAATGAAACTTGACATCGCTAACTTCGTTAAGCATTGCATGACTTGCCAACTCGTTAAGGCCGAACATCAAAGGCCTGGTGGGTTATTGCAACCTTTAGAAATTCCAATTTGGAAGTGGGACCAAATTTCCATGGATTTTATAGATGGCCTTCCCCGTTCTCGTTCGGGTCATGATAGCTTATGGGTGATCGTTGATAGACTTACTAAATCTGCCCATTTTATTCCCGTTCGGTCTAATAGAACCGTTCCTCTTTTGGCCAAACTCTTTGTTAAAGAGATTGTTAAATTACATGGTGTTCCTACTTCTATTGTTAGTGATCGTGATCCATTGTTTACTAGTGGATTTTGAAAGAGTCTTCAAAAAGCTTTAGGAACGAAGCTTAATTTTAGCACCGCTTATCACCCCCAGTCCGATGGACAAACCGAGCGTGTGAATCAAACTCTTGAAGATCTTCTTCGTGCTTGTGTGCTTGATTTCGGTGGAAGTTGGGAAGATCATATTTCTCTTGTCGAATTTTCCTATAATAATAGCTTCCAATCTAGTATTGGTATGGCACCTTTTGAGGCACTCTACGGAAGGCCATGCCGATCTCCTTCTTGTTGGCTTGAGACCGGTGAGAAGCTGGTTTTAGGTCCAGATTTTATTCGTGATTCCATAGAAAAGATTGACCTTATTCGTCATAGGATGAAAGAAGTCCAGAGTAGACAAAAATCCTATGCCGATAATCGAAGAAGGAAATTAGAATTTTCTGTTGGAGATTCTGTTTTTATTCGTGTTTCACCAATGAAAGGTGTTGTGCGTTTCAGTCACTCGGGAAAGTTAGCGCCTCGATATATTGGGCCATTTCCTATCACTGAACGTATTGGTTCCATGGCTTATCGCCTTTTATTACCGGCTCAATTTTCTGCTATTCATGATGTGTTTCACGTTTCTCAATTACGGAAGTGCCTTCGAGATTCCGATTCTATTCTTGAGCCCGGTATTGTGGAAGAGATTGAAGTTTCGCCTAATTTAACTTATGAGCAACAACCTATTCGTATCATTGCTTCGGAAGTCAAACGACTTCGCAATAAAGATGTTCCGCTTGTTAAAGTTCAATGGTCTTCAAATCCTAAGGATTGTTCTTGGGAGTCTAGGGAATTCATCGAGCGAACACACCAGGACTTACTTTCTCGTGCTCTTTGAGGTGAACTTCTTATTTCAAGTTTCTTTTGTGTTGAATATGCTATTATGGTTGTTACTTTATGTTCACTTCTTTAATTTTGCGAGGACGCAATTTCTTTAAGGAGGGGAGTCTGTAACAACCCGCATATTTATCGATTTTATATTTAAATAGTTTATTTAAATATTTTATCGTTAGTCGGATTTTAGTCCGAAAAGCTACTTTTTGCATACGGTCGAATTAGGACTCGGGACCACTCCCATTGAGTTTAAAATTCCGTTTGCGACCTTTTTGAGTATAAGCTTCGATATGTTTGGAGAAAGTTGATTTTTGCTACTTTTCACTTTGGGTTTGGTTTTTGGGCTCAGCCCTATGTTAACTTATGCTCAAATATGAGCCACTCTCCCCCACTCACCCTCATTCTCTTCTCTTTTCAGTTTTTATAACATTAATGATGGGAGAGATTGGAAATTAAAAACTCCAAAACCCTAGTTTCTCTTGCAAATCAAATTCCAAGCTCCAAACTCAAGAAGAACCCATTGGTACGCTTCTCTTCTTCTTCTCCAACTTATTCTCTTACCAATTTCAGAAATTCCTAAACCTAATTTTGGGAATGTTCTTGTTTTTGAGCATAGATTCAAGCTCATTTGGGTTGTGTTGAAGAGAGGTTGATTCTCCATTTGCTTTCAAGCTTCTTCTTGTTTGATTTTGAGAAAATGTGAGATTTTTATCTCACATCTATGACTATAAATATCTTTGGTTGTTGGGTATGAATTCCTAACACTTCTTCATGTGCATTTGCTCTTAATTTGGATTGGTTTTGTGAATATTCCAATTTTTGAGTTTTTAAGTCAATTTGTGTGAAAATCCTTTTATGGATGTTTGATCATGCTTTTGGTGATGCATCGAGGAGCATATAGGGCCGGGTTGTCGATTGGCATAAACCCTTAAAGCCAATGTTCGTCCGGTTGCATTTTGGAAGAGTTTGCTCTTCATTTGAATAAGGCTGAAAAACAGCCCAGGCATGATTCAGTCGACTGAATACTCTGTTCAGCCGACTGAACCTGGAACCCGAAAGTTTCCAGGCATGATTCAGTCGACTGAATCATCTGTTCAGTCGACTGAACCTGGAAACAGAAAGTTTCCTGAACCTGGAAAATTCCCAGGTACAGGGTCAGTCGACTGAATCCTCTGTTCAGTCGACTGAACCTGCTGTTTTAGTCCAATTTGCCTTTTTGGATTGAATTTCCAATTTAAATCGATTCGTGGTGATCCTATTTATTGTCATCATTTATTATCCTCTTTGATGACTTATTTTCTTTGGGAATTTTAGGTATATCCACTTCGATGGATCCTTTATAGATTTCATTGGATTTTTATTCACATCTTCGAATGTGATCTTTGTGATTGATTGTTTCTACAATCCCCCTTGTGCTTTGTCACTTTAAAAATATAAAGGTTTTCTATAGTAGTAGTAAATATCAAAACTCTTTCCTCAAACGATTTCAATATTATTTTAATACCAAATTCGTTTATAAAACCGTTTTCCAATCTATTAGTATATATATAAACCTTTACCTCACTCGTATGAGAAATCTAATTAAACGACCTAGTAAAACAAGTGGTATGAAACGCTTGCGTTCACTTTGTTGGTTAATTCTTGGACTTGTTCGATTGAAACTCTTGTGACAATTTTCTAGTGGAGATATACAATTTGTTCGTAAATATTTAAGTTAAGCTAGTGGTTATGGGACATGATGCTAAGCTCATATATTTACTAGCTTACTGTAATGGACACTGCTCGTTGATCATGACGATCATCTTTGTGATTTAGACTAGCAATGTGCGATGTCTCTTTGTCTGCGAGGGAGACTAAACCCCGTTTTGTGGAATTTCGACTCAATTTGGTGGGGTAGCAACCCATGGTCTTCGGGCCGTTTGTGGAGCTTCGGCTCAATTTGTGATGGTTAGCAACCATGGAATTAGCATTCCGTTTGTGATACACGTGTTGGTGAGCTTTATGCTCACGTTTGTGATAGGCCTCCCCCCTTTGTGATTTGTGGATTTCTTGAGATGATTTCTAGAATTTGTGTTTCACCAATTTTCGTGATTTCCATTGATAAGTTTTATCAATATTTGTGCATTGGTGAATTTGTGTGTCATTGAATTTTGTGATTGACATTGATATTATTGTCAATATTTGTGCATTGGTGAATTTGTGTGTCATTGACTTTTGTGATTGACGTTGATATTATCGTCAATATTTGTGGTTTGGTGAACGAAATAAGGAGTATGACATTTCTTTGATTCTTGTGTAGATTTGGTGATATTGATTAATCTCTTGATTTTCAATTACTTATATAAATCACAGCTTGGCATAGAGATTATTATGTGTTTAGTCATATCTCTTACTCTATATCGTTTCACCTGATATTTATAGCTAGAATGATCCGTTTATTATTTTCTATAATACTCGGGTCAGACCGAGATGTTACAGGTGCTTCTGCTTGACTTCTCTCTTGGGATTGATTCCTCTGACTTTTGGTTAACTACGTAGATTAGTAGTTTTTGTTGTATACATTTGAGATATAGACTCCATAATGTATACTTATTCTTTTGTGTAGTTCATGTAACTATTCTTTTGTGATATTGTGGATCTTTTTAGACCACTACTCTGATGTACACTTCCTAGTGTAATATTCATTTCTTATTCCCCCTTTGTGATATGAATTGTCTGTGACTGATTTATGTTATGTTTAATTCTATATTTGTTTCTGAAGATATTATAGCCACTGTGTAGTAGCTTTGAGTTTGTGTCGATATGTCGGATTTCCTCTTGAGATGAAAAGTTATATTTTTATCCGGTATATCGGTACTCGCATAAAGCAATTATACAGATGGTCGCTCCTCAACAGCCTTATTCTCCGTGCTAGTTGACAGCATTCACTGTAATGTTCTTGTCTAGCGTGGGTATAGAGGTGGGGCGTCACAAATCCCATCGGCGGTCCCGCCAACCTTAGTATGATTAGTAAAGGGGTGAAACTCCTTTACAACAGGCGTCGATTCACCGGAGATTTCTGTCCTCGATTTTGATGCTGTTATCTCTTGTAAGCCCGAACTGTTTCTCTAGTAGACGACTAGGGCAATTCTCTTGTGATCGAATGTAGAATGCCTCAGGATTATGCATGCAGTTTTATCTTTTCGATCGATGCTCAGTCTAGTGATTTTGACTCCACCCCAATAATTTGGGGTTATTCTGATATCTTTGGTGAAGTCACTTCTCTTCCCCCTAAGCAGGAAATTGAATTCCGCATCGATCTTATTCCTACAGCTCGATCTTGTTACCGGTTTACACTAGCTTCGTGTAGCTGAGGTGAGCATTCCCAAGACAGCTTTCCGAATGGAGAATTGTTTCTATAAATGGATAGTCATGCCCTTTAGATTAACCAATGCTCCTACCTTCTTCATCGATACCATGAATCGCGTTTTCTGCGATGTTCTCATCAAGATGGTCCTGGATTTCATTGATGATGTTCTCGTCTTTTCTAAGTCAGAGAAGGAACATGAATCTCATTTGGGCTATGTGCTAGAAACTCTTAGGAGTCATCAGTTGAAAGCCAAATTTTCTAAATGCCATTTCTTGAGAAACGAAGCCTAATTTCTTGGGCACATTGTTTCTGAAAATGGAGTCTCGGTTGACCCGGTTAAGGTCGTCTTGATTAATATAAGTCTATCCATCTTTCCTCTCTTGTAATTTAATTATCTTACCTACCTTTCGAGCCTATCTTTTAAGTTAGAATTCTTTTTATTAGGATTCCTCTAAATTTGAATCTATATCCTCGTTGTAAAATCCATCCTTGAATCGTCCAGTCAGGAAGCGTATTTGTAATTGATATAAAAATGTGTTATATTGTGTTGTTTGAGTTGTTAAGTTTGAATTTTGGGTTTTGATCGATTTGTCTGGCCAACACCATCGATAGGTTTTCCAAAACACTTGAACAGAGCAAACTGACACAATATTGTTTTTGAAATTGGTAAATGAAATAATTTTATATGTGATTATATTTTATACATAAAGGTATAATTTTTTGAAATTAGATAGTTAAATGAATTGGTTATTAGAAATGATAATCCTAGATTATAATTTATTGTTTTGTTAACATTTCTAAACCATTAACTATTGTTGTATGTTATAAGGAGATCAATTTTTAAGATATGGTTTATAAATCTGATTTGCAATGAAATGAATTTAAAGTAAAGATTTAAGAATTTAATTTTCGCTTTTCAAAATTTGGATAATTTTCAAATGGAAATTGTTTCCCAGGAATTTTAAAAGAAGTTAGTTGGCACTCTCCTCTTATGCTGCTGGAAAGTAATTTCGATGATGACTGTAGCATCATCGGCATTTATTTTCGAGTCTCAAAGTAGGGAGACCACTTTGTAGCTTTGCTATACTTTTGTTTTGAAAACCAAATTTGATTTGAATTTCTTAAGTATGATTTATACTTCTAAATTTGAGATTTTCTATTGTATTTATTTTAGACTCTAATGTTCCTGTACTAGCTTCATGAACTACTATTTATCCATTTCCGCTGCACTGTTGTAATACTATGTGTCTGTAATTTTGTGATTGATTTATTTACTATAGATGCTAAGTTTTACCAAATATAGATTAACAATCTGTTGTTATGAGAAATTTAAGTCTGACACGTATGGATGACTGTTGATTTAAGTGGTTCGAAATATAAGTCATTAAAATTTTCAAAATATCGATTTAAATCACTTAAATCAAATTAACATTCACTATTCAATTTAAGATCCAAATCTTCAAATATAATTCAATTCCGAGCTCAATTTTGAATTACCGTTTTAAATTTTGTTTACTTAGAAATATTTCAAAGTTTGAATAAAAGTTCAAATCTTTTTAAAACAATCAATTTCCAGAATTCTAATCATATTTCGATTATAACTTCAAAATCTCAAATCATTTTTTAAACAATTTTGTTTAAAAAAAAATTTAATTCCATATTTTGAGCTCAAGTTCAAAATAATTCGATTTCCTTAGATTTTATTTTTATTTCTTTGAATCAAATCATTTAAATAATTTCAAATCAAAAATTTTAAAATCATTTAATTTAACCATATCTTGTGTCCGCATATAATTTTCTATCCTATGGCCAAGTGAAAATCAGTTATTTCAATTTAATGCAAGGATGAATATATATCATTTCAAACAAAAATAAATGTCATTGGCATATATCATTTGAACCTATTTCTTATTTTTTTCGAATTTACAGTTTTATATACTGTAAATAATATACAGGATGATAACATGATATATCAAAATAAATAAGTATCCATATCATCCAAAATATCAATCAATAGCATCCATCACAATCAAAATCCAAATCAGTCAAAATATCATAATAATTTACTAGTTATCAATAATCGGGAATTTACTAGTAATTTAATTCTAGCTCAATTTAACCATCACTTCATATTTCTATCAGTTAATTCAGATGTCAATTTAATGTCAAATAAATTTATCAAACAACAATCAATAAATTCAAATCACTTCATAATTTCAAATTTGACTATAATAAAAATATTCTAGTACTTTGTGAGCATTATAAAAAATCATCTTTTATTTGAAACCAAAAATTTTCTCACCTTCAAATAAAATTCAAAATCCACTCACGCTGTAGACGAAGTAAATACGGTCGCAATGTAATTTGTTTTGCCCGAATCAGATCTCGTACGCGAAGTTACGAATTTGTTAATATACGATTTTAATTAATATTAAAATTAACAAAAATTAACTTAAAATTATTTTTTTACCTCACTGCTCAAATATTCTCATATGCGTTCCCTCTTGTCTTCGTTCGCGCACAGCCTAGCAAAGAACCCAAACACGCGATCGAAGCATCGGCTATGCGTCTCAAACCCTAACGACTGTCGCCCTCGCAGCCCGCCTCTACTGAGTGCTAGTAGCCACCATCCTCTTCAATCATCGACCTCGCGTACAAACAACTCCAGGCACTCGCGATCGTCCCAGCACCAAAATCCTGAAACGCCGAAGAACCCCCCTCGCGTAGCCCCTCACCTGCCATCGTGCGCTCCGCCACTCCTTCCTTGCAAGAGCGAACGCAATTGGTCCATTCTTCTGTTGTTTTTTGTTTGTTGTCCATAGATTTGACATAAAGTCATGCGGGAGGGTATGGGAACAAAGAAGTAGGCGGAGAGAGGGATGGTAAGAGTGTTGATAGATATGAAAGTAAATATATATTATTATATTAGAAAATATCTCGCTCGATCGACCCATGCAATTTCAAACTCTAAATGAATCGTGCCGCCTGACATTCTAAATGTTTTACCCCTATTTGAAGTGCAGTGGAATAAGTCTGGTGGCCTAATTCGATCGTATATAGAAGATAGCTTTCAAAATCAATTTCTTTTATTTAAATTCTAAAAAATAAATTCTACACGTTTCAAGCTCGCATGGCCAAACGATAAGTCTGATCGATACGAAACTTGAATCCTATAATAATTCACTATTATGGATCCGATGAAACGGGTTTCTTCAAAATTCGAGACAGTGGCCAAAATGGCCATTTTAACACGTTAAATAAAATATGCAATTTTCAATTGTTATTTATTCACTTTTAAATCCAATTTTAAATGTTACAATCTTCATTCATACTTAAATAAAATATAAATCAATTTCCGATACCATTTTATTCATATTAATTCGAGATTCAATTATTTAAATAATTCTAATATTATATTAAACAATTCAATTGTTCAATAAATTATATTATTTCAAATATAAGTCATTTAACTTATAAAATTTACTTTAAACGAATCCAAATAATAAACAACTACTTCCATTTTACAGTAATCCAATACTTATCATTTAATGCATGATATTGGTTATAAACACATTAAATACATAAAATTTCATTTCAACACTTATTGTCGCCAAAATCTTCGAAATTAGTTATTTCAAAATTTTATTTAAGCTCATTTCCAACAACTCACATAAATAAAATATTAAATTTTATTTCTAACCATTTTAATACAATAATTATACTAAATTTAGTAGTTTAATAATAGTTAAAAGTACGGGTCTAGTCTCGAGGCCAAATTCGATTGTATGTAGAAGATAGCTTTCAAAATCGATTTATTTTAATTAAATTCTGAAAATAAATTATGTGCATTTCAAGCTCGTACGACCAAACGATAAGTCCGATCGATACGAAACTTTAAATCCCATAATAATTCACTATTACGGATCTGATGAAACTGGTTCATCGAAATCTGAGATAGTGGACAAAATGGCTATTTTAACTCGTTAAATAAAATATACAATTTTCAATTTTAATTTATTCACTTTCAAATTCAATTTTAAATGTTAACAATCTTCATTCATACTTAAATAAAATTTAGATCAATTTTCGACACTATTTCCGTTCATATTACTTTAAGATTCAATTATTTAAATAATTCCAATATTAAATTTAAACAATTTAATTGTTCAATAGATTAAATTATTTAAAATATAAGTCATTTAAATTATAAAGTTTACTTTTAAAAATGAATTCCAATAATAAACAACTAATTCCATTTTACAGTAATCCAATGTTCAACATTCAATGCTTGCTATTGATTATAAACACATTAAATACATAGAATTTCATTTCAACACTTATTATCGCCAAAATCTTCAAAATTAGTTATTTCAAAATTTTATTCAAGTTCATTTTCAATAACTCACATAAATAAAATATTAAATTTTATTTCTAACTATTTTAATTCAATAATTGTATTAAATTTAATAATTTAAAATAGTTAAAAATAGGGTCGTCGCACAGTGCCCCGTAAGGCTATTTCCACATATTAATTAAAACGAATTATTATAAAATCAGTTTAATCGCTTTTAAATTCAAAAGCTTACTATCTTCAAATTGAATTTAAATCAGCTTTCGAAATCATTTTCATTCATATTAATTCAAGATTTAAATATTTTAAACAATATTAAATTGAACAATTTAATTACCCAATAAATTGCTATATTTGAAATTCAAGTTATCTAACTTATAAAATTAACTTTCCAATATTTAAAGTCAAATAAATATTCCAAATTCCAATGACCGAAATTACATTCTTCCACATTAAAAGAATTTCATCCTGGAAATTACAAAGTAAGAAAAAAGCCCCCAACCCATTAACTTTCCGAAACCAATTAGCTGTAATTGATTTCTAAATTCTTTTAAGTCTTTAATTACACTCACCTATACCAACTAATTTCCATCCATTTAACCGTTCCAGGTTACTACTCAAAAATCATATTTTAGTTATCAAAAGTTTTCCAAAATCCTCAAAAAAGTTCCAACACTTTAAATTTATGGAAAATTTCGCTTGCGATTCCTTTACGTGGCTTGATTGGAAAAAATTTCAATATATCTTATCTTCAAGGATGAGGCATTCCGTAGGAAAAATATAAAAATACTACATGTAATTCAAGAGGTGTACCTTTTATTTATATTAGCAAGCATATACAACTAATATAATGCGAAAGCGGGCTCCAAATGCGAAGCATACGACATCCACACCTACTAATCACCCAACAACCAATGAGAATATGTTTATAGAAAGCAACATCACTTATAACATAGAATATACAATAAATATATGAAATTTTAGCAAATGCAACAAGATAAACCATACAACAAATAATATTCATCCACTTTATTCATATCCAATTCATTCCTGCCCTATTAGTTTTCATCCAATTAATTCACATTATGTTTAACAATGTTTCATTCCATGCTAAATTCGTTTATGGACCATTTCATAAAATCATTTCATTTTAACTTTTCCTCACTTAAAATTTTTATTTCACTATCACTAATTTTTATTTCAAAACTAATATTATTTATGAACCATCCCATACAACAATTACTTTAGTTTATCATAAACATTTTACATTGCACCATTAATGTTTATTATTACTTCACAATTTAAGTTCATTTTCAATTCTATCAAACCACATTCCTAACATATTCAACTCATTTTACAATTAAAGTTGAATCTCATTCTATAACTCAAGTTCATATCCATTCCATTATCCATTTCATTCATTCACTTTAATAATCCATGTAATCCATTTCAAATCCAATTCAATTTCATTTAACCTTTCTTTAATTATACTTCATTGTATTTAATCATTTCATTAACTCAATTTATTTAAATTTATTTAGGCTAAAATTTTAATTTCATGTCTTAATTTCACGTTTTCCTTTATTATCTATACCATTTCCAAAGTATAAGTTCAAAAACTTATTATCTTATGTTTTCTCGAAACTTTTAGATAAAAACTTTTAGGGTTTTAAACACTCGGCTCTATTTCAAATTATTTTGAAATCATATATATGCATAAATCCTTTTTATTTCAAATTACACTTCTGGAATCTAAAACAAATTTGTTTTACCAAAACAAAACTTCAGTGGTAGTAATCCCTCTCTTAGAAACTGGAAAATGAATGCTGATGATGCAGCAGTCATCACCAGTATTTTCCAACGACTGAAGTGAGATTATGTAACGACCCAATTTTTTGCACGGTTTAAATTGACAATCAACCACACATGTTGAATCCAAACCATTCAAAACGGAGGATTATTATGGGGTAATAAGAAAAGAAGACAAAAGAAAGGAAAAACAAAACATACAATCTCACAGCGGTTTTATTAATAAATAAACAGTTCATGAAGTTGATTTACAAATAACATTTGGTTACACCTTTACAATATATCAGAGTTATACATACAGCAGAAATAAATAAATAATGTAGCCGAATAACATGATGCAATGGAATATATATAAATAAATAGCATACAAAACTCCATCTTGGTCCTTCAGAAATAAAGTCCTTAACACCAAAATGCTTAGGCTGACCCAAGCGCAATGAAAAGACAAAACACTCGAGTCAGAACTAAATGAACTTATATAAGTTGAATTAAAATAAAATAAATATGAGTGTAACGGCTTAAGAGATGTTTTCGTCATTTTACATCTCCTATCCAGCGTATAACATTCGTGCAATAACTTAAGAGATATTTGGGATTACCATCTCCTAAGGATCCATTAAACTATTTACTATGAAGTAATATACGCTATTATAATATGTCTACAGTAAAGTATTAAAATAGCGTTAAGGCGTTACCCATATCTGCCTTAACACATTTTGATATAAATGCCGTAATTTTTACAGTGTTGTAAACTCCAAACGTAAACTGATGGGCTATCAGGGAGCACTCCATAGGTATGACACAAACTAAACTCATAATGGCTCGATAAGGCGCATGACAAGGCACGCGGGGCAATGTCCAGGGTTGGATACTACAGTTTTACGGATCCAAATTGGTGGTAAAGCAGCTACTACCACCCACCTTAGAACACACTCCCATAATCAAAATCGATGGGTGGCCACCAAATCAATCACAAAGTAATAAATGTAGTATTGAAGAAGCATGTCCAACCAGAGGTACGACCTTACTTGGTCCGGTGTGGCTCCTGTTTTAGTCATATCAAGCTGACCCAAAGGGGTCAGGGCTACGTTCATACCTCATACAGTAACATTCGTCAAACCATCCTACTTTATTCTGGATTTCCACCACGTGCACAGTTGCTAAAGTGGTTTTCGGTATTGGCAAAGAGTATGACAATATCCGATCCCGGTCTCTTTAACAACCAAACGCTTATTTCACACCAGTTGGTTCTTTAATATTTCCAAAACCGATTCATAATTGATATCAAAATACCATATTCACTTAAATCATATTCACTTTATATCATATTAAATTTTCAAAATCAAAACTACAAATAGGTTAACCATCATATTAAAACCTTCGCTTTTAAATCAATTACATATAAATCATAATGGTTCCAACTTTAAACAGTTTGAATATTGAAAGTAGTTTGGATAGCTATAAATAGTTTTAAAAATAATTCAAAATAGTTTTAAAAATAGTTGAAAATAGTTTAAAGTAGTTTAAAATAGTTTAAAATAGTTTTAATATTTTTAAAATAGTTTAAAGTAGTTTAAAATAGTTTTTAAATAGTTTAAAATTGTTTAAAATAGTTCTAATAGTTTAAATATAAAATGATTTGATTATTGAGGAATGGTTTTATATAGTAAATAGTTTTGAAAATCAAAATAATTTTAATTTTAAAATAATAGATTTTCAAACAGTTTATAATAAAATAATTAATTTGAAAATAGTATCAATCAAACTGTTTCTTCCATTTCAACAAATCTGAACCATATCCAGATTTCAAATCAACAAAACTCAATTTTAATCTTTCAATTCAAAATCTCATTAAAACAATTTCAATTTATATTGATTTCCAATCCATTTTGAACTACAAACTTAAACCACTACAAATTCGATAGATTTTAAAGTTTGAATATTCAAACGTTTACAATAACTAAATTTTGATAAATTTCATTTATATTTCAAAATTCAACTTTAAAATTTCAATTTAAATTCTTTAAACAATTCATTTAAACTAATTTTAATTTCAACATTTTGAAGCTTGGATTTTGAAAATAATTCAATTCATATAAATCTAATTTTATTTCATAATATCATTTAAGTGGATTCAAAAATTAAGGATTTTAAAATCAATTAATTTAACCAATTCGGTGTCTGTATAATTTTTCTACCCTATGGTCAAGTGATACAGTTTTATATCATTTTAATCCGCAATAAATTCAAATTTATGGGTATGCGTCATTTCAACCCGCAATCTCGAGTAAAATTCAAAATCCATAAAATTGCTCGGGTATATCATTTCAACCTATAACAATTTTTCCTAATTTATAAGTTTGTTCGGGTATGTATCATTTCAACCCACAGTGAATTTCCTAATAGCAAACTAAGGGAACTTATAGTGTGATAACAACATATAAATAAACATACATCCAATCAAATCAAACATCAACAATTAAACACCCATCGCTATAACGACCCATAAATTTTAACGACTTAAATAATGCAATTAACTAAAAAAATTCGTGTGAAAATTTGGTATTCGGTATGCGTCTATTTAAACTTAGTAAATGGCAGATTTTCATTGGTAAATATAAAAGTTTGTTCTGTTGTGTAATTTCAATTTAAAATTAGTTAAATTCGATGAAAATAAAATAAACTTGAAACTTGAATATTTTTACATAATAAAAATGTAAATCATTTTCTTAGTGAGGCGTCATATATTGTTTCACCAAATTTGGACTGCTCTAGCCCCATTTATCTTATTTTCGGCGTTTTAGCAGCATTTTCGATAGTGAAAAATCAAGATTTGATAGCTTGGCCGTATCGCTCATATCTATGTACCATTCTGTTCGTCTCGCCGTGCTGATCTGCGTAGTATATTCATGCGTGCATTTCAGGGTCTAGTACACGGAGAAATTGACAGAATGATTTGCTGTATCTATTCCATATTTGAGCCTTTTTGTTTCCTTTATCCTTTCGGTTGGCCAACGGTATAATACCAATAATGATTTACTATTAATATTTTTTGAATCAATGACAGACCTTTTGGGATTCCCATTAGTTAATATATATTCTCTATTGTCCTTTCATCTTTCTTCTTCATTGCCACTCCCTAAAAAAAGGTAAGCTTTCATTTTTGTTTTCATTTCTGAAAGCATGTTCCTTCTCCTTTAATTTTTGCCCGAGCACCTACCTGGACATTTCGTTATTTGGCCCAAAGCAAAGCTCATTTCCTTCTTCTTTCCATTTGCTTGAGATCTGCTCGTGCTTCTCTTGTGTTTGCATGTAAAAAACCCATAGCCTCTCAACCTTACCATCCTTTTGTTTTCCACCAGCAACCACCTGCTCTCCTTCATGCCGAACCCGAGTCCACCCGATTCTCTATGTCACAGCCCAAATACCCATCACTTTTGCTTTCCCTAAAACCGCTCTGACCCGAGAATCTAATCATGCATCCCATGTTTTGCCTGAAGCAACCATTCAACTGACCCCAAGCGCCACCCAGTCACCCCACGTTAGATCTTTCACCGTTTCCTTTGCCTTCCCATCCAAAACCCGAAGCAGTTCTCACGACCGACACTGAGCCAACCCAAAATCTTCCCTGAACCGTCTGTGCTCACCCATCAGCAAAGATCGCCCCATCCGTATCCACTGCCATACACCACCACCTCCTGAACGAGCCGACTCCACCCACTGCC
Source organism: Allium cepa (assembly GCA_030765085.1). Taxonomy (NCBI): domain Eukaryota; kingdom Viridiplantae; phylum Streptophyta; class Magnoliopsida; order Asparagales; family Amaryllidaceae; genus Allium; species Allium cepa. The sequence goes on from CM060929.1 coordinate 506,604,754, forward strand.
TCTCAACAGATGTAACGACCCAAAATTTTATCACTTCAAAATATACTATTTAATAAATTAGAAAGTTATTGTAACGACCCGACTTCCTATCTCCAGGAAGATGCATGATTAAGAAGAATGAAAGGGATAGAAAAGAGAAAAGATAGAAAAGAAAGAGCCAAACAACATCAGAATCTCACAGCGGAACGAACAAATTATATTAATCAAATAAAATATTACATAGTGTCATATACATCAGAGTTATACAGCTCATACAAAACAATCTAGACAGTTATAAACACCTGTTTAGATATTACAATTCAAGTACGTCACAGAAATAGAAATGATACAACTCGAACACATCGGAATCACTATATATATATATATATACACACACACACGCTAAAGCCACCTGCTCCATATCTCCTCCAGAATTCGTCGAAGAAAACCTGAATCACTTGACTACTCATACATAATATGAGTACCCAAGAGTTTAATAAAACAGAAAATAAACACTCAGGTAAGACAGGGGTCTGGGGTGAGTAAACGGTTTAAAAGTTGTTTAACTTTAGAAAAATCTTTTGAAAACAAAGGTATCACGTAAGACTCCCCACAAATAAACATGGGTAAGTTTTTACCTTAGGCTAACCAAAACATTTGATAGGAAATCCAGTGATATTATAATAGGGTCTAGGGTTTTCAAAATAAAATACAGAACTAGCAAGAATGCTTACATCTCACGTTCCAACATAGTTGGGCACAATCAAAACCACACAGGCACTTATTGGATTTTATTTCATACAATGGCAGGGCTACTGGGGTACCGCCCGTCACAGTACGTGGCCTAGATCAACGTAACGAGGAGTACGCCCGCTCCCCTGCAACACAAAACCGGAACCATCCCTTACTGGACAGTCCCGAACAAGACCATCCCGGCAGTTGTCATGATCAACCGCCCCACACAGCCGAAATAATATAAGGGACCTTTAGACAGTGGTAAATCTTGTCCTACTTGGGCATGACTCACTTAGCCTTGCTGCACCTCCCCTATTTTAGTCATTCCCGGTTGATGAGGCTTGAGGCTGCGATTGCCTTTATAGGACACATTTATCTTAGAATGCTCATCGTCCACCTGACGATGTTCTGAAAGCATTCAATCCATACAAGTTCGTTCCGGGTTCGAACGAAACCGAAGGCACTATCTCGTTACACTCATTTTGGAATCACCCTCAGAGTTAACGACCATAGCCCTTGCACTCTGAATCACCATCTCGAATCTATAAGTACTATTTCTGTCAAACTCATCTCGGAATCACCCCCAGAGTTATACTGACGAATGGTTCTTACACCTCGAGTCTTCACTTCACTCCCCTTGGATTCACGACCTAACGTTTAACTTGGATCGATGTGGTTTTAGAAATTCCAAATTTGGAAACCCGATCCCGGTCACATCGAATCCAAGCGCCATCTTAATGTCCAAGTGATTTAAGTTTAACAAATTAATTCAATTTAAACATTGAATTCACACAGCATCACTTATAGATAAATATCACACATTTATCATTGATATATCAAATATCACACCACAGAATATCACAATATATCATCCAATAGATATCAACCAAATCCAGATATTCCACAAACAATCATACACAAACGGGCATCATAAATTCCTTTATAATTAATTTAATAATCTTAAATTAAATTAATTACTTGAGAATTAAACAACTAATCCTGCTTAATCAATCATTAATTAATTACAATTAATTAATTAATCACTCTTTAATCATCTTCATAATCCAATTAATTAATCTTCAATTACAGATTAATTATTCTTAAATCATATTCTTAATTAACCACCTAGCTTAATTATTCTTTAATTACACTAGGTAATTAGCCTTTAAATTAATTATACAGATTAATTTATCTTTAAGCATTAACTAATCTTAACTAATTTCTAATTAATTAATTAACAATAATTAATTACAAAATCCTTAATTAATTACATCAATTAATTATTACTTTTTTCTCACTTCATTGATTAATTATCTCATAATTAATCACATTTATTAATTAATTAAAAAATTAATTATTCATTAATTACATAAATTAATGACCCTCCAATTAATTTTATTAATCAATCTTTCTCAAAATTACATTTAATTATTAATTATAAACTTAATTACAATTATTAATCAAACCTGATTAATCACATTCAGTAATTAACTTCCTTAATTACTTTACCAATTAAACCAATACCTTGATTAATTCCATTAATCAATTCTTTAATTACACTGAGTAATTATCCTTAATTACTTCCCTTAAGTAATTATACCTCTTTAATTACTACCCATCCAGTAATTCCTTAATTAATTACATTCAGTAATTATTCATTAATTACTTCACTAAGTAATTACACATTTTTAATTACATTAAGTAGTTATACTTAATCTCATCATTAAGTAATTCTTTTTAATTAATTAAACTTAATTAATTAACTAAAATTAACCATAATAACTAAATTAATTACACTGAGTAATTAATTACTTTAATTACTTCATTAAGAAATTATGTTTAAATAATTCTTCAAAATGATTAAGTAATTAACTTCTTAATTACTTATTAACTGATTATTTCTTATTTAGTTAAACTTGATTAATTAATTTTTAATTAAGTAATTAATTTCACTTAATTAATTACACAAACAAATTACCTTAATTTAATTACTTACATTAACCAATTTAAGTTAATTAAGTAATTTGCTTTAACTACCCTTATAAATAAAACTTAATTAAGATAAACCAAACATTTTATTAACTTAAATCAATTAAATATATAAATTCGCAAACTTGTATTTGGTTTATACAAAAACATTATCTTTTAATTTATCATTATTAAATAACTTACTTCAATCACATTTTAATTACTTCAAATATATTTTATTTGAAAACATTATTATATCATTAACAAAATAAAATCGAAAACAAACTATTTTAAACAAAAGTTTAAATATAAAAATCCAAACTTTAAAACTAAAATTCTTTTAAAGTTAAACATTTATTCTTTATACAACTTATTAAAACACTTTGTTAAAAATTCAATTTACTTTCAAACTTGAATCTTCATTTTATAAAGTATAAAATCAGGTTAATACTAAACTTTAGAAAAAACAAACAAACTATTAAAAAAACAAATTAACTTAACTTGTTAAAACACAAGTTTTAAATTAAAACACTTCAAACATAATTAAACAATTTAAAACTTTATTTGAAAGTTTAGTTTGCTTTTAACTTTAGCAATTTCAATTTTTAGTTGAAAATTTGAACAGGAACAAAATCCTATAACCAAGCTACTTACCCAAAACACACGCAAACGACCCTCTACCACTTCGAGTTGCACGCAGTAACATCACGAGACCACCCTCGAGAATGCAACGAAAAAAAACTAGGCTAAACTCCTTCCAAAAATCAAATTCCTAGATGCACGCTCCGACCTCGTGCACGTGCACACTAGGCTCGGTCGACGGCGATCAACGCCGGCATGCCCTATAAGTCCACCATGACCTCGACAACCCCTCGTCCCTCGAAATCGAAGAAAATGCCACCAAAAAAAATTATGGCTACTGCGTCCTCCACCTAAAAAACACTCGAACTAAAAAATCATCGCCAACGGCGAACCCCAACGCCGGAGTACCAACCACTTCGCCCACACACTCGCCTCGATCACGTGAACCCATTCCCCCTCACGCGATTCACCCAAAGTCAATGACAACGACGAAATCTCACTCACATCCGATCGACACAGAAAACAGCAACCAAACCCTATTAACCCCCTTCACGGCCGCCACTGTCGCCATAAAAATCATCCACTAATTTTCCCGTATCACCAGACACCATGTCAACCTCCATGCCGAAGCTCACCATCTAACTTAACTCCAATCAACAGAATTCGACCAAAACCCCAAATTCATAAAACCCCTAATATCTCTTCAAACACTAAATTATAAATTACAATCTTAATCTTAAAATTCATGAATTTGTGCAACCATTCAGATCATATGAACAGAAATCTAAATTATTAAGGTTGATTTTCTTCAAAATTTGACATTTCACTGTAAATTATCATTTACAGTATTTTTTTGATCAATATAAATTTTTATATTTATTTTAAATACAAGATTACTTCATTTTGATCAAAATCTCTTCAATGATCAAAGATTAATAATGGTTAACTTGGGAGATAGGAATTTTCTTATAAAACTAAATCATGAATAAGAACAGAGTTTTTAAAAAAATCATGTTTACAGGCAGTCAAAACTGCTAAATAAATATGCATTCAATCATCAGATCCAACATGCAAGCATTGATTTCATATATACTATATCAGTCATTCCACAGATCATCAAATAAAAGATTCAAAACTGTTTTTAAAAAGAAATTTACTCACTGAATTTAGGAGCAGAGAACACTCTGCATTACTGCATTTTTTTCTGTACTTTGAATTTTTCTTTGCATTTTAACTTGTTGTTGACACACTAAATTTGCTTTTGCATTTGCATGTAGATTGCTGTAGATTTCTAGTTGAGGTTGTAATCATGATTGCAGGTTGCAATATGGATCTGGATTTGAAAAGCTTCAGATTTTCTTCTTTTTTTCTTTTTCTGGTTACATATTTGGTTTAGTTTTCCTTTTTGCTTTCAGTTTGAATCTCTTTGCATTTGATTTTTTTTAGTTTTAGAAGAAGACTAAAGAGGGTATGAGCTGAAGGAAAAAAAACAAACAGATCTTTTTCTTTAAGCCTTAATTAAAACAAAACTTTTTTTTTAAAATAAAGATGCCACTTGTTTTATAAATAAACCATGTATTTACAAATGTCAAGCCCTTTATAAATTTGTATAAAAGTGTGTTTTATAATTTCTCATGATGCCATGTGTTTAAAGATTGCATTAATTACTTGTTTATAGATTAAACCTTAATTACAATACTAATTTAATACTCATGTTATATATATATATATAACTTATGAAATGTATTTATAACTTTCTGTTAAATTTATAATTATTTAAAACTCACTTTCCTACAAATAAGTTTTAAAAGAAGAAACATTCATTTAAATTTTATTTTAAAAGTTTAAACTAAAATTGTTATAACTACATTGATATTATATATATAAAAATCTAAATTTGTTTTCAAAAATCAATTTAAAGAAAACAATTTAAACTTTATAACAATGTACTACATTTCAAGTCATTATTCATTTAATAAAAATAAATCTTCCTTTAAGTGTTTTATACATAAAAATAAATTTTAAATAGCTTTTGAAAAGCATTTTTATTAAACCAAATCAAAAACTTCCAAATCACTATAAAAACATATGTATATTATAAATTTGAAAACATATTTTCCTGTTTAAGTTCATTCCATAATTTTCTATTTACAATATATATATACAAATATAATTATTCATTACAAATAGAACATTTTAAATATTAGCTTCAGAAATTATTTGAATTTTAAAACAGAACTCCAAATCACAATATATAAACATATATGTTATAATTTGAAAATATTTTTATTAAATTTAAATTGAACGAATTTCCTTTTTACAATGTACACATATATATATTACAAATAGAATATTTTTTATTAACTTAAACGATTAATTAATATTAATTACACATATATATTATTATTATTATAATTTGAAAAGAATAAACATTCAAATTAAATTATCATTATTATTGAGTTTTTGAAAAGATAATCATTTGTTAAATTTGATTAATTATTAGTTTTGAATATATAATATTTGGTTAAATTAGATTTTTAAATCAATATAACATATTTTAAAATAAATTATAAATGGAAATTATTAAACAAGTATTGCCAAAATTCCGGGACATCACATTCCTCCCCCCTTAAAAGAATTTCGTCCTCGAAATTAAAAGCAAAGATAATTTAATAATTCCATACAGATTTTAATTTTAAAATAGCAACAAATGCTATCAACTATACTAGAAACCATAACATCCGATTCAAACAATCAATTCTAATTATCCAGACAAAATTCTGGACAGAATTTCCTAGAGTTTCCCAGGTACAAACACCGGGTTACTCGCTCTACAGAATCTAAAACTAGATGCTCTACTCAGATCTAGAACTCCTATATATCCAGATCTACAATCTAAACAGGATACCGGACCACAGACAAGCCCGATCAACTTCCAAATATCCATGCCTACTGGTTCAAAACTAGTGATAGCTCAACCACTTATTCTTAAGAGAAAACAGAAAGATTCCCATACACTCTTGAGCTAGCTTCCCATCTTATCCAATCTCATCGCTCTTATGATCGGAGAAAAGTTATCCAAAAATTAAATCTCCGACTTCGAACTCTGAATCTCTTCGTCTCTTGTCCACAACCTCTGCTGATCCTGGACTGCCCTCAACCTTCCTGATCAACCAAACTTCACAGATGCTTCTCAAAACAAAACTGGATCAAGAGTGAGATGACCTCTTGATTCTACTCAACCAGATGGTTCTCCCAAAATTCATAGAAATTCAAAAACACCAATATACCATACAAACATTAAGAACTTCAAACCAACCTCTCATATCCGGAAAATAGAACAGATGCTCTCGACATCCAAGCCTTCAGATCCTGAAAAAACTTCCTGAAGAAAACCTTAAATCCAAGAAAACACAAATCCTATGAAGAATCCGAGGTTGCTTCTATTCTGGGATAGCTGCCACCATGCTTCCGCTACACAACTCTGATCCGAAGAAGATGAGAATGCTTTTGATGAACACAAGCACAAACTTAATTAACACATCCAGAAACATTGTCCATCAAATTCCATAAAAGCTTAATGACCTATCCGATTTGGTCACAAATACTACAACAGAAATCCATTCGGAAAACTAGATCCAATCAATCCTGATTGCTCACAAAATCCTCTCTCTTGTCATCTTCTCTCTACTAGGCCAAACCACCAGAAAATCCGAAATCCATATCGAAACAGAACTCCATCTCCCGATGTGGACAAACTCCTTTGACTTCCTCGAAGATATTCAGAAAGTCTCAAACCACTTCTATAGCTCAAACATCTTTAGAGATGTCTCAAACTAAAGCAAAGATTACTAAAAGAACTTCCGAACCATCATAAGTCACTTTTGCGATAATACCCAGTTCAGATTCCAAAGAAACTATTCTCTCTTACATAACAGAACAGCTTAAGCCCTCCAAAAGAAGAAACTGATGGTCCACCTCAACCACAAACACCTTACCCAGCTGAGCTTCCAGAAAAAAAAGACAAGCCTTCACCATTTTCCCGATCCACTGACAGAAGAATCTCAAAGACTTCTGAACCATCAAAGAAACGGACCACACAACTGCTTTCGAACTCCACCTCTAGGATACTGATGAGCCAAGAGATCTTCCTGACAGCACATTCAACACCTCTGAGCTGCCCTTGCTACCACAGACCTCCTATCCAAAAGCTTCTTAAATCCCAAATCTATATCAACCAACTCCACAAAAAGAGTCTTCAATATGAGCAGAAACCTCTCAAGAAACTCAGGCTTCAGACCAAGCACAAACATATAGCCGAACCGAGTCTCCCGCTCCAAAACAGATAAGACTCCTTCCTATGGTTGCCAAAATACCATTACTTGCTTCAGCTCTTCCAACTGGTTCAAACTCTAGAGAATTCGCTCGCATGAGTGCAATCCAAACTTATACTTCAAAGATAAACTCCGAATATTTAAAAGATTTCCTTCAGAGATCGATGAAATCCATACACCAAGCTGCCAAACTTACTCAAAATGCTCAAAACTGCTTTGGCAGATATTCTTCCAACCTCAAATACTCGAACTTCTTCCATTGATAGTCGTTCTATACACACCACTATCTCTCCTACTTCTAGAACTTAAGTTGGCAAACCCGAACAGGTAACCCAACAGAATAGGTAGGAATAAACATATATATATATATATATATATATATATATATATATATATATAGTCAAAATTACAAATACGCTCTCTCAAGAAAGACACCACTCCAGAGCCTAGGTATTCGCTCAACCTAGCGCTCTAATACCACAATGTAACGACCCGACTTCCTATCTCCAGGAAGACGCATCATTAAGAAGAAAAAAGGGATAGAAAAGAGAAAAGATAGAAAAAAAAACCAAACAACATCAGAATCTCACAGCGGAACGAATAAATTATATTAATCAAATAAAATATTACATAGTATCATATACATCAAAGTTATACAGCTCATACAAAACAATCTAGACAGTCGTAAACACCTGTCTAGATATTACAATTCAAGTACATCACAGAAACAGTAATGATACAACTCGAACACAACAGAATGACTATATATATATATATATATATATATATATATATATACACACGCTAAAGCCACCTGCTCCATATCTCCTCCAGAATTCGTCGAAGAAAACCTGAATCACTTGACTACTCATACATAATATGAGTACTCAAGAGTTTAATAAAACAGAAAATAAACACTCGGGTCATACAGGGGTCTGGTGTGAGTAAACGGTTTAAAAGTTGATTAACTTTAGAAAAATCGTTTAAAAACAAAGGTATCACGTAAGACTCCCCACAAATAAACATGGGTAAGTTTTTACCTTACGCTAACCAAAACATTTGATAGGAAATCCAGTGATATTATAATAGGGTCTAGGGTTTTCAAAATAAAATACAGAAATAGCTGGAATGCTTACATCTCACGTTCCAACATAGTTGGGCACAATCAAAACCGTACAAGCACTTATTGGATTTTGGATTCCATACAATGGCAGGGCTAATGGGGTACCGCTCGTCACAGTACGTGGCCTATATCACCGTACCAAGGAGTACGCCCGCTCCCCTGCGACACAAGACTGGAACCACCCCTTACTGGACAGTCCCGAACAAGACCACCCCGATAGTTGTCATGTTCGACCGCCCCACACAACCGAAATAATATAAGGAACCTTTAGACAGGGGTAAATCTCGTCCTACTTGGGCATGACCCACTTAGCTTTGCTTCACCTCCCCTGTTTTAGCCATTCCCGGTTGATGAGGCTTGAGGCTGTGATTACCTTTATAGGACACATTTATCTTAGAATGCTCATCGTCCACCTGACGATGTTCTGAAAGCATTCAATCCATACAAGTTCGTTCCGGGTTCGAACGAAACCGAAGGCACTATCTTGTTACACTCATTTTAGAATCACCCTCAGAGTTAACGACCATAGCCCTTGCACTCTGAATCACCATCTCGAACCTATAAGTACTGTTTCCGTCAAACTCATCTCGGAATCACCCCAGAGTTATAATGATGAATAGTTCTTACACCTTGAGTCTTCACTTGCACTCCCCTTGGATTCACGACCTAACGTTTAACTTGGATCGATGTGGTTTTCGGAATTCCATATTTGGAAACCCGATCCCGGTCTTATCGAATCCAAACGCCATCTTAATGTCCAAGTGGTTTAAGTTTAAAAAATCAATTAAATTTAAACATTTAATTCACACAGCATCACTTATAGATAATATCACACATTTATCATTGATATATCAAATATCATACCATAGAATATCACAACATATCATCCAATAGATATCAACCAAATCCAGATATTCCACAAACAATCATACACAAACAGGCATCATAAATTCCTTTATAATTAATTTAATCATCTTAAATTAAATTAATTACTTGATAATTAAACAACTAATCTTGTTTAATCAATCATTAATTAATTACAATTAATTAATTAATCACTCTTTAATCATCTTCATAATCCAATTAATTAATCTTCAATTATAGATTAATTATTCTTTAATCATATTCTTAATTAATCACCTAGATTAATTATTCTTTAATTACACTAAGTAATTAGCCTTTAAATTAATTATACAGATTAATTTATCTTTAAGCATTAACTAATCTTAATTAATTTATAATTAATTAATTAACAATAATTAATTACAATATCCTTAATTAATTACATCAACTAATTATTACCTTTTCTCACTTCATTGATTAATTATCTCATAATTAATCACATTTATTAATTAATTAAACAATTAATTATTCATTAATTACATAAATTAATGACCCTCCAATTAATTTTATTAATCAATCTTTCTCAAAATTACATTTAATTATTAATTATAAACTTAATTACAATTATTAATCAAACCTGATTAATCACAATCAGTAATTAACTTCCTTAATTACTTTACCAATTAAACCAACACCTTGATTAATTCCACTAATCATTTCTTTAATTACACTGAGTAATTATCCTTAATTATTTCCCTTAAGTAATTATACCTCTTTAATTACTATCAATCCAGTAATTCCTTAATTAATTACATTCAGTAATTATTCATTAATTACTTCACTAAGTAATTACACATTTTTAATTACATTAAGTAATTATACTTAATCCCATCATTAAGTAATTCTTTTTAATTAATTAAACTTAATTAATTAACTAAAATTAACCATAATAACTTAATTAATTACACTGAGTAATTAATTACTTTAATTACTTCATTAAGAAATTATGTTTAAATAATTCTTCAAAATGATTAAGTAACTAACTTCTTAATTACTTATTAACTGATTATTTCTTACTTAGTTAAACTTCATTAATTGATTTTTAATTAAGTAATTAATTTCACCTAACTAATTACACAAACTAATTACCTTAATTTAATTACTTACATTAACCAATTTAAGTAATTTGCTTTAACTACCCTTATAAATAAAACTTAATTAAGATATGCCAAACATTTTATTAACTTAAATCAATTAAATATTTAAATTCACAAACTTGTATTTGGTTTATACAAAAACATCATCTTTTAATTTATCATTATTAAATAACTTACTTCAATCACATTTTAATTACTTCAAATATATTTTTATTTGAAAACATTATTATATCATTAATAAAAAAAATCGAAAACAAACTATTTTAAACAAAAGTTTAAATATAAAAATCCAAACTTTAAAACTAAAATTCTTTTAAAGTTAAACATTTATTCTTTATACAACTTATTAAAACACTTTGTTAAAAATTCAATTTACTTTCAAACTTGAATCTTCATTTTATAAAGTATAAAATCAGGTTAATACTAATCTTTAGAAAAAACAAACAAACTATTTAAAAAAAACAAATTAACTTAACTTGTTAAAACACAAGTTTTAAATTAAAACACTTCAAACATAATTAAACAATTTAAAACTTTATTTGAAAGTTTAGTTTGCTTTTAACTTCAGCAATTTCAATTTTTAGTTGAAAATTTAAACAGGAACAAAATCCTGTAACCAAGCTACTTACCCAAAACACACGCAAACGACCCTCTACCACTTCGAGTTGCACGCAGTAACATCACGAGACCACCCTCGAGAATGCAACGAAAAAAAACTAGGCTAAACTCCTTCCACAAATCAAATTCCCAGATGCACCCTCCGACCTCGTGCACGTTCACACTAGGCTCGGTAGACAGCGATCAACGCCGGCATGCCCTACAAGTCCACCATGACCTCGACAACCCCCTCATCCCTTGAAATCGAAGAAAATGCCACCAAAACAAATTATGGCTACTGCGTCCTCCACCTGAAAAACACTCGAACCCAAAAATCGCCGCCAACGACGAACCCCAACGCCGGAGTACCAACCACTTCGCCCACACACTCGCCTCGATCACGTGAACCCATTCCCCCTCACGCGATTCACCCAAAGTCAATGACAACGACGAAATCTCACCCACATCCGATCCACACAAAAAACAACAACCAAACCCTATTAACCACCTTCACGGCCACCACGGTCGCCATAAAAATCATCCACTAATTTTTGCGTATCACCAAACACCATGTCAACCTCCATGCCGAAGCTCACCATCCAACTCAACTCCAATCAACAGAATTCGACCAAAACCCAAAATTCATAAAACCCTAATATCTCTTCAAACATTAAATTATAAATTACAATCTTAATCTTAAAATTCATGAATTTGTACAACCATTCAGATCATATGAACAGAAATCTAAATTATTAAGGTTGATTTTCTTCAAAATTTGACATTTCACTGTAAATTATCATTTACAGTATTTTTTTGATCAATATAAATTTTTATATTTATTTTAAATACAAGATTACTTCATTTTGATCAAAATCTCTTCAATGATCAAAGATTAATAATGGTTAACTTGGGAGATAGGAATTTTCTTATAAAACTAAATCATGAATAAGAACAGAGTTTTTAAAAAAATCATGTTTACAGGCAGTCAAAACTGCTAAATAAATATGCATTCAATCATCAGATCCAACATGCAAGCATTGATTTCATATATACTATATCAGTCATTCCACAGATCATCAAATAAAAGATTCAAAACTGTTTTTAAAAAGAAATTTACTCACTGAATTTAGGAGCAGAGAACACTCTGCATTACTGCATTTTTTTCTGTACTTTGAATTTTTCTTTGCATTTTAACTTGTTGTTGACACACTAAATTTGCTTTTGCATTTGCATGTAGATTGCTGTAGATTTCTAGTTGAGGTTGTAATCATGATTGCAGGTTGCAATATGGATCTGGATTTGAAAAGCTTCAGATTTTCTTCTTTTTTTCTTTTTCTGGTTACAGATTTGGTTTAGTTTTCCTTTGTGCTTTCAGTTTGAATCTCTTTGCATTTGAATTTTTTTTAGTTTTAGAAGAAGACTAAAGAGGGTATGAGCTGAAGAAAAAAACAAACAGATCTTTTTCTTTAAGCCTTAATTAAAACAAAACTTTCTTTTTGAAATAAAGATGCCACTTGTTTCATAAATAAACCATTTATTTACAAATGTCAAGCTGTTTTATAATTTCTCATGATGCCATGTGTTTAAAGATTTCATTAGTTACTTGTTTATAAATTAAACCTTAATTACAATACTAATTTAATACTCATGTTATATATATATATAACTTATGAAATGTATTTATAACTTTGTGTTAAATTTATTGTTATTTAAAACTCACTTTCCTACAAATAAGTTTTAAAAGAAGAAACATTCATTTAAATTTTATTTTTAAAGTTTAAACTAAAGTTAGTATAACTACATTGATATTATACATATAAAAATCTAAATTTGTTTTCAAAAATCAATTTAAAGAAAACAATTTAAACTTTATAACAAAGTACTATATTTCAAGTCATTATTCATTTAATAAAAATAAATCTTCCTTTAAGTGTTTTATACATAAAAATAAATTTTAAATAGCTTTTGAAATGTATTTTTATTAAACCAAAATAAAAAACTTCCAAATCACTATAAAAACATATGTATATTATAAATTTGAAAACATATTTTCCTGTTTAAGTTCAATCCATAATTTTCTATTTACAATATATATATATACAAATATAAGTATTCATTATAAATAGAACATTTTAAATATTAGCTTCAGAAATTATTTGAATTTTAAAACAAAACTCCAAATTACAATATATAAACATATATATTATAATTTGATAATATTTTTATTAAATTTAAATTGAACCAACTTCCTTTTATAATGTACACATATATATATTACAAATAGAATATTTTTTTATTAACTTAAAAGATTAAATAATATTAATTACACATATATATTATTATTATTATTTGAAAAGAATAAACATTCAAATTAAATTATCATTATTGTTGAGTTTTTAAAAAGATAATCATTTGTTAAATTAGATTAATTATTAGTTTTGAATATATAATATTTGGTTAAAATAGGTTTTTAAATCAATATAACATATTTTAAAATAAATTATAAATGGTGATTATTAAATAAGTATTGCCATAATTCCGGGACATCACAGTTATATGATTCAAATGATATTAGATAGGAGTTGGAAAGAGAAGCATATACAAAAATAGTAACATTTGCCTATATCGACAAAAGTGACGAAATGTTGAGTATGTTTCAATAGTTAAATAAATGATTTTAATTTATTTATAAGTGTTTATATTTTTAAATAATATTATAAAAATTTGTTTTTAAATTTGGTTTACATAAATAAATAGTTTAACTAAAATGTCAAATTGCAAACGTAAAACATTTTATCGAAAATCATCTTTTTGTCGATTAAAAGTTGTCGCAACGTTTTCGCACCTTTATTTTCTTATATAGTAACATATATTCAAATAGTACAAGTATTAATCAATTCACAAATCTAGTTTACTTTTACTAAACAAGGTTAACAATTAAGAAAAAGTAAGCACCAAAAGACAAAAATGGTTTACTTTTGTAAACTAAAGTTAGAAAATCCTTTAATTTGATGTGTAATTAAGTAAGATTTGATTTGATAAAAAATTTAAATTTAACATTATATGTACTTAAACATCTAATCACCATTAATGAATGTCACATCCATGTTTACACTTTAAACATAATTATTACATAAACTTCACATCACATTTATACAATTCCTTTTCATATTAAATCTATACTAAACACATGTTTAATCATACATTGAAAAGACTGTTTTAGTGTACTTAAAGGAGACAAAATTTGATTTCATATGGAGGGTATTTTTGTCTTTGGTTTAAGGGTAGTAAGGTAATTTTGGTTGTAAACTTCAACTATAAATAGCATCAATTTTTCCACTTTATTTACACATTTCTACATCTTTTTCTTCCTTTTCCAAGCTTTCTAAAAGCAATCTAATGGCTTCCATGCGTTTGAAAAATAATAAAAAAATATTAGAAAAAACTTAAGAGAAAATAAAGTACTCCACTTCAAAATTAAGTGCAAACCACCTCTTTTCTACTTACAACCTATGGCCCGACCTTCCTCCATCCCTAGCCGAGCCTTCCACTCTCCCTAACCAAGGCCGTGAGTCACTTTCCCCTCCTAAGGTCAAGGCCGAGCACATCAAGGAGGAGAAGCAAGTTCAAGGAGCTCAAAAGCGAGAAAAAGAGAAGGAAGTGCTGCCAGAATTCATTCGGGAATCTACATAAAAGATTGGAGTAGTGAAACTAATTGTGAGTACTCATATTTCAAGTTACTAGTACTTAAAAAAATATTTCAAGTTAATTATATGAAAAGTTTGCTATATGTTGGATGGTTTAATGGATGATAACTTGGTTGATAATATGCTTGATTATATGTTTATGATATAGATGATAACTTGTTTGATAAATGATAAGAGAAATGATTAGTAATTAACCATAGTTAATAGAATTAAATCCATATATATGTGTGTATAGAAATTACTCCTAATGATTTTAAATAATCTAAAATGGTTAAAAATGATATTATAATAATAATATAATATTATAATATGAAATGAAATATGAGTTTGAAATATAAAAATATTGTTCAAAATGAGTTTAAAATGATTTAGAAATATTTTGTAAATATTTCAAAAAAATTCCAAGAAGTTTGAAAAGAAATTGAAAAACAAGTCAGAACTTGGCGCGTCGCGTAACTGTAGTTCACAATTTCGTGCCATAAAAGTTAAATGAGTGTACAAAGTAGAATATAGCTTGGAATTCTTCGAGATAATAATTTTTCGGTCTATTATATCCATAATTTTCCAACGAAGAAAGAAAATCAAGATTTCATCAAGTAGAGTTTGAAATATGTCAAAAACAATTTTCTAAAAACATCGCGGTTTTGCACTTCGAAATCCAAAAAGGTTTTTTTTTAAGAATGACATTTTAAATGTTTTAAAAAATAATAAATAAATTCTAAAAATCTTTTAATTTTTTTAAAAGAGATTTAAGTTGAAAAGATGGATTTTTAAATAATATAAAAGTCGTTTTGTAGAATATAGCTTTTAAACACTATTTGCACATTTTTCGCAACGGTTTCGCAGCATTTTTAAATAACCTTTGAAGTGGAGTTCTAAACTTAATGATTCTTTCCCAATTTTTTTTTGAACCATTTTAAAAGAATAATTAAGTATTTTATGGATGGTTTGGAAGTTTTAATAAGAGTTTGAATAAGTGGTTAAGAGAAATTGTTTGTAACGCTTAAGTAAAAAGCGAAGAAGATTGAATATAATAACAAACTGAGTATGCGGAAATGACTTATACATTTGTTCCACCCATGAGAGATAAATGATAAAACAAGGTATGTATCTAAGATTAGGAATGGAGCAACCAGTGTCTTGAACTTAACTGACCTTTGCTTTATCTTTTAGACGATGGGTGGAACAGATCGAAAGGAAAACCCGGCTGCTCTAAAAGATCATAATTAAGTTTTTCCAATATTAGAAAAAGGAAAAAATTCTTTGAATATTAATTAACCACTTAACATCTTTTATTCGATGATTGGTATGAAGGAACCAGAATCAGATTTGGGTGATTCCTATCCGAAGACCTAGGATCAGATTTGTGTAACGACCCATGATTTTCGAAAATTAAAAATAGTTAATGTAATAAGATTATGTAATTTAATGTTGGAAGAAATAAAGTTTATGACATCGGAATAGAAAAACTAACTAGAATGAAATTTAATAATGTAAATTAATGTAATAGATGGTTATTTGAATGTAGTCTCAAGTAATTGTAATAATTCTAAATTATAATTGATTACAAGTTTAAAATAAGGAATAAATTTAAGTGTTATGTTAATTGATGAAATAATGTGTGTATTAATTGATAATTGGATTAAAAGGGTAATGGATAATTTAAATGTTGTATTAATTAATGAAATAGTATGTAATTAATTGTAATAGAATAAAAATTAGTGTTGTGTAAATAATTATAACATTTGTGTAGATAATCGACTTATAAATGTGATTAAATTAAGCTAAATGTGACAATTATTAAATGTTATCTATTTATTTGACTTGTAGAAACCAAATTAGAAATAAATAGCATTAAGTGTAATTAAATGTTACCTTAATGTGAATTAAGGCAATAAATGTAGAATATCGAGGTAATAAATTATAAATTAGTGTTAGTTTTACCCATTTGATAATAAATGATTGAATAAAAGATTGAAATCAAATTTAATCAATTTATTTGAATTAAAATATAATCAACTAGATTTAATCACAGTTGAAATTGAACACTGTAACTAGTGTAATAGTCAACACTGAGTTGATATGTAAATATGTTTTAAATTATTGTAAATGTCTAAGTAATCAAAAATGATAAAATTATAAGATTTGAAATTAAAAAGTGATTTAATCAATGTAATAATAATTTATTTAATTAATGTGAAAATAGCCATTTTGGCCACTATCTCAGATTTCACGGAACGAGTTTCATCAGATCCGTAATGGTGAATTGTTGTAGGATTTCAAGTTTCATAGCGATCGAACTTGTTGTTTGATCATACGGACTAAAAATACGTAGAAATCAATCTAAATCAATTTCGAATAAGCTGATTTTAAAGCTCACTTCTTTATACAATGGAATTAGGACTTGAAACCGGTTCCATTAGATTTAAAAATATAAAAAACATCTATTTTGATATATGGGATGATCCACTTCCGTTTTGGAGGTAGAACGGGCTTTTTGGGTCGCTATTTATCGTTCATACAAATTCGATATGTGTTTATTTTCTTATTGGGCCCTGTTCATATAAATAGTCTTGTTTCCTAGAACTCCAACAGTCATTTACTCATTCCAGTATGTACAACTCCATCTATCTATTCTTCCTTCTCAAATAGCAGAAACCCAAATTTCTAGATTCAATTGAAAATCAAAATCAAATCGACAAATCAAACTCCTCAAAACTATGTAATATTATATACCTATTCAAAGCTCTTGACGGACGCAAGTCAAATCTACAGTTTGTTTATCGATTTTGGTTTCTGTGTGTTCAGAATTCGAGGAATAATTCTCAGTCATTCATCGCGCGTTGATCAACTTCGTCCGATCGACGAATCAAGGGTACCGTATTGAGGAGAGTGTCGAGTGGAGTTCATCTAGGTGGGTGGCAAGGCGAGTCAATGTCTAGATCATCGAGAAAATTTTATTAGGGTTTAAACCCTATCGGCGGTGGCTGTGTATTTTGGGGTCGATCGATCGCCTGAAAGGGGGTTGCCGCGTGGTGTGGGTCGACGCTCAATGCAGATGGGTCTGGTGAGGTCGTGGCTGGCCTTAACGGCGATGTTGAGGCGGCGCGGTGTTCATTTAGGCAGAGTTTGTAGGGTTCGTACGCATCTGGGGGAAGCTTGAGCACGTGAAGAGATGATACAGGTTCGATGACATGGCCAATCAATTTGTTAATTTAATTATTTTATATTATATAACGTTTAACTTCTAATAATAATAACTTTTATGTACGTGGTCAGATTCATGCGGGGTTTGTTCCGCTACGATTGTATCTAAATTTCAGACATTTTGAAACTGGTTTGGATGAATTCTAAGACTATTGAATTTTGGGCCTTAAATTTGGATTTTAAATCGATTTGAAATTAAAGGTGAGTGTTTTAACCTACTCCCAACTACTAGATTATCTTATGTTAGTTAAATTAAATTTATAATGTGATTAGAAATTGATTGGTTGATGTTTGGTATGTTTAAATGGTCATTCCAGTTAAATATAACTTTTATTGCATTTAATTGTCATTTAATTTGATATTGAATTTAATTGTCAGTTTAATACATGTTGATGATAATTAGTTAAATGATGTTATTTATTGGTTGATTGTACGGTGATTTTGATTGTGATGTATGATTGATTGTTGATATTGGATGATTGGATGTTATTTGTTGTATTGTTATAACACTACAAGTTCCTTGTGCGATGAAATGACACACACCCGGATGATCCATAGATGAAGGAAAAACCGTTATAGGTTGAAATGATCGGCTCAAGCAGTTTTTATGGATTTTGAATTTTTTTCGGGATTGTGGGTTGAAATGATATATACCAAAAAATATAAATCTTTGTGGATTGAAATGATAAATATCCATATCACTTGACCATAGGGTAGAAAATTATATACGCACACCGGATTGGTTAAATCAAATGATTTGAAAGCCATAATATTTAAATTCAATTAAATAATATTTTGATTTGATTTATACAGATCGAATTATTTTTGAAAACTCAAGCTTTAAACGTTGAAATCGGAAATTGGTTTAAATTAAAATTTTAAAGTTTAATTTGAAGTATAAATGAAATTTATCGAAATTGAGTTATTGAAACATTTGAAATTGTAACTTTGAAATCTATTAGAATTGGAATAGCTTAAATTAATATTTCAAGTTTTAAAACTGGGTTTTGATTTGAAATCTGGATATGGTCCAGATTTGTTGAAGTGGAAGAAATAGATAAATTCGATGTTAATTTCAAATATATCATTTTAATGTAAACTATTTAAAATATATTGTTTCGAAAATCCCGACTATTAATATTTCAACTATTAAACTATTTTAATCCATTTTAAACTGTTTCAATCAATTTAAACTAAGTTAATTTATTTTAATCTACTTAATACAGTTTAACCTATTTAAATTTGTTTTAACCTTATTAACCCATTTTAAATTATTTTAAATCTATTTAATCTATTTTAAAACTATTTAATTATTTTTAAATCTATTTTAAAACTATTTAATTCATTTTAAATCTATTTCATCTAATTTAAATTAATTTATTCTATCTTAAACTAAATTAAACTATCTTAAATCCACCTAAATTATTACAATCTACATATAAGCTATTAAAAACTATTTTAATCCATTTTAAACTATCTAAGCTATTTTCTAAATCTCAGTTTTGTAAAGTGGAAGTTTTATATTTAAATCCTTGATTTTTATGGAGAATACGATTAAATGACATTATAACCTAAATTGGAATTTAGATGAAATATTTGATTGAATATGATGATTTTGAAATGAGATTTAACCTATTTTGTCGATATGATTTCAAAATTAAATATGATTTCGGAAGTGATATAATTTTTAATGTGATATGTTTTCGAAAGTGAATATATTTTCGAAGTGAATATGATTTTGAAAGTGATAGGGTTTGAATTGAATATGATATTTTGATATCAATTATGAATTGACATTTAAAATGTAAAAGAACCATTCGGTGTGAAATAAGCGTTTGGTTGTTAAAGAGACCAAGATCGGATATTGTCGTACTTTCTACCAATACCGAAAACCACTTTAACAACTGTGTACATGGTGGAGATTCCAAAATGAAGTAGGATAGTTTGGTGTACGATTCTATATGAGATATTTACGTAACCCTGACTCCCCAGAGTCAGCTTAGATGTGATTAGAACAGAAGCCATACCGAGCCGAGTGAGGTCGCACCTCCGATCGGGCACATTTTGTAACGACTCGGGAAAATTGATAAGTAAAATTTGTTAATTTAATTAGATTTTCGGAATTTAATTTAGAAAGAAATAAAAATTTAGTGAATTATTAATGGAAATAATAACTTGAATAAGATTGGTAAGTTAATTGTTAATAACTTGGATGTAATTCCAAGAAGTGAAACAGTGTAAATGTTAATTTATTCTTATTGTAATAAAAATGTTACCAAGATGAAATGATTAATTGATCTAAAATCTTAATTAATGTGTGCATTAATTTATAATGAGGTATAAAAGGTAAATTAATAATTTAAAAATGTAACTTACTAATAAAATAATGTATAATGAATGGAAATGGAATGAATTAGAGTATGAGCTAATGGTAGCACTTGTTGTAAGCTAATAAGTGCAATTTGAATGAATCAATGTTAGTATAGATTAAAGTAATAATTGGGAATCATATCTATGAAATGATAACGAGAATGCAAGGTAATCAATGCTAATTAAGGTTAATAATTAACGAACTTGAACGAAATTCCAATGTTATATAAAATAATTTAAATGTTATGTTTGGCTATAATTTGAACATAAGTAAATGAAATTAGGAGTATGAAAATAAATGCCAAAATTGATTTTAAGTAATAAAAGCTTATTTATGTGACAAAAAGGTAACGGTAATGTTTATGGTAGGTTGCCTATTTATTTATTTAGATTGTTAGTTGAAATGGGAAATAAGTTTGTAATAAATGTAAATAAATGTTACATTAATGTGAAATGTAACACAATATCCAGGAGTGTTAATTTGGGTATAATAAGTGTAATTATTGGGGCAATTGAAATCAAATGTTATGCAATTGAGATAAAGAAATTGGAAAAATGTTAATGTATCTGGATATATACCAAAATAAACGGTACCTAAGATGATAATATAATAAATAGTCAATTTAAAGAATGAGAATCAGGATTTATTTATTTATTTGAAAATTTAAGTTAAATAATTGAGTCTATTGCAAATAGGTAGAATTAAACATTAAATTTTTCGTTATTTGAAAATGAAGATGGAATAAGAAAATATTAATGCAATAGTTTTGAATCCAATGATAAATCCATCTATTTGACAATAATGAATGGAATAATGATTTGTTAATTTAATTTAATAGAAATTTTGGAAATTAAATTTATAATTTCTGAATTTGAATGGAATTGAGGAATATACTGAAATCGATAAGTTAATCAACTTTAAATTGACTTTTAATTTGTTTAAAACATTGTAATTGATTGAGAAATATAAAAGTGATTAAATTGGTCAATTTTAAGATTGAAATTTAAAACTGGATTTTATTAATTAATTATTAATTATTTAATTAATGGAAAAAATAGCCATTTTGGCCACTTACTCGGATTTCGACGAAACTAGTTTCATCGGAGCCGTAACGGTGAATTATTATAGGGTTTCAAGTTTCGTAGCAATCGGACTTGTCGTTTGATTGTACGAACGTGAAACGCCTTGAAATCAATGAAATTGAAATCAATTTGAAAAATATTGATTTCATCATAGCTTCTTCATACGATGGAATTTTAACTTGAAACCTTTTCCAGTGTGCTTAAAATATTTTAAAACATCTATTTTGATATATGGGTTGACCCAATTTCATTCCGGAGTCAAAACAGGCTTTTTGGACCACTTTGGCGTTAGCGCGCAAATCTATCTTATCCATCCATTCAAATGTCAACCCCGCCTATATATATATATCTTGCTATAAACCCTAGCAGCCTTTGTCCTCATTTCTATACGTTCTATTCACCTCCTCACTTCAATGGCAGACAAACCCTAATTCCAATTGCAATCCCAAATCAAATCCAAAGCTGAAATTTCAAACTCCACAAAATATGTCAAATTTTATATCAATTCGAAAATCTCGAAGAGAGTAACCTAGTTTGAAATTCGTTTTCCAGTTTGGATCACTGATAGCCAGAAATCGATGAACCATTTTTGGCCGTTCATCGCTCGACGATGAACTTCGCCTGATCGGAATTTCCTTTCTGGGTTTTGTAGAGAGGGCCGAGGGGATCGCATCCATTTGGGTTTCGGGGTGAGTTGACGGCGATTTGGCGTAAAATTTGACTAGAGTTTCTAAATTTAGGTGACGGCTGGAATTTGTGGCAGCTTCGAGTGCCACATGAGCGTGAGGCTGGGGAGCAGCCTGTTGAGGCGCGTGCGGCGGCGAGGAAGGACCAGGTGCGGCGATCGAGCGTTCGGTGGCGTGGTGGCGGCGCTATCTCGTTCGCGTGTGTGTAGGGCTTGCTGGGGAAAATAATGATGTAACGTCCCGCCTTTTCGCACGCTTTAAATCGACACACATGTCGATTCAAACCATAAGGAAGGGCGAATTGTTATGGGGTAAATCAGAAAAACAAGAAAGAAATAGAAACAAAACAGAATCTCACAGCGGAAGGATAAATATAATAAGAAATATACAGTTCATAAATTGTTTACAAAACATTTGATTCTTCTCCATATAATAAATATCAGAGTTCATATACCAATAAATATCCTTTGCAGCGGAATTAATATGAGTGTAGTGGAATATAATAAATAATAATAATAATAATAGAAGTCTCCATCTTCGTCCTCCAGAGCTAAAGTCTTCGATCCTGAAACGCTCGGACTGACCCGAGCGAATTGAAAAGACAAAACACTCGAGTCAGAACTAAAAGTTCTTATGTAAGTTAAATCAACAGGGATAAATATGAGTGCAGTAACTCAAAAGATGCTCGGGATTCACATCTCTTAAGGATCTGTTAAACTATTTACTATGTAGTATGTTTTGCTATTATGATAGTGTCTATAGTAAAATAAACATACTTTTAAATAGCGTTACGGCTTTACATTTTCCATCTTAACATGTAATAGTCCCAGTAGTCCATCCAATATCATAGTCCCTCATGATCGGGAAGCTACCAGAGGACACCACACGGGCTACGAGAGAAATCCAAACTCGTACAAGGCTCGGTATGGTAGGTGACACGGCACAACTAGGCAATGCCAGGGTAGATATACCAATTATGCATCCGGGCTGGTGGAAACGCGCAGCGCGCAGCTACCGCCCACCTCAAACAACACCTCCAAAATCAAAAATCAAAAGTGGCCACCGAATCAATCCAAAAGTCAGAGTATAATATTGAAGGAGTGCGTTCGATCAGAGGAATGACCTCATTGGCCCGAGAATCGCTCCTGTTTTAGCCACCTTATGCCAACTCACGGGAGTTGGGTCCACGTATTTACCCTGTAGGAAACGCCGTCATCAACCTACTTCATTCTGGAATCTCCACCGCGTACACCGTTGTTAAAGTGGTTTTCGGAGTTGGCAGAGAGTATGACAACTTCCGATCCCGGTCTCTTCAACAACCAAACGTTATTATAACACCACGTTATTTCAAAATAATTATACTTTAAAACCAGAATATATATCCATTTCAAAACCATAATATTTCGATATCATTTCTTCTTTGAAAACCGAATCAATATGATATCACTTTTATTTCAAGTATATCTTTTTTTTTTCAAAAAAAAATCATAGTACTTTCAAATATATATTCCTTAAACCCATAGCTTTGAAACATGATTTTTAATACTTAAATGGTTTAAAAATAAATTACTTAATAAAGTAAATTAGCTTTCAATTTCTCAAATCAATTCCAAATCAGATTTGAATTCCCTAAATAAACCATTTATATTTCTTATATTTCAAAGTTTAAATATTCCATCATTTCAAAACTAAATTTTTTATTCATACATATATATATTAAATTCACTTTACTATTATTTAGTTTTGAAATACATACTTAATAGATCAAATATCATTTACGTAAAATCTTTAAACTTTGAATAACATGATATTCTTTCAATTTTATTAACTTGATAATATTCATTTAATCGACTTTATATTCAATTTGATCCTCTAAGCTAAAATCAAGTTATAAAGATCGTACCTTTTAAAATCCCAAATTCATTTAAATTTTAAATAAATTTTATTCGAGGATAATTCTTAAATACTTTAATTCAAATCAAATGCACATTTATCTTCCTACAGTTTATTTTATTTAAGACATTATACTCTATAAATAAATTTTAATAAATACTTAACTGTATTATACTTAAATAAAATTTAACTTTTATTTTTAAACTTCTTTTATTCTTTAAACCAATTTTATCCATAGATTAAATTCAAGCGTTCTATATATATAAATAATATTTATATAATACCAAAATCAATATTCAGTAAACGAAATTATATGCAATATTCAACGTAATTATTGGGCTTATTTTATATTTCAAAGCATATTTATATATAGTTAAAATCAAAAATAAATTTGACGTTTATATAACATCAAAAATCAATATTTATATAACCCGCATTTCTTTACAAAACCATAGAAATCATTTCAAAATATTATATATATATTCAAAATTTAATATTTATTAACCCGTATTCTTTCCAAACCATAAAACCCTTTCAAAAATAATTATATATATACTGCGGTGCCTGTATATAATTTTCTATCCTATGGTCAAGTGATACAGATATTTATCATTTCAATCCGCAATTTAAAATAAAAAATGAGGTTGTATATCATTTCAAACCACAATCCCGAATGCAATAAAAGGCATAACAACTTGCAGTTTATAACAATATAAAATACAATATTCATTCATCCAATATCAACCATCAACCATTTATCACAATCATCATCCAAATTCAAACAATACATCAATATATAACATGTGATAATGACAGCTATCAACTATTAGTTTATTTTCAAAAAAAAAATTTAACTGTTTACTGGCAGTTTTAAATGCAATGAATAAATTAATTGACAATTAACTGGCAGTTTAAAAATCAATAATGAATTAAATAACGCGTAAATTAAAAGAATGCAATTTAACTGAGAAAATGATGAAATATATGCCAAACAGCTACAAATAAAATTTTAAACACATCATAAATCAATTTAACCAATATAAGAAATCTTAGAACTTGTGAGTGGGTTAAAACACTCACCTTTTGAATTTAAATTGAATTTAAATTTAATTTAAATCCAAAAATTTGACCATCTCAGAATTTGTCCAAACCAGCGTCATCAAGTCCAGAATTTCAATACGAACCTAATAAAAGAAACCGTCCGTAAAACGGAGTTCGTATGTGAGAGTTATAGCGTTAAATGTGTTTGAATTTATTATAAAAATAGAAAAAAAGGAACACATTTCTCACCCACTATGCCACGTCATGCATGCATACTTCTTCCAGCAGCAACGCACATTCTACCCAGCGCACGCGCGTAGTTCTCCCAAGACCTAACCCATTTTACATCACGTTGACCGTACTTTGACCAATTACCACGCCCACCACCGAACACCAGAGAGCACCGCACCCCCTGCCCCTCGTCCTCCTCGAAGTGCCGCTCCGATCGACCCTGGTCCGATCCTCCCTTATTGCCGCCGGCCGCCACATATAGAAACCCTAGGTCAAAATTTCCCGACGATCCGACCGTCGAAATGCCATACTAACCACATAGATCGACTCCCCTCAGCTTCCTCTTTGAAACCCAGAAACCGTTTTCCAATCCGACAAATTTTATCGTGGCGATGATGAACGGCCGTGGATAAACTTTTAATTTCAGATCAAACGACGCAACGAATTGAAAAACGAATTACACCATTGAATTACACTCGTCGAGAGCTTCAACATATATTTTTTTAGATTTTTCTGAGGACTTTAAATTTTTGACTTTGATTTTGAATTGTAATTGGATCTAGGATTTGCAGCCATTGGAAAGGAGGAGTTGAGAAGAAAATATACGTACAGACCAATGAGAAATAGGGAGGCTAGGGTTTATAGCAGGATATTTATAGGCAAATTGAAAAATAGATAGATCGGGTTGATAGATATACGCGCTAACGCTAACGTGGCCTGAAAAGCCCGTTTTGACCCCTGGACGAAATTGGGTCAACCCATATATCAAAATAGGTATTTTAAAATGTTTTTAATGCAATGGAAAAGGTTTCAGGTTCAAATTGCATCGTATGACGAAGTTATGCTAAATTCAAATTTTCCAAATTGATTTCAATTGCATAAATTTCGTGGCGTTTCGAGTCCGTACGATCAAACGACAAGTCTGATCGATACGAAACTTGAAACACTGTTATATTCACCGTTACGGATTAGATGAAACTAGTTTCGTCGAAATCCGAGTCAATGGCCAAAATGGCTATTTTTTCCATTAATTAAATAAATTAAAAATTCATTAATTAAATCACTTTTTCAATTTCACTTCCAAAATTTACAAATCTTATCATTTATGTTTTCTTAAACCATTTCAGTGATTTAAACCAATTTAGATGTCAATTAATTGTTGATTCAATCATAAATTTCAGCGTAAATTCAAATTTCGTTATATATCAATTATAAATTAACTTTTCAATAATTTCAGTGAATTCACTATTCATTCTTTTTATTCAATCCATTACAGTCAAATGGGTGAAATCAACATTGGTTCAAAGTTATTACATAAATATTTTCCAATTTCGACTAAATTTCCAATTAACGTAAAATTTTATATTTAATTTCAATTAATTGCAATAAATCCAAATTATCATATTTTAAATCCAAATAAATAAATAAAGCTTGATTCCCGTTTAAATATTTAACTCATTTAAGTGCAATTAACCTTTTTATCATAAATTAAATTCCGATATATTAATAAAATTTTATTTCCATTCTTTTTATTCACAAATCATCATATTATGAAGACATTTACGTTATTCCCCATTTATTACCTTAATTTATTTAACATAACATTTAATTTATATCTATTGCAATGATTTCCAATTTAATTGAATGAACTAAGTATATAACTCATAATAATTGTTGTAAAACCCTTAATCCCACATTTATAAGTATATTATATCCACTCAAATATTATAGATATTTACAGAGTATTGTGTTTTTTTAGTCATTATTTATTATGTATATTAATTAAATAGATTCAATATTTAAGTCCGTTTAAATTTATTACCAAGTACCCATTTACCTTAACAATCATTTCCCATTCACACCTTATTATCAACCCACAATTATTGCAATTCATTACCTTATATTGATTTTATACAGTTACCATTAACTTTACATTCAATTACTATTCAATGTACATTTATTCATTAATCAATTCGATTTTTACGTTTGTTTCCTTCTATTTGATTAATAACCTAGTATACATTTACATAAATTCCATTTCATTCCATTCATTAATGGGTATTGCATTGAAATTTAATTTATTAGCTAATATCAACATTATTACCATTAATTACAATTGGATTACTAATTTTATTCAATAATCTAAATAAATAACATATATTAATTCAATACTTACATTTGTTTTCTCATATTCCATTTTAAATCAAATCATAACATGTAAATTATTTTATTGAATTGGAATTTCATTCAAGTCATTAATTATTAACTTGCATTAACACGTTTCCTAAATTTACAATTTATTACTATAGCAACGTGTTCTTACATTAACTAATTCAATGCCTATCCTATATTCTTCATATTCAATTTATATCCAGGTAAAAATCTTTCTTACTACTTAATTCATTTAAATTTTATTCAATTTACTATAAATAGGTTCTTAATTACCATTGTTATATTTTCATTTAGCGTTCAATCCAATATTAATTTATCACCTTTATTATTTCTACAAAAATTTAATTACAAAATCCTATTAAATTAACAAATTTAATTGTCGAAATTTACGGGTCGTTACAAATGATGGGCGTGCTGCTTGATGACGTGTCTGAATTTTGATGAGTATCGTTGCCTATTTTGTTTTATTTTAAATTTAATTTTCAATGGCTCTAACTGATCTAACTTTTGCGTACGAACTCCATTTCACGCGCGGTTTTCTCCACTAGGTTCGTATTGGAGTTCCGGACATTTTGGCGCTTGTTTAGACGAATTCCGAAACTGTCAAAATTTTGATTTTAAATTGAATTTAAATTCAAAAGGTGAGTGTTTTAACTCACTCACAACTTCTAAAATTTCTTATGTTTGTTAAATTAATTTATGTTATTAGAAATTTAATTATGACTCTTTGGCATATTTTAATCATATCTCAGTTAAATTGCATTTATTTAATTAAATTGTTATTTAATTTTTCATTGTATATAAACTGCCAGTTAAATTGTTATTTGTTTATTATTGCATATAAATTTGCCAGTTAAACAGTTATTTAATTTATTATTAAATATAAACTGCTAGTTAATACCTGTTGTTTATTACCCGTTCTATATTGATGTTATTGTTTAAAATTGGATGATGATTGTAATAAATGGTTGATGATTGATATTGGGTGAATGGATGCTGTATTTTATATTTGTTATAAACTGCAAGTTATTATGCATTTTCATTACATTTGGGATTGCGGTTTAAAATGATATATAACTGTATTTTATTTTTAAATTACGGATTGAAATGATAAATATCCGTATCACTTGACCATAGGATAGAAAATTATATACAGGCACCGCGGCCTATATACATAAATACTTGAAATGGTTTATATGGTTTTGGAAAGGAATATACGATTTAATAAATATTAATTTTTGATAATATATAAATACTATTTATATATATATATATATATATAGTTGAATTCTTGAATTTAAGCTATGTACAAAATTGATTAATAAAAATGAGTTAAAATGAAGTTTGATTGTTTTATACTATATGGTTAAGTACCTATTTAAGATATTATATATATAGAGTTTTAAATAAATTAAATAAAATTAAGTTGGAAGATAAATATGGAATTGGTTTAATTGAATTATTTAAGAATTGTACTTGAATAAATTGATTTGAAGTTTAAATAAAAATGGAGATTGTAAAGGGTATGATTCTTATAACTTGATTTGGTTTAAAGTAATTTAAATGAATGTAAAGTTGAGATAAATGAATTTATCAAATTAAATAAATTGAGAGAACATCCTGTTGTTTGAAGTTAAAAGTTTTACTTAAATTATATTGGATTTATTAAGTAAACGTTTCAAACCTAAATAATAGCAATTGAATTTGATATATATGAAATTATCAAAGAATTAGTTTTGAAATGGTGGAATATTTAAAGCTTTGAAATATATGAATTGAAATGGTTTATTTGGGATTTAAATCTATATTTGGAATTGATTGGTGAAGGTGAAGAAGCTATTTTATTATATAAAGTAATTTAATATCTAAACCATTTAAGTGGTGTAGTATTTTTCAAAGTTATGATTTTCAAGGTATTATAATTTGAAAGTATTATATTCAAGAGTTTTGATTCTAAATGTTATACTTTGGAAGTGCTATGATTTCGAAAAAAGGATATATTTTAAATAAAAATGATATTATACTGATTTGGGTTTATGAATGATATCAAATTGATTTGGTTTTTAAACGAAAACGATATCGTACTTATATGGTTTTGAAAAGGGATATTATATTCTGGTTTTAAAGTATAAACTATTTTGAAAAGACTATGGTGTTATAATAACGATTGGTTGTTGAAGAGACCGGGATCGAAAGTTGTCATACTCTCTGCCAACTCCGAAACCACTTTAACAACCGTGTACGCGGTGGAGTTTCCAGAATGAAGTAGGATGGCGGTGGCGTTTCCTTTGAGGTAAATACGTGGACCCAACTCCCATGAGTTGGCATAAGGTGGCTAAAACAGGAGCGGTTGACGGGTTAATGAGGTAGCACCTGTGATCGGACACATCCCTTCGATATTATACTTTGACTTTTAGATTGTTTAAGTGGCCACTTATGATTATTTTATTTGGGGGTGCGGCTCGAGGTGGGCGGTAGCTGCGCGCTATGCATTACCACCGACCTGGAAGCGTAATTGGTATATCTACCCTGGCATTGCCTAGTTATGTCGTGTCACCTATCGTAGCGCGCCTTGTATGCTTTGGTTTTCTCCTGTAGCCGTGGAGTATTTAGGGTAGTCTCCCGATCTGGAGATGCGCTGATACTGGATGGACTACTCGGACTATTACGTGTTAAGGGCTATATGGGTAACCCCTTAATGCTATAAAAAAGTAAGTTTATTTCACTATTAGACACTATTATAATAGCAAAATATTACTACATAGTAAATAGTTTAACGGAACCTTAGGAGATGTGAATGTCAAGCATCTCTTAAGTTACTGCACTCACGGTAGATACTGGATAGGAGATGTCAAGCCCCGTAAACATCTCCGATGCCGTTACACTCATATTTATTTTAGTTGATTTAACTTACATAAGATCTTTTAGTTTTGACTTGAGTGTTTTGTCTTTTCAATTCGCTCGGGTCAGTCCGAGTGTTTCAGGATTTGAAGATTTTATTCTGGAGGACGAAGACGAAGAATTATTATTACTATTATCAATTATATTATTCCACTACACCATTGTATTCCGCTGCATTAATTATTATTCTCTGGTATGTGTACTCTGATATGTATTGTATAAGTATAATCGAATATTTTATAAACAGCTTCATGAACTGTATATTTGATTATTATATTTTATCGTTCTGCTGCAAGATTCTATTTTGTTTTTTCTTTCTTTGTTTTTCTTATTTACCCTATACCAATCCGCCCTTCTGTATGGTTTAATTCTGACGTGTGTGGTTTATCGTCGATTTAAAGCGTGCTGAAAGGCGAGACGTTACATCTGGTATCAGAGCTTCAGTTTAGCGATAAACCTTAGCTTTGTGGGGTCTGACTCTTTACTAGTAGGGTAATAATACCCTACGATGAGTCACTGAGAGTATATATGAGAGAGCGTATTTATTAGTGTTATAGAAAGGTTTTAATATTGTGTTAATCTGTTCCGTTTGTATTTAAAAATTCTGGTTGGTGCATGGGACGCTATGTCATCAATAGGTATTTCTAAACACTTAATAGGATAGACTAACATAATATTTGTTTTTAATATAGGTGAATGAAATAATTTTGCCTATTATATTTTCTATATATGTAAACTAAATTTTTATAAATGATATATATTGGTTGCAATATATTGGTTGTTAGGTAACGAAATTTATAAATAATAGTTGAAATGAGATTGAAAATAAAATAAAAGGAAATTGGGGATTTAGAACATAAATTCCGAGGTTTTGAAATTTCTTTCAAATGATTTTGGAATATAATAATAATATTTTAGAAGTACTTTCTGATATAATTATTTCAATATAATTTGAAAGGAATGTTTTAAAAGAAAATTTGGAAAAGAAATAAGTTCTGTACTTCCTGCTCTGTCGCTGCGAAATAATTTCGGTGATGGCGATCGCATCAACGACATTCATTTTCGAGTTTCGAAGTGGGAAGGCCACTGTAGTAGTTTTACTACAGATTTATTTTGATAACCAAATATAAAATTCTGATTGTTTAAGTATAATGGGATATATAAGTTTCAAGTATAAACCTTTATCTGTTATCTTTAAAATGATTTGAAATTTAACCCGATATTTAGTTCTTAAGTTCCCATTGATTAATAATTTCAGTTATTATAGTGAAATGGAATGTAACTAATTTATAATTGGAGCCTTTAATTAAAATAATAAATTTAATGCAAGGTTATAAATGAAATTAAAATAAATTTGAAATGTGTAGCCTATAAGACAAAAGATATTATTATTGGGCATTAAATCAATTAAAGGAAATAGAATAGACTTGTGTAATTTTCAATTACATTCTTAAAAGCATATACATAACTTACCAAAAGATATTAAAAGTTGAAATGTTTAAAAAGAAATGTAATGGGGAAACTTTACAAGTAAAATTGAAATAATAAAAGTATTCAATGAATTTGCTTTTATAAATAAGAATTTAATTTTATAATTATTATATACTTAAGTTATGACTGAAAGGCCACTAATTAAATATAATAGAAAGGTTATAAAGAAATGATAATAAACTTAAGTAAGTGTTGAAGTCATTTATTTTGAAATAAAGCAGAAAGATGAATACTGTAAATAAATGAAGTTAAGTAGTGAATAAATGAATGTAATATAATAAAAAGGAAATTTCATGATATGAATAAGTGAAAATGAGATTTTGGTAGAAATAAATAAAAGTAAATGAAACTGTAATAAATAAAACGTAAATTAAAAAGAGAAATTATTATATGAGTGAAATTAATAAGAGTGAATTTGATCTATTGGTTGATTTGTTGCTTGTTTTCGTTTATGGTAGATTTGGGCAAGGATACTTTAAATTTGTTTGGAAGGTATGAATAATCTATTTAGTTTCACCTAAGACTGTTGAGTGAAGGGTATGCTTAGTAGTTTATTTTTCTTTCCGTATAATTTAAAGTTTGAACCCGAACAATTATTTGTTTTGTAGTATGAATGAATGATTGATTTGTGATGATTCTATGTGATGATTGTATGCCTTGTTGCAATTGATTGCTGATTTGAAGTTAAAACAACCTTAAATATTTCATTTATATAGTTATTAGCTCTTTTTTGATTATATAAGTGAAATACAAGTTATGGAAGCAATTGCTACTGCTTTTGGTTTCATAATTAAGCGTTAATTGCCCGACAAATAGGTACGTTTTCAGATTATGGTTTATAGTGCTATTATATTATTTTTCCTGTGTTGGGATATATCATTTTGGAAATATTTGTTGTATATTGTTATATTTGATATTATATTTTCCCCCGAGTCTCACCGTACAAAGGAGACTCGGTCGAAATTTTCCGTAAATTCTGGACTTAGAAAATATCTTGAAAATGTTTTCCAAACTTTATTAATTTGAATATAAAGGATTTAATTGTTATAAATCTATATATTTTATATAAATTATCTTATTCTATAAATTTATTGTTTTGAATATAATGTTTGAATGATATATATTGATTTATAAGTTCCTCTTTTTCCTTCTTTTCCTTTTCGGGGACGAAAAGTTTTGAGTGGGGGAGAGTGTAACGACCCATAAAAATTGATAAATAAATTTTGTTAATTTAATTAGATTTTCGGAATTTAATTTGGAAAGAAATAAAAATTTAGTGAATTATTAATGGAAATAATAACTTGAATAAGATTGGTAAGTTAATTGTTAATAACTTGGATGTAATTCCAAGAAGTGAAACAGTGTAAATGTTAATTTTATTCTTATTGTAATAAAAATGTTATCAAGATGAAATGATTAAATTGATCTAAAATCTTAATTAATGCGTGCATTAATTTATAATGAGATATAAAAGGCAAATAAATAATTTAAAAATGTTAACTTACTAATAAAATAATGTATAATAAATGGAAATGGAATGAATTAGTGTATGAACTAATGGTAGCACTTGTTGTAAGCTAATAAGTGCAATTTGAATGAATCAATGTTAGTATAGATTAAAGTAATAATTAGGAATCATATCTATGAAATAATAACGAGAATGCAAGGTAATCAATGCTAATTAAGGTTAATAATTAATGAACTTGAAAGAAATTCCAAATTGTTATGTTTGGCTATAATTTGAACATAAGTAAATGAAATTAGGAGTATGAAAATAAATGCCAAAATTGATTTTAAGTAATAAAAGCTTATTTATGTGACAAAAAGGCAACGGTAATGTTTATGGTAGGTTGCCTATTTATTTATTTAGACTGTTAGTTGAAATGGGAAATAAGTTTGTAATAAGTGTAAATAAATGTTACATTAATGTGAAATGTAACACAATGTTTAGGAGTGTTAATTTGGGTATAATAAGTGTAATTATTGGGGCAACTGAAATTAAATGTTATGCAATTGAGATAAATAAATTGGAAAAATGTTAATGTATCTGGATATATACCAAAATAAATGGTACCTAAGATGATAATATGATCAATAGTGAATTTAAAGAATGGGAATCATGATTTATTTATTTATTTGAAATTTAAGTTAAATAATTGAGTCTATTGCAAAGAGGTAGAATTAAACATTAAATTTTTCGTTATTTGAAATGAAGATGGAATAAGAAAATATTAATGCAATAGTTTTGAATCCAATGATAAATCCATCTATTTGAAAATCATGAATGGAATAATGATTTGTTAATTTAATTTAATAGAAATTTTGGGAATTAAATTTATAATTTCTGAATTTGAATGGGATTGAGGAAAATACTGAAATCCATAAGTTAATCAACTTTAAATTGACTTTTAATTTGTTTAAAACATTGTAATTGATTGAGAAATATGAAAGTGATAAAATTGGTCAATTTTAAGATTAAAATTTAAAATTGGATTTTATTAATTAATTATTAAATTATTTAATTAATGGGAAAAATAGCCATTTTTTGCCACTGACTCAGATTTCGACGAAACTAGTTTCATCGGATCCGTAACGGTGAATTATTGTAGGGTTTCAAGTTTCGTAGCAATCGGATTTGTCGTTTGATCGTACGAACGTGAAACGCCTTGAAATCAATGAGATTGAAATCAATTGAAATCATTTTGAAAAATATTGATTTTAGCATAACTTCTTCATACGATGGAATTTTGACTTGAAACCTTTTCCATTGCATTTAAAAAATTTTAAAACATCTATTTTGATATATGGGTTGACCTAAGTTCATTTCAGAGTCGAAACGGGCTTTTTGGGCCGCTTTGGCGTTAGCGCGTAAATCTATCTTATCCATTCATTCAAATGTCAACCCTGCCTATATATATCCTGCTATAAACCCTAGCAGCCTCTGTTCCTCATTTCTATACGTTCTATTCACCTCCTCACTTCAACGGCAGACAAACCCTAATTCCAATTGCAATCCCAAATCAAATCCAAAGCTGAAATTTCAAACTCCACAAAATATATCAAATTTTATATCAGTTCGAAGATCTCGAAGAGCATAACCTAGATTTGAAATTCGTTTTCCAGTTTGGATCACTGTATAGCCAGAAATCGATGAACCATTTTCGGCCGTTCATCGCTCGACGATGAACTTCGCCTGATCAGAAATTCCTTTTTGGGTTTTGTAGAGAGGGCCGAGGGGATCGCATCCATGTGGGTTTGGAGGTGAGTTGACGGCTGGATTTGGCGTAAAATTCAACTAGTTTCTAAATTTAGGCGGCGGATGGAATTTTTGGCAGCGTTCGAGTGCCACGTGGACGCGAGGCTGGGGAGAACGGCATGTTGAGGCGCGCGCAGCGGCGAGGAAGGACCAGGCATGGCGATCGAGCGTTCGGTGGCATGGTGACGGCGCTATCTCGTTCGCGTGCGTGTAGGGCTTGCTGGGGAAAAGAATGATGCGCGTGCTGCTTGATGACGTGTCTGAATTTTGTTGAGTAACGTTGCTTATTTTGTTTTATTTTAAATTTAATTTTCGATGGCTCTAACTGATATAACTTTTGCGTACGAACTCCATTTCACGCACGGTTTTCACCGCTAGGTTCGTATTGAAGTTCTGGACATTTTGGCACTCGTTTGGACGAATTCTGAAACTGTCAAATTATTGGGTTTAAATTAAATTTAAATTCAATTTAAATTAAAAAGGTGAGTGTTTAACCCACTCATAACTTCGAAAATTTCTTATGTTTATTAAATTAATTTATGTTGTGATTAGAAATTTAATTATGATCGTTTGGCATATTTTAATCATATCTCAGTTAAATTGCATTTATTTAATTAAATTGTTATTTAATTTTTCATTGCATATAAACTTCCAGTTAAATTGTTATTTGTTTATTATTGCATATAAATTTGCCAGTTAAACAGTTGTTTAATTTATTATTAAATATAAACTGCTAGTTAATACTGTTGTTTATTACCCGTTCTATATTGATGTTATTGTTTAAAATTGGATGATCATTGTAATAAATGGTTGATGATTGATATTGGGTGAATGGATGCTGTATTTTATATTTGTTATAAACTGCAAGTTATTATGCATTTTCAGTTCATATGGGATTGCGGTTTGAAATGATATATAACCGTATTTTATTTTTAAATTACGGATTGAAATGATAAATATCCGTATCACTTGACCATAGGATAGAAAATTATATACAGGCACCGCGGTCTATATATATAAATATTTGAAATGATTTCTATGGTTTTGGAAAGGAACATACGATTTAATAAATATTAATTTTTGATAATATATAAATACTATTATATATATAGTTGAATTCTTGAATTTAAGCTATGTGTAAAATTGATTAATAAAAATGAGTTAAAATGAAGTTTGATTGTTTTATACTATATGGTTAAATACCAATTTAAGATATTGTATATATAGAGTTTTAAATGACTTAAATAAAATTAAGTTGGAAGATAAATATGGAATTGGTTTAAATTGAATTATTTAAGAATTGTACTTGAATAAATTTGATTTGAAGTTTAAACAAAAACAGAGATAGTAAAGGGTATGATTCTTATAACTTGATTTGATTTAAAGTAATTTAAATGAATGTAAAGTTGAGACAAATGAACTTATCAAGTTAAATAAATTGAAAGAACATCCAGTTGTTTGAAGTTAAAAGTTTTACTTAAATTATATTGGATTTATTAAGTAAACGTTTCAAATCTAAAGAATAGCTATTGAATTTGATATATATGAAATTATCAAAGAATTAGTTTTGAAATGGTGGAATATTTAAAGCTTTGAAATATATGGATTGAAATGGTTTATTTGGGATTTAAATCTATATTTGGAATTGATTGGTGAAGGTGAAGAACCTATTTTGTTATATAGATTAATTTGATATTTAAACCATTTAATTGGTGTAGTATGTTTCAAAGTTATGATTTTCAAGGTATTATAATTTGAAAGTATTATATTCAAGTGTTTTGATTCTAAATGTTATACTTTGGAAGTTCTATGATTTCGTAAAAAGGATATATTTTAAATAAAAATGATATTATACTGATTTGGGTTTACGAATGATATCAAATTGATTTAGTTTTTAAACAAAAATGATATCGTATTTATATGGTTTTGAAAAGGGATATTATATTCTGGTTTTAAAGTATAAACTATTTTGAAAAGACCGTGGTGTTATAATAACGACTGGTTGTTGAAGAGACCGGGATCGGAAGTTGTCATACTCTCTGCCAACTCTGAAAACCACTTTAACAACCGTGTACATGGTGGAGTTTCCAGAATGAAGTAGGATGGCGGCGACATTTCATTTGAGGTAAATACGTGGACCCAACTCCTGTGAGTTGGCATAAGGTGGCTAAAATAGGAGCGATTGACGGGTTAATGAGGTAGCACCTTTGATCGGACACATCCCTTCAATATTATACTTTGACTTTTGGATTGTTTCGGTGGCCACTTTTGATTGTTTTATTTGGGGGTGTGGCTCGAGGTGGGCGGTAGCTGTGCGCTACGTGTTACCACCGACCCGGAAGCATAATTGGTATATCTACCATGGCATTGCCTAGTTGTGCTGTGTCACCTACCCTAGCGCGCCTTGTACGGGTTTGCTTTTCTCCCGTAGCCCGTAGAATATTTAGGATAGTCTCCCGATCTGGAGATGCGCTGATACTGGATGGACTACTAGGACTATTACGTGTTAAGGGCTATATGGGTAACCCCTTAATGCTATAAAAAAATAAGTTTATTTTACTATTAGACACTATTATAATAGCCAAATATTACTACATAGTAAATAGTTTAACGGATCCGTAGGAGATGTGAATCCCGAGCATCTCTTAAGTTACTGCACTCACGGTAGACACTGGATAAGAGATGTTAAACCCCGTAAACATCTCCGACTCCATTACACTCATATTTATTTTAGTTGATTTAACTTACATAAGATCTTTTAGTTCTGACTCGAGTGTTTTGTCTTTTCAATTCGCTCTGGTCAGTCCGAGTGTTTCAGGATTTGAAGATTTTATTCTGAAGGACGAAGACGAAGAATAATTATTACTATTATCAATTATATTATTCCACTGCACCATTGTATTCCGCTGCATTAATTATTATTCTCTGGTATGTGTACTCTGATATGTATTGTATAAGTATAATCGAATATTTTGTAAACAGCTTCATGAACTGCATATTTGATTATTATAATTTTTCGTTCCGCTGCAAGATTCTATTTTGTTATTTCTATTTTTCTGTTTTTCTTATTTACCCCATAACAATCCGCCCCTCTGTATGGTTTAAGTCTGATATGTGTGGTTTATCGTCGATTTAAAGCATGCTGAAAAGCGGGACGTTACACATTTTTCGATACCATACGATTACTTTGTGATTGATTTGGTGGCCACCCTCGATTTGTTTATGAGAGTGTATTCCGAGGTGGGCGGTAGTAGCTGCTATGCGTTATCACCAGTCCGGGAGTGCAAATGGTAGAATCCTACCCTGGCATTGTCTCGAGTGTCATGTTCACATGCCATATCACACCTTCTACGACTTTGGTTTGTACCAAACCTATGGAGTGCCCTCTGATTAAACATCATAGAGGAGCTTACGCTACTGAATAGACTATGGGTATATATAAAATGTGATAAGGGGGATTTAAGTAACGCCTTAATGCTATTTTAATACTTTACTGTAGACACTATTATAATAGCATATTGTACTACATATTAGATAGTTTAACAGATCCTTAGGAGATAGTAATCCCAAACATCTCTTAAATTATACACTGATGTTAAACAATGGTTTGGAGATGGCAAACCTCGTAAACATCTCCGGCGCCATTACACTTATATTTACTTACTGTGTTTTAACTAAAATAAGATCTTTTAGCCATGACTCGAATATTTTGTCTTTTCAATTCACTCGGGTCAGTCTGAGCTTTTCAGTTTATCGAAGACTGCTTTCTGGACGATGAAGTTGAAGATTTAGTACTAGTATTATTTATTTCATTTATTCCATTACATCATACTGCTCCGTTGCATTATTATTCATTATTGTTGTATGAACACTGATTATGTACTGTAAAGTGTATTCAAATGTTATTTGTAAAACAGCTTTATGATATGTTTATTTGATTACTATAATTTGTCTTTCCGCTGTGAGATTCTGTGTTTTATTTGTTTCTTTCTCTGGTTTTTTTCTTATTTACCCCATAACAATCTGCCCTTTTGAAGGTTTGAGTCCGACGTGTGCGTTTTATCGTCGATTTAAAACAACAAAATATGTAGGTCGACAATTTGGGTGATTCCTTTTCGAAAACCCTTCAAACTAATTTTCTAAATAAAATATATTGAAGATAAAGATCTTCATGATGTAGGATTACTTGCCATTAGTCCCTAGAGGTGAAATTTACTATATCTAAGGGGGCAGTAGTACTCTGTTATGGAAAATCTTTGATTTGCAAGAATATGATTTGAAGTGAAGAAGGAAATCTTCTATTAACATTTAATAAATTATTTTGAAATATTTCCCTAAGTTAAAATTTATAACTTGAATATAAGAAATCATTGATTAAGATTAAAAGAATGATTTGGAAAAGTTTTCCTAAGTAAAAGAGAAAATGATTTGTAATCATTCCAGGATTTAAGAAAGGTTTAAATAAACCAAATGATTTGATAAACAAGGCTTAATGATTCCATATACTCTTGAAAAGAAAATGGAATAAATTGAAAAGAATATATCTAAGAAAGATATTTCATAAAAGATGAAGTAATTGATTGACGATTAATATCCACATATAACTTAACTTCTTTTTTTATCAATTATTGTTTTCGAAGGAACCGAGGTCGGATTTAGGCGATCCCTATCCGAAAACTACTTCGAACCAATGTATACGTTCAAAAGTGAAGGCATTGGAAGACGATGATTATTGAAGACCGAGGATCTTTATTGCATGAGGACTGCTTGTTGAAACTCTCTGGGTCCCTCCCGTTATAAAGGTTTTTTCATAGCAGTGGTCTCCTCGTTATGGAGATTTTTTGGATTGCAAGGGCTTCTCGTCTGGTAATGGCCAAGAAAAATGCCTTCGGTTTCGTTCAATCCCAATACGAACTTGTATAGATGAGTATTTGACATTATATTGCGGAGTCACAAACGTTGAATTTTACAAACGTACATCTGTTTGGTGGCAGAGAAAGCAACTTCTCTTAGCTTAACACCCTTTTTTGAGATGTATGAGCTTAGTGGTTATATGTTTGTGGAAGTCAAATAGTGATTATGGAATGACAACGTGGCATTCAAAGTGGAACCTGTTACGAAAAAGCGTGGCTTTGTATGAAAAGCGTGGCTTTTTCTTAGTTGAGCGTAACCTCACTCCCAAGCCTCACACCTCGAAAATGATACGAGAACTATGTTACATATTTCAGGCTGATTATGATGATGGTAGTGTATGATCCCTCAAGGTGACTGGCGGCGTATGATCTAGGTCACCAAGGTGTCCAAATGGGACCCGTATTGTATGGTATAGTGGCGTGTGAGTCCTTGCATGAGAAGCCACTGAATATAAAGAAGTGTGGCAATATGAGGAATAATAGTGTATGAGTCCTTGCACGAAAAACCACTGGATTCCGGTTGCTATGAGTGGTTATCGAGGTACCCTATCATGTTGGAAAATCCAATTTCAATACGAGCTTTACGGTTTTGATTGTATTCCCAAAACAGTTATAATGACTTGCAAAAATTTCATCTACCCCTTCTGATATCTTATATTCCATTTGGTATATTCCGTTGACCCAATCCGGATATATTACCTTAGACTTAGTCCTGGTATTGATACCTTATTTGAATAATTTTATTTGAAAGATGTTTTCCAAAAGACTGTCGTCAAATATAATATCAAATTATTTTGGTAATAAAAGTGTTTTGGTTATCATAAGGTAAAAACCCATCCATATTTATGTGTAGGCATGGTATTATGAGATACCCTTCTTGTCAAAGGTTTTGATAACATCATCATGATCTATACATTTTGAATTTCATGTATCTTACACTGGTTTATCAAGCCTGATCTGGATATTTAATACTTGGGTAAAATCCGAGTAGTTTCAGGTTTAGTTGAAGATGGTTGGAGTTTCCATAGGAGAGTTGAAGATATTCATCATCGTATGGACATTCTATTATCCGCTACATCTATTTCATTTGTTTTGTCATTTGTCAGTATTTGTAAGGGCATGTGTTATAACTGTCCAGGCTGAATTTAGGTTAGACTTTGATATTGTATTTAAAATTTTCCGTTGTAAAGATTATGGTTGAAATAATATATGTTATTCCATTCGTGTGGGATTTTCTTCTGTCTCTATTTTCTTTCTACCCTTAATGATCTGTCTTTTCATGCAGTTTGAGTTAGACACGTGTTGTTTATTATCGACTCAAAAGGTATGAAAAATGGGCCATTACATTTAGTATCAAAGCTGAAGGTTAAGCAAGAACTTTGGCTTTGGTGGGGTATAGACTCATCAAAGATAGGGTTAGTAATACCGTAGGATGAGTAACTCATTATTGATAGGGTTAGTAGCACCCTAGAATGAGTTTGAGTGTATTATATATATATATGAGTGCATATTTGTTAGTGAATATAAAAATGTTTTATGTTGATTTATTGGTTGAGCGTTTTATAAATTCTGGTCGATAGGGAAAGTACAACTATATTGATAAGTATTTCTAAACTCTTAACAAGGCATATCGACACACTATTTTGAAAAGATTATATTTATCTATAAAGGAATGTCTTTCAAAAGATATAAAATTTTGTGTGGTTTAGAAAATTTATAAAATACATTCCCTTAGGGAAGTCCCACGGATTAGGTCTTGATATGTCTAGTGATGATTAAAATAATCTTCTAAGTATTAAGCATATGTTGTCTTGGGTAAACGGTATTGAACACTTGGTAAATTGTTTTTCTTATCATTAGAGGATGAAGGCAAGTTCAAATCCAAACAAGTTGAGTTAAGTATTTAGATAAAAGATGTTTAATACAATGAGATAGAAATTGTATGAGCACTTCTAATCTTGTCTTGGAATATAACTTAGGGGAAGAATGGCTTATTATATGTCGAGTGATGGGTTTTGGATGACTCCAAAGCAGGCATGAAGAGCACATGCAGAATGAGAAGCAGAAGAGAAACAAAAACTAGGAGTGTATGCTGGCATCTACTGCTTTAGGTGTTTTCAAGAAGGGCATTATGCAGTTTGTTGTGATAGGAAAATAAAGAAACAGATGGAAGAAAAACCTGTTTGAAAATATATACGCTGTTTTAAGTGTAAGATGCTAGGACGTTTTCTACATGATTCCTCTAGAACAAAGAAGAAACCCAAAGCCCCAGAGGAGGGAAAAGTGTTGTTATCGGTGCAAAGAATTAGGACATATAGTCAAAGATTTCCATTTAAAGAAAGGAGAAAAGTCGGCTAAGGAACATACCATTTAGATAGTCATGATTTCATGGCCTTGTAGATCATGTTATAAATATGGACATTCAAAGAAGGACTGTCCAAAGGAAAAGACAGATGACTTAAGCCCTAAAGAAAAAGCACCGTGTACCTCAGAGGAAGTCCAAGAATAGTATATATAGTAGTTCAAATATCTATAATGAAAATGTAAAATAAGTTGTATCCCTTAGAAATTGTCTCTTAAATTTTGCAATATAAGCTAGGGTTTGAAGTGAATGTATGAATACGATGTTAAGTAATAAACTTCCTTTTGATTGTCCTATCGATTCACTTCTTCAATCTTATATCTGATCAAATCTAATAAGATATTTATAAATAAAAAGTTCAAAGAAATATTATAAATAAATAGCTTTATCAAAAAATAAAAAAATAAAAAAAAAGCGTTTGAAGTTTAGAAAATTATTTAAGAATATACCTTGTAAGAATATATTGTATAAAATAAAGAAAAGGATGAAACTAAGGAAATTTTATCACAGTCTTTTGAAAAAGTTTAAAGAAATAAAGGAAGGTTAGTTAAATATGAGATAATTTTGGAGATAAAATTTATAATAAGATGTATTAACAAAGAAAATTCAAAAAGAGTTTTGAAATAAAATTTTAATGATGTATTTGAAATAAAAGATAATTGATTTATTTTTAAAAGAAGACATAGATTAGATATTTTGGGAATAATAATGTGTGTCATAATAAATAATTAGTGGGATTATATAAAGAAGCACCTTTATAAAATGTTTGAACTTAATACAAAAGTTTTTATGAAAGTTTTTGAAAGATAATAAATACATACATTATAGGTAGATCATTTCATCACACAAATTTTGACCTAGAAGCTTGATCAGAGTCCGCACTGGAGGACCGGGGGATCGATACTAGTTCGAAAATAAAATTGTGTATTCGAATATGAGATTGAATAAGATATTTCATACGAATTATTTGTGTATATTATATGGA
The DNA here is from genome assembly GCA_030765085.1 of Allium cepa. Lineage (NCBI taxonomy): Eukaryota > Viridiplantae > Streptophyta > Magnoliopsida > Asparagales > Amaryllidaceae > Allium > Allium cepa. Next base: position 506,648,370 of record CM060929.1, read on the forward strand.
ATTAAGTTTAAAATAAACATTTTAGGCAAAACTTCTGTTTTTGGTAATTTCGAGGACGAAATTCTTTTAAGGAGGGGAGAATGTAATGACCTAGAAATTGACCACTTTAATATATACTATTTAAAGTGATTTTTAATATAAATTAGGTAAGGTTATATGATTCAAACAATATTAGATATGATTTGGAAAGAGAAGTATACACAAAAATAACAACATTTTCCTATATCGACAAAAGTGACAAAATGCTGATTTTAGAAAAGTATGTTTCAATGGTTAAATAAATTATTTCAATTTATTTATAAGTGTTTATATTTTTAAATAACATTATACAAATTTATTTTTAAATTTGATTTACATATGAAAATAGTTTAACTAAAACGTCAAAATGTGAACGTAAAACATTTTGTCGAAAACCAACGTTTTGTCGATTAAAAGTTGTCGCAGCATTGGCACACCTATATTTTCTTATATATGACCATATATTCAAATAGTATAAGTATAAATTAATTCACTAATCTAGTTTACTTTTACTAAACAAGGTTAACAATTAAGAAAAAGTAAGCACAAAAAGGAAAAAATGATTTACTTTTGTAAAATAAAGTTAGAAAATTCTTTGATTTAATGTATGGCTAAGTAAGATTTGATTTGACTAATAAAATATTTAAATTTAACATTATATTTACTTAAACATCTAATCAACATTAACGAATGTCACATCCATGTTTTCTTTAAACATAATTATTACATAAACTTCATATCTCATTTACACACTTCCTTTTCATGTCAAATCTACATCAAATACATGTTTAATCATACATTGAAAAGAGTGTTTTAGTGTACTCAAAGACAAAATTTGATTTGATATAGAGGGTATTTTGGTCTTTTGGTTTAATGGTAGTAAAGTAATTTTGGTTGTAAACTTCAACTATAAATAGCACCACATATTTCCACTTTATTTTACATAGTTCTACATATTCTTCTTCCTTTCTAAAGCTTTCTAAAAGTTCTCTAGTGGCTTCTATACCTTAGGAAAATAATAATAAAATATTAGAAAAATTAAAGAGAAAATAAAGTATTCCACTTCAAAATTAAGTGCAAACCACCTCTTTTTCCACAACCCATGGGCCCACCTTCCTCCATCCCTAGTTGAGCCTTCCATTCCCCCTAGCCATGGCCATGAGCCAATTTTCCCTCCCAAGGTCAAGGCCGAGCACATCAAGAAGGAGGAGCAAGTTCAAGGAGCTCCGGAGCAAGAAAAAGAGAAGAAAGTACTGTTGGAATCGATTCAGGAATCTACATAAAAGATTGGAGGAGTTGAACTAATTGTGAGTATTTATATTTTAAATTACTAATTCTTAAAGAAATATTTCAAGTTGATCATATGAAAAGTTCTTTATGTATTGTGTAACGTCCCGCCTTTTCGCACGCTTTAAATCGACGCACGTGCCAATTCAAACCATACGGAAGGGCGGATTGTTATGGGGTAAATAGGAAAACTAAGAAAGAAATAAAACAAAACAGAATCTCACAGCGGAAGGAAAAATATAATAATCAAAAATACAGTTCATGAAGCTGTTTTTCAGAATATTTAATTATACTTACAATATATATCAGAGTTATACATACCATAGAATATCAATAATGCAGCGGAATACAATAGTGTAGTGGAATAATATAGTAGACAATGGTACTACTAATCGTCATCTTCTTCCTCTAGAAAAAATCTTCAAATCCTGAAACGCTCAGACTGACCCGAGTGAATTGAAAAGGAAAAAAACTCGAGTCAGAACTAAAAGATCTTATGTAAGTTAAATTAACTGAAATAAATACGAATGTAACGGCGTCGGAGATGTTTACGGGGTTTGACATCTCCTATCCAGTGTCTAACGTGAGTGCAGTAACTCAAGAGATGCTCGAGATTCACATCTCCTAAGGATCCGTTAAACTATTTACTATGTAGTAATATTTCGCTATTATAGTAATGTCTATAGTAAAATAAACATACTTTTAAATAGCGTTAAGAAGTGACCCAATATTCCCCTTAACACGTAATAGTCCCTGTAGTCCATCCGATATCATAGTCCCTCCTGATCGGGAAGCCACCAGAGGATACCACACGAGCTACGGGAGAAAAGCAAACTCGTATAAGGCGCGATAGGGTAGGTGACACGGCACAACTAGGCAATGCCAGGGTAGATGTACCAATTACGCATCCAGGTCGGTGGTAACGTGTAGCGCGCAGCTACCGCCCACCTCGAGCCACACCCCTAAATAAAAAAAATCAAAAGTGGCCATCGAATCAATCCAAAAGTCAAAGTATAATATCGAAGGGATGTGTCCGATCAAAGGTGCTACCTCATTGGCCTGAGAATTGCTCATGTTTTAGCCACCTTATGCCAACTCACAGGAGTCGGGTCCATGTATTTACCTCAAAGGAAACGCTGCCGCCATCCTACTTCATTCTGGAATCTCCACCGCGTACACGGTTGTTAAAGTGGTTTTCAGAGTTGGCAGAGAGTATGAAAACTTCCGATCCCGGTCTCTTCAACAACCAAACGTTATTATAACACCGCGGTCTTTTCAACATAGTTTATACTTTAAAACCAGAATAAAATATCCATTTCAAAACCATATAAATACGATATCTTTCTATTTTAAAACCCAAATCAATATGATATCATTTTTATTTCAAATATTTTTAAAAAAAAAATCATAGTACTTTCAAATATATATACCTTAAACCCATTGCTTCGAAACATAATTTTCAATACTTAAATGGTTTAATAATAAATTACTTTATAAAGTAAATTAGCTTTTTAATTTCTCAAATCAATTTCAAAAACAGATTTGAATTCCCAATTAAATCATTTAAATTTCCATATATTTCAAAGTTTTAAATATTCCACCATTTCAAAACTAATTTTTTAATTCATATATATATGCCAAATTCACTTTACTATTATTTCGTTTTGAAATACTTACTTAATAAATCCAGTATCCTTTAAATAAAACTTTCAAATTCAATAATTGAATATTCCTCAAATTATTTAGACTAGATATATTCATTTAAATCATCTTAAACCCGAATTTAGTTATAACAACCTATTCTTTTTAAATCTAAATTTCAATAAGATGTTAGTTAAATAAAATCTCAAATCAATTTCAAAATTATCTTCTCGACTTTGATTTTTAAAAATCAATATAAACTCTATATTGGAATATAATTTAAGTAAACACTTATCCATAATATATTTTAATAAAATCAACTTTATTATTAAACTTACTTCATACTTTGAACAATTTTAGACATAGCTTAAAACCAAGAATTTAACTATATACAAAATAACCTTTATCAAATATCCGAAATCAATATCTCATAAAACCATATATATATTTCTTTACAAAACCATAGAAAATCATTTCAAAATATTTTTATATATATATCACGGTGTCTGTATAAAATTTTCTATCCTATGGTCAAGTGATACGGATATTTATCATTTCAATCCGTAATTTAAAATAAAAATTACAGTTATATATCATTTCAAACCGCAATCTCGAATGAAATGAAAATGCATAATAACTTGCAGTTTATAACAATATAAAATACAACATCCATTCATCCAATATCAACCATCAACCATTTATCACAATCATCATCCAAATTCAGAAAATACATCAATATATAACAGGTGATATGTGACGCCCCACCTCTGTACCCACGCTAGCCAAGAACACTACGGTGTAATGCTGTCAACTAGCGCGGAGAATAAGGCTGTTAAGGAGCGGCCATCAGTAGTTAGGCCTTACACTAGTATTGATTACCTCGATAGGAGTGGTATATATATATATATATATATATATATTCTTTCCTTTTTCATCTCTGATTTATTTTCTCCCATCGAAATACCCCAATTCCAGTATAAAACGAACTACGATGGTTTATAATAGTTTAGAACGAAATATATAATAATAACACAGATAATTATATTTGCAAAACACAGATAAAACAGAAAATCTCATATATATATATAATATCTGATGTCAGTTTCAATACATTTGACACGGTACATATGATACAACTACAACAGTCAACTCAGGAAGTTACATATGCAAGTACATTAACGTATATAATATACATGAATACATATCTTCCAATACAATTATATTGACTACTATAAATGACGACGACGACTCCAAAAGATATGAAAGAACTTCATAGCTCTAGCAGCAACCCCAAAGCAGAATATCTACAACCTGTAAATACTCGGTCTGACCCGAGTATTAGATTCAAAAGAAAATAATACTCGGGTCAGTCTAATTCAAACTCGGTTATTAGTGCACAAAAGCAATAATAATTAAATAATGAATAGACGACAGTAATTAAACCAAATCAGAATGCAATTCAGAATATTGAATTGAATAAACAAAACAGTTCAAACCATTGAAATATCAATTAAAATATTAATTTGAGTAGGGCTGCAGTACACGCACGCGTGCACTGCCTCGCCACTACAGCATATGGAAATACTCGAAAGATCCAAAAAATCAAAAGCAATTAGAATATCAACAAAAGCAATACCGTGTGGCTATAGTTCACGCTTGCGTGCACTGCCTTGCCACAACAGTGATGATATACCCAATGAATACTGTGTGGCTGCAGTTCACGCTTGCGTGCACTGCCTTGCCACTACAGTGATGATGTACCCAATGAAAATTCACAAACAAACACAAGATCAAACCCGAGTCATCGGATTCAACACAAGTGTAATTCGAAAATCAATCCAAATGCACATGGCAGTGACATGATGAAACAGTGCTAACAAATAAATAAAGGCAGTGGTCAAGCTAATGTTACATGCACTCGAGCTCAAGACAATATATCGCAAATACAACTGCAATAGCAAGTTAATATGCAACTATGTACAAAGCAACTAAAATCAAGTGCATATGTGAAATGCAGCACCACTACACTACACCAGATTCCCAAAAACACAAGTTCATATGCATAGACTCGAAGCTATGCACACACATGGTCGGATTTCAAGTGAACCCATATCAGAAGCAACAGTGAAGACCAACCATGTGCATCCATTCAAACCAGTTCAAGTTCGAGTTAAGCCTTTCAACATGAAACATGAAGATTCAAATACATGAACACATATATCGGTTCAGAGGCATGAACAAGACAAAGTACAGACACATAAATAATCATATGCAAGGCTACCATGACCAGATAAGTGAAACAACAAATTGCAGACTCGATGCTTCAGTGGACATAAGCACAATGCAAATACGATGAGACAACACATAACTCGAACAATGGTCAACCATACATGCATACCCACATACGAATGTATGTATGCATATATATACAGATAAGTCACTGTAAGTTATATCAATGTACACAATCAAAAGAAATAAAACAAGACCACTGATCAAGTGAAGCCTCATCCAAGACACGGTGCAGGCAAATTTAACTCGAAGGAAATCAAGTTCAAATGTCAGTTCACACGAATATGCAAATATGCTACATGGAATAGAGAATGCACATTTGAAATGCAACGAGACTTCAAAATGCACAAGGAAAAAGATGCACATACATGAACCAGAGGATTCCGGCTCAGCATGGTAAAGGTAGAGGTCAAGTCACTAATAACATGACTCGACTCAACTGCCAAACAACTCAATGAAGCCACAGTAACACGAAGCAACAATCGACACAAATCCAATCCAATGCAATGCATCACAAGTACAGATGCATGCACCAGTGGAATAAAAATGTCGCAGACTGTTCATGAATGCAACTAGAAATAATCAGACTTCCAGCTAAGCAAGGGATCAGTAAAATAGTGACTACAACATAACAGTGACAACTATTCAAGCTGAAACTGGATCAGTAAGCAAAACCAAAGTCATGTATAAATGTTACAACATCAATGACCAGATTATTACACGAATCTGCACTGAAACAAAGAATAGCCAGAACCAAACTACACTACAGATATCAGTGCACATGATCTGGCAACCAAAATGTACAAGACAAATGAAGAGCAGCAACAATGACGAACCAGTGCCAAAGTCAAACAATTCAAACCAGAGAATACACACAAAAGCGCAATCACCATCACGGTCAAGTAAATGAACAAGGTCAAGTTCAACAGTAGTTTTCAAGTGATAAAAGTCGACAATGTTCCAAGCAAAAAAATCAATGTCGTGCTTTACCTAAATCGAACAAGTCAAAAAAAATTGAAGTCGTGGCCAACTAATAACCAAAGTCCATAGAATACAGTACAGTATCAAAACAATGATGATGGCCGAAGCCCCCAAAATTCATAACCACAAAACAAAATCTAACGAGAGGCATTGTACTAAGTTGAAAAGAACCCAAAACCCATCGATCGAAGTTAACCAGAAGCGAAAACAAATCTTGAAGAAGTCAGCTAAATCTCAGGCAAAGAACATAAATCAGACGGCGAGCAAATTGAATCAACAACCTCAAACAATTGAATACGAACGAAAATCACTGAATTTGTACCTTGAATAAGCATGATGTATGAATTAGATGTGAGTGGATTACTCACCTTTTCAATTGATCGAGAATTGAGGCCGTGGCAACACGAAGTTGTTCCAAAAATCCAAGAATCGAAACCCTAGCAGCCACGAAGAATTGGAGCCGCCATTTTCGTTTCTTTTATTTCGTATGCTAGGATTTTTTCGAACGAATGAGAAAAAATGAAAGGGGGGAAGCGGGTACGCCATTATGTCAATGAAAAGGAAATAAGCCCAATCAAAATAAAAAGGGAACAAGTCAATATAAATTTAAAGCCCGTATTTCCTTAACAAATTATTTAAAGAATTTTAATTCGAATTTTAAAACTCCAAATGGGCAATTAGCGAAAATATTAATCGTTTAATGTCGAATATCAAATGATGCTAAATACCGGGTTGTTACATAATAAATAACAGGTATCAACTATCAGTTTATATTCAAAATATGTTATAACTGTTTAACTAGCAGTTTATATGCAATAAATAAATAACAATTTAACTGGCAGTTAATATGCAATGAATAATTAAGTAACAATTAAATTAAATAATTAAATTTTACCGGGATGATGATTAAAATATGCCAAACAAGCATAAATAAATTTCAAATCACATCATATATCAATTTAACAAACATAAGAAATTTAAGAAGTTGTGAGTGGGTTAAAACACTCACCTTTTGAATTTAAATTGAATTTAAATCCAATTTAAACCCAAAAATTCAACAGCCTCAGAATCTACCCAAACTAGCATCAAAATCTCCGGAATTTAAATACGATCCTGACCCAAGAAACCGCGCATAAATTCAAGGTTGTATGAGAAAGTTATGATTATTTGAACGAATTGAAATCAAAAATAAAAATAAACAGAAATAAATAACAAAACCTTATCGACTATGCCACGTCATTCACCTGCGTTTCCATCTCCCAGGCGTGCAAAAGAAAACCAACGCAACACTGAAGCCAAAAATCGCGCGCAACCTTCTGACACGCGATCCATTAGAGCCGCAGCTCGAGACTCCACAGCCGCCGCGACTTCGCTTAGGCCACCGCCTCACTCGATGAAACCCCCACTTCGGCCCGATCGTGAAAAGAAGCATCGACCGCCTTTATGCTTTAAACCCTAATCAAAAATTGCCGCCCATCCAACCATTGATTCGTCAAACCAATCATCAAGATGCAATCCCCTCGGCTTCCTCTCCAAAACCCAGAAAGGGTTTGTCGATCGTCACAATCCATCGACGATCAACGAACGGTCGTGAATGTTTGCTCGATTTCTGGCCAAATCGAACCTCGAATTGAAAAAGGAATTTCAGATCTGAGTTACGCTCTTCGAGGGCTTCGAATCCATATATAATTTGCTATATTTTGTGGAGTTTGAATTTTGGCTTTGATTTTGAATTTGATTTGTTTTTGGATTTAGAATTTGTTTGTCTGCCATTGGGAAGGAGGAGTTGAGAAGAAGATGTGCGTACAGAAAAATGAGAATGAGGGAACTTAGGGTTTATAACAACATATTTAAAGATAGATTTTAAATAGAATGGATCAGGTAAAATAGATCTACGCGTTAACGACGAAATGGCCCAAAAAGCCCGTTCTTACTCCGGAACGAAATTGGTTCAACCCATATATCAAAATAGGTGTTTTTAAATATTCTAAACGCGATGAAATAAATTTCAAATCCAAATTCCATCGTATGAAGAAGTTATGCTAAAATCAATTTTTTTCAAATTGATTTCAATTTCATTTATTTCAAGGCGTTTCGAGTCCGTACGATCAAATGACAAGTCCGATCGCTACGAAACTTGAAATCCTACAATAATTCGCTGTTACGGATCCGATGAAACTGGTTTCGTCGAAATCCGAATCAGTGGCCAAAATGGCTAATTTTCCATTAATTAAATCAGTAATTAATTAATTAAATCCAATTCTAAATTTCAATATTAAAATTGAATTTTTTTATCACTTTTGTAACGATCCCGAATTTTAATCAATTTTAAATTAATAATTAAATTATTTTTGATTTAAAATTTTAAAATTTATAGATAAATTGATTTGAAAATTATCAAAATGAAGTCTTTAAAATAAAATATACTTTATAAATACTGAGCATAAGTAAATAAAATAAATACGTATAGCTAAAATTTAAAACAACACATTAAGTAGAATATATAAAGTAATAAAATATTTATATATGTAAAATGCAAGATAATAAATATACTACAAAAATAAATAAATATACAAGACAATTTGTAAGGAAGGCAATTTAAATACTTAAGCTAAAAATTCTTGAAAGCAACCAGACAAATAAAATATATTGTAAAGAAATGACAAAACAAAGTTTAAATATAAAGTGATAAAACAAAGCCATAAGATGAGAAATAAGCAAATACTAAATTCATAAGTTAAAATTTTATAACATAACTAAAACTACTTTATATGTATATTTATATGCATGCAAGTATCTTTAGCCACTAAAGCTAGATCATAGCAGCCATCAAAATGTAAACCATCAGCCACCAGAGGAAGATCTGCATAGTTGGTAAAGCAAGAAAGAAAAATACATAAGTCTAAGCTAGCAAATAAGATAAGCATGTACACAACAACAATTAATGCAACATGCCTCCAATACAATTCAGCCACGCTTATTAAATAAACAAAGCAAACAAAGTATCATCAGCCACAAAATCAAAACTGCATAGTCAACAAGTATGAGCAAAATATTATTAAAGTGCAAACAATATAAGTATGAAGACATGTAGTACATTAGCATTTAATGCCATCATCTTGGTAACAACATTGTGTCAATTCAAATTGTTTTAAAAAAATCATCTCAGCCGAAGTACATACAACAACTTCAACCATGCCTAGAGTACAAAACAATATTTTAACCTGTAAGCTTTCTTTATATTTATCAAACTACTTCATTTCCTATATCAAACATCTTTCATCATTTCGTTCCTTCAAGCTAAGGAAATCTGAAGACAATACCATCTTAAAACTCAAACATAAATAAAACATCAATTTAAGATATCAAAACCATACAAAAAAATCAGAGAAATCAAGAAGATTTCAACTTGCCAGTGTCAAAATCTGTTTCAACATAGCTGCTCTGTCATTTCTGGAAACAACATGCTCTGCTTTTTCCTTCTTTGTTCTTCAAGAGACAGGTGAGCAGACCCTTCGACCCTGTTTTAATCTCTTGATATCTGAAGTTTTACTTGAAAAAAGAGTTGAATATGCTTGTATGTAACTGCCTGCATGTGTTTAGATAGGTAGAAAAAAAATGGTGTGCATGTTTACATATATATACATAAGTATGTCTCTGTCATATACAGGCTTAAGCACAACCAAAATTTAATTCAATTCTCTGTACAATCAATTTTAGACCAGTATGTTTAAAGGTAAAAGGACTACAGCGTGTTAATGAGAATTTCAAAAATATTTACAGTGATTCATTTTAAGTTTATATCTCAGGAATTTAGAAAGAACATTGGGAAATTTAAAACATGTAATTTTCAACCATCACAATTTCTTGATTTATTTATATAACTCTAATCCTTACTGTAAGACAAGATTTTTAAAACAAAATTTGGGATTTTTAGTTATGTATGCTATGAGCAGTTTGGAGATGAGCGTGTGAGGCATTTCGATCGAATCCTGGTGATCAAGTGGACTGGAGAGGTCGGGTTTCTGTCTGGAGGTGGAGGAGTCTACCGTGGGTCAGGAAAAAATGAAGCGGCGGTGGTCAGACCACGGTGGCGGCGGCGGCGAGCGTTTAACATTTCTAAACCTAGTTTTGTAAGGTCGAAGCTTTTTGGTTCGTTCATCCTATAGAAAGCATCGAGTTGCACGTCATTGGAGGGGGAAGAAGCTAGGTGGGTGGCGGAGTGGTGACCGGAGTTTGGAGCCGCCTAGTGATCGGAACGCCGAGAACTTGGCATTGACAGGTTCGAAGGGGGGGTAGCTGTGTAAGTTTCCAGGTTTTGACTTTTTGCTCGATTCGCATTCGGGGCTGAGGGTGATGGTTCGAACGATGGAAGTGGGTTCAAGGAGGGGTTGTCGACCTGTTCGACATCGTGGCGACGATCGAAGCCGGCCAACGACCATGTGCACGTGCACGGTGCAGCAGTGTGGGTTCTGTAATTTTATAACCAGGTTTTCAAAATAAATGTTAAGTCCCAAAGTAAAGTAACCAAGTTCAAGATAAAAGAATTTATTATTTCAGTATGAATATGAAGTCATGGGTTTGAAATTTAGTTTGTTTTGATTTGAAGAATTTGTCTCTGTTGATTCAAAATCAAGGGGTGGAAATTGGTAAGGATTAAGATGAGGGTACTTTAAATCGTAACTAATAAAAAGGTCTTAAGTGCTTTGAATAAGTTAACTACCTTCTTTCCATTTAAATGATAATTAAAGAAGTTTACTTAAGAGTCAATTGATTGTCTTATAATTAATTAATTTAATAATAATCTTCGTAATAGTTTAAATGAAATTACTTAATGGGAAGTAATTAAGGAATTAATGACTTATTGTAATTAATTGAGTAATTTGATTAATTTGAATTAATTTAGTTTAATTAATTTGGATTTAATCACTTGATATTTGGAAGTATAATCGCCTGGAGAAGTAATTGATGGATAATTATTGGAGGAAATTAATTGGATGATGTTTGTTAATAAAAGTAATTGGAGTATAATTACTTGAAATTAATCGAGAGGCAACTAAGGATTTTTAATTAAATATAAATTAATGTTTAAAAGTTGATTAATCAAGTGGTTGAGCAATAATTAATTCAAGAATAATGTGATAAATCAATTAAAGTAATAAATTTAAGATTTATTTTTATAGTTAAAGGTTAGTTAACTAAAGAAAATGATTAAAGATAAATTAATTAGTCAAAAGGAGATAAATTAAAGATTAATTAATAAATATGATAAATTAAGTATAATTTAATTAATTAAGGTAATTGATAAATTAATTTATATTAAATGAATTTGAAAATTAATTCATCAGGATTGGATAACCAATTCATAAGTAATAAATTTACTAGGAAATAAATTGAATTGATTAGGATTAAACAATTAATTAATCCTGCTTACAAATGTTTATTGAATGCTTATGAATGATTGTATTGTATGAAATGCCTTGAATTGATTATCCTATCTGATTTGTGATATTTTGCTCTGTAGATTGAGCAGTGTATATTTATTTGCATTTGTATATTATCTGTGAATCTGTGAATGGACGATGAGCGTTATAGTTTATATCGCTTATCAACTATATTTCTGTGTTTTAATCTGTGATGATTGATGATGTGGTACTTTTATTGTGTTAAACCCCTGGACCACACCATACACACACAAATATGAATTTCACGAGGAAATCGATTAAGTCACAGATTTTTGAAAATAGTTTTGAATTTGAATTTTTAAATTCAAATGGTTTGAAAATGGGATTTGGTTTAAATGTGAAAAGCTTTTGAAAATGAAATTTCAAAGATGAAATTTATTTTGAATAACTTGATAAAGTTTGAAATTTAAATAATTTGATTTAAATTTAAATTCAAAATTTGAAATTGAATTCTATGATTTAAAACTAGGGATTAAAAATGTTATACCAGTTATATATGGGTTAAACTATTTTAAAAGTATTGATTTGGGGATGTGAATAGAATTCAAGGGCTTTAACTCGTGTAAATATAATTGGATTTTTCTGAAACGAAAACTGTTGCTTTCAAATAATAAAAGCTTTCACATAAGAAATGAATGTCCAATTTGGGTTAAAAAGAATTTCAAGTTTGAGAATGAAGATAATTTCCAAGTTATGAAAATGATTTTTGAAAGCTATTAGTTGAATCTTTGATTTAAAGATTCAACAATTTAATTGAATTTTGAAAGTTATAGGTTAAATCTTTGTAAAGATTTAATGAGTTAATCCAATTGGAATGGAAACTGTTTTGAAATCTACGAATTGATCTTTGTGAAATAAATCTTTTTGTAATATAAAGATTTGAAATGGTAATTGGTTTAAACCATTTGAAGAAAAGTTTTGGGTTTTAAGTTGTGACTTAATTGAAATCCCAATATCCATATGTTTTTGGAATATTGCGCTCACTGTTCGGTTTAGCCGGGAGAGGACCTTTTGTGTCATATATCCCATTTCGAATATGTGATATGTCGTTATGGATAACATTTGAAGACCGGTGTTGAAGACTGGATATTTTTGAAAATGTAAGGACAACTCGTCGAATGTCTTTGCATCGACTTGTCCCCGGTATAGAGACTCCATATGTGATGGGAAGTCCGAATGTGATTAGTGAATATCCGGATTGCAAGGACTTCTTTGTAAGTGCCTTCGGTTCTGTTCGAGCCCGGAACAGACTTGTATGGATAGTATGTCTGACATTACAAATTGAGATATAAAGCTGATTTCTTTCAAATATTTTTCTGTTGGTGGCGGAGAATTTATTCTCTTTGCTTAACACCCTTCTCTGAGACGTACGAGCTCAGAGGTTATGTAGTTGATGGTTATCAGCGATATATTCCTGATTTGGTAATGTGACATGCTGAGTGTTGCTGTGAAATGATCATTGTGTTGATCATTTGTGATAGGATCATTTATTTGATCGCCTATCTTGGTGATCATTTCTATGATCATTTGTTGACCCAAAGCACGACTTTTGTATAAAGTGTGTTTTTGTGGACGTGACTTCGTCGAGCCTCACACCCCGAAAATGGTCAAAACAGGAAAGATGCAGCAAGGTTATGAGGGGTAGCTCCCTTTAGGGTATGTGCATTTCCTTCTGGAAAAGGGTGGTATCATGGTATGGAGCCCAGATACTTACTCATGTGGAAACACTTTATTATGATTGTGTGATGATGGTGATGAGCGCTCGGTTAAAGGTCCCAAAGGACCGGAGGATGGCATACTCGTGTCAGTAGTTACCCAGTTAGGGGTAACCCGGCCTTGTGTTGGCAGAGATCCGGTTTGGTTCTCGAGGACGTCCTTCCAGAGGCGTTCTCATGTGGCAATGGGAAGTTCCTTGGCCTGACCATTTGTTGGAAATCCAAAGAAACAACACGAGACTTGTACGGTTTTAGTTGTAGAACCTGCCATGGAATGTGGCGGTAACCTGCTATTGAACATGGTTAGCTATAGTAGGCATAGTCGAAATGTCTATGTTGGCTAAGATTTATATCTTTACTTTCGAAATGAATTTTTCCTACACTATGCACTAGTAATAATATCAAATGTTCTTTTAATTGCGTATCAAGCATCTTTGACTATCATAAGGAGAAATCTCCTCCGATTCTGCGTTTGCATTGTGTGTGTGTGCGGGAGGCCTTATGGTAGTCTCATTTTTAAAAAGCATTGCGAATTGACTTTGAAAATCTTTTGTTGAATGTTTTAAAAGATAAACTGTTTTCGTTGCTCACACCAGTCCCACGACTGATCCGGAGTTTATTGTTTCTTTCCTAAACTCTGGGTGCTCATTATTTTTTACATGAGCAGTTTAGAGTTGGGTTTTTCAGATAGTCAGATTAGTAGGTTATCTGGAGCTAGTTCAGTCTTTGGATCACACCGCACTTGCTTATCTTTGTGCATCGTTATTGGGAGTTCGAGCTATTGCTGGATTGATTCTTGGAGATGGAGTTGCAGTTCTCGGAGTTCTCTTTTGAAGACTGTCTTAGAGTTATATTGTTCCGCTGCTAGATGTCATCTATTTTCTTTTCCGCTGCTATTTATTGTATCATATCTCTGATGTATATTGATATCTATTGGATCATCTGGTGTATCAGATATTGTATCAAAGCTGTATATCAATGTATTATTCTTTTATTCCGCTGTGTTATTTACTTAATGTTGTTATAAGCTCCGGCGAATCGGATTTGAACGGTCGAATCTATGGCATTCGAATACGATATGAAGTATGGATGTCAATTTTCGAGCGGGCAAAATCCGAAACGTTACATTTGGTATCAGAGCTAAGGTTGAACTTTAGCTCAGGAGTATAACACGTTAAGTAGCTCATTAGAGATAGGGTGAAGCATCCCTAGAATGAGTAATCCCTAAGATATCCGTTTGAATGCCTCAGTAAATTCTCTTACTATCCACTGATAGTGAGTATGAGTGCAACAAGAGGACGAGATAGGGGACAGGGAAATACGACTATAATTGGTCAATGATCTGTAACAACAGTGGAAACAATCTTTCTCTGTCAATCTCCTTTGATTCGTCTTTCCAAATTCTTTTGATTGCTTCGTGACCGCTCCAGAAGAAGTTTTGGTGGGATGATGGCCCTACGAATCGTTGGAGGAAATCCTTACTTCGTATCTTCATCGGTTTCTTATTAGCTTTTTGATTGAAAATTTAATGAATATGAATTTGAAAATTGAAATTGAAAATTTTAAATAAATTGGAAATTTTAAATTGAGTTAAAATTGATTAATAGAATATGAAGGATAATTTGAATAGTATCGATAAAACGATTTCGTTTAAAACCGAATTTGAAATTCTATTATAATTTCTTGTATCTATTGTTAATATTCTGATTTTGTAAGCCAAATGTAGAATTGGTATCTAGTTTGATCTGAAAGGATATTTCTCTATCTTTCATCTATCCTTATTGTTTCCGTGCCTGCGAATTTCGAGGACGAAATTCTTTTAAGGGGGAAGTCTGTAACGATCCCGAATTTTAATCAATTTTAAATTAATAATTAAATTATTTTTGATTTAAAATTTTAAAATTTATTGATAAATTGATTTGAAAATTATCAAAATAAAGTCTTTAAAATAAAATATACTTTATAAATACTGAGCATAAGTAAATAAAATAAATACGTATAACTAAAATTTAAAACGACACATTAAGTAGAATATATAAAGTAATAAAATATTTATATATGTAAAATGCAAGATAATAAATATACTACAAAAATAAATAAATATACAAGACAATTTGTAAGGAAGGCAATTTAAATACTTAAGCTAAAAATTCTTGAAAGCAACCAGACAAATAAAATATATTGTAAAGAAATGACAAAAAAAAGTTTAAATATAAAGTGATAAAACAAAGCCATAAGATGAGAAATAAGCATATACTAAATTCATAAGTTAAAATTTTATAACATAACTAAAACTACTTTATATCTATATTTAAATGCATGCAAGTATCTTTAGCCACTAAAGCTAGATCATAGCAGCCATCAAAATGTAAACCATCAGCCACCAGAGGAAGATCTGCATAGTTGGTAAAGCAAGAAAGAAAAATACATAAGTCTAAGCTAGCAAATAAGATAAGCATGTACACAACAACAATTAATGCAACATGCCTCAAATACAATTCAGCCATGCTTATTAAATAAACAAAGCAAACAAAGTATCATCAGCCACAAAATCAAAACTGCATAGTCAACAAGTATGAGCAAAATATTATTAAAGTGCAAACAAATATAAGTATGAAGACATGTAGTACATTAGCATTTAATGCCATCATCTTGGTAACAACATTGTGTCAATTCAAATTGTTTTAAAAAAAATCATCTCAGCCGAAGTACATACAACAACTTCAACCATGCCTAGAGTACAAAACAATATTTTAACCTGTAAGCTTTCTTTATATTTATCAAACTACTTCATTTCCTATATCAAACATCTTTCATCATTTCGTTCCTTCAAGCTAAGGAAATCTGAAGACAATACCATCTTAAAACTCAAACATAAATAAAACATCAATTTAAGATATCAAAACCATACAAAAAAATCAGAGAAATCAAGAAGATTTCAACTTGCCAGTGTCAAAATCTGTTTCAACATAGCTGCTCTGTCATTTCTGGAAACAACATGCTCTGTTTTTTCCTTCTTTGTTCTTCAGGAGACAGGTGAGCAGACCCTTCGACCCTGTTTTAATCTCTTGATATCTGAAGTTTTACTTGAAAAAAGAGTTGAATATGCTTGTATTTAACTGCCTGCATGTGTTTAGATAGGTAGAAAAAAAAATGGTGTGCATGTTTACATATATATACATAAGTATGTCTCTGTCATATACAGGCTTAAGCACAACCAAAATCTAATTCAATTCTCTATGCAATCAATTTTAGACCAGTATGTTTAAAGGTAAAAGGACTATAGCGTGTTAATGAGAATTTCAAAAATATTTACAGTGATTCATTTTAAGTTTATATCTCAGGAATTTAGAAAGAACATTGGGAAATTTAAAACATGTAATTTTCAACCATCACAATTTCTTGATTTATTTATATAACTTGAATCCTTACTGTAAGACAAGATTTTTAAAACAAAATTTGGGATTTTTAGTTATGTATGCTATGAGCAGTTTGGAGATGAGCGTGTGAGGCATTTCGATCGAATCCTGGTGATCAAGTGGACTGGAGAGGCCGGGTTTCTGTCTAGAGGTGGAGGAGTCTACCGTGGGTCAGGAAAAAATGAAGCGGCGGTGGTCAGACCACGGTGGTGGCGGCGGCGAGCGTTTAACATTTCTAAACCTAGTTTTGTAAGGTCGAAGCTTTTTGGTTCGTTCATCCTATAGAAAGCATCGAGTTGCACGTCATTGGAGGGGGAAGAAGCTAGGTGGGTGGCGGAGTGGTGACCGGAGTTTGGAGCCGCCTAGCGATCGGAACGCCGAGAACTTGGCGTTGACAGGTTTGAAGGGGAGGGGGAGGTAGCTGTGTAAGTTTCCAGGTTTTGACTTTTTGCTCGATTCGCATTCGGGGTTGAGGGTGATGGTTCGAACGATGGAAGTGGGTTCAAGGAGGGGTTGCCGACCTGTTCGACATCGTGGCGGCGATCGAAGCCGGCCAACGACCATGTGCACGTGCACGGTGCAGCAGTGTGGGTTCTGGAATTTTATAACCAGGTTTTCAAAATAAATGTTAAGTCCCAAAGTAAAGTAACCAAGTTCAAGATAAAAGAATTTATTATTTCAGTATGAATATGAAGTCATGGGTTTGAAATTTAGTTTGTTTTGATTTGAAGAATTTGTCTCTGTTGATTCAAAATCAAGGGGTGGAAATTGGTAAGGATTAAGATGAGGGTACTTTAAACCGTAATTAATAAAAAGGTCTTAAGTGTTTTGAATAAGTTAACTACCTTCTTTCCATTTAAATGATAATTAAAGAAGTTTACTTAAGAGTCAATTGATTATCTTATAATTAATTAATTTAATAATAATCTCTGTAATAGTTTAAATGAAATTACTTAATGGGAAGTAATTAAGGAATTAATGACTTATTGTAATTAATTGAGTAATTTGATTAATTTGAATTAATTTAGTTTAATTAATTTAGATTTAATCACTTGATATTTGGAAGTATAATTGCCTGGAGAAGTAATTGATGGATAATTATTGGAGGAAATTAATTGGATGATGTTTGTTAATAAAAGTAATTGGAGTATAATTACTTGAAATTAATCGAGAGGCAACTAAGGATTTTTAATTAAATATAAATTAATGTCTAAAAGTTGATTAATCAAGTGGTTGAGCAATAATTAATTCAAGAATAATGTGATAAATCAATTAAAGTAATAAATTTAAGATTTATTTTTATAGTTAAAGGTTAGTTAACTAAAGAAAATGATTAAAGATAAATTAATTAGTCAAAAGGAGATAAATTAAAGATTAATTAATAAATATGATAAATTAAGTATAATTTAATTAATTAAGGTAATTGATAAATTAATTTATATTAAATGAATTTGAAAATTAATTCATCGGGATTGGATAACCAATTCATAAGTAATCAATTTACTAGGAAATAAATTGAATTGATTAGGATTAAACAATTAATTAATCCTGCTTACAAATGTTTATTGAATGCTTATGAATGATTGTATTGTATGAAATGCCTTGAATTGATTATCCTATTTGATTTGTGATATTTTGTTCTGTAGATTGAGCAGTGTATATTTATTTGCATTTGTATATTATCTGTGAATCTGTGAATGGACGATGAGCGCTATAGTTTATATCGCTTATCAACTATATTTCTGTGTTTTAATCTGTGATGATTGATGATGTGGCACTTTTATTGTGTTAAACCCCTGGACCACACCATACACACACAAATATGAATTTCACGAGGAAATCGATTAAGTCACAGATTTTTGAAAATAGTTTTGAATTTGAATTTTTAAATTCAAATGGTTTGAAAATGGGATTTAGTTTAAATGTGAAAAGCTTTTGAAAATGAAATTTCAAAGATGAAATTTATTTTGAATAACATGATAAAGTTTGAAATTTAAATAATTTGATTTAAATTTGAATTCAAAATTAGAAATTGAATTCTATGATTTAAAACTAGGGATTAAAAATGTTATACCAGTTATATATGGGTTAAACTATTTAAAAGTATTGATTTGGGGATGTGAATAGAATTCAAGGGCTTTAACTCGTGTAAATATAATTGGATTTTTCTGAAACGAAAACTGTTGCTTTCAAATAATAAAAGCTTTCACATAAGAAATGAATGTCCAATTTGGGTTAAAAAGAATTTCAAGTTTGAGAATGAAGATAATTTCCAAGTTATGAAAATGATTTTTGAAAGCTATTAGTTGAATCTTTGATTTAAAGATTCAACAAGTTAATTGAATTTTGAAAGTTATAGGTTAAATCTTTGATTTAAAGATTTAATGAGTTAATCCAATTGGAATGGAAACTGTTTTGAAATCTACGAATTGATCTTTGTGAAATAAATCTTTTTGTAATATAAAGATTTGAAATGGTAATTGGTTTAAACCATTTGAAGAAAAGTTTTGGGTTTTAAGTTGTGACTTAATTGAAATCCCAATATCCATATGTTTTTGAAATACTGCGCTCACTGTTCGGTTTAGCCGGGAGAGGACCTTTTGTGTCATATATCCCATTCCGAATATGTGATATATCGTTATGGATAGCATTTGAAGACCGGTGTTGAAGACCGGATATTTTTGAAAACGTAAGGACAACTCGTTGAATGTCTTTGCATCGACTGGTCCCCGGTATAGAGACTCCATATGTGATGGGAAGTCCGAACGTGATTAGTGAATATCCGGATTGCAAGGACTTCTTTGTAAGTGCCTTCGGTTCTGTTCGAGCCCGGAACAGACTTGTATGGATAGTATGTCTGACATTACAAATTGAGATATAAAGCTGATTTCTTTCAAATATATTTCTGTTGGTGGCGGAGAATTTATTCTCTTAGCTTAACACCCTTCTCTGAGACGTACGAGCTCAGAGGTTATGTAGTTGATGGTTATCAGCGATATATTTCCAATTTGGTAATGTGACATGCTGATTGTTGCTGTGAAATGATCATTGTGTTGATCATTTGTGATAGGATCATTTATTTGATCGTCTATCTTGGTGATCATTTCTATGATCATTTGTTGACCCAAAGCACGACTTTTGTATAAAGTGTGTTTTTGTGGACGTGACTTCGTCGAGCCTCACACCCCGGAAATGGTCAAAACAGGAAAGATGCAGCAAGGTTATGAGGGGTAGCTCCCTTTAGGGTATGTGCATTTCCTTCTGGAAAAGGGTGGTATCATGGTATGGAGCCCAGATACTTACTCACGTAGAAACACTTTATTTATGATTGTGTGATGATGGTGACGAGCGCTTGGTTAAAGGTCCCAAAGGACCGGGGGATGGCATACTCGTGTCAGTAGTTACCCAGTTAGGGGTAACCCGGCCTTGTGTTGGCAGAGATCCGGTTTGGTTCTCGGGGACGTCCTTCCAGAGGCATTCTCATGTGGCAATGGGAAGTTCCTTGGCCTGACCATTTGTTGGAATTCAAAGAAACAATACGAGACTTGTACGGTTTCAGTTGTAGAACCTGCCATGGAATGTGGCGGTAACCTGCTATTGAACATGGTTAGCTATAGTAGGCATAGTTCGAAATGTCTATGTTGGCTAAGATTTATATCTTTACTTTCGAAATGAATTTTTCCTACACTATGCACTAGTAATAATATCAAATGTTCTTTTAATTACGTATCAAGCATCTTTGACTATCATAAGGAGAAATCTCCTCCGATTCTGCGTTTGCATTGTGTGTGTGTGCGGGAGGCCTTATGGTAGTCTCATTTTTAAAAAGCATTGCGAATTGACTTTGAAAATCTTTTGTTGAATGTTTTAAAAGATAAACTGTTTTCGTTGCTCACACCAGTCCCACGACTGATCCGGAGTTTATTGTTTCTTTCCTAAACTCTGGGTGCTCATTATTTTTTACATGAGCAGTCTAGAGTTGGGTTTTTCAGATAGTCAGATTAGTAGGTTATCTGGAGCTAGTTCAGTCTTTGGATCACACCGCACTTGCTTATCTTTGTGCATCGTTATTGGGAGTTCGAGCTATTGCTGGATTGATTCTTGGAGATGGAGTTGCAGTTCTCGGAGTTCTCTCTTGAAGACTGTCTTAGAGTTATATTGTTCCGCTGCTAGATGTCATCTATTTTCTTTTCCGCTGCTATTTATTGTATCATATCTCTGATGTATATTGATATCTATTGGATCATCTGGTGTATCAGATATTGTATCAAAGCTGTATATCAATGTATTATTCTTTTATTCCGCTGTGTTATTTACTTAATGTTGTTATAAGCTCCGGCGAATCGGATTTGAACGGTCGAATCTATGGCATTCGAATTCGATATGAAGTATTGATGTCAATTTTCGAGCGGGCAAAATCCAAAACGTTACAACTTTTATATTTCTCAATCAATTCCAATGTTTTAAACAAATTAAAAGTCAATTTAAAGTTATTATCTTATCGATTTCAGTATTTTCCTCAGTTCCATTCAAATTCAGAAATTATAAATTTAATTTCAAAAATTTCTATTAAATTAAATTAACAAATCATTTTTCTATTCATTATTGTCAAATAGATGGATTTAACACTGGATTCAAAATATTTACATTAGTATCCTCACATTTCTTCTAAATTCCCATTTTAAATATTAAATCCATTAAATTGCAATTAAATCCTTTTATTAAATTTTAAATTCCAATAAATTTATAAAGCTTTATTCCATTTCTATTTTCATCTTTATTTCAATTGCATAACATTTTATTCCAATTTTACTGTATTT
This sequence comes from Allium cepa, assembly GCA_030765085.1. Lineage (NCBI taxonomy): Eukaryota > Viridiplantae > Streptophyta > Magnoliopsida > Asparagales > Amaryllidaceae > Allium > Allium cepa. The sequence continues at coordinate 506,670,005 of CM060929.1, forward strand.
GCCAAATACGTACATTAATTACTATTTATATTCTCCATTAATTATTTACTTGATTTTATACTTTAAATTCATTCAAATAAATCAATAAATCTTGATTTATATTCTTTACCTCAACCAATAGTCATATTATAAATGGAATTGTCATTATTTTCAGAAATTACTTAAATTAACGTTAACGTAAAAATTTGTTTATATTTATTGCAATTGATTTACGAGTTATAATTTAATATACTTGTCTAGAAGGTTAACTTACAATACTTGTTACCCTTTAACGTTTATTTCACTCATAAGCTATTATTAACAACCAAATGTTGAAATTTGATTTAGACCAAATTCAATGCATTACATGAATGGGTAAATGATTAAAGTTTTACACTATTGCCTTTTTTTTTATTTGTATTAATGTCTATGTTTCAAATGTGAAATCTTATTAATTACACACATAAATTAAGGTTTTAAAACCAAACCTTAGTTCCATTCTCCTTTTTTTCACAATTTATTATTTATGAAAAATTCCCAGTTTCTATTTATTTATTACATACCTACCTTCATCCCTTGCATTAATTCTCATAAACATTACATTATTGATATCCAAATTTTGATTCAGTAAACCAATTTGTTACAACTTTACTTTCATTAACACTATTTTCCTTATTTTGGTTATTATTTCATACGTAGATCATAAGTTTACATTTCTTTATACTATCTTATGAAACAATATGCATTTCTAATACTTTATTACATTTATTGGAATTAAATTTTCAAATTTACTAGATACAACAAGCTATGACCTCACAGTTATTTCAATTAATTGGGATTGTGCTAAATTAATTATTTATAAACTTACATTAACATAATTGCATTAATTTACATTCGGTTACAAATAAATCAATATATTATTTCACCCACAAATACAATAATTGCATTTGTTCTTATTATATTCCATTTATAGCTGAGTCATAATATTTGAATTTTAATTAAATTGTAACGTTCATTCAAGTTCATTAAATATTAACTTGCATTAACACGTTTCCTTAATTTACAATCAAATACCGTTAACAATGTCTTATTACATTAATCAATTTAATACTTTCCTTTTTTCTCATATACAATTACATCCGGGTATAATCTTTTCACTACTTTCATTCATTAGAATTCTATTCAAATTTCAATTTCTTGCAATAACTCATTTATTATAAATTTGCATACCAATAAATTAGGTTTCCAATAAATAGGATTGATTCAATTCAACCTTTTTAATTAAGTCTATATTAATCAATATAATATTCCATAGGTTAATTCTTAACATTTACTTCATTATAAATTATAAAAAATTTATTTCTTTATAAATTTAAATTCCAAAGTCTTATTAATATGACAAATTTAATGAACGAAATTTATGGGTCGTTACATATTGGATGAATTAATGGATGATAACTTGGTTAATATTATGGTTGATTATATGTTTGTAATATGGATGATAACTTGTTTTATAAATGATTAGTAATTAACCACAGATAATTAAATGATAATTATAAATATGCGTATGAAAATTATTTAGTCTCTTAATGATTTTAAATAATCTAATATGGTTAAAAATTATATTATAATAATATAATAAGAAATGGAATGAAATATGAGTTTGAAATATAAAAATGTTGCTCAAAATGAGTTTAAAATGATTTAGAAATATTTTATAAACATTTAAAAGTGTTTTCAAGAAGTTTGAGAAGAAATTGAAAACAAGTCAAAACTAGGCGCGTCGCATGACGGTAGTTCGCAATTTCGTGCTATAAAAGTTAAATGAGTGTACAAAGTGGAATATTGCTCGAAATTCTTCGAGATAAGAATTTTCCAATCTATTATATCTGTAGTTTTCCAATGAAGAAAGAAAATCAAGATTTTATCAAGTAGAGTTTGAAATACATCCAAAACAATTTTCTAAAAACATCGCGGTTTTGCAGTTCGGAATCCAAAAAGGTATTTATTTCAAAGTGATAGTATAAATGTTTTAAAGAATATGAAACAAATTCTAAAAATATTTTAAAAGAGATTTAAGTTGAAAAGATGGATTTGTAAATAATATAAAAGTCGTTTTGTAGAATATAGTTTATAAAACACTATTTGCGATATTTTTCGCAATGCGTTTCGCAGCATTTTTAAATAACCTTTGTGTGGAGTTTTAAACTTAATTCTCAAAATTTTTTATGAACCATTTTAAAAGAATAACCAAGTATTTTATGGATAATTTTGAAGTTTTAATAAGAGTTTGAATAAATGGTCAAGATAAATTGTTTGTAACACTTAAGTAAAAAGTGAAGAAGAGTGATATAGTAACAAACTGAGTATGCGGAAACGACTAGTCCTTTTATACCGCTTGTGAGAGCTAAATGGTAGACAAGTTTGTAACTAAAGTTAGGAATGGAGCAACTAGTGCCATAAACTTACCTGGCCTTCACTTTATCTTTTAGACCAAAGGTGGAACAGATCGAAGGAAAGCCCGGATGCTCTAAAAGATCATATTTCAGTTTTTCCAAGATAAAAGAAAAGAAACAAATTCTTTGAATGTTAATTAACCACTTAACACCTTTTATTGATGATTGATACGAAGGAACCGGGATCGGATTTGGGTGATTCCTACCCGAAGAACCAGGGTCGGATTTAGGTGTTCCCTATCCAAAAACCCCTTCAAACTAATTTTCGAAATAAAACATATTGAAGAAAAAGATCATTGAAAACAAAGATCTTCAAGATGTAGGATTACTTGCCATTAGTCCCTAGAGGTGAAATTTACCATATCAAAGGTGGCAGTAGTACTCTGTTATGAAGATCTTCGATTTGCAAGAATATTATTTGAAGTCAAGAAGGAAGTCTTTAATTAAGGTTTAACAAATGATTTGGAAATATTTTCCCTAAGTTAAAAGTTATAACTTGAATATAAGAAATCATTGATTATGATTAAAAGAATGATTTGGAAAAGTTTTCCTAAGTAAAAGAGAAAATGATTTCGAATCTTTCCACGATTTAAGAAAGGTTTAAATAAACAAAATGATTTGATTAATGTGGCTTAATGATTCCATATACTCTTGAAAAGAAAATGGAATAAATTGAAAACAATATATCCAAGAAAGATATTTTATAAAAGATGAAGTAATTGATTGATATCCACATATGAACTTAACAACTTTTTTATTGATAATTGGCTTCGAAGGAACCGGAGTCGGATTTGGGCAGTCCCTATCCAAAAACCACTTCGAACCAATGTATATGTTCGAAAGCAAAGACATGAAGAAGACGATGATTATTGAAGATCAAGGATCTCCGTAGCGTGAGGACTGCTTGTTGACTGCTCTGGGTCGCTCCCATTATAGATTTTTTTTATAGTAGCGGTCTCCTTGTTATGGAGATTTTTTCGGATTGTAAGGGCTTCTTTCCTAGTAATGGTCGAGGAAATTTCCTTCTGTTTCGTTCAATCCCAAAACGAACTTGTATGGATGAGTGTTTGACAATTTTTTGAAAGTCACAAACGTTGACTTTTACAAACCAGTTTTGTGGAGGAGAAGGCAACTTCTTGTAGCTTAAAACCCTTTTCTGAGACGTATGAGCTCAGAGGTTGTATGTTTGTGGAAGTAAAATAGTGATTAAGGAATGTCAATGTGGCATTCAAAGTGGAATTCGTTACGAAAAGGCGTGGCTTTGTCATAGTTGAGCGTAACTTCACTCCTAAGCCTCATATCTCGAAAACGATATGGGAACTATATGACATATTTCAGGCTGAGTATGACGAGGGTGGTGTATGATCCCTTAAGGTGACTGGTGGCGTATGATATGGGTCACGAAGGTGTCCAGATGGGACCCTTAATGTATTGCATAGTGGTAAGTGAGTCCTTGTATAAGAAGCCATCGAATAACAAGAAGTGTGGTAATACAAGGAATAGTGGTGTGTGAGTCCTTGCACAAAAAACCACTGGATTCTAGTTGCTATGCATGGTTATCGAGGTTCCCTATCATATTGGAAAATCCAATTCCAATACGAGCTTTACAGTTTTGATTGTATTCCCGAAATAGCTATAATGACTTACAAACATTTTAGCTACCCCTTTTGGTATCTTATATTCCATTTAGTATATTCCTTTGACCCAGTTCGAATATATTACCTTAGACTTAGTCTAGGTATTGATACCTTATTTGAATAAGTTTATTTGGAAGATGTTTTCCAAAAGAATGTCATTAAAGATAATATCAAATTATTTTGACAATAAAAGTGTTTTGGTTATCATAGGATAAAAACCCGTCCGTATTTATGTGTGGGCGTGGTCTTATGAGATACCCTTCTTTTCAAACGCTTTGATAACATCATCATGATCAATACATTTAGAATTTTGAGTATCTCACGCTGGTTTATAAAGCCTGATCCAGATATTTTTAGTACTCAGGTCAAATTCGAGTAGTTTCGGGTTTAATTGAAGACGGTTGGAGTTTCCAAATGAGAGCTGGAGATCTTCATCATCGTATGGACGTATTCTATTGTCTGCTACATCTATGATAAGATGCGAAAATTCAATTTCCCGCTTAAATGGGAGAGATGCGACTTCAAAACATCAGGATGAAATTGCCAATTGAGGTGGCAATATATTCACAGATTCGTTATAGAAATCAGCCGAAGTGGAGCTATGGGGTGCTCCAGAGTCAAGAAGAACACGAAGAGGAAAGGACAAGAATGGATTTCAGAACAAGGTAGGGTTCCAAAGTTCGAAAGAAATCCAAACCAAGGAGGAAGGAATTCAAGCTCGAACGAAGGTGATTCCATAATTAAATTTACTCTATATGCTAAGTTTTGCCTAAAACCTGGCTCCGATACCAACTGTAACGACCAGGTATTTCGAACCATTCGCATCCGCACATGACGGACTTGAATTGCTTAAAATATCAGATTGTTAAATTATATTTGGCAAAATTTAGCATGTACAGTAAATAAATCGATCATAGAATCACAGATACGGAGTAATATAACAATAATAAGCAGCGGAAATGAATGAATAGTAGTTCATGAAGCTACTATATATATAACAGAGTTAAAACAAGATACAACAGAAGTCTCGAATACAATAGTCAAATAACAAAATCTGAATACATCACTGGAATCAACTGAATGACTGAAAGATGAATCGATAGTTGGATCTCCAAGCGAAGCTCCAAACTCCAAAGTTGAGTCTCAAATGCTGTATCACTCAGTCTGACACCCGAGCGTTAAGCAAAACACAAAAACTCGAGTCAGGATTAACAATTTTATATTAATAAATTCAACTTAAGTGAAATATCAACAGAAATACAAGTAACTCAAAGGATGTTTGGATAACCATCCTCTAAGGATCCGTGGAACTATCTACTATGTAGTAATATACACTATTATAATAATGTCTATAGTAAAGTAAACTATTAAAATAGCATTAAGGCGTTACTTATATCCCCCTTAATACATTTTTATAATGCCGTAGTCTATACAGATATTATAAACTTCACTCGCAAGTGAGCTATCATAGAGAACTCCATAGGTACGACACAAAATAAACTCATAGAAGGCGCGATAGGGCATGCGAAAGGCACTCGAGGCAGTGCCAGGGTAGATATACCGTTTGCGGATCCGGACTGGTGGTAACGCAGCAGCTACTACCGTCCACCTCATGACGCACTCCCAAATCAAGGATGCACCTAATCAAATCGCAAAAGCAATAGAATGGTATCGAAGAAATGTGCAAGGAATGACATCACATGGCCCGGCGTGGCTCTTGTTTTAGCCGCATCAAGCTGATTCACGGGAGTCAGGGTCACGTAAATACCATATAGAATCGTCACCAAACCATCCTGCTTCATTCAGGAATCTCCACCGCATACACAGTTGTTAAAGAGGTTTTCGGTATTGGCAGAGAGTATGAAAATATCCGATCCCGGTCTCTTTAACAACCAATAGTTATTATAACACCGCAGTCATTTCAAAATAGTTTATACTTCAAAACCAAAATATCATTACCATTTCAACACCATATCAATACTATATATTTTTTCACATCAAATATATCCATTTCCAAAATCATAGAAATTATAACACTTTGGAAATCATAACACTTACATAATACTTTGAAATAAACTTTGAAATCATAACTAACACCACTTAAACAGTTTAGATATTAATAATAGTATATGATAAAATAGTTTATAAAATAAAATAGTTTATGTAAAATAGTTATAAGTTAAAATAGTTTATATATTAAAATAATTAGTATATTAAAATATTTTATATTAAAAGTAGTTTATATTAAAAAGGATTTATATTAAAATAATTTATATTAAAATATATAAATAGTTTTTAAATATAATTTAAAAAATACTTTATATAATAAAATAGTTCCCTCAAATTTCAAAATCGATTCGAATCAACTCGAATTCCAAAATTCACATTTAATTCAATCTTATTTCATCAGTTTCAACTCAATTAAGTTTCTCAATAACCCATTTCAAATTATATCGGTTTCAAATATAGATTTGAACCACAAATAAACCATTTCAAATTATATCGATTTCAAATATAGATTTGAACCACAAAATAAACCATTTCAATTTCAATATATTTCAAAGCTTTAAATATTCCACATTTTCAAAACTAAATTTGATAATTTCATTTATATCTCATATTCACTTTACTATTATTTATTTTTTGAAATATTTACTTAGTCATTTCAATAACATTTAAATAAACTTCAAATTACAAATTTAAATAAACTAAATATCCCATTTCAATTTTACGTAAGTTTTAAAATATTCATTTAAATCACTTTTAATAAAAATCGAGTTATAAAATCATATCTTTAAAATCTCAAATTTAATAATTTCAAACCAAACTTATTTAAGTATAATTTTTAAATAAGTATAATTTCAAATCAATTCCAAATTTATATTTCCAACCTAATTTATTAAAAATTTATTATAAACTCTATATTTGAAAAATAAAATTTTAAAAAATACTTAATCACATTATTTAATTTATTTATATATTAAATCTATTTATATATTTTAAAAATAGTAAAATTTTAAATAAATTCTAAAAATTTATAGTTTCAAAACTTACTTGTAACTATATAATTTTCATAACATATAATTTTTAAAATCTAAATTTTAAAACTTTTATAAAATACATTTATATATAATATCTTAAAATAAATATTTATTAAAAACCATAGAATCATTTTTCAAAATATTTATATATAGACCAACAGTGTTTGTATATAATTTTCTATCCTATGGTCAAGCGATACAGATATTTATCATTTCAATCCATAACTTAAAATATATACGGGTATATATCATCTCAACCTGTAATCCAAAATTCAATTCAACTGGAAATTGCTCGGGTTTATCATTTCAACCCATAACGATTTTCTCCTACTCTACAAGATCATTCTGGTCTGTATCATTTCAACCCATGAGGAATCCTATAGTAACAGGAAACTTGCAGAGTGAGAACAGTTATGATAATCATATAACATATCAATAACAGGCATATATCATCAATGATAAATAAATATAAACATCAGGATATGGTGCCATATCCCACAGGTGAACAATTACAAATAGTATAATATCAGAAATAGTAATTATATAATTGACAGTTCAATTTAGCATTATATTTCGATCGTCATTTCAATTGAAATTAAATTTAATAAATATAAGAATGTTAATCGTGAGTGATTTCTCACCTTTCGAGGCTAGAGAGATTCGATAGTGGAATGATTAATGAATCCAAACACGAATTCCAAAGCAAAGCAAGTGGGCACGAGTTTGACGAATGAAGCTGATAGATAGGAATCGATGAAAACAAATCAAATCAGTTTTTGATATAAACAAAATATAAATTATTATTATTATCATCATCATTTTATATAAAAAAATCAATAGTTTAAATTAAGACAAGGATAAAATAATATATATATATATATAAAAAATTCAAAATCATTATATCTTAAACCCACCAATAAAATCAAGATATATATATATATATATATATATTAAAGTCTATATGCATTTTAAGATCAAAATATCCACATATATATATATATAAACACATATATAGGCAAACAAAAACTTTCTTTCTTCCCGACATCAATTTAAATTCTAACATATATAATAATTTTATATGCAACTTATAAACAAAAACAAAAAAAGTATTCAACATATAGTCGATACATATATGTGCTTTAAATCAGTATTATAATAACACATCTGCAAACAAGATAGCCACTGAGAAAAATAGCTTTGGAAACATAAGTATACACTAAAATAAAGCAACATATATACGCAAGCATATATATAAGATGAACTACAATAATAATTATGCCTATATTCACTAATACTAAGCTATTGTACTATAATAATAAAAAAATGAAACCAGGTGTAATTTGGAACTTCACTACGTAGAAAAAAAGGCAGACCATATAATATACAAGGTTTACAAAGTGTTCAAAAGTTTACAATGTACCAAAGTTTACAAAAAAGCAGATCTTACTTTATCTATATTTATATTATATTATGTATGGATGATACGAAAGTATAGGCCTAAAAACAAACAGATTTTGAAACAAGTAGACCAATATATTATACAACCCTTTACAATATTATACTCACTCTAAAGCACGCAAAACTGTATACGAACATAAAACATAAGATTATTATAAATATTTACACCTTTTTTACATAAATATATAAGTGTGTGTGTATATATATATATATATATTTATGTATATATATATAAAAGTATACATATGTTTTGAGACATAAAATATCCTTCACCGTTATATCCTATACACACACACGTTAACATATATAACAAAATATATCTAACATACCAAAACTACAAGCGGCTAAAGAGGAGGAGGGAGGTCACGCGAGGGAGAGGTGATGATGGGTCATGCTCGACAAGGAAGATGGGTGAGGCATGGAGGTTCGTTAGGGCTCGGCTGACGTGGAAGAAATGGCGGTTGGCGAGGGGGAAATGAAGGGGTGAAGGATGGTCGCAGCAGGAGGTGACGTTGGCTGTGGGTACGGGTCTTGCGTGCAAATATCCGGGTAGGGCGGCTCAGGTAGAAGAAAGGAAAAGATAAGAACGAAAGAAAGAGAAGAAGAAAAGAAAAAAAAGAAACAAAAATATATGAAACATACTTTTGCAAAATGAACGGCGAGAACAAAGAAAGGTAATATAAAAAACAAGATGTAAGAGCAGCGGTCATCCCCTTGGATTCAGCTGAATAATTTAAAGCAATCTATTGTTTCTTGGAAGACATGGCTGAAGTTAGAAAGGCTATAGAAAACAAAAGGTTAAGGATAGGGTACTGATACGACACCTGTTTCTGTCATTTCTGTCACGTACCGGATCCTAAAATACCGAATAAATATACTACGAAGATCAGAATGACGAGACGAGCAGAATGGTACACAGATATCAGTGATAATTTCTGCAACCGGAAATGCTGTAAAATTGCAGAAAGTAAGATGAACGGAGCTAGAGAAGACCAAATTTGAAGAAACGAATTATGACGTCTCACTCAGAACAACACTTACAAATTTATTATATAAAAATATTTAGGTTTGGAAAAACATTTTATTATCATCTAATATTAACTGATTTAAATTTAAATAAAATTACACAAAAGATTGTAACGACCCGTTAAATTAATAATATTTAATAAATTAAATTAATATAATTTCTAATTTGTTTAAGAATAAATGTAGAAATTTGGTATAGTAGTTGTAACCTACTGTAATAATAAAATTTTATGACAATAGATTTGGATAATGTAATTTGTCACTTTTTGTTAAAAGTAAATTTTAAGAAATCAATAAATGTTGAATTGAGAGTATTAATAAAAAATATTAACTAAAATGAGATTCATTAATATAAAATTAGTAGTGAAGATGTCACCTTTGGTTGTAATAAAGGTGAATGCTATTAGTGGATGTCAACACTTAATAAAATTTATTTAGAATAAAAAGAATTTAAATGCATGTTTGAATAGAGTATTAAATTGATAGATTAAGCGTAAGTAATTAGAATTTAACCCTATAAGATATGGAACTGAATGTATGAATATAATTTTGTAGAAATAGTTAATTAACAACTTATTTGTGCATACCCAATTTAATATAAATAACAAAAGGGCTAGCACTTGATGTGCCTAAGTATTAATATATTGGAACTATAATAAAATAGAGAGTTTGGTAGTAAATAGAAATAAAAAGACCGTTATTAACTAGTAAATTAATAAATGGATTCTAACAATAGGTAGTAATTAATGCGTGTATATTGGGCATTTGCGGATTACCAATTTTTCTACCTATTCATATAATTTATTTATGTAAATCTAAACCTATGGCAACATTTTGTTAATAAATGTTGGAAGTGAATTTGAATATATCAAAGGATAACAAGTGTTTAGGTTAACCATTTATTTTATTTAGGTTAAGAAGGGAAATAGATTGAAATAAAGCTAATTTAATTTTTTTGGTTGTTAATGGGTATAGTTAAATAAGGAGAAGTTATAGGAAATAAAACGCGCACTAATGAGATGTAATATAATTCCAAAGTTATTTATACCCACAAATAGGTTAATTACTGTATAGAAAGAGTCTAAATCAATAAATGAATTTATTAAGATTACATTTATAATTTTATAACCTTTATGCTGATTTAAGTTCAATTAATTTATTTGATTAAATAGTGCAGTAGCGTAGTTTTGTGCGGTAGTTGAAATAGCTAATTCTTTTAGGTGAAGTTAAGGCTAATTCTATGTATATATTTGACCTATTGTTGATATAGATTCTAGGAAGCAGGATCTATTAATTAAATGGAGTATTAGATTCAATAATTGCATTTATCGCATAAATAAAGAGAATATAACGGTTAAATTTGGCGTTATTGAAATTAAAAAGGAATGGGGGAATAATAATTTGAAATCATTGCAATAGATATTAATTTAAGGTTACCTTAAATAAATTAAGGTAATAAATGGAGGATAGTGTAAATATCTTTATAATACGATGATTTGTGTAGTTAGGGTAGTTTTGATTTGTCACTTAAGATGGAGGATTTTTATAAAATGTAATAAATGCAGTTTAAATTTAGGCATTGACGTTTGGGTATTTAAGAAGTGATAAACTAAAATTTATTTATTTATTTGAAAATTTGAAATCCAATTTGTGGATTTATTGCAAATAAGTGAAATTTGTGTTTAACATTACATCGATAGGAATAAATTTAATTTAAGGTTATATTAGTAAAATTTGGACTAGAGAAATGATATGAATCGGTTTTAGAAGCCTTAAATATAAAATGGGAAGTAGACGAGATTTCACGTTACAACCATTTTTAAAAAATCCTGATGTATGTAGAAATATTTATGAAATATAACGTAAACCAATGTTGAATCAAAAGAATAGAGTCAACACTTATTTTTTCATTTAATGTGATATAACTACGAGTATGATTTATTGCAAATTACATGGAAATCTAATATATAGGACATTACCTAAAAAGGAAGAGTAGATAAAATTTATGATAAACATATTTGTATATGAAGGTTATTGATTTAAGGAGAAATTGGGCAAGTTTTATGTATTTGTGTTAAGTGCAACCTTTAATAGATAAATTTAGTGCAATTAAAGAAATTGACAATTAATATTTCGATAACCTAAAATTTGATGGGATAAGAACTTTTGGGTAATGAAGGGATGACAAATATTAGCTATGATTCTAGAAGGAATTAAATAGATAATGGGAAGATTAAAATCAGGTTCTAAGCAATAATTATTAAATAACAGAAGTTTAGGAGTAAAGTGAGATAATTGAAAATTTTAATCATTCATATAAGTCATTTGTTTATTAATATGAGTTAGCTAATAAATTTAATTTGGGCAATACCTATATATTGGAAACACATTTGTAAAGTGTAATTAATTGAATTTGGTGAATTGGGAATGAATCCAAGGTTATAGGAATTGATGTAATACTACGCAAATAAAAGGTAACTGCATAAAATCAATGTTTGGTTGATTAAATTTATTATTTGCTTACCCATCTATTCAATCTATTAAATTTGATCAGATCCATTTGCAATTAAACGAATTTATTTACAAGTTAGTATGTATTTAGCTGATAACTATAAACCAATTAGGGCAATTGGGTATATGTATATTACCAGTTAAGTTATATAAGATAATGGTTGACTTAATTAAGGGAGTTTATGTAATAATTTCATTTATTTTGTAAGTGGAAATAAAACGTTAATGATAACAAGTATTCAAAATTTACCATCTATTTAGTATATTAAGTATAATTGATAATCAACTGCAGCAAGTAATAAATAATAAATACGTAACGTTAAATGAAGTAATATTTGAAATTTAATATTTAGAAACTATGTAAATATAAGTGCAGATGAAATTGGGGATATTTACATATTGAAATATGAATCCAATGATAAATCAATCTAATTGACAATAAATAATGGAAAGTAAATTTAATTAAATTTTGGAAATTTAGTATATTTATACAGTTATAAACCCTAGCTCCATCCTATTGTCATTTGCTGTATATTCATTTCTTCATCTCCTTCTCCTCCTCAAATGGTTGCAAAACCTAGATCTACTTCAATCCAAATTTCAATGAAAATGCAAACACTTCAGAAAAATTCCACAAAAAAAAAATATGTTATTGTTCTCGAGGCACATATATTTGTAAGTGATGAATGTGTGTCGTTTTATTTATTTTCAATTTTGAATTCAATCATCATTTTTGCCATAACTTTCTCATACGAAGTCGGATTCACACGAAATTTCTTTTGTTAGGATCATAATTTAATTCCAGATTTGATGACGCTGGTTTGGACGAATTCCGAGAAGGGCGAATTTTTGGGTTTAAATTCGATTTAAATTCAAAAGTGAGTGTTTTAACCCACTCACAACTACTAGAAGCTTTTATGTTTGTTTAAATTAATTTTAGAAATGAATAGAAATTTATTTATGAGTATTAGGCATGTTTATTTTATTTATATCTGTTGAATTGCATTTATTTAATTTAACTGTTAATTTAATTAATTTATTGCGTATAAATTTACAGTTAAAATTTATTTGTTTGTATATGAACTGCTAGTTAACAGTTATATAATTTATTACTGAATATAGACTGTAGATTAATAGCTGTTAAATTTAATTTGAATAAAATTGCCAGTATTACCTGTTATGTAGTACCAAAAATAATATTGTTATTGATTGATATTGATTGATGATTGCGATTTGGATGATGGATGATGTTGATGAATGGATGTTTATTGTATATCATTAAATTGCAAATTATCATGCATATTTTATTTCATTCGGGATTGTGGTTTGAAATGATATACAACCGCAAAATTTTATATCTTTTAAATTGCGGATTGAAATGATAAATATCCGTATCACTTGATCATAGGATAGAAAATTATATACAGGCACCGCGGTCTATATATAACTGTTTTAAATGTGATTTCTATGGTTTGGATGGAATACGGTTTATAATAATCTTAAATTTTATATTGTATAAATATTTTTCTTCCATATATATATACATATGAAGTTGAAAATTTTGAAATTAAAAGGTGTATAAAAATCTTTATTAAAAATGGAAGAAAATTAAGAAAATGGAGTTTAATAATTTATACCATATGTTTAAATGTTAAGTTTGGAAATTTTAAGATATGATATTTATAATTGGATTTTTCCCAAAATAAATTGAAATGAATATTCTAGTATAATTTGAATTGGGAAAAATATATATTTTATTACTAGAAATTGAAGTCTTATTATTTATGGATTTTATATGAATATTCAAGACTAATTAATAGAACAATTGATTTTTTGAAAGCATAAAATCCAACTTTAGTTTGAAATATTGATACTCAAAATGGATATACGTATATATAAATAAATTGAAGTGGTTTTGGAACTTGAGAGAGATAATATAAATTTTGGTTTAGACTTTAATAAAGAAATGTATTTGTAAAGCCATGAGAACTATTTTATTTACAAAGTAACATTTAAGTTAAACCATTTAATTGATATACCGTTGAATGTCCAAACCATTCAAGTTTTTAGAAGTTATGGTTTTAAATTATGATTTTCAAAATATTATGCTTTGAAAATATTTGATTTTCAGACGTTATGAAGTTAAAGCATTATGATTTTGGAAAAGAATTATATTTGGGATAAGTGATAAAATATGGTTTTGGGTTTTGAAATGATATCGTATTCATGGTTATGAAATGGAATGTTTATTCTGATTTTTAAAGTATAACCTATTTTTAAATGACCGCGGTGTTATAATAACGATGGGTTGACAAAGAGACCGGGATCGGATATGGACATACTCTCTGTCGATACCGAAAACCACTTTGACTAACCGTGTACGCGGTGGAGATTCCAGAATGAAGTAGGTGGTGGCGACGTTTCCTGTAAGGTAAATACGTGGACCCGACTCCCGTGAGTTGGCATAAGGTGGCTAAAACAGGAGCGATTCTCAGGCCAATGAGGTCATTCCTCTGATCGGACCCTCCTCTTCGATATTATACTTTGGTTTTGGATTGATTCAGTGGCCACTTCTATATTTTGATTTTGGGGAGTTAGTCCGAGGTGGGCAGTAACTGCGGCTACGCGTTTCCACCAGCCTGGATAGCAATTGGTATATCTACCCTGGCATTGCCTAGTTGTGCCGTGTCACCTACCATACCGAGCCTTTACTACGAGTTTCTATTTGTGTCGTACCTATGGAGTATCCTCTGGTAGCTTCCCGATCAGGAGGTATTACGGTACTGTATAGACTATTGGCATTATTTGTGTTAAGGGCTATATGGGTAACCCCTTAACGCTATTAAAAAGTAAGTTTACTTTATAAATAGACACTATTATAATAGTGCAATATACTACATAGTAAATAGTTTAACGGATCCTTAGGAGATGTAAATCCCGAGCATCTCTTGAGTTACTGTACTCATATTTATTTCTGTTAATTTAACTCACATAAGATCTTTTAGTTCTGACTCGAGTGTTTTTGTCTTTTCAAATTCGCTCGGGTCAGTCCGAGCGTTTCAGGATCGAAGACTTTAGCTTTGAAGGACGAAGACGAAGGAGTCGTATTATTATTATCTATAGTATTGCACCACACTCATACTGTTCCGCTGCATTGATTGTATTGGTAGGTGTAACTCTGATATTTATTGTATAAAGCAAATCAAGTGTTTGTAAACTGTTTTGAACTGTATATTTATTATTATATTTTATCCTTCCGCTGTGAGATTCTGTTTTGTTTTATTTCTTCTCTGTTTTCTTATTTACCCCATAACAATCCGCCCTTTCGTATGCTTTGAATGGGCACGTGTGTCGGTTTAAAGTGTGCGAAAAGGCAGGACGTTACAGTTGGTATCAGAGCTTTGGTTTTGCGATAAACCTTGGCTTTGTGGGGTTTGACTCTTTATTAATAGGGTAGTAATACCCTATGGGAGTCGCTGAGTGTATATATATATGAGAGAGCGTATTTGTTAGTATTAATAAAAGATTTTGATATTGTGTTAATCTGTTCCGCTTTGTATTTATAAATTCTGGTTGATGCATGGGACGCTATGTCATCAATAGGGATTTCTAAACACTTAATAGGACAGACCGACGTAATATTTGTTTTTAATATAGGTGAATGAAATAATTTTGCCTATTATATTTTCCATATATAAAAATATTTTATAAAGATATATTTTGGTTGCTATAGTTGGGTGTTAGGTAATAAAAATATTTGTAATGAATTAAAGCTAAGTTGAATTTTAATGAATCAAATTAGAGATTTTAGAACTTAAGTCCAGGATTTTTGAAATCTTCTTTCAAAGGATTTATGAAATATAATGATTTGGTTTATAAATATTTTCTTATATAAATATTTAGTATAATTCGAAAGAATTGGTTTAAGAGGATTTTGAAGAAAATAAGTTTGTACTTTCCTCTCTGTCGCTGGAAAATAATTTCGGTGATGACGGCCGCATCATCGACTTTCATTTTCGAGTTTCGAAGGGAAAGGCCACTGTAGTAAGTTCTACTGCAGATTTGTTTGAAATTATTTAAAATTTTAATTGTTTAAAGGTAATTAGAGATATAAAAGTTGTAAGAAATTAATTATCTATTATTTTAAAGTATTTTTGGAATTTGACCCGGTATTAATTCTTGAATTTCCATTAATTAGTTGTAAAAAAAAAAAAATTTGAGGTTAGTAAAATAAAGGGTAAGTAATCAATGAATTAAAAGGGTTGAGATTAAACTTGTATAAGTTCTTTTGCTTTTTCTTTAACATATATAACTTACCAAGTATAAAAAGTTGAAATGTAAATTAAGAGTGGAATAGAATATTATGCAAGTAGAATTTTTGGAAAAAATGAAGTATTCAATAAATTACTGTTATAAATAAGAATTTAATGGTATTAACTTAAGTGATGATTGGAATTTTACTAAAATTAAAGGTTGTATTATTAATAGGTGATTTTAACCTTAAGAAAGTAAAAATGAAATTCCTTAATTTATAAAGTTTGATTGTAGGGTTATTAACTTAAGTATGCTTTAATTCCCCCTATTCTAATATAATGGAAAGTAGGAAAAATATAAATGACTGCAATCCATAGTTAATGAATGAGTAAAATCTTTCACTTATAGGAATGTAAGTTATAAGGTTAATAAATTAAGTGTAAGTAGAGGGTTACTGTAATTAAATATAATGGAAACTTCAACATTAAATAAATGAATGAGATTAAAGGTAAGTTGAAATTGTAATTTATAAAACAAATATATATTAATTAAAGGAATGGAGAAGAAACTTGTAAATTTTCACTTACATTCTTAAAACATACATAACTTACCATATAATAAAAAGTTGCAAATGTTAGTAGGAAAATGTAAGGGGAAATCTTACTAGTGAAGAGTAAGGTAATAAAGGTATTCTATTAATTTGCTATTATTAATGAGAATTAATTGTGTAGACTTAAGTTAAATTGGAAATTTTACTATAAGTAAAGGTAAGTAGTATAAATAGATGATAGAAACTTTAGTAAATAAATTGGAATACAAATATAATGAATTTTGTGATAAATGGAAAATGAAAATTTGTAAGAAATAAAGAAATCACTCCATAAATGAAAGAAAGAAAATCAAACCATTGAAGCATGAGATAAATGTATAATAAATAAATTTGGGTGTTGGTTTGAATTGTGTTGTTTGATTTATGTTGTTGGGTAAGAAATTTGAAGTGGTTAAATGAATAAGTATCTATCTTTGTTCCATCTAAGACTTTTGAGTAAAGGATGCACTTGATAGTTAATTTCATTTCATACAAATTTCAAGTTTGAACCTAAACAACTATTTGTTTGATGGATTAAATGGTTGCTTTGTTTGTGTATGTATGTTGTTTGTAAGGTTGCTGGTTGTTGAATTGTTTGGTTGATTAATGATTGAATCCACTTGAATAGTTCACTTTAAAATAAATATTTAACCTTTTAGATTATATAAGTGAATACAGGTGATGGAAGCAACTGCTACTGCTTTTGGTTCCATAATAATAAGCGTATATTGCTCGACAAATAGGTACGTTTTCGGATTACGTTTAAAGCGCTATTTTTCCCGTGTTGGGATATAATATTTTGATAATATATGTAATATAATTGTATATTTTGATATTATATTTTCTCCAGAGTCTCTCCGTACAAAGGAGACTCTGCCAAAATTTTCCGTAAATTTTGGACTTAGAATTTTATGAAAATATTTTCCCAACTTTAATAATTAAGTATAAAATAATATAATGATTATAAACAGGTATATTTTATTTAAGAAAATAAATTTAGTAAATTATTGTTATAAGTTAATATTTGGAATAAGATGTACTGTTTTATTCTTCCTTCTCCCTTCTTTTTCCTTTTCGGGGATGAAAAGTTTTGAGTGGGGGAGATTGTAACGACCCGTTAAATTAATAATATTTAATAAATTAAATTAATATAATTTCTAATTTGTTTAAGAATAAATGTAGAAATATGGTATAGTAGTTGTAACCTAGTGTAATAATAAAATTTTATGACAATAGATTTGGATAATGTAATTTGTCACTTTTTGTTAAAAGTAAATTTTAAGAAATCAATAAATGTTGAATTGAGAATATTAATAAAAAATATTAACTAAAATGAGATTCATTAATATAAAATTAGTAGTGAAGATGTCACCTTTGGTTGTAATAAAGGTGAATGCTATTAGTGGATGTCAACACTTAATAAAATTTATTTAGAATAAAAAGAATTTAAATGCATGTTTGAATAGAGTATTAAATTGATAGATTAAGCGTAAGTAATTAGAATTTAACCCTATAAGATATGGAACTGAATGTATGAATATAATTTTGTAGAAATAGTTAATTAACAACTTATTTGTGCATACCCAATTTAATATAAATAACAAAAGGGCTAGCACTTGATGTGCCTAAGTATTAATATATTGGAACTATAATAAAATAGAGAGTTTGGTAGTAAATAGAAATAAAAAGACCGTTATTAACTAGTAAATTAATAAATGGATTCTAACAATAGGTAGTAATTAATGCGTGTATATTGGGCATTTGCGGATTACCAATTTTTCTACCTATTCATATAATTTATTTATGTAAATCTAAACCTATGGCAACATTTTGTTAATAAATGTTGGAAGTGAATTTGAATATATCAAAGGATAACAAGTGTTTAGGTTAACCATTTATTTTATTTAGGTTAAGAAGGGAAATAGATTGAAATAAAGCTAATTTAATTTTTTTGGTTGTTAATGGGTATAGTTAAATAAGGAGAAGTTATAGGAAATAAAACGCGCACTAATGAGATGTAATATAATTCCAAAGTTATTTATACCCACAAATAGGTTAATTACTGTATAGAAAGAGTCTAAATCAATAAATGAATTTATTAAGATTACATTTATAATTTTATAACCTTTATGCTGATTTAAGTTCAATTAATTTATTTGATTAAATAGTGCAGTAGCGTAGTTTTGTGCGGTAGTTGAAATAGCTAATTCTTTTAGGTGAAGTTAAGGCTAATTCTATGTATATATTTGACCTATTGTTGATATAGATTCTAGGAAGCAGGATCTATTAATTAAATGGAGTATTAGATTCAATAATTGCATTTATCGCATAAATAAAGAGAATATAACGGTTAAATTTGGCGTTATTGAAATTAAAAAGGAATGGGGGAATAATAATTTGAAATCATTGCAATAGATATTAATTTAAGGTTACCTTAAATAAATTAAGGTAATAAATGGAGGATAGTGTAAATATCTTTATAATACGATGATTTGTGTAGTTAGGGTAGTTTTGATTTGTCACTTAAGATGGAGGAATTTTATAAAATGTAATAAATGCAGTTTAAATTTAGGCATTGACGTTTGGGTATTTAAGAAGTGATAAACTAAATTTTATTTATTTATTTGAAAATTTGAAATCCAATTTGTGGATTTATTGCAAATAAGCGAAATTTGTGTTTAACCATTACATCGATAGGAATAAATTTAATTTAAGGTTATATTAATAAAATTTGGACTAGAGAAATGATATGAATCGGTTTTAGAAGCCTTAAATATAAAATGGGAAGTAGACGAGATTTCACGTTACAACCATTTTTAAAAAATCCTGATGTATGTAGAAATATTTATGAAATATAACGTAAACCAATGTTGAATCAAAAGAATAGAGTCAACACTTATTTATTCATTTAATGTGATATAACTACGAGTATGATTTATTGCAAATTACATGGAAATCTAATATATAGGACATTACCTAAAAAGGAAGAGTAGATAAAATTTATGATAAACATATTTGTATATGAAGGTTATTGATTTAAGGAGAAATTGGGCAAGTTTTATGTATTTGGGTTAAGTGCAACCTTTAATAGATAAATTTAGTGCAATTAAAGAAATTGACAATTAATATTTCGATAACCTAAAATTTGATGGGATAAGAACATTTGGTTAATGAAGGGATGACAAATATTAGCTATGATTCTAGAAGGAATTAAATAGATAATGGGAAGATTAAAATCAGGTTCTAAGCAATAATTATTAAATAACAGAAGTTTAGGAGTAAAGTGAGATAATTGAAAATTTTAATCATTCATATAAGTCATTTGTTTATTAATATGAGTTAGCTAATAAATTTAATTTGGGCAATACCTATATATTGGAAACACATTTGTAAAGTGTAATTAATTGAATTTGGTGAATTGGGAATGAATCCAAGGTTATAGGAATTGATGTAATACTACGCAAATAAAAGGTAACTGCATAAAATCAATGTTTCGTAATAAATTGTAATTGATAATTAAGTAGGAATGGGTTTGAATTTGACAAAAAGGAAAATTTATTATTTGCTTACCCATCTATTCAATCTATTAAATTTGATCAGATCCATTTGCAATTAAACGAATTTATTTACAAGTTAGTATGTATTTAGCTGATAACTATAAACCAATTAGGGCAATTGGGTATATGCATATTACCAGTTAAGTTATATAAGATAATGGTTGACTTAATTAAGGGAGTTTATGTAATAATTTCATTTATTTTGTAAGTGGAAATAAAACGTTAATGATAACAAGTATTCGAAATTTACCATCTATTTAGTATATTAAGTATAATTGATAATCAACTGCAGCAAGTAATAAATAATAAAGACTAACGTTAAATGAAGTAATATTTGAAATTTAATATTTAGAAACTATGTAAATATAAGTGCAGATGAAATTGGGGATATTTACATATTGAAATATGAATCCAATGATAAATCAATCTAATTGACAATAAATAATGGAAAGTAAATTTAATTAAATTTTGGAAATTTAATATATATATACAGTTATAAACCCTAGCTCCATCCTATTGTCATTTGCTGTATATTCATTTCTTCATCTCCTTCTCCTCCTCAAATGGTTGCAAAACCTAGATCTACTTCAATCCAAATTTCAATGAAAATGCAAACACTTCAGAAAAATTCCACAAAAAAAATATATGTTAATGTTCTCGAGGCACATATATTTGTAAGTGATGAATGTGTGTCGTTTTATTTATTTTCAATTTTGAATTCAATCATTATTTTCGCCATAACTTTCTCATACGAAGTCGGATTCACACGAAATTTCTTTTGTTAGGATCGTAATTTAATTCCAGATTTGATGACGCTGGTTTGGTCGAATTCCGAGAAGGGTGAATTTTTGGGTTTAAATCGAATTTAAATTCGATTTAAATTCAAAAGGTGAGTGTTTTAACCCACTCACAACTACTAGAAGCTTTTATGTTTGTTTAAATTAATTTTAGAAATGAATAGAAATTTATTTGTGAGTATTTGGCATGTTTATTTTATTCATATCTGTTGAATTGCATTTATTTAATTTAACTGTTAATTTAATTAATTTATTGCGTATAAATTTACAGTTAAAATTTATTTGTTTGTATATGAACTGCTAGTTAACAGTTATATAATTTATTACTGAATATAGACTGTAGATTAATAGCTGTTAAATTTAATTTGAATAAAATTGCCAGTATTACCTGTTATGTAGTACCAAAAATAATATTGTTATTGATTGATATTGATTGATGATTGCGATTTGGATGATGGATGATGTTGATGAATGGATGTTTATTGTATATCATTAAATTGCAAATTATCATGCATATTTTATTTCATTCGGGATTGTGGTTTGAAATGATATACAACCGCAAAATTTTATATCTTTTAAATTGCGGATTGAAATGATAAATATCCGTATCACTTGACCATATGATAGAAAATTATATACAGGCACCGCGGTCTATATATAACTGTTTTAAATGTGATTTCTATGGTTTGGATGGAATACGGTTTATAATAATCTTAAATTTTATATTGTATAAATATTTTTCTTCCATATATATACATATGAAGTTGAAAATTTTGAAATTAAAAGGTGTATAAAAATCTTTATTAGAAATGGAAGAAAATTAAGAAAATGGAGTTTAATAATTTATACCATATGTTTAAATGTTAAGTTTGGAAATTTTAAGATATGATATTTATAATTGGATTTTTCCCAAAATAAATTGAAATGAATATTCTAGTATAATTTGAATTGGGAAAAATATATATATTTTATTACTAGAAATTGAAGTCTTATTATTTATGGATTTTATATGAATATTCAAGACTAATTAATAGAACAATTGATTTGTTGAAAGCATAAAATCCAACTTTAGTTTGAAATATTGATACTCAAAATGGATATACGTATATATAAATAAATTGAAGTGGTTTTGGAACTTGAGAGAGATAATATAAATTTTGGTTTAGACTTTAATAAAGAAATGTATTTGTAAAGCCATGAGAACTATTTTATTTACAAAGTAACATTTAAGTTAAACCATTTAATTGATATACCGTTGAATGTCCAAACCATTCAAGTTTTTAGAAGTTATGGTTTTAAATTATGATTTTCAAAATATTATGCTTTGAAAATATTTGATTTTCAGACGTTATGAAGTTAAAGCATTATGATTTTGGAAAAGAATTATATTTGGGATAAGTGATAAAATATGGTTTTGGGTTTTGAAATGATATCGTATTCATGGTTATGAAATGGAATGTTTATTCTGATTTTTAAAGTATAACCTATTTTTAAATGACCGCGGTGTTATAATAACGATGGGTTGGCAAAGAGACCGGGATCGGATATGGACATACTCTCTGTCGATACCGAAAACCACTTTGACTAACCGTGTACGCGGTGGAGATTCCAGAATGAAGTAGGTGGTGGCGACGTTTCCTGTAAGGTAAATACGTGGACCCGACTCCCGTGAGTTGGCATAAGGTGGCTAAAACAGGAGCGATTCTCAGGCCAATGAGGTCATTCCTCTGATCGGACCCTCCTCTTTGATATTATACTTTGATTTTGGATTGATTCAGTGGCCACTTCTATATTTTGATTTTGGGGAGTTAGTCCGAGGTGGGCGGTAACTGCGGCTACGCGTTTCCACCAGCCTGGATAGCAATTGGTATATCTACCCTGGCATTGCCTAGTTGTGCCGTGTCACCTACCATACCGAGCCTTTACTACGAGTTTCTATTTGTGTCGTACCTATGGAGTATCCTCTGGTAGCTTCCCGATCAGGAGGTATTACGGTACTGTATAGACTATTGGCATTATTTGTGTTAAGGGCTATATGGGTAACCCCTTAACGCTATTAAAAAGTAAGTTTACTTTATAAATAGACACTATTATAATAGCGCAATATACTACATATTAAATAGTTTAACGGATCCTTAGGAGATGTAAATCCCGAGCATCTCTTGAGTTACTGTACTCATATTTATTTCTGTTAATTTAACTCACATAAGATCTTTTAGTTATGACTCGAGTGTTTTTGTCTTTTCAAATTCGCTCGGGTCAGTCCGAGCGTTTCAGGATCGAAGACTTTAGCTTTGAAGGACGAAGACGAAGGAGTCGTATTATTATTATCTATAGTATTGCACCACACTCATACTGTTCCGCTGCATTGATTGTATTGGTAGGTGTAACTCTGATATTTATTGTATAAAGCAAATCAAGTGTTTGTAAACTGTTTTGAACTGTATATTTATTATTATATTTTATCCTTCCGCTGTGAGATTCTATTTTGTTTTATTTCTTCTCTGTTTTCTTATTTACCCCATAACAATCCGCCCTTGCGTATGCTTTGAATTGGCACGTGTGTCGGTTTAAAGTGCGCGAAAAGGCGGGATGTTACAAAGATAGACTTCCATATTATCTAATGAAAATTTACCATTTGCTATGTTTAAATAAACATATTCCAAATATTACATTTTTATTTTCAAATTTTATTATTTAAAAATTTCATAAAAATTCAGTTAATTACATTATTAAAACCATTTAAAATTTACGGGTCGTTACAGGTATTACTGACCCTATCTCTGGTAAGTCTTTACCCCACCAAAGCCAATGTTCTTGCTTAACATTCAGCTCTGATACCAAATGTAAAGGCCTGAATTTCCATACCCTTTGAGCTGACAATAAACCACATATGTCCAACTCAAATTGCATGCAAAAGCGAATCTTTAAGGGTAGAAAGAAAATAAAGACAGAACAGAATCTCACACGAATGGAATAGTATATAATATTGAACAATTATCTTTACAGCGGCAAACTTTTAAATACATATATAAGAGTCTAACCTAAATTCAGCTTGGACAGTTACAAACACATGTCCTTACAATTGCTGACAAACATCAAACAAAACAAACAAACAACTGTGGATAATGGAATATGTCATACGTAGATGAATATCTCCAGCTCTCCTCTGGAAACTTCAACAGTCTTCAACTAAACCTGAAACTACTCGGATCTGACTCGAGTATTGAAAATACTCTGATCAGGCTGTGAGAAACTCAAAAGATAAATGATAGTGTCATATATTGGCCTTTGAATATAATCCTTTGAAAAGAATGAGTATCTCAAAGACTATGCCCACACATAAAGACGGACGGGTTTTACCATATGATAACTAAAACTCTTTTATATATCAAAATAATTGATACTATTTCTGATGACATATCTTTGAAAACATTGCAAATAAACTTATTAATCTTAGCCAAAATTGTTACCATTATTAAATTCCAGGGCTATGCATTATGCCAATACAAACAAAACCACAGGTTTTTATTGGAAATAGATTTTCGTACAAATGACAAGATAAAGGACTACCTTCCGACAGTACACCTCTAGAGGGTTGCACCTAAGGTCTAGATACTGGGCGCTTAAACCAACACAAGACCGGCCTACCCCTCACGCTGGATAGTACCTAATATGTCATCACCCAGGTCGTTACCGACCATTAACGGGTACCCGATTCATACATTCACTACATACTTAGACATGTATAGAATATATCTAGAAGGATGATGACATCTCCTAATTAGAAGCGACCCACTTAGCCTTGTTGCTTCTACCCTATTTCTGTCATTTTCAAGTGATGAGGCATGAGATAAACGATTACCTTTTCACATAGAAAATCTTCTTTGAATGCCATATTTCCATTGACTACTAATTGCCTTCCACAAAAATACAACCCTTGAGCTCGTACGTCTCAAGGAGGGTGTTAAGCTAAGAAAAGTTCCTTCCCCGCCACCACAGATGTATGTTTGTAAAAACCAATGTATGTAATCTCAGAAAATACACTGTCAGACATCCATCCATATAAGTTCGTTCTGGGACTTGAACGAAATCGAAGGTACTTTCCTAGGCCATTACTAGGTGAGAAGCCCTCGTTTTTCTGAGGGTTTTTATAACAAAGAGACCACTGTTACAAAAAGTAAATCGAGATTTTATCCCCAATTAATCAACAAGCAGTCCCTCGTTATTATTTGTCTCAATGTCTTGTCTTCATTTTCAAACATCTTCAATCTTCGAACACGTAAATTGTTTCGAAGTGGTTTTCGGACAGGAATCACCCAAATCCGACCCCGGTTCCTTCGAAGCTAATCATCGCTTTAAATGATGTTAAGTCCATATATGGGTATTAATCATCAATCAATTACTTGATCTTTTATTTAAATCAAATATCTTTCTTAGATATATTCTCTTTAATTTATTTCATTTTCTTTTCAAGAGTATATGGAATCATTAAGCATCATTTATTAAATCATTTGATTTATTTAAACCTTTCTTAAAATCCTGGTATAATTTCAAATCATTTTATCTTTTACTTAGGAAAACCTTTCCAAATAATTCATTAAATCTTAATCAAAGATTTCTTATATTCAAGCTATAACTTTTAACTTAGGTAAAATATTCCCAAATCATTCGTTAAATCAAAATCGAAGATTTCTTTCTTAACTTCAAATCATATTCTTGCAAGTAATCCTACAGAGCACTACCGCCACCTTAACTATGGCAAATTGCACCTCTAGGGACTAATGGCAAGTAATCCTAAATCATGAAAATCTTTTCTTTTATCATGGAAAAACTTTAAATATGATCTTTTAGACATCCATAGCAATCATAACACATCATCAAACATGTGTGTGTGTGTGTATAAATAGAGATATTAAATAGTATTTCTCACCACAAACCAAAGCGATAAACTTCCTACCAACATTCTAATCAACCAAACCTTCACTAATTAATCCATACTCCATTAAAACACTAGCAAACAACAAGCTCTCCCTTCCAATAGCTTGGTCGAGACTTTAGACGGAGGTTGGCCGAAAGTATAGAGTAAAAGCGGTAGAGCTTTGAACTTGAATTCCCAAGATCTTGATCCAAAAAATATGTTATCTTGTATATGAATTTTGGCCCTCTAAATCTCAAATTTTAGAAAAGTTGTTAAGTAAAAAATTGTTGAAAATTCTTTTCTCTTGAAAGTGAAATAGAAGAATCATTTGAATCCGAGTTGTCTTTGGGGAGATATGATAGAATGAAGAAGATGCATTATCGGATTGATAAAAATGAAGCTCGAAAATGCACTTCAAAGAATTGATGTTCGGATACAGCAAACTTCAAAACTAGAAAAAGTAAGCAACATAAATATTGTAGCCACTGGAATTTTATATAGTTTGAAAAAAGAATTTCTTAATTTGAATCTGCTATGATCAAGTTATGATCAAAACAAATAGGGCTATTCTCTGGCTTAAAAACTGGGCCAGAGAATGCACTGGAAAGAAGTGGATTTTTTACATGGTTAAGTATAGAATGAGACAAAGTGATCAACATGAAAGTTATTGCCACTGGAAATATACATAATTTTAGAAAATGAATTTTGCATTATGGTTCTATTTTGAAGAAGTTATGGCCGAGAGAAAAGAGGTAAAATATGGAGAGAAGAAGAGTTTGATTTGAAGAGAATGAACATTGATTTCTTTTGAATATTTTGTAAATATTTTGGCATTATTTCTTTATAATTATTTCCTATGGATTAGAAGCCATTAAAGAGGAGCGGAAGAAGATAAAGAAGCTTGGAAAAAGAAGAACAAGAAATGTTAATGAAAGTGAAGAAGAAGGTGGGTATTTATAGAAAAAGAAAGAAGTAGTAATTTACCAAAATAACCTCTTACCTAATTACCAAACTAACATTACTTCAACCTAGAAAAACTCCACTTTTTTAATACTTAATATCATCCTACACATCCTTACTTTATGTCTTAGTCACTTAAAGATTGAGGAAAAGTACTTATTTTGTTAGATTTTGATGTGATTTGGATTTGATGTTTACTTTTTGACTTTTCTTAAACTTACTTACTTTTCTTAATGATGTTCTAGAAGTTTTCTAATTATATTTAGAAAAAGTAAAAATGTTTAGTTATTAAAATGTGTAATATATGTGTTAAAACATGTTAACAAAGGTGCGGTAAATTGCGGCAAATTAGTTTGAACAAAAACGTTGATTTTCGACAAAACGTTTTCCGGTCGCATTTTGACGTTTTTGTTAATATATTTATTCATATAAACCAAACTTCAAAATAAATTTTTTATTATCTTTAAACAATCAAAACAAGTATATTTGGATTATAAAATAATATCCAAATCTATTTGTAAAAAAAGACATCGATTTATCGGTACGCGATGAAATTTGTCAACATTTATAAAACAAGTTTTACATGTTTATCAAACCATTATAAATTAAATTGCTATTATTGTAAAATGAGTTTCGCATAGATTATATATTTTTAGAAATAATTATTTATCGTTTAAACAAATTTCTTGAATATTTATCCTACTTTATAGGAATCTGATTTTTGTCAGTTTTACAATGGAAATCCAAAATCTTTGTTCAATATCCAAAATAAGTTTACCATTCTTATTCATCATATAAAACATGATTGTTTAATGTTTGAAAATTATACATTTGAATATTTAAATAAATGAAATATTCCATTTTCAAAGTGGTAAAATTATAGGTCGTTACATTCTCCTCAACTTAAAAGAATTTCAACCCCGAAATTACCCTGAACCTAAACCTACAATTTTTTTACCTAAATCATTATTTCACAAACTTAAACCCATAAGATGTACCCAAATCATCCGGATATAATATTTTATTTGATTTTTTATTCGAATCCACAACTTTATTTCCGAACTAGTATCAATCCCCCGATCCTCTGGTGTGGGCTCTAATCAAGCTTCTAAATCAGATACACTTGCTTTCCTTGCATAGCTCTCAACTATGATAGAAAACACGAGTAACTAACCACAAAACATCATCAATACTCGCCGTCAAGAAATCCAGTGCCAAATTCTTTTCCAAATCGATGTAAACCCTCAAAGTTCCGTACTCGGATATTAGATCAAAATTTATGTGACGAAATGATTTACATATAAATTACGTATTTATTCCGATTGATATTTCTCGGTTATACCAAATTATTTTTAATCACATTCTTTATTTTCATATTCATTTTTTAGTATATTTTCCTTAATGCTAATATGGTTTGTGAATAATTTCGTAAAACTATTAATAAGTTTATTATATCTTATGAACATAACTACGTAAATCCATCACTTTTAAAAACTTAAGTCCAAATCCTTAATTAATGGTAGAATTCATTAATAAAGCATTTTCCCATGTTGTAATACATTTTAAAGAGCCATGATTTTACTTAAGCGTATCAATAGTTCATGACTTAAATCTAATTTTGTATAATACCCTTTTACAACCTAGTTGTATATACACACATCTCAAATTCTGATCGCTTCTATATCCGAGTGAGTTACAGTTTATTGTAGGTTGTTATCATTTCAAATTCAGAATTACAAAATTTATTTCTGATTTAATGCTATTATAAATTTCTCCACTTTTAAATCCATTTTATTAATAGTTATATTTATAAATTATACTTATCCAATTTATGTTGGATCATGGGTTTGATTGCTGACAAGACACAATAATTCACGAATCTACGACTATAACGTCTAGACTCATCGGCTCAATATGTGGTTTGTATAGTTATATAAATTTTAACAAGAGTCATCAAATGTGTATATAAAGTCTAGTTTAGTGCTTTGTTAGAATCTTTCCTCAAGAATCATCATTCACATTCAAATAAACTTGCATGCATATTTTAATCAAAACCAAGTTTTCAAAAAATGCATAGACCGGGACTCGAACCGAGGTCACTAGTTTGGAAGGCAAGTACTCTAACCAAATTAGCTACTACAATTTTTGCTTAACAGTAGAATTCAGTTGACTGAATACAGTCAGTCGACTGAATCTGTGCATTTTAACATATTTATGCATAATTTTTTTACATGTCTTCACTATTCAGTCGACTGACCATTTTTGACCAGTTGACTGACCATTTTTGACCAGTCGACTGACCTGAACCCAACTGTCATATTGTGAAAAGACATCTTCATTCTACGAAAGGTTTTGTTCTTTCTATGAACATAAATGGATGCTCCTTTTGGTCAGAACCCTTCACCAATGGCAGTAACTCTCTATCTACTATAAATACATGTTTCCAAACATTTCATATTCACCGATTTCATTCTAACTCTCTGATATTCTTCTTGTGCTTTAATATTTGCATTCAAACAGCGAACAAACGTTTTACTACTTTGAATCTATAAATAACTTTCATAATATTGGATTCTTAGCATTACCTTCTCTTAATATTTTCACATACACTTCATATACTTGAGGATTTGGTTATATGAGGTTTGTAATACCAGTGACAAATCAGTGTTATCAAGAACACACAGTGACAGATATTATTTTGTATTAGGGAAGTCCTCTTCTGCTACTGAGGCAAAAATCATGTACAGTTGCTCAGGTGTCTATTCCGCTGCTCAGACTGTATATACCTGTTCCTTCGGGCTAAGTGACGGTTATTGTAGTTGAAATTCCAGAAGGAGTTTGGGACTGGACGTAGAACGGAAAGTTCGAACCAGTATAAAAATTCCTGGTGTGCTTGTTTTATTTTACTTATTTCCATTTACTTTGCTGTTATCATCTGTGTCCACATTTAGATTTAAGTATATTCCATATTACACGATCCTACACACTTCCATTTGGTATCAGAGCCTGGAATTCTATCGATCGTCACAACATCCTAGAATAATGGCCAAAAAACGATCCAGTCGAAATACAACAGGAAAAATCTCTCTCAAAGCCACCAGTGAGGACTACAAAATGGTACTTTTTGATTTATAAATTTCAGTAAAAAATAATAATGAATTGGTTAGTATAAGCAATAAGATTTCAAAGCTTAGTTTCATTATTTTAGAAAAAATGAAATCTGTTTAACTTGAAAATGACAAACTGAAAAATGGAAAGTTAAATTTAGAAAATCAACTTGGTGTTTTAAAGAATAATTTTATAACTGTTAAAGATTTTCTAGATGAAAAAAATACCATATTTGAAAAAGAGAGAGAAATTTTTGATTTGAAAAGACAAAATGATTTATTACAATCCTCTTTAGATAATTCAGAATCTCAAAATTCCCTTCTCAAAAATGAGAATCGTACGTTAAAAAACAAGAATTCTGAATTAAATGAGAAAAATGATATTTTGAATAATAGTAATATTTCTTTTGAAAATTATAATTGTGACATTAAGTCTAAATTTGATAAACTTAACACTGATGTCACAAAATTTAATAAAGGTCAAAACAATTTAAACATGATTTTATCTAGTTCTAGACCTTTAAATGATAAAAGTGGTTTAGGATATAATAAAACAGATCGTAGAAATAGGAGTAGACACGCTTTCATGTATAGTAAATATGTTAATGCTGGTACTAGATTACGAGAAAAGTCTAAATCCAATTTTTATAGAAATACAAATAATGCTATGACTAATAATGCTTATAATTTCTTTAGAAGTACAAAATCATTAACGGGAAATATGAATAAAAATTAGCTAAATATTTGGATTCCTGTTAATTGGAAAAATAAGGAAAAATACATTGATGATTATTTTGATATGGTAGTTAATAATGAAAATTATGTTTATAAAGGTTCAACCACACCCAAATGGGTATGGTTTCCTAAAAATTAGGAAATAATAAGAACCTTGGGTATCGCATGCTTTAAATGTTAATTTGTTTTCTGATACCTTACATTATAAGTTGTAGTTATTTTATTTTATATTGTTCTATATATAACACTTATGTGAAATATTAGTTATATCATCATATAAACTCTCCTTTTTGTCGATGACAAAGGGGGAGAAAGATATTGCTCTTACACTATTTGCATGAATAAACCATGCAAGCATAGATTAAGGGGGAGAAAAGATTAATTATTTACAGGAATATATAGCATAGATTCAGGGGGAGAAATCTATAGCACAATTACAGGAATATATTCAGTGAGACAGATAAGATCAACAAAGCTTGTCACAGATTCGTTCGTAGCAATTGAAGTTGTCATCATCAAAAAGAGAATGTTGGATCATAGATTTTGATTGCTGACAAGACACAGTAATTCACGAATCTACGACTACGATAACATCTAGACTCATCGGCTCAATATGTGGTTTGTATAGTTATATATTTTAACAAGAGTCATCAAATGTGTATATAAAGTCTACTTTAGTGCTTTGTTAAAATCTTTCCTCAAGAATCATCATTCACATTCAAATAAACTTGCATGCGTATTATAATAAAAACCAAGTTTTCAAAAAATGCAAGGAGTGTTACTCGAACCGAGGTCACTAGTTTGGAAGGCAAGTAATCTAACCAAATGAGCTACTACAATTTTTACTTAACAAAGGAATTCAGTCGACTAAATTCAGTCAGTCAGTCGACTGAATCTGTGCATTTTAACATATTTGTGCACAATTTTTTACATGTCTTCACTATTCAGTCGACTGACCATTTTCGACCAGTCGACTGACCTGAACCCAACTGTCATATTTTGAAAAGACATCTTCATTCTGCGAAAGGTTGTGTTCTTTCTATGAACAGAAATGGAAGCTCCTTTTGTTCATAACCCTTCACCAATGGCAGTAACTCTCTGTCTACTATAAATACATGTTTCCAAACACTTCATATTCACCGATTTTCATTCTAACTCTCTAATATTCTTCTTGTGCTTTAATATTTGCATTCAAACAGCGAACAAACATTTTACTGCTTTGAATCTACAAATAACTTTCAAAATCTTCGATTCTTAGCATTACCTTCTCTTCAATATCTTCACATACACTTCATATACATGAGGATTTGATTATAGGAGGTTTGTACTATCAGTGACAAATCAGTGTTATCAAGAACACATAGTGTCAGATATTATTTTGTATTAGTGAAGTCCTCTTCTGCTGCTGAGGCAAAAATCATGTTCAGTTGCTCAGGTGTTTGTTTTGCTGCTCAGACTGTATATACCTGTTCCTCCGGGTTAAGTGAGGGTTATTGTAGTTGAAATTCCAGAAGGAGTCTGAGACTGGACGTAGAACGGGAAGTTCGAACCAGTATAAAAATTCCTGGTGTGCTTGTTTTATTTTACTTATTTCCATTTACTTTGGTATTATCATCTGTTTCCACATTTAGATTTAAGTATATTCCATATTACACGATCCTACACACTTTCATCATTTACTCAAAACATTTCACAATTGTTTATCTTTAACCAAAATTTTCATAAATTCCTTAGATCTGAGTTAGGTGTGATCCAAAAAAATTTGACCGTCCAAAACCATCGAGAGTCCCACTTTATCTTATCGATCAGCGATTCCAAATTTATCTTTTGTTTAAACACTTTTATAAATATTACTAATCAACTTATCAATTAGTGATTCACATTATCTCTTTAACTTAAGAAAATTGTATAGATCGAGTAACTCCAAAATAATACCAAGAAACTAGGTACTACTAATAGTATTATATATTCTCTTAACAAGAAGAGTAATACCTAAGAGAAATACTTTACACCCGAACACATCTCTTGCCCATTTTTAGTTTATTTTCGAGCCATCCGAACTAGTTATCATAAAATATCTCTTTTTAAAATCCTTTAGGGATTACTTTTGTTTATAAAACCTATTTTATAAATTCTTTTTATAAATTCATCTTATATTAATCTTCATTTAAATTACCATAATTCTTTTAAATTACTCGAATTTTAAACCTTCATTCCATTTATATTTTCCATTTACATAATCATTTTATGGTTGTTAAATACATTTTTATCTTATATGGTCATTTCTTAAACTAATCTCACCTTGCACTCAAACTGTGAAATTTTAATCACAAGATGTTCATATTTCACTAATCTTGATTTCTAACTATATAACTCTTTAAAATATATACTTTGTAATCAAAATATAGTCCTAGGTAAAATTATTTCATTTACCAATTTTTCAAAAACAAAATCTTTATATATAACATTAACAAATACACACTCATATATTATACTCTCAAATCATTCTAGGGTGTTACTAACCCGGTCTACAATGAGTTACTCATCTAGGGTATTGCTAACCCTACCTCTAATGAGTCTTTACCCCACCAAAGCCAAGGTACTTGCTTAACCTTCAGCTCTGATACCAAACGTAAAAGCCCGAATTTCCACACCCTTTGAGCCGATAATAAACCACACATTTCCAACTCAAATTGCATGAATAAGCGAATCTTTAAGGGTAGACAGAAAATAAAGACAGAATAGAATCTCATACAAATGGAATAATATATAATATTGAACAATTATCTTTATAGCGGAAAACTTTTAAATATATATTTCAGAGTCTAGCCTAGATTCAGCTTGGATAGTTACAAACATCTACCCTTACAATTGCTGACAAACATCAAACAAAAAAACAGACAACATCAGATAATGGAATATGTCATATGTAGATGAATATTTCTAGCTCTCCTCTGGAAACTCCAACCGTCTTCAACTAAACCGGAAACTACTCGGATCTGACCCGATATTGAAAATACCCGGATTAGGCTTAATAAACCAGCTTGAGTAACTCAAAATATAAATGACAGTGTCATACATCAACATCTGAATAGAATCCTTTGAAAAGAAAGAGTATCTCATAATACCACGCCCACATACAAACACGGACTGGTTTTTACCTTATGATAACTAAAACTCTTTTATATATCTAAACATTTTATATTATTTTTAATGGCATATTTTTGAAAACATTGCAAATAAACTTATTAATCTTAGCCGAAATTGTTACCATTATTAAATTCTGGGGTTATTCATTATTCCGATACAAACAAAACCACAGGTTCTTATTCGAGAATGGATTTTGATACAAATGACAAGGTAAGGGACTAACTTTCGACAGTACACCTCTAGAGGGATGCACCTCGGGTCTAAATACTAGGCGCCTAAACCAACACAAGACCGACCTACCCCTCACGTTGGATAGTACTGAATATGTCATCACCCTGGTCATTACCGACCATTAACGAGTTCCCGATTCATACAATCACCACGTACTTAGACATGTGTAGAGTAAATCTATAAGGATGATGACATCTCCTAATTGGGAGCGACCCACATAGCCTTGCTACTTCCACTCTGTTTCTATCATTTTCGGGTGATGAGGCCTGAGGTAAACGATTACCTTTTCACATAGCACATCTTCTTTGAATGCCATATTGCTATTTCTGTTGACTACTAATTGCCTTCCACAGAAATACAACCCTTGAGCTCGTACGTCTCAAGGAAGGTGTTAAGCTAAAAAAAGTTGCCTTCCCTGCCACCACAGATGTATGTTTGTAAAAACCAATTTACGTAATCTTAGAAAATGCACTGTCTGACATTCATCATACAAGTTCGTTTGGACTTGAAGGAAACCGAAGGTACTTTCCTCGGCAGTTAGTAGGCGAGGAGCCCTTGTTTTTCTGAGGTTTTTCATAACAAAGAGACCACTGCTACAAAAAGTAAATTAGGATTTTATCTCCAATTAATCAACAAGTAGTCCCTCGTTATTATTCGTCTTAATATCTCCACCTTGAAACATCTTCAATCTTCGAACACCTAAATTGGTTCGAAGTGGTTTTCGGATAGGAATCACCCAAATCCGACTCCGGTTCCTTCGAAGCTAATCATCGCTTTATAAGATGTTAAGTTCATATGTGGATATTAATCATCAATCAACCACTTCATCTTTTATTAAAATCAAATATCATTCTTAGATATATTCTCATCAATTTATTCCATTTTATTTTCAAGAATATATGGAATCATTAAGCCTCATTTATTAATTCATACAACCCGTAATTTTATAACTTTTAAAATGGAATATTTAATTTATTTAAATATCAAATATATAATTTTTAAACTTAAATAA
Organism: Allium cepa; assembly: GCA_030765085.1. Lineage (NCBI taxonomy): Eukaryota > Viridiplantae > Streptophyta > Magnoliopsida > Asparagales > Amaryllidaceae > Allium > Allium cepa. The sequence continues at coordinate 506,705,426 of CM060929.1, forward strand.
TCATCTTTTATATGATAAATAAGAATGGTTAACTTATTTTTAGAACCGAACAAAGATTTTGAAGTTCGGCGTAAATTCGACAAAATTTGGTTTTGGATAAAATGATATATAGTAAAATAATGGTTTTATTTCTTTGTTTGACTATTTGGATGGTTAATTAATTATTTTGAAATTTAGAAGTTAAATACTTAATGAAGTATGTGGAAATGACTAGTACACGTGTTTCATTTGTGAGATCCAAGGAGACTTGGACGAGGGACAGAACATGTCGAAGGGAAAGCCCGGATGCTCCAAAATAATTATCAAATTATTTTAACTCAAGATAAAATAAAACGTATTATAAATATTTGATAGAATGAAGCGTTGATTTATCATTTATCGTTGTGTTTATTTTGTTGATTGATTGTTTGGTTGTTTGGATTGCCCTCGACCAGTTTTTGAGCATTGATTATTATTTATTGATTGTTGACTTTACTCAACCTATTTATGAGCAATTAATCATCCATATGCATGGGCGGGGTAGAAAAAAATTGTAGGTTAACACCTTGTGATTTATTGCACGATTTGACTATAAGGTGTTTAGCGGTAATATTTGGTTCACTTCAATTTAATGAATTGTTTTGAAAGTTTTCAAATGAAAAATGTTATGAAATATTTTACCATTAAAAGAAATAGAAATGTTTGGTAATGAATATTTTGAAATTATATTATATAAAAGTGATTTATATAAGAATGGTTGTATAAAAATGTTTTATAAAACGAAAAGAATTTTGAGGACTAAAACCGATGGTTTTAAGATGATTTTTGAATGGATTTGGGAAATGAAAATTATTTTAGATTTGTAAATACTTGTGCATATTAGTGTGAAATGATTTATCGCTTCGGGATATAAAATGATTTGTTATGTTACCGATGATTTGGGTAACCCATAATTAAAAAGTGGGCATATGTTTTGGAATAGTCCGCTCTTTGAATAAAGGGATGTACTATTTATCGATTATATGAAGTCTGAGACCCAGTTGCCTTGTTATTGGGAGAAACCTCCCGATCTGGTTGCATATGATTTGATATGCTTTTATTACAGAATTTGGGATTTCCAAATATACTTTTCAAAAGTGATTTGATTTAAGATCCCGAAGTAAAGTATAATTTGAATATACAAGATATATATATTTCAAAAGTTTTGAAATAACAATTCGAGAATAAAGTCCAAAGAGATAATTTCCGTAAAGGTAATTAGATTTGAAAATCTAAAATTACAGATTAAGCGTAAGTGGGTAGTTTTGGAAATTGCATATTGTTTGTTGCATCGTAGACTCCATGAGTCCTATTGACGATAGGAGAACTATGTTGGCTTGAACTTTTTATCTAATTGGGTACCCAATTAGATGGGGGAACGTAGGTAGTCACAAGTGGTAGTGATGCTGCCCCAATAATAACATAATATTTTTCTGTTTATTGTTTTCTATATATCGAGTATTGAAGTATTTTTCCCGCTTACTATTTTATTCCACATTTACATTATTTATTGAGTTTGCAGGAACGGCTATTGCTGTCTCTCTCATTAGAGTTTTACATCGGTAGATTTATTTGTATTTGTATTTGGTACGTACAAAGGCACACCTGTAGATTAAATTGATTACTCTGATAACTTGTACAATTGAAATTGTATCCTATAAATTTTATAATGTTGAATATTATGAAATATTATGTACTAAATTGGTAGTTTTTATTCGTAGTTTTAGAACAGACTGGTTTTTCGACGATTTTGGCTAGTCCGAAAACCTGGGTCATCACAGGTGGTATCGAAGCTTAGGTTAGGTGCCTATATAAAATTTGTCTAGGTTAGTAAATCAACCTAGGAATTTTAAAAATGAAACTACCTTAATTTGATAAACAAAAATGGATAGGATAAGGCATCGTACCTCCGACCGAGGTTATGGTTGATGTTTATTTGTAGGTATACTTAATTGTTTGGTTTCGTAATTTTAACACTTTTAAAATGGAATATTTAATTTATTTAAATATTCAAATATATAATTTCTAAACTTAAATAATCATGTTTTATATGATAAATAAGAATGGTGAACTTTTTTTTAGAATTGAATAAAGATTTTGAAGTTCGGCGTAAAATCGACAAAATTCAGTTATCGATAAAATTTGAGATATAGTAAAATAATGGTTTTATTTCCTTGTTTGACTATTTTCATGGTTAATTAATTATTTAAGATTATAAGTTAAATACTTAATAAGGTATGCGAAAACGACTAGTATACGTGTTTCGTCTGTGAGATCCAATGAGACTTGAACAAGGGACGGAACATGTCGAAGGGAAAGCCTGGATGCTCCAAAATAAATATCAAATCATTTTAAATCAAGATAACATAAAATTTATTATAAATATTTGATAGAATGAAGCATTGATTTATCATTTATTGTTGTTTTATTTTGTTCGTTTGGTCGTTTGGATTGCGCTCGACTAGTTTATGAGCACTGATTATTATTTATTAATTGTTGACTTTGCTCAACCATTTTATTAATTATCCATATGTATGAGCTGGGTAGAAACAATTGTAGGCTTTTATTTTTTTGTGTAAGATTTGATTTAATATGTGCTTGAGTTATTTTGGTGTGCTTGAGTAGATCTTGTCATCATGAAGCTCTTATATATATATATATATCTACACACGTATATTTTTGTCATCGTAAAGTTTACACTTATATTTATATATATTTACATATACATTATTCTTCCAATATATACATGTAACGACCCAGAATTTTGAATAATTTAAATTGAAAATATTTGATTAAATTTAAATATTTGAATGATGGTTTGAATTGAATTTCAAATTATCAGAATGAATTTGGCGATTAAATTATAGAATTTAATCTATTGAGAGTTGAATAAAAATTTGAATCTTCAATTTTAAGCTGATTAAAAATATTTCAAAGGCTTGTAAAATTCATATTGATAATACCGAAGATAATAGAAGCTTCAGAATTGAAATTGAAAGTGAATTGTTCAGTTTTGAAATTAAATCGTTTGAATCGATATTTAAAAATAGCCGTCCGAGGCACAGTCTCGGAATTCGACGAAACCAGTTCCATTGGATCCGTAATATTGAATTATTCTCGGATTTCAAATTTCGTATTTTTCGGAGCTGTTATGTGAGCACACGGCAAGTAAACGCGTTGAAATTGAATCAGATTCAATTTAAATTTAAAATTTAAGTTTAGTCAAACATCACGTTACCATCCTAAATTTTTGCCTAAAAACACGCAGAAGATCACGAGAGAAAATCGTGATAGCATACTTCATTCCATTTTAAATATCCCTCTCCCACTCTGAAATCAAATCAAGAAAATCGATTCAGAGAAAAAAAATTAATGGCCGAGCTTTGCAATCTTCTGCCTCGTTCAACCAAAAGTATCTCGTTCTTCCCTCTTTTGAAATCACGGCCGAAGCCCCTCTTCAGATTCGTTTAAAAAAAAAAATCAAAACAATGGCGTGCGCGCGGCACGAGGATGGGGGGGCTGGCGCTCGCGCATGTCAGTGGCGACGCGAGGCGCGCGAATGGGCTAGGGGTCGAGGCGACTCGCGTGGGAGTCACGACGGCGGCGTTGTGCTCAAGTCAGTAGATGCAGTAAGGTAATAATTTTTTTTTTATTATTTATTTAATTTAGATTGTATGCAGTAAAAAAAAAGAAGTATGAAAACATTTTACAGTAAGTTAAAAAAAAATAAAAATAAATAAATAAATAAAAAATTAATATATCATATTTTAAGTAAATACGAGTAAGTTATATTAAAAGAAAATTTTAATTTTTAAAACCAAAATTTCAGTTAAACGAATTTATTAATGAAAATTTAGTTTAAAATATAATTTTTAGTTAATCACAGTTGTTATTCAATTTAAAACTTAAATACAGATTTGAAAAGGAATTTGGGATTTTAAAGAAATTTATTATAGGAGATATGTTTAAATTTAAGTTAAGTGGTTAAAAATAATTTATTCAAAGGGAAATTAAATTGTAGATAAATAAATTTGTCTAAAGAAAATTTGTTTGAAGTTAAATCATTAGACAATTAAAATTATTAAACGGAAATGGTTAAAAAGAATTTAGTTTTAAATTTAGATTGTAGTTAAAATAATTTATTAAGAAGAAAAAAAAAATTTATTTATAGCAAAATTAATAGTTAAAACCAAAATCTATTAGTTGATTTAATTTATGAAAAGGAAATTTAATTTAAATTGGAAATTTCTAGTTAGAATTATTTTAAAAAGGGAAAATTTGTTAACTTAATTTATTTAAGTAAGTTTAGTTGAAATTAAATTTGGATTAGACAAATTGTTAAGAGTAACATGTTTGAAATTAAAAGGAGTTAGTTAATAAAGTTTATTAAAAGAAATTTAAATTTTAGTTAAATAAAATTTTAAAGAAGAAATTGGTTTAAATAAAACTATCAGTAACTTTAACTATTAAAAATGAAATCACCGATGAATTAAAATTTGTCAAATGAAAATTTAATTTATTCGATTGATTCGAATATTAATAAATTGTGTATAATATTTATACAAGGTATAAATGAAGAAAACAAGTTGAATTGGAAGTGGATTGCAAATAAAAGCTAAGGTGAGAACTTCTCACTCAATCGAATCAGTTTCGATTTTATTTTAAATAGTTAGATTTAAAATATTCGAATGCATGTTTGAATGTTGATTGATATCTATTGATTGTTAAAATAGACATTATACGCCGTTAGTAAGCGGATGTTATTTATTAAAAACATATACCGCGAATATTTCATAAACAGTGAAATTGGTATTATATATAATATCAATATATATATATTGGCATATGTATATATTGGAGTTATTGATTTCCCGCATTTTTTGTTTAGCGGATGAGACCCTATTACGCCGTTATTAAGCGGATAATATTTAATAAGAACATATACCGCGATAATTTCGTACTGGAGCGAAATTGGTATTGTGCTAATGTTTTTGGATGTAGGAAAACAGGTTGGAGGGATCCAACTGGATTCCTCAACAGTTTTTATTTGATTCAGATATTTTGATATTTGATGGATTATCATATTGATATATGATATCGTTGTTGTCGTGATTGACTATTTGGTATGTAGCATCATTGGACCCAAATTTTGGGATTTTAAAATGATTTATAAAGTGATTTTTGAAAATATAAAATATTTTTGGAATTGATCCATTTTATATAAATAAACGTTATAATTTTTAAAGTTATAAAAATTATGATTTTTGTGAAATACAGTTAAAAACTGATTTTTGAGAATATGATGCTATTGATTTTATAAAATAGTTAAATCGAGATATTTTAGAATTATTGTGAAAAGTTTAAATATAGGATTTATAAAACTTGATTATTTTATAAATCAAGAGAAAGGATGAAATTATAAAGGAAATTAAAGACGTTTGAAAGAATAATATAAATTGATTTATATTAAAGGATTTATAAATTGATATTTATAAATTAAAACATTTGAATTATAAAACGAGTTTTTATAAGTGTTTGAATGAAGTGAAAATGGATTGCATATGTGAATGGGATTTATAAAATTATAAATGGTGAAGTTATAAATGAAATTTATAAATAGTAAGATTTATGAATTTTGTGAGGTTATTAAAGAATATATTTGGATAAATGAATGAATCTTATAAGTTATAATATTTTTATATTGGGAAGTTTAAAAAGAATGATTTTTGTAAACAAAGAAATTATAAGCATTTAACTTATAAGATGAACTGTTAGTATATCATTGAGATATGGAATTGAATAGTTTAATAAAGGAATTTATAAACGTTGTTTTATAAATTCGCAAACGACTTATTTTGATAAGTAAATTGTTGAAACCTATTAATGGAGTTATATTCACGTTTTTGAATAGTGAATAATTCTTTTAAATAAAATGTATAAAAGGATGGAAGTTGTTAACAAAATATATTCACGTTTTTGAATTGTGAATAATATGTTAAAGGAAATGTTTTGAATGAGATGTTTAAATTGAATTAAAACGATCTAATGATGTTTTAAAATGTGTTGAGATTCGAAACCATAGATTTCAACGTTAATTGTTGAAATAGACGTTTTCGAGAAATAAAAGGAAATAATGGACTATAACACTGTTGTTATAGTAAATGATTTCCGAAAGGAAATGTTTTGTATAGTATTGGGATTTATATATCTATTTTAATTTCGAATCCCTATACTAGTGATTTTGGGTTGTCGTAACGATGTTTTACGTAACATTCGTTTTGGCCCAAATAAATATGTTTAAGAGAATGATTTCCTAATAGAATGAAATATATACTTAATTTCGATTGAAGTATATTGAATATTTTCCAAGTGTTGAAAATAAATAAAATTTGTGAATTACTTATGAATAAATAAGTATGGAAATGTTTTCCAATATAATGTGAATATTTTGAGAATTTATCTTTTTGAAGATAAATTGAAAAGAAAATTGAAATGAATAATTGAAATCGAATATTCATTGATATTTTGGAATTATAAATTCATTAAGGAATTTATAAAGGAAGTGGAATTTGTTTAAAAATAAATATTGATTTATTTTTGAAGTATTGAAATTATATATCTTGTAAAGATATTTTGTGAAATAAATAATTTAGAAAATTATTTGGAATCTGGTGATGTGTGCATATCCAGTGATAGTTCAATAACCGACTATCAATATTTCCCTTTGAATGGGTAATGGATGTGAATTGATTGAATTTGAATGCCACACTTATTTTTAAATAAGCGCTCACTATTCGGGTTAACCGGGAAAGGACCATGGGGTCGTATAACCCATTCCGAATATGTGATTCGTCGTTATAATTGCATTGAAGATCGGTGTTGAAGACCCGGTATTTGCGAGAGTGATAGGATGACCTATCGATTGTCTCTGCACTGAGTTGCAACGGTATAGAGACTCCCTAAGTGATGGGAAATCCGATCAGGATTGTGAATATCCGGATTGCAAGGACTTCTTTGTAAGTGCCTTCGGTTTTGTTCGATCCCGGAACAGACTTGTATGGATTGTATGTTTGACATTACAAGTTGAGATATAAAGCTGATTTCTTTCAAATATATTTCTGTTGGTGGCGGAGAATTTATTCTTTTAGCTTAACACCCTTCTCTGAGACGCACGAGCTCAGAGGTTATATAGTTGAAGTTATCAACGATATATTCCCAATTTGGTAATGTGACATGCTGAGTGTTGCTGTAAATGATCATTGTGTTGATTATTGTGATAGGATCGTTTATTTGATCGTCTATCTTAGTGATCATTGTGTTGATCATTTGTTGACCCAAAGCATGGCTTTTGTATAAAGTATGTTTTTGTGGACGTGACTTCGTCGAGCCTCACACCCCGGAAATGGTCAAAACAGGAAAGATGCGGCAAGGTTATGAGAGGTAGCTCCCTTTAGGGTATGTACATTTCCTTCTGGATAGAGGTGGTATCATGGTATGGAGCCCAGATATTTAACCTATGTGGTTACTACGAATTTATTACTTTGTGGTTGTTGGCTATCGGGATCCCGTGAGAAAGGTCGTTTACGATCGGGAAATGGCGTGCTCGTGTCAGTAGTTACCCAGTTAGGGGTAACCCGGCCTTGTGTTGGCAGAGTTCCGGTTTGGTTCTCGGGGATGTCTTTCCAGAGGCATTCTCATGTGGCAATGGGAAGTTCCTTGGCCTGACCATTTGTTGGAAATCCAAAGAAACAATACGTGACTTGTACGGTTTTAGTTGTAGAACCTGCTTCCTCAGGAAGTAGCTATAGTAGGCATAATATAATGGTACCTATGCTGGCTAAGATTTATATTCTACTTTCGAAATGAATTTTATACACTATGCACTAATAATAATATCAAATGTTTTTTTTAAATGCGTATCAAGCATGTTTGACTATAATAAGGAGAAATCTCCTCCGATTCTGCGTTTGCATTGTGTGTGTGGCAGGAGGTCTTATGGTAGTCTCATTTTTAAAAGCATTGCGAATTGAATTTAAAAATATTCCTCTATTTTGATTTAAAGTTAAATAAACTGTTTTGAGTTCTCACACCAGTCTTGTTAAGCTTTGGGCTATGTGATGGGGGGTTCTCGCTTCGCGGTTAGGTGGCGAACGGGAGACTCTTACTCCCACACATCCTCTTTTAGGGGGTTGGTTAGGTGTAACCTGAGATAGTCGAGAGGCTGGCCGTAAAAGCAAGTTTGGGATACCAGTTGTTGCCACGGTGGGGCTGGGATGGTTGAAAAGCCTACCGGTTGTGACTGCTGTCGATGGTTGAAAAGCCTGGATCTGACAATGTGGTATCAGAGCTTATGGTTAAGCGACAACCATGGTTCTGTTGGGTGTTACTCGTTAGAGATAGAGTCAGCAGTACTCTAGAATGAGTTTGAGTGTAATAATAGATATGAGCGCGTACTTGTTAGTGAATATAAAATTGTTTTTGAATCGGGTAAATAAGATAATTTTGCCCAAAACTATTTTCGTATAGAAAAGAAATGGTTTTCTATGAATTATTATAGTATATGGTTGCATGATTGTTAGAAGTGATAATACAGAATTATTATCACTAGAATATGGAATAAAATAAGATGGATTGAATTCAAGTAAATTAACTTGATAATTTATTCATTTGTGAAACAATTTCAAATGGAATGAATTGAATATTAAAATGAATTAGCAAATGAAAGTAAATCGATAGAATTCAATATTTAGAATTGAGAATTAAATTTCGAATGGAATTTCAAATTGTGAATTGAATTCAAATGGAATTTAAATAGTGAATGAAATTGAATTGAAAATTGAATGAAATTGAATATGTAACTTCAATAGTGAAGTAAAAATGCATAAGAAACATATGTTGGAAAATTTTGTAATAGAATTTGCAAAATGGTTTGAATATTGGATTTGGATGCTATTACTAGCAGGTTATACAGGTGTTTAAAATGGAATTGAGATTTTGATTGCAAAGATAAAATTAAATGGCTCGACAAAAAGGTACGTATTTGAATTTAAGTATGAGATTTGATGACTTTCTTATCTAGCCACTTGGCTTTTCTCTTTTCTTTTTGATTCTGAGGGGCCGTGGTGCCATTTTGTAGTCGTACCGAGCTAGCCGCGCAAAGGAGACGCTGGCGAAATTTTTCGAAAATTTAGGGTGTTAGAAAAATTTGAAAGTTTGAAATTTGAATTTGAATTTAAATTTGAATTGTAAGGAAAACAATGTTGATTGAAACCTATAATTGAAGTTGGAAAGCTAGTTGAAATGATAATGAATCTCTAGTAAAAAGATTTAGGTTAGTAAGTTGATAAAACTATTTGAATTGTGAAAGATAATAAATGGGATAAGGGCATTCTACTTAACTTGTAATTTCGGGACGAAATTCTTTTAAGGGGGAAAGATTGTAACGACCCAGAATTTTGAATAATTTAAATTGAAAATATTTGATTAAATTTAAATATTTGAATGATGGTTTGAATTGAATTTCAAATTATCAGAATGAATTTGGCGATTAAATTATAGAATTTAATCTATTGAGAGTTGAATAAAAATTTGAATCTTCAATTTTAAGCTGATTAAAAATATTTCAAAGGCTTGTAAAATTCATATTGATAATACCGAAGATAATAGAAGCTTCAGAATTGAAATTGAAAGTGAATTGTTCAGTTTTGAAATTAAATCGTTTGAATCGATATTTAAAAATAGCCGTCCGAGGCACAGTCTCGGAATTCGACGAAACCAGTTCCATTGGATCCGTAATATTGAATAATTCTCGGATTTCAAATTTTGTATTTTTCGGAGCTGTTATGTGAGCACACGGCGAGTAAACGCGTTGAAATTGAATCGGATTCAATTTAAATTTAAAATTTAAGTTTAGTCAAACATCACGTTACCATCCTAAATTTTTGCCTAAAAACACGCAGAAGATCACGGGAGAAAATCGTGATAGCATACTTCATTCCATTTTAAATATCCCTCTCCCACTCTGAAATCAAATCAAGAAAATCGATTCAGAGAAAAAAAATTAATGGCCGAGCTTTGCAATCTTCTGCCTCGTTCAACCAAAAGTATCTCGTTCTTCCCTCTTTTGAAATCACGGCCGAAGCCCCTCTTCAGATTCGTTTAAAAAAAAAAAAATCAAAACAATGGCGTGCGCGCGGCACGAGGATGGGGGGGGGGGGGCTGGCGCTCGCGCATATCAGTGGCGACGCGAGGCGCGCGAATGGGCTAGGGGTCGAGGCGACTCGCGTGGGAGTCGCGACGGCGGCGCTGTGCTCAAGTCAGTAGATGCAGTAAGGTAATAATTTTTTTTATTATTTATTTAATTTAGATTGTATGCAGTAAAAAAAAAAAAAGAAGTATGAAAACATTTTACAGTATGTTAAAAAAAATAAAATAAATAAATAAATAAAAAATTAATATATCATATTTTAAGTAAATACGAGTAAGTTATATTAAAAGAAAATTTTAATTTTTAAAACCAAAATTTCAGTTAAACGAATTTATTAATGAAAATTTAGTTTAAAATATAATTTTTAGTTAATCACAGTTGTTATTCAATTTAAAACTTAAATACAGATTTGAAAAGGAATTTGGGATTTTAAAGAAATTTATTATAGGAGATATGTTTAAATTTAAGTTAAGTGGTTAAAAATAATTTATTCAAAGGGAAATTAAATTGTAGATAAATAAATTTGTCTAAAGAAAATTTGTTTGAAGTTAAATCATTAGACAATTAAAATTATTAAACGGAAATGGTTAAAAAGAATTTAGTTTTAAATTTAGATTGTAGTTAAAATAATTTATTAAGAAGAAAAAAAAAATTATTTATAGCAAAATTAATAGTTAAAACCAAAATCTATTAGTTGATTTAATTTATGAAAAGGAAATTTAATTTAAATTGGAAATTTCTAGTTAGAATTATTTTAAAAAGGGAAAATTTGTTAACTTAATTTATTTAAGTAAGTTTAGTTGAAATTAAATTTGGATTAGACAAATTGTTAAGAGTAACATGTTTGAAATTAAAAGGAGTTAGTTAATAAAGTTTATTAAAAGAAATTTAAATTTTAGTTAAATAAAATTTTAAAGAAGAAATTGGTTTAAATAAAACTATCAGTAACTTTAACTATTAAAAATGAAATCACCGATGAATTAAAATTTGTCAAATGAAAATTTAATTTATTCGATTGATTCGAATATTAATAAATTGTGTATAATATTTATACAAGGTATAAATGAAGAAAACAAGTTGAATTGGAAGTGGATTGCAAATAAAAGCTAAGGTGAGAACTTCTCACTCAATCGAATCAGTTTCGATTTTATTTTAAATAGTTAGATTTAAAATATTCGAATGCATGTTTGAATGTTGATTGATATCTATTGATTGTTAAAATAGACATTATACGCCGTTAGTAAGCGGATGTTATTTATTAAAAACATATACCGCGAATATTTCATAAACAGTGAAATTGGTATTATATATAATATCAATATATATATTGGCATATGTATATATTGGAGTTATTGATTTCCCGCATTTTTTGTTTAGCGGATGAGACCCTATTACGCCGTTATTAAGCGGATAATATTTAATAAGAACATATACCGCGATAATTTCGTACTGGAGCGAAATTGGTATTGTGCTAATGTTTTTGGATGCAGGAAAACAGGTTGGAGGGATCGAACTGGATTCCTCAACAGTTTTTATTTGATTCAGATATTTTGATATTTGATGGATTATCATATTGATATATGATATCGTTGTTGTCGTGATTGACTATTTGGTATGTAGCATCATTGGACCCAAATTTTGGGATTTTAAAATGATTTATAAAGTGATTTTTGAAAATATAAAATATTTTTGGAATTGATCCATTTTATATAAATAAACGTTATAATTTTTAAAGTTATAAAAATTATGATTTTTGTGAAATACAGTTAAAAACTGATTTTTGAGAATATGATGCTATTGATTTTATAAAATAGTTAAATCGAGATATTTTAGAATTATTGTGAAAAGTTTAAATATAGGATTTATAAAACTTGATTATTTTATAATTCAAGAGAAAGGATGAAATTATAAAGGAAATTAAAGACGTTTGAAAGAATAATATAAATTGATTTATATTAAAGGATTTATAAGTTGATATTTATAAATTAAAACATTTGAATTATAAAACGAGTTTTTATAAGTGTTTGAATGAAGTGAAAATGGATTGCATATGTGAATGGGATTTATAAAATTATAAATGGTGAAGTTATAAATGAAATTTATAAATAGTAAGATTTATGAATTTTGTGAGGTTATTAAAGAATATATTTGGATAAATGAATGAATCTTATAAGTTATAAGATTTTTATATTGTGAAGTTTAAAAAGAATGATTTTTGTAAACAAAGAAATTATAAGCATTTAACTTATAAGATGAACTGTTAGTATATCATTGAGATATGGAATTGAATAGTTTAATAAAGGAATTTATAAACGTTGTTTTATAAATTCGCAAACGACTTATTTTGATAAGTAAATTGTTGAAACCTATTAATGGAGTTATATTCACGTTTTTGAATAGTGAATAATTCTTTTAAATAAAATGTATAAAAGGATGGAAGTTGTTAACAAAATATATTCACGTTTTTGAATTGTGAATAATATGTTAAAGGAAATGTTTTGAATGAGATGTTTAAATTGAATTAAAACGATCTAACGATGTTTTAAAATGTGTTGAGATTCGAAACCATAGATTTCAACGTTAATTGTTGAAATAGACGTTTTCGAGAAAGAAAAGGAAATAATGGACTATAACACTGTTGTTATAGTAAATGATTTCCGAAAGGAAATGTTTTGTATAGTATTGGGATTTATATATCTATTTTAATTTCGAATCCCTATACTAGTGATTTTGGGTTGTCGTAACGATGTTTTACGTAACATTCGTTTTGGCCCAAATAAATATGTTTAAGAGAATGATTTCCTAATAGAATGAAATATATACTTAATTTCGATTGAAGTATATTGAATATTTTCCAAGTGTTGAAAATAAATAAAATTTGTGAATTACTTATGAATAAATAAGTATGGAAATGTTTTCCAATATAAAGTGAATATTTTGAGAATTTATCTTTTTGAAGATAAATTGAAAAGAAAATTGAAATGAATAATTGAAATCGAATATTCATTGATATTTTGGAATTATAAATTCATTAAGGAATTTATAAAGGAAGTGGAATTTGTTTAAAAATAAATATTGATTTATTTTTGAAGTATCGAAATTATATATCTTGTAAGATATTTTGTGAAATAAATAATTTAGAAAATTATTTGGAGTCTGGTGATGTGTGCATATCCAGTGATAGTTCAATAACCGACTATCAATATTTCCCTTTGAATGGGTAATAGATGTGAATTGATTGAATTTGAATGCCACACTTATTTTTAAATAAGCCCTCACTATTCGGGTTAACCGGGAAAGGACCATGGGGTCGTATAACCCATTCCGAATATGTGATTCGTCGTTATAATTGCATTGAAGATCGGCGTTGAAGACCCGGTATTTGCGAGAGCGATAGGATGACCTATCGATTGTCTCTGCACTGAGTTGCAACGGTATAGAGACTCCCTAAGTGATGGGAAATCCGATCAGGATTGTGAATATCCGGATTGCAAGGACTTCTTTGTAAGTGCCTTCGGTTTTGTTCGATCCCGGAACAGACTTGTATGGATTGTATGTCTGACATTACAAGTTGAGATATAAAGCTGATTTCTTTCAAATATATTTCTGTTGGTGGCGGCGAATTTATTCTTTTAGCTTAACACCCTTCTCTGAGACGCACGAGCTCAGAGGTTATATAGTTGAAGTTATCAGCGATATATTCCCAATTTGGTAATGTGACATGCTGAGTGTTGCTGTAAATGATCATTGTGTTGATTATTGTGATAGGATCGTTTATTTGATCGTCTATCTTAGTGATCATTATGTTGATCATTTGTTGACCCAAAGCATGGCTTTTGTATAAAGTATGTTTTTGTGGACGTGACTTCGTCGAGCCTCACACCCCGGAAATGGTCAAAACAGGAAAGATGCGACAAGGTTATGAGAGGTAGCTCCCTTTAGGGTATGTACATTTCCTTCTGGATAGAGGTTGTATCATGGTATGGAGCCCAGATATTTAACCTATGTGGTTACTACGAATTTATTACTTTGTGGTTGTTGGCTATCGGGATCCCGTGAGAAAGGTCGTTTACGATCGGGAAATGGCGTGCTCGTGTCAGTAGTTACCCAGTTAGGGGTAACCCGGCCTTGTGTTGGCAGAGTTCCGGTTTGGTTCTCGGGGATGTCTTTCCAGAGGCATTCTTATGTGGCAATGGGAATTCCTTGGCCTGACCATTTGTTGGAAATCCAAAGAAACAATACGTGACTTGTACGGTTTTAGTTGTAGAACCTGCTTCCTCAGGAAGTAGCTATAGTAGGCATAATATAATGGTACCTATGCTGGCTAAGATTTATATTCTACTTTCGAAATGAATTTTATACACTATGCACTAATAATAATATCAAATGTTTTTTTTTAAATGCGTATCAAGCATGTTTGACTATCATAAGGAGAAATCTCCTCCGATTCTGCATTTGCATTGTGTGTGTGGCAGGAGGTCTTATGGTAGTCTCATTTTTAAAAGCATTGCGAATTGAATTTAAAAATATTCCTCTATTTTGATTTAAAGTTAAATAAACTGTTTTGAGTTCTCACACCAGTCACATGACTGACTTGGAGTTTATTGTTTTCCTTCCTAAACTCTGGGTGCCCACCAATTTTCACACGGGCAGTCAAGAGTAAGGTTTATCAGGATATTCTGGATATTCAGGAGTTGCTGGAGGCAAGTTGGATGGCATGACGTATTACTAGTTTATATAGTATTTCTTTTTCCGCTGCATTGTTTGATGTTGTACACTCTGATGATATGATGTAATGAAATGTATTGTAATGTAATAACTGATATAGTTCTTTGTTTAAAGATTATTCATTTATTATTATATGTTGTTCCGCTGCGAATTGTGAGATTCTAATGTTGTTCTGTTCTTGTTTTCTGTTCCGTCCTATTTTCTTCTGTGTTCCGTTTCCTTTCTCTTCTCTTTTCTTTCTATTTTTAAAATTTTCTATCTTCTGTCTTCTCTCCTCCCTAATTTCTATCTTTTTCTCTTTTCTTTTCCTAAATTCTTTTTCTTAAAAACCCTCAGTGTTCGGTTTTCCGTCGTTCGATTTCTCGGCAGTCGATAAAGTGAGTATCGATGTTGAATTTTCGGAAGACGAAGAATCGTGTCCTGACAATACACCTATATATATATTTATATATTTTAAACATCATAAAGCTTTGTATATATACATACGGTTATTTTATCATAAATTTAAAACGGTGAAGTACATGTGCACATATATATTTATCATATTCACATTTTAAAATTTATTATGGTTTTCAAAATTTATATATCCGAATATCTCCAATATCAGAAAATTTTATTTATTCGACTTATAAAAATTAATATTTCAATATTTAAATTTTACTAAATCATTTTTTTCATATTGTATTTTGTTATTTAAATTTTTATCTACGTTCATATCAATAAATTACATTAATTAATCATTAAATTTATTTTTAACCATTTGAATTAAAAATTATATTAAATTTTTTAATTTGAAATGGTTAAAATTACGGTTCATTACAATCTTCCACATTCAAAACCTTTCGTCCTTGAAAAGGAACGAAGTAAGAAATTTAACATACGATATATTTCACTCAAAATAATCAACTTATAAAACATAAGAATCATTAATAAAACTATATGCAACTCATAAATGTAATGCAATTAATAGGGATGATGTTAAACTATGTGCAACCAAACAGCATAGCAATCCCAAGCAAGAAACAGTCATAGCTAGCAACCACAACATACAATCATTTTATTAGAATACGTGCGATATATATATATATATATATATATATATATATATATAACATTCGTATGCATAAAAATTTCGATCTTATTTGAATACGCAAATTTATTTTCCGAACTAATATTGGTAACCTGACTACTCTAGTACGGACTCTAGTCCGATTTCTTGATTAGAAACTTCCATCCTCCTTAAATAGTAATAAATTATGATAGAGAACTTTATATTTGTATCAAAAATTCGTATCAGTGTTAGTCGTCGAGAATCGAGCGAACAATCCTAAGTCGGACAGGTGTGAATTTCCTTAAAATCGTGTATTCAAATCTGAAATAAAACTGTAAATGCAATTAGAATGGTCTATATACAACTTACTTATTTATTCCATCGGTTTCTTAATTACACCAATAGACAACTCAAGTGGTTTTTATATTCAATTCTTAAATGTCTGAAAAAATCCTTTGTTAAAATTCTTTTACAACAAAATACTTTTATCTTAAAATAACTTTATATTGAAACTACTTTTGATAACTCGATGTTTCAACAAGTTTATCTTCGTTCTTACAGAATCTAGTAATACGTTGATTGAACGCAAGACTAGAAATCTATAAGTATTTAGCAGACCCATTTCAATACCTTGTGAAAATACCTGGGAAACTATAAAAAAGATATGGAAAGTAAAATCCAGTCACTAAAATCAAACAAACGGGATCGTCATGGAACGCAGTCCCTAAGGTTGCTCTCTCGCTAAATCGAGAGGATAGAGCGACGTAGCCTTAGGTGAATTTAGGCAGTCGACGCCCATGTCTTATGCCATGACATCAAAAATAACCATAGATCGTAGATACACAATGGTTTCGCCTAGATCCCTAGGTAACATCCGTACCTGCGAGCATGTAACGACCCGATTTTTAAGCTAGATTTAAATTGTTAATTAATTTAATTTCTGAATTTAATTGTAAATTAATGGTGAGTTAATTTGAATTTTTCTAAATTTTATAAAGATATGCGTTTGGTTTGTGTTTATGGTTATTAGTAATACCCTTCTCTGAGACGTACGAGCTTAGAGGTAACACCCTTCTTTGAGACGTATGAGCTCAGAGGTTATGTACTTGATGGTTACTAGTGATACATTTCCAATTTGGTAATGTGGCATATGAAGTGCTGCTGATCATTTGTTGATCAAAGCATGGCTTTTGTGAAAAGCGTAGCTTTTGGACGAGATTTCGTCGAACCTCACAACCCGGAATGGTCGAAACAGGAAGAATGTAGCAAGGTTATTTGGGGGTAGCGCCCCCTGAGGGTATGTTCATTTCCTTCTGGATAGAGGTGGTATCATGGTATGGAGCCCAGATACTTAACCTATGTGGTTGCTGCAAATTTATTACTTTATAGGTGTTGGTGAATCCCGGGATAAAGGTTGGTTACGACCGGGGGATGGCATACTCATGTCAGTAGTTACCTAGTTACAGAGGTAACCCGGCCTTATGTTGGCAGAGATCTGGTTTGGTTCTCGGGGCGTCCCTCCAGAAGCGTACCCATGTGGCAAAGGGAAGTTCCTTGGCATGACTATTTGTTGGAAAACCAATCACCAATACGCGCCTTATACGGTTTTAGTTGTAGAACCTGCCATTTAAAATGGTAGCTATAGCTGGCATAATATAATGGTACCTATGCTGGCTAAGATTAATATTATATTTTCGAAAGGTTTTCTGCACTATGCACTAATAATAATATCAAATGTTTTTCGCGTATCAAACATTTTTGACTATCATAAGAAGAAATCTCCTCCAAGTCTGCGTTTGCATTGTGTGTGTGGTGGGAGATCTTATGGTAGTTTCATTTTCCTAAAAGCATTGCGGATTTTAAATTTTAAGTTCTTTTGTTTGTTTTTAAAGATAAAAACTGTTTTTATTTTCTCATACCAGTACCATGACTGACCTGAAGTTTATTGTTCCTTTCCTAAACTCTGGGTGCCCACAATTTTCCATACGGGCAGTCTAGAGTTGGATTTTCCAGATAGTAGATATAGATATCGATTCGGCTTTCAGCTTTCTCTTTGGAATTCTTTAGAGATTTTGGATATTGAAGTATTTGGTTAGCACGACCGACCTTGCTTGGCTCGGCACAACATGACGCTGGTTCTCGCATTGGATTAGAGTTGTAGTTTGATCATTGGAGTTGTCTCTTTTTGCTATTCGTTTTCCGCTATTATTTATTGTCTCTGATATTCGTGTATCGTATTGATATCATTGTTGTATGTTTGGATATTGTATCATTGGAGTTGTATATGATATTCATTTCTTTTTCTTCCGCTGTTTTGTTATACATGATGTGTTATAGGCTCCGGCACGACTTGAATTTCAACATTTGAATCTACGGCATTTAAGTACAGTGGAGTACGAATGTCGATTTCCGAACGTTGGAATTTGGATCGTGACATTTAGGTATCAGAGCTAAAGGTTAAAACTTTAGCTCAGGAGTATAACACGTTAAGTAAATCATTAGAGATAGGGTGAAGCATACTCTAGAATGAGTATATCCCTAAGACATCCGTCCGTATGCCTAAGTAAATTCTCATACTACCCCCTGATTGTGAATATAAGTGCAAGAAGAGGACGAGATAGGGGACAGGGGAATACGACTACAATTGATCGATACCCTGTAATAACGGAAACAACTTTCTCTATCAATTTCCTTTGATTCGTCTCTTCAATTCTTTGATGATTCCTGGCTGCTTCAGGAAGAAGCTTTGATATATTTATATGGGACATAAATTCCAGATGGGTCGGAATTGTTTGTTTGAATGAATTGTTTGCTTTGGTTGTTATGGTTGATAGATATATTTTGGTTGTTTAAACTAAATTTTTTGGATTGCATCCATATATCTGTTTATTCTTTTGGGTCTTGATATATTCTACGAGTGGTTAGTTATCTTTTGAACTAACCAATATCCCTGTATATTCATAGATCTGGTGACCCAAGTATCTTGATTCGTTCTTGTATCCATTATTGATATTCTGATTTGGTAAGCCAAATGCAGAATAGATAATCGGTTTAATTAATGAGTCGATTCTCTATCTCTGTGTATCCATCTTTTGTTGTCTCCCTACTTACAAATTTCGAGGACGAAATTTTCTAAGGGGGGAACTGTAACGATCCCGATTTTTAAGCTAAATTTAAATTGTAATTTAATTTTAGAATTTAATTGTAAATTAATGGTGAGTTAATTTGAATTTTTCTAAATTTTATAAAGATATGTGTTTAGTTTGTGTTTATATATATACAATAATTTGAGATTTGAATTTGAGATTCAAATGTTAATATATTTAAATTTAATTAGACTTAAAGAAATTTATATTTGAAACAAAATATAATAAGTATGATTACTTAGGTTTAAGATGAAAATTTTAAAATAAGTATTTGTTAATAAGTTTAATATCTTAAATTTAAATATATAAATGTATTGAAAATAAAAATTGTATTTACTAACTTATAAATATTTATTAGTAACGTATAATTTAATTTCAAACCATTTTTCTTTAATTTGTATAAATATAAATAATACACAGATAGTATTAAATAATTATTTTTAACATTTAAAACATAATAAGTATAATTTGAGAATGTACATATAAGGAAATATATTACATAATTTATTTTAACATAAGGATTTAAAACTAATAATAATAATATATATAAATGTATTGAAAATAAAGTTTGGAAAAAAATTATAGTTGGAATAAAATTTTACAAATTGATTGTATATTAAATTTTGAATTTGGGAATTTAAAAATAAAATTGTTTTTAATTCATTTTCTTTAAAAAGTTATATAAGTATAAGAAAATAGAAAATTCTATGAATTAAATATGAACATTCCTAATAACTTGAGTTTAAGATGTAAAAATTAAATTTGATAAAAAGATTTATAAACATATGTTAAGATAAAAAATATAAATGCACAAGGGTTTAAACTAAAATTTTAAAATTAATTGAATTAAAGGACTTAAACATAAATATACAAAAATTTACATGTGTAAGCATTTTTATAATAAAAATTTACATTTGTCAAGCATTAATACAAGTGTATATTTAAAATTACAAGTGTAAATGATAAGAACAAGTGGAAAATGCATATTTATTCTAAAATAAAATTTAATTAAAATGTAATAAAAGAAAATACAATTTCTTTTCTTCTCCTTTCAAAACCCTGTTAACAAAATTAGAAGACCAGAAATTAAATCTAAAACAAATTTTTTCTCAAAAACAAACCTGAGAGAATATTTATCAGACCAAATACAAATAAAAATGATGCAAAAGGAAACAGGGATCAAAAGAAACCTGGAAATTGAATCTAAAAAAACCAGTAACCTGAGAAGAAAATGAATAAAATAATCATCTGCAAACTAGAAAGCAAACCTGGAAGCAAGATTTAAATTCAACAACAAATGCAAGTTCAACTCCAATAAGAAACATAGAAGATCAAATTAAAATACAGATTCCAGATTTTCAAACAACAAAGCATGGATTCAACAAAAAAAAAAACAACAAGTTTCAGTTTGAATCAAAATTTCCAATTTCCTGTCCTCTGTCACATGACCAGGTGAGCAAATATCATTTAAATCCCTTACCAATCTAAAGCTATTTGTGTTGTTTTCTGATGATGCTTGAAATAAATTGTGAAATATTTACATGCATGTGAATCTATGTATGTTTATATGTTGAGGAAGATGTGCATGTTCAATCTACAGGCATATTTTACTCTGCTCAGTCCTAGGTTGTCAAAACCTGTTAAAGTTCCAATTTCTCCTCATTGGAACCTTATCTGATTTTATAATCTAAACAAACTTTGTTTGTTTAGCCTTGTTTTGAAGTTTTAGATCTTTTTTTTGAGTGAATTTAAAGTAAGTTTTTCTTGAAATGCTGGAAACAACAGGCAAACCCAAATTACATTGAAATTTGATTTTTATAATTCTTGTTTTTAATTATATGAACGAAAATCTTCCTAAAATCCATGATTTTTAAAAGCAAAATTGGAATTTTTAGTAATGCATTCTTGGTGAAATTCGAAGATGAACGGTGTGGCCATTTTTGCGAAATTCAGGCGATCGGGGAAGTGT
Source organism: Allium cepa (assembly GCA_030765085.1). NCBI lineage: Eukaryota > Viridiplantae > Streptophyta > Magnoliopsida > Asparagales > Amaryllidaceae > Allium > Allium cepa. The sequence continues at coordinate 506,726,545 of CM060929.1, forward strand.
TAATTCTCGAGATTGAAGTTGGAGCTTCCTAGTAGGTCATGGCGCTTGAGAAAAATGCTTGATTAAATTTTAAATCAACATGGATGTTGATTTGGATCGAAGTAGGGTTTAAGGGCTTGGTTGTATCAGCGTCATTCTCGAATTGATTTCGAGGTCGTTCGTGGATCGGGGTGGACCGGACTTCGAGGGAAGACGAGTGGGACGGTGGAGCAACTGTGGGGGCGATCGCAAGACCTCCGTTGGCCAGAGGTGGCCACGCGAAGTGGATTTGGATGAAATTGGTTGGTTTCTAGTTTGATTTTGATAGCTCACTTTTGAATTCGAGCTCGCTTTGGGTTTTGCTTTGTTCGAATCGAAGCTGGGGATCATCGGTGACATTATGGTGAGTTCGTCGTCGTTCGGCAAGGGTTAGCGTGGTTGTGCACGTATATGTGCATCAATGGTATCAGGTGGTTTCGTGTTTGGGAAGGAAGGAAGGTGACTTAAAGCATGTCTCGGAAGGGTTTGCGTGTTAACTTGGAGTTTAACCCGAAGTGGGAATTGGGTGCAAAATGAAAACACTTAGAAAATTTTAAGGTTGAAGTTTTGGGGGGAGCACTCGGGTAAATTCTTGAAAATCCCGAAGCAATACTCAGGGGGACGCACAAATGGCTCGGGTTTTCTTTAAGGTTTCAAAAACAGAATGAAGTATTGAAGTTTAAAGGTAAATAAGTTTTTAAAAAAAAATTAAACTTTAAATTATGTAGAAATAAATAAGTTTTTAAAGTAAAATAAACCAAGTCTTTGAAATTAAATTATAAACAAGTTTGATTCAAGTTTTTCAAAGATTGATTTTAAATTAAAAACATGTTTAAAATTGTTTTTTTGTGAGTTTTGAATAATTATTTTCTTAAGCATTTTCAAATAGAAATTGATGAAAGAAATTAAAGAAAATTTATCATCATGATTAATTATAGGTTAATTCAAGTAGATTAATGTAATTAATTACTTAATGAAAATAATTAAAGGGTTGATTACTTAAAGATTAATTTTAAGGAATTATTTAATAATTAAAGACTTAAGTAAATAAAGGTGAATTAATTAATTTAAGTGATTAAAGGGGAAATTAATTACTTAAAGATAATTACTTGATGAAAGTAATTGATGATAATTAAACAGATGACTAAGGGTTGATTAATCAAGTGAAATAATAATAATTAATTAAAGAATAATTAGTTTATGTGATTGGTTAATTAAGGTAATCAATTTGAGAATAACTGATTAATTAAAAGTTAATTAATTAAAGAATTTAATTAAAAGCTAAATTAATAATTAAAGGTGGATTTATTTCTAATTTATTAAGGTAATTAATTAAGGTAAATTAATTGCCAGTTAATTTATGGTTAACGATGACTAAGTGATTAAGAATAATCACTTATTTAAGGGTAATTAAATTATGCAATGAATTAATTAAAGGTTAATTAATTAGTGAAGGTGATTAGGGGATGATTATTTATTAAGGGTTAATTAATTATTGTAATTCATTAAGGATATTTAATTAAATGGTTTGTAATTAATTAAAATTAATTAACCAAGATTAGTGACTAATCTGATTTAAATTAATCAGATAATTAATTGATGGCTGTTTGGATTGGATGATTTAAATTGTTGATATCCCTGATATATGATGCTTTGCGTTATGAATTGTCCTGATTTGTGTTGTGATCTGTTATGTAATTTATCTGTGATGTGATTTATTATCTACGATGAACTTATATTATTCATCCATGATCTGTAAATAAAGATAAGCATTATAGATTATACCGCTTATCAACATCACTGTGATTGTAATCTGTGATGATTGATGTTGTTGCACTATTGTGTAAAATCCCTGGACTACACCTTACACACACAAATATGGATTGCACGAGGAAATCAGTTAAGTCACAGATATTTGAATCTAATGAAATAATTTTAAAAATTAAATTTTTGAATTCAAATGATTTTGTAAATGGATTGGGTTTAAAGTGAATTTTTTTGAAAAGGTGTTTTAAAATGAAAGTTATTTTGAATAACTTAATAAAGATTTGAAATTTGAATAATTTGATTTAAATTGGAATTCAATATTTGGAATTGAATTCTATATTGGGTATTTATGACGTAAAAAGGATATACAAGCTATAAATCTGTTTATATGGGTTTTTAAGCCATTTTAAAAGTATGGTTTTGAAAATTTGAATTTAACCCAAGTTTATATTGAAAGGCCTTAACTCATACAAATATAATTGGGATTTTCGAAAGGAAATAAGTGGTTTTAAATAATAATAGCTTTTATATAACAAAAGATTGTCCAAATTATGATGAAAGAATTTCAAGTTTGAAATAGATGGCTTTGAAAGTTATGAATGAATCTTTGGAAATTATTTTAAAAGCTATATAAACGAGTCTTTGATTTAAAGACCGGATGAGTTAATCAAATTTGAAATAGAATTGTTCTGAAAGGCTACGAATAAATCCTTGATAAAGATTCGTGAACCTTGTTTTAAATTGAAAGGGGTTTTTAAAGGTGAATCATTTGCTTAAAAGATTTAAGTGTGGGAATCGTTCAAACCATTGAAAGGTTTCTAGAAGTAAATCTTTTTGGTTAAAAAGATTTGTAAATGGTATTTTGTTTAACCATTTGAAAGAAAAGTTTTGGATAATAAGTTGTGACTTAACTGATATCCCATATCCATATGTTTTTAAATATTGCGCTCATTATTCGGTTTAGCCGGGAGAGGACATTGTCTCATATAACCCATTCCGAATAATGATACGACGATATGGATAGCATTTGAAGACCGGTGGTGAAGACCGGATATTTTTCGAAAACGAAAGGATAACCCGCCGAATGTCTCTGCACCGCCTATTCCCCGGTATAGAGATTTGATCACCCATTGTGATGGGGAGTTTGGACGTGATTAGGGATTATCCGGATTTGCAAGGGCTTCTTTGGAAGTGCCTTCGGTTCTGTTCGAACCCGGAACAGACTTGTATGGATGTGTGTCTGACATTACACTTTGAGATGTAAAGCTTGTTTCTATCAAATACATTTCTGTTTTGGTGGCATAGATTTATTCTCTTAGCTTAACACCCTTCTCTGAGACATACGAGCTCAGAGGTTATGTAGTTGATGGTTACTAGTGATACATTCCCAATTTGGTAATGTGGCGTATGAAGTGCTGCTGATCATTTGTTGATCAAAGCATGGCTTTTTTGAAAAGCGTAGCTTTGTGGACGAGATTTCGTGGAACCTCACAACCCGGAATAGTCGAAACAGGAAGAATGCGGAAATGTTATTTGGGGGTAGCGCCTCCTGAAGGTATGTTCATTTCCTTCTGGATAGAGGTGGTATCATGTTATGGAGCTCAAATACTTAACCTATGTGGTTGCTGCAAATTTATTACTTTGTGGTTGTTGGTGAATCCCGGGATAAAGGTTGGTTACGACCGGGGATGACATACTCGTGTCAGTAGTTACCTAGTTATAGAGGTAACCCGGCCTTGTGTTGGCAGAGACCTGGTTAGGTTCTTGGGGCGTCCCTACAGAGGCATACCCATGTGGCAATGGGAAGTTCCTTAGCCTGACCATTTGTTGGAAATCCAATCACCAATACGCGCCTTGTACGGTTTTAGTTGTAGAACCTGCCATTTAAAATGATAGCTATAGCTGGCACAATATAATGGTACCTATGCTGGATAAGATTAATATTATATTTTCGAAAGGTTTTCTGCACTATGCACTAATAATAATATCAAATAGTTTTCGCGTATCAATCATTTTTGACTATCATAAGAAGTAATCTCCTCCAAGTCTGCGTTTGCTTTGTGTGTGTGGTGGGAGATCTTATGGTAGTTTCATTTTCCCAAAAGCATTACGGATTTTAAATTTTAAGTTCTTTTGTTTGTTTTTAAAGATAAAAACTATTTTTGTTTGCTCATACTAGTCCCATGATTGACCTAGAGTTTATTGTTTCTTTCCTAAACTCTGGGTGCCCATAATTTTCCACACGGGCAGTCTAGAGTTGGTTTTTCCAGATCGTAGATATAGATATCGATTCGATAGCTTTGAGCTTTCTCTTTGGAATTCTTTGGAGATATTGGATATTGAAGTATTTGGTTAGCACGACTGACCTTGCTTGGCTCGGAACCACTTGATGTTGGTTCTCATATTGGATTGGAGTTGTAGTTTGATCATTGGAGTTGTCTCTTTTTGCTATTCGTTTTCTGTTGTTGTTTATTGTCTCTGATATTCTTGTATCGTATTGATATCATTGTTGTATATTTGGATATTGTATCATTGGAGTTGTATATGATATTCATTTCTTTTTCATCCGCTGTTTTGTTATACATGATGTGTTATAGGCTTCGGCACGACTTGAATTTCAACGTTTGAATCTGCAGCATTTAAGTACAGTGGAGTACGAATGTCGATTTTCGAACGCTGGAATTTGGATCATGACATTTTGGTATCAGAGCTGAAGGTTAAAACTTTAGCTCAGGAGTATAACACGTTAAGTAACTCATTAGAGATAGGGTGAAGTATACCCTAGAATGAGTATATCCCTAAGACATCCATCCGTATGCCTCAGTAAATTCTCATACTATCCCCTGATAGTGAGTATGAGTGCAAAAAGAGGACGAGATAGGGGACAGGGGAATACGACTACAAATGGTCGATACCCTGCAATAGCGGAAACAACTTTCTCTATCGATTTCCTTTGATTCGTCTCTTCAATTCTTTGATGATTCCTGGCTGCTTTAGGAAGAAGCTTTGATATATTTGCATGGGACATAAACTCTAGATGGGTCAGAATTGTTTGTTTGAATGAATTGTTTGCTTTGGTTGTTATGGTTGATAGGTATATTTTGGTTGTTTAAACTAAAATTTTCGGATTGCATCCATATAACTGTTTATTCTTTTGGGTCTCGATGTATTCTACGAGTGGTTAGTTATCTTTTGAACTAACCAATATCCCTGTATATTCATAGATCTGGTGACCCAAGTATCTTGATTCGTTCTTGTATCCATTATTGATATTCTGATTTGGTAAGCCAAATGCAGAATAGATAATCGGTTTAATTAATGAGTCGATTCTCTATCTCTGTGTATCCATCTTTTGTTGTCTCCCTACTTACAAATTTCGAGGACGAAATTTTCTAAGGGTGGAACTGTAACGACCCCGATTTTTAAGCAAAAGTTAAATTGTTAATTAATTTAATTTCTGAATTTAATTGTAAATTAATGGTGAGTTAATTTGAATTTTCCTAAATTTATAAAGATATGTGTTTGGTTTGTGTTTATATATATATATATATAATAATTTGAGATTTGAATTTGAGATCAAATGTTAATATATTTAAATTTAATTAGACTTAAAGAAATTTATATTTGAAACAAAATATAATAAGTATGATTACTTAAGTTTAAGATGAAAATTTTAAAATAAGTGTTTGTTAATAAGTTTAATATCTTAAGTTTAAAAATATAAATGTATTGAAAATAAAAATTGTATTTACTAACTTATAAATATTTATTAGTAATGTACAATTTAATTTCAAACCATTTTTCTTTAACTTGTATAAATATAAATAATACATAAGAAAGTATTAAATAATTGTTTTTAACATTTTAAACATAATAAGTATAATTTGAGAATGTACACATAAGGAAATATATTACATAATTTATTTTAACATTAGGATTTAAAACTAAAAATTATATATATATATATATATATATATATCTGTATGTATGTATTGAAAATAAAGTTTGGAAAAGAAATTATAATTGGAATAGAATTTTACAAATTGATTGTATATTAAATTTTGAATTTGGGAATTTAAAAATAAAATTGTTTTTAATTCATTTTCTTTAAAAAGTTATATAAGTATAAGAAAATAGAGAATTCTATGAATTAAATATGAACATTCCTAATAACTTGAGTTTAAGATGTAAAAATTAAATTTGATAACAAGATTTATAAACATATGTTAAGATATAAAATATAAATGCACAAGGGTTTAAACTAAAATTTAAAATTAATTGAATTAAAGGACTTAAACATAAATATACAAAAATTTACACGTGTAAGCATTTTTACAATAAAAAATTACATTTGTCAAGCATTAATACAAGTGTATATTTAAAATTACAAGTGTAAATGATAAGAACTAGTGGCAAATGCATATTTATTCTAAAATAAAATTTAATTAAAATGTAATAAAAGAAAAGACAATTTCTTTTCTTCTCCTTTCTAAACCCTGTTAACAAAATTAGAAGACCAGAAATTAAATCTAAAACAAATTTTTTCTCAAAAACAAACCTAAGAGAATATTGATTAGACCAAATACAAATCAAAATGATGCAAAAGGAAACAGGGATCAAAAGAAACCTGGAAATTGAATCTAAGAAAAACCAGAAACCTGAGAAGAAAATGAATAAAACAATCATCTGCAAACTGGAAAGCAAACCTCGAAGCAAGATTTAAATTCAACAACAAATGCAAGTTCAACTCTAATGAGAAACATAGCAGATCAAATTAAAATACAAATTCCAGATTTTCAAACAGCAAAGCATGGATTCAACAAAAAAATAACAAGTTTCAGTTTGAATCAAAATTTCCAATTTCCTGTCCTCTATCACATGACAAGGTGAGCAAATATCATTTAAATCCCTTACAAATATGAAGCTATATGTGTTGTTTTCTGATGATGCTTGAAATAAATTGTGAAATATTTACATGCATGTGAATCTATATATGTTTATATGTTGAGGAAGATGTGCATGTTCAATCTACAGGCATATTTTACTCTGCTCAGTCCCAGGTTGCTAAAAACTGTTAAAGTTCCAATTTCTCCTCATTGGAACCTTATCTGATTTTATAATCTGAACAAACTTTGTTTGTTTAGCCTTGTTTTGAAGTTTTAGATTTTTTTGACTGAATTTAATTTAAGTTTTTCTGGAAATGCCGAAAACAACAGGCAAACCCAAATTACATTGAAATTTGATTTTTATAATTCTTGTTTTCAATTATATGAATGAAAACGTTTCTAAAATCCATGATTTTTAAAAGAAAAATTGGAATTTTTAGTAATGTATTCTTGGTGAAATTCGAAGATGAACGGCGTGGCCATTTTTGTGAAATTCAGGTGATCAGGGAAGTGTTAATTCTCGAGATTGAAGTTGGAGCTTCCTGGTAGGTCATGGCGCTTGAGAAAAATGCTTGATTAAATTTTAAATCAACATGGAAGTTGATTTTGATCGAAGTAGGGTTTAAGGGCTTGGTTGTATCAGCGTCATTCTCGAATTGATTACGAGGTCGTTCGTGGATTCGGGGTGGACCGGACTTCGAGGGAAGACGAGTGGGACGGTGGAGCAACTGTGGGGGTGATCGCAAGACCTCTGGTGGCCAAAGTTGGCCACACAAAGTGGATTTGGATGAACTGGGTTGGTTTCCAATTCGATGTTGATAGCTCAATTTTGAATTCGAGCTCGTTTTGGGTTTTGGTTTGTTCGAATCGAGGCTGGGGATCATCGGTGACGTTATGGTGAGTTCGTCGTCGTTCGGCAAGGGTTAGCGTGGTTGTGCACGTATACGTGCATCAATGGTATTAGGCGGTTTCGTGTTTGGGGAAGAAGGAAGGTGACTCGAAGCATGTCTCGGAGGGGTTTGCGTGTTAACTCGGAGTTTAACCCAAGTGGTAATTGGGTGCAAAATGAAAATATTTAGAAAATTTTAAGGTTGAAGTTTTGGGGGAGCACTCGGGTAAATTCTTGAAAATCCCAAAGCAATACTCAGGGAGACGCACAAATGGCTCGGGTTTTCTTTGAGGTTTCAAAAAAAGAATAAAGTATTGAAGTTTTAAAGGTAAAGTAAGTTTTAAAAAAAAATTAAACTTTAAAGTATATAAAAATAAATAAGTTTTTAAAGTAAAATAAACCTAGTCTTTGAAATTAAATTATAAACAAGTTTGAGTCAAGTTTTACAAAGATTGATTTTAAATTAAAAAATGTTTAAAATTGTTTTTTTTGAGTTTTGAATAATTATTTTCTTAAGCATTTTCAAATAGAAATTGATGAAAGAAATTAAAGAAAATTTATCATCTTGATTAATTTCAGGTTAATTCAAATAGATTAATGTAATTAATTACTTAATGAAAATAATTAAAGGGTTGATTACTTAAAGATTAATTTTAAGGAATTAATTAATAATTATAGACTTAAGTAGATAAAAGTGAATTAATTAATTTAAGTGATTAAAGAGGAAATTAATTACTTAAAGATAATTACTTGATGAAAGAAATTGATGATAATTAAATAAATGACTAAGGGTTGATTAATCAAGTGATAAAAATAATAATTAATTAAAGAATAATTAGTTTATGTGATTAGTTAATTAAGGTAATTAATTTGAGAAAAATCGATTAATTAAAAGTTAATTAATTAAAGAATTTAACTAAAAGCTAATTAATAAATTAATAATTAAAGGTGGATTTGTTTCTAATTTATTAAGGTAATTAATTAAGGTAAACTAATTGCTAGTTAATTTATGGTTAACGATGACTGAGTGATTAAGAATAGTCACTTATATAAGGGTAATTAAATAATGTAATGAATTAATTAAAGGTAATTAATTAATGAAGGTGATTAGGGGATGATTATTTATGAAGGGTTAATTAATTATTGTAATTCATTAAGGATATTTAGTTAAATAATTTGTAATTAATTAAAATTAATTAACCAAGATTAGTGACTAATCTGATTTAAATTAATCAGATAATTAATTGATGGCTGTTTGGATTGGATGATTTAATTGGTTGATATCCCTGATATATGATGCTTTGTGTTATGAATTGTCCTGATTTGTGTTGTGATCTGTGATGTGATTTGTTATCTATGATGAACTTATATTATTCATCCATGATCTGTAAATAAAGATAAGCGTTATAGATTATACCGCTTATCAACAACGCTGTGATTGTAATCTGTGATGATTGATGTTGTTGCACAATTGTGTAAAACCCCTAGACTACACCTTACACACACAAATATGAATTGCATGAGGAAATCGGTTAAGTCACATATATTTGAATCTAATGAAATAATTTTAAAAATTAAATTTTTGAATTCAAATGATTTTGGAAATGGATTGGGTTTAAAGTGAAATTTTTTTGAATAGGTGTTTTAAAAATGAAAGTTATTTTTAAAACTTAATAAAGATTTGAAATTTGAATAATTTGATTTAAATTGGAATTCAATATTTGGAATTGAGTTCTATATTGGGTATCTATGACGTAAAAAGGTTATACATGCTATAAATCTGTTTACATGGGATTTTGAGCCATTTTAGAAGTATGGTTTTGAAAATTTGTATTTAACCCAAGTTTATATTGAAAGGCCTTAACTCATACAAATATAATTGGTTTTTCCGAAAGGAAACAAGTGGTTTTAAATAATAATAGCTTTTACGTAAGGAAAGATTGTCCAAATTACGATGAAAGAATTTCAAGCTTGAAATAGATGGCTTTGAAAGTTATGAATGAATCTTTGGAAATTATTTCAAAAGCTATAAAAATGAGTCTTTGATTTAAAGACCGGATGAGTTAATCAAATTTGAAATAGAATTGTTCTGAAAGGCTACGAATAAATCTTTGATAAAGATTTGCGAACCTTGTTTTAAATTAAAAGGGGTTTTTAAAGGTGAATATTTTGCTTAAAAGATTTAAGTGTGGGAATCGTTCAAACCATTGAAAGGTTTCTGGAAGTAAATCTTTTTGGTTAAAAAGATTTGTAAATGGTAATTTGTTTAACCATTTGAAAGAAAAGTTTTGGATAATAAGTTGTGACTTAACTGAGATCCCATATCCATATGTTTTTAAATATTGCGCTCATTATTCGGTTTAGCCGGGAGAGGACCTTGTGTCATATAACCCATTCCGAATAATGATGCGACGATATGGGTAGCATTTGAAGACCGGTGGTGAAGACCGTATATTTTTCAAAAATGAAAGGATAACCCGTCGAATGTCTCTGCAACGACTGTTCCCCGGTATAGAGATTTGATCACCCTTCGTGATGGGGAGTCTGGATGTGATTAGGGATTATTCGAATTTGCAATGGCTTCTTCGGAAGTGCCTTCGGTTCTGTTCGAACCCGGAACAGACTTGTATGGATGTGTGTCTGACATTACACTTTGAGATGTAAAGCTTGTTTCTATCAAATACATTTCTGTTTTGGTGGCGTAGATTTATTCTCTTAGCTTAACACCCTTCTCTGAGACGTACGAGCTCAGAGGTTATGTAGTTAATGGTTACTAGTGATAAATTCCCAATTTGGTAATGTGGCATATGAAGTGCTACTGATCATTTGTTGATCAAAGCATGGCTTTTGTGAAAAGCGTAGCTTTGTGGACGAGATTTCGTCGAACCTCACAACCCGGAATGGTCGAAACAGGAAGAATGTGGCAAGGTTATTTGGGGGAAGCGCCCCTTGAGGGTATGTTCATTTCCTTCTGGATAGAGGTGGTATCATGGTATGGAGCCCAGATACTTTACCTATGTGGTTGCTGCAAATTTATTACTTTGTGGTTGTTGGTGAATCCCGAGATAAAGGTTGATTGCGACCGGGGGATGGCATACTCGTGTCAGTAGTTACCTAGTTACAGAGGTAACCCGGCCTTGTGTTGGCAGAGATCCGGTTAGGTTCTCGGGGAGTCCCTCCAGAGGCGTACCCATGTGGCAATGGAAAGTTCTTTGGCCTGACCATTTGTTGGAAATCCAATCACCAATACGCGCCTTGTACGGTTTTAGTTGTAGAACCTGCCATTCAAAATGGTAGCTATAGCTGGCATAATATAATGGTACCTATGCTGGCTAAGATTAATATTATATTTTTGAAAGATTTTCTGCACTATGCACTAATAATAATATCAAACGGTTTTTGCATATCAATCATTTTTTACTATCATAAGAAGAAATCTCCTCCAAGTCTGCGTTTGCATTGTGTGTGTGGTGGGAGATCTTATGGTAGTTTCATTTTCCTAAAAGTGTTGCAGATTTTAAGTTTTAAGTTCTTTTGTTTGTTTTTAAAGATAAGTACTGTTTTTGTTTGCTCATACCAGTCTCATGACTGACCTGAAGTTTATTTTTCTTTTCCTAAACTCTGGGTGCCCACAATTTTCCACACGGGCAGTCTAGAGTTGGATTTTTCAAATAGTAGATATAGATATCGATTCGATAGATTTCAGCTTTCTCTTTGGAATTCTTTGGAGATTTTGGATGCTGAAGTATTTGGTTAGCACGACTGACCTTGCTTGGCTCGACACAACTTGATGCTAGTTCTCGCATTGGATTGTAGTTGTAGTTTGATCATTGGAGTTGTCTCTTTTTGCTATTCGTTTTCCGATGTTGTTTATTGTCTCTGATATTCTTGTATCGTATTGATATCATTGTTGTATAATTGAATATTGTATCATTTGAGTTGTATATGATATTCATTGATTTTTCTTCCGCTCTTTTGTTATACATGATGTGTTATAGGCTCCGGCACGACTTGAATTTCAACGTTTGAATCTGCGGCATTTAAGTACAACGGAGTACGAATGTCAATTTCCAAACGCTGGAATTTGGATCGTGACATTTTGGTATCAGAGCTGAAGATTAAAACTATAGCTCAGGAGTATAACACGTTAAGTAACTCATTAGAGATAGGGTGAAGTATACCCTAGAATGAGTATATCCCTAAGACATCCGTCCATATGCCTCAATAAATTCTCATACTATCCTCTGATAGTGCGTATGAGTGCAAGAAGAGGACGACATAGGGGACAGGGGAATACGACTACAAATGGTCGATACCATGCAATAGCGGAAACAACTTTCTCTATCAATTTCCTTTGATTCGTCTCTTTAATTCTTTGATGATTCCTGGCTGCTTCAGGAAGAAGCTTTGATATATTTGCATGGGACATAAACTCCAGATAGGTCAGAATTGTTTGTTTGAATGAATTGTTTGCTTTGGTTGTTATGGTTGATAGGTATATTTTGGTTGTTTAAAATAAAATTTTTGGATTGCATCCATATATCTGTTTATTCTTTTGGGTCTCGATATATTCTACGAGTGGTTAGTTATCTTTTGAACTAACCAATATCCCTTTATATTCGTAGATCTGGTGACCCAAGTATCTTGATTCGTTCTTGTATCCATTATTGATATTCTGATTTGGTAAGCCAAATGCAGAATAGATAATCGGTTCAATTAATGAGTCGATTCTCTATCTCTATGTATCCATCTTTTGTTGTCTCCCTACTTACAAATTTCGAGGACGAAATTTTGTAAGGGTGGAACTATAACGATCCCGATTTTTAAGCTAAATTTAAATTGTTAATTAATTTAATTTCTGAACTTAATTGTAAATTAATGGTAAGTTAATTTGAATTTTTCTAAATTTTATAAAGATATGTGTTTGGTCTATGTTTATATATATATATATATATAATAATTTGAGATTTGAATTTGAGATTCAAATGTTAATATATTTAAATTTAATTAGACTTAAAGAAATTTATATTTGAAGCAAAATATAATAAGTATGATTACTTAAGTTTAAGATGAAAATTTTAATATAAGTTTTGTTTTTGGAGAAAGACGGGTGTGTAGCGTGGCACTACACAACCGGTTAAAAAATAAGTATTTGTTAATAAGTTTAATATCTTAAGTTTAAAAATATAAATGTAATGAAAATAAAAATTGTATTTACTAACTTATAAATATTTATTAGTAATGTACAATTTAATTTCAAACCATTTTTCTTTAATTTGTATAAATATTAATAATACATGAGAAAGTATTAAATAATAGTTTTTAACATTTAAAACATAATAAGTATAATTTTAGAATGTACACATAAGGAAATATATTACATAATTTATTTTAACATAAGGATTTAAAACTAAAAATAATAATATATATAAATGTATTGGAAATAATGAAATAATTTTAAAAATTAAATTTTTGAATTCAAATGATTTTGGAAATGGATTGGGTTTAAAGTGAATTTTTTTTGAAAAGGTGTTTTAAAAATGAAAGTTATTTTGAATAACTTAATAAAGATTTGAAATTTGAATAATTTGATTTAAATTGGAATTCAATATTTGGAATTGAATTCTATATTGGGTATTCATGACGTAAAAAGGTTATACAAGCTATAAATCTGTTTATATGTGTTTTTTAGCCATTTTAAAGCATGGTTTTGAAAATTTGAATTTAACCCAAGTTTATATTGAAAGAACTTAACTCATACAAATATAATTGGGTTTTCCGAAAGGAAACAAGTGGTTTTAAATAATAATAGCTTTTATATAAGGAAAGATTGTCCAAATTAAGATGAAAGACTTTCAAGTTTGAAATAGATGGCTTTGAAAGTTATGAATGAATCTTTGGAAATTATTTTAAAAGCTATAAAAATGAGTCTTTGATTTAAAGACCGGACGAGTTAATCAAATTTGAAATAGAATTGTTCTGAAAGGCTATGAATAAATCTTTGATAAAGATTGGCGAACCTTGTTTTAAATTGAAAGGGGTTTTTAAAGGTGAATCTTTTGCTTAAAAGATTTAAGTGTGGGAATCATTCAAACCATTGAAAGGTTTCTGGAAGTAAATCTTTTTGGTTAAAAAGATTTGTAAATGGTAATTTGTTTAACTATTTGAAAGAAAAGTTTTGAATAATAAGTTGTGACTTAACTGAGATCCCATATCCATATGTTTTTAAAAATTGCGCTCATTATTCGGTTTAGCCGGGAGAGGACCTTGTGTCATATAACCCATTCCGAATAACGATACGACGATATGGATAGCATTTGAAGACCGGTGGTGAAGACCGGATATTTTTCAAAAACGAAAGGATAACCCGTCGAATGTCCCTGCACCGACTGTTCCCCGGTATAGAGATTTGATCACCCTTTGTGATGGGTGTTCTGGACACGATTAGGGATTATCCGGATTTGCAAGGGCTTCTTCGGAAGTGCCTTCGGTTGTGTTCGAACCTTGAATAGACTTGTATGGATGTGTGTCTGACATTACACTTTGAGATATAAAGCTTGTTTCTATCAAATACATTTCTGTTTTGGTGAAGGAGATTTATTCTCTTGGCTTAACACCCTTCTCTGAGACGTACGAGCTCAAAGGTTGTGTAGTTGATGGTTACTAGTGGTACATTCCTAATTTGGTAATTTGGCATATGAAGTGCTGCTGATCATTTGTTTATCAAAGCATGTCTTTTGTGAAAAGCGTAGCTTTTGGACGAGATTTCGTCGAACCTCACAACCCGGAATGGTCGAAACAGGAAGAATGTGGCAAGGTTATTTGGGGGTAGCGCCCCCTGAGGGTATGTTCATTTCCTTCTGGATAGAGGTGGTATCATGGTATGGAGCAAAGATACTTAACCTACGTGGTTGCTGCAAATTTATTACTTTGTGGTTGTTAGTGAATCCCGGGATAAAGGTTGGTTACGACCGGGGGATGACATACTCCTGTCAGTAGTTACCTAGTTATAGAGGTAACATGGCCTTGTGTTGGCAGAGATCCGGTTAGGTTCTAGGGGCGTCCCTCCAGAGGTGTACCCATGTGGCAATGGGAAGTTCCTTGGCCTGACCATTTGTTGGAAATTCAATCACCAATACGCGCCTTGTACGGTTTTAGTTGTAGAACCTGCCATTTAAAATGGTAGTTATATCTGGCATAATATAATGGTACCTATGCTGGCTAAGATTAATACTATATTTTCGAAAGGTTTTCTGCACTATGCACTAATAATAATATCCAATTGTTTTCGCGTATCAAGTATTTTTGACTATCATAAGAAGAAATCTCCTCCAAGTCTGCGTTTGCATTATGTGTGTGGTGGGAGATCTTATGGCAGTTTCATTTTCCTAAAAGCAATGCAGATTTTAAATTTTAAGTTCTTTTGTTTGTTTTTAAAGGTAAAAATTGTTTTTGTTTGCTTATACCAGTCCCATTACTGACCTAGATTTTATTTTTCCTTTCCTAAACTCTGGGTGCCCATAATTTTCCACACGGGCAGTCTATAGTTGGGTTTTCCAGGTAGTAGATATAGATATCAATTCGATAGCTTTCAGCTTTCTCTTTGGAATTCTTTGGAGATTTTGGATATTGAAGTATTTGGTTAGCACGACTGACCTTACTTGGCTCGACACAAGTTGATGCTGGTTCTCGCATTGGATTGGAGTTGCAGTTTGATCATTGGAGTAGTCTCTTTTTGCTATTCGTTTTCCGCTATTGTTTATTGTCTCTGATATTCTTGTATCATATTGATATCATTGTTGTATATTTGGATATTGTATCATTGGAGTTGTATATGATATTCATTTCTTTTTCTTCCGCTGTTTTGTTATACTTGAAGTGTTATAGGCTCCGGCACGACTTGAATTTCAACGTTTGAATCTGCGGCATTTAAGTACAGTGGAGTACGAATGTCGATATCCGAACGCTGGAATTTGGATCGTGATAGAGCAATCATTGCTCTACAAATTACGCTACACAAAACAATCGCATGGATTGTAGTCTACTTAATAGTAACGCTGGTGGTTACGTCGCAATCGCCCATAGACTCAAGGCAATCTTCTTCCCCCTTAAATTACGCCATGTCGACCGTAGATACACAATGATTTCGCCCAGCTCCTGCAGGAAACATCTGTACCTCAGGGCAATCGCTCTACCCAGGCGGATTGTGCTGAAAACGACCATAGATCGCAGTTACACAATGGTTTTGTCTGGGTCCCCCCAGGAAACATTTGTAACCGTAAGCCTTCACAGCCCTACGAATTTCGCTATATAGCAGAGTCAAAGGAAACTCATGAATATTATGACCGGACAACGTATATCTATTAGGACCCATTTTTGATTCCACCCATGTCCATCTGCGATCAAATCAAAGAATCAATAGAATCCATAATGTGGCCACAAAGCGGATAATCAAGCAGAAGGTACTTCCGATATCTACAAATTTCAAAATGTACATCATATATACATAGTACCTTTTCAAATCAACACTTCAAAATTATACTTATATAAATTCTATAATATAGAAGAGTATCACTTTCAAGATCGAGTACCTTTGATTTAATATGTTCTTGCGTTAATGTTTTGGTATGCTTGACTAAATCTTGTCATCATGAAGCTCTTATGTGTATATATCTATAGATATTTTTTGTCATCATAATTTTACACTTATATGTATATGTATTTACATATACACTATTCTTCCAACATATACACCTATATATATGTAGGTATGTATGTATATTTTAAACATCATGAAGCTTTGTGTATATACATATAAATATTTTATCATAAATTTGAAATGGTGAAGTACATATGCACACATATATTTATCATATTTACATTTTAATATTTATTATAGTTTTCAAAATTTGTATATCCAGATATCTCCAATATTAGAAAATTTTATTTATTCGGCTTATAAAAATTAATATTTCAATATTTAAATTTTAATTAATCATTTTTTCCATATCGAATTTTGTTATTTAAAATTTTATCTATGTTCATATCAATAAATTATATTAATAAATTGTTAAATTGTATTTTTAACCATTTTAATTCAAAATTTATATTAAATTTAATAATTTGAAATAGTTAAAATTACGGATTGTAACAACCCAGAATTCCTGTCATTTGAAATTCGTATATTTAATTGATTTTAAATATTAACAAGTAAAATTTGTAAGTCAAATAAAAATTATATTTCGAATATCTAGATTTAATTGGATAATTAAATCGACAATTTAATATTTGAAATTACAGAAATAATTGAAAATTGGGTTTAATGTGATTAAAATTGATTTATAAAGTTGTATTAAATCATATTGGAGTTAGAATGATGTTATAGAACTTTTAAAATTGAATTAAAAGTTAATTTGTGGAAATTGAATATTTTAATATTTAATTGACGTGTAAAAATATCATTTTTCAAACAGTCTTGGATTTCGATGAAACTAGTTTCATTGGATCCGCAATGTTAAATTATTGTAAGATTTCAAATTTCGTGTCAATCGAATTTACGGTTTGTCCGACGCAAGCTAAAACGCGTAGAAATCGTTTAGTGAATTTTAAATTTAAATTAGTCGATTTGAAAACCTATCTTTCAAATATTATCGAATTGGCTCCCGATATATATACCATTGCGTTCGGAATATGGGTAAAACATTATAAACGCCAAGCGGCACGCTTCGTTTGAAGTCCGGAAAAACCACGGATGAATAGTGTTTTGGCAATTTTCTATATAAGGACTTGCTTTCTTCATTTTGCAAAAAACCAAGGTCAGAAATAAACCCTAGCCGCCATTATACTTTCAATGGCCATGGAAGCTCGAAATTTTCTTCTCCAATATCTTCCAATCCGTAAACTTTTACAAGAAATCTCCAACTACAAAAACATAGATCACGTTGTGAACTACCGATCCAACGGTGGTGATCGTTTAAGGTCGAGTAAATCGACGGCAATAAGGGTTTGAACGATCGAACTTCGTGCACGTTTTTTGAGGGGTTGGAGCTGCCAAGCATAACCAGAATTGGGGTGGAGGTGAGGCACGTCACGAGCCTCGAAACCATGGTAGTTGATCGTCATTGAAGTCGACGAGGTGGTTGCATTAATTAGGGTTAGTGGCGGCCTTTATGGGTACGAACGCGATCGTGGTTTACTGATGGGAAAAGAACGCGTGAGGGAGAAGAGGATTTTCATGGCCTGGATTTGCTTGATGAAATCGAATGGCTGCAGTGAAACAAAGGTTTAAAAATATAAAATAGAAAATGAAATTGAATTATATTAAATCGTGTAATCTTTGTAACATCGTAACTTTGTCACACGAGGTCGAAAATTTACGAAACGATGTGCGTTGGGATCGTATTGACGAGCATTACGCGATGGAGCTGGTTTGGAGTTGATTGGAGCTAGTGTGAATTTTGGGTAAAATGAAACGCGCTTTTAATTTTATTCGGAATAAATCGCTGAAACCGCTATTGGAAGCAAGGTGAGAACTTCTCACTCAATCGAATTTGTTTCGATTTAAATTTTAAATAGTTAAATTTAAAATTGCTTGGTTGTGTGATCAAATGATGGTCGATATCTTTTGTATTGAAATAGATCCTATACGCCGCATATTAAGCGGAGGTTATTATATTAAACACATATACCGCGATATTCCACCTTGAAGTGGAATTTGGTATTATATATGTACTTAGAGTTTTATTCCCGCATTATATAGCGGACGAGACCCTATTGCGCCGCATAATAGCGGATGATATTTTATGTAAACCCATGTACCGTGATATCCCGTCTTGAAACGGGATTGGTATTGTGCTAACATCTGTGGATGCAGGGAAACATGTTGGAGGGATCCAACTGGATTCCTCAAATAATTGAATTTGTTTCAATGTTGTGTGTTGATTATTTATAAGCTCTTCGTGATTATCTTTGTGATTGAAATCGTTGAAGGCTAAAATTTAGCCGAATATAATTTTGGTATCGTTAGATACTGAAAATAAATAAAAATTTGATTTTTGAAAATTCAGGTTGAAAGTTATATTAAAATTTATTTTTAAGGATTGGATAAATTTAAAAGAAGGAATTCTAAAATAATAAAGTTTTATTTTTAATCTTATTGAATAAAATTTCAAAATTTGGGAAAAACTTTGATAAATGGATTTCGGCTAATATTATTCAAAGGTTGAAGAATTTATTCAAAATACGGATTTTTAAAGAGTTTGAAAAATAATTGTTTTCTTTAAAAGGAATTTATTTTTAAAAGGAAATAAATATAAAAATCCATTTGGAATTTTATTTAGTGTTTTGAAAAGAATTTAGAATCAATTTGAAAATTTATTTGGGGTTTAGTAGAAATTGATTTCAAGTTGAGATTCGAATGAAATTCACTTGGTGTTTAATTTCTTGGAAAAAAATCAATATGGAATTTGATTTGGTTGTTTTTGAAATCAATTGAAAAATTGAATTGTTTTTGAAAGTGAATATTTGAAATCGATTTGAAAATCGTATATCGGTGGATATTTGGAAATTTAAATTCACCATGGAATTTATAGAGGAAAGGGAAATTTGTTTAAAAATAAACATTGATTTATTTTTGAAGCGTGGAAATAAATTTACGGATTTGGAACGTAAATTTAAAGTAAATCGGTAAGGATTTATTTAATTGGTCTAAATGAACCATTTTGAAATGAAAGGGTATTCTACCTGAAGAACCTAATAAAATTTCTGAATAGCTTTGAAAGATATATATATATATATATATATATATATATATAATATTCTAGAATTGGTTTTGAAAAGGATACTTTGGAGAAATTAGCTTCTTAAATTGTTTTAAATCCTTTAAGTAAAGATTTATTAAGTTGATATAGAAATGAATTTATCCTAAGATTTAATCAATAATATTTTTAGAAAATAGTTATACTCTATCTACTAATTTTATTTAGAAAATTAGTTTGGACTTAAGTTATATGTAATATTGTTATAATATTTTTATAACTAATATTTTAAGTAAAGTGTTTAAAGAAAAATAGTTTTATTTTCAAAGTGTTTTCCCGTTATATTTTGGATAAGTGTTATAAATTATTTTAAAGTATTTGAACTCGGGAGATTTCCAGTGAAAATGAATAAATATTTGGAAGTGTTTCCGCGTAAGGAAAATGATTTGAAAATTTGTTTTCAAAAGTTGTAAAGGTGAAAAGTGATTTGAAATTTGTTTTCAAATGGTTGCACTGTGGAAAAATATATCTTGTAAAGATATCTTTGGAAAATAAAAAATTTGGGGCATTATTTAGAATCTGGTGATGTTGTGCATATCTATTGATAGTTAAATAACCGACTATCAATATTTACCTTTAAATGGGTATTTGTTGTGATTTGCTTGAATTTGAATGCTACACTTATTTTAAAATAAGCGCTCGTTATTCGGTTTAGCCGGGAGAGGACCTTTGGGTTATAAATCCCATTTCGAATAGTGATACGTCGTAATGGATAGCATTTGAAGACCGGTGTTGAAGACCGGATATTTTCGAAAACAGAAGGATTACCGTCGAATGTCTCTGTATCGGCTGATCCCCAATATAGAGATCTTATCAACCTTTGTGATGGAAATTCCGGACGTGATTAGTGAATATCCGGATTGCAAGGGCTTCTTTGGAAGTGCCTTCGGTTCCGTTCGATCCCGGAACGGACTTGTATGGATGTGTGTCTGACGTTACAATTTGAGATGTAAAGCTAGTTTCTATCAAATACATTTCTGTTGGTGGCGGAAAATTTATTCTCTTAGCTTAACACCCTTCTCTCAGACGTACGAGCTCAGAGGTTATGTAGTTGATGGTTACTAGTGATATATTCCCAATTTGGTAACGTGGCATGCTGAGTGCTGCTGATCATTTGTTGATCAAAGCATGTCTTTTGTGAAAAGCATAGCTTTGCGGATGAGACTTCGTCGAACCTCACAACCCGGTAATGATCAAAACAGGAAGAATGCAGCAAGGTTATTTGGGGATAGCGGCCCCATAGGGTATGTACATTTCCTTCTGGATAGAGGTGGTATTATGGTATGGAGCCCAGATACTTAACCTATGTGGTTGCTGCAAATTTATTTCTTTGTGGTTGTTAGTGAATCCCGGGATAAAGGTCGGTTACGACCGAGGGATGGCATACTCGTATCAGTAGTTACCTAGTTCAGAGGTAACCCGGCCTTGTGTTGGCAGAGATTCGGTTAGGTTCTTGGGACGTCCTTCCAGAGGCGTACCCATGTGGCAATGGGAAGTTCCTTGGCCTGACCATTTGTTGAAAATTCAAACTCCAATACGCACCTTGTACGGTTTTGGTTGTAGAACCTGCCATTTACTTATGGTGGTCACCACTGTTTAGATGGTAGCTATAGTAGGCATAGTTCGGAATGTCTATGCTGGCTAAGATTTATATTATAGTTTCGAAATGTTTTCCTACACTTTGCACTTAAAGTAATAATATCAAAGAAATTTTGCGTATCAATCATGTTTGACTATCATAAGGAGAAATCTCCTCCAGTTCTGCGTTTGCGTTGTGTGTGTGGCGGGAGGCCTTATGGTAGTTACATTTTCTAAAAGCACTGCGGATCTATTTTAAAATATTTCTTTGTTTGTTTTAAAGATATAACTGTTTTAAGTTCTCACACCAGTCTCATGACTGACCTGGAGTTTATTGTTCCCTTCCTAAATTCTGGGTGCCCACCAATTTCTACATGGGCAGTCTAGAGTCAGGTTATTAGGATATTCAGGAGATGTTGCGGAGATCACGAGCAAGCTGGATGGCGAAGCTTATCACTTGTATATGATATTATCTTTTCCACTGTGTATTCAGTTGTGAGGACAGGTTATATAACTGTCCATTATTGTGTGGTGTTGTATATTGACTCTGATGATGTAATGTATAAAACGTACAGTTCTTTTGATTTAAAGATTATTCATTTATCTATTATATGTTGTTCCGCTGCGATTGTGAGATTCTGATATTGTTTCTGTTGCTTCTTCTTTCTTTCTTCTTATACCTCTTCTTCTTTAACCCTAACAATTCGGTTTTCCGTCCTTCGATTGCTCGGCAGTTGATACAGTGCACGTATAAATGTCGATTTTCGGGAGTCGAAAATCCCGAATCGTTACATTTGGCATCGTAGCATTTGGTTAAGAGACAACCTTGGCTCTGTTGGGAATTGCTCATTGGAGATAGATTTAGTAGTACTCTAGAATGAGTTGAGTGTAATCATAGATACGAGCGCATACTTGTTAGTGAATAAAAAAATGTTTTATATTGTGTTTACTTATCCGTTGAGCTGTTTGTGAATTCTGGTCGGTATGTGGGACGCCATATTATCGATAGGGATTTCTAAACACTTAAACAAGGCAATTCGACATAGTATCATTTGAAATTGGGTAAATGAAATAATTTTACATTGATTATAATTTGCATATAAAGGAAATAATTTTTCGGAAATTATTAAAGTGTATATAAATTGATTGTTTGGATATTGAAAAAGTTGAATCCTGTTTATTTTGGAAATTATTTTTAAAAATTAAAAGTTTAATAGTGAAATTATATAAGAATTTTTTTTATAAATGTGATTTATGAATAAAAGGAAAACTTTTGAAAGAATTTAAAGTACTGGATTCGCTACTGTTGCTGGGAAATAATAAGGTGATGACTGCGGTATCATCAGTATCATTTTCAAGTTTCTGTATGATGGATTTGCTACCGTAGTAAATTGAAAATTGAAGTTTGGTTGTGACAATCAGATTTGAATTCAAAATCCAAGCTATAATTGTTGAATATAAGTGAAACGAGTTTTGAACTTATAATATGAGATAATAAATTTAGGTTTGGTAAAGTTAAAGGATTTGGGTTAGCATAGTAAATATATGGTGTGAAAATTTAACTAAAGGAAGTTAAATAAATTAAATCAGATTTGAACTAGATTGGATAAGTTAATGGATTTGAAAGTTTAAATATATAAGTTGTATAACTTGTAAAATGTGAAAATGTAAGTGAAACCAAATGATAAAATGGTTAAACAATTTTGTTAAGCAAAATGAGATATGAATTTGAATAAGTGACGAAATTTGACTTTGGTAAAAGTAAATAGAATTTACTTTAGAATTGGAATCTGAATTGGATATATAAGTGGAAATTTAAGTTAAGTTAAACAAATGATATTTGAAATGGAATATAACTTAAGTAATGTTGAATGAAGTAGATTTTGGGTATCGAAGTAAATTAATAAAGTGAAGTGATAAATATGAACTTGAGTTATGTAATGAAATTCAACTTTTGTGGTTAAAGAATTAGCAATTGGATTGAACTAATGAATTGAATATTAATCAATCGAATGTAAAAGAACTGATATAGAATAATGAATGTAAGTGTTAATTCATTGGAAGCTAATGAAGTTGAAGAAAATTGAATAATTGAAAGAAAAGTCAATTAGATATTAAACCATTTGGAGATTAAAAGTGTTAAACCAAATTGAAGTTAGACAAAGTGAATATGAATTGTTGAATGTAAATTTAATAAATTTGGTTGTATTGAATATACATTGATTGTTATATGATTGTTAGTTGATTGTATATACTTCATTAAGTGTTAATGAAATTGAATTGATAAATGGAAAGCTATGTAATTGAATTTGAATTGAAAGTGAACTAATGTGAATTGGTTGTAAGCAATTAAAATTTGTATCGAAGCCTTATAAATTGCTTATGGGAATTATTTTGATTGCATTGCTTATGAAAACTATGTATTTTCTATTGAAAATTAGTGAAATGTAAATGAATTTCCTATATATGTCACTTACATATTTAAATTGAGTAAGTACAGGTACCGCGGCTGTAGTTGGCAGGATTTGGTCACGCTAAAATGCTAATAAATAACTTCTTTGCTTGAAAATGCTAAAAAGGTACGCCTATGCAATAAAAATAGGAAATATGAACTGTTTTTCTGTTTTTCGACCGTGTGGGTCGATCTATATATATTTATATCTATTGTGATATTGTAAAAGCTCCTCCGTACAAGGGAGACTCTGCCAAAATTTTCCGTAAATTTTAGGAGTTAGAAAAAATTTTGAAAATTTTCGGAAAATTTTTGTTAACGAAAAGTCAGTTTATAAATTGAAATGAAAATGTAGGGATTGAACTAGAAAAGTGTAACCATCGGATTTTGGAAAAGTTAAGAAATTAAAATGAATCTGAAATCAAGTGGGAACGGTATGTTTTTGAAAAAAAGTTAATGGATTCTGTAACTTTTTCTTACTTGGCAATTTCGAGGACGAAATTCTTTTAAGGGGGAAGTTTGTAACGACCCAGAATTCCTGTCATTTGAAATTCCTATATTTAATTGATTTTAAATATTAACAAGTAAAATTTGTAAGTCGAATAAAATTATATTTCGAATATCTAGATTTAATTGAATAATTAAATCGATAATTTAATATTTGAAATTACAGAAATAATTGAAAATTGGGTTTAATGTGATTAAAATTGATTTGTAAAGTTGTATTAAATAATATTGGAGTTAGAATGATGTTATAGAACTTTTAAAATCGAATTAAAAGTTAATTTGTGGAAATTGAATATTTTAATATTTAATTAACGTGTAAAAATAGTCATTTTTCAAACAGTCTCAGATTTTGACGAAACTAGTTTCATTGGATCCGTAATGTTAAATTATTATAAGATTTCAAATTTCGTGTCAATCGAATTTACGGTTTGTCCGGGGCAAGCTAAAACGTGTAGAATTCGGTTTAAGTGAATTTTAAATTTAAATTAGTCGATTTGAAAACCTATCTTTCATATATGATCGAATTGGCTCCCGGTATATATTCCGTTGCATTTGGAATAGGGGTAAAACTTTATAAACGCAGGCGGCACGCTTCGTTTGAAGTTCTGAAAAATCTCGGATGAACAGTGTTTTGGCAATTTTCTATATAAGGACTTGCTTTCTTCATTTTGCAACAAACCTAGGTCAGAATTAAACCCTAGCCGCCATTATACTTTCAATGGCCATGGAAGCTCGAAATTTTCTTCTCCAATATCTTCCAATCCGCAAACTTTTACAAGAATTCTCCAACTACAAAAATATAGAGCATATTGTGAACTACTGATCCAACGGTGGTGATCGTTTAAGGTTGAGTAAATCGACAGCAATAAGGGTTTGTACGGCCGAACTTCGTGCGTGTTTTTTGAGGGGATGGAGCTGCTGAGCATAACCAAAATTGGGGTGGAGGTGAGGCACGTCACGAGCCTCGAAACCATGGTAGTTGATCGTCATTGAAGTCGATGAGGTGGTTGCGTTAATTAGGGTTAGTGGCGACCTTTGTGGGTTCGTATTGACGAGCACTACGCGATGGAGCTGGTTTGGAGTTGATTGGAGATAGTGTGAATTTTGGGTAAAATTAAACGCGCGTTTAATTTTATTCGGAATAAATTGCTGAAACCGCTATTGGAAGCAAGGTGAGAACTTCTCACTCAATCGAATTTGTTTCGATTTAAATTTTAAATAGTTAAATTTAAAATTGCTTGATTGTGTGATTGAATGATGGTTGCTATCTGTTGTATTGAAATAAACCCTATACGCCGCATATTAAGCGGAGGTTATTATATTAAACACATATACCGCGATATTCACCTTGAAGTGGAATTGGTATTATATATGTACTTGGAGTTGATTTCCCGCATTATATAGCGGAGGAGACCCTATTGCGCCGCATAATAGCGGATGATATTTTATGTAAACCCATGTACCGCGATATCCCGTCTTGAAACGGGATTGGTATTGTGCTAACATCTGTGGATGCAGGGAAACAGGTTGGAGGGATGCAACTGGATTCCTCAAATAATTGAATTTGTTTCAATGTTGTGTGTTGATTATTTATAATCTCTGTGTGATTATCTTTGTGATTAAAATCATTGAAGGCTAAAATTTAGCTGAATATAATTTTGGTATCGTTAGATACCGGAAATAAATAAAATATGATTTGAAAATTCAGGTTGAAAGTTATATTAAAATTTATTTTTGAGGATTGGATAAATTTAAATGAAGGAATTCTAAAATAATAAAGTTTTATTTTTAATCTTATTGAATAACATTTCAAAATTTTGGAAAAACTTTAATAAATGGATTTCGGGTAATATTATTCAAAGGTTGAAGAATTTATTCAAAATACGGATTTTTAAAGAGTTTGAAAAAAATGTTTTCTTTTAAAGGAAATTATTTTTAAAAGGAAATAAATATAAAAATGCATTTGGAAATTTATTTCGTGTTTTGAAAAGAATTTAGAATCAATTTGAAAATTGATTTGGCGTTTAGTAGAAATTGATTTCAATTTGAGATTTGAATGAAATTCACTTGGTGTTTAATTTCTTGGAAAAAAATCAATATGGAATTTGATTTGGTTGTTTTTGAAATCAATTGAAAAATTAAATTGCTGTTGAAAGTGAATATTTGAAATCGATTTGAAAATCGTATATCAGTGGATATTTGAAAATTTAAATTCACCATGGAATTTATAAAGGAAAGGAAAATTTGTTTAAAAATAAACATTGATTTATTTTTGAAGCATGGAAATAAATTTACGGATTTGGAACGTAAATTTAAAGTAAAGCGGTAAGGATTTATTTAATTGGTTTAAATGAACCATTTTGAAATGAAAGGGTATTCTCCCTGGAAAGCCGAATAAAATTTCTGAATAGCTTTGATATATATATATATATATATATATATATATATATATAATTCTAGAATTGGTTTTGAAAAGGATACTTTGGAGAAATTAACTTCTTAAAATGTTTTAAATCCTTTAAGTAAAGATTTTTTAAGTTGATATAGAAATGATTTTTCCTAAGATTTAGTCAATATTTTTTCTAAAAAATAGTTATTTAAATAGTTATACTCTATCTACTAATTTTATTTTGAAAATTATTTTGGACTTAAGTTATATGTAATATTGATATAATATTTTTATAACTAATATTTTAAGTAATGTGTTTAAAGAAAAATAGTTTTATTTTCAAAGTGTTTTCCCGTTATATTTTGGATAAGCGTTATAAATTATTTTAAAGTATTTGAACTCGGGAGGTTTCCAGTGAAAATGAATAAATATTTGGAAGTGTTTCCGCGTAAGGAAAATGATTTGAAAATTTGTTTTCAAAAGTTGTAAAGGTGAAAAGTGATTTGAAATTTGTTTTCAAATGGTTGAAGTGTGGAAAAATATATCTTGTAAAGATATCTTTGGAAAATAAATAATTTGGGAAATTATTTGGAATCTGGTGATGTTGTGCATGCCATTGATAGTTAAATAACCGACTATCAATATTTAAATTTAAATGGGTATTTGTTGTGATTTGCTTGAATTTGAATGCTACACTTATTTTAAAATAAGCGCTCGTTATTCGGTTTAGCCGGGAGAGGACCTTTGGGTCATAAATCCCATTTCGAATAGTGATACGTCGTAATGGATAGCATCTGAAGACCGGTGTTGAAGACCAGATATTTTCGAAAATGGAAGGATTACCTTCGAATGTCTCTGCAACGGCTGATCCCCGATATAGAGATCTTATCACACTTTGTGATGGGAATTCCGGACGTGATTAGTGAATATCCGGATTGCAAGGGCTTCTTTGGAAGTGCCTTCGGTTCCGTTCGATCCCGCAACGGACTTGTATGGATGTGTGCCTGACGTTACAATTTGAGATTTAAAGCTGGTTTCTATTAAATACATTTCTGTTGGTGGCGGAGAATTTATTCTCTTAGCTTAACACCCTTCTCTGAGACGTACGAGCTCAGAGGTTATGTAGTTGATGGTTACTAGTGATATATTCCCAATTTGGTAACGTGTCATGCTGAGTGCTGCTGATCATTTGTTGATCAAAGCGTGGCTTTTGTGAAAAGCGTAGCTTTGCGGATGAGACTTCATCGAACCTCACAACCCGGTAATGGTCAAAACAGGAAGAATGCAGCAAGGTTATTTGGGGATAGCGCCCCCATAGGGTATGTACATTTTCTTTTGGATAGAGGTGGTATTATGGTGTGGAGCCCAGATACTTAACCTATGTGGTTGCTGCAAATTTATTTCTTTGTGGTTGTTGGTGAATCCCGGGGCAAAGGTCGGTTACGACCGGGGGATGGCATACTCGTGTCAGCAGTTACCTAGTTCAGAGGTAACGCGGCCTTGTGTTGGCAGAGATTCGGTTAGGTTCTCGGGGCGTCCTTCTAGAGGCGTACCCATGTGGCAATGGGAAGTTCCTTGGCCTGACCATTTGTTGGAAATCCAAACTCCAATACGCACCTTGTACGGTTTTAGTTGTAGAACCTGCTATTTACTTATGGTGGTCACTACTGTTTAGATGGTAGCTATAGTAGGCATAGTTCGGAATGTCTATGCTGGTTAAGATTTATATTATATTTTCCGAAATTTTTACTACACTTTGCACTTATAGTAATAATATCAAATAAATTTTGCGTATCAATCATGTTTGACGATCATAAGGAGAAATCTCCTCCAATTCTGCGTTTGCATTGTGTGTGTGGCAGGAGGCCGTGTGGTAGTTACATTTTCTAAAAGCATTGTGGATTTATGTTAAATTATTTCTTTTTTTAAAGATATAACTGTTTTAAGTTCTCACACCAATCCCATGACCGGCCTGGAGTTTATTGTTCCCTTCCTAAACTCTGGGTGCCCACCAATTTCCACACGTGCAGTCTAGAGTCAGGTTATCAGGATATTTTGGAATTCAGGAGATGCTGTGGAGATCAGGAGCAAGCTAGATGGCGAAGCGTATCACTTGTATATGATATTAACTTTTTCGCTGTGTATTCTGTTGTGAGGACAGGTTTATATAACTATCCATTATTGTGTGGTGTTGTATATTGACTCTGATGATGTAATGTGTAAAAGGTACAGTTCTTTTGATTTAAAGATTATTCATTTGTCTATTATATGTTGTTCCGCTGCGATTGTGAGATTCTGATATTGTTTTTGTTGCTTCTTTCTTCTTTCTTCTTCTATCTCTTCTTCTTTAACCCTAACAATTCGGTTTTCCGGCCTTCAATTGCTCGGCAGTTGATACAGTGCACGTACTAATGTCGAATTTCGGGAGTCGAAAATCCCGAATAGTTACATTTGGTATCAGAGCATTTGGTTAAGAGACAACCTTGGCTCTGTTAGGAATTACTCATTAGAGATAGAGTCAGTAGTACTCTAGAATGAGTTGAGTGTAATCATAGAAACGAGTGCGTATTTGTTAGTGAATTAAAAAATGTTTTATATTGTGTTTGCTTATCCGTTGATTTGTTTGTGAATTCTGGTCGGTATGTGGGACGCCATATTATCGATAGGGATTTCTAAACACTTAAACGAGGCAATTCGACGTAATATCATTAGAAATTGGGTAAATGAAATAATTTTACCTCGATTATATTTTACATATAAAGGAAATAACTTTTCGAAAATTATTAAAGTGTATATAAATTGATTGTTTGGTCATTGAAAATGTTGAATCCTGTTTATTTTGGAAATTATTTTCCAAAATTTAAAGTTAAAGAGTGAAATTATATAAGAATTTTTTTTATAAATGTGATTTATGAATAAAAGGAAATTTTTTGAAAGAATTTAAAGCACTGGATTCGCTACTGTTGTTGGGAAATAATAAGGGTGATGACTGCAGCATCATCAGTATCATTTTCAAGTTTCTGTATGATGGATTTGCTACCATAGTAAATTGAGAATTGAAGTTTGGTTGTGATAATCAGATTTGAATTAAAAATCCAAGCTGTAATTGTTGAATATAAGTGAAACGAGTTTTGAACTTATAATATGAGATAATAAATTTAGCTTTGGTAAAGTTAAAAGATTTGGGTTAGCATAGTAAATATATGGTGTGAAAATTTAACTAAAGGAAGTTAAATAAAATAAATCAGATTTGAACTAGATTGGATATGTTAATGGATTTGGAAGTTTAAATATATAGGTTGTATAACTTGTAAAATGTGAAAATGCAAGTGAAACCAAATGATAAAATGGTTAAACAATTTTGTTAAGCAAAATGAGATATGAATTTGAATAAGTGATGAAATTTGACTTTGGTAAAAGTAAATAGAATTTAATTTAGAATAGGAATCTGAAATGGATTTATAAGTGGAAATTTAAGTTAAATTAAACAAATGATGTTTGAAATGGAATATAACTTAAGTAATGTTGAATGAAGTCGATTTTGGGCATCCAAGTAAGTTAATAAAGTGAAGTGATAAATATGAACTTGAGTTATGTAATGAAATTCAACTTTTGTGGTTAAATGAATTAGCAATTGAATTGAACTAATGAATTGAATATTAATCAATCGAATGTAAAAGAATCGATATAAAATAATGAATGTAAGTGTTAATTCATTAGAAGCTAATGAAGTTAAAGAAAATTGAATAATTGAAAAAAAGTCAATTAGGTATTAAACCAATTGGAGATTAAAAGTGTTAAACCAAATTGAAGTCAAACAAAGTGAATATGAATTTTTGAATGTAAATTTAATAAATTTGGTTGTATTGAATATACATTGATTGTTGTATGATTGTTAGTTGATTGTATATAATTCATTAAGTGTTAATGAAATTGAATTGATAAATGGAAAGCTATGTAATTGAATTTGAATTAAAAGTGAACTAATGTTAATTGGTTGTAAGCAATAAAAATTTGTATCGAAACCTTATAAATTTCTTATGGGAATTATTTTGATTGCATTGCTTATGAAAACTATGTATTTTGTATTAAAAATTAGTGAAATGTAAATGAATTTCCTATATATGTCACTTACATGTTTAAATTGAGTAAGTACAGGTACCGGGGCTGTAGTTGGTCACGCTAAAATGCTAATAAATAACAACTTTGCTTAAAAATGCTAAAAAGGTACGCCTATGCAATAAAAATAGGAAATATGAACTGTTTTTCTGTTTTCCGACCGTGTGGATCGATTTATATATATTTATATCTATTTTGATATTGCAAAAGCTCCTCCGTATAAGGGAGACTCTGCCAAAATTTTCCGTAAATTTTGGGAGTTAGAAAATTTTTGGTAAATTTTTGTTAGCAAGAAGTCAATTTCTAAATTGAAATGAAAATGTGGGAATTGAACTAGAAAAGTGTAACCATCTAATTTTAGAAAAGTTAAAAAATTAAAATGAATCTGAAATCAAGTTGGAACGGTATGTTTTTTAAAAAAAGTTAATGGATTCTGTAACTTTTTCTTACTTGGCAATTTCGAGGACGAAATTCTTTTAAGGTGGGAAGTTTGTAACGACCAAGAATTCCTGCCATTTGAAATTCATATATTTAATTGATTTTAAATATCAACAAGTAAAATTTGTAAGTCGAATAAAAATTATATTTCGAATATCTAGATTTAACTGGATAATTAAATGGATAATTTAATATTTGAAATTACAGAAATAATTGGAAATTGGGTTTAATGTGATTAAAATTGATTTGTAAAGTTGCATTAAATCGTATTGGAGTTAGAATGATGTTATAGAACTTTTAAAATTGAATTAAAAGTTAATTTGTGGAAATTGAATATTTTATTATTTAATTGACGTGTAAAAATAGTCATTTTTCAAACAGTCTCGGATTTCGACGAAACTAGTTTATTTGGATCCGTAATGTTAAATTATTGTAAGATTTCAAATTTCGTGTCAATCGGATGTACGGTTTGTCTGGGGCAAGCTAAAACACGTAGAAATCGGTTTAAGTGAATTTAAATTTAAATTAGTCGATTTGAAAACCTATCTTTCAAATATGATCGAAATGGCTCCCGATATATATTCCATTGCGTTCGGAATAAGGGTAAAACATTATAAACGCCAGGCGGCACGCTTCGTTTGGAGTTCGAAAAAATCTCGGATGAACAGTGTTTTGGCAATTTTCTATATAAGGATTTGCTTTCTTCATTTTGCAACAAACCTAGGTCAGAAATAAACCCTAGTCACCATTATACTTTCAATGGCCATGGAAGCTCGAAATTTTCTTCTCCAATATCTTCCAATCCGTAAACTTTTACAAGAAATCTCCAACTACAAAAATATAGAGCACGTTGTGAACTACTGATCCAACGGTGTTGATTGTTTAAAGTCGAGTAAATCAAGGCAATAAGGGTTTGAACACTCGAAATTCATGCGCGTTTTTCGAAGGATGGAGCTGCCGAGCATAACCAGAATTGGGGTGGAGGTGAGGCACGTCACGAGCCTCGAAACC
This sequence comes from Allium cepa, assembly GCA_030765085.1. Classification (NCBI taxonomy): domain Eukaryota; kingdom Viridiplantae; phylum Streptophyta; class Magnoliopsida; order Asparagales; family Amaryllidaceae; genus Allium; species Allium cepa. The sequence goes on from CM060929.1 coordinate 506,758,415, forward strand.
ATGGTAATTGATCGTCGTTGAAGTCGACGAGGTGGTTGCGTTAATTAGGGTTAGTGGCGCCCTTTATGGGTTCGAACGCGATCGTATTTTACTGATGGGAAAAGAACGCTTGAGGGAGAAGAGGATTTTCACAGCCTGGATTTGCTTAATGAAATCGAATGGCTGCAGTGAAACAAAGGTTTAAAAATATAAAATAGAAAATTAAATTGAGTTATATTAAATCGAGTAATCTTTGTAACATCATAACTTTGTCATACGAGGTCGAAAATTGACGAAACGACTTGCGTTGGGTTCGTATTGACGAGCACTACGTGATGGAGCTGGTTTGGAGTTGATTGGAGCTAGTGTGAATTTTGAATAAAATTAAACGCGCGTTTAATTTTATTCGGAATAAATCGCTGAAACCGCTATTGGAAGCAAGGTGAGAACTTCTCACTCAATCGAATTTGTTTCGATTTAAATTTTAAATAGTTAAATTTAAAATTGCTTGATTGTGTGATTGAATGATGGTTGCTATCTGTTGTATTGAAATAGACGTATACGCCGCATATTAAGCGTAGGTTATTATATTAAACACATATACTGCGATATTCCACCTTGAAGTGGAATTGGTATTATATATGTACTTGGAGTTGATTTCCCGCATTATATAGCGGATGAGACCCTATTGCGCCGCATAATAGCGGATGATATTTTATGTAAACCCATGTACTGCGATATCCTGTCTCGAAACGGGATTGGTATTGTGGTAACATCTGTGGAAGCAGGGAAACAGGTTGGAGGGATCCAACTGGATTCCTCAAATAATTGCATTTGTTTCAATGTTGTGTGTTGATTATTTATAATCTCTATGTGATTATCTTTGTGATTGAAATCGTTGTAGGCTAAAATTTAGCCGAATATAATTTTGGTATCGTTAGATACCGGAAATAAATAAAAATTTGATTTTTGAAAATTCAGGTACAAAGTTATATTAAAATTTATTTTTTAGGATTGGATAAATTTAAAAGAAGCAATTCTAAAATAATAAAGTTTTATTTTTAATCTTATTGAATATAATTTCAAAATTTGGGAAAAACTTTAATAACTGGATTTCGGGTAATATTATTTAATGGTTAAAGAATTTTTTCAAAATACGGACTTTTTAAGAGGTTGAAAAAAAATTGTTTTCCTTAAAAGGAATTTATTTTTAAAAGGAAATAAATTTAAAAATCCATTTGGAAATTTATTTGGTGTTTTGAAAAGAATTTAGAATCAATTTGAAAATTGATTTAGGGTTTAGTAGAAATTGATTTCAATTTGAGATTTGAATGAAATTCACTTGGTGTTAAATTTCTTGGAAAAAAGTCAATATGGAATTTGATTTGGTTGTTTTTGAAATAAATTGAAAATTTGAATCGTTGTTCAAATTGAATATTTGAAATCGATTTGAAAATCGTATATTAGTGGATATTTGGAAATTTAAATTCACCATGGAATTTATAAAGGAAAGTGAAATTTGTTTAAAAATAAACATTGATTTATTTTTGAAGCTTGGAAATAAATTTACGGATTTGGAACGTAAATTTAAAGTAAATCGGTAAGGATTTATTTAATTGGTTTAAATGAACCATTTTGAAATGAAAGGGCACTCCCTGGAAAGCCGAATAAAATTTCTGAATAGCTTTGAAATATATATATATATATATATATATATATATATATATATAATTCTAGAATTGGTTTTGAAAAGGATACTTAGGGGAAATTAACTTCTTAAATTGTTTTAAATCCTTTAAGTAAAGATTTATTAAGTTGATATAGAAATGGTTTTTTCTAAGATTTAATCAATAATTGTTTTAGAAAATAGTTAGTTATACTCTATCTACTAATTTTATTTTGAAAATTAGTTTGGACTTAAGTTATATGTAATATTGGTATAATATTTTTATAACTAATATTTTAAGTAAATTGTTTAAAGAAAAATAGTTTTATTTTCAAAGTGTTTCTCGTTATATTTTGGATAAGTGTTATAAATTATTTTAAAGTATTTGAACTCGGCAGATTTCCAATGAAAATGAATAAATATTTGAAAGTGTTTCCGCGTAAGGAAAATGATTTGAAAATTTGTTTTCAAAAGTTGTAAAGGTGAAAAGTGATTTGAAATTTGTTTTCAAATGGTTGAAGTATGGAAAAATATATCTTGTAAAGATATCTTTGGAAAATAAATAATTTGGGAAATTATTTGGAATCTGGTGAGTTGTGCATATCTGTTGATAGTTAAATAACCGACTATCAATATTTACCTTTAAATGGGTATTTGTTGTGATTTGCTTGAATTTGAATACTATACTTATTTTAAAATAAGCACTCATTATTCGGTTTAGCCGGGAGAGGACCTTTGGGTCATAAATCCCATTCTGAATAGAGATACGTCGTAATGGATAGCATTTAAAGACCGGTGTTGAAGAATGGATATTTTTGAAAACGGAAGGATTACCGTCGAATGTCTCTGCATTGGCTGATCCCCGATATAGAGATTTTATCACCCTTTGTGATGGGAATTTCGGACGTGATTAGTGAATATCCGGATTACAAGGGCTTCTTTGGAAGTGCCTTTGGTTCCGTTCGATCCTGGAACGGACTTGTATGGATGTGTGTCTGACATTACAATTTGAGATGTAAAGTTGGTTTCTATCAAATACATTTCTGTTGGTGGCGGAGCATTTATTTTCTTAGCTTAATACCCTTCTCTGAGACGTACGAGCTCAGAGGTTATGTAGTTGATGGTTAGTAGTGATATATTCCCAATTTGGTAATGTGGCATGCTGAGTGCTGCTGATCATTTGTTGATCAAAGCGTGGCTTTTTTGAAAAGCGTAGCTTTGCGGACGAGACTTCGTAGAACCTCACAACCCGATAATGGTCAAAACAGGAAGAATGCAGTAAGGTTATTTGGGGATAGCGCCCCCATAGGGTATGTACATTTCCTTCTGAATAGAGGTGGTATTATGGTATGGAGTCCAGATACTTAACCTATGTGGTTGTTGCAAATTTATTCCTTTGTGGTTGTTGGTGAACCCCGGGATAAAGGTCGGTTACGACCGGGGGATGGCATACTCGTGTCAGTAGTTACCTAGTTCAGAGGTAACCCGACCTGGTGTTGGCAGAGGTCCGATTAGGTTCTCAGGGAGTCCTTCCAGAGGCGTACCCATGTGTCAATGGAAAGTTCCATATCCTGACCATTTGTTGTACGGTTTCAGTTGTAGAACCTGCCATTTACTTATGGTGGTCACCACTGTTTAGATGGTAGCTATAGTAGGCATAGTTCGGAATGTCTATGCTGGCTAAGATTTATATTATACCTTCGAAATGTTTTCCTACACTTTGCACTTATGGTAATAATATCAAAGAAATTTTGCGTATCAAGCATGTTTGACTATCATAAGGAGAAATCTCCTTCAATTCTGCATTTGCATTGTATGTGTGGCGGGAGGCCTTATGGTAGTTACATTTTCTAAAAGCATTGCGGTTCTATTTTAAAATATTTCTTTGTTTGTTTTAAAGATATAACTGTTTTAAGTTCTCACACCAGTCCCATGACTGACCTGGAGTTTATTGTTCACTTCCTAAACTTTGGGTGCCCACCAATTTCCACACGGGCAGTCTAGACTCAGGTTATCAGGATATTCTAGAATTCAGGAGATGCTGTGGAGATCAGGAGCAAGCTGGATGGCGAAGCATATCACTTGTATATGATATTATCTTTTCCGCTGTGTATTCAGTTGCGAGGACATGTTTATATAACTGTCCATTATTGTGTGGTGTTGTATATTGACTCTGATGATGTAATGTATAAAATGTACAGTTCCTTTGATTTAAAGATTATTCATTTATCTATTATATGTTGTTCCGCTGCGATTGTGAGATTCTGATATTGTTCTGTTGCTTCTTCTTTCTTTCTTCTTCTACGTCTTCTTCTTTAACCCTAACAATTTGGTTTTCCGGTCTTTGATTGCTCGGCAATTGATACAATGAACGTATTAATGTCGATTTTTGGGAGTCGAAAATCCCGAATCGTTACACGGATTGTTACAAAAATTATAGAACAAACAAAGACAATAGTTTTAAATTTATCATGTAATTAAGTTTACAGATGAATGCAATTTCATAAATGTATGGATTTCAAATAAATACGTGTTTCTGCAATTCAAATATACAAATGTAAGATATATCAAGTTTGGAATATGTAAATTCATGTTAGATTTCAGTAAGTATTATATTCTAAATACATGTCAACTCTTAAATATAAATTAGCTTTAAAGTATTTATGACTATAACACCTTTTATTTAATTATGAGCAACTAAAATATATTGGTAATCAAACATAAATCGATTTTATATATAATTCCTCGAAAACTTTAAACAATTTATTTCAACACATATCTTTTGGAACCCCATTTGCTTTTCAAAAATGAAAAATTCCATAAAAATTCAAAATGTCAAGAATTTACATTTCAATTGAACATTACTTTAATTATGGTTCTCGGTCATTTTGAGGACCCTTTTTTCCATCAAAATTTCTAATTAAAATTCAAAATAAAATTATACTTGTTAAATTAAACATGGAATTAAATCTGAAACTAACTTATTACAAAATCTATTCATCTAAAGGTACTCAGTATTTAGATAATGCAAATCTTTCTACAAGTGCATTTTTTTCGTATATAAGAAATTCCAAAAATCAAAAATTTAAATCAATTTTCCAAACTATAACTTGTTTACTATAAACTAAGACATTATATGATTATTATTATTTCATGCCTTGTATTATTTTAAAAATATTGTTTTATTTTCCGAAACATATTATTCTTCTGAAACACCCCCACACCCTTCAATATACCAAAAACGACACATTAAAAGGCGTGGTGCATTGTAGGCATAACTAAAGCTAATAGAGACTAAGATCCACAAGACAAAAACATATAAAAATGGTGGAAACTTAAAATAATAACTTAATTAAAACAAAACTTCATAATTGCTTCATAAATAAGTCAAATACCACATACATGTCCAAAATTCCAACATGTCTCAAGAAACAAGACACATAATCTCAAAAATCAGAGAACATAATATCCCTCATAATAAGCCAGTACATAGAGAGAACAAAGGCTAAAAGCAAAAGAAATACATAGCAGAGAACTCCTCGAGAAACCGCCAAGCAACTGCAATCTACTGCCCTCTCCCTTGATTGCCTATTGGGGAAAAGGGAAAAATAGAGGAGTGGGTCAGACTAAAAGTCTGGTGAATGATATAATTACAAGAATCTTTAAGCAAGATAAAAGATATAGAATCTACAACAGCTCTAGCACAAATAAGGATAATGAAGGAAATAGGAAAGGAATAAACTGGAAATAAGTACGAATAAATATTGCTCAATTTATAAGATATGTTAACTTTGATTGCTTGCACTTGTCCTTGATTTTTGCTTTGATTAGGCCGAATTCCTAATCCTGTAATTAGGATGTAACCCTGATTCTACCTTTTTATTAGCTTGCTACTCCATAGACCTTACTGTGGACCAGACGCTATATAACTTCGTACACAACAGTCAATAGTATCTACAAAAGATACGTAGAGCAACCATTGTGGATTCAGAAGACATATATAGCTCCCTACAAAGAGGGCAATGGTGTCTACGAAAGACACCCATACTAAGCACTTGGAACTCATAACGATTGCTGAGCACCCGAATAGAAGTCGCACGCATAACTGCCACCATGCCCATGCTACCTTTTGCTCGACCTATTGGGGCTCCTTATTACCTCAAACTCCAGCATAAGTGTGCCCCTCATCCCACTTCAGGCTAACGTGAGATCACCGTGTGTCCATAGAAAATAGGGAAAATTGTTGGTACTGGCCCGTCATCCAAACAATATCTAGTTGCGCCCCTTATCTAAATTCCCGATGATTTTAATTCTAATTGACTAATTACTACCATTTTTAGCATAACCGTGCCCTCGTCTCACTTCAGCCTAATGTGGGACCACCGTTTTGTCTAATAGGGAATGTTATTTGGTACAAGTCCTACTTTCATCTTTGCTTATTAACTTAAATAAATTATTTTAAATAAACATTTATAATTTATCCCTACTATCTTTGCTTATTAATTTGTCCTAAGTCTTGAAATAAGCCTTATTCTATTTTTTTTTCTTATTTTGACCTACATTATAATCATGCTTATTACTTAACCCAAGTTCTAAGTGTGAAAATTAGCTTCTTTCATCTTTTACTCTTTTTAGTTATTTTCTAAGCTATAACTAGGCCAATCTTTTTAATTTAGTCCAATTAATGTCATAATTAGGCCTAATTTCAGTCCAGTTCCATTTATATTACACTCTATGAAATTCACATCTTATATTTCATTATTTTAGTTTCCTGACAATTTAATCCATATTCGCGTTAATCCTATTCTACTCCATATGTGAAGAAGAAGGAGGAATAAAAGAAAATCGATAGTAGAAGAAAATTCAAAGCGTAGAAAGATGATGTAAATAACGTATAAATAGCAGTAAATAAACTAAAATACTGTAAATAAACTATATATAAACGGAAAAGCTATAAGTAGTAGAAATAAACTAAGATTACTGAAAAGAATAGCTGAAAGAAAATAGACTGAAAATAATTCTAAAAACCATAAATAAACAACTGAAAAGCCTATTCCAAAAATCGTTGTAAAACTACAACTATTGGAAACCCTATTATTTAAATTACTCAAAGAAATCTTAAAATAGTTACAATCACTCACCTCCGGTCCTAAGCTCTTCCCTTGGTCTTCCAGAATCCATTTGGAATTATAAAATAATTTAATTTATAACAATTTTCTCCTTTGGTAAAATTATTCCATTTAGGGCCCTTCCTAGAAAGATGAAACCAATTGGAGAAAACGAAGAATGCGAAAAAGTATTATGTCTAAAGGTCTATATATAGGGGTAGAAGTGGATCTCGGACCATTGGATTTGGGGATTGAATATGATGTAACCACGCCATAGGCTGGATAGGAGCAATTGGATGCAAAAATAGATGAATTGAATTGATCAGAAGAACGCGAAACATGTCACCAATAGGCTCTGGAAAGTTCGAACGGACGAACGTACATTCGGTTTCTGACGTTCTAAATTGACCAAAAAATTACCACTGACACAATGGTGCAGTTCCAGTGGCTCAATTCTGATAATTTTCCAAAGTTATTTTATTATTTAGTCAATTAATTATTATGGGTTAAATTTCAGGTTGTTACATTCTCCCCTCCTTAAGGGATTTCGTCCCCAAATTCTCTAAGGATAAAAGAATGTACTAAATGTTTTCATCCAATTCTACAACCAACTACTCAATCATCAACCATTCATCCATTGTCCTAAAGTTTTTCTAATACAAGTTTACAACACTTATACAATTAGTGTAGTGTAAATATCCCTAACTAATGCATAAGATTGGGTGGTCCACCGATTTAGTTAATCTCCTTTTATGCAATCATGTCTATGTCATGTATCCAAATAAATGCAAAAATTTCCTAATGATAACGGATAATTCTATATGGGTGCTACAAACATCATCCAAATGCAACAATCATGTGACAAACATCCATTTATAGCAACCATGGAAAAAATAGAAATGCACACACATCCATATGCATATACACTAGTGCCCTATTTAGGCCGATCCCTAAAGAATAATAGTGCCTAATGTACCTATAGGAATCCATTAGAATCCACTAGCAAACACTTGCAACCACTAGCATACATCATTCATAACATGTTCTATTAACATGTTTACATCAAATCTTACCATCCATAGGTTAAATCCTATGTTCTACCCTCCCAAAGGATAACAATGGATAGAACCTATTCAAATCTAAAGATGGAAAAAGGAATTCTAAAACTTACCATCAAAAAGATGAGGATAGGAAGTACGAATCTTCTCTTCTGCTTCTCAAGTGGCGTCTGCAACATCATCTCCCCATTGCACCTTCACCAGTGGGACCTCCTTATTCCTTAGTCGCTTGGTGTCTCTTCCAATAATATTCGTGAGGATACGCAAAACAGAAGCTTCCCTTTTTACATCCACCTCCTCTAACTAGCTAGGCTCTACAACCTTCGCGAGTCATGTAAGCACTTTTGCAAGTACAAAACATGGAAAAAGTCATGCACCCCTACGAGCCTATCAGGTAGCCTTACTTGGTAAGCCATCTTCCCAACTCTCTCTGTGATAGGAAATGGTCCAAAAAATCTAGGGCCTAACTTTCTATTTGATCCGAACCTTACCACCTTCCTAAGCGGGGATACTTTGATAAAAACTAAGTCTCCAACCTCAAAATCTAATTCTCTCCTCCGCTTGTCTGCATACGACTTCTGTCTGTCTTGAGCCGTCTTCATCCTTTTCTGAATCAAATCGACCCTCTCAGAGGTCACCTTAACCATATCAGGTCCAAATAATAATTTCTCCATAGACTCTACCCAACATGATAGGGACTTGCAAGGTCTTCCATATAAAGCATCAAATGGTAAGGTTCCTATATTTGTTTGTTAACTTTTATTGTACGCAAACTCAACGAACAGAAGATGCTCCTCCCAAATTTTTTCAAAGTCCAAAATGCACATCCACAGTAAATCCTCAAGTTCCCTATATGCCCTTTCCGTTTGGCCATCTGTTTAGGGGTAATAGGATGTACTCAACCTAAGTTGTGTCCCAAGTGCCACCTATAAGATTCTCCAAAACTCACTAGTGAAAATGAGATCTCTATCATTAACAATGCTAGAAGGAACTCTGTGTAGACGGACTATCTCTCAAATATACAAGGATGCCAAATATGAAGTCGTACGCTTACATTTAACAAGGATGAAGTGGACACTCTTGGTCAATCTATCAACAATCACCCAAATTCTAGTGTTCTCCTTCCTAGAATGGGGTAAACCATCAATGAAATCCATAGAAATACTGTCCCACTTTCACTCCGGCACATCTAAGGGCTGAAGTAACCCACTAGGCTTCTGCTGCTCTGCTTTTACCCTATGGCGTATGAGACACTTAGTTATAAATTCTGCAACGTCCTTCTTCATGCCGCCCCAAAAGAACATCCTCTTCATATCCCATACATTTTGTCACCACCGGGATGTATAGTCATACGGGAATGGTGCACCTCCTCCAAAACTTCTCCTAACAAGTCACTTGCGCGTGGAACACAAAGCCTCTCATTCTCTTAAGCCACCCTCTGCTATCCATGGAATAGCGTTGGAGATGTCTCGAGACTTCTCCTCGGCTAATCCTATCCATAATGTAATGACCCGGAATTTTCGATCCCAAAATTTCCAGATAGTTAGAGAAAAGAAGAAAGAGATAGAGAGAAAAAAATAGAAAAGAAACACACAATCTCACATTTGCAGCGGATAAAATATAATAGCAAGTAAAATAACAGTTTACAAAGAAGAACTGTATCAGTACATTTACTTTTTTTTACATCAAAGTTACCACAATTTCACAACACTGAACAGTTTAAACAACATGTCCTAGATAAATAATAATATATATCACAACGGATAAACACTCTATACATTCCTGTTCTTCAGCTCTCCTTCTGAGCTCCAGAACGTCCTTACCTGCAAATCTGTAATACTCGGTCTGACCCGAGCATTACATCAAAGTAACACCCGGGTCAGGCTGGAAACCAGCGTGAGTAAACCCATCCATCATGAAAATACCAATGCAATAAACTTATTTAAAACCCGGGTAACTCGTATCTTTACGAGTTCTTACTTATCATAGTCAATCACAACTTATAATCATAACAATGCATCACTACTTAGATTAAATGACCATGCTTACATCATTTATTTCATTTCAGTCTATTAATCCCAATAATTTAATCACATTCATAAAGACCCATTTCAGATTACAATTCGAAGTGGTTTCGGGTATTTACTGATGCCCGACCCCGGTCTCTTCGATTTCAATGTCATTTCTAACAACTGTTTAAGTCTAAACAATTTCTTTTATCCAGAATTACATGTTTACATTGTCGTTCATTATGGATAGACAAACCATATTATCTCAGTTTTAATCCAACATAACATATCACACAGCATCTCATATTAGAGATATCAAACCCAAGGCATTTCAATATCACTCAATTATCTATAAGCAAGATTAATTACCACATCATACTAATTAATTTAAATAAATTCCTTCAATCATTTAATCCTGCTTACTTAACATTAATTATAAACCATTAATTAATCATCCCTTATGATCCCCTTTTGATTACACTAAGTAATTAGCGTTAATTAATAATGCAAATTAATTAATCTTCACCTATTCACATTAATCACATTATCCTTAGTTAATTACTCAAATTAATTATCTTGTAATCACCTACATTGATTAGCTATCCTTTAATTAATCATACCCCTCAATTAATTAACCTTTAATTAATTTCTAAATCAATCAATCCTTTAATTAATTAATCCGAAATTAATAAATTCTTGATAAATAATTTCTATAATAAATTACACCAAGTAATTAATCCTTAATTACCTCCATTAAGTAAATTTCCATAAATTACTTTCATCTAGTAATTATTCCTTTGGTTGTTAATTCTTAATTAATTAATCTCTAATCATTAACTAATTTAACCTTTTATTCATAATTAAGTTAGTTAATTCCTATCAAATTATCTTAAATTGCTTACATTAAGTAGTTAACTATTTAAGAATTTAAGCTCTAATTAATTACATTAATTGATCACTAATTACCAATTAATTAATCTCAAATTAATTAATTTATAACCCATAATTATAAATCCTTAATCATTAGTAACTTAATTTCTCTTTAAATTTTCTTAATTTTATTAATTTTTAATCACCACAGTCCTTGATTTACCAAAACAAGACCCATTTGTTCTAATTTATCGCTTAATCTTTGATAACACATATCTTAATCTTTTAAATTTATTTCTTAATTACATACTTTAATCAAGCTTTAAATAAACTTAAGAATCAATTTATTTTAAGTAAAACCTATTATACAACTTCTAAAACCAGTAATAATAACACTACCACACCAAGTAATAAATCTTTTTTTAAAAAAACCATAGAACCCGATTACTTAAATTTGAACTATTCTTATAAAAAACTGTAAAACCCTACTTCGGGTTCACTCTGGAACCAAACCCGAGTCCTTTCATAGTTTACCCGAGTCACACGTGAAATTTCCCACTTCGAGGCAAAACCCAAACTTGCTCGAAGCAGACCCGAGGACACAACGTCTTCCTCAAACAACCATTAATTCAGACTTAATTTCACTGGTGCACGTGCACCAACGCCCGCGCCTCCTCCGATCATCGATAAACCTTCCTCCATATCCAACTTCATCGAAGCAACCCATTTCACTCACCAAAACGTAAGCATGAGCCTCGAAACAAAATCGAGTAGTGCAGATGAAAACAGGGAACCAACATCACCAGAAAAACATCTCGAATCCACGCCGTCATTCACCATAATTTACTACGATTCCAGCTTTGGCTCCGCGCATCATCGACGCAACCATCACCCAAAATCCATGCGACTCGATGCCTTAGGAATGACGCAGTTCCCACTTTTTCAGTCTCGACAATAATTAGGGTTAAAACCAAAAACGTCACCCCGCCGACGGCGCAGTTTATAATCGCCTCCACCGCCATTTTTCCCAACATCCATGGTCTTCATCTAGCATTATACAAAAACTCCGAGCCCTCCCTACCCCTCTATCGCCAGTGGTAGCCTCAAATAATACTTCCAGTAAAACCCAAAATGCAACCTTAATGCTTAATTTAAAATTTTGAATTTTGTTTTAAAAATCATTGCTTCCTAGATAGATTCAAGTTACAATCTGGAAACCATAAACATTAATGTTTGAATTTCAACATATTTTAAAATTTTGACTGCAAATTTAAATTTCTCCCAGATTTTCCTTTGTTTAACTTTGAATTAGTTTAAAATTTGAATCTTATTAAACTAACATCCTTAGTTAGATTCTATTGTCTGAAATGAATTAGAGAATTTGGGAAATGATTGATTTTTTTTTTCTACAAATCAGAACCTGAAATTCTGAAAGAAAAAGAAAAGGATAATTTCCTTTGTCTGATTTTCAGACATGCACGGCAACTACATACATTTAAACATGATTTGAAATCCTAAAACCATCATGCAAAACCCTTTTTAATCATAGATCAAAAGTTTTACTTCAACCATTAACTCATGCATCCAATCTGAAGGTGATTCATTTTACAGATTATAAAGCAGAGACTTAGGATGAGAACAGAAATGTCTTAAAATCAGCAGACAAACATACCCTATAAACACACAGAAGCACACATATATACATCCATGCAGATCTAACATTAATCACAGTAATTCATATGCAACTCCTATTTGATACTTAAGTTTTAGTCCAAAAGTGTACTCAGCTAAAAAAATTGCACAGATCCTTGATTTCCTTGAAAACTGAATTACTGGTCCCCTTTGAAACTGAGATGTCTTGAGTCAGGTTGCATTTGAAAATGAAACTTTGATTGATCTTGTTGAAGAAATTTACAGGTTACTTGAGGATTTGCTACAGGACTTGATTTTGGCTTGAATTTAGTTTTGCAGCAGCTTGAAATTTAGGCAGAAGATTGCTTACTGATTTTCTTTGTGGCTTGTAGGGTAGATCAGGTTGAATTTTTTCTTGAGTATAGAATTAAGATTATAAAAAGAAATAAGTATGAAAGACGTACACTTACATAATCTACTTTATGATTTTATAAAAATTAAGAAAAATAAACTAAAGGGGTGACACTTGTCCCTTATCACATTTAATTTCTTTAACGCTTGTTATCAAGTAAATTTATATGCTAACACATGTATTGTATATTTTTATTTGTTTTTAAATTGATCTAAAAAAAAGCTTTTATATAAATATCCTAATTAGTCAATATATTTCTAATTTAATAAATGCTTTTGTAATTAATTTTCTAATTTATATATACATATTCTAATTTATAAATAAATTTCTTTAAAAAGAAAACAATACAAACAATTTACGTTGTCCATAAAATCAAATAAAACACATTTTAGAATCAAAGTATAAATTTAAGATATATATGTATATATCTATCTCTTGACTTCAATTTAAAATATTCAAATTCAAATTAAATTTTCAAATTAAAATTGAAAATCCAATTGATGAGTACATACTATTTTTACAAATTCAAATTCCATTTTTATATAATAATTCTAATTTAAAATCAACTCAAATATATATATATTAAATTTAAACAAACAAAAATTAAATTTAAAAATATTAACTTTATTTAAAATTTATGTGTATATATACACACACACAACACAATTACAAACATAAATATTTACTTAATTATATTCATTTGTTAAATCTATAACTCAATATTTCTATTAATTAACCCGATTATATTATCAACTACAGGTGTCCAGAAAATTCAGGTTATCACACATAATGTCCATGAGCTCTGAATCCTCCCGCTGCCTCGAGCCAATCTGATCCATAAGGTTGGGCCTCACTTCTAACGTCGCCAACAATCCGAAAGTAATGTCCATAGAGGGCTTAAAATCAAAAGTAGAAATAAACTCCAAGATCCTACACTCTACGAACAAAGGACTATGGGTTGCTTTCTTTCTACTCAATGCATCTGCAATCACATTAACCTTGCAAGGGTATATCATATGAGGCTAAAAACTCCATCCACCTTTGTTGCCTCAAGCTCAAGTCCTTCTGTGAGAATAGGTACTTTAATGATTTACGGTCGATAAAAAGGTCAAACCTCTCTCCAAGCAAGTAGTGCCTCCAAGCCTTAAGTGCAAAAACTATGTCAGCCAACTCCAAATCGTGGGTAGGGTAGTTCTTCTCATGCGTCCTCAACTGCTACTACCATAACACACTACCCTCCCTTCTTGCATCAACACCGCTCTTAGACCCGTTTCGCATGCATCAGTGTATATAGTGAAAGGGTTAGCTCCTTCGGGTAAAACTAACACTGTTGTACTAGCAAGGGCTCTCTTAAGCTTCATGAAGTAATCCTCACAATCTATGTCCCATACAAAAGCTTTATTCTTCTTAGTAAGGCATGTGAGTGGTGCTGAAATCTTGGCAAAATCTCTAATGAACTTCCTATAGTAGCTCGCCAATCTAGGAAGCTTCTAACCTCGGTAACGTATTTGGGGGCCTTCAAATCTTACACTTCAATAACCTTGGCGGGATCAATAGCCAAACCTTCCTTCGAGGCTACATGCCTCAAGAAACAAACTTCCTCTCTCTAAAAATGACACTTCAAAAACTTAGCTCTCAAATGATGACTACGAAGTGTGCGAAGAACATCTTCCAAATGAATAGCATGCTCCTCCATTTTCTTGAAAAATACCAAGACGTCATCCATGAATACCACCACAAACTTATTTAGGACGTCCTTAAAGACGCGGCTCATCAAATCAACAAAATAGGCTGGAGCATTGGCTAGCCCAAAAGGCATAACCATCCACTCGAGAAATCTATCTGTTGTCTTAAAGGCGGTCTTATCTATGCTGTCATCAGCGACTCTAAGCTGGTGAAATCCCATGGCTAAATCAAGCTGAGAGAAAATAGAAGAACCAACCAACTAGTCAAAAAGATCATCAATTCTAGGGAGTGGATATCGGTTCTTCTTAGCGAGCTTATTTAATTCTCTATAATCCATGTAAAGTCGGAGAAAACCGTCCACCTTAGTGGCGAAGACGACTGGCGCTTCCCACTTCGATATGCTTCTTCTTATGAAACCCTTCTCCAAATGCTCACGATTTGTTTGCTTAATTCTTTCCTCTCCCTAGGTGACATGTATCTCACAGGTACCATTACTAGCTTGGCATTCTCAGTCAAATAAATCCTGAAGTCAATCTCTCTTTTAGGAAGTAGTCCCCTAATCTCCTTAAAGACGTTTGCAAAATCTCTCACGACAGGAACGGAATGCAAATTGATGACAATCAAGTTTCAAGTCTAATGACCATCCTCTCGCAGTCTAAGATAGCTCCATATGTGGATAGCCAATCCATCACTAAGATCATCCCATACCCCCAAGAATCCAAAAACATAGGCATTGCAATTAAATTATATGCCTAGGATAAAGATTTTTCAAACCACTACAAACCACAAATAAGAGTGCCAATCCTCCTATGGGGTTTGAAATAATAATGGGGTCTACTACTAATGATATATCTAATTGCAAAAAATCTACTAGAGAGCTAGAGATAAAAGAGTATGATGCACCAGAATCAAATAAAGTCTGAATGGGAAAATCAGATATAGAAATCAAACCTTCAAGTGAAAATTTCCCACCTCTATCTGGAATGCTCGCTCCCTGGAGACAACTCCTGCTCATATGACCGGGCTGCCCGCAAGTATAGCACTTACCCTTCATCTTCTCCTTCCAACAATCCTTGGCCATATGTCCAACCATCCCACGACTATGGCACTTTATTCCTTTCTTAATCTGCTTCTGATGTCCATCACCTTTCTTCTTCTTCTTATTCTTTTCCCACCACTTTTTCTTTGAACCTTCTGACTTAACCTCCTCTTTAGACTCTCCATCCTTGAATTTATCCGACATAAGTTCCATTTCGGCAAAAGACTCATAAGTAGCTCACATCGGTACTGAGTCAGCAATAGTCCATGAAGGAGTGGATTCAATCTCTTTGCAAACTTTATTGCTTTCTTATGCTGTGTATTCACCAAATCCATACCAAATCACGACAGATCATTTAATTAATTGATGTATTCCTTAATAGACAGACTCCTTTGCTTCAAATTGATAAACCTCTCCAGTTGAACACTCTCTTCCGCCTAAGACGGAAGCTTCCTATCAAATCACTCTTGGAATCCATCCCAAGTAACATTTCTACCCTCCAACTCTATCACCCCCACCAATAAGATGCCTCCTCCTTCAGCTACCAAGCGGCTAGCTGAACTCGCTGCTGACCATCCAATCCTAAAGGACCAAAAATCCTCTTTATGTCCCTAAGACATGCTCTCGCCTCAACAAAAGTTTCCTTGCCAGAAAAATTCTTCCCACCCAAACTTGAAAAATCTTTATAAAGCTTAGAGAAATTGATGGTGGTAGGCGGGTTAATGGGATTCCCACCCGCTGGTGAAGGATTGGGCGCAGGTCCGTGCACCTCTGGAGTCGTGGCTTGTAAGTACCTATGAAACCAACCTGGGACTAGAATGCCCTCTGAAGGTTCGGGGCATTAGCCATTCTACGAAAAGAAAAAGATAGTATAGGAAAGAATCAAAGGGAGATTGAACTTGACTTATGAGGGGATTTTTATAAAAATTCTTTTATACTTAAAACCATTTCTAAAAGTTCTTTTATGAAAAATACTTTTAAAACAAGTTATTTTGAAAAATACTAATAAATTATTTTTTTAGGAATCCTATAACCTTAGGATCTGATACCAAGTGAAACACCCCACACCCCTTAATATACCCAAAAGGACACATTGAAAGGCGTGGTGCATTGTAGGTATAAATAAAGCCAATAGAGACTAAGATTCACAAGACAAAAATATATAAAAATAGTGGAAACTTAAAATAATAACTTATTTAAAACAAAGCTTCATGACTGCTTTATAAATATGTCAAATACCAAATACCACATAAATGTCTAAAAATCCAACATGTCTTAAGAAACAAGACTCATAGTCTCAAAAATCAGAGAACATAATATCCCTCATAATAAGCCAGTACATATAAAGAACAAAGGCTGAAATCAAAAGAAATACATAGTGGAGAACTCCTCCAAGAAACCACCAAGCAACTACAATCTACCGCCCTCTCCCTTGATTGCCTATGGGGGAAAAAAGGAAAAATAGTGGAGTGGGTTAGATTAAAAGCCTGGTGAATGATAGTAATTACTAGAGTCATTAAGCAAGATAAAATTAATAGACTATACAACGGTTCTAGCATAAATAAGGATAACGAAGGAAGTAGGAAAGGAATAAACTGGAAATAAGTACGATTAAGTATTGCTCAATTTATATGATAGGTTAACTTTGATTGCTTGCACTTGTCCTTGATTTCTGCCTAGATTAGGCTGAATTCCTAATCTAGTAATTAGTATGTAACTCTAATTCTACCCTTTTTGATCAGTTTGCTACTCCGTAGACTTTACTGTGGACTGGCGCTGCATAACCCTCTATACACCATCCAATTATATCTACGAAGGATGCACAGATCAACCACTGCGGATCCGGACGACATATATATCTCCCTACACAGAAGGAAATGGTGTCTAAGAAAAACACCCATACTAAGCGCTTGGAACTCGTAGCGATTACTAAGCACCTGAATGGAAGTTGCACGCATAACTGCCACCATGTCCATGCTTCCTTTTGCTCTACCTATTAGGCCTTCTTATTACCTCAAACTCCAGCATAAGCGTGCCCCTCATCCCACTTTAGGCTAACGTGGGTCACCATGTGTCCATAGAAAATAGGAGAAATGTTGTTGGTAATGGCCAGTCACCCAAACAATATCTAGTTGCGCCCCTTATCCAAACCTCCCACGATTTGGACTTCTAATTGACCAATTACTACCATTTTTAGCATAAGCGTGCCCTCATCTCACTTCAGGCTAATTTGGGACCACCGTTTTGTCTAATAGAGAATGCTATTTGGTATAGGTACTACTTTCATCTTTGCTTATTAACTTAGATAAATTATTTAAAATAAGCCTTTACAATTTATCCCTACTATCTTTACTTATTAATTTATCCTAAGTCTTGAAATAAGCCTTACTCTGTTTTTTCTTCTTATTATAACCAACTTATAATCATGCTTATTACTTAACCCAAGGTTTAAGTATGAAAATAAGCTCCTTTCATCTTTTATTCTTTTTAGTAATAATTCTAAGCTATAACTAGGCCAAACTTTTAATTCAGTCCAATTAACGTCACAATTAGGCATAATTTCAGTCCAATTCCTTTGTATTGTAGTCTTTTAAATTTACATCCTATATTCTATTATTTCAGTTTTCTTAAAATTTAATTCATATTTGCGTTAATCCTATCCTAACCCATATGCAAAGAAGAAGGGGAAATAAAAGAAAACTAAAAATAGAAGAAAATTCAAAGTGTAGGAAGAAGATGTAAAAAACGTATAAATAGAGTAAATAAACTAAAATAGTATAAATAAATTGTATATAAACGGAAAAGCTATAATTAGTAGAAATAAACTAAAATTACTGAAATGAATAGCTGAAAGGAAATAGGCAGAAAATAATTCTAAAAACTGTAAATAAACTACTGAAAAAGCTATTATAAAAATCATAGTAAAACTACAACTATTGGAAACCCTATTATTTTCAATTACTTAAAGAAATCTTAAAATAATTACAATCACTCACCTTCGGTCCTAACTTCTTCCTTTGGTCTTCCTGGATCCACTTGGAGTTATAGAATAATTTAATTTATAATGATTTTCTCCTTTGGAAAAATTATTCCGTTTAGTGTCCTTCCTAGAAAGGTGAACCCAATTAGAGAAAACCTATAAAATGTTAGGTCCGGAGGTCTATATATAAGAGTAGAAGTGGATCTCGGACCATTGGATTTGGGGATTGAATAGGATGCAACCTCGTCATAGGCTGAATATGAGCCATCGAATGCAAAAATAGATGGACCGGATTGGTCAGAAGAATGCGAAATACGACACCAATAGGCTTTGAAACGTTTGAACGAACGAATGTTCATTCGTTTGTAAATAACTGAGGTGGATCGACCAGGCGATCGACCACCTTAGTGCCCATGTCGATTGGCCGGTCGACATGCTTATATATATATTCTCTTTATTTTGTTTATTTTATAACTTGGTCATATTAGCTTGGTTTCTGACGTTCTATATATGGAAATTGACCAGAAAATTACCACGAACATAATGGTGCAATTCTCATGGCTCAATTATGATAATTTTCCAAAGTGATTTTATTATTTAGTTACCTAACGAAAAATTATTACGGGCTATTACATCTTTTCAAACTATTGTGTTGAAATGCCTCGTTCTAGTCTTTAGGAATCTCTATCGATAACGTTGGCCAAACGCATCGACCAGAATTCTTAAACACTCAACGGATAAATTAATTATATCATAAAAAACTATTTCAAAAATTATTTCATTATTTTTTTTCTTTTATAAATAAAGCTCATCGAATTATTTTCATAAACCCATTCACGACATTTTTTTTTCAAATAGATGTTTACTTTTATTAAAATTCTTTCAATCAATCTTAATGTTACCATAAAAAAATTATTTACTAACAACAATTCTATAGCACACATATACATCAATATATATCTCAATCAAAGATTAAAATTTTAAATTCATCTTAACATTTAATTAATCACACATATGAATTAACATTTCGTTTCATATGAATTTAATTTTTTTGATATTTCTTGCGGTAACTACACTACTAAAGAGGCGGCAAGTTCTTATATTATTATTGAGCAGATTTCAACTCTCGATAGTGATTCCTATTCAATATTAATTCTACACAATCATTTACAATTTTAATACAACCAAGAGTCCATCAACCAATCAATTTTCACTATATCTAATTTTTATTTATGAAGTATATTTTCATCATTTATATTTTATAATTATTAATTGCTTAGACATATTTATTATTCCCCGGCGATTCTATTTTGAAGAAACCACTGACTTTTATTAATAATTAGATTCATCGAATTCAAATGGGTTTGTAAATTCTTTGAATTATAACTTTATTCAATTCCACCTTTTAAACTAATTTCAAACAAAAACATTAATGCCAATAACATACGTCACAATCAAGCAAACATTTGTATCAGAACAAATTAATTAATATGCTCAGCGAAAATAGTTCATCTATTTCTGCTGCGCAACTCTGATCATTAATAGATTAGGACACAATAATTTAATTCTAAGTCAATTACTTATTTATATTATCCATTAAATCTCACCCATTACAGAAGCGAGTTCTAGTATTTTCATAACAATATGTTATATTGTATTATCGAAAAATTTCTAGTTACGTCCCATTGATTATTTGCAATAATCATTTGTATTACTATTCCTAAATAGTTAATTAAACTACTAAATACTACAAACCCAAGGGACATGACTCTAGATCATCTAGGTTTAGATCTCGACTCTGTGCAATTTATATTCTATAATGTTCTAAATCCAGCTCTGATACCAAGCTGTAATGACCCCACCGTTATGCCCAGATTATTAAAGAACTTTACAAATAATGTCGTCTGCTAATCCGAAGAATACAGCTTGTCAAGGGAGATCGAATATGAATATATCTTTATACTAACACTAACACGTCTTATTTACCTTTTTGAGGAATGAACTAAAATTTAGACGTGTACATTATTAATACAAAGTAATAAATACGCCGATTAAAAATATTCAAAATAGTATATAATATAGATTAATCAGAATCCGAGTCGCAGATTACAGCGGAATAATATATATCATCATATACATAATAAAATGCGAGTCTACAAAATATGAGTACTAGACCCACATAATTATATACATCATATCCAAAATCTTGTATCGGGTATAAAGTCAATACTATGTAATATATATAACATAAACTCCTAACTGTCGATATATACAAGTTTGAAGTAAACTAAAACTATAAAAATAGTCTACTTTAATGCTAGCTCAAAATCCAAAGGTCAATGGGTCCACGTACCTGTAAATTCTCGGTCTAAACCGAGTATTATATGATAAACGGGTCAGACTATATCTAATAGAAAGGTGAGATGATACGGATATCATATATATATATATATGGCTTAAAATAAATAGGCCATAATTAAAATATGCTAGTGAAAATGATTATAAAGCATAATAAATAAAATCACCATTTCATAAATCCATTTATGACTTAACTATTAAAATAAGTCATCTCCAAATATGCCTAAATGAAATATACATAAAAAACATATCAATCTAAAATCATCATTCCAAAAATCCATGTCGAGTCTCAAATAGACTATCATAAAAATATGGTGATAACGATTCAAAATTCTTCAGAAACAAAAGATACTAAAATATTTCAAAATCTTTGGAGAAATAATCATCACTAATGAAATAATAATGGTAATCAACTATCAGTATGATACAGTGCGACACAGGGTCTAACTAAAATAAAGAAACCCCGATACATAGCGCGACAGTCTAACAAAAAGATATAGACTATCAGGTAAAAACCTCGACTCCTAACGATAAGAAACAGGTAGTCGTATTTATGAAAAAATTATGTGAATTTACCAAACAAATATAAATAGGTAGACATTGTGCAGCTGTGAAATAAACTGATAGGGCTGCACTATAACATCTGTGTAAACCACCAAAAAAGACAGCCATATTATACCATATTAAACCTAACCCCAAGAAATAGGTCTGCCAACCCAAATCTAAAAATGAATCGATTCTCAAGTCAACGAAAAATAAGTTGTCGTCTCTCGAGGATCTATCGGTCTCAAATAAAATCCTAACACCCTAAGATGATACAACTTTAAGTGTTAATTGTTGTTGCTCCAGTATCACAAGAACTTATCTAAATGTCCTATACCAAATAGTAAATTCAAGTATTTACTAAAAGCTAGTAACTTCCACTTTAGACTCCATTTAACAAATTATAATAATAATCAAAAGAATTGTACAAGTGTCCTATACCACCCTACAATTCAATCATCTATTAAAATCCTTTATTTCATAGAAAATCATGAAATTCATCAGAAATCCAATTCAAACTTGCATCAAAATAGACAAAAGCTAAATACAATAAAAGCCAACAATAATTTATAGGTTGAAGTACTTAATATAATTTTATCATATAGAAAATGATTTCTAAATAGTTTATCTATAATTCACTTTTGAGCTTCTCACTTTTTGTGAGGACCCGGAATTTCTAACAATTTAAATTTGAACAGTTAATTGATTTTAAAATATTTAAACGTTAATTTTAACTTGAATTCAAGATTTCAATATTTATTTGATAAATAAATCATTGAATTACATAGTTAAATATTGAATTTAATAATTGAAATTCGGTAAACTGTCGAATCTAAAACCTCTAAGCCTATTTAAGATAATTTAAAGGCTTATAAAATTTATAGTGATGATTCTGAAGATAGTAGAATGATTGACATTTAATTTAAAGGTGATTTGTTCAATTTTAATAATATATCGTTTAAATCGATAATTTAAAACAGCCTTCCGAGGCACAGTCTCGGAATTCAACGAAACCAGTTCCATTGGATCCGTAATAATTAGTTATTATCGGACTTCAATTTTCGTAGCAATCAGAGTTGTCGTTTGACCCTGACAGCTCGAAACGCATAGAAACTGTTTTAATCGATTTAATTTAAATTTGATCGTTTTCTTTTGTAACTCGTGCATATAGTCAAATTAGCCTCCGAAACACATTCCATTGTGTTCGTAATGCTGGTAAAACCTTATGAACGCCTGTCGGCATGTCTGTTTCGGGATTCGGGTTTTCGCGTTACACAACGCGAGATATTTACGATATTTAATTATATTTTATTCAGCGTACTCTGGAAGCCATTACTAATTTTATTAAATGTCTCGTCTCCCTCTTTATTTCGATCAGAAATCAAACCGTAAAATAAAAAAAGGAAGAGGGAAATGGCCGCTACCACGAATTCATAATTTTACAATCCTAAACCGATCTATTCGATCGAGATGAAGGCGATCTCGAACAAGATGCGGTGGCGACGTCGCGACCGAAGCCAAAGTTTCGCGGTGGTTTGAAGGACGAGCCCGAGGTCGCAATTTCTCGATGGTGATGGTTCGCGTACGCGCACGTGAAGCCAGGTGGGCAGGGAAGTGTCGAGATCGCCGATGAGGGGAGGGCTCGAGGGTATCTGTGCTCGTGGTTTTGGCTTGCTCGGGGCGGCGACCTAGGTTTACAGTTAGGGCAATTTGGGGTTTTGATCGAGACGGCAGCGGCTCGATTTGGCAAGTTCGTCGAAGTCGGGTTGTTGGATTTTGGATCTGCGATGGTGGAGGCATCATAGCAGTGAGGTATACGTTATCTTCTTTTGATTAATCTTGAAAAAAAAATGTGAAACGAAATGAATATATATGGGTTTTTATATGCAGTAAAGATAAACAGTGATATAACTATAAATACATATATATCTTATTAGTTTAAATTTAAATAATTGTTTAAATTAAATGACTTGTTAAAATGAGAACTATTAAATTAAAATCTCTAGTCAATTAGATTTATCAAATGGACATTTAATTTTTTCGATTTGGTTCGAATATTAATGATAATCATCAAATGTTTATGCAAGGTCAATAATTGTGAAGAAACATGTCAGGATAGGATGGAATTGCAAATAAAACAAAGGTGAGTAAACTTCACGTTTCTGAATTTCTATTTAAATTTAAATGGTTAAATTTAAATGATTAGTTGAATGGTTGAATTGGATTGATGTGCTATATTATATAGTAATATATAGTTCATACTGGAATGATTGATATTCTGTAATGAATATTTTAGGTAATTGGACTGCTGAATGTCGTGGATTGCTTGAATTTTTGGTACCCTGAGTTACCGAAATATATAAATTGGATTTTGGAAGAAATATAAGGGTGATTAAAATGGATAATTAATTAATTCAATTAATTAATGGTTTGGGTTAATTAATTTAGTAATTAAGGGTTTGAATTAATCAATAACTTAAGTTATAAGTTAATTAATTAATTAAGTGAGTAATTTAGAATAATCATCTGATGACTTGATAAATAATTGTTTAATGACGTTAATAAAATACAATTACTGTGTAATTAAACAAGAGATAAATTAAGATAAATTAATTAAGGAGAAATTGATTTATTTAATGAAGAAAATAAATGGATAGTTAATTGCAAGGTAAGATAAATCAAGAATGATTAATATGGTATTTTAATTAATGTAATTAATTCAGATTAAGATAAATTGAAATATAATTGGAAATTGGTAATTTATATAATTAATGATGTAATTAAAGATTTGAATAATTGAGATTCATTAATTCATAATAAGTGACTTATGAGAAGTTAATTAATATAAGTAATTAAGAATACTTAGTGTAATTGATTATAGTTAATTAATTTGTGGAGTAATTAAAGATTACTTATTGATTATGGGTTAAGAATATTTAATGTTGTGAAATGAATTAAAGATAATCACTTGAATATAATTGAAGGAAAATTAATCCAAGGTGATAAATTAAGATGAATGGATATGGAAGAGTTGATTAATTAATTGATTTGGAATTAATTAATGAGGAAATATAAGTGATTAAAGTTTGAAATTTCAATTTGAATCATTTGAATTGATTTATATGTGATTAAGCTTTGCTTATGGGTGATTGAATGGTATTGGATGCGTTGATCGAGTTGATACTTCTGATATGAAATGTCGTGTATTCCATTTGTATAACTTGGGTTAGGATGACATGTGACTCGAAGAGGCCGGGTCGGGTATTGGGGAAATACCCGAAAACCACTTCGAATTCTTATAAATTGATATGTGAAATTAATAGGTTGGAATGAAACAATTAAGTAAATCGGACCGTTTGATCTAAACTTTGGCACTTAGAAAACTTATGTGTGAAATAAGTTATGCCTATAACATATTGTGAAGTTGTAAAATTGGTTTGAGTTACCTGGGTTTATATAAGTTGTTTGTTTTGGTATTCCATGTTAGTTGGGTTTACTCACGCTGGTTTCCAGCCTGACCCGGGTGTTACTTTGGTGTAATGCTTGCGTCAGACCGAGTATTACAGATTTTCAGGTAGGTACGTTCTAGATCTCAGGAGGCGAGCTGGATGGCAAGAGCGTATAGATATTTCCGCTTTATTTATATATTCTGAGACATGCTTGTTTGTATATGTTCAGTGACTGTATATATATGTGAAACTCTGATGTAAATTAAAATGTAATCGACAGATATAGTATTCTTTTGTAAACTGTTATTATTTATTATTATATTTTATCCGCTGCGAATGTGAGATGTTTGGTGTTTCTGCTCTTCTTCTTCTATGTCTTTCTTCTTTTTCATAACTATCTGGAATTTTCGGCTTCGAAAATTTCGCGTCGTTACATTTGGTATCAGAGCTGAAAGGTTAAGCGAGAACCTTGGCTCTGGTGGGGATTACTCATTAAATAGAGTCTGTAGTACTCTAGAATGAGTTGAGAATATATATGAGAGCGTACTTGTTATTTTCTTATATAAAGCTTTTAAATGATTTTATATAAAATATATTTTGAGATATAAAGCAATATTTCCTTCTAATAAATATAAGGTGATTATGTAACGTCCCGAGAATTTTCGACTTTCGAAAATTCAACATCGATACACACTTTATCGACTGCCGAGAAATCGAAGGCCGAAAACCCGAAATGTTATGGTTTAAGAAAAGAAAAGAGGTAGAAGAAGAGAGAAAAAGATAGAAAATAGAGAGAAAAGAAAACAGAAAATAGAACGGAACAGAAAACAACAAAACAACAACAGAATCTCACAATTCGCAGCGGAACAACATATAATAAACAAATGAATAATCTTTAAACAAAGAACTATATCAGTTATTACATTACATCACATTTCATCACATCAGAGTGTACAACAACAACAACATCAAGCAGCGGAAAAGAAATACTATATACTAGTAATACGCCATGCCATCCAGCTTGCCTCCAGCAACTCCAGAATATCCTGATAAACCTTAACTCTTGACTGCCCGTGTGGAAATTGGTGGGCACCCAGAGTTTAGGAAGGAAAACAATAAACTCCGAGTCAGTCATGTGACTGGTGTGAGAACTCAAAACAGTTTATTTATCTTTAAAATCAAAATAGAGGAATATTTTTAAAGTCAATTCGCAATGCTTTTAAAAATGAGACTACCATAAGGCCTCCCGCACACACACACACACAATGCAAACGCAGAATCGGAGGAGATTTCTCCTTATGATAGTCAAAGATGCTTGATACGCATTAAAAAGAACATTTGATATTATTACTAGTGCATAGTGTAGAGAAAATTCATTTCGAAAATAAAGATATAAATCTTAGCCGACATAGACATTTCGAACTATGCCTACTATAGCTACCATGTTCAATAGCGGGTTACCGCCACATTCCATAGCAGGTTATACAACTAAAACCGTACAAGGCTCGTATTTGAAGAATGGATTTTCCAACAAATGGTCAGGCCAAGGAACTTCCCATTGCCACATGGAAACGCCTCTGGAAGGACGCCCCGAGAACCAAACTGTTCTCTGCTAAACAAAGCCGGGAACCCCTTTTCCCAAGGGATATTACAAACCCTCGGATATGCCACCCCCGGTCCTTTGGGACCTTTAAACGAGAGCTCTCTAACCAACATCACACCATAATAATAAGTGTTTCAACATGAGTAAGTATCTGGGCTCCATACCATGATACTACCCTTTTCTAGAAGGAATGGTCATACCCTAGGGAAGCGATCCCTGAAAACCTTGCCGCACAATTCCTGTTTCGACCATTACCGGTTTGTGAGGCTCGACGAAGTCTCGTCCACAAAAACATACTTTATACAAAAGCCATGCTTTGGGTCAACAAATGATCATAGAAATGATCACAAAGATAGACGATCAAACTAATGATCCTATCACAAATAATCAACACAATGATCATTTCACAGCAACACTCAGCATGTCACATTACCAAATTGGGAATATATCGCTGATAACCTTCAACTACATAACCTCTGAGCTCGTACGTCTCAGAGAAGGGTGTTAAGCTAAGAGAATAAATTCTCCGCCACCAACAGAAATATATTTGAAAGAAATCGGCTTTATATCTCAATTTGTAATGTCAGACACACAATCCATACAAGTCTGTTCCGGGCTCGAACAGAACCGAAGGCACTTACAAAGAAGTCCTTGCAATCCGGATAATCTCTAATCACGTCCGGACTTCCCATCACATAGGGAGTCTCTATACCGTAGCTACTCGGTGCAAAGACAATCGAAGAGTTGTCCTTTGGTTTTCAAAAAGATCCGGTTTTCAACACCGGTCTTCAAATGCAATTCATACGACGTATCACATATTCGGAATGGGTTATACGACCCCATGGTCCTTTCCCGGTTAACCCGAATAGTGAGCGCTTATTCAAAAATAAGTGTGGCATTCAAATTCAAACAAATCACATCAAATACCCATTCAAAGGGAAATATTGATAGTCGGATATTGAACTATCAATGGATATGCACACATCACCAGTTTCCAAATAATTTTCCAAATTATTTATTTTCCAAAATATCTTTACAAGATATATTATTTTCAATACTTCAAAAATAAATCAATATTTATTTTTAAACAAGTTCCCCTTTCTTTTATAAATTCCATAGTGAATTTATATTTCACAATATCTACTGATATACGATTTTCAATAGGTTTCAATATTCCTTTTCAATTTATCTTCAAAAAGATAAATTCTCAAAATATTCACTTTATATTGGAAAACATTTCCATACTTATTTAATAAGTAATTCACGAACCTATTTATTTTCAACACTTGGAAAATATTCAATATACTTAAATCGAGATTAAGTATATTTTTCATTCTTTAAGGAAATCATTCTCTTAAACATATTTATTTGGGCCAAAACGAATGTTACGTAAAACATCGTTACGACAACCCAAAATCACTAGTATAGGGATTCGAAATTAAAATAGATATATAAATCCCAATACTATACAAAACATTTCCTTTCGGAAATCATTTACTATAACAACAGTGTTATAGTCCACTATTTCCTTTTATTTCTCGAAAACGTCTATTTCAACAATAAATGTTGAAATCTATGGTTTCGAATCTCAACATATTTTAAAACATCGTTAGATCGTTTTAATTCTATTTAAAACATCACATTCAAAACAATTTCTTTAACATATTATTCACTATTCAAAAACGTGAATATACTACGTTAACAAATTTCATCCTTTTATTCATTTTATTTTAAAGGATCATTCACTGTCAAAAACGTGAATATATCTCCATTAATAGGTTTCAACAATTTATTTCTTAAAATAAGTCGTTTGCGAATTTATAAAACAACGTTTATAAATTCCTTTTCTATTTATTTTATAACAACTCCTTTTATAAATTCCTTTATTAACCTATTCAATTTATAACTCAATTATAAAACAAAAGTTCATATCATAAGTGAAATACTTATAAAATGATTATTTGTTTGCAAAATCGTTCCTTTGAACTTCATAATTATAAATCTTATAACTTATAAGATTCAATTATTTATCCAAATCTATTCTTTCAATAACTTTATAAATTTTATAAACCTACTGTTTATAAAATTCCATTTATAACTTCACCGTTTATAATTCTATAAATTTCATTCACTTATGAAATTCATTCACAATTCATTCTAACACTTATAAAAACTCGTTTTATAACTCAAATATTTTTTTATTTATAAATATCAATTTATAAATCTTATATAAATCAATTTATACTATTATTTTAAAACATCTTTAAACTCCTTTATAAATTTTATCATTTTGATTTATAAAATAATCAAATTTTATAAATCCTATTTTTTAACTTTTTATAATAAATTCAAAAATCCAATTTAATTATTTTATAAAAACATTAAACCATATTTCTCAAAAATCAATCTTTAACCGTATTTCTCAAAATCATAATTTTTATAACTTTTAAAAATTATAACATTTATTTATTTAAAATGGATCAATTCCAAAAATATTTTATAAACGTATACTTTCAAAAATCACTTTAAAATCATTTTGAAATTCCAAAATTTGGTTCAATGATGCTACACACCAAAATAGTCAATCACGACTACAACGATATCATATATCGATATGATAATCAATCAAATATCAAAATATCTGAAATCAAATAAAAACTGTTGAGGAATCCAGTTGGATCCCTCCAACCTGTTTTCTGCATCCAAAAACATTAGCACAATACCAATTTCGCTCCAGTACGAAATTATCGCGGTATATGGGATTTAAAATATTATCCGCTTAATAGACGGCGCAATAGGGTCTCATCCGCTATACAAATGCGGGAAATCAATAACTCCAATATATACATATGCCAATATATATATTGCTATTATATATAATACCAATTTCACTGTTTATGAAATATTCGCGGTATATGTTTGTAATAAATAACATCCGCTTACTAACGGCGCATAATGTCTATTTTAACAATCAATATATAACAATCATCATTCAAACATGCATTCAAATATTTTAAATCTAACTATTTAAAATAAAATCGAAACTGATTCGATTGAGTGAGAAGTTCTCACCTTGATTTCAATTTCGTTTTAGCGATTTATTTCGAATAAAATTAAACGGACGTTTAATTTTACCCGAAATTCTCACTAACTCCAAATGACTCCAATCCAATTTCATCGCGTAGTGCTCGTCCATACGATTCCAACGCAACTTGTTTCGTAATTTTTCGACCTCGTACGAAAAAGTTACGGGGTTTTAAATATTATACAAATTAATATACACATTAATTTCTATTTTATTTCTATAACCTTAGGCAAATCTGGACCGTAGATTTCTAGCTTCAATATCAGGGCCGCACGCACGTTTCTCTCCTCTCCCATTCGAACGCGTTCTACAGCAAGAACCCTAACCCTACTTCGTACAAAACCCAAGCTAGTTGGGATAAATTGTTGTTGATGTCGAAATTTTAGTTGTAGTTCATTTTAGATTTTTACTCAGCTTTGTTGAACGAGACTGAGATAGGGAAGGCTGATATATGGAAGCAAGTTACAGGGTGATAAAACTTGTACAGTGTGATATCTTTTTATAATAGGCATGGCTTGGTATGCTTGCATTAAATGCATGAAGCATGTTACATAAATTACCATTGTAAAATATCACTTTGTTTATTCCTTTGCCTTGCATTTCTTTGTCACGGCTGATATGATCAATATTTTAGTTGCTGAGATGATATTATGTACTTGTTTTATAAGCTACAGCCTACATACTTATCTTTCCTTTGCTTGTACTTCTTTGTTTTGCTATAGTTACTTTATACTTCATGCTTATGTTAACACTTGGGTTACTTATTATTTTCTTGCTTGCCTATTGTATATGTGTTTCTCATTTTGTTTACAGCAAGTCAATTTGCTTTGTATTTAGTTTGTAGATATTTGTTGTAACGATCCTGAATTTTGAACAATTTAAAAATGAAGATATTTAATTTATTTTAAATATTTGAGATAATTTTAAATTGAATTCTCAATATAACTAGGATATTGGCGATTAAATTTTAGAATTTAATCTATTTAAAGTTGAATAGAATTTGAATTTAACTTTGAAGTTGAAATTGAATATTGAAGTTGTATCTAAAATTCGAGCTAATGACTTAGAAGAAAAATAAATTTAGATACAAGAATTATTATTTATGAAGATTAATCAATTTGTGGTTAGTTTGATAACATTTTTCTTTAACTTAAATAAAGGAATAAAATTTTAATCAATATAAAATAAATTGAGAAACACGTTAATATAAATTTGTGCTTGATAATTGAATTGCAAAACGTTTATAAGTTTATTTTAAAAAAAAAAATTAAACAAAAAAATTGGATTTAAAATAAGAAAGAAAATATAATATAAAAATAAATTAAATAAAAAAAATAAATAAATATAAAATAAGAAGTATATACTACCTTACTTCATCAGCTACAAACATGCCTTGTTCCACGCCGTTTTTCACGCCTTCCTCCATGCCTAAATCACGTTCCTTCTTCTATTTTATACCCGACCTCCTTTCCCCCTTTTCCCATTCGAAACCTAATCTAAAAAAAGAAAATTAATGGTGGCCGCGTTCTTCTCTCGTCTCGATTCCTCTTCGTTCGCCTTCAGAAATTAGGGCTTCGACTTCAATCTCGTTCGCGTGCCCCAATTCGTTCGCGTGCTCTTCGATCTGAGGTGAGTAAAATATTCTTACTCACATCTAATTTAGCCTCAAGTTATAGAGTTTAGTTGCATGTGATTTTCGTTCGTATTAAATTGTTTAAATTACTGATTTTAGTTGCTCGATTTATTGATGCTCACGATTTTGTTTTCTGGAAATTGATTGTTGTGTTTGGCTTCGGCCTTGATTCTCTTTACTTGGAATTTATTTGTGAATCCATGTGCTTGCTCAACAGCCATGGTTTTGCACTGCAGTTGTTTTCGACAATAAAACTTGATGTTGATGATTTTAGCTTGTTCGAATTTCTAGAAATTGATGTTGGTCTTGTTCGACCCTTACCATGCTATTTTTGGTCATTATATCTTCACTACTATGTGTTATATGATTAACGTCCACTGTGATTTACTCGAATTGTATTCTGTGGATTTGGCATTTCTGCCCACTGTTCGATCTTGTTCAAAACCGTCATTTATTTAAAAACGACATTGATTTGGGGATTGTGATTACCAAATGACTTTCAGTGATTCTTTGACAGTTAAGAATTACTTTGGTAAAGAAATTGTATGCTTGTGAAAATTTTGGTGATAGCTGATGCTAGTATGTTAATAATTATGTTGTATCTTTGAAGTTTGATACTGTTGTATTTGATATCTGTTTTTTTTTTTTACTAATAAGAACAGATACTACCAAGATATAATATTTGTTTTAAATTAAAAAGAACAAATGTTATTTGGTTTTGTTTTAAAATTGATAAGAACAGACACTATTTGGAGTTTAATTTAAACTGTTAAGAACAAATACTCTGTGTAATTTGTTTTCTTTTTTACTAATAAGAACAGATGCTATTTAATATATATGATTTTTTTTAAAAACTATTAAGAACAGATTCTACCCAATATTTGTTTTAAACTAATAAGAACAGATGCTATTTGGGATTTATTTTTGAACTGTTAAGAACAGATGCTACTGAAATGTTGTCTTAAAACTGTTAAGAACAAATGCTATTTAAATTTTTATTTTAACTAATGAGGACAGATGCTTGTTTTTGTTGTTGCTGCATATGATGGATGTGAATTTATTTATATTGTGATTGAAATCTGCTTGTGCATATGTATATATATATGCCACCTCTATTATGATATACAGTTTCAAGAAAAAATTATAATACTGTGAGTAAACTCAAACTCGTTTTCACAAAAATCTGGTTGCATGCCGTTACTGTCATATGTACATTCTCCCTGTTGCACACCTGTGCATTCCACAGTGTTGTTTCATTTAGTCTGGTTCATGTAGCCTCTGTGTTTTGTTGTTGTGTTGCTCTTCATTTGTCTTGTACATTTTGGGTTGCCAGATCATGTGCACTGATATCTGTAGTGTAGTTTGGTTCTGGCCATTCTTTGTTTCAGTGCAGATTCATGTAATAATCTGGTCATTGATGTTGTAACATTTATACACGACTTTGGTTTTGCTTGCTGATCCAGTTTCAGCTTGAATGGTTGTCACTATTATGTTGTAGTCACTATTTTACTGATTCCTTGCTTAGTTGGAAATCTGGTTATTTCTAGTTGCATTCATGAACAGTCTGCTACATTTTTGTTCTACTGGTGCATGCATCTGTACTTGTGATGCATTGCATTGGATTGGATATGTGTCGATTGTTGCTTCGTGTTACTGCGGCTTCATTGAGTTGTTTGGCAGATGTGTCGAGTCATGTTATTAGTGACGTGACCACTGCCTTTGTCTATTTGTTGCACTGTTTCATCATGTCACTGCCATGTGCATTTGGATTGATTTTCGAAATACACTTGTGTTGAATTCGATGACTCGGGTTTGATCTTGTGTTTGTTTATAAATTTTCATTGGGTGCATCATCACTGTGGTGGCAAGGCAGTGCATGCAAGCGTGAACTGCAGCCACACGATATTGATTTTTATTGATATCCTATTTTGTTTTGATTTATGATCTTTTGCATATCTCATTACGGTAGTGGCGAGGCAGTGCACGCAAGCGTGAACTGCAGCCACGGAGTTGACATTTTAAATGTGGTGAGGCCGTACGCGCGTGTGTGTACTGCAGCCCTACCAAATTTTAATGTTTAAATTGATGTTTTCTTTTTTTGATGAAAATTATTTTATGTTGCCAATTCAATATATTTTGAATCGATTTTGATGATTTTGTAGTTAATTGCCGTTTAGGCAAATTTTGATTGTTTTCTAAATGATCTTCATCAATAATCCCTTCATCTATCTCATTGATAATCTGAATCTACTGAATTGATGTTTAACACCGTTAAGTGTTATATTTACCGTTATCCGATTACTTGTTAAAGGATCGGATAGGTAAATTATATTTGACTGTCATCTAATTGTTAATTATTATTGCCTTTATGCACTAATAACTGAGTTTGAATTAGACTGACCTGTGTATTATTTTCTTTTGAATATAATACTCGGGTCAGACCGAGTATTTTTACAGCTTGAAGATTTACAGGCCGCGAAGTTAGAGAGAGGGGATTTCGGCATTCACTAAAGTTTTAAAGAAAATTTTCTTGTACTTAATGAAAATAAATTGTTCCGCTGTATAAAAATTTAATGCATTGTACAAATTCTGATATATGTATGTAAGAAAAATTCATTTATGAATAATATTATGATTATTCTGTGATTCTGTGGCTGATTCTGTTTAAACTTTATAAACTGAACAACAATCCGTCATTTTGAACGTTTCAAGTTGGTTTAATTACCGACTAGAGGCGGTCAGGGCGGCGGGTCGTTACATTTGTTTTGTTTACACTATACACATTTGAATGTAGTTTGTTTCTTGTCTTATGACTTTTTAATATAAATAAATTTCCATTTTAATATGTCGTTTTAAATTTAGTTGTGTGTTTACTCTATATTTTAGTTAATGTGTTGTTTTGAATTTTAACCATACGTATTTATTTTAATATGTTTACTTTATTTTGTTGACTTTATAGTTTATAGTTTACCTCACATATATTTCTATTTCAATTTCTAACTTAATATTTATTTGTATATTTTATTTTAAAGACTTCATTTTGAATTTTCAAATCAATTTATCAATAAATTTCACCATTTTATTCAAAAACTAAATAAATTATCAATTTAAATTAAATTAAAATCCGGGATCGTTACAGATTGGTTGTTAAATTATTGGAATTAAAATTGAGAAGTAATATAATACAACCAAATTGAAGTCTTGAATTAGAATTAAATGAAGTAAAAATGAAAATACAACCAAATCGAAATTTAATTAATTGAAAATGAAATTCTAAAATTAGAATTCAGGAATTAAATTATTTAAAAGCTTTAAATAAAGGTAAGTTTGAAATGAGACTTATTGCAAACAATGGGTTGTTTGAAATTTGATTTGGATTTAAGAACCAAGGGTGGTTTAAAATTTTAAAACATGGCTGGGAGGGCCAAGAAATAAATATGTATATATGTATGGATATACATGATATTAAAGATAATTTGAAATAAACTCTAAGAGGTTGAGTTTTGATCTGAAGTGTGATGTAAAAACCCAAAGTGATATAAGTTTTGAACTTATAAGAGGGAAAGAATTTTGAAGTTTGAAGCGGAAATTCAAATTTAGTAAGGCTGATTGGATTAAGTAAATTGGAATTTAACTTGGAAAGTTAAATGGTTGATTTGAATTGGGAATTTGTGTGATCTCGAAAGGGTTTGAGATCTAAAAATTTATAATGGATGGACGTTTTAAAATAAATTGGATGACATCATCCTATTGTAAATAAAAATCTTTAAATTGAGAATGGAATTGTCTAAATAAAATAAAATAGGTTTGAATAATTGAATTGTAAAGTAAACTTGTTTAAGATCTGGCTTCAAATCGGAAGATAAAGTTTAATCATAAATTAAATTTTTAGAAATAAAATTGTATTGAATTCTTATTTGAACCTTGAAATACATAAGTAAAGAAATTTTAAAATGGAATTTTGAGAATTGAACTCAGAAATTAAACTTATTAAGACTTTGAATAAAAGTTAATTGGATTTAAGAAGGTAAACCAATCGTTGAGAGTTTAATTCGAATTTATATAATTCGAGATAGTTTAAATTCAAGATTTAAATTGAATTAGTTCAAAATTGAATTTGGTTTGAATTAAGTGGATTGGTGATTGAAGATGTATAAGTTTAAAATTTTAAATGGGAAATTAAATTGGATTATATCGAAATGATTTGAATTTGAAATGGGTTCAATTGATAATAATTCACATTGATTGGAATAATTTGAAATTATAATATAAGTTGAACATGATAAAAATTAAATGGAATTTGTTTTAAATTGGGAAGAGAATCAAGATTGATTCGACTTGAGTTGGGTTTAAATAAAATTTAATAGAAGTTGAAGTTATTCAAGGTGGAATTGGGTCAATTAAATGGAAATTAGTTGGGAAGTGAACAGTTTGACTCTTGACTATTTTCA
The DNA here is from genome assembly GCA_030765085.1 of Allium cepa. NCBI lineage: Eukaryota > Viridiplantae > Streptophyta > Magnoliopsida > Asparagales > Amaryllidaceae > Allium > Allium cepa. The sequence continues at coordinate 506,793,976 of CM060929.1, forward strand.
ATATAAATTGTTTTAATATAAAACTTAATTTTTCTAGGCTATTTAATATATACAACTCTTCTTTCTTAAAGCCAAATTATTTTATACTTGGTTTACAATTGTTTTTGAAAGTTATTTAACTATTTTTCAACTGTTTCCTAAATTAATTGCTATTTTTCAACTATTTCACAAACTAATTTCCATTTACGACTATTTTGCAAGTATTTAAAAATTCCTGAAACTATTCAACTATTTTCTGACTATTTTACAATTAGTTAACTATTTTATAGCTATTTTGCAAACTAATAATTATTTTTCAACTACTTATCTATTTTTAAAATTTTCAAGCTATTTCCTAAATATAAACTGGTCCGAGTTCAAACTGTTATTGGTAAAATACCCAACTGAGATGAGAATTGAAGTGATAATCCAAATGGGGACTAAGGTAAATGTGGATAAGTGAATGAAAATTTAAGTGAATGTGAATGGAAATGAAATTGATATTGGAAAGAGTAATCAAATTTGAATATTTGATTTTGAATAAACAAAGTTATATATCTTTGTTATATAAGAAAAATCTTTCCTTGTTAAATCTATTGCCGGCAGAAAAGGATTTATGAAGGTGTTTGAAGTATAAAAGGAGTTTTATACAAGTTTGAAAAGATCCAAAGTTTTTTAAAAAAATATATATATCTGTATATATATATATATATATATATATATATATGTATGTATGTATGTATGTATATATATGAAGGATCTTATGAGGATTTTGGAAAAGGTTTTGAGAACCTTTGGATTTGGAAAGGCTTTGAATTTTGGGGAAAATCAATATTGGATTTGGAAAGCCTAGTTTGAGAATTATCGATTTTGGGATAATCGATTTTGTATAAATGAGCTTTGTATGAGATCATACTAGGTGTATGATTTGAAGATATTATATATGTATAGTATAAAATGTTTTGATGATGGCTCTGGGGGAAAAGGCGGTCCCTTGAAATGAACTTCTCAGGAGTGCCACCGGGTGGTGCTGCCTTGAGCTTAAGGGGGGGTTCTAAAGTTGATCCTGTGAGGAGTCCAAGCAAAACTAGTTCCTGAGGATTATTGGGTAGGGAAAGTCAATGGCGCCGATGCCTACAGAGGCATTTGGGTTATGCTGTGACGATAGTGTAACTCGATGTCGCTGCGATCTACTGTGGGGACCATAGCGAAAATCGTGTGGAAGATGAGTGTCAACGGTCTATGCTTGATTTTGCCGGGAAGGCAACGCAACATCGGTAGACTACGATCTATGGTCAAGTGGAGTGGAGAAGTTTCATTTTTGGCAGCGAAATTCGATGGCGCTGATGCCTACAGTTATATGGGTTTTTGCTGTGATAGCTACGTAACCCCAGTTGTAGCTGCGATCTGTCGTGGGTTCCATGGTGTAATCGAGGGGCGCGGAGGCCTACAGTTGTCTATGGATTTTGTCGGGATGGCAACGTAACCATCGGGTTAACTGCGACCATGGATGGGGGTGATGATTTCCAGAGCATTCTCACCAAAGATATTTCCTCTATTTTCAAAAACTGTATTCAATATGTTTAATAAAATTATTTTCCAAGTATTTTCACTGGGTGTTGAAAACGGGTTTACCAAGTACTTATAGATTTTCAGTCCTACGGCTGATCAACGTATGACTGAATTTCTCTAAGAACAAGGATGACTGGTTGAGACATCGAGTTATAAAAAGTATTTTTATAAAGAGTTATTTTAATAGTATTATGTGACTTTAGAAGCTTTTCTAAAATTTTGAAATAAAGGTGTTGGGATTTTGGAAAATCAAAGGAAATCCAAACTGAAATTATAAAATTAAAACTCGGGAAAATTTAATGAAGTGATTTTTTATAATTAAAGGAAATCGAATATTAAATTAAAAGTGAAAGTAAACCAATTAGCTAAATAAATTATTTAATAGTGTATGTTAATAAAATTTAACTTGGGTAAACAAATGGTTGTAGATTAATAATGGAATTTGTTAATGAATTCGAATTGTAAATAGAATTCGACTTGGATATTATTTTGATAAATTAAGAAGGTGAATTTAAAATTAAAATGAATAGGCTGACTGAATTAATGGAAGTTGATTAAATGAGAATCAAATAGAAGTAAACTTAAGTTTGATGTTGGAATAAATTAAAGTAAATTAACTTAAGTTTAAAATTTATGAAAGCTTGGCTTCGAATAAGGGTGAAAGCCAATTCAATAAAAACTTGGATTGAATTAATTTGGGAAATGGGTATTAATTTATAAGTATTGGATGTGCCAAGTTTAATAAATTGTTTTGAATGGAACAATTGCGGAAATGAGATGAAATGAATGGTTTGTAAATAATTTAGAAAAGAAATGGGATTAAATGCAGAATTAGTTGAAATTAATTTAAAATAGTTATAATCTAAAATAAATACTTTATTAAGATAATATCGTCGAAATTGCATAACAATAATTGTCGTTTGGCGTGAATAAAAGTAATTAAAATACTACGAGTTGATAGAAATTAAATAAATTTGATTCTGAATTATTTGAAGTGAATAGAAGCTTGTTTGGATTATAAATCAATGGAATGTCAGAAATTGAGTTGTGAATCATTAAAACTTAAATGAAATGGCTTATGAGTTGGTGGAAAGCGATTGAATTAGGTTTGAAAACATAAAAATTGCTTGTGGAAGTTATTTTGAATGCATTTCTTTAGAATTGAAGAGTTATAGTTGTTTAAGTAAGAGAAATGCTATAAACTTCATATATATAGTGCTTATATGTTTAAGTTGAGTAAGTACAAGTACCTGAAGGCCGTTTGGCTAGATTTGGATTGCACTAATTGCTAAAATCAATAAGTTTCTTGCTTAAAATGCTAAATAAGGTACGCCTACGCAATACAAATAGGAAATATGAACTGTTTTTGCTTTCCGACCGGGTGGGTCGATGTATATATATTTATATCTCTTGTCAAATTGCAGAAGCTCCTCCATACAAAGGAGACTCTGCCAAAATTTTCTGAAAATTTTGGGAGTTAGAAAATTTTTGAAAATTTTTGGGAAAATTTTTGTTTACGTTAAAACGATTTCAAATTGGGAATTAAAGAAAATTAGTATATGAAACTAATATGAATCAGATATACTTGAAAGATAAAATCAACATTCAAGATTTAAAGTAAATTGAATTCGTATGAAGTGGGGAAAACTAGTATGAATAAGGAAGGATATGAAAACTTCTGTAAGGATAAGTATGTAAAGATTTGAAAGGGCTATGATTTGATATTATTGTTAAATGAGATATGCAGGGATTACAAGGAAAAGGAAATTGGATTTGATATCAGAAGAAAAAATTGAATTGCCCGACAAAAAGGTATGTATTTAAAATTCTGAATGAAATTGGATTGGGTTTTTGATGTAACCTCTTGGCTTTTGTTTTCTTTTGGAATATGGGAGCCCTTAGAGGCCTTTTGTAGTAGTACCGAGCTAGCCGCGCAAAGGAGATGCTGGCAAAAAATTTCGGAAATTTAAAGAGTTAGAAAAATTTTGAGAAAATTTTGATAATTCAAATTTTGATTTTAAATTGAAATTTAAATGATTGAGCAAAGGGATAATGTTTGAAACTATAGAAGGTTTTGGGAAACTGGGTAAGGTGATAGTGGGTCTTTAATAAAAGATAGTCGGTAGGAAGTTGAATTGTGAGTTTCGTAAAGAGTAAAAGGGTATTGGTCCATTCTTCCTAAATAGTAATTTCGGGGACTAAATTCTTTTAAGGGGGGGGGGGAGGGGAGAATGTGACGACCCGGAATTTCTAACAATTTAAATTTGAGCAGTTAATTGATTTTAAAATATTTAAACGTTAATTTTAACTTGAATTCAAGATTTCAATATTTATTTGATAATTAAATCATTGAATTATATAGTTTAAATATTGAATTTAATAATTAAAATTGGGTAAACTGTCGAATCTAAAACCTCTAAGCCTATTTAAGATAATTTAAAGGCTTATAAAATTTATAGCGATGATTCTGAAGATAGTAGAATGATTGAAATTTAATTTAAAGGTGATTTGTTCAATTTTAATAATATATCGTTTAAATCGATATTTTAAAACAGCCTTCCGAGGCGCAGTCTCGGAATTCAACGAAACCAGTTCCATTGGATCCGTAATAATTAGATATTATCGGACTTCAATTTTCGTAGCAATCAGAGTTGTCGTTTGACCCTGACAGCTCGAAACGCATAGAAACTATTTTAATCGATTTAACTTAAATTTGATCGTTTTCTTTTGTATCTCGTGCATATAGTCAAATTAGCCTCCGAATCACATTCCATTGTGTTCGGAATGCGGGTAAAACCTAATGAACGCCTGTCGGCGTGTCTGTCTCGGGATTCGGGTTTTCGCGTTACACAACGTGAGATATTTACGATATTTAATTATATTTTATTCAGCGTACTCTGGAAGCCATTACTAATTGTATTAAATGTCTCGTCTCCCTCTTTATTTCGATCAGAAATCAAACCGTAAAATAAAAAAAAGGAAGAGGGAAATGGCCGCTACCACGAATTCATAATTTTACAATCCTAAACCGATCTATTCGATCGAGATGAAGGCGATCTCGAACAAGATGCGTTGGCGACGTCGCGACCGAAGCCAAGGTTTCGCGGTGGTTTGAAGGACGAGCCCGAGGTCGCAATTTCTCGATGGTGATGGTTCGCGTACGCGCGCGTGAAGCCAGGTGGGCAGGGAAGTGTCAAGATTGCCGATGACGGGAGGGCTCGAGGGTATCTGTGCTCGTGATTTTGGCTTGCTCGGGGCGGCAACCTGGGTTTACAGTTAGGGAAATTTGGGGTTTTGATCGAGACGGCGGCGGCTCGATTTGGGAAGTTCGTCGAAGTCGGGTTGTTGGATTTTGGATCTGCGATGGTGGAGGCATCATAGCAGTGATGTATACGTTATCTTCTTTTGATTAATCTTGAAAAAAAAATGTGAACGAAATGAATATATATGGGTTTTTATATGCAGTAAAGATAAACAGTGATATAACTATAAATACATATTTATCTTATTAGTTTAAATTTAAATAATTGTTTAAATTAAATGACTTATTAAAATGAGAACTATTAAATTAAAATCTCTAGTAAATTAAATTTATCAAATGGACATTTAATTTTTTCGATTTGGTTCGAATATTAATGATAATCATCAAATGTTTATGCAAGGTCAATAATTGTGAAGAAACATGTCAGGATAGGATGGAATTGCAAATAAAACAAAGGTGAGTAAACTTCACGTTTCCGAATTTCTATTTAAATTTAAATGGTTAAATTTAAATGATTGGTTGAATGGTTGAATTGGATTGATGTGCTATATTATATAGTACTATATAGTTCATACTGGAATGATTGATATTCTGTGATGAATATTTTAGGTAATTGGACTGCTGAATGCCGTGGATTGCTTGAATTTTTCGGTACCCTGAGTTACCGAAATATATAAATTGGATTTTGGAAGGAATATAAGGGTGATTAAAATGGATAATTAATTAATTCAATTAATTAATGGTTTGGGTTAACTAATTTAATATTTAAGGGTTTGAATTAATCAATAACTTAAGTTATAAGTTAATTAATTAATTAAGTGAGTAATTTTGAATAATCATCTGATGACTTGATAAATAATTGTTTAATGACGTTAATAAAATACAATTACTGTGTAATTAAACAAGAGATAAATTAAGATAAATTAATTGAGGAGAAATTGATTTATTTAATGAAGAAAATAAATGGATAGTTAATTGCAGGGTAAGATAAATCAAGAATGATTAATATGGTATTTTAATTAATGTAATTAATTCAGATTAAGATGAATTGAAATATAGTTGGAAATCGGTAATTTATATAATTAATGATGTAATTAAAGATTTGAATAATTGAGATTCATTAATTCATAATAAGTGACTTATGAGAAGTTAATTAATATAAGTAATTAAGAATACTTAGTGTAATTGATTATAGTTAATTAATTTGTGGAGTAATTAAAGATTACTTATTGATTATGGGTTAAGAATATTTAATATTGTGAAATGAATTAAAGATAATCACTTGAAAATAATTGAAAGAAAATTAATCCAAGGTGATAAATTAAGATGAATGGATATGGAAGAGTTGATTAATTAATTGATTTGGAATTAATTATTGAGGAAATCTAAGTGATTAAAGTTTGAAATTTCAATTTGAATCATTTGAATTGATTTGTATGTGATTAAGCTTTGCTTATGGGTGATTGAATGGTATTGGATGCGTTGATCGAGTTGATACTTCTGATATGAAATGTCGTGTGTTCCATTTGTATAACTAGGGTTAGGATGACATGTGACTCGAAGAGGCCGGGTCGGGTATTGGGGAAATACCCGAAAACCACTTCGAATTCTTATGAATTGATATGTGAGATTAATAGGTTGGAATGAAACAATTAAGTAAATGGGACTATTTGATCTGAACTTTGGCACTTAGAAAACTTATGTGTGAAATAAGTTATGCCTATAACATATTGTGAAGTTGTAAAATTGGTTTGAGTTACCCGGGTTTATATAAGTTGTTTGTTTTGGTATTCCATGTTAGTTGGGTTTACTCACGCTGGTTTCCAGCCTGACCCAGGTGTTACTTTGGTGTAATTCTCGGGTCTGACCGAGTATTACAGATTTTCAGGAAGGTACGTTCTGGATCTCAGGAGGCGAGCTGGATGGCAAGAGCGTATAGATATTTCCGCTTTATTTATATATTCTGAGACATGCTTGTTTGTATATGTTCAGTGACTGTATATATATGTGAAACTCTGATGTAAATTAAAATGTAATCGACAGATATAGTATTCTTTTGTAAACCGTTATTATTTATTATTATATTTTATCCGCTGTGAATGTGAGATGTTTGGTGTTTCTGTTCTTCTTTTTCTGTCTCTTTCTTCTTTTTCATAACTATCTGGAATTTTCGGCTTCGAAAATTTCGGGTCGTTACACTTTTGCTAATCCATAATAAATAAACTAAAAGGGTTTACAATTAGTTTTCAAATATACAAAGATATAATTTTTCCAAAATTACATTTAGAACCCAATAACTCGTTTATATAAAAAGAAGAGAGCTATAAAGTTTTAAGTCTTAAAATAAAATTCAATTATTAGGCCTTTGAATCAAAATAATATTTAAATGATTGATAATTAATTTTATTTCAAATATATATATATATATATATATATAATATTACTTTATAAACCGTTTAAAACCATAAACTATTTGTAAATTTATCTTGTAAATAAATAATAATTTTATAAAGATCTTGTAAATAAATATTGCTTATCTTTAGAAGTTTTAAATTGGAAATTTTGTGATAAGCAATAAGTTAAGTAGATAATATAATTTAACTCTATATTTTATAAACTAATTTCCAATAACGATCAAATTGGATAAATTCTCATCTTTGAAATTCATTCAAAAACATTTAAATAATTTAACAATAAATCCATATGCAAATTTTAGTGCCCACGACCCTCTATAAAATATCATTTCAGGATATGAACTTATTTATCAATCCGAGTTGCTTTTCGGCAAGCTTCGATCATACAACAATGTATGCAATTTCAGCTATCAACCCAAACTTGTAGTGTACAATATAGTTTTAACGTGGAACTTTATTTCAATCATTTAATTCATTTTTAATTATCGCTTCGATCCAATATTTTAAATTCCTAATTCAACCAATTCATCAATCGAACAATTTAAACCCATAGCATGCAATTTATTTTAATTATTTCATCCGATCACTACTACCATTTTTAACGCAATTCATAAACAATTTCTAAGCTAAGTAAAGCATACAAATTGGAGTATTTTCATATAGATATAATAGTGTGAGTTAAAAGAATAACTCACCTTAATCCAAAGCTTGCTTAAATGTCCCTCTATTGCTTTTCAGCATATACTTGAAACCCAAGCATGTTTGGCCTCCAAAAATTTATGCATGCTAAACTCCAGATGTCATGCCAACATTAGTCCGCAGCATCCACCAGCTGTCGTCGACTATCCTTGCCAGCCTATTACCTTACGCGAATGAAGTCGCGCTCCTCTAATTACCAATTGAAGCTCGTGAATCCTATGTCACGCCTTCGATCCAATCGCCGTCAACATCAAACTCGAGCATCCACTCTAGCCCACGTCATCATCCACGAACACTACCTCACATCACCTTTCCTTTCGATCATCACTGCGCCTCTTGAATCCTAGCTCGCATCGACCTTGCCACGCGACCCTCCTCCTTGCATATTTTTTTCTTTCGGCTATAGAAAATTGGTGGGAGAGGAACATGATGAATTGGGGATTAGGGTTGGGATGGATTTATAGTAAAAGATAGTAAGTGGATCGATAGTGTTTTTAGTTTTTGAAATGGGCTTAGGCTTAGTAAAAATAATTAGGTTTTCATCTGTTATTAAATTGATTTCTTCTTTTATTTTCCTCTAAGCTCTTGAGAAAATCTAATCTCAAACTTGCAAACTAAATTTCAGCGCTCACATGTAAAAAAAATTCTCACTTATTCATAAACATATGGTATTTTATGAAACATATAACTTGACAACTGCAAAATTTTGTTCGATACAATATCGTTCCATTCTATTTAATTATTCATTATATTAATATAAAATAAAATTATTGATCTTGGCCGATTTAATGATTCAATTGAATATCAATTAAAACTTCTTTTCATCTATTTCAATTATATATTTATAATTATTATTTGCAGTTAAAAATATTTTATATTTATTAATACCTCTTATTTGAATTAAAATATATTATCTAACAATGAAATTTATTAAATAAATTCAATTTTTCTATAACAAAACCCTTTATTGATTTTATTAAATAAATAATTTGATTGTAAAATAAAAATTATCAATTTGTATCCAAACAATTCTCTCCTAATTCAATTAATATGATATTATGAGTTCGAAAACAGAGTTGTTACACTTCGGAGCTTCAGGGAACAAGCTAAAGGCCTAGAGACGTATTCGCGTACGTGGTAATTTTTCTATTGCATTCACTGTTGTATTTATCAGCAATTGTGAGGACAAGTTGTTTTAACTATTTAGGTTGAAATAGATTAATATACTCTGATTAATGTCTATATATGTATATATATTACATTTTTCTTTTTGTGTAAAAATTTGTTGTATCTTAAGGATTATTTGTTCCACTGTGAGATTCTGTAATGTTTAGTTTTCTTCTTATCTTCTCTCTCTTCTTTCTTCTTCCTTCTTTCTTCTTCTTTCCCCTAACAATGGGGTTTTCCAGCATTTAATTTCTCCGTACACAATACTGTAGACGTATTAGTGTCAATTTTTTCGAGGGTCGAAAATCTCGAGTCGTACACACTTTCCTTAGGATTCTAAATATGGGTTTGCTCAATGAATCATAGGCCCTCATGTGATAGATAAATTTATACCGATTGCATCACATATAATTTTAATCGTGGTCTTTCCCTTAATCTCGATCTTGACCTTGAGTTTTCTCAACAAATCAAAAGAACTTACTAACTTACACCTAATATTTTTGATGGCCTAAGTGCCTAATAGTATAACCAATTTAGTTAATTCAATAAAATCGTACTTAATTTGAAATATTTTTTTTAATTAATATGCTTAATTAAATTTATTACTACAAAACATGCCATTTGCATCGCATCATTTGAATCGGTTTAAGTAAAAACTGATGCAAATAGAACTATTTGCATCAGTTATGTATTAATAACCGATGCAATAATAAAAAAAAAATCAAATTTGCATCAGTTGTCACCAACAACTGATGCAAATTCGTCGATGCTAATAGTTTTAGTCGCATCGGTTTTAAAGTCGACCAATGCAACTAAGTCCAAAATAATAATTTACGCATAGGTTCCCTTGCGGAGGCGATGTAATTTCAAATTACTTAGGTCATTTGTCGCTCACTTTTACATCCCGCCTTTCCAAAAAAAAAATTGCCGCTCCCATTCTTTTCCCCAAATAATTCGCCAATTTCAAAAAAAAACCCTAAAATCACTGTTTGCTGGATTGATTTCGAGCTTCGAGTTTGCTGGATTGATTTTATATCGGTTGTTGTTCTTTGTGTTTGTGGAGGTTTGTGTTGAACAGACACTTTTCGTTTCAAATTTCGTTTCAAATCATTACCTGAGTAGTCAAAGCGTACAAAGTTTGTACATACGATCACTGGACTCGGCTACAACCAATCATACGAGTGGTAGGTAAAAATTACCACTCTTTACAGATCTCTTCATCTTGTTGGTTAATGAATGTTTTGCGTGTTTGGATCTCATTAATTAGATTATGGCCAGATCCAATATCTCAAATGATGATCATTTACCTATAGATTTCTATCTTATCTTGTTATACGTTTGAACCAGAGGGTAATTTTTTCATAAGTTTTTATGAAATCATGATTCGCTATTCAGATTTTTTTTGGTCTCCGCTTTATATAATTCATCTTTTAATTTTCATTTTGTAAGTTTATTTCCCATTTTAAGAAATCAATGCAAATTGAATTCTTAGTTTCTAAACATCCACGGGCATGTATCAATTTCTTATTTTTCCTTTTTTTACATTGTATTATATGCTTGTTTTATTGACATTCGATCTGATACATGAGAATTTTTTATATTGATTCCCTATTCATACCTATCTGCACCGTAGATAAAACAATGCTTGATTATTGTTTAATGAAATAAAGTTTCGGTTTCATTTATGTGCATATTGTAGATCTTATATTTCGTTTAATATCAGTGAAATATGCTCCTATTAGCTAACATAGTGAATTTGTTTCATCAGATTTTGCTAGCTCCAAGCAATTTTAAGAGGTATTTGCTAATTGCTATTTGTCTAGTTATTTGACTTTCCATTTTATTATAAGCTTGCAAGTTTTTGTGAATTGAAATATACACATGACTCTTATGATGTAAGACTCATATGCATCTATTCTCTACTATATATCTGCAACTGCATTTTCTTCTTCTCTATCAATTTCAAAATCCTTTCGTTTTCGTTTGGCTGTAATAGATCACTCTCTGTTATGGATTTTATCATAGTTTGTGTCTTCATGGTTTGTTGTATATTTTAGAATTGAATTGAGATATAGTGTTTCGTCTTATTGATGTTTCTTAAATTTGATCCTTTTTTCTATTTTGTTCAGCTAATTAAAGACTAGAACTTTATCGTATTTCCTCTTTTAAATATTTTTGTTCATTATTAAAGACATGAACTGTTAACATTTTGAATAATTAAGGAAGTGTTGGACATCATGTCGAGAAGGCTAAGCGCTATGCGTTACTTAACAAGTCTACATATTTCTCCTTAATATACTGAAAGTTTTGATGCCTTAAAGATTATTATGATAGCATCTCCTCCATGAAATTTTAATAAATTCTTTATATGAAGTCTTTATTTGAATCACCCATATTGGTTTATCCTTTTAAATTTTTACAAACCATGATTAAATTGGTTCTATGTTTTGTTTATAAGCATGAGTCAATTAAAATTGTCAAAGAAAATATGACATTTGTTTCTTATATTTTTAGTAAGGTTCCTATCAGTAGACAAGAAGTTAAAGTATATATACTTTTATTTGATTTTCATTCATTACTAAGGCACTTGTATGAGATGCTGGCCATTTGATTTTAATTATGCACCAATTCAAATAACAATTAACATTCATGTCTACAATTGCCTTTACAAAGAAAGCCTTCGCTTGAGGTCTTTTAACCTATGACCAAAATAACAATTAGCAGTAAGTATACAGTCGCTTCTCATCCACGAAAGAGTTACTGAGGCATAAAAGGCATCTTTGTTTTGTTTTTGTTTTAGCAGAAAGAAGCTATGTTAGCTAATACATGCTCACAATCGTGAGCGGTTATTTGGTTCATGTGATACTTAGTCAATTTGTACATGTGCATGTACTATTATGAATGTGTTTATCTTATTATGCTAGATTAGGTCTTAGTAACCGGATAATCATTCAGTAGCAAAGAGTTACAAGAACTGATTATCCACTCCACTTGAATTAGCTGATTTAATAATGAATGCTCTTCATAATCCAATGTTTTTTGCTTATGTAGTGTGTCTCTATCATTTGCATATGGATCGTAGTTGGATGTACAACTTAAAACGTAACGATGATGAGTTCCTAAACAAAATTGAAGAGTTCATCAATTGTGCACTGAACGATCAATTAAGAAGAGGGGAAGAAACTATTTTTTGTCCTTGTAGACACTGCAAAAATAAGAGAAGACTTTGTAACATAGATCAGATTAGAGATCACATAATCCCTTATGGGTTTAAGCAAAATTATACGCGGTGGATATGGCATGGTGAAAGTATACTTAGTAGATCTAGTTCTAATAATCATGAGAATGATGAGAATGACTGGGAAGATAACATGAATAATGACGCGAATGATGAGAATGATTGTGTTCATGAGATGTTTCATGATGCTGAAGAACATTTGATGGAAGAGCCAAAGTTGTATGAAAGAATATTAATTGATGCCGAGAAGCCTTTATTTCCTAATTGTGCTAAGTTCACAATATTGTTTGCTGTGCTCAAGCTTTTCAATTTAAAAGCAAAGCATGGGTGGAGTGATAAAAGTTTTACATCTTTGTTGGAACTTTTGAATGACATGCTTCCGGAAGGTAATGAGCTTCCAACTTCTAACTATGAGACAAAGAAAATTATGTGCCCAATTGGTATAGGATATAAAACGATACATGCATGTCCAAATGATTGTATATTGTATCGAAATGAATATGAGAACTTGCCCAAGTGTCCAAAGTGTGGATTATCCCGTTACAAGTCGCGAGGGAACGTTCACAATGACCCAGATAAGAAATGGCCTCCAGCAAAAATCTTATTGTATTTTCCAATTATACCAAGGTTTAAACGTTTATTTGCAAATAAAGGAAATGCAAAAAACTTAAGGTGGCATGCAGATGTGAGGAAAAATGATGGATTATTGAGGCATCCAGCTAATTCTCCACAGTGGAGAAACATTGATACAATGTATCTTGATTTTGGTGAAGAAATTAGAAATCTCAAACTTGGTCTTTGCACAGATAGCATAAACCCATTTGGCAACTTTAGTAGTCAACATAGTAGTTGGCCTGTTCTTTTGGTGATTTACAATCTTCCACCTCATTTGAGTATGAAGCGCAAGTATATCATGTTGTCTCTTTTAATCTCTGGACCACGACAACCAGGAAACAACATCGATGTTTACCTAACTCCTCTTATTGATGATCTAAAACTTCTATGGGACAAAGGTGTGCGTGTGTTTGACGCATATAGTCAAAGTAATTTTACATTGCATGCCATGATTTTTTGTACCATAAATGATTTTCCTGTGTATGGTAACTTGTCTGGCTATAGTATAAAAGGTGCCAAAGCATGCCCAATTTGTGAAGATGATAAGGTTGTTGAGCGTTTACATTATTGCAAAAAAATGTGTATATGCATCATCGTAGATTTCTCCCTCCTAATCATCTTTATCGTAAAAAGAAGAAGCCTTTTAATGGAGAGATAGAGAATGGAGTTGCTCGTTTGCCATTAACAGGAAATGATGTTTACGAATGGGTCAAGGATATTGAAAATGCATTTGGCAAAGTATTTCTTCTTTTAGAAGGCTCGTGGAAGAAGAAATCTATATTTTGGGAACTTCCGTATTGGAGACATTTACATGTTAGACATTTTCTAGATGTAATGCATATAAAAAAAATATTTGGGACAGTATCGTTGGGACACTCTTGAATATACCTGGTAAGACAAAAGATGGTGAGAAAGCTAGGCAAGATATGTTGAAAATGGGTATCCGGAAGGAGTTAGCACCGGTGCAGAAAGGTAAACGTACCTATTTGCCCCCCGCATGTTATACATTGTCCAAAAAAGAGAAAACTAGTTTATGTGAGTGTCTTCGTGGTGTGAAGGTTCCAAAAGGTTATTCTTCAAACATTAGCAGTCGTGTATCAATGAAGGATTTGAAATTGACCGGTATGAAGTCTCATGATTGCCATGTATTAATGCAACATTTATTACCTGTTGCAATTAGAGGTATATTTCCTAAACATGTTAGGCATGTTATTACAAAGCTTTGTCTCTTTTTGAATATAATTTGTAGCAAGGTAATTGATCCTGATACGTTGGATGCTCAACAAGCTGATGTTATTGTTACCTTATAAAAATTTGAGATGTATTTTCCACCTTCATTTTTCGATGTTATGTTGCATTTGGTTGTTCATCTTGCAAGAGAAATCAAAATTTGTGGTCCTGTATTTATGAGATATATGTATCCGTTTGAAATGCATATGGAAAATTTAAAAAGAAAAATAAGAAATAGATATAGACCTGAAGCCAGTATCGTAGAAGCTACTGTAGCTGAGGAGGTTATTGAATTTTTCACTCCATACTTAACTGGTGTTGAACCTATTGGACTTCGTAAGTCTTGACATGAAGGACGACTTGACGGCCAGGGCATAATTGGATCAAAATTGATTTCAATTGGTGATGAGATGTTTCACAAAGCTCAGCTACTTGTTTTGCAGTACCTTAGTGAGGTACATCCTTACTTGGAGGAGCACATGGCAATTCTAAAGTCTCAGAATCCTTCAAAGAACGAAAGGTGGTTGACGAATGAACATAACCGCTCTTTTGTCATATGGTTTAAACATACGGTAATGTCTCAATTGTCTCAAACAAATCATGGTATTTTAGATACAATAAAATGGTTAGCATATGGGCCTCGATTTCATGTCAGTTCATGGAAAGGATATGATATGAGCGGTTATGTCTTTTATACGAAGCGTCAGGATGAGAAGAGCAAAATGCTAAATAGTGGAGTTAGCATCGTTGCATCTTTAAGAGAATTTTCTAGTGCTAAAGATAACAAACCAATAAATGCGACAATGCTATATTGTGGGATAATCGAGGATATTTGGGAACTTGAGTATAAAGACTTCAGAATCCCGCTATTTCGATGTAGATAAGCTGACAATCATCGTGCTGTACGAGCGGATGAACATGGATTCACATTGGTTGACTTTGGTCAAGTGAGTCATGATAATGATCCACTCATCTTGGCATCTCAAGCAAAATAAGTTTTTTATGTGACCAATCCTACTGATAATAAGTGGTCCGTTGTTCTTCCCGGCAAAAGACGCATTGCTGGGATTTGTGATGTGGTGGATGAAGAAGAGTATAATCAATTTGATGAGAATCCACCTTTCTCCGTCGGCTTAAGTCTACCAGAAGAAGTTGATTTAAATGCAATTTATGCACGTTCTGATCACGATGAGGGGGTTTGGATAGTTGGGTAATGTTTTTATGCTCATCATGCTTTAGTTGCCAATTGAAATCTTTCATTTTCTGTAATACTTTAGTTTTTTGAGAATAATTACTAATAAGATATTTTACAGGGATACTTGATCGCTATTTTTGTTGCAGACTTCAGATATTGATCACTGCTTGCTCTCAGGTAATTTATCTGTTAACTCTACAGTGTTTTTCTTCTGCTTACCTGTATACTGATAATTTAACTTATCAATAAAGCCATAATTATCACACCACATATTCTTGCTTTGATTTAGTGTTGCACTACTGTTTGTATCACCCAAACGGTTTTCAAACTTACAAATACCGTTTCTTCTCCTTAATTCACACTAAAAGGCCATAAAAAAATGAAATAAAACAAAAGGAAAAAAAATAAAAGTTGAAGAATTTGTTTTCTCTCGGATTTACTGAAATGGACTTTGTCGAATCAGAAGGTAGGGGGATGGTCGGTGAAGAAGTTCACAGGGAATTGTATGGTATGTAGTGTAGATGACAAGGGTATGGAGTGATGAGTGATTGGGTACAAGAATGTTAATGACCATTTTATTTTGTGCCATATAGCGTAGGTTGCAATGTATAAACACTGTGATGTTTCATCTAGTTGAAACTGATCAATTTTCTACAGATTTGAACTTTACTTTTATATGCATGCTTTGTCACTGGTTGGCTGGCTGTACATTGGTATGTACTTGTGCCAACATGTAATAATTTACAAAACATTTTATGAATTTCCAAAAAAAAACCACGTAAGTCGAGTTATTTGAAAGTGTTGTTTTTATCATTATTGCTTGTTTTTGCCTTGTTCTTCTTAGTATTTTTTTAACTGTTCTCAACCAAAATCAAATTTTCTATAACAGGTAACTATAGTAGATAACAAGCAGTTGTAATTGCATATAATGAATACTAGGTGTTATGTTAGATGACTCACTAAAAGTATATTTTAATATTTAATCTGTCTGACCCAATCATTTTTATCAAAATGCAATAGTTTATTTCAAACATAAGTGAAACTGAACATCCTTTCAATTACCCAACTTTCGCCAATGTATAAAAAACAAATTACAAAGAAAAATGTAAACAATAAAGTATGAGCTTAATAAAGTATGAGCTTGCTTTAACCGACTCTCTTCATCATTATGGGTTATTTTTGTATGGTTATATGTTCAAAAGAAACATTTATTCAGATATGGTCGGTGTCATGTAGCTAAAATAAATTGCTGCAATTTTTGTTCTGTTGAGTTAACAATGATAAAAATCAAACCTTGGTCTAAAAACAAAGCTATCATACTTCAGTTCAAGTACAATATGATGGCTTGTACAGAATAATATGAATAGTTCTGGTTATAGTATTGAAAACAACACTTAGTTTTTGGGCAGAGAGAAGGAAAAATAAAAATGTGCTTACTTGAGAAAAAGGAGAGATTTATATACAGTAGAAGTAATGATCACTGTCTAGTGGTTGGTAATCAACAATATAGCGATTACTAGCACTGATGTTGCTACTAGAAGAGTTTTTTTTATTGTGAGTTTCGAGATAGTAATATCCATAATACAATGATGTTTATGATTCAGATGAAATCCGGATCTGGGAACTATGATGTTGGCAAGAATTTATTTCCAACTTTAACCAGAATACTTCTTATTTCCAACTTCCATAATTAAATGGTCACTAAACAATCAACTATAGGAATAATGGAGGTAGAACAATTTGGACAAAATGAAGAACATGATCCTTCTACTTCACAGTCGTTGTCTAAGAAGAGGCGAAGAGGCCCAACAACCGGGAAGAAATATAAACAACAAGAACCAAAATTCATTGAGTGGAGTGATAACGGCAAACCCATTAGACATTTGAAGTCTTATAAGGCGTATGTAACTATGATTTTTTATTATCTCAGATCGAGCACCACATTGACGACAACATGAAAGATAACGTGTTAAAATATGTCTGTGGACGATGGAAAGATTTCAAAACAAAATTGGTTGGTGGTTGGATTACGAAGACAAGAAAACTTCCAGTGGACCGTAAAGAGCTGTACGAGCTTTATGATGGCATTATACAAGCACGGTGGGAAACGTTCAAGAAGAATTGTGAAACTGAGGAATTTAAGGTATTTCTTTGTTAATTATGTTTCATTTACTAAAACATTTACTAAAACTTCCAGGTTGCAGAATGCCTGCACAAATACAGGCTTTTATTTCATTTGGTAGATAAGAACGATAACCAAGCTTCATTCACAAATACATGCATTATTTTTGACACTTTGGGTGTACATTAATATTCATTATTTTTGACAGCTATTAAGCAAGAAGGGTAGGAAGAGTCAAGCATACAATGGGCATCCTCACTATTTGGGGCAAGTTGGATATGCAGGGAAGAAAGCTAAATGGATAAGCGAAGGTCATAGTTCATCGACTACATTACCAAGTGGTTCTTTTTTGGATCGAAGTATTGACTAGGTTTTGGCAAGATCAAAAAAAGAAGCTAATGGAAGTTATGTAGTCCCTAATGAGAAAACTAGGATAGTTGCAGATAAAGCGGTATGACTAATTTCGATGCATTTTATCTCATTTGGTTAATCTCTTACAAAACAAAGCAACAAATTATTGAGAAAACTAATTTCTTTGCTGTTGACAGAATGCTTGGAGAGAAAAAGACATCGAAGGAACATGGGTTCCAAATAGACATGATGATGTCTTAAATCGTGCTCTTGAAAAAAAAAAGAACATCCAGGTCGAGTTAGATGAATTGGTGGGACGGTCGGTATCAAAGATGTATTTGGAAAGGTAGTGAAATATAAAGGTCTAAGTGGTGTGATATCAACAGATGAACTACATCGTATCACTCAGGAAATAGAAACTAAAGTGTGCCAAAGATTCGAGTCTATGGTAGATACGATGATTGAGCAAAAGATTGCAAACTTTTTCAGTAGGATGGGTATGAAAATGCCCAATGATATTATGGTCGAAAATGTACCATCATTTGGTCATCGTAGCAGCTGTCAATCAGTACAATTGGACAAATTACAAACTACCAGCACAAATCAAGAGATGGTCCTTATGAAAACTTGCAGATAACTAATTCAAAAGTCTATTTTTGTAAAATTATACGATTCTAAAACGTGTAAGTCAATAATTTTAATGTTGTACTTGTCATTCTAGAGGCCAACTAAATGTCGTTTGGCTGTTAATTTGGACTCCAAAATTGTCGTAGTGGGTCACGACATGGTGCATCCTGCTTCTAGGCCTGGAGATCAATGCCATAATCAACAAATCTTGACCAATCATGTAAAGGTTGGAATTGACGCAGTAGAGCCTATTCATGTAGGAACCCCTCTTCCGGTTCCAAGTAACTATCACATCACGATAGGAGAAGCACTTGGTAGTTTTGTACAATGGCCTAAAAATCTCGTGCTTTTAGGCGATGATGATAAGGTAAAGAAAACACTTTTTGTATTTTGTTGAGCTTTGCTTGAATAAAATATGCAGACTCCATGTTGCTTATGAATTTTTTGTGTGCAGGCTACACATATTAGGGGCAAAGACAAAGTGGAAGAGTGTGTTGCTATGGACACGAATAATAACAAAAAGATGACAAATGAGCCTGCAAAGCGTAGGAAAATCGTGGGTGAAGAGATCATCAATACTTTAACGGACGAGTGCAAATATTTCCATGACCTGATAGTTCATGTGCCATCCCATGATAATAATTTCATCAATGCAATTCATGTGAACAAGGATTTATTTACATACGATGAGGACTTTGAAATCCATGTCACTATGGATAACATTATCCAATTCCTTAGTATGGGATGGTTGAATGGAGAATGGTTGCAAATTTGCATCATGTGAGTATTATATATATATATATATAAATGATGAATATTTCCATCTGTGTACCAATATAGCTACTATGTGAAATACTTAGGTTACATTTACAACAAATAGCTTATAAATTCATTGCATATGTTCTATTTTATATTATGTATTACACATGAAGTGGTAGAATAACAATATTTGTATGTTGTACTTATTTTTAGATAGTTAAATCATTTGTGCAATGACTTCGGAGTGGAGACCATCGGGTTTATGTGTCCATATAAGTTGTCTCAAGTGCGGAAATATCCAGACGCGACAAATATATATATATCGAACACATGGCATGCGTCACAATCGAAGAGCTTACTCTTAGCCCCACACTACGAAGGGTATGAGCAATAAACTTTTAGAAACTGGTTTACAAGTATAATGTTGATATTAACTTCATATAAATCTTATAATGTAGGAAACATTGTCTAGTGCTTGTTTTTCGCATAGAAAAGAATGAGGTTTATGTTTTGGATCCCCAAGTCGAATGCAAATCTACACTAGAAATTAGACCATAAGTGAATATGTACGTTTTATTTATTTGCCTTCTGATATATTTTTTGCTTGATGCAAGTGAATATGCACGTTGTATTTAAATTTTTATTTTATGTGTAGGGCCTTTAAAACTTATAAGGCATATAGTGGAATCTCAAGGAACTTACTTGAAGTGGAAGACTGTTAAGGTGATTTATTTTGTATAAAATAAAAATAAACTTCTATGTTGGATATAAATTCTAATTAACCTATCTATTAAATTATTGTGTAATATTGTTGTAGTGTCCTCAACAATCTAGAACGACGGATTGTGTATATTATGTGATGAGGTATATGTATGATATAGTAAAAAACCACGATCAAAGCACCGAAATACTTGAGGTACCACTTTAATTTTTTTCCTTCATAATTTTTGTTAAGTAGTTATTTGATTAATGTTTCGAAACAATCTTGTAATTGCAGTACTTTGTACAAGATGGTTCTTATAGCCAGCAAGAGATAGATGAGGTTCGTGATAATTTAGCTAGTTATATCATGCATAACTGGATGTAGTCTTCTTATATGCTACTATATGGTGAGTTTATTTTTGTCTCTTTCATACTTTCAGCATTACATGATTTTTACTTTTTACATTTTTAAAATAGTTTATTACTTTTACATTTTTTACATTTGCATTTACATTTTCTTTTGTCTACATTTACTAAAAATATACAAATACGCAGTGCATATACTGTTCTGTTCAGCTATGTAAATTTTTCACTGTCTACTACATACATTTGGTTCCATTGCATTGTTCCTCCAACAATCTCTATCATCTTGCTGCTGCCTCATTTCCCCTTCATTAACACCATTGCCTTCATCTTGCCAAACTCGAACACCCGTAATCATCTACTCCTCCTCTTATACATTCTACACCTTGTAGCTGTTAGTTGTATGTGGGTTTGCAGAAACTTGTTGCATGTGCAGCGATGTGGTAGTGAAGCTTGGTGGTTGTCTTGTATGGTAGAGGCAAAAAGTGGTGCAACAGTTTTGGCAAATTAGTGCGTAGGTATTTGCTAATGTGGTATTTGTAGATGTTATACAGGGATATGCAGATGTGGGAATGATAGAGGTGGAAGAAGTTATAAAGGGGAGGGGGAAGGGAAATGCAATGTTATGAATGTGATGTTTGTTGCTGATGGAAGGCTTATTCTTTGTTTTTCTTTACTTGTAGCCTAAATTTTATTGTAAAAGAAGTCCATTCGGTTTTGTGTTTGTGTCATCTCGCCTTCAAGAGGGTTCAGAAAATACGGGTATAACATCCATGTTTTAAAAATTCTTCAGTCATGCCTCCCTATAGTAAAAATTATGTAAACCAATACCTTTTATTTATATTCACAAATTGTTGTTCAAGATGAGGTTGAACTTAATTTTGTGGATTTTTCCTCGATCGTTAGTGAACCCATTTTGAATATATATTTATTATAAATATTGAACTGAAAATTGTATGAATACATCAAAACAATACTACATTTTTGTTGTGTAATTATTTATAGTCGAGCTGCACTTATTTACATTGGATAGTTTTTGTATCAATAACATAGGATAAGTGGAACTGTGGAAGTACTATTTACCTTTAAGGATGGTCTAATGATTAGGCCACCAAGTTATTGAGAGGACGTTGCAAGTTTGAGCCATAGTAACGAACTTAAGTACATCTTTGGTTTACCTAAATGTATATTAGAAGTAGGCATACATTTTTTTAATAGTGGAATCATTATAGATTACACTTGTAAGCTAAAGTATTCGAATGTTGTTGGAAAAACAACTAATATCTTCAGAAAATTTTGCACGGTAATTATTTGTAGTGCAGTTGCATTAGCTACAAATTAATTTGTCCTTAGTAGGTAATCTCTGCATCATGACTTTAAATGCACAAAAATACATCTCTTTTGCATTATGTTTATGCCATATCACACGATACCAGTCCATTTTATCATATCTTTCACATATCTGATGCCACACTATTGCAAAGTTGAATTGTGCTTTACCATTGATGTCACAAAAATCAGTAGAGTGTTGTGTACTAATAGGGATTGTACTGATTTGATGCTTTATTTTTCTAGTTTCTAGTAATAATTCAGGACATAGCTGATTATCTTATAGGATTTGCGACCCAAGCTTATCAGTATTGAACATGGAAACACGATGTCGTCCTAAAATATCTACTAAATTCTTGTGGTTGATCCAAGGATCAAACCACAAAATAAGGTATTTTTGTCATTAGATAAATCTATTAAAAATGCTTACCATTCTATTTGTACCTTAACATGTGTTTCATAGTAGTCGAGAAATTATCGTTAATGGCCAAAGTCTAGAAATTTGCATGCACATATTTAGTTCTCATCCATCTAGGTCATAAACATTCTTTAGTCAGAAAAGTCCAAATTAGTTTAGGAATAGCAGTTGTACGCAAAGCTGACAACTTCCTCAAACCAATTCCCCCTTCCATTTTTGGTCTACATAAAATATCCCAAGCAATTTTATGTGACTTGCCACCCCAAAAAATTAGCACAGAAGGATTCAATCTTTTTTAAGTACTGATGTAGGAAGATGTTAAATTATTAGCTAATATAACAAGATGTGAAATGGGTTATTTAATGTCAGCGGGCAGAAATGAATGGTAATAGAAGCAGTTGGGGTAATAACAGTTTGAACTTGTAGTGATGTGAGAAGCAGTATGTGCAGTTTGGAGTTTTAAACTTGCAATTGTTTGGAATGTGGAGCGAAAATTGCAAAGGGATGTACTGGTCGACTGGGGATGTTGGTAGAACTGTTGTAGTGCAGTTTTGAAGTGCACTTAGTTGGTGCAATGCCGGTTGTGGTGATTAGAAGAGGCAAGTAGATGTGCCAGAGGGTGGTCTATATCTGGTGACAACTGATGGTGTTTGAATTAATGTGGTTTGGTCAGGCAGAGGGCAGTAGTGTGACTGACTGGGTGGATTGGCTGTTGAATGTGATGGCAGGAAGGAGTTGTGCAGGTCAGTGTTTCCAGGAAATGAGGCAGAAAAGCAGGTGATGTAGAAGGCTGTGATGTCCCACGGTGATCTGTTGGTGTTGTAAAAGATCATTATCTTGTTCTAATAGGATTAGGGGAGGGGAGAACTTATTATATTCATTATCATTCATGCCTAAGGTGTTTGATGTAAGTGCAGAATTTGCAATATTATGAATGGCATGCATTTCATTGTATGGTGGTTGTGCGTAGTTTATGACTGTAATCTTGCCTCTGTCCTCTTTATGTTGTGCAACTGCAACATACAAAGGTTTGCCTATAATCCTTTATTATAACTAGCACATTTGGAAATATATTACTATAAACTATACCATTTAATTTTGTTGCTTTGCATAAAATGTTAATAATTGAGTTTTGGATAGTATAATATTTAGAAATAAACAATATCCATTTATTAAATTATAAGATGTTAGCTTAGTGGACAAATGTATAGAAGATTATATCAATTAGTATGCTAACGATATTCTTTTCTATATAGGCACTGCTTTGTTGGTTTTTCTGAAACTTAGTTGGCATTGTCTATTAGATGATGGATGCAAAAAGACTAGCTGGTGAGTTACCATGTTTCATTCATTTCATCTCAATTGTAATTCTAACAGTTCCTCCACGTCCCTGCTTTATTTTCATGTCGTTACATGTAATCTTTTCTATCAGGTAGCTCAAGTACAAAACAGGATGAAGGTTTGTGCATTTGAAGACCATCTTCTGTTTAATTTATCCACTGTCAACGGTACATTCTATTCTCTGTATATATGTATTTTTGTGTCTACATATAACACGCTGCATTTATTTTTTTACTACTGACTGTCTGATTATGTACTTTGGAATTTATTTATGTTTTTCATTCTTTTGTCCGATTATTAAATCTGATTATGTATTTGCCATCAATTTTTATTTTGAATGATTGTAATATTGCATGCAATAATTGTTTGTTATAATCAATAATATATATACAGTCTATTTGAGTACTGTAATAATGGTTTCTGAGAATGGCTTTTTTGCATTAGGTATAAATAGCTGATGCAATCGAGGGATTAGTTTGCATCAGTTGTTATAAAAAACTGATGCAATAGAGGGATTAGTTTGCATCGGTTTTCAACAACAACCTATGCAACAAGTTCCTTTGTTGCATCGGTTTTCATTACAACCGATGCAACATGGGGCTGTGTTCAAGCTACCAACCATGATTTTTTGCATCAGTTGTTAGTAACAACCGATGCAAAAAGGATCATTTTGCATCGGTTTCGGAACTGATGCAAAAGTGTTAAGCCTGTTGCATCGGTTGTTGAACTGATACAAAAGGGGGGTAAACAACCAATGCATATGGCCTGTTTTGTCGTAGTGATTTAATGTGAATATTTGGTCATGAAAACCAGAGAAGGGCATGATCAGCCACATAGGAAAAAAGAAGAGTGAATCGTTCAATTGAACAAGCAAGGAAAGTTTTTTTTTTTAGAGAAGTAATTTTTTCCTTTTCCTCTTTTAAAACTTTCCATTAATTTTAGATCCAAAAATTAGACCATATCCTTCCATTTGTGGCCAACCGTTTAATGTATTGCATATGTGCCAAAAAGTATAATTTGAATTCATGATAAATTAATGATATATTGGGTATGGCGTGATGATAGGACTTATAAAAAATTAATTAATATATCATATATACGCATGTGTAGATATTGAAAATTATATCTACCATGTATATATTCGCCATTTCTATACATTAACTGCCTCAATTTGATATAAAATATTTCTAAGTTACATATTTTACTAACATATATCTTAATTTGATAAAATCTAACATAGGTTGACTAAGTTAGAGTTTTATATCTAAATTAAGTTGAAATATCTAGGTTTAACTTGGTTGAATATATTTAATTTTGGATCTACATCAGGCTAACTAATATAAAATGTCTTTAGTTGCCAATGTATTGATATTATTAAATATATATACATATACTAATAATGCTAAAATAATTTTCAATTAATTGAAATCATGCATGCACATTATATTAACTATTCTAATATATTTGCAAATGTATACAATAAACACACTTTTTTGTGTGTGTGCACGCGTATGTGCGTATATATAAAATACCTGCATAAAAACTTTCAAAAAAAATTATTAACCATTTTATTATAAAACAACAAAAAGAAGGTTTAAAATTAAAACACATATGTTACATTAAGTAACACATCAACAGATTTTATGTTTAAAAATTCAAACTAAATATCTAAATTATTAGAAATTGTAAATTATGTTTTTAAATTATCACATGTTTGTTAAAAACATTTTTTAACTAAAAAATTAGCCAACCTCGGAATTATGTTAATATGTTCTGTAACAACCCGCATATTTTACGATTATATACTTAAATATAACATCGTTGGTTGAATTAAAGTCTGAAATGTGACTTTTTATAAACAGTCGAATTCGGACTCGAGACCACTTTCATTGAGTTCAAAACGGCGTTTAAAATTTGTTTAAGTATAAACCTCGATATTTTTGGAGTGGATTGGGATTTTAGTATTTTCATTTGGGCTTTGGGTTGGATTCTAACCCGTTAACCAAATAAGCTATCCCAATCTCTTCTACCAAATACCCTAACTCATCTCCCCTTCATTCATTCTACTTATAATAATTCCTAACACTCAAGCTAAATGAAAAATGGGAGAACGAGAGAAGATTTGAAATTCCTAAGCCCTGGTTCTCTTAGAAAATTCAAATTCAAGGAAGGTAAGCATGCTCTTCATCATCTCTGTCTCAATTCCTCTACAATTCTTGATTTTTCTTATAACCTAACTTAGGAAATTCATTGCATGTGATCATAGATTGTAGGTTCTTGAAGTGAAGTTGAAGAGAGATCGATCTTGCTTTTTTTTAGAGCTTCTCATTCCTATTTTTTTAGTTCAAAGGTGAGATCTTGAACTTATATCTATGTTCATAGCTTTCATTGTTGTTAAGTATGAATTCCTAACATCTATTTCATGTTTAATTGCTTTTGATTTGAATTGTTTTGGCGAATTTCCTAATTTTGGCATTTTGAAGTCAAATTCTTTAAAGATCCTAATTTGAATGTTTGGGAATGCTGTTTGGGGTGTATCGAAGAGCCTATAGGGCTAGTTGTTGCTTGGCACAGATCCCTAGCCTCCATCGCTCGTTCGATCGCCTTTGAATTGATTTGGCCATCATTGGCCTAGGCAAATTCTTCCCAGGCCCAGGTAACTAGACGTATGGTTGAAATTTCGAGATGTCCGATTAAGGTCTCTGAGAAAAACAAATAACAAGTCCAGAAAAAATGGTAGAGCCTAGGGTCAGACGTCTGGTCTTGATGAATATTTGCCAATTTGCCTGTTTTTATGCAAATTTCCATTTCTTTTCGATTTTTGTTGATCTGGTTAGTGTGAGTATAGAGGTGGGCCATTGTAGCTTGCTATCAGAGCCAAACTTCGAAACAATATAGGATATTATGACAAGGATCATTGTCTTAAGCCTCTCTTAGGAATCATGCCTTAGGATTTAATTCGAGTCTTAGGACCCGTTCTATCCTATTTCCTTTTATGATGCCTTGTTTATCAATCTAGTTTAGTTGAATTCATTTTTAGAATAATCATTTTCCTCTTCTTTCTTTCTTTCTTAAAGAAAAGAAATGGTTAGACCTGCCCATTCTAGCGTCGGTTAATCCAGTGGTCCTCCTCAGGATGCGTATTCAGGTCTGCTCAACAACTTTTGGATCTGGTAAAGAATTCCCATGCTACCAGACCCATTACTGAGCCTACTCATCCTAAACTGGGTTTGCGCGCTTATGCAATGATTACACCAATTTGGGTGGAAAGTCGTTTAAAGGGTCCGAAATCTTTATAGAAGTTCAAGCTTGGCGTAGAACATGCGATCGCATCTTTTCTCACATGAATCTTCTAGATTTACATCTGGTCCAAGTGGCTTCTAGCATGCTCTAGGAGAGAGCATTAGATTGGTATGACCTTTTGATTCAGGAAATTGTTGAAGTGGACCTTACTTTGGAGCAATTCCGAGAAATTTCCGAGTTGAATTTTGTGCCGGAAGCTGAAAAAGTAATTTTATCTCGACACTTTATTGACTTTGTTGAAGGTGAATCTTCTTCCATAGATTAAGGCGCATCTTTTGAATCCCACTCTAAATATGGGGTCGATTATATTCATACCCATTTGAAGAAGAATCAAAGGTTTATCTATGGGTTGAATAAGAATCTCAAAACGGCTTTACTTTTGAAACTAGAAGTGCCTTTCGATCAGCTTGTAGATATAGCTCTTCGACTTGAAGAGGCCGATAAAGAAAGTGATGATGATGTTGGGGGTACCAAAAAGATCTTCAATAACAACAAGAAGAGGCATCCCAATAATAATTTCAAACCTAATCCCAATAAGAAAGGGAAGCAAGCAACTTCGGTAGCAAAGACTCCAACCTTTAGTCATGGAGAATGCTACAATTGTGGTTCTAAGGACTATTATGAAAATATGTATCTAAAATGCCTTTATTGTCGCTATTACAAAAGTTCAGGTCATCTTATATCTTCATGTCCCAAACTTCAAAGTAAGAAAGAGGGAAAATTGAATATTGTGCAAGCCCCTAGTAACACTTCCCTTGATCAAGGTATTTCTCGTTCTATCCTTAATGGCATTATTATGTTTCGTGATCATCCTATTTGAATTCTTTTTGATACAAGTGCATCTCATTCTTTTATATCAAAATAACTTGTTGATACTTTATCACTAAATGTTATGGGTTTAGGGACTTCATTGAGATTCACTAATTCGATTGTTGGATCTGCAACACTCTGTTCATTTTGTAAAGATGCTGAGATTATTTTATGTGATCATGCTTTCCAATCTGATTTGCATGTTATGTGTTATCTAGATTTCAGAATGATTTTGGTAATGGATTGGCTTAACAATTATGAAGCCCACATCATATATCCCGAGAGGACATCCATCTTCGACATCCTCAATCTGTTAAGCAGATTTCTATTATTCTTAAAGATTTAGATGCCAATTCGGTAGCATCCTTATATTCTCTAAACCCGCATGATGATGATAATGATGGTGAGGAAGATGACATTTCCCTCATTCACGTCGTTTGTGAATTTTCCGACATCTTTGAGACCGTTTTAGGATTACCACCTAAGCGAGCAATTAAGTTCAGAATTAATCTAATCCCTGGAGCTCTACCTGTCACTCGTCCTCCTTATCGTATGTCCAATAAAAAAATGAGGAGATGTGTAAACAATTATCCGACATGGAAGTAAAACAACTTATTCATCCTCGTTCCTATCCTTGGGGAGCTTCAGCTATCTTTGTAAAGAAATCCAATGGTACATTTAGTCTTGCGTTGACTACTTAAAGCTTAATGATCTTACCATTAAGAATAAATATCCTTTGCCTCGGATTGATGATCTATTCGATCAACTTAGCGATGCTAGAGTCTTTTCACATTTAGACTTAGCAACCGGTTTTCATCAGCTTCGTATTATAGAGGATAACATTCCTTTGACATGGTCCCATACTCGTTATGGATCTTATGAATGGCTTGTTATGCCATTTGGTTTAATGAATTCTCCATCTTATTTCGTTCACCTTATGAATCGAGTTTTCATAAACTTCCTCGGTTGATTTGTTCTCATCTTTATCGATGATATTCTTGTTTATTCTAAACCGAGGAAGATCATGAAAAACATCTTTGGATTGTGCTGAAAGTCTTATAAGAAATCAATTGAAAGAAAAATTTTCTAAGTTCCATTTTTGCCGATCACGTGTGAAATTTTTATGACATATTATTTCTGAACCCAGAATTTCCATGGATCCTTGAAAGATTGAAGCGATTCAAAACTGGAAGAGACCGGAGAGTGTGATGGAATTCCATAGTTTTCTTAGATTGGCAGGCTATTACTGTCGTTTCATAGAAGACTTTTCTAATATTTGCGTGCCTCTTACTAGTTTGACAAAGAAGGGAGTTAAGTACGTTTGGTCGGAAAAATGTGAAGCTGCTTTCCAGAAATTAAAAGAACTCCTTTCTGATGCTCCTATTCTTGTGATTCCCATAGGAAATCAAGACTTGATTGTTTATACCGATGCTAATTGTATTGGTATAGGTGATGTTCTCATGCAAAGGGAACATGTTGTCGCTTATGCTTCTAGACAATTAAAGCCTGCTGAGACTAGATATTCCACTCATGATACGGAACTCGTGGCCATTGTTTTCTCCCTTAGAATTTGGGCGCCATTATCTTTTGGGAGAGAAATTTGTTCTCTACATCGATCATAAATCCTTTGAGTATTTATTTTCTCAAAAGGAACTGAATTTGCATCAACAATGTTGGCTCATATTCCTTGCATCTTATGATCTTGATATTCTCTATACTCTCGGGAAGAGAAATTGTGTTGTCGATGCCCTTAGTCGTAAGCAACAAGCGGTTGTTTCTGTGAAGATATCCAAATGGAATGATCTTGAGACTTTGTCCATATGTGAATTCGATTCATGTTTATCTCTTGTTTTATGTAACCTTGAGGCTCATCCATCTCTTTTTGACCGCATTCTTGAAGCTCAAAAGTATGATCTCGAATTCCATCTTAGCCCAAGTTGTAGGGATAGAAATATTGATGGTTTGAAAGACTTTGAAATCGATGCTTATGGAGGCATATGAAAATTTGGTAGACTTATTGTGCTAAATATTAGTGATCTTCATAAAGATATTTTAGAAGATTCTCATCGTTCTAAATTTACCACTCATCCTGATAGTAGTAAAATGTATGTAGACATGAAACGACTTTATTATTTAGATGGAATGAAATTCGATATTGCTAACTTCATTAAGCGTTGCATGATTTGCCAACTCATAAAGGCCGAGCATCAAAGGCCTGGTAGGTTATTGATGCCTTTGGACATTCCTATTTGAAAGTGGGATCAGGTTTCCATGGAATTTATTAACGGCTTTCCCGTTCTCATTTAGGTCATGACAGTTTATGGGTGATTGTAGATAGACTTGCAAAATCTGCCCATTTTATTCTCGTTCGGTCCAATCGGACCGTATCTCTTTTGGCCAAACTTTATGTTAAAGAAATTTTTAAATTGCATGGAGTTCCTACTTCTATTATTAGCGATAGTGATCCATTGTTTACTAGTGGTTTTTGGAAAGGTCTTCAAAAAGCTTTAGGAACGAAGCTTAATTTTAGCACCGCTTATCATCCTCAATCCGATGGACAAACAGAGCATGTGAATCAAACTCTTGAAGATCTTCTTCGTGCATGTGTTCTTGACTTTGGTGGAAGTTGAAAAGATCATGTTTTCCTTGTTGAGTTTTCTTACAATAATAGCTTCCAATCTATTATTGGTATGGCACCTTTCGAGGCACTCTACAAAAGGCCATGCCGATCTCCTTCGTGTTGGCTTGAAGCGTGTGAGAAGCTGGTTTTAGGTCCACATTTTATTCGTGGTCCTATAGAAAAGATTGACCTTATTGTCATAGGATAAAAGAAGCTCAAAGTAGACAAAAATCCTATGTTGATAACCAAAGAAGGAATTTGGAATTTCTGTGGGAGATTTGGTATTCATTCGTGTTTCACCTATGAAGGGTGTTGTGCATTTCAGTCGATCAGGAAAGTTAGCACCGTGATATGTTGGTCCATTTTCCATCATCGAACGCATTGGTTTCGTGTCTTATTGCCTTTCATTACCGGCTCAATTTTCTGCTATTTATGATGTATTTCACATTTCCCAACTACTGAAATGCTTTAGAGATTCTGACGCTATTCTTGAGCCAAGTGCTATTGAAGAAATTAATGTTTCACCTAATTTGACCTATGAGCAACATCCTATTCATACCATTGCTGTGGAGGTTAAACGCCTTTGAAATAAAGATGTTCCGCTTGTGAAAGTTCAGTGGTCCTTGTTATCCCGCTTTTTGGCAAAGCCGCGATACCAAAAGGTTGATCGAAAGCGAAGGACAGTTCGCCTCAGAGGTTGATCGTACTTCCTTTCGCCATGGATATCACTGAATTTTATCCAAGTCCAGATTGAGCTACAATTGATAGGACACGGCAAGAAAGACCACAGGAGTCAGCATTTCAAATTTCAAGTCAATCCGAGTTCGCATGCTCAAGCTATGATCGGTTCAAATTGGAGGGAACATGTTGGTTTCGAAACCATCATGAAGGGCGTCTTCGAACCCATCGTCATGCGCCGTTCGAAACCATCACCTTCGAACCGAAGGACATCGAACCCATCGGTTTCGAAACCATCAAAGCGCCTCACCTTCGACTCCCTTGTGTTCGAATCCATATGCCTCGTATCCATGGAGGGGTTGCAGAGCTCATGTGCATCCAAGGAACACAAGTTCGAACCCATCACCGAAGCCACGCTTCGAATCCATCACAGAGGCCTTCTTCGAACCCATCTGTGATGCCATCTTCGAACCCATCTGTGATGCCATCTTCGAACCCATCCTGTGTAACTTCGTTCGAACCCACTAGGTCAACCAACCACGATGACGTGTCTTCCATTGGTTCGAATGCGCCGAGATACATGGAGTCGAAGCGGTCAACACGGAGTGAAGTCCGGATCGATTCGAAGTTTGCGCTCCACATCACCACGAAGCCGCGTGCCATGATGGATTCGAAATCATCGTTTCGAGTACGAGGGTTCGAACCAGACAGCTATGCCAAAAACCCAATTTCGAATCCATCATATCTCCTAACCTATTGATCCAAATGCCACGAAATTTTCACTGAAGCTTGTGTACATGTTGAAGAATGTCCACGCCAAATTTCACCTTGATTGGACGAATTCTTGATCGGTTCGAATGGAGTTCGAACCGATGCCAAAGTGGGCCCAAACTTCCTGAGACCGTGCGTGTGGGCCCCCTCACGTGCAAGAAGTGGTCTACCGAGTTTTCAGCAGAATATCAGCAGCCTACGCCTATAAATAGAGCCCCAGGGCCAACAGAAAAGGGATCTTCTGACTCTGAGACGCCGAGACTCTGCCGGATCAAGATCTCCATCATCCTATATCACAACTTGACTGTAGATTTCGAATTTCCAGTTGTAACTTGCTGTTGATCGCTGTAACAACTTGTAATCATTGAAAGAGAATCAATAAAACATCAAAAAACTTCACAGTGGACGTAGGCAACACGCCGAACCACTATAAATTGCTTGTCTACGCATTTATTTTACTGTTGATTGGAGTTTTTGTTAGATAATATCTGTTTTGAACTTGCATTCTTGACTATTATCTCTTCAACGACTCCCGAAGAGTGTTGTGCCCAATTTTGACACAAACACTTTGGTGCTTTCACCGAGAATTGAACTCAGGTTTTCTCCTGCTCGTTGGATCTGTCATCGATACCGGATTGAATAAATCTAAGAGAGAGATCCAGATCGTTAAATCCAACTTCTTTCCCTTCTATTCAGATTTGCATAAAGTCTAGGAAAGGAACTCAACTGTAAAGATGGTTAGCACAAGAACCACCTCGAACGCCGTCAATCAAGAAGGACAGGATAGACAGAATCCTGCCCCTCTACCACCATCTAATCAAGATGTCACTGGGCACTCAGAGCCGTCGGGTCCGGTTACCCGACAAGAATTGCAGTTGTTACTCCAAGAGCTGACCCAGAGTCGACAACAACTAGAAGAACAGCTACGCGCTAACGCTGAGCTAATCAACAAGCTGGATCGCCGGAAACGAAAGAGATCCATGAGAGATCGTGCTTCTCGTTCTTCCAGCGAAAGTTCTTCATCTTCTGATTATCATAATCGACCTCCACGACCCCGGTTAGATGAGGGTCGTATGCCACCCGCTGGAAACCAACCGATATTGACCGTTGGACAAATAAGAGTTGGTCCGTCAGCCAGTTTCCAAACCGGACCCTCCTCCCGAGGGGGTGCCATTCCTCACCACGCCGCTGAATACCGCACCACTAGCATCGCGGCTGAACCGGGGGTCGACGCTCAAGACCAGTCGGACCTAGACCGTCGTCGTAGCGGCCGTACTCCTGAACCGTACGTCCCAGAGGACTATGAGCCGAGAAGGCAAGATGCGAACCGTCAACGATATCCGGTTCAAATCCAAAGTATGGAACGTGACCATACTCCGGCGCAAATGCCGGATCTTTCAACTATGATACGTCAGATGATCCGTGAGAGTCAGGGATTCACGAACGACGATTGGGGAGTTTCCCGAAGTCACACTCCCTTTACGGACGACATTCTTAATGCTGAACCCCCACGGCGATTCCGAATGCCCACTCTGCCCATGTATGAGGGAAACTCCGATCCCAATCAACATATTCTAAAATATGAATGGTCGATGACAGCTGCCAGAGCCGACGACGCTGTGAAATGTCGTAGTTTCCCCATATCCCTGGGGGGCATCGCCACCATGTGGTTCACCCAATTGCCTCCTCGATCCGTCTCCTCATTCGACCAGCTGGCCACAAAATTCGTTGAGCAATTCCGCATGCACGTCGCGAGGCCGAAAGATGTCAACACTTTATCTAGTGTCACACAAGCTCCCGGAGAGACACTCAGACACTACTTAGAAAGATTCCATACTGCATGTGCGGAGATTAGTAATCCAAATGATAACTCCATCCTTATGGCGTTAACTAAGGGGATCGGCCCCGATTCTGAATTTGGCAATTGGCTAGCTGGGAAACCACCTGCGTCATTGGACCGTTTCCATGCCAAAGCAGCTCAATTCCTGAGACGGGAAGACGCGAAACAGTCTAGGAAGCAAACTGACGCAGGACCAAATGCGGGAGGAACCCAAAGCAATGTTGCAATAAAACAATCCGGTGAGAGCTCCGGAAAAGTTCAGTTGAACATTAAAAATAAACAAGCTCGGCGAAGAGAGAGCGTGAATCTACTTAAAAAACAAGATCAAAATCGCGGTCCGCAACGCAAAAATCCGAAGTTCGACAGTTATACTCCTTTGAATATTTCATTGGAGGACTTGTATTTGCGGACCCGTAATGCGATTCAATATGAAAAACCTGCTCCAAGACCGTCGTCGGAGAGGCAAATCTAGACGGGAAAATTTTGCAAGTTCCATGAAGGCTACGGGCACGATACGAACGAGTGTCGTCACCTACAGGATCTTGTTGAAAAACTGGTCAGGGAAGGGAAACTGGAACAGTTTGTGCGGACACCGCAGCCCAGAGATGCGGGCCCATCCAATCCAATCAATGAGCCCAGTCGACCGAGGCAGGAGGACTCGACTTGTCCCCGTGGGAGATTGATGATAAACGCCATCAGTGGCGGGCCTACTCATTTAGAAGCCTGGAACGACGAAGAACCTCGTCACTGTCACACATGACAGGCTCCTTCAATCCATGAATACTTTACAATTTCTTTTATGTTTTGAATTTTGAATTTGTAATAAGGCACTGACTTTGCCACAGTTTCTCATTTCAGCAAATAAAATGCTATCTCTTCAAGCTAAAGCTGTGATTCACCGAATACAACATTCAACAATCACGACACACGAAGAGCTAAGTTCCATCGAACAATGGAATTTATTCAAATAGCGAGTGACTGCGTTACAACCGGCCACTCACTAAGTGAAACCCCAGCTCGGGGGCAAGCCAACACATCGAAGGCTGAACTGGACCAACACACGACAGTCCATTCAATAATTCGTTCCCGGAGTGCGAACGGACTCCAAATTCCCAGAGCGCGAATTGGAGTATAAACACTTAACAATTCGTTCCCGGAGTGCGAACGGACTCCAAATTCCCAGAGTGCGAATTGGAGTATAAACACTTAACAATTCGTTCCCAGAGTGAGAACGGACTCCAACTTCCCACAGCGCGAATTGGAGTATAAACATTCAATAATTCGTTCCCAGAGTGCGAACGGACTCCAACTTCCCACAACGCGAATTGGAGTATAAACATTCAATAATTCGTTCCCGGAGTGCGAACGGACTCCAACTTCCCACAGCGCGAATTGGAGTATAAACATTCAATAATTCGTTCCCGGGGTGCGAATGGACTCCAAATTCCCACAGCGCGAATTGGAGTATAAACACTTAACAATTCGTTCCCGGAGTGCAAACGGACTCCAACTTCCCACAGCGTGAATTGGAGTATAAACATTTAACAATTCGTTCCCGGAGTGCGAACGGACTCCAACTTCCCACAGCGCGAATTGGAGTATAAACACTTAACAATTCGTTCCCGGAGTGCGAACGGACTCCAACTTCCCACAGCGTGAATTGGAGTATAAACATTTAACAATTCGTTCCTGGAGTGCGAACGGACTCCAACTTCCCACAGCGTGAATTGGAGTATAAACATTTAACAATTCGTTCCCGGAGTGCGAACGGACTCCAATTTCCCACAGCGTGAATTGGAGTATAAACATTCCATAATTCGTTCCCGGAGTGCGAACGGACTCCAACTTCCCACAGCGTGAATTGGAGTATAAACATTTAACAATTCGTTCCCGGAGCGCGAACCGAAGCATCCGTGCAAACTCTAGACTCCCGAAGCGCGAATTGGAGTATAAACATTCAATAACTCGTTCCCAGAGTGCGAACGGACTCCGAATTCCCGGAGCGCGAACTGGAGTATAAACATTTAACAATTCGTTCCTGAAGTACGAACCCAAACATACATGTTTTATCCAAGTTCCCGGCGTGTGAATTGGAGCACCAACACCAAGTCAAAGTTCCCATAGTGCGAACTAAAGTGTTAATACTAACTCCGAGTTAGTAGAGTGCAAGTTGGAATGTGAACATCATTCCCAAGTTCCCGGAGCGCGAACCACGTTACAAGCATCAATAACACTCGAACTCCTGGAATGCAAACCAAGTTATCGATCTCAAATTGTTCTAAGTCCCCGGAAGGCGGACGTGTGCTCAAGACTTGCAACAAGTGCGATCAACCATCATAAATACAAGTGTTGTTCCCTAAAACTGGGGGGAACGAAAGCTAAATATTACTCGCTAACCGAAGTGATACAACGTCCGAAGTTCAACTCATTCATCAATCACAACGTGTGACCAAGATCTTCAGACTTGGAAAATGAGACGAACTCTACTTAAACGGTAAAAACACCACAAGTACACCGGACCGAAAACAAGGCATTGCAAGTACTTAAGCACAAATAAAACAAGAGTTGAAACAAAGAAATAAAATTTTATTTCAACTAACTTAAAACAAGGACTTACACGCGGATAAGTTCTTCCAAAAAAGAATGCCTACTAGCAGGGGCCGAACCTGCATCTATACACGACCTACTAACAAAAAACGAAGACAAGTACCTATCTACCAAAACGTCTGCTTGAGAAGCCGATTTATTTCTTCTTTTTCGTCCTTCTTACTAGTGGTACATCATCAGTGTCACTAGGGACAAAAATTCTTCGTTTTGAGTGTCTCCTCTCCGGCGGCGGCTCTTCGGCTGGAGGCATGATGTCAATATCCTCCTCGGAGCTTGAATCTGCATGGAGGCTTCCTGTCGGAGGAGCAGGGGGGACTGGATCCGTAACGGAAGTTGAGACCGTGCCACCCGATGGTACTACCGTAGCAGGTGCTGGACTCTGCGCCGCCGTGCTGCCACCGACGGTACCGCTATGCCCCGCAGTCTCTATTTCGGCGTTAATCTCAGCCAAAATTTCCTCATCACGAGTCGCATGGGCTTGGCTGGGGGCATCTACGGCCTGCATCGAAGAACTTGAGGACGGCGGGAGGCTACTAACGATGATAAATGGCAAGTCAGAGAAAGAACCACCCTGCTCACCGAGCAGTTCGCTCACCATTTGTTCGTCAGCAGATAAGGATCCCCCCTGCACCGCCTCAGCAGATACCGCGGTTACAACAGTAGTCTCGGTAGCGGTGGCCTTATCTCCTCTGCTTGATTCTTCGGCCACAACAGTCGGTGCAACTCCAGTCACTAGGCAAAAGATAAGAAGTTATTAAAAAACTGCTACAAAACAAACACTCTATTCAGAAAACGCTTGAGATAACTTCGGAATACCTTCCCCAGTTTGGCTTGCAGACGGCTGAACGGCCTCGGAAGTACGCTCATGAATAGGAGATAAGCGCGGTTGTTCCGGGTCGTAAGCAGGAACAGGTTGCAAACTGACCACAGATACAGGCATCGACGAAGATGGTGTGGTGACTTCAGTAACAGCAGAATGGTGCTCAACGCCTGACCCCTCTCCGACTTCCAGGGAGCGACCACCGACCATTTCCTTCTCATGAGCGATGATAGCGTCATGAAGAACCTTCTTCTCATCGTCTGTGAGCAGCCGATTCTCCAGTTCGAATCGATCGACCGCTTCACCTGGGTGCGCTTCCTCTTCCTCCTCAACCAATCGGTCCCAGGCGCTACGAAGGTGAACTGAGTAATCTTGAAGCCAGGCCAAGTTTCTGTGCTTCAGCACATTGGCATTGTAAGTTATGAGCGAATCTTCGATATCGGCCTCTAGCCTGGCCTCTGCATGTTGAACCTTCTCCTCCACCTCTGCTTCGATCGCTTGAAATTTAGCCACGGCCACATCTCTTTCAGTGCGAAGCACTACGGCTTGCTCGCAGGCTTCTTGCGCCGTGTTATGCGCGTCATCTCTATCTTTAATAATCTCGGCGAATTTAGCCTTGAGCTCATTAAGTTCTTTTAACGCCGCATCCCGCTCAGCAGTGACGACAGTATTCCGGTGGCCTATGTCTTCCACCGTAACATAGTGCTCCTTTTTCATTCTATCCATGGCTGCTTGAGCTTCGTCGACCTTTGTAAGAGCCTCCATCTCCGACTTTCGAGACGATTCAGCCTCAGTATTCAGCACTTGTATGATGCGGTCTCTTTGAGCCAGCTCGGTTTGAAGCTTTTCAATGGTAGCAGCTCGTTCGAAGGCCAACGCCGATGCCTTATCGGCCGCCCTATACCACGCCTTGTATTGGGAGTAGAAGTCATGCACACAGTCGAGCGCTAACCGCTCGGCCTCCGGCGGGATTCTTTTCAGGTTCGGAGGAAAGACGTAGTTATCGAAACAAATATTCGGGAACTCCCTCTTTAATTGCGCGAGTCTAATTGCCCCTTCTCCCGAGATCTCTGTAGGAGGGTGCTCTGCGACTATCGGGGTCATCGCCTCGGATCGGGAAGGTTGAGAAACCGACGTATATCGAGAAGACTCGAAAGGATGAGCGACGTGAGCAGGAGGTTGTATGGGATCTCTGGAAGGAGGAGGAGTACGCGACCGCGATCGACGCTTATAGCCCCTGTCCGTGTCATATCTCTCGTGACTAGAGTACCCAGAACGTCCCTGGTCATAATGCCCAGAGCACCCCTGATCATAACCTCTATCCCCTTCTCGTCGGCGCGAGTCGCAATATGAAGGCTTGCGGGCGTGACGAAGACTCCCAAGCATTGAACCGCGCTTAGACATGATATCTGCGAAGCAAGATAAAATAGAATTAATCACCTTTCAAACAGATAGTTTTCAGTCAAAGGTTATGCAGTGTCGTGAAATGTGTATGAATATGCATTCCCCCCGACCAACCGGAAGTGTCGACCTCGCTAGTAATAAGAGGCTCGTTCAATTCTAAGGTGCGATGGAATTCCTCCAACCCGGCATCATGTTGAAAAGACACATCGTCCGGGATTGGAAGATCGGCAAGCCCTTCAAAAAGATTTTCAGTTCTCGGAGGAGACGTCTCCGAGATTCTAACTCCGGGAGCAGAACGGGCCGTGACGACCGATTTCCATCTCCCTTTCTTACTTGACTTAACCATGGCAGCCTTGCCTTTGCTCTGCTCCGCGACATCCGGAACTGCGTCAGTAGGCCCGGTCAGCGGCTCATTATCGGTGTGGGTTCTTTCAGAGTCCGCTTCCTCAGCTGTGGTAACTCTGGGTTTCTTGTGCTTGACTCGTTTCTTCGAGACGACCTGTAGTGCCACTTCAAAGCTTATGCTCTGCCCTTGTTCGATCAAACCGCAGGCCCGAAGATTCCTATCCGTCAATAACACATCGATATCCCTATCTCCATCCGGGACTTCTCGAAGCACTCGCACCATCTCCCTAAAGTGCTCGCCTTCAGGTCGCTGAATCACCGCTGCAAAAAAGGATAAAACATAAGTTCCACTTCGGCTGCGATTGCCATAGTAATTATTTACAAACTCAACTATACTCACGTCTGAATAACCATCGTCGGGCGAATCCAGGAGGACATCTGACATAAAACCATTCTGTCCTATAATAGCTCAACCTGGTCCAAGACCCGGTAACCACTTGGCAGTTTCTCACCGCTTCCAGGAATGTGAAGGAGGGATAATCACCCCGAGTTTTGAAATTGAACAAGTATCTGATCTCAATTGGGAGCGGTGGTCGATGGAGATATTCCATAAATGCGATGAACACGCTATTGATCGACGCATATCCGTTCGGGTGCAACTGAGATGGGGCGATCCTCAAGAACGACAATACTTCCCTTATGTACTCGTTGAATGGAGGAAGTGTCCCGGCCGCGCACGCGTGGCGGTTAAATGCCGTATATCCCTCCGGCGGATTATGCGGTCTATCATTCGGCCCCGGCAGTAGCACATCATCCAGCGACAGGCCGTGTCTCAAACATATTCTCCGCAACATGTCTTCAGAGATATTGGACGGAACGGAATCTGATGGATTGGCAATGAACGACGCATCGGGAAGTTCATCCGGAGCTGGACCAATAATCTCAGGATCAATATCCGGAATCTCTAGCCTCGGAGAGACTGCAATTTGAGTCTCCTGCTGCTGTGAACATGACGGTTCCATAACTAGCTAACTCACGAGAAATCATCATTAGACGACAAAAACCCATGCGTTCCCCAGTGTAACGTGTATGAGTGTGTGTTGTGCAGTGACATGCATTACTTGAATAAATATTGCAGAGTTAAAGAAATATGCAAACGACAAGGCTGAGGAGTCCAGCTATAATGACCGTCATCGCTGACCGTCATCACTAGTCCGTTTCCGTGATGGAAGTTGGTTCGGGTAGAAGTTGTTATAGTTCCATCGACGAGCTTCAAAAGGTAGTCATGTTTGCAGTTTAATATTCAAGTCCAAGTATGCAGGAATGAAGCTCGTCGGAGTTATGCTTGGAGAATTTCAAATTTTGGTATCCATCATGTAGGGTTCGAAACCATCACCAGGACTTCTTTCGGACCCATCCTGACATCGCTTCGAACCCATGCGTTCGAACCCATCCTGACATCGCTTCGAACCCATGCGTTCGAACCCATCCTGACGTCGCTTCGAACCCATGCGTTCGAACCCATCCTGGCGCGCTTCGAACCGATAAACAGATGACAAGTTCGAACCGATGAGAAAACCTCAACTCCACATCATTCACATTCGAACCGATCCACTTCGTATCGATACGAAGTTGTGGACTTCGAAACGATAGCCTATGGGTTCGAACCCATCGGTTCGAATGGACCCCTCGAATCCCTCGATCGGTGCGAACTACACATCCCAGCAAGGACATTCCAAGGATCGATTCGAAATCCAGTAAGAAGACGCCACCGTCATCGATTCGAACTCGAGCCTACGTATCGGTTCGAATCCCTCCCAAACCAGATCTGGTTTTGTCAATCTCGAAGCTATGCAATCGATAAAAAGAAACAGGTTCGAAATAACTTCGCCGTTCGAATCCGAGGCTAATTACCTAGTTTGGATGATGAATTCAAGGAATTGAAGATTCAGATCTTGAATGGTTCGAAAGAGTGACACTGTGTTTTCTCTTTCGGAGCTCTGAGACGATGAAGAGCACAGTAAAAAGCAGGCAACAGTAAAAGTAAAAAGTGAAAAAGTGCCGAGGTCTTTGCTATTTATATGGGGAGTTGGAGATGACTGGGTCGATTCGCGTGCCGGTGGACTTGACCGTTTACAACAGGTCAGAATGCAGAACCGGTTCGAAACCCACTTTCGAACCCATACGTTTGAGGCTCCATCGTGTGAAGCGCACGGACCATTGCCACGAACAAAAGTCTCAAAACCATCCCTTCACATCGGTTCGAATGTCAACTTCGAACCCATCACTACACAAGTCTCGAAACCATCCCTTCACATCGGTTCGAATGTCAACTTCGAACCCATCACTACACAAGTCTCGAAACCATCCCTTCACATCGGTTCGAATGTCAACTTCGAACCCATCACTACACAAGTGTACTCCATCCTTTCAGACCGGTTCGAATGTCAATTTCGAATCCATCATAGCAGCAAGCGTACCGCGTCCATACAAACATGGGTTTCGAACCCATCAATGCTCGAATGCATCGGTTCGAAACATCACGCTCGCGCAATACAAATTCGATTCCTTTAACCTTCTACATCGGTTCAGGAGAGGATCGATACGAAGGAACCTTTCAAGACAACCACCAAGCGTTGTCTCAATTCAAATTTCAAAGTTGGTTCAGGAGAGAATCAATACGAAATTCTATAGCAAACCAAAATGACAACAACCCGTGGACGCACGACGTTAACAAGGGTCAAATTAACATATGCGCATACATGTTGGACTAACGTTCGATTTTGAATATTCACAGGGATCAAACACTCATCCTGTTACAAATGCGACAGCCAACGGCTAAGCACTATTATACAGCAATCAATCAAATCAACGCAAGGTTACAGCAGTACAACATACGAGTTTCGACAAAAAAGAGAGCAATGATTGTTCAGAGAGAGATTGCAGCTATTCAAAGCACGTCATGTTCCCACAAGACGTACTTTGGAGGGCAAAATGTTATCCCGCTTTTTGGCAAAGCCGCGATACCAAAATATTGATCGAAAGCGAAGGACAGTTCGCCTCAGAGGTTGATCGTACTTCCTTTCGCCATGGATATCACTGAATTTTATCCGAGTCCAGATTGAGCTACAATTGATAGGACACGGCAAGAAAGACCACAGGAGTCAACATTTCAAATTTCAAGTCAATCCGAGTTCGCATGCTCAAGCTATGATCGGTTCAAATTGGAGGGAACATGTTGGTTTCGAAACCATCATGATGGGCGTCTTCGAACCCATCGTCATGCGCCGTTCGAAACCATCACCTTCGAACCGAAGGACATCGAACCCATCGGTTTCGAAACCATCAAAGCGCCTCGCCTTCGACTCCCTCTTGTTCGAATCCATATGTCTCGTATCCATGGAGGGGTTGCAGAGCTCATGTGCATCCAAGGAACACAAGTTCGAACCCATCACCGAAGCCACGCTTCGAATCCATCACAGAGGCCTTCTTCGAACCCATCTGTGATGCCATCTTCGAACCCATCTGTGATGCCATCTTCGAACCCATCCTGTGTAACTTCGTTCGAACCCACTAGGTCAACCAACCACGATGACGTGTCTTCCATCGGTTCGAATGCGCCGAGATACATGGAGTCGAAGCGGTCAACAAGGAGTGAAGTCCGGATCGATTCGAAGTTTGCGCTCCACGTCACCACGAAGCCGCGTGCCATGATGGATTCGAAATCATCGTTTCGAGTACGAGGGTTCGAACCAGACAGCTATGCCAAAAACCAAATTTCGAATCCATCATATCTCCTAACCTATTGATCCAAATGCCATGAAATTTTCACTGAAGCTTGTGTACATGTTGAAGAATGTCCACGCCAAATTTCACCTTGATTGGACGAATTCTTGATCGGTTCGAATGGAGTTCGAACCGATGCCAAAGTGGGCCCAAACTTCCTAAGACCGTGCGTGTGGGCCCCCTCACGTGCAAGAAGTGGTCTCCCGAGTTTTCAGCAGAATATCAGTAGCCTACGCCTATAAATAGAGCCCCAGGGCCAACAGAAAAGGGATCTTCTGACTCTGAGACGCCGAGACTCTGCCGGATCAAGATCTCCATCATCCTATATCATAACTTGACTGTAGATTTCGAATTTCCAGTTGTAACCTGCTGTTGATCGCTGTAACAACTTGTAATCATTGAAAGAGAATCAATAAAACATCAAAAAACTTCACGGTGGACGTAGGCAACACGCCGAACCACTATAAATCGCTTGTCTACGCATTTATTTTACTGTTGATTGGAGTTTTTGTTAGATAATATCTGTTTTGAACTTGCATTCTTGACTATTATCTCTTCAACGACTCCCAAAGAGTGTTGTGCCCAATTTTGACACAAACAGTCCTCAAATCCTAAGGATTTTTCTTGGAAATCCAAAGAATTCATCGAGCGAACACATCCGGATTTACTCTCTGATGCTCCTTAAGGTGAACTTCTCATTTAATTTTTGTTGTTGTTATACCTTAGAGTGGTTGTTGCCTTTATTTGCTTCTTAAATATTGCAAGGACGTAATTTCTTTACGAAGGAGTGTGTATCACCTTGCATATTTTACAATTATATATTCAAATGTTTTATTTAAATATAGCATTGTTAGTTGAATTATAGTCCAAAATGTGACTTTTTGTAAACATTCGAATTCAGACTCGAGACCATTTTCATTGAGTTCAAAATGACGTTTACAACTTGTTTAAGTATAAACGTCGATGTGTTTGGAGTTGATTAGGATTTTGGTATTTTCATTTGGGTTGGGTTCTAGCACATTAACCCAATAAGCTAACCCAAACATTTCTACGAAATACCCTACCTCCTCTCTCCATCATTCATTCTACTCATAATAATTCCTAATACTCAAGCTAAATGAAAAACAGAGTAAAGAGAGGAGATTAGAAATTCCTAAGCTCTAGTTCTCTTAGGAAATTCAAATTCAAGTTCCAAAATCATGGAGAAGCTTAGGTAAGCATGCTCTTCATCTTCTCCATCTTAATTCCTCTTCAATTCTTGATTTTTCCTATAACCTAACTTAGGAAATTCATTGCGTATGATCATAGATTAAAGGTTCTTGAAGTGAAGTTGAAGAGAGATTGATCTTGCTTTATTTTAGAGCTTCTCATTCCTTATTTTTAAATTAGAAGGTGAGATCTTGAACTCACATCTATGTATATAGCTTTTGTTGTTGTTAGGTATGAATCCCTAACATCTATTTCATATTCAATTGCTTTTGATTTGAATTGGTTTGGCGAATTTTCCAATTTTGGTATTTTGAAGTCAAAATCTTTAAAGATCCTATCTTGAATGTTTAGACATGTTGTTTGGGGTGTATTAAAGAGCCTATAGGGCTGGGTTGTCATTTGGCATAAATTCCTAGTCTCCATCGCTCGTCCGATTGCCTCCGAATTAACTTGGCCATCATTGGCCTAGGAAAATTCTACCCATGCCCATCTAACCAGACATCTGGTTGAAAATTTCCAAATGTATGGTTAAGGTCTCTGAGGAAAAAAATAACGAACACAGAAAAAATGGTAGAGCCTAGGATCAGATGTCTGGTCCTGTTGAATTTTTGCCAATTTTCCTATTTTTATGTGAATTTTTATTTCTTATCGATTTTTGTTGATCCGGTTAGTTGTTGTCATTTATTATCTACTTTGACAATTTCTTTTCTGGATTTTTGAGAATACCAATTTGATGGATTTGATATCGATTTTCATGGTTTTAATTCACGTCGTCGAATGCGGATTTTTAGTGATTGATTGTTTTTACAATCATTTACTAGTAGTGAATACTCAAACTCTTTCACAAAAATGAATTCAACGCTACTTTTAATAAAAAGCTCGTTTTAAAATCATTTTCCAACCTATTAGTACTAGAATTGACCCTGCTTTGTACACGGGCTGTTTATATTATTGTAAATGGAAAGCAAGGGCATTTTCGAAATTTTAAAAAGACGTCGAGTAAATTAATTCAACGAATTTTCTTTATTAGTAGTAAAGATATACAAACATTTTTCTCATTTGTATGAGGAATTCAATTAAACGACTTAGCAAAACAAGTGGTATAAAACGCTTGTGTTTACCTTATCTGTTAATTCTTGGACTTGTTCGATTGAAATCTCGTGACAATTT
Source organism: Allium cepa (assembly GCA_030765085.1). Classification (NCBI taxonomy): domain Eukaryota; kingdom Viridiplantae; phylum Streptophyta; class Magnoliopsida; order Asparagales; family Amaryllidaceae; genus Allium; species Allium cepa. The sequence continues at coordinate 506,838,722 of CM060929.1, forward strand.
TCGAATGAAATTCTACAATTTGTTCATAAATATTCAAGTTAAGCTAGTGATTATGGACATGAGGCTGAACTCATTTATTTACTAGCTTAATGTAATTTACACATCTTTTTTATCAATGATGATCATTTTGTGATTTAGACTTGCGATGAGCAATGTCTCTTTGTCCACATGGGTAATTATACCCCATTTGTGTAGAGCTTTGTCTCATTTTTATGAGCTAGCAACCCATGTTCTTTTAACCGTTATATGGAGTTATGTTCATCGGGCGTACTGTTGTACTACGTCGTTGTTTCGACTTATTTAAGTTTCAGGTTCCTCAGGCGTACCGTTGTACTACGTCGTTGGACCAGCTCTTTGGGTTAGCGACCCATGGGATAGCATCTAGTTTATGATACACGTGTTGGTGAGTTTTCATGCTCCCATTTATGATAGGCCTCCCCTCTTTGTATTTTTATGAATTTCCAATTATTGATATATGGAATTTGTGTATCACCAATTTTTGTGATTTGCATTAATAGGCTCTATCAATATTTTTGATTTGGTGAATAAGATATACAATATGACATTCTTTTTTATGTTTGAGAAAATCTAAGATATTGTATGATTTTCATTGTTATCAATTATATACTTGTCACAATATGGTATTATTATTAACATATATTTTTGTTATATCTCTTATCCTATTTCATCTAACTGATAAATATAGCTAGAATGATCCGTTTATTATTTTTTCTCAAATAATACTCGGGTCAGACCAAGGTGTTTTAGGTTCTTCCACTTGACTTCTTAGCAGGGACTAGCTTCTGACTTTTGGCTAACTACTTTAGCTTAGTAGTTTTTGTTTTTTTATACATTCGAGATAAAGACTCCTTGATGTATGCTTATTCTTTTGTGTAGCACATATACCTATTCTTTTAGCATGTAGTTGATCTTGTATGACCACTACTATGATGTTCACTTCTATGTGTTATATTTGTATCTGTTTCCACCTTAGTGATATGAATATCTATGACTGATTTTGTGTTATACTTATTTTATATTTGTTTCTAAAGGCCACATAGCCATTGTGTAGTAGCTTTGAGTTTGTATTTGATATGTAAGATTTTCTCTTAAAATGAAATGCATGACATACAATCTGACATATCGGTACTCGCACAAAGCAATTACACAGATGGTTGCTCTTTAACAGCCTTATCCTTCATGCTAGTCGATGACATTGTCCTGTAGTGTTCTTGGCTAGTGTGAGTATAGAGTTGAGGTGTCACACATTTGTATTAACAAAGGTTACTTGTTAACAATAGGCTTAAAATTGAAAATAAAGAGTAAATGAGTAACTGAAGTAAAGTGACGCAAGGTATATAGTGGTTTGGTTAAGTTTTCCTAGCTCCATTGTGAAGATTTATTACTATATTGATATCTTACAATTATCAGAAATTATAAGAGAATAAAAAGAAATTAAGAGTACTTAAGATTATAATGTGGCTAACTTAAGAACCCTGGTATTTTTCTATGTTGAAATATATTTTTAAACCAAAACTCAACTCTTATAAAGTTGCATGGGAAGGGGTATTTATAGTAGCCAAAGCTGGCCTTTGAATGCTTAGATTATGTAGTTGAAAGGTGGATCATTTTAGGCCATCGATCTTGTCCCTTTGGCTAATAGGAGATAGATGGAAAGGTGATGTAATTATGTGGCTAGGATGTATGTCAACTTTCGTTCCATACTAGAAGTGTGCTTTGCACAGAGCAATTCGGCATGGGACATAGGAGTGGATGTGAAATAGTTGTGTTATTTTCACATGAGCAATGTCGTGTAGTACACTTTTCCAAAAATTAAGGCCGAACAGAAGCTTCTTTCACATAATAATGATCAGCCAGTTGTAGCTAAAGCATATTCAGTAAAGACAAGGCTAAATAGGACAAGACAAGTCGTTCGTGTTGTGGCGAGACAGGCTAAGTGGGACTTGTCGTGGATGGCCTAAGAAGAAGCCAGGTTATAGGCTGGTCGCTTTTGAGCAACGTCTAATCGATAGAGCTAGATAGTTTTGTTGAGTTAGGTTGGCCGGCTTAAGAGAGCGGGAAGCGGTATCTGTGATATGCTTGCCTCTTGTATTCAGATATATAGGCTTGAGCTAGGCTAAGCTTAAATGTGTTGGCCAACAAAATCTTTACTTGTAAGAAAATTGAGCAAAATTTTCCCTTAAGTCCATCTCTGTAAGCAAGGGCGGGATTGTAAAGTCATGAAATCCATTTGATTGTGGATGTTAGCTTTGCACTTCATGCACGTGCTACATGTCAAAACATGATTAGTCAAGATGGTTCATTGATCGAGCTTATGTTGAACATACTCTACAAGCACTCCTTCCCAAATTAGCCTATCTATCTCATCCTTTATCACACAACACTCGTTGGTGGAGTAACTTTTGATTTGATGGAATGCACAATACTTGTCGTTGCTACGAGATTCCTTCCTTTTCCAGCTTCTTGCGACGGATGGTCTGTAACGCCCCTAATTTTAAATAACATTATTTAGGAGATTTAATTATAAAAATTATATAGGATAACGTAAAGGTTAAAGTGGTTAAGGTATAGATATTTTTAAAATTAAAAGGTAGTCGGGCCTTAAGTAATAAATAAGAAATGAGAATTTAAAATGAAGTAAGTAGAGTAAATAGGATACAGGAAAAATAGGAATAGGTTATATTCTTATACCCTAAAGCCTTAACCCACTCTCATTTGCAACAGTCATAAATAAAAATTAATTACAAAGCTTGATCAGCCACCATTAGAAGAAGATAAAAGGAAGATAAGCAAGATTTTAAGAAGGAAGCTTAAGCTAATTAATCAAAGAACAAATCTCAACCTGCTTAACAAACAAGCTTAAGAAGAATAATAAATTGCATCTCATTTTATTATTTTCTTGTTTTAGTTGAGATTCAAATTAATTTTGCAAATGATTTTCCATGCTTTGTTTGTTTAAATGGATGTATGTATGTATGCTTATTGATGATTTGTGCTATTTCATATAGCTTTTATGATAAGAATTAATTTGGAAAACCTATCAAAGGACATCCAAATGGCTTGCGTTTTTAATATAAAGTTAGAAACATTACTTTAGAGATGGGTTTCAAGTTTCACAACTTTTTGAGTTGTTGTGAATTTATTATAAATTTTCTAGTAAAGAAAATGGATAAATTGAGTTTAAATTAATTTTGGTTATTATATATTAACTTTGGGTCGAAAATTTAAATATGTTAGAAAACATATTAAAAGTGATTTATGAGAATTTGTGAAGAAATTTCCTAGGTATTTTATTAAGCATATAAAATTGCTTAAGGTGTGGGACATAATTGTTTTATTTGTTTATAAAAGGAGAAGGGGCAATTTTCTAGATGTTATAATTATTAGCTACCGAATTCGACAGCACTTTTAGAAAAGGCTTTGGAAAAGGAATTGGAAACCAATTAGATGTTGACAAATACAGCAGATTAGTTAGAAAGATATTACTTTTAAAAGCTAAAAATCAGTTTTTGTGAAGGATTGTTGTTTTCGCACTTTGGGCAGCACCTTTCGACCCCGTACTACCGCCTCCAACCTAGTCGAAACCGATACACATGGTATCAATGCTTTGGTACGTAGTGGATTAGAGAAAGGCGGTAGGTATTAGTTGAAGTAATTCTTTCGAATGGGTTTAAGCCTTAGATTTGTTTTCAAAAGACATACCGCTTGCCTTGCTTTTAAAGAATGCTTTCGAAAGGGTTTTAAAATAGCTTTTGAAAGAGATTGCTGCCTTTTTTTAAAATAAGCTTTCGATAAGGTTGAAACCCCTACTGTCACATTCTACCTTTCGACCTAGTTGAGGCCCCTTTCTTATGTCTTTAAACATTGGTTTCGAAAGGGTGCTTTCACTTTTACTAAGAGGCTGCTTCTCCATACTTTTGAAAGGGATGGTTTCGAAACCATCTGCTTTCTTTTACTTAGGAATTATGTTTTCGAAAGAGTTGCTTTCGAACCATTTCTTTTAAAATTCTTTGTTCTATTGAAAGATAAACCCAAATGTTTCGAAAGGAATGTTTTAAATGGTTTCGAAGGTATGTTCCATAAACTATTACTTGAACCCAATGCTTTCCAAAGTTTTGTTTTGAGTAAAGGACTTTAATGCTTTTGAAAGGTACATAATGAAGGTTTTGAAGAGGAGGTTCCCCAACGTTTTCGAAAGGTACTTTAAGTATTTGAATGGAAGGTTTCCAATGTTTTCGAAAGGAAAGCTTAAAGTGTTTTGAAAAGAGGACGTCTAAGGGTTATAAAGCTTTCCAGGGGTTACCTACAATAATTTCGAAAGGTTATTTTAAAGCTTTTGAAAGGTATGTTTTGGCTCTTCGGCCTTGTTTTTCAAGGTATAGTAGTTAGCATATTTTGAAAGGGGTACTTTTAATGGATTTGAAATGGTTGTTTAAAGTTTTAAAGCAAAGTTTCCGAATGGTTTATCTTGGCCTCATGGCCTAAGAGATTTTAAGTTAAAAAGGGTTTCAACTTACTTTAGAGGGACATATAACCCTATTATATTTCATCAACATTGTTTTGTGTAAATTATATATAACTTGGGAAAAGAGATTTGAGTAAAGAAAAGAGTGTATTTTCATTGTTTAAGTATGATTTAAATGTTAAATCAATTTGAAAGAAATGTTTTCAAGGAAAATTTGATATGTTAGTTAACCCTAACTTAATGAACTAGATATTAGAATAACAGATAGGACTGGTATAGGGTTGTGCCCTATGCTTTACCAAATAGCCCTTAGCGAATATAAGTTCAAAATTCCAATGTGTCGGGCTTTGTCACAGGTAAGACTAAAATGATGATACACGTAGAAAGGAAAATACAGAGTAAAGATAAGTTATTGGTGAGCACGCAAAACCATTAGGATCAGTAGACCCTGGGAGAATTAAGTTAGGGAGAGACCATCCAGGAGTGTGTCTAATAGAAGTTAGATTATTTATTTTGTCCGGTAGGCCCGAGTCAGCCAAAGGTTAGTATTTAGCCAAACAAAACTATATTGTTTGGACAGATATTCCATTAATTACCAAATTTACATGCATATATGATATTGCTATTATTTTTTTAGTCAATTTGATTGCAGGATTTTGATTTGTAAAAGATATGTTTTGAAAAGGGATATTAGTGAGGTGGAAGCCATTCCGCTAAGCGGCATGGTCTCACTTAATATCAGATAAATGAGATCTATTGTATTATTCACACCAGACTTTATGTTTGACTCGAAGTTTATGCTTTCCCATTAAACTCTCGGATGTTCAAAATATGATTTGAGTAGATTGAAAGTTGAGGTTTTATAGGTTCAGTCGGTTGGACGAATAAGCTTCCGAAGACATGCAGGAGGTAATGCTAGCTATATTTAGGAGTTATTTTGTTTTATTTCCGATGTGTTGTATTTAGAATGATTGTCTATTTTAGTACTATGTCCATCCAAGTGGGCGTCTTTATATGTCGCATTTGGCGTAATTTGTAATAATTATATTTGATCAAAACATGGGAATCGATTATGGGATTATGTGATTGAATATGAAATTTTAATTTGAAATGTAATCAAAAAAGTTTTTTTAATCTGTGTTGATTTTATTTCATATTCATGTGCTTCTTATATTATGGATACCATTAACATTACCGTACTTTATCACTCGAAGTTAATACTATGGACGACTGCAGCACTTTTAGCGCTTAGCTTTGGCCCCATGATAGGGGATGTTACAACTTGATATCAGGGCGTAGGTTTATGAAAAACTTAAAAGAATTTCAAAAATGATTTTTGAAAACATAATCCTAATGAATTAGAGAAAAGAATGGGGTATGGGATAACGCTATAGTAATGTACATGTATTTGCTATATATAGGTATAAGCTTTATCTCTATTCTCGCATCTCTCTTAGGCTATTCTACTGTATCTTACAAAGGCTCAAAATGTAGATTATATGGATGTAAGATATGGATGCATGAAGTAGAAGAGCTAACATTGGTGGAGGAAGTACCACAACCAATGGAAATGCCAGACCAAACACCAGAAGGAATCTTGGTCAGCCACAAGCTACTAATGTGGGTGTTGGAATGCCGCAAGTTGTTTTGGTGGATATGTACCCGTTCTTTGTGAATATGATGCAAGTGGGAGTATCTACAGGATTAGTTGGAGGAAATGTTGAAGGAGGAAATCTGAGACCTCCAATCATCAGTGATTATGTTGTATTGAGTAGAGATTATGCCAGGCTGGGAGGAAAATCGTTTATCAGGACTGAAGACGCGGTTGAAGTGGAGAATTTGTTACTTCATTACGAGAGGATCTTTGCTGATTTGGGGCTTAATAATGAGAAAAAGAGAAGGCTTGCTTCTAAACAGTTACAAGGAGTAGCATTGTACTGGTGGAACAATGTTACGGTTGGAGTCAATGAGGAGACTATGACTTGGGCTGAGTTCAAAAAATGGTCTGAGGAGAGGTTTATGTTGGAGATTGCGAAGTCAACTCTACTTAGCAAGTTTGTTGATTCGGAGCAGGGAGATAAAATAGTGCTTGAGTAAACAACCAGATTTAAGAAGCTATCGAGATACGATTTTGCTACAGTTGATAATGTTATCAAAAGGAATGAGAAGTTCATTCATGGATTGAAACCTGAGCTTGCTAAGTCCACATTGTCGCATATCAGAGATTCGTGCGATGTGTTGTTGAATTGGCTTTGAGGCGGGAAGAAATGCTTGCCTTTCTGGAGGGTAACAAGGTAGATGGAGCTCGAGGAGGCCAAAATCAAAAGTGGAAGTTTTTCCATGAGAAGGGAGCTTAAAAGGGTGGAGTTGCTAAGAAGGCAAAGGCAGAGGTTGTCTAAGATAAATGTGACAAGAAAGGGAATTTCGCCAATGAATATCACTCGGGAGATGGAAAGAAGGTGATCGGGAAGAAAGATATTATCAAATTGGACATTATAAGAACCAGTGCAAAGAGCCAACCAAGGAAGGAAAAGGCAAAGAGTTTGCATTTGAGCTTGCTACCTCGAGGCCAACAACAGAGAAAAAAGGAAAAGCTGTGTTGGGAGGCACGCTTTTTATTTATGGTATGTTAATTATAGTTCTATTTGGTACTGATGCATCATATTATTTTTTGTCTCGTTGTTTGGTAATTAAGCTTAACCCACAACCCTCATATCTAGTTACTTCCTTAAGGGTTGCAAATCCGATAGGAGATTATGCGACTCTTGGGATGAGATGTGTCCACTTAGAGTTTGAATTGTTAGGTCGTGTATTTTCTTGCAGTTTGTATGTGTTTGATTTCGTAGGGTTCGGAATTATTTTGGGTATGGATTGGTTAACAATATACGATGCTAGGATATTTTTCCATGATAGGAAAATATCGCTTAGACACAACGATCATAGTGACCGGAGTATATACTCCATAGAAAACCATGGTTTTGAGGTTAATGCTTTGTTAGGTGTTGTGGAGGCAGAAGGCGGGTTGAATTGAGTTTTCATTGTTAGAGAATTCACAGATGCCTTTGAGCCCGTAGTAGGACTACCACCAAATGAGCTATTGAATTTCAGATAGATTTAGTACTAGGAGCAGAACGGGTAGGTAGACCGCTAAGTAGAAGACACCTACCGAGATGAGGGAGCTAAAGGTGCGGTTGGTGGATTTAGAAAACAAAATTTTTATCAGACCAAGTAGTTTGCCTTGGGGAGGAGCCGTAGTGTTTGTATAGAAACCAGATAGATTGTTAGAGTTATGTATAGATTATCGTAAGTTGAATGAGAAGATGATAAAGAATCGATATCCATTACCTAGAATTGACGATTTGTTCGATCAGTTGAGTGGAGCCAACATATTTTCCCAGTTGGAATTGGAAACAGGATTCCATCAGCTTAGAGTGGATGAGGATAGTTTTCCTTTGATGGCGTTTAGGACAAGATATGGATCATATGAATGGTTAGTGATGTCGTTCGACTAACTAATGTGCCAGCATTCTTTATAGATTTAATGAACCGAGTTTTTCGAGAGCACTTGGGTAGGTTTGTGTTAGTGTTCATAGATGACATACTAATATACTCTAAAGATGAAAAAGAGCATGAAGTTCATCTTAGAGTGGTGCTCGAGACGTTGAGGCTGCAACAACTGAAGGAAAAATTCTCAAAGTGTCATTTCTGGAATAAAGAAGTGAAGTTTCTTAGTCATGTATTCTCAGAAAAAGGGTTATCTATAGATCCAGCTAAGATCGAGGCAGTGAATAGTTGGAAGAGACCCGAGACAATGACTGACAAAAAGAGTTTTCTTGGATTAGCTAGCTATTATCGGAGATCCATTAGGATTTTTTGTGGATAGCGACACCGATGACTAAGCTAACTTGAAAAGGTATGAAGTTCATCTGGACTGATAAGTGCGAGGAAGCCTTCCAGAAGCAGAAACACTCATTGACGGATGCACTTATGTTATTTGTTCCAAAGGGGAATCAGGACTTAGTTGTGTATATTGATGCATGTGGAACAGGATTAGGAGCTGTGCTAATGCAAAGAGGTAAATTGATCACCTATGCTTCTCGACAGCTCAGACCACATGAGCTAAGATATCCAACTCAAAATTTGGAATTAGCTGTTGTAATTTTCGCATAGAAGAGGTGGAAACATTACCTTTTGGGAGAGATATTCGAGCTCTGTACAGATCATTAGTGTAAGGTATTTATTCTCTCAAAAGGAGTTGAATATGAGACAACAGAGGTGGTTAGAGTTTTAGGCCTCATGTGACTTTATTATTGAGTACATACAAAGAAAAGGCAACAACGTTGTAGATGCACTTAGCAGAAAACATTAGAATTGAGTTTTGGCAATGATAGTTGAGTGGAAAGATTTGGAAGCACTGATTACATGCAGCGTATAATGGAGATCTCAGAGTGGTACTGGCACAGAAACTGTTATGTTGTCATGTTTAGAAGTTTAACCGGTGATAGTCGAAAGGATTTCTTCTAAACAAGGAGAGGATATATTATTTGCTGAATGGTTCAGAAAGTTAAGGAATGGAATAGAGAGCGATGACTTGAAAGATTTCAGTCTTGAGTAGAATGGGTGGTTGAGGAAGAAAGGATGACTATGTATTCCAAATGTAGGAAACATTTGGAAGGAAGTTCTTGAAGAATGCCATCATTCAAAGTGCACCATTCATATGGGAGGAACTAAGATGTATCAGGATATGAAAAGGAGTTTCTTCTGGGAAGGTATATAGAGAGATGTAGGCTTATGGGTGAAGCAGTGTTTGAACTAACAACGGGTAAAAGCCAAACATCATAAACCAAGTGGATTACTTCAGCCTTTAGATGTTCTAGTTTGGAAATGGGATTCTATCTCAATGGATTTTATAGGCGGATTGCGGAGGTCAAATTGAGGAAATGAAAGTATATGGTTTATAGTGGAAAGATTGATCAAGAGTGCCCATTGCATTCCAGTTAAGTCAACTAGGATGACGCCTGTTTTGGCTAGGTTATTCATGAAGAATATAGTTAGACTGCATAGAAATCCTAGTAGTATAGTAAGTGATAGAGATTCCTTATTCACTAGCGAGTTCTAGAAGAGTCTATAAGATACTTTTCGTACCAAGCTCAAGATGAGTATGGCTTACCGTCACTGACTGATGAGAAAATGGAAAGGGTCAACTAAATCTTAGAAGATTTGTTAGGAGCTTATGTGCTAGACTTTGGGGGATGATGGGAAGACCATCTACACTTAGTTGAATTTTCGTATAATAGCATTATCAAACTAGCATAGGGATGGCACTGTTTGAAGCTTTGTATGGAAGGCCATGCAAATCTGTCATTTGTTGGTTAGAGACCGGGGATAGGTTCTTGGTCTAGATTTGGTTAGGGAAGCTGTAGAAAAGATTGAGTTAATTCGAGCTAGAATGAAGGAAGCTCAGTCTAGGCAGAAGAGTTAAGCTGATAAGAAACGGAAAGACTTAGAGTTCTCAGTTGGAGATTAAGTTTTCGTCAAGGTATCACTGATAAATGGTGTAATTAGATTCGAGAAATTAGGAAAATTGGCACCAAGATTCGTTGGACCATTTCCTATTGTAAAAAGGATCAAAAAACACGCATATAGAGTGGAGTTACAGAATAATTTGATAGGAGTCCGCAATGTTTTTTATGTATCTCTTCTAATAAAGTGTATTCCAGATCCAAAGACTATTATTGCGCGAAATGTATTAGATGATTAGTAATGGAACCGTATATGACTATAGTAAGAAAGCCAGTTCGTATAGTTGTGAAGGATAAGAAGAGACTAAGGAATAAGACAGTCAGATTAGTTAACGCCCAATGAAGCGACGACGAGAGAGATTGTACTTGGAAAACTAAGAGCAGGATTAGAGACACTTGTCCTGACTTGTTTCATGGTATGTTTTACCTTTATGATTGATTTCTATGAGTACCTTATCATAATTTTGAGGAAGAAATTCTTTAGGGAGGGGAGTCTGTAACACCCCTAATTTTAAATAACATTATTCAATGATTTAATTAAAAAAATTAAATAGGATAATGTAAAGGTTAAAGTGGTTAAGAGATTGAGATTTGTAAAATTAGAAGGTAGTCGTAACTTAAGTAATGAATAAGTAAACGAAAAAATGAAGTAAGTAGAGAAAATAAGATAATAAGAATAGCTTATATTCGTATACCCTAAACCCATAACCCACTCTTATTTGAAACATTCACAAACAAAAATTAAATACAAAGCTTGGCTAGCCACCAATTGAAGAAGATAAGGGGAAGATAAGCAAGATTTCAAGAAGAAAGCTTAACTTAATTAATCAAAGAACAAATCTCAACCTCCTTAATAAACAAGCTAAAGGTGAACAATATATTACATCTCATTTTATATTTTTTGGGTTTTAATTGAGATCCGAATTTATTTTGCAAATGATTTGCCATGTTTTGATTGTTTAAATGGATATATATGCTTGTTGATGATTTGTGCTATTTCATATAGATTTTATGATAAGATATGATTTGGAAAACCTATTAAAAGACATCCAAGTGGCTTGTGTTTTTAACATAAGGTTAGAAAAATTATTTTAGAGATGGATTTTAAGTTGCACAATTTTCTGAGTTGTTGTGGATTTATTATAAATTTTCTAGTAAAGAAAATGGGTTAATTGGGTTTAAATTAATTTAGGCTATTATATATTAGCTTTGGATCGGAAATTTAAAAATGTTAGAAAACATATTAAAAAGTGAAGTGTGGAAAATTTTGGAGAATTTTCCTAAATGTTTTATTAAGTATATAAAATTATTTAAGGTATGCAATTTAAATGTTTTATATGTTTATAAAAGGAAAAGGGGCAATTTGCTAAATGTATTAAATTATTATTTACTGAATTCAGTAGCACTTTTAGAAAAGATTTTGGAAAAGAAATTGGAAACCAATTAGATGTTGACAAATATGGCAAGTTAGTTAGAAAGATATTACTTTAAAAGTTTAAAAATAAGTTATTGTAAAGGATTATTGTTTTTCCACTTTGGCAGCAACTTTCGACCCTATACTACCACCTCCAACCTAATTGAAACAAATACACATGGTACTGATGCTATGGTATGTTGTGGATTGGAGAAAGGCGATAGGTATAGAGTCGAAGCAATGCTTTCGAATGGGTCAAAGGCTTTTGATTTGCTTTCAAAAAAGATGCCGCTTGCCTTGGTTTTGAAAGAGTGCTTTCGAAAGGGTTTTAATATAGCTTTCGAAAGAGGTTGTAGCCTATTGTTTTAAAATTAGCTTTATACAGGGTTGAAACCCTTGTGCCGCATTCTTCCTTTTGACCCAGTTGAGGCCGCTTTCTTATGCCTTTAAACATTGGTTTCGAAAGGGTGCTTTCACTTTTACTAAGAGGCCGCTTCTCTATGCTTTCAAAAGGGACGGTTTCGAAACAATCTGCTTTCTTTTCCTTAGGAATTATGCTTTCGAAAGAGTTTCATTCGACCGAGTTCTTTTAAGACCCTTTGTTCTATTGAAAGAAAAACCCAAAGGTTTTGAAAGGAATGTTTTAAATGGTTTCGAAGCTATGTTCCACAAACTATTGCTTGAACCTAATGCTTTCGAAAGGTTAGTTTCGAGTAAAGGACTTTAACGCTTTTGAAAGGTATATAATGAAGGTTTCGAATAAGAGGTTCCCCAATGTTTTTGAAAGATACTTTAAGTATTTGAATGGAAGGTTTCCAATGCTTTCGAAAGGCAATCTTAAAGTGTTTTTAAAAAAGGACGTCTAAGGGTTATAAAGCTTTCCAAGGGTTACCTTCAATGATTTCGGAAGGTTATTTTAAAGGTTTTGAAAGGTATGTTTTGGCTCTTCTGCTAATGTTTCAAGGTGTAGCAGTTAACATATTTGAAAGGGGTATTTTCAATGGATTCCAAAGGGTTGTTTAAAGTTTTTAAGCAAAGGTTCCAAATTGTTTATCTTGGCCTCATGGCCTAAGAGCTTTTAAGTTAAAAAGGGTTTTAACTTACTTTGAAGGGATAGACAACCCCATTATATTTCATCAACATTGTTGTGTAAAGTATATATAACATGGCAAAGAGATTTGAGTAAAGCAAAGAGTATATTTTCCTTGTTTAAATATGACATAAAGGGTTAAATCAATTTGAAAGAAATGTTTACAAGGAAAATTTGATGGGGCAGTTGACCCTGAGTAAATGACTCGGATATTAGAATACCAAATAGGACTGGCATTGGGTCGCCCCCTATACTTTAGCTAATAGCCCCTAGCTAATATAAGTCCAAAATTCCAATGTGTAGGGCTTTGTCACATGTAAGATTAAAATTATGTTAAACACAGAATGGAGTACACAGAGTAAAGATAGGTTATTGGTGAGCCTGCAAAACCATTAGGATCGGTTGACCTTGGGAAAAGTAGGTTAGGGACAGACTGTTCAGGAATGTATCTAACAAAAGTTAGATTATTTATTTTGTCTAGTAGGCACGAGGAAGCTAAAGGTTAGTAGTCAGCCAAACAAAAATATATTGTTCGGACAAATAGTCCATTGATTACCTGATTTATATGCATATATGATATTTCTATTATTGCTTTAATCATTTTGATTGTAGGATTTTGATTTGCAAAAGATATGTTTTGAAAAGGGATATTAATGAGGGAAACCCATTCCGCTAAGCGGCGTGGTCTCGCTTAATATTAGATAATCGAGATGTATAGTACTATTCACACCAGGCTTTATATCGAACTCGAATTTTATGTTTTCCCCTTAAACTCTCGGGTGCTCAAAATATGATTTGAGTTGATTGAGAGTTGAGGTTTTATATGTTTAGTAGGTCAGACGAATATGCTTCTGAAGATGTGTAGGAGGTAGTGCTAGCTATATTTAGGAGTTATTTTGTTTTATTTCCATTGTGTTGTATTAAGACCGATTGCCTGTTTAGTACTCTGATCATCCAAGAGGGCATCTTCATATATCATTCTTGGCATAATTTGTAATATTATATTTGATCAAAATCCGGTAATCGATTATGGGATTATGTGATTGAATATAAAATATTGATTTAAAACGTAATCAGAAAAGTTTTTTTAATCCGTGTTGATTTTATTTCACATTCATGTGCTTCTAATATTATGGATACCATTAACTTACCATATTTTGTCAATGAAAGTTAATATTATGGATGAGTGAAGCATCTATAGCACTTAGCTTCGGGCCTCAAGATAGGAGATGTAACATGGCCTTTGGAACAGTATAGGGTCCCTGGTTGTAAGATATATTGATTCAACATATCGATTAAAAGAGGCATAGTTGTGTAACTCGACTTGTATCAGGTGTTTTCTACATGCCTTTTGTTGTTGTTACGTTGGTCATTTTCCTGGCGGTCTGCACTTTCTTGCAGGCTAACTTTGTTAGAACACCAGACCTTGTCTTCGCTGTCCGAGATATCATCATCTTCTATTCACATGATGTCGTTTGCCCGCTAATAAAAATTGGTTAGGGACATGGCCAGCTTCTTTTGTAGCTCTTTCTTCATCCTCGACTTGTATCTTACTCCTGAGTAGAGGGCCATAAGCAGGCTGTTTTTGTCAACACATCTAGCTTAGGTGGATTCCTTATTAAAACGCTTTACATACGATTTGATGATTCTCAGTCAGCCTTGTTTGATGTTACCTAGCTTACTAGCCATCATGGTATGGCTCTTTGCAGCATAGTACCTGGTTTTAATTTTTGCATAAAGTTGGACCCAAGAATGAATGCTAGCCAATTGCAGGTGTAGGATCCAGCGAGAGGTCGGTCTTATTAGAGTGGAAGGAAAGATTAGACACTTCTTTGGGCCAAAAAGCTAGCTGGCCTGTGTAATGGAGTTAAAGGCAATGATGTGGTATGATGGGGGCAGTACTACTAACATATTTATCAATAGGTGGCAAAGCATACTGTCGGTGGATGTGTTTACTTAAGATTTCCTTATAGAATGGCTCTTCACTCTCATCATCGAACAGTGCTTTGCCCAAGGCATTTTGGGCTTGCATTATGTTGAGTTGTTGGCAAAGAAAATTCACTTAATCCTAAAGGCCATCTTCCACTAGTTGAGGACATGTTTGGCATATAACTAACAATAGATTCAGCTAGCGTCTTTGTGGAATGAGAGACCAGCGAATGGTAAAGCGACAGCTAAAGGTGATGGTGATGAGGAATTAGAGAGGGGGGCCTCCTCCCTCTAAACATAGAAGGAGACCATGATTTTCTGGCTTGCCTTTCCCTTGCTCTAGGCCTAGCCACACCCTTATTGGACTAGGCGTGTGCCTAGGGTCCTTGTATTTACTGTTGATGTCTTGCACACCACCACTAAGGTGACCGAATCTCAAGTCACAGGACTCATCTTCCACCTGTAGGCATTTGAAAGCAGAAGGTCATTCTACTGAAGGGGAACAACAATTCCTTTGTTCTCTATACAAGGCCAAGTATGTAACTATAACATCGATATCATGACATGGCTTACATACAACATGCAAGGAATGCTCCTATTGTGAACATGATCTATTCAAGTCGGGATTCGAGCACCACCCACTCTAGGGCGGTATTAACAAGATTGTATGCCCTGGGGACTGTAGTTTAGGCAAGAGTAAGATTGGCCACTAAAAGAAGTGGAGGACCGATGTTTATGGTCATTTAAGAATTCAGCCTTGCCGTGACTCATGCACTTCACGGGCTAGAGTTTGGATATTTTTTAAGTCTTGAAGCAGAATTTTCCATATGTCATTACTCAACCAAGAGACGGAATAAGAAGCACTTGCGAAAGTGTTACCTTAGTATCATGATCGTTAGAGTTAATACCCTTATTACACCATTAGGAATCATGGTGATAACTAAATAAAAATTTTAGTAAAGAAAAGTGAAGATACTAAGAGATCTTTTAGAAGAGGCCCTCCGTTTAGTGCCAAAATATTGACTAAAAATTTAGCCACCCTAGGAATTATGTTAATTCATTTGTATTAACAAAGGTTAATTGTAAACACTAGGCTTTAAAATTTAAAATGAGCAGTTAAAAGTAAAGAGGCACAATATATATAGTGGTTAAGCTAAGCTTGCCTATGTCCACTGTGAAGATTTCTTACTATGTTTATCTTTTTACGATTATAAGGAATCACAAAAGAATGTAATAAATTAAGGCCTTAAGATTATAATGTGTCTAACTTAGGAACTCTAGGATTTTTCTATGCTAAAACTATAATCCTAAACCAAAACCGAACCTTTATGAAGTTGCATGTTAGGTAGGTATTCATAGCAGTTGTAGTTGGCTTTTGAATGATTGAGATTGCATAGTTGACAGACGGGAATCATTCAGGGCCATCGATCTGGTTGCTTTAGCTGATAGGAAAAACTAAAAAGGTGATGTAATTTTGTGGTTAGGGTGTGTGTCAGCTTTTGTTCCATACTAAAAGCATGCTATGCCCAGAGCAAGGCAGGAGTGGTGTAACAACCCATACCCCATTGGGCCTGAATTTTGACTAAATCGAAAACCCAAGTCCATTAAAGTACAGATTGTTGTTTAGGTGTCTTGCAAATAAATAAATGCATATCAGAGCACTATTGATATAACTCATAGCGGAATAGTGAAATATAATAAATCATATAGTTACTGATCATGATTGATACTTCCAATGTCTAGTCTCCATGTCAGATCGAGCATGCATATGAACTATCCCTTCCATTTTTCCCACCCTAGACCAATACTTGCTTCACTAAAGTTATCCTATGGGTTGTAATAAGGAGGGGGATCAGAACAATGTTTTGGCGACTGGTAATTATACGTTGTACACATAACAATAGTTTGTGCGGATTGCCTTCCATCACATGTTTTGTCCTTTATTTTACTTAGTCGTCTCGACTCCACGTACGCATACAATACGCCCTTTCTACCCAAGTAGACCATAGCTACATACGTATATATAATATATAAGTACCATAGTCCCCTTTGGACCAAGATATTATCCCCGCTAACATCTGTAACCCAGCAACCCATCAGGATCCATCATCAACTCAGTATCACATCCTCGTCGTCGTGCATATCAAGGAACTCCTGCAGTGCCTAATAATGATGTCATAACAATTTTGCTGTATTCTATCTCATCGTGGAGATTTTCTACTTGTAAGCTTCCTATAATGGACTCAGCTCCACAAACTATAGAGGACTTGACTCCTTGGACTATTATGGACTTAGCTCCATGGACTACCCCATTTATTTTGAAAGACCTCTCTTATGGGTTATCTAGCCTGACCCATTGCAAACAAACTAGAAAACAACTGTGATGGTGCATGACCTAACCTGATCTACACTGATAGGAGGTGTAGCCAGTTAGGTGTAACCCTCGTCTTTCCTGCTTACCACTCAGGACCGATAATATTCTCGACCTATGTACAGCTCCTACTTCCTAATGTAGTACCAACACATTGACATAGCGTTAATCATTGCTCACCGTCCCATTTAGACTTCCTAATGCAATCAAGGAAACAACCGTACTAAAAAGTTGAAGAAAACCTACTAGGGTATTTCTTTACCTATACACAACCGTATATAATTCCACGGGTCCGACAGTTGGATATGTCCTACATTAGTACAACGTATACACAACTGCTGGCAGCCCATTGCGATGGGAATACTTCTACTGTGTAACGCTACTGACATCGCATTCCACTCCATTTTAATGACTATGTCATTCTTATCCATCTAAGTTATTTACTAACTTTAATAATTCACATCCGTCATAGATGCATTCTTGAGGCCATAACCACATGTTTGTGCGTGTATTCATTCCCACCTATTTGATTATTATGCCTTTGAAGTTCAACTTTCAATAACATTTCTTAGTCTTTAGCGTGTTTACTTATTATTCAATTTATGATCATTTACCACTTCCTTTTAGAAGATCTAAATATCTTCTCTCATTTACTTCCATTTCTTTTTATTGAACTTTACCTTCTGTTCCCTTTTAACATTTACTACCCTTCCTTGTTTAATGAATTTTCCATGCTCTTTTTTTGAATCACTACTTGCCTACCTTTTCATCATTATTATTTGATTTCTGTCTTTCTTATATTGCATATATATTAATTCTTCTCTTAGAACATTATTTTATCATATTTACAATTCTTTAATCAATCTTTCAAGATTTCTATATTTTAATGCATTAGAACCACATCTTCCTAAAGGTAAGGTTAACACTAAATTTCTGTCTTATCCAAAAAAAGAATTTGTGTTGCATTTGTATTACAAGGAATAACCTTTTTAATAGTTATTAAAATACACAATACAAACTATGGCAAATATCTTTATTTTATACATCTTTTTTTATGTATTCCTAGTCATTTCAAACGATACACTTTTATTTATAAATCTAAAATTGGTAATCTGTAGGAATTTACATTGCAACCCTCTTCATTCCAATGAATTAAAATCCTACTTAAATCCCAACAATTTGCTATGATAACTTAATTTACATTTTATTTGCATATGTCATTTAAATCTACAAATTGTGAACAATCGCATAATTTATAAGTTTCAGGGACTATTACTACCCAATCCTAAATTCAAGGACTAATACCACCCAATATTTTCTAGATTCACAAATATGCGACGTATAATTCGAGTTATCAGAATATGTAGGCTATGTTTATAAATTCTATACACATATAAATTTTAGCCCATAACTCCAATTTACATTTTAGGCATACATGAATAGTTTCACCACAACATAAATCTAATATTATATAAAAAATATATAATTTTTACTCATTTTTCTTGCTTTTCAAATCTCCAAATCTAGCACCTATTATTCAATTTGACTCCCTTTTATCCCTAGTTGAATACATACATTACAAGAATACATATACTAATCAGAAATCCAGATAAGACGAGAGATGTGGATTTATTTTAAATTTCAGATCCGGATTTATAATTTACCTTGCCTTGATGGTTTGATTTGGCCTCTTCTTCTTTTTAATTATCCCATTCTATTCTCCTCTTGTATATATGTACAAACTATAATTATTTTTAAGAATTAAGAATTTTACGGAGGAGAGAAAATGGTAGAGCTTCATCATGCTTGAGAAAATATGAGAAGAAAAGTAAAGAGTTAGGCCCGTAATTATAGGGGTTCGAATCAATGTCAGCCGTTATATTAAACTATTTTAAATCTGGGCAGTTTGGCCACGTCGAAATTCTCAAATCGAAAGTTCGACCAATCGACCGATGCCCCTATTCGGTCAACCGCTAGCATCGACTGGCCCATGTTTGGGGTCGACTAGATCTTTCATACCTTTCAAGATCCACCCTACAATATGGGGTCAAAAAGCCAAAATAAGTGATTCATTTTTAGCCCTTATAAAAAAACTTATTTTTGAACCTCTTTCATGCTCATGTCACGTCGAGGTACTGCAGAAGAAAAAATTGCAAAATCCGATCCAATTTATCATAATCGATTAGTTAACATGTTGTTACGTCGTATGTTTTTACGGTAATTTATTTGTGGCGCTTAATTTTGTTGATTTAATACCTTATTAACCAAGTCGATATAATTTCTTCTCACTGTTAATTTACAAAAAAGGTAAATAACGTTAACTTTCAGTCAACTCTAACTGATGATAATTAACTTTAGTTAATTATTTTTATTTTCTTAGTTACGTATATAATTATTTCAAATTCAAAAACTTCAATCATTAATAATTATTTTATTTGAACTCTGATCGGAAAATTTGTATATGAAAATTGCTTAGAAAATCGCCATGAATCCAATGGTGCAAGTTATGTAGCCAAATTCTAACATTTGTAAAAAATTTGATTTTGGTGTTGCTATTGATTGATTAATTGTCGTAAAAAATTTAGGGAGTTACATTCTCCCCCTTAAAAGAATTTCATCCATGAAATTTCATAAGGACTAAATCACATAACATGGCATGCAACCATTCGAAACAAACCAACCAATTAATGTGTAACAAATTTTGCTATCAATCATGTATAAGTGCATGGCGTATCATAATACGTATGAAATGACGTAGAAAAATTCTGATCAGCACCTCCTATATGAATGCATCCTTTTAAAAAAAACTGAAAATATGGTGCAAGCAACCTGAATATACCGGTAGTTCTATATATATGCAAATTTTTAAGACCAAAAACTTTATTTTTACATCCAAAATTTCACACACTTCCACGAATGGAAGTATAGTTCAATCAATTTTTCATTTAATTCCTACCATCAAAATCCTAACACACCGTTACTAACATAAAGTTTGAAAAAACGGGTTTTCTAATTTTGTTTTCTTTATGCTAGGGAATGAGTTTAGATGGAGAAATTCATACTTTATCTTTTCTTGAGTTCATAATTTCCTATTGTATCTTGGAATCATCTCTTATGCCTAGATATCACCTTCCAAACTTTTTCAAGTACAGATTACATAGATAAATCTTTGCTTTAAATTCATGAACTTTTAAAATAGGGTTATATCATCTCTGACCTTATTCTATTTCACAAGTACAGTCCGCATAGATCAATTGTTCACCTAACGACAAGGTATGGAGGAAAAGATGACCTAGCTAAAATAACTTCTTCCTTTATCTCTAACCGTATTTATTTTACTACCAGTTCTGTTATGCAATAAAATCTACACTTACTGCTCCATCAACTTTTCCTTACACTAAGCATATGGCATTTCAAAAATCAGAAATATTTTTAATTTAAAAATCTTAAAATATTTGGAAAAACCTTAAAAATAAGAAAACTTTTCAAAAAAGTAATTTATTTCGCAAAACAAAGATTTTTAAACAAAATTTCCAAAAGTATATATGTAAACTTCTTTTCATAACAGTTCATGCCATATCCTACGTAATTGGGGTTTAGTCAATAGTTTAACGTCCATAATGGACCTTATCCTATTACATGGTAAATTTTAAATTTCAAAAACTTTTCCTTTATTTCATAATAACAATCAACATACAAGTTCATTTATAAATTTTAGCTTTTAAGGTACATGATTATTGACCCATGGCTTCACAACAACCTTTCTTTGTCCTTCGCTTGCCAAGATTTACTCTCCAAAAATTTCTACCTTTTGGGACTTAAATCATATTTCTATATTCTTTTAGTAGCTAATTAAATAAAATTTTCTAATTTATTTTATAACTTCCCATCTTTTGCTATTTTCTTTTCTTTTGCATTAGTTAGGTTTCTTTCCTGAAATTTCCTTGTTTTGCTTTTTCCAATTAATAACGTGTCCACACAGAAGACAAATAACAATGAACATTTTCTTTAATATCGTACATGTTTTTATATAACCAAAACAACTTATACAATTTAATTTAAAAGAAATCTAATTGTTGAAAATAAACACAACTACTACTACCAACGGGCTAGGAGATGGTCCTTTACAAGAGCTAAAGCTGCAGCCACACCCAAAAGATTGGAGCATGGATGCTATGCACCCACGCTCATGACTCTAGTATTGCTGCACCACCTATATCTCCTACTAATACTCCTGCATCGCCTGCTACCGCTCGCTCACCGCCTGAAGCTCGACCTCGATTTGAAGTTGGGAACCTCAGATTGTGCCATAGTCAGGGGCTAGTGGCTACTCTATGGACTGTTGCCCCAGTCAACGTTCCCAATCCATTTGCGCATACCCTACCTCCTACTGCTATTGTTCTCCAAAATATACATGCGAAACGTCTATCCTCATCCTCCTAAGGGAGGACTTATCAAATGGTGGGGGTATCTTACTCTGTATTAGCTTTCCTCAAAGGTTTACCCCAAATTATACGAAGACGGAAGTGAAAAGATGACTTCTCTGGGCCCCTACTTCTTTGCTAGCTTACTGGACCATGATCACTCTAGCCTAATTCACCAAAATACCATCTATAATGGCGTAGATGGCCTTCTGGACGAGGGATAAATCTAGTCATAGATCCCCATCTTAGGAATGATGTTGTGCTGGATAGTGCGGGTAACCAGACAGGCTTGGTCTTGCAAGTTCTCCGTCTGCCAGACATCTATCCCTTGAAAAAAAGATCTGCTCTAAAATGGCAAGATCAGAGGCAAGATCAGTGATCTTTATGTCCTCTCAGTCTTCTCCTTCTATGGAGATATGTAAGATCCCATCGAACTATGCATCTTCCATTCGAGTCTCTATCCACTTGACTTCGGATACAAAACTAGCCTTGTGCTCATCTAACGTGGACACCAAATTAGCAATAAAGAGACACATGCTCCTGGGACAACACTCTCTCCTGAACATGTCATGGCACAGAATCTATAATAGTCTTGTAGCTATGAATAGGTTCTCCAAATTATAGTCCCCTAGTCTTCAAACTTCACCGATCATCCTTGTAAAAGTGTGAAGCTGGCAGATTCCTCATAGCTCTTTACAATATTCTTGTGACTTTGGAGTGATGCTATCTCTAGTAGGGTTGAGGGTGCTGCATAGAGGGGTCATAATATTTTATTTTGAGTAGATCTGGGACATGAAAACTTGTGAATTTTTGGGCGGCAAAGCGATCGTGTCACTACCTAAAGTTGCTAGAAGTAATCAATGTTGGTGCTAGGGGCTTCGGTGGTGGTCGGTGGCTTTAAGGAGGAGGAGGGAGGATGAAAGCATTTTGGGAAGAACAGGGTTTATAAAGGAAATGAAGAGGCTCGACCTGGATGCGAATATATCGCTCCAGAATAGCGACCGATCGACCACTATTGCTTAGCGGTCGACCGCTGCCGGTCAACCATTCATTTCCTAAGGTCGATCGCTTACTGTTTTTGGGCTTGGTTGAACCTATACCCTTTTTGGGGCACATCGAATATTAATTTACTAAATATTAGCTACCATTACTTTGTTCCATCGTCGTCTTCTCCACCTTCACCCTGGCAACTCTAAGAAGCACTTGTCTGCTTATCGCGGTACGTCCACCTGCCGCTTTGTTCCATTTCTAGTCTTCGAGTTTGAAATTTCTTATCATGTTATTATCTACCCCTGCCCTTAAAAATAATTTTTCTACTTTAAAATTTTATTTCTTCATGGAAAAACTAATGAACTATATACGCTCGTTTTTTCAAATGAGTAACTTGTAACAACCTGGCATTTCGAACCATTCAAATCAACAATCATCCACTCATGCCAGACTTAAATTGCTTAAAACAAAAAATTGTAAATTTATATTCAGAAAAACTTAGCATATATGGTAAATAAAATCAATCACAGAATCACAGACAAAGAGTTATACAACAATAAGCGGCGGAATATAAATAGTAGTTCATGAAGCTGCTATGAAAAACATCTGAGTTCGAAACAAATACAACAATGAAACCCAAGTATACAGAAGTCATTGATACAAAATCAACTAACATGTCGGTGCATAAACAACTGGAAATAACTGCAAAGCTAAATAGATAGAGACAGATCTTCAAGAAAATTTTCAAACTCCAAAGGTGAGTCTTAGATGTTGTGACACTCAGTTTGACCCGAGCATAAAGCAAAACACAAAACACTCGAGTCAGGATTGACATTCTTATATCAGTAAATTCAACTCAAGTAAAATGTCTATTGAAACACAAAATAAGTTAAAGGATGTTTGGGATTTCCATCCTCTAAGGATCCATTAAACTATCTACATAGACAGTACAGTACACTACACGTATAATGTCTATAGTAAAGTAAACTATTAAAATAGCGTTACGTTATCCATGTCCCCCTTAACACATTTTATATATTCCCGTAGTTTATACAATAGCGCAAGCTCCACCACACCTGTGGTTTACTCAAAGGGCACTCCATAGGTACAGTACAAAACAAACTCATAGAGGGCGCGATAAGGCATGTGACAAGGCACATGAGGCAATGTCCAAGGTAGGATTCCACCGTTTTGCGGATCCGGACTAGTGGTAACGCATAACAGCTACTATTTCCAATCATGAGACACAACCACAAATCAAAGGTGTACCCAATCAAATCACAAAGTAATAGAATAGTAATGAAGAAATGTGCCCGATCGGAGGAACGACTTTACTTGACCCAGCATGGCTCCTGCTTTGGCCTGATCTAGCTGACTCGCGGGAGTCCGGGCTGCGTTAATACCTCATACAGAATCGTCGCCAAACCATCATACTTTGTTCTAGAATCTCCACCACGTGCTCAGTTGTTAAAGTGGTTTTCGGTATTAGCAGAGAGTATGACAATACCCGATCCCGGTCACTTTAATAACCAAACGCTTATTTCACACCGTGGTCGTTTATAAAATGACTTTTGCAGTCATTTCAAATAGTTCGTATTTCATAACAAATATCATATTCATGTCCCAAAATTTATTACTTTCGAAATCTCATTCAATTTAAAATATAATTCACTTTTAAAATCATAGCCACAAATAGGTTGAACCATCATATCTAAGTACTCGCATTTAAATCCATTAAATCTAAACCATAACAGTTCCAACTTACACAGTTTAAATATTGAAATAGTATATTTATTGAAATAGTTTACTAATTTCATCAGCTCGAAGAGTTACCATTAGTGTCTCTTTTTTCTTTTTCGGAAATAAAGGGAAAAAATAATGCCTAAACTCTAAACTAAAGTAAAAAAATAGAAGGGCTAATCAGTTATTTCTTCCATTGCCCCAAGGATTCCAATATTAGCACTGATGGTTAAACTAAAATGGCTTATATTTAAAGATACGTTATAGATAAAAATAGTTTATATATTAAAATAGTTATAATAAGAATTATTTCTTCCAATTTCACAAATCAAATTCAAATCAACTTTTAGTTCCAAATTCAATTTTATTCAATATCAATTAAAATTCTCATCAAAACCACTTCAATTTATTGATTTTAAATCCAGATTTGATGTACAAATTTGAAACATTTCAAATTCAATAGGTATTGAAGTTTAAATATTCAAACAATTTATAACAACTCAATTTGATAAATTTCATTTATATTTCGTACTTTCAACTTTAATTTTATTTAAATTTGAAATATTCACTTAATCGTTTTTAATAACATTCAAACAAAATCTCCAAAATTACAAATTTAAATCGAAATTAAATATTCAATTACCATTTTGTTTAAAGTTGAAAATATTTATTTAATCACTTTTAATCAGAATCAAATTATCAAGTTATAAAATCATATCTTTAAATCTCAAAATCTATAAGTTCAAATCAATTCTTATTAAAATTTGATTCTTAAACAAATAAAATTTCAAGCCCACTTTAACTTATCTTTTCAATCTTTATACTTAAGTTATTACAAAATCTATTTTAAAATATTTATATAAATTGTAAATATATATTTAAAAGATATTATGTATATTAGTTAAATTTAATTCTTATTAAATTTTATTATATTAATTATTATTAAATTAAATCTTATTTTTAATAAATATATTGTATAAAGTATTATTTCATATATTTAAAAAAATAAGATTATAAGTAAAATCTAAAATTTATATTTTCAAAACTAAATTATAAATTTAAATTTTCCAAACATATAAATTAAAATCTAAATTTTACAAAATGAAATATCTTTATTATTATATTTAAAAATCAATATTTACAAAAAAACATATATTTCCTTTCAAAACTTTGAAACTCATTTTTCAAAATAGACCAACGCCGTCCGTATATAATTTTCTATCCTATGGTCAAGTGATAATGGTATTTATCATTTCAATCTGCAATAATTTAAATTTACGGGTATATATCATTTCAATTTGCAATCCCAAAATTCAAAATCGATGAAAATCGCTTAGGTTTATCATTTCAACCCATAACAATTTTCCCCTAATCCATAAGATCGTTGGGGCATGTATCATTTCAACCCATAGGGAATTTTAGAGAACTTGCAGAGTGAGATCGATAAAATAATAATATAAAAAAGCATAATATATCAATTGACAAGCATATATCACAATTAACAATTTAAATATATATTTAACAGGTCATGGTGTCATTGTCATAGATAACCGATTTCAGATAATGGCATATCATATTTAACAATTAAATAACTAACAATTTCAAATTTAAAAATATATTTCAATCGTCATTTCATGTTAATTAAATTTACTACATATAAGGATGTTAATCATGAGTGATTGCTCTCATTTCGAGACTAGAGAACAACGAAGGGGAAAATGACGACACAGACATAGATATGGACACGAGCAAAGCAAATCAAAAGCTGTTTAGCTTTCCAGACAACAGCGAACAAAACAACAAACTGGACAGCGACGAAGCGAGATCTTGAATTAATGGAAAAAATATATATTATATTTAAAATTAAATATTCAATTTAAAAACACGTATCAAAATAAAAATCTTTTTATATATATTTAAAAATCAATATTAAATTTTAAACTCATATTAAAAATAAAATCTTTATATATATTCTATTTCAAATCCTTTTTTTTTCTTAAAACCCATACCACGATCATTATATATTATATTTCTTTCCAAAATTTCAAATATGTATTTTAAGATATTTAATGCATAAAAGAATTATTACAAAATCTATTTTAGAATAATGCTATACATTGTAAATAAACATTTAAAACACATATTATATAACATATAAGATAAATGCTTAGAACACATAACAAATAGTATAATTTCTTTAAAAATCAATATTACTATAATATATATAAAGCACAACAGCCATTATGCAAATCTTTGGAAAGTGTTTGTATATAACTTACATATTACTATTATATATACTAGTATGGGCTCATGCTTCGCACACGGGGTGTTTGTATTATTATATGATTTGATACTTTGTTTGAGTGCTAAACATGTAAATGGAAAGCAAGGGCATTTTTGGAATTTAAAAAGGACGTCAAGTAAATTAATCCAACCTATTTTCTTTATTAGTAGTGTGTGTGTTATATAAATAGCAGAAGCAAGGTATAAACAAGGGAAACATATAAATTTAAAACAAGGGAACCCAAAATATAAATAACTTATATATATTACAGATAGTATATAAACTACATGTAATAAAAGAAGTTGTAGGTGCTCGAGCTAGGAAAGCGGCAAGGGTGGCATCTGATGCAGGCTTACTGGTGGGTGATAGAGTGTGAATCTAGTCAGAGAAGAGGATGAGGCAGAGAGTAGCCGGGTTCAGGGTTTGTGTGAGATAATGGCAAGGCGATGGGCTGTGAAGGGTTTCAGGTGAGCAGGTAACAGCCAAAGGAAATAGAATAGGTGGTTAGTGTTGAAAGGATGTGTGTGGCCCAGGTTGTACAGTGGTCAGTTGGTCGAAGGTGGTGGAAGGAGGGTGTTGATCTGGAGGTGGCGGAGCTGCTGTATATAGTGAGCGGTGGTGGATGTGGTTGGATAGGCTCGACTATGGAAGAGGCTGGGGAAGTTGGCCGAGTGGGCGGAGACCGGAGCAACATGGTGGTGGAGATGAGGACGGCCTGTTGGGTTTTAGTGGTGGCAAGGTGAGAGGTCGAAAGTCGGATGACAGGCGAAGCTATGCTCAGTGAGGAGAAACTTGGAGAGGGAGAGGTTGGACATGCAGTGCTTGCATGCAGGTCTAGGGAAAGTGGTTTTGACATTGAGAAGATGGAATGGTGGGTTCGATTGTTAGTTGAGCTCGGTGATGATGGGTTATGGTGATTTGGTTAATAAACTATTTGAGAGCAAACGTAGCAGGTTTTGGGAATATAAAACTTTGTGTAATAATGAAATATTTTCTTTGTAAAGTAAAAATGGAAGAAGAGAAAGCAGAGAGGAAGAAAATGGAACAAAGAAAAAGTGAATAGGAAGGAAGAAGTTGGAAGAAAATGTATGGCAACGAAGGCTAATGACTAGGAAGAAAGAAAATATATTTTGAATTGGTAGGAATAGAAAATTCAAAATTAAATTTTGGGTAATATAAAAGGTTAGTGGCTATTCATTTCCATGGCTGCACAAATGGAAGGACACAGAACAGCAAAAGGCTCAAAATGGGTACCGATACGACTAACCGTTTCATAGATTTTACCTCGTACCAGATGCAAAACACAAAAATGAATATACTATGGAGATCAGTACAACGAGACAAAAAAAATGTTACAAAGATATCAGTGATATGATCATCCTATCAAAACTTGATATTTCGCTCCCAAAATGCTGCTAAAATGTCGAAAATAAGATAAACGGAGGTAGAGCAGTCCAAATTTGACGAAACGAAATGCGATGTCTCACTCAGAAAATGATTTACATTTTTATTATGTAAAAATATACAGATTTTGAAAATATTTTATTTTCATCAAGTTTACTGATATTAAAGCTAAAACTGAAATATCACAACAAAATAACTTCCATATTCTCTGATGAAAATATGACATTGGAAACGTTTAAATAGACGTACTCCAAATATTAAATTTTCATTGTTAAATTTAATTGTTTTATTTTCAAGAAAAAAAATCAGTCAATTATGTTATTTAAACCGTTAAAATATCTGGGTCATTACACTCTCCCTCACTCAAAACTTTTCGTCCCCGAAAAGGAACGAGATGGGAGAATATGAACAACCATAAAGAAAAGATAGATTGAAATACAAAATACAACAATTAATTCAACACCATATAAATTTAATTTACTTTATTTCATTCACATATTATATTCCTTTAATGTCAATATCACTTAAATAACTCTTCAATGAATTATTTAAGTTTAGAATAACATTCCATATTTATTTACATAAATAGCATTTTATTTTTTTCAATTTATTTCTCTTAACATTTCTTACAACATATATTAGGTGTATAAACGGTTATTATAACCCCTCAAAAACAAATTCCCTTAATGAAATTTAATTTTTGGACATCTTATTACTTGCCTTTATATTGCATGTTATCCAATTACATGCTCTCATTAACATTTAAACTCTTCCTAGGTAAGTTTAATGTTTCTGAGTCTAATTGAACACTATACAAACTTACCTTTATTTACAACATTACCATTAAACAAAAATTTAGTTTGAACATTATTATTACCTAAGTTTCTCTTATATAACCTTCAGTTATATATTCTCATAACATTTTAACTTTTTGGATTTTTCAGGCAAGTTATATATGTTTTTAGAATGCAATTGAGTATTATACAAATTAATTTTATCCTATTTCAACTATTTCAAGCTATTTCAAACTCCATTTCTTATTTTAAACACTTAAATTGTTTAAAATTTTGCTTCTTTTCAATAATTTAAAAACAATCACTTTACATAGAATTTAAGAATAAATTTCTGGTTTCACTTGAAATCATTTTGAAATAAGTATATACATATACATACATACATATATATATATATATGTTTTGCACATCAAATTATATTCAAATCAAATCGTACTCATGAAATTTAAATCAAATCCATTATTAAAACAAAAGTGTAGCAAAGCTACTGAGTGGTTTTTCCATTTTGAGACTCGAAAATGAATGTCGATGATGCTGCAGTCATCACCGAGATTATTTTCCAGCGAAAAAAGAGGAGAGTACCAACTTACTTCTTTTAAAATTCTTTGGAAACAATTTCTATTCAAATACTTTCAAATATTATATTTCTCCAAAACTTTGAAAACCAAATTTTTCTGAAATGTACCGAAATTTAATTTTAAAATCCTTAATTTAAATTCAATTCATTTGCAAATCAGATTTATAAGCCATGCTTGAAAATTTCATCTCTATATAACAAATAACAATAGTTAATGGTTTATGAATGTTAACAAAACCATAAATGATGATCTAGTATGATCATTTCTAACAACCATTTATTTTGCTATCCAATTTCAAAAAATTATACTCCTATATATATAAAATATAATCATACATAAAATTATTTCATTTACCATTGTCGAAGACAATATTGTGCCAGTTTGCTTTGTTCAAGTGGTTTGGAATTCTAATCGATAGCGTTAGCCAGACAAATCGATCGAAACCCCGAAATTCAAACTTAACAACTCAAACAACACAATATAAAAACATTTTTATATCAATTACAAATAAGTTCTCTCATAGGATGATTCAAGAATAGATTTTAGAACAAGGATAGAGATTCAAATCTAGAGGAACCCTAATCAAAGAGAAATCTATCAACAAAGATAACTCGAAAGGAATATTAGATAATTACATTACAAAAGAGAAAAGATGGATGGACTTATACTAATCGCGGCGATCTTTACCGGGTCAACCGAGACTAAGAAGATATGAGAATGCATCAATGAAAATGGGGAAAAACTTGATGAAGACATTGTGGAAAGCGCGGTTCAAGAGATCGACGAAGAAGGCAGGAGCATTAGTTAATCCAGAGGGGATGACTAACCATTCAAAAAAACTATTCATTTGGAAGGGAGGACAAAAGGTCAAGCTCCATGAAGAAGATCGATGCAGAATTAAATTTTCTGCTCGGAGAAGAGGAGTGACTTCACCAAAACATCAGGATAATCCCGGAATATCGAGGTGAAGTCAAGACTACTAAGCTGATCATCAAGCAAAAAGATGGGAATTACCCTTGTTGTCTACTAGAGAACAGTTCGGGCTTTTGCAAAAGAAAACAACATCAAAACCGAGGATATAGAAATCTATAGTAAATCGATGCCTGTTGTAAAGGTGATTCACCCTTTTACAAATCATACGCAAGTTGGCGAGACCGCTGATGGGAGTAGACACACATAAGGATGAAATTGCCAATTGAGGTAGCAAGATGTGCTCAGTTTAGTTATAGAGATCAACAGAAATAGAGTTGTGGGATGCTCCGGTTTCATAATGAGGACGAATGGGAAAAGACAAGAACGGACTTTAGAACGAAGGTATAGTTCCAGAATTCAATAAGAATCCAAATCAAAGAGGATTCTACCAAAGAATTTCAAGCTTGAACGAAAACGATTCTATAATTAATTCAACTCGTTCTAGGGTATTACTACCCTATCTCTAATGAGCTTTTACTACATATGCTAAGTTTTTTCTAAACCAGAGCTTTGATACCAACTGTAATGACCTGGCATTTCAAACAATTCAAATCGACAATCATCCACTTATGTCAGACTTGAATTGCTCAAAACAACATATTGTTAATTTATATTTGGCAAAACTTAGCATATACAGTAAATAAAATCAATCATAGAATCACATACACAGAGTTATACAATAATAAGCAATGGAATATGAATAGTAGTCCATGAAGCTACTATGAAAAACATCAGAGTCTGAAACAAATACAACAATGAATCCCAAGTATACAGAAGTCATTAATACAAAATAAACTGAAATGTCGGAGCATAAACAACTGGAAATAACTGAAATAACTACAAATTTGAATAGATAGAGACAGATCTTCAAGCAAAGCTCCAAACTCCAAAGGTGAGTCTCAGATGTTGTGACACTTAATCTGACCCGAGCATAAAGCAAAACACAAAACACTCGAGTCAGGATTAACATTCTTATTTCAATAAATTCAACTCAAGTGAAATGTCAAATGAATTACAAAATAACTTAAAAGATGTTTGAGATTTCCATCCTCTAAGGATTCGTTAAACTATCTACATACATAGTACAATACGCTGCATATATAATGTCCATAGTACAGTAAACTATTAAAATAGTGTTAAGGAACTACCCATATCCCCCTTAACAGATTTTATATATTACCGTAGTCTATACAGTACCATAAGCTCCACCAAATTGTGGTATATCTAGAGGGCACTCCATAGGTACGGTACAAAACAAATTCGTAGAGGGCGCGATAAGGCATGTGACAAGGCACGTGAGGCAATGCCTAGCATAGGATTCTACCATTCTATGGATCCAGGCTGGTGGTAATGCATAGCAGCTACTACCGCCCACCTCAAGAAACACTCCAAAATCAAAGGTGCACCCAATCAAATCATAAAGTAATAGAATGGTATTGAAGAAATATGCCCGATCGGAGGAGCGGCCTCACTTGGCCCGGCATGGCTCCTGTTTTAGCCACATCAAGCTGACTCGCGGGAGTCAAGGCTGCGTTAATACCTCATACAGAATCATCGCCAAACCATCCTACTTCATTCTGGAATCTCCACCACGTGCACAGTTGTTAAAGTGATTTTTGGTATTGGTAGAGAGTATGGCAATATCTGATCCTGGTCCCTTTAACAACCAAACGCTTATTTAACACCATGGTCATTTATAAAATCACTTTTGTAATCATTTCAAACGTTTCATATTTCATATCAAATATCATATTCATTTCAGAAAAATTATTACTTTCAGAATCTTATTCAATTTAAATTATAACTATAATTCCCTTTTAAAATCATAGCCATAAATAGGTTGAACCATTATATCTAAGTATTCGCATTTAAATCCATTAAATCTAAATCATAACTGTTCCAACTTACACAGTTTAAATATTGAAATAGTATATTTATTGAAATAGTTATAAATTAAATAGTTTATATTCAAAAATATTAGTTTATATATTAAATTAGTTATAATAAGAATTATTTCCTCCAATTTCACAAATCAACTTTTAGTTCCAAATTCAATTTAGTTCAATCTCAATTCAAATTCTCATCAAAACCATTTTAATTTCTCGATTTTAAATCCAGATTTAAACTACAAATTTAAAACATTTCAAATTCAAAACGTATCAAAGTTTAAATATTCAAACAATTTACAATAACTCAATTTGATAAATTTCATTTACATTTTAAAATTTCAACTTTAAATATATTTAAATTTGAAATATTAACTTAAACATTTTAAATAACATTCAAATAAAATATACAAAATTACAAATTTAAATCGAAATTAAATATTCAATTTTCATTTTACTTAAAGTTGAAAATATTCATTTAATCACTTTTAATCAAAATCAAATTATCAAGTTATAAAATCATATCTTTAAACCTTAAAATCATTAATTTCAAATCAATTCTTATATAAATTCGATTCTTAAACAAATAAAATTTCAAGCCTACTTTTACTTATCTTTCCAATCTTTATACTTAAGTTATTACAAAATCTATTTTATAATATTAACACAAATTGTAAATAAATATTAAAACATATTATATATATAAATATATTTGTTAAATTAAATTCTTATTAAATTTTATTGTATTAATTATTATTAAATTAAATCTTATTTTTGCTAATATATGGTATAAAATCTTATTTTATATATTTAAAAATAATAAAATTACAAGTAAAATCTGAAGTTAATATATTCAAAACTAATTTATAAATTTAAAATTTCCAAACATATAAATTACAATCTAAATTTTATAAACCGAAATATCGTTATATTATATTTAAAAATCAATATTTACTAAAACCTATATATTTCCTTTCAAAATTTTGGAAATAATTTTTCAAAATAGACTAATGGTGTCCGAATGTAATTTTCTGTCCTATGGTCAAGTGATGCAGGTATTTATCATTTCAATCCGTAATAATTTGAATTTACGGGTATATATCATTTCAACCTGCAATCCTAATCAATGAAAATCGCTTGGGTTAACTATTTCAACCAATAATGATTTTCTCCTGATCTATAAGATTGTTCGGTTATGTATCATTTCAACCCATAGGGAATTTCAAGGAACTTGCAGAGTGAGATCAATAAAATAATAATTTACAAAAACATAATATATCAATTGAGAAGCATATATCACAGTCAATAATTTAAATATATATTTAACAGGTCATGGTGTCATATGTCATACGTAAACAATTTCAGATAATGGCATATCGTATTTAACAATTAAATAACTAACAATTTCAAATTTAAAACATATTTCAATCATATTTCATGTGAATTAAATTTACTAAATATAAGGATGTTCATCATGAGTGATTGCTCACCTTTCGAGGCTAGAGAATAACAAGGGCGAAAATGATGACACAAACATAGATATGGACACGAGTAAAGCAAATCAAAAGCTGCTGAGCTTTCCGGACAGCGACGAAAAAACAACAAACTGGACAGTGACAAAGCAAGATCATGAATTAATGGAAAACAAATATACATTATATTTAAAATTTAATACTCAATTTAAAAACAGGTATCAAAATAAAATCTTTACGCGCGCGAACACACATACACACACACACACACACACATATATATATATTTAAAAATCAATATTGAATTTTAACCTCATGTTAAAAATAAAATCTTTATATATATTCTTTTTCAAATCCCATTTTTTCTTAAAACCCATACCACAATCATTATATATTATATTTATTTCTAAAATTTCAATTAAGTATTTTAATATATTTTATACATATAAGAATTATTACAAAATCTATTTTGAAATGATGATATACATTGTAAATAAACATTTAAAACACATAATATATAACATATAAGATAAACGTTTAGAACACATAACATATAAATAATTACTTTAAGAATCAGTATTACTATAACATATATACAAAGCAGGACAGCCATGATGCAAATCTTTGGAAAGCTTATGTATATAACTTACATGTTACTATTATATATATGTATGTATGTATATAAATAGAAAAATCAAGATATAAACAAGGGAAACATATAAATATAAAACAAGGGAATCCAAAATATAAATAACTTATATATAATATATAGTATATATACTACACATAACAAGAGAAGATGTAGGTGCTCGAGCTTGGAAAGCGGCAAGGGAGGGGTCTGATGTAGGCTTGTTTGCGGATAATAGGTTGTGGATCTGGTCGGAGAAGAGGATGAGGCAGAGAGTAGCTGGGTTCAGGGTTTGTGTGAGCTGATGACAAGGCGATGGACTGTGAAGGGTTTCAGGTGAGCAGATCGCGGCCAAGGGAAAGAGGAGAGGTGGTCAGAGATAAAAGGAAGCGTGTGGCATGGGTTGTGCAGTGGCCAGTTGGTCCAAGGTGGTGGAAGGAGGGTGTAGATCTGGCGGTGGCGGAGCTACTGTATATGGCGAGCGGTGGTGGGTGTGGTTGGATAGGCTCGGCTATGGAAGAGGCTTGGGTAGTTGGCCGAGTGGGCAGAGGCCGCAGCAACACGGTGGTGGAGATGTGGACAACCTGCTAGGTTTCGGTGGTGGCGAGGTGAGAGGTCGAAGGCCAGATGTTGGGCGGAGCTATGCTCAGTGAGGAGAAACTTGGAGAGGTAGAGGTTGGGTAGGCGGTGCTTACGTGCGGGTCTAGGGAAAATGGTTTGGCATTGGGAAGATGGAATGGTGGCTTCGGTTATTGGTAGAGCTCGGTGATGACGGGTTGTGGTAATTTGGCTAATAAACTATTTAAGAGCAAACATAACAGGTTTTGGAAATATAAAACTTTGTATAATAATAAAATATTTTATTTGTAAAGTAAAAATGGGAAGAGGAGAAAGTAGAGAGGAAGAAAATGGAATAGAGAAAAAGTGAACAGAAATGAAGAAGCTGGAAGAAAATGTGTAACGACCTGGTATTCCGAACCATTTGCATCAGCGCATGTCAGACTTGAATTGCTCAAAGGAACAGATTGTTATTTATATATTTGGAAAAACTCGGCATATATAATAAATCAATCAATCACAGAATCACAGGCATAGAGTAATATAACAATAAGTAGCGGAATAGATAAATAGTAGTTCATGAAATTATTATATTAAAACAGAGTTGAAATAAATACAACAGAATATCTCAAATATAATGTAGTCTCGAATACAAACAGATGACAAATCTGAACAAAACAACTAGATAGTTGAAAGCTGAATAGATATAGATGGATCTCCAAGTGAAGCTCCAACTCCAAAGGTGAGCCTCAAATGCTGTGACACTCAGTCTGACCCGAGCATAAAGCAAAACAAAACACTTGAGTCAGGATTAGCATTCTTATATAGTAAATTCAACTCAAGTGAAATGCCAACTAAAATACAAATAACTTAAAGGTTGTTTGGGATTTCCATCCTCTAAGGATCCATGGAACTATCTTTTGTGTACTAATATGTGCTATTGTAATATGTCAATAGTAAAGTAAAAGTATTAAAATGGCATTAAGGCTTTATCCATATCCCACTTAACACATTTTATATATTCCCGTAGTCTATACAATGCCATACGCTCCACCAAACCGGTGGTTTACCCAGTGGACACCACATAGTTACAGTACAAAACAAACTCGTAGAAGGCGCTCTAGGGCATGTGAACACGGCACTCGAGGCAATGCTAGGGTAGATTTACCAATTGTAGAACTGGGCTGGTGGTAACGCATAGCAGCTACAACCGCTCACCTGGAACACACTCCCATAATCAAAGGTGCATCCAATCAAATCACAATTGCAATAGAATGGTATTGAAGAAGGATGTCCGATTGGAGGAATGACCACTCTTGGCCTAGGTATAGCTGATGTTTTAGTCACATCTAAGCTGACTCACGGGAGTCAGGGTCACGTCATACCTTATACAGAAATCGTTCGCCCAACCATCCTACTTCATTTCTGGAATGTCTACCACATACACAGTTGTTAAATTGGTTTTTGGTATTGGCAGAGAGTGTGAAAATATATGATCCCGGTCTCTTTAACAACCAAACGATTATTTCACACCATGGTTATTTCAATTCAAATAGTTCATGCTTCATATCAAAATATCATATTCAATTCAAACCGTATAAGTTCGATATCATTATTCACTTTAAAAATATTCATTTCCAGAATCGTAACACTTTCAAATTTATAACACTTTCGAAATCATAGCACTTCTTGAATCATAACACTTTGAAACCATAACACTTTTGAAACCATAACACTTTGGAAATCATAACACTTCCGACTTAAACAGTTTTGATATTGAAAAAAAGTACATATATTAAATATTTATAAATTAAAAATAGTTTATACATTAAAATAATTTATATACTAAAATAGTTTATACATATTAAATATACTTTGTATAATGAAATAGTTTCCTCCAATTTGTCAAACCGATTCAAATCAGCTTAAATTCCAAAATTTCAATGTAAATCAATTCCATTTTAACCATTTCAAATTAAAGGTCAAAGATTCAATTCAAATTCTCAATAAACTATTTCAATTCTTATCAATTTCAAATCTATAGTTTGAACTATCACTTCAATTCCAATAAGATTCAAGTTTAAATATTCAACATTTACAATATAAATTTCATTTATATTTCAACATTTAACTTTAATTTTTTCTCAAATTGGAAAGTATTCACTTAATCGTTTTAATAACAATTATTTAAAATCCCAATTTATAACTTTAAATCAATATTAATATTCAATCTCAATTTTCTTTAAAATTGAGAATATTCAATTAATCACCTTTTCTCTAATCAAGTTACCAATCATAATTTCAAAATCTCAAAAGTCAATAAGTTCAAATAAATTCTTATTTAAAGTCAATTATTAACCAATTTAAATTCCAAGTCAACATTAATTTATCATCCATCCTTTATTATTAAAGTTATAAAATCTATTTTTAAAATATTAATATAAATTTAAGTAAATACTTAAACATATTATATACTAATTAAATTAAATTTTTATTAAATTATATCTTATTATTAAATGTATATTTTATATTAGATATTATTTTATATATTTTTAAAATAATAAAATTACAAGTAAGATCTTAAAAATTTATATTTTTCAAACTAACTTACAAATAAAATTTCCAAAACATATTCTTTTAAAAATCTAAATTTTGTACATATATAAAAATAGCATATACATATTATATTTTAAGAATAAGTATTTATTAAAACCCATATATTTTCTTTCAAACTCATTTTGAAAATATAGACCAACAGCGTCTGCATATAATTTTCTATCCTATGGTCAAGTGATACGAATATTTATCATTTCAATCCGTAATTTAATTATTTACGGGTATATATCATTTTAACCAACAATCCTAAAATTTCAAAATCAATGAAAATCGCTTGGGTTTATCATTTCAACCCATAACAAATTTCCCCTATTCAATAAACCGTTTGGGCATGTATCATTTCAACCCATAGGGAATTCAAAATTAATAGGGAACTTGCATAGCGAGAAAAATTATGATAATAATATCAAAAACAAGCATATGTCGTCAGTGATAAATAAAATAAAATATACACAATAGGGTATGGTGTCATATATCACAGGAGAACAATTGCAGATAATTGCATATCATATTTAACAATTAAATAGCTAGCAAATTTAAATTTAACAGCATATTTCAATTGTCGTTTCAAGTGAAATCAAATTTACTAACTATAAGAATGTTAATCGTGAGTGATTGCTCAACTTTCTAGGATAGAGAGATTTGACAATGAAATGGGTTATGAATCCAAGCAGGAATTTCCATAGCAAAGCAAGATGGACACGAATCCGACGAACAAAACCGATAAATTAGAATCGATGAGAATAAATCAAATTAGCCTGATATAAACGGAAATATATATATAATTAAAAATCATTATCAAAAATCAATCTTTATAAGCATATAAAAGTCAATATTAAACATATTAACATAAATCTATATAAATTCGAAGCTTTGCAAAACTGCCATTCATCTAAAACTTTCATATAACACAGGCAATATAGTTTATAAAACTATAATATAACAATCAAAAAATTTAATAAATACATAACATAAAGTGTAAAAATAGATGATACATATTCATTTCAAAATACTAACACACTTTATATTTAAAAAATATACTTTGATATACAAACTCCTATATATCACATTCTTCCCACTCACAGTATCAATATATTAGTATATAAAAACAAAACATATATATAATACCTTTTATACTTTAATACTATAAACTCATATATTATATACCTTGATATATCTTCATATATATGTATATCTTCATTTACATACATATTATATATTTAAGCTAGTATAAACAAATGAATGTACTTTTATATATTACGTCTTAAAAAGTCAAATCTAAGCACGCAAATATCAACTATAATAAAACTTATAAATTGTACTATACCCGAAACGTACATATATATACATCATATATATTGAAGAGCGAGCATG
This sequence comes from Allium cepa, assembly GCA_030765085.1. NCBI lineage: Eukaryota > Viridiplantae > Streptophyta > Magnoliopsida > Asparagales > Amaryllidaceae > Allium > Allium cepa. Next base: position 506,877,254 of record CM060929.1, read on the forward strand.
CTCGGTGGTGCAAGATAATAGAGAGAAGCGAGTGGATTGTCGGGAAGCGAACTGGTGGTTGTTGAGGCGAGGAGGGGAGATGGAGGTTAGGTCGGCAAATAGGGGTTATGGGCTACTAGTGCTAAAGTCGAGAGGAAGGCACGGTAGGCTTTTATGGCGTGGGTTCAGTGGTGGGCTCATGGAGGGGTTGGAGGAAGAGAAACTGTCAAAGAAGATGGAGGTGGTGAGGCCGGTCAGTGGATGGAACGATGAGGAGGGGTGGTCACTGGGTCTTTCAGCCATGACAGGGCGGTGATTGTTGAAGCAACGGTTGTCAGACTACATGTACACGAACATGGGAAGTTGTCGACTTCTAGGAGGAGATGATGGGTTATTGGGTTTGTTCGGTGTTATAGGAAAAGGCACCTGCTATGCATTGAGGTCGGACGTGGAGGGTGGAAGGAAATGTGATCAGCACGACAAATCTGGGAAGAGGGGCCCACACATGGATTTAGTTTCACGAAATGAAGATGGAAGGAAGAAACGAAATTTGAATCAAATTGCACAACAAAATAAATTTCCATATTATCTGATGAAAATCTGACATTTGCTATGTTTAAATAGACGCATACCAAATATCAAATTTTAGTTTCCAAATTCAATTATTTAAAATTTCATAAAATTCAGTTAATTATTTTATTAAAATCGTTAAAATTTAAGGGTCGTTACATTCTCTCCCATTCAAAACTTTTCGTCCCCGAAAAGGAACAAAATAGGAGAATAGCAACAACCAGAAGAAAAGATATATTTGAAATACACAGTATTAGATACAACAATAAATTTTAAAGCCATATAAATTTTATTTGTTTTAAAATTGATTAATTTTTAGCAAATTTGGTGTCAATCCATTTTAGTTAAATCAATAATGTTCATTTATGTCACGACCCGAACTCGATGTCCGACAACAACATCAAATTCGTATCGTCGGAACTTGCAACAACATTAGATGATAAATAACACAGCAGAAATCAAAAATGATATCACTGATACAACATGAATACAATATCCAATACATAGATTTGATACAATGATAATCATCAACATCAGAGAATACAACACAAAATACAATGAAACACGATACAATAAAAGATAAGTCTTCACAGAATCCAATACTGCAACTCTGATCCAAAAGCTCCAAAGACAACGTTCCAAACTCCAAGCTCGATCCACCATTAAGTTTTGCACCAAGATGAGCAAATCCAGTCGTGGGCTCCAAAGACTCCAAAATGTATCAAATAGAAAGCCGAAGGCTACCAAAACGATATCTACTACCTGAGGTGGCCTTCGGCTTTCTATTTGATACATTTTGGAGTCTTTGGAGCCCACGACTGGATTTGCTCATCTTGGTGCAAAACTTGATGATGGATCGAGCTTGGAGTTTGGAACTTTGTCTTTGGAGGTTTTGGATAAGAGTTGCAGTATTGGATTCTGTGAAGACTTATCTTTTATTGTATCGTGTTCCGCTGTATTTTGTGTTGTATTCTCTGATGTTAATGATTATCATTGTATCAAATCGATGTATTGCATATTATATTCATGTTTTATCAGTGATATCATTTTTTATATATGCTGTGTTATTTATCATCTAATGTTGTTGCAAGCTCCGGCGATACGAATTTGATGTTGTTGTCGGACATCGAGTTCGGGTCATGACAGTTTGTATCAGAGCATTTGGTTAAGCGACAACCTTGGCTCTGTTGGGTGTTACTCATTAGAGATAGAGTCAGTAGTACTCTAGAATGAGTTTGAGTGTAATAATAGATATGAGCGCGTATTTTTTAGTGAATATAAAAATTGTTTTATACTGTGATGATTGGTTTGTTGAGTGATATATGGATTCTGGTCGGTATAGTCCGTACAACTCTATTGATAGGGATCTATAAACGCTTGTACAGAACAATTCGACAAGATATTGTTTTAAAATCGGGTAAATGAAATAATTTTACCCAAAGCTATTTTTTATATAAAAGGAAATAGTTTTTGTAAATTATTATAGTATATGGGTGCTTGTTTGTTAGGAAATGATAATATTAAATTACTATCATTGAAATTGAATAAGAAATTGAAATCATAATCAAAAGTTTAGAAATAAAATCCATATACTAACGAAATTTGAGAATGTAAATTATAAATGTGATTTATAATTTGAAGTAAAATTCCAAGGAATATTTGGAAATGTTTTTGAAAGGATTTGAGAATTTGGAAATTTGGAAAAAGATTAAATTCCATTGAGTTTGAAAATGATTTTCAAAGGTTTTGGAAAAATGTTTTGAAGGGGTAAAAGCTCTAAACTCTTTTCGGTCGCTGGAAAATAACTTCGGTGATGACTGCAACATCATCGATGTTCATTTTCGGGTTTCCAAAAGAGGAATTGCTACCAATTTGTTTTAAATGGAAGTTGTTTGGAAAATTTGGATTTGGTTTTGGAAATTCAAAAGAAAATTTGAATTGATTTCAAAAATGAATTTTGAAAGGTTGAAAAGACTGTGGAATGTTATATAAAATATCTATGGAATATCATTAAGTTTGATAACTTGTAAAGTTTAAGGTTGTTAAAGTAAAATCTAACTTAAAGAGAAATTAGAAAAAGGTAAATGTGGAAACAAAATAAGTTGGAAGGAAAATTTAAATCAAGTGGAATTGGTATTATATATGTATTTGGAGTTGTTGATTTCCCGCATTATATAGCGGATGAGACCCTATTGCACCGCATAATAGCGGATGATATAGTATTAATCCCATATACCGCGATATTCCACCTTGAAGTGGAATGGGTATTTAATTGTTGTGCTAACGTCTGTGGATGCAGGGAAACAGGTTGGAGGGATCCAACTGGATTCCTCAAATATTTAATTTGTTTCGTATGTTGTATGTTGATTATTTTTAATTCGTGTGACTATTTGTGATTGAAACCGTTGAAGGCTGTAATTTGACCGAATATATTTTCGGTATCGTAGGATACCAGAAATAAGTAAAAATTTGATTTTGAAATTTGGGTAGAAAATTTATAATAAATTCACTCAAAGGAATCGGGTGAATTTTAAAAAGAAGGAAGTTTAAATAGATAAAGTTTTATCTTTGAAAACTTATTGAATAAATTCCAAAAATATGGAAAAATATTTAATAAAGGAATTTCGAGTAATGTTGTTTAATAGTTGAAGGATTTATTTAAGATAATTATTTAAAATAATTGAAAGAGATAAAGAAATTTATTTCAAAATAAAATAAACTTAGAAATTTAATTTGGAGTTGAAATTAATTTTAGAAATCGATTCGGGAGTTAGTTTGGAGTTAGAATAAATCTTAGGAATCGATTTGGAAATTTGGTTAGGTGTTTTGGAAATAACTTGGAAAATCATTGATTTGATAATGGAAAATTAATTTGGGAAATCAAATTGGAATTTGATTTTGTGTTTGAAATAAACTAGAAATCAATTTGGGATTTGACGGGGTTTGAAGATGATATTTGGGAATCGATTTAAAATTCATAGATCAGTTGGTATTTGGAAATGTAAATTCACAACGGGAACTTGTGAAGAAAAGGGAAATTGTTTAAAAATAAATACTGGTTTATTTGTAAAGTGTGGAAAGAAATTTACAAATTGGAATGTAAATTAAAATAAATCGAGAAGATTTATTAATTTATTTGAATGGACCATTTTGTAATAGGAAAAGAATTCTTCCCCGGAAAGCCGAGTATATTTTTAATAGCTTTTGAATAAAATTTAAAAAATTTAGATATGGTTTTAAAATAATATTGTTGGAGAAATTAGTTTGGAAATTGTTTTAAAGTAAAAATTTATTTAATTAATTATATAAGGGATTACTTTAAAGATTTAAATTGATATTTGATTTGGAAGATAGTTATTTAAATATTTATACTCTATCTACAAATTTTATTTTAAATTTAGTTTTGGACTTGAATTTTTATGCGAGATATTAGTATAATATTTTTCATAACTAACATTTAACCAAATATTCTAAAATAGTTTATTTTAAATATTTTCCTAGTATATTTTGAATAAGTATTTTATATTATTTTAAAATATTTGAAATCGGCAGATTTTCAGTAGAAATGAATAAATATTTGAAAATGTTTTAACGAAGAAAATTGATTTGGAATTTATTTTCAAAGGATTGAAGTGAGAAAAAAATTGATTTGAATTTATTTTCAAAGTGTTGAAAAGTAAAATTTTATCTTGCGAAGATATATTGAAAATAATAATAATTTGGGGAAAATTATTTGAAATCCAGCAACTGTTGTGAATGATGATGGATAGTTAAATAACCAACTATCAATATTGGCCTTAATCGGCATTTGAATGTCGATGCGACCGGGAGTCGAATTCCAAATGGATATTTGAGATCCACATCGAACCTTTGTAATTGTGATGGATCTTTTGTTTAAAAGATCAAAGTGAAATTGTTGTGATTTGTTTGAATCTGAATGAACACTTATTTTTTTAAAATAAGCGCTCGTTATTCGGATTAGCCGGTAGAGGACCTTGTGTCATAAAACCCATTCCGAATAACGATACGACGAAATGGGATTGCATTTAAAGATGGTGTTGAAGACCAGGTATTTTCGAAAGCGAAAGGATTACCTGTTGAATGTCTCTGCACCGGGTTGCTCCGGTATAGAGATTTTATCACCCTTTGTGATGGGGATTCCGGACGTGATTAGTGAATATCGGATTGCAAGGGCTTCTTTGGAAGTGCCTTCGATTCCGTTCGATCCCGGAATGGACTTGTATGGATGTGTGTATGACGTTACACTTTGAGATGTAAAGCTGGTTTCTATCAAATACATTTCTGTTGGTGGCGAAGAATTTATTCTCTTAGCTTAACACGCTTCTCTGAGACGTACGAGCTCAGAGGTTATGTAGTTGATGGTTACTAGTGATACATTCCCAAATTGGTAATGTGTCATACGAAGTGCTTCTGATCATTTGTTGATCGAAGCATGGCTTTTTGTGAAAAGCGTAGCTTTGTGGACGAGACTTCGTCGAGCCTCACACCCTGGAATGGTCAAAATAGGAAGGATGCGGCAAGATTATAAGGGGTAGCGCCCCTTAGAGTATGTGCATTTCCTTCTGGATAGAAGTGTTATTATGGTATGGAGCCCAGATATTTAACTTATGTGGATATCGCAAATATATGTTACTTCGTGATTATTATTGTTGAGGATCCTCGGATAAAGGTTGTTTACAACCGGAGGATGGCATACTCATGTAGTAGTTACCTATTTTTGCAGAGGTAACCGGCCTTGTGTTGGCAGAGATCCGGTTAGGTTCTCGGGGCGTCCACCCAGAGGCATACCCATGTGGCAATAGGAAGTTCCTTGGCCTGACCATTTGTTGGAAATGCAAATCCCAATACGAACCTAGTACCGTTTTAGTTGTAGAACTTGCCATTTAACATGGTAGCTATAGTAGGCATACTATAATGGTACGTATGCTGGCTAAGATTAATATTATACTTTCGAAAATATTTTCACACTATGCACTAATAATAATATTTAAAGTGTTTTCTCGTATTAAGCATTTTTAACTGTCATAAGGAGAAATCTCCTCCAAGTCTGCGTTTGCATTGTGTGTGTGGCGGGAGGCCTTATGGTAGTTTCATCTTCAAAAAGCATAGCGGATTTATTATAAATTCCTTTGTTTTTCTTTTGTAAAAGAATAAATATTTTTAAGATCTCACACCAATCCCATGACTGACCTGGAGTTTATTGTTCCCTTTCTAAACTCTGGGTGCCCATAATTTTCCACACGGGCAGCCTAGAGTCAGGTTTCAGTTATTCGGGAGCGAAGTCAGAAAAGAGTTGCTATGGAGATCAGAAGTTGAAGCTGGATGGCGAGAAGTATCTCTTTACTATGTAGTGTCTGTTGCGTGTGGTTAGTGCAAGTTAGTTTTTATACGGTCAAGTTATAATAATTATCAGTGATGTATGATGTCGTTGTAAACTCTGATGTTGTATTGTATTAACAGTGATGAGTCTTTGATTTAAAGATTATTCGTTTATCTATTATATATTGTTCCGCTGCGAAATGTGAGATTCTTTTATTGTTTCTGTTCTTATTCTATCTTCTTATTCTTTAACCCTAACGTTCGGTTTTCCGGCATTCTACTGTGCGACATTTGATACAGTAGACGTATAAATGTCGACTTTCGGGCGTCGAAAAATCGGGTTGTTACAATTTATATATATTTTATTGATTTTCAATTCAAGCTATTTTCATTCAATTTGATTTGTTTTAATTTATTGATACTTGTTACAAAATTTCTTTCAAAACCAAATTTATTTTATTTAACTCGTTTATTAAATTTATTTATCTACAGTTGAGCTGATTCCGCTAGGAATTCAATTTCAACTATTCTTAAGTCCATATTTATTTACTTAAATAGCATTATCCTTTTCTTTATTTACTTCATTTCACTTAACATGTTTTGCAACATATATTAAGTGCATAAACATTTATTATAACCATATTTTATTCAATAAATTAATTCTTTTTCATTTTATTATTAAATTTATTAACTATAAATTCCCTTATCAGAAATTTTTTTGCACAATTTATTTCTTACATCTTATATTTTATACTATTCAAATACATATTCTTATTGCATTTAAACCTTTGAATATTTTAGGTAAGTTATTTATAATAATTTTATTAATGAAAATTTAATTTGAACAATTTGTTACCTAGGTTTTCTGTTATATAACCTTCTGTTGCAAATCCATCTTAACATTTCAACTTTTTTAAATAATTCAGGTAAGCTATAACTGTTTCTAAAAATGCAATTGAGTATTATACAAATAAATTTTATCCTAGTTCAACTTATTCAAGTTATTTTAACTTCTAATTTAAATTTTTAAACACCTCCAATATTTCAAATTTTTTGATTTATTTCAATAGTTGAAAACGCTACTTAACATAGAATTTTAGAATTAAATTTCCGGTTCCACTTCCCACCATTTTGAAATATATATATATATTGTGAATCAAATCATATTCAAGAAATTCAAATCAAATTCCTTTTCCAAAAAAAAAGTGTAGCAAAGCTACTAAATGGTTTCTTCGCTCTGAGACTCGAAAATGAATGTCGATGATGCTGCAGTCATCACTGAAATTATTTTCCAACGACAAGAGAGGAGAGTACTGATTTTCCTCTTTTAAAATTATTTGAAACAATTTCCATGCGAAAATACTTTCAAATAATATATTCCAAAACTTTAAAAACCAAATTTTTGAATAGTACTGGAAATTAAATTCTCAAATCTTTAACTTAAATTCATTTCATTTCAAATAAAATTTATAAACCATGTTTTAAAATTTCACTTCTTACAACATACAACGATTGTTAATGGTTTAGAAATGTTGACAAAACATAAATGATAATCTAGTATTATCATTTCTAACAACTAATTCATTTAACTATCAAATTTTAGAAATTTATACTTTTACATATATATAATATAATCATACATACAATTATTTCATTTACCAATTTAGAAAATAGTATTGTGTCAGTTGGCTCTGTTAAAGTGTTTTAGAATTTCTATCGATATCGTTGGCAAGATGAATTAATCGAAATTCCAAATCAAACTTAACAACTCAGACAACACAATATAAAATATTTTTACATATATACAAATACACTCCCTAACACGATGATTCAAGAATGGATCATAGAACAAGGATAGAGATTGAAATTTAGAGGGACCCAAATCGAAAAAAATTCTAAATGAGAAGATAGACTCAAAAGGGAGATAAGACAATTAAGCCACAAAAGAGAAAGGATTGATAGACTTAATTAATCATGGGCGACCTTAACTGTATCAATCGAGATTTTAGGAATAAGATCAATGTGGAATTCAATTTCCCGCTTAAATGGGAGAGACGAAGTGACTTCACCAAACATCAGGATAATCCCTGACTATCGGGTTAGAGTCAAGATCCCTAGGCTAAGAATCAAGTGAGAAGATAAAACTGCCTGCAAAATCTGAACCAATCGACATTGGATCACAAGAAAATTTTTCGAATCGTCCACTAGAGAAGTGGTTCAGGCTATTCAAGAAATAACAACATCCAAGACTAAGGATGTAGAAATCTTCGGCGAATCGACGCTTGTTGTAAAGGAGTTTCACCCCTATACAAATCATATTTTGGTTGGCGGAACTGTCGTTGGGATTACGTACATAAAGAATTAAGTTGACAGTTGAGGTTTGCGACAACCCGGAAATTTTAGATATTTGAAATTGGATATTTAATTGATTTTAAATATTTAAAAGTTAGTTTCTAACTTGAATTCCAAATATTGCTATTTGTTGGATAATTTAAATATTGAATCAATAATTGGAAATTGGAAAATTTGTTAATTACGAGTTCCATGCTTGTTAAAAATAATTTGAAAGCTTGTAAAATTTATATTAATGATACTGAAGACAAGGAAAGCCTTAAATTTGAATTTAAAAGTGTTTTGCCCAGTTTTAAAAATATATTGTTTAAATTGAATTTAAAAAATAGCCTTCCGAGGCATAGTCCTGGAATTCAACAAAACCAGTTCCATTGGATCCGTAATAGTGTACTACTATCGGATTTCAATTTCCGTAGTGTTCGGAGTGATCATTTGGCCATATGGTAGATAAACGCGCTGAAATCTATATCGAAAATCTAATATAAATAAATGGGTCCAAAAAGCTATCTTCTCCATACGATCGAATTAGGACTTGAAACCTTTTCCATCGTGTTTGTAATAGTGGTATAACATTATAAACGCCTGGCGGGATGCCTCCATAGGAGCTCGAAATTGTGAGTTGCGTAAATTGAGACGATTTGAATTTGAATTTAAATTGAATGTATATGTATGTATGTATGTATGTATGTATATGTGTGTGTATATATATATATATATTCATGCAATCGACAAATTTAATCATGTTTCATCTTTTAGAACACGTGTCTACTACCTCCTTAAATCTCATACCAGATGTTCCTTTCCCCTCAACTAAAATCGAGTGGCCGAACATAGATTTTTATTAAATAAAATATAATAAAAATAAAATCAAGATCAGCTAAATCACGATTTCTTTTCTTCTTCTCAGATTCATTTTTGAATCACGCTGTTTATATAAAAAAATAAAGAATGGCGAATGGCATCGCAAGCTACCTTCATCGATTCGAAGTTCTTCTTCCATTTTGCTTTTGATATAAGGTCGATTTTCATAGATAAGGTGGGAGCTTCGCGGAGCGTGTCGCGAGTTCATCCTCGTCGAAGCCCTTCGCAGTTCAGATTTATCGCGAGTAAATCACGATTGGGGGCCGCGACTAGGTGACTGTAGTCATTCTCGGCACGATTCTGGAAGGAACATTGATAGCAGAGGCATGTGTGCTCTCGCGTGGGGTCGAAGTCACGGCATGTTCAGGTTGGGGTTCGAGGATAGCGAAAGTTCTGCAAGGCTAGGGTTTCAACTCAAGTTCGAGTTCGTTGGGTTGGCGATTTCTGTTTTCGATTTTTGGTTTGTTGTTTTTTTTCGAATTAGTGAATAAACTGTTGTAGATAGGATTTAATAAGATATTAAGCAGTGTTGTTTTGAATTTAATCTGATATATATACATAGGTTAAGAAAATATATATATTCAGACTTTAAACTTACTGGCTAACTTGAACATATATATATATATGGAAAACTTTAAATTTGTATATATAAGATTTTGAAAAGAAAATAGGAATTTTGAAGTGTTTAAAAGTTTAGATTTTTTTAAAAAAATCTATATAGACTATTTTTTTTAAATATATATGTAGTTTCATTGAAAAATAAATATACATGCACACATTTTTATTTACTAGTTTATTTTAAAAAATGTGTGTTTAAGGTGAATAATTTAGATAATAAACTTATTTAATTATTTAGTCACTTAAAAGTAATTTATTAATAGTAAATTAGTTCTAATTAAATAATTAGTTGATTAAAGTTGTTTAAATACTAATTGATCATTCGATTAGTTCAGATGTTAATAAAATCATATAATCTAATGCTTATACAAGGTCAAAATCTGAAAAGAAGCAAGCCGGATTGGAAATGGGTTGCATGCATAATCAAAGGTGAGTTAATCTCACTCATTTGGGTTACCAATAAAATTTAAATTGTTTGGCTGTTTGTTTGAATTGATAATTTATTATCAGCTTAGATGTGATATGCTATAGTGTGTGTGTGTGTATTAGAGTGATTGATTTCCCACACTATATAGCGGATGAGACCCTATGTGTCCCGCATAATAGCGGATGACCCCATATACCATGATATTCCTCCTCGAAGTGGAATTGGTATTTTTATATTGTGCTAACGTCTGTGGATGTAGGGAAACAGGTTGGAGGGATCCAACTGGATTCCTCAAAATTTTAGATTGTTTAATATTCTATGATATGGTATATTTGATTATCTGTGATAAATTATATTGGTAATTGAAAATATTGGATGCTATGGTTTGATTGAATATATTTAGGAATACCGAGTTATCAAAAATATATAGAATGGATTTTTGAAGGGAAGTAAAAGAGAGAATTCTTAAGTAAATAATTATAGTGGTTTGGATAATAAATTGAAAAAGGGTAAAAGTTGATTTTTTTTTTAATTTCAAATAAATAAATTCCAAAGTATGGGAAAGGAGATTTTTGAATAAACGGGAATAAATGATTTTTTTTAAAACTTAAGTGATATTGTTTAAAGGAATCAAAGATTTATTTTTCAATTCAGGATTTAAATTGTTTAGGAAAAGTAAAAGAAGAATTTTGAAATAAATATGAAACTGGTAGTTTCAATTTAAGTAAGATTTTTAAATCATAATAAAGAAGTTAAATTTGAAATTAATGGGTTTTGAAATAAAATTGAGTAAGTAAAGGAATTTATTTTAAAATGGTGTAAAATCTGAAAATCGATTTGGAAATTGATTTAGAGTTGAAATTGTGTTTTAAAAGGAGATGAGTCTATGGAATTTATAATCTGGATTTATAGAGTGAAATAAGATATCAGTGGATACTTGGAAGTGTAAATTCATGATGGGAATTTATAAAGGAATTCGTAATTTGTTTTAAAAATAAATAGTGGGTTATTTTTAAAGGTGTGAAAGAGAAGTGTATTTTCCTAAAAAGCCAAGTACGTTTTCAAAGCAGATTTTTAGGTATAAGTTAAAAGTTTTAATGTTGTTCAGAGGAATGTTTTTAAGAAATTATTATTTAAGTTGTTAAAATTTTAAAGGTAAATATTTATTTAAATTAGTTATAGTGGTAATTATTTAAAAAGGTCAATTGGTGTTATGTTTTAAAAAGATAATTATTAATATTTATATTTTATAAAATAGTTTTATTCTAAAGATAGTTTGGTTAAAGTTTTATTTGAAAACTTGTATAGAATTTCGTAACCCTTATTTTAAAATTTGGTTTGGCTTAACTTTTATTTTAAAAATTATTTATATTTGATAAAGTAGTTTTATTTTTAATTTTTTTTTAAAAGTGTATATTTTTGGATAAAGAGTTTAAATAGTTTTAATTTAAATGTTTTAAAGTATATTTTAGAATAAAGTGATTTAAATTATTTTAAAATTGCTAGCACTATTGGAAGACCTATTGCAATGGATGAACATACTAAAAGTAGGAGCAGAATAGCCTTTGCCAGAATGCTTATTGAAGTGGATGCGTCCTTTAAATTTGAAAAAGAAGTGCAAATTAAACTGCCTAAAGGTGATTGTGTTATGCAAAATGTTGAATATGAATTTATACCTCCAGTTTGTCATAACTGTGTATGTTTTGGTCATGTGGATAATGAGTGCCCTATATCATTTACGCAAAAATGGATACCAAAGTCTACATCTAATAATCATGAGACTAATAGCATGGGTATTATTACAGAGGATAATACAAATTAGCAGACTTTTTATATCAGTTCAGAAGGAGTAATGCATCACAATGCAGAAGTTATTACAATTGATGAGTCCAATGTTCAAGATCATACAACATATGACAAAGCTTTCAGTAAACTAAATACTAATAATTCAAATAAAGGTAATGATGTTTCTCCATCAGATACAAATGCTCTGAATATTGAGACAGTTCAGAAGTCTTCAAAGGAGCCTGCAGTTGCAATTGCAGCCTCGCCATCAACTGTTGTAGAAGAATGTGTAGTATCTGGTTTACCTCCACAAACCAGCATGGCTGCTATAATTGCAAAGGGACCCTCTGCTCACCTTTCTGATATGTCTCATATCCAAAACATTGAAGGAGGACCACCTATGAGTTCCATTACTCTGGATCCAACTGTTTTGACGTCATCGACAAAAGCCTCGGTCACTTTATCATCATCAGAGAAATATTGCAGCAGGGAGTTGTTAAATCATACTGAACCTGTCTTAAATAATTTAAATTCTCAAGTTTCTGATCTAACAACTGTAGTGTTTAATACTTTTCAGGTGCAGAAAGACATGAAAGACTCAAACGTGGATGAATCTTCTCTATCTCAATCATGTATCAAACCCGTATACCCTTCAACTGATAATCCACCCAATAATATGCCTAAAAACCTCACATCCATTAACCCTGAATTTAAAAAAGAAATTGCAGAAATGAAAGGCAAGAATTTTCAAGAAAAGAAAAAGAACAAAGTGATCCATGAAAGTGTGACTCCCACTATAAGGACCAGGAGTCAAGCAAGTTCATCCAAATAATGTCTATCTTGTGTTGGAATGTGCGGGGTCTTAACAAGGCAGCACATGTTTTGGAGGTAAAAAATATCGTGTTCTCACAAAAACCTTCCATGTTTTGCTTAGTTGAAAATAAATTGAGAAGCAATAAATTACAGCTATATATGGAATCTTGGGGAAGTAAATGGACATGCATAAATAACATTGAGTATCATCACAAGTGCAGAATTCTTATTATGATTAATTCAGATATTTGGAGCAGTTATGTAATTTCTATGAGCAAACAACACATTACTTGTATGCTAAATAACACTGTAGGGGCCCAATGCATTGTTACTGTCAATTACGCATTAAATCTTGAATCTGAAAGGAAAAGTTTATGGAAACAACTGGAAAAGGAAGCTAACACTTTTATTACACCTTGGTGCATCATAGGAGATTTTAACCGTGTTAGGTTTTTGAAGGAAAAAATGGGAGGTAAAAAGTTGACAATCAGAAACATTCAGGAGCCTAACAATTTTATCAACTCTGCAGGGGTTAAAGAAATTAGTATTTCAGGGGTTAATTTTTCATGGAGATCAGGGCCTAACAAGAATATTGCTACAAAGATCGATAGAATTTTCTTCAACATTGAATGGATGAACATGTTCAAAAAATCTCATGCAAAATATTTAGATCTATCAACAAGTGATCATGTACCTATTATGTTCCACTTTAATTGCATTCAAACATATGAAGGTCCAAAACCCTTTAAATTCAAGAATCACTGGGTTATGTGTGAGGGGTATAAGGAAGCAGTTGAAAAAAGTTTTGTTTTCCCTGAAGGAAATCAGTTATTCAACCTTATTCATATGCAGAAAAACATCAAAAAAGAAATCAAAAAGTGGTGCAATGGAAAAAATGATTTACAGTCACAAATATTAAAATGCAAGCAAGAGGTCAACATTGCTCTACAGATATTAGAATCAGATCATAACTCCTTAAATGCACAAAATTTGCATGATGCTCAAATGAAACTGGCTAAAAGTATGGAGCTGTTAGCTATTGATAACAAACAAAAATCAAAATGTCAATGGATCAAGTGGGATGATAGTTGTTCTAAATATTTCTTTGCAAAACAAACAATCAGGAGATTTGTCAACAGTTGCCACAACATTGTAAAAGGAAATGGAGATGTAGTCAAAACACAAAAGGAAATGGAGGAAAAGGCTGTCAAGTATTTTTCCAACATATACAATAGAGGCAACATGATTAATTAGTTCCCTAAAATTATACCAAAAAGGAAATTAAATGAATGGGGAAAAATATTTCTTAATGCTGCATTTGACGAAAAAGAACTGAAAAGATCCATTTTCAGTGTGCATAATGATATTGCTCCTGGCTATGATGGTTTTAATGCCAAATTCTACAAAAGACATTGGAATGAATTAAAAAAACCACTTTTGGAAGCTATGCAGACTTCCTTTGACAATGGCAGAATAGTGAGAGAAATTAATCACACCATTATCTCCTTAATCCCTAAAGTTAAAACCCCTGAATCTGTTTCAGATTTTAGACCCATAGCCTGTTGTTCCATGCTGTATAAAATCCTATCTAAAATGTTATGTGACAGAATGAAGTTTGTGCTTGGAGAATTGATATCTGATAATCAAACAGCCTACTTACCAAACAGGCAGATTAAAGATGGGATAATAATTGCACATGAGCACATCAGAAATTTTAACAAGCATGGTAGTAACAAAATGTGCATAAAGGTGGACCTTAAAAAGGCATATGATTCAGTAAACAGACATTTCATTTTACACATGATGAGAAGCATGGATTTTCCAGCTAAATGGGTAAAAATTATTCAAGAAATGATAAGTACCCCTAGCTTTTCATTTTCTATCGGAGGATATCATAAGGGATATTTTACTGGCAGCAATGGTTTAAGACAAGGAGATCCCTTATCCCCTTATCTTTTTATTTTATGCATGGAATATTTCACTTTATTGATGGATGCTAAAGCTATTAAAGGAAAAGTAGAATCAGTTACCAAGAACAATTCTAACATAACACATCTAATTTATGCAGATGATCTATTAATTTTCATAAATGCAACTGTAATTGGAGCTAAGTTGTTAAGAATTGTTTCAAGAAATTAAAAAGAGTCACTGGCTTGGATATGAATAATCTCAAGACTCAAGTTTTTTTCAATAAGTTTTGCAATAACAAGGATCAAGTGCTTAACATTCTGGATATTCAAGAAGGAGAATTACCTTTTAGATATCTTGGGTTACCCCTATCTGTGACATATATTAAACACTCAAATTGTAAACAACTGATTGACAGAGTGTTAAAAAAGATGCAAGGTTGGGAGTGCAAATTTCTCACAGTTCCAGGAAGAATTGAATTGATTAAGGCTGTAGTTTATCCTATGGTCAGTTTTTGGATGCAGT
Organism: Allium cepa; assembly: GCA_030765085.1. Lineage (NCBI taxonomy): Eukaryota > Viridiplantae > Streptophyta > Magnoliopsida > Asparagales > Amaryllidaceae > Allium > Allium cepa. The sequence continues at coordinate 506,892,432 of CM060929.1, forward strand.
GTTTTATGCTACCTAGCTTAACTATCCAAAAAATCAATCAGTTATGCAAACAATTTATCTGGAAGGGTAAAAAGAGTAGTGTTCCATGGGAAACAGTTACAAGTGTTAAATCTGAAGGTGGAATGGGGCTGAAAAAACTGTCAGATATAAACATTACTTTCTGCATCAAAAGAATTTGAGAGACTCTTAATATTTCAACATACAGTGCCAAGTGGCTGAATGTGAAATAAGCTAATAATGAAACACTGTGGGAATCTAATTTTAATAACAATTTCTCATGCACTTGGAAAAAAATGCTATACCATAGAAAAGATGCACAAAAACTAATTGATAGAAGAATTGTGGATGATAAATCTACAAGCTTGTGGTTTATACCATGGATTAATGGTTCAACTTTATTGGAGAAACTGGGGCATGAAACTTTATCATACTCAAGAGGTCATAATCACAAGGTAGATTAAATTATATCTGGTAATATTTGGAGGCCTGAAAACATCTCATATCTTGGAAATATAAGTGAGATAATAAGGCAAGTACCCATTCATCTTGACAAAACAGAAGACTATTGGTTTTGTAGAAGCAGTAAAAATGGCCTATTTTCTTTCCATAATGTATGGAATGATTTAAGAACCAAACTTCAGGACATCAATAACTACAAAATCATATGGAATAACACCTCACTCCCAAAAATGAATGTATGTCTATACAGAGCTATTTTCAGTTTCCTACCTACAAAGGACAAATAAAAAATGCAAGGTGTGGCTGAAGATGATGTTTGTGTTCTATGCAAAAGAGAAGTGGAAACTTGCAATCATTTATTTTTTAACTGTTCCTTTTCTAAGCATGTGTGGTGTTGGATCAGAATCATGATGGGTGACCCTATAACACATAGAAACTTTCATACTTCTATCATAGATGTCATTGCCTACATAACTCAGAAATTTGTAGCTAACAACATTAAGAAGGATATCATAATAGCTGCACTTAGCTCCTCTATCTGGTTCATTTGGAAAAGCAGGAATTCTATCATTTTTAATAATGAAAAGATAGATAAAATCTCGGTTTGCAATATCATAAAATCCAATGTTCGTGACCTCATCATTAATAGATCCAAGTTTTTCAGTAATAGTATGACTAATCCTGATGATATCATCGTAAAATGGGAGATTTTACCTCTGCGAGTTGATAATAACTTTACCTTGACCCCGAACCCTAATTTCCCAAACACAGAATCATCCTCAAGATACATGATTGATGGAGAAGATGATGAATCTGAGAGCTCTAGAATGTCCAGACGCACCGATAGTATTATCGCTATTGTTGAAAGAGAGGAAGACTTGCCTGGTAGAGAAAATGAGCCGCCATGAGAAGACAAGTTTTACGAAATTTTCGCAGAGTGTTAAGGGCAATGGTTGTGGGTGTATGGGCCATATATATGTTGATTTGTTTATTGTGTATATAGTGTTTGTAATGTTTTATCATTGTCAATAGAGTGTTTGATCTTTTTCAAAAAAAAATTATTTTAAAATCTAAAGTATATTTTCAGTGGAAATAAACAATATTTAGGGAATTTATTCCGTGAGAGAAAGATGGTTTGAAACTGTTTTCAAGGGTTGAATATGGAAAATAGCTTGCGAAATTATTTTGAAATAAATAATTTGGAAAAAATTATTTAAAGTCTAATGGTTGTTTGTGGATGTTATTTGATAGTTAAATAACCGACTATCAATATTGGCCAATGCGCTGATCGTTTCGAAGAGACCGTGATCGGGATTAATTTTTCAAAAAACACTTCGATCCGGTTTGAACATTTTTGTGAGGAAGAAAAGAGCTTGGAGCTGAAGATGGAGCAGTGAAGTGCAAGGGCTAATCGCTACTAATCCCGAGGGTGATTCCAAAATGTATGTAGTAGGAGTAGTGCCTTCGATTCCATTCAAACCCGAAACGGACTTATATGGACGAATGCTTTCTGGAACATCGTCAGGAGGACGATGATCATTCTAGGTGATTGTGTGCTAAAAAGGTTACGCATAGCCTCGAGCCTCATCAACCGGGAATGGCTAAAACAGGGGAGGTGCACACTAGGCTAAGTGGCTAGCAACCAATTAGGGTAAGGTCACCCCTGTCTAGATGTCCCTTTATTTCGATTGCGTGGGCGGTTGCTAAACCCAACCGCGAAGTGAACTTATTCGGACTATCCAGTAAGGGGTAGCTCGATCTTATGATGTAGGGGATCAGGGTGGATCCTCATTACGGTGATCTAGACCATGTACTATGATGGGCGGTACCCAAGTAGCCCTGCCATTGATGGAAATCCATTCTCCCTATGTGCCTTTACGGTTTTGTTTATATACCTATTAGCTGGAATTTAATGAATGTAACAATTTCGGCTATTTGAATAAGTATTTGTATATATACACTATTATAATATTAAAAGGATTTTGTAAGAAATGTTTTGGTTATCGTAAGGTAAAAACCCGACATGTTTATTTGTGGCATGGTCTTACGAGATACCTTTGATTTTCAAAATGATTTTGAAAACATTAATAATCCATTTGAGTGTGTTTTCTCACGTTGGTTTCTAGACTGACTCGGGTGTTATTTAACTATAATGCTCAGGTCAGGCCGAGTTTTATAGAATACAGATTCTGGATGGACTGCCGTGGAGCACAGGAGACGAGCTAGATGACGAGGCGTATTTCCGTAGATTTATATTTCCGCTGTGCAGTGTAAGCTGTATATTCAGCTTTGGAAGGACGAGATATTATAACCGTCCTGAATTGTGATGTTGATTTATGGTACTCTGATGATGCATTATATAAAACAGATATAATACTTTTGTTTAAAGATTAATCATTTATCTATTATATATTATTCTGCTGCGAATGTGAGATTCTGCTAATGTTTCTATTTTTGCTTCTTCTTCTACCTTCTTCTTCTTTAACCCTAGAGGTTCGGTTTTCCGACATTCGATTGTTAGCATTTGATACAGTGATCGTATTGATGTCGATTTTGGACTACGAAAATTTCGGGTCGTTACATTATGGTATCAGAGCAGAAGGTTAAGCGAGAACCTTGGCTCTGGTGGGGATTACTCATTGGAAATAGAGTTCATAGTACTCTAGAATGATTTTGAGCATATTAATAGATACGAGCGTGTATTTGTTAGTGAATATAAAAATTGTTTTTATACTGTGTTGACTTATCGGTTGAGTGTTTATAGATTCTGGTCGATATATGGGATGCCACGTTATCGACAGGAATTTATAAACTCTTAAATAAGATAAACCGACACAGTATTGTTTTAAAATAAGGTAAATGAAATAATTTTACCCAAATTATTTTTGTATATAAAAGAAATAATTTTTTCGTAAATTATTATAGTTATATGTGGTTGCTTGTTGTTAGAAGATGATAATATTAATTTATTATCACTATTATATGGAAATTGAAATAATAAATAATAGACAACCAAATATAAAGATTAATTCATATAACAGAATAGAATTTGTAAATGTGGATTATAAATAGGTTTATAATTGGAAATGAAATGAAATTCCAGAGTAATATTTGAATATGGATTGAAAGGATATGAAATTTGGAAATGTGAGAATAAATTCTCCTTTAGGTTTGAAAATGATTTTCAAAAGTTTCGGAGAAATATTATTTCGGAAATATTTTGACTTGGATTTGAAATCTGGTGAGGTCTGGAATTTAAAAATATATGAAATGTTTTTGAAATAAGTAAAAGCATTAAACTTTTTTGGTCGTCGGAAAATAACTTTGGTGATGACTGCAGCATCATCGATGTTCATTTTTTAGTTTCCAAAAGAGGAATTGCTACCAAATTGTTTTAAAACGGAGTGTTTGCAAAACTAAGTTTGGTTTTAAAATTCTAAAGATAATTTGATACCAAAGGATTTTGGACATAATTGATTTCAAAATTATTTTGAGATACTTAAATGATTGTTGAAGACTCTGGAATTGGATTAAAATGTTTCGAGTGTTTAAGTATTGGTTTGAACTCTGGAAGTTTGACCAAAAATGTTTGTGGATTATAAACAGGTTTGGAAACTTATAAGTTTGGAAATTTTCCTGGAATGGAATTAACTTGTAAAAAGTTAGTAAAAGTAGGTGTGAAAACAAAATAAGATGAAAGGTAAGCTAATTAATTGAAGTGAATTAAAAGAAGTCAGCCAATAGAAGGTAAATAAATTGGAGAACTTATAGAAGCTTGAATGCTGAACTAAATTGGAATGTAACTAAACCAAGTTAAATAAAAGTGAATGAATAAAATAAGTCATTGAAAAAAAAATTAGTTGGAAATAAATTTGTGAATGAATAGATGAATTTACATTTGTAAGTAAATGAAACTGAAATTGAAATTGGATATTTAATTTAAATTGGGTGAAATAAAGTAAAATGAAGTTGGAAGATTAATTTGTAGTAGAATAAGAATAATTAGGGAATTGGAAATTCAGTTAAATGAAATTAGAAGTGAAGCTTAAGTGGTGTAGTTATAATTGTTGTAAGATGTACATAAATCTTCATATTGACTTAAGCAAAGTTGTAGAATGAAATAAGTATGGGCAGGTGAATAGAATTCAATATTTATATTTGGAGGGTAAATGAATTCAAATGGAATTAAAAGTGCAAAGTTGAATAGAAATGGATATATAACTTCAGTAATGAAGTGGAAATAAATATTTAAGTGTAAAATATTTATCTTGAACTTAAGAATGGATGGTAAATTCTTAAGTAAATTTGGTGAATGAAGGTTAAGTAAAACCGTGAAAAGCATAAGTGAATAGAAATAAAAATAAATGTGAATATAAAAGAGAATTGATATAGCTAATAATCAAATGGGATAAAAACGTAGGATGTATGTATATTATTCGCATAGCAATTTGATCCAAGTTGGAGCACAGAATTTCAAGATAGTTATATCGATCCGAGTTGGAATTTTTACTCGATTTTCGACATCGAAGTCAAGATATGGATTTTTGATTGATTCTGGAAATTCTCTATCATAGTTGTGGCTATGCAAGGAGAATGACTATTTCTGATCCAGAAATCAGATCTGAGGCCGCACTAGGAAGATAGGTGGACGATACTGGTTTGGAAGTGAAATTGTGTGATCGATTGAGCAATCGAATTTGAATTGCGTACGAATGATATAGGCACATCGTACGGGCTTGAATGAAATGGATATTGAAATTTTAATAAAGAAGTGTATAAAATGATTTTAATGGGGTGATTGGACATAATTGCTTAGTAGTACAAGTGTTTTAAAAAGAAAAAGGAAATTGGGATTTTTGATTTCAGAAGATAAATGAAATTGCTTGACAAAAAGGTATGTATTTAAATTTCTGTATGAAATTTGATGATTTTCTGGTCTAACCACTGGGCTTTTTGTTTTCTTTTGAAATTTAGGGGCCCGCAGAGGAATTTTGTAGTTGTACGGAGCTAGCAGCGCAAAGGAGACGCTGGCAAAAAATTTTGAAAATTTAGAGAGTTAGAAAATTTTAAATTTTGGTTTTGAATTATAATTTGAAAAGATTAAGTCAATAATATGATTGTAATCTATAGTCGAGTTTGGAAAAGTTAGTAAGAGTAATAGTGTGTCTTTAACAAAAAAGATTGTGTTGGGAAAGTTGTTAAAAACTGTTTGGTTTTGGAAAAATAGTAAACGGGTTAAGGACCATTCCTCTCAACTAGTAATTTCGGGGGCGAAATTCTTTTAAGGGCGGAGGAATGTGACAACCCAGAAATTTTAGATATTTGAAATTGGATATTTAATTGATTTTAAATATTTAAAAGTTATTTTGTAACTTGAATTCCAAATATCATTATTTATTGGATAATTTAAATATTGAATCAATAACTGGAAATTGGAAAAATTTGTTGAATAGGGAGTTCCAGGCTTGTTAAAAATAAATTGAAAGCTTGTAAAATTTATATTAATGATACTAAAGATAAGGAAAGCTTTACATTTGAATTTAAAAGTGTTTTGCTCAGTTCTAAAATATATTGTTTAAATTGAATTTAAAAAATAGTCTTCCGAGGCAAAGTCTCGGAATTCATCGAAACCAGTTCTACTGGATTCGTAATAGTGTGTTATTATCGAATTTCAATTTTCATAGTGTTTGGAGTGATCGTTTGACCGTACGGTAGATAAATGCGCTGAAATATATATCGAAATCTAATATAAATAACTGGGTCCAAAAAGCTATCTTCTCCATATGATCGAACTAGGACTCGAAACCTTTTCCATCGTGTTTGTAATAGGGGTATAACATTATAAATGCCTGGCAGCATGCCTCGATAGGAGCTCGAAATTGTGAGTTGCGTAGATCGAGACGATTTGAATTTCAATTTAAATTAAATGTGTATATATACCTATTCATGCAATCGACAAATTTAAACACGTTTCATCTTTTGGAACACGTGTCTACCACCTCCTTAAATCTCATACAAGATGTTCCTTTCCCCTCAACTAAAATCGAGTGGCCTAACATAGATTTTTTTTTAAATATAATAAAAATAAAATTAAGCTCAGTTAAATCGCCATTTCTTTTCCTCCCCTCAAATTCATTTTCGAATTCACGTTGTTTATATGAAAAAAATAAAGAATGGCCACTGGCATCGTGCGCTACCTTCATCGATTCGAAATTCTTCTTCCATTTTGCTTTCGACATCGGGTCGATTTTCATAGACAAGGGGGGAGATTCGCGCAGCGTATCGAAAGTTCATCCTCGTCGATGCCCACCACAGTTCATATTTATCGTGAGTAAATTGCGATTGGGGACGACAAATAGGTGACTATAGTCGTTCTCGACATGATTCTAGAAGGACCATTGATGGCAGAGGCATGTGTTCTCTCGCATGGGGTTGAAGTCACGGCACGTTCTGGTAGGGGTTCAACGTTGGCGAAAGTTTCGGCAAGGCTAGGGTTTCAACTCGAGTTCGAATTCGTTGGGTTGGCGATTTCTGTTTTCGATTTTGGGTATGTTGTTTTTTTTGAATTTGTGAATAAGCTGTTGTAGATAGGATTTAATAAGATATTAAGCAGTGTTGTTTTGAATTTAATCTGATATATATACATAGGTTAAGAAAATATATATATTCAGACTTTAAACTTACTGGTTAACTTGAACATATATATAGGGAAAACTTTAAATTTGTATATATAAGATTTTGAAAAGAAAATAGGAATTTTGAAATGTTTAAAAGTTTAGATTTTTTTAAAAAATCTATATAGACTATTTTTTTAAATATATATGTAGTTTCATTGAAAAATAAATATACATGCACACATTTCGATTTACCGGTTTATTTAAAAAAATGTGTGTTTAAGGTGATTAATTTAGGCAATAATCTTATTTAATTATCTAGCCACTTAAAAGTAATTTATTAAAAGGAAATTAGTTCTAATTAAATAATTAGTTGATTAAAGTTGTTTAAATACTAATTGATCGTTCGATTAGTTCAAATGTTAATAGAATCATATAATCTAATGTTTATACAAGGTCAAAATCTGAAGAAAAAAAAGCAAGCCGGATTGGAAATGGGTTGCATGCATAATCAAATGTGAGTTAATCTCACTCATTTGGGTTACCGGTAAAATTTAAATTGTTTGTTTGTTTGTTTGAATTGATAATTTATTATTAGCTTGGATGTGATATGTTATAGTGTGTGTATATATATGTGTGTTTATATATATATATATATATATATATCGGAGTGATTGATTTCCCGCATTATATACTGGATGAGACCCTATGCGCCCCGCATAATAGCAGATGACCCCATATACCGCGATATTCCACCTCGAAGTGGAATTGGCTTTTCTATATTGTGCTAACATCTGTGGATGCAGGGAAATAGGTTGGAGGGCTCCAACCGGATTCCTCAAAATTTTAGATTGTTTTAATATTCTATGATATGGTTTATTTGATAATCTGTGATAAATTATATTGGTAATTGAAAATATTGGATGCTATGGTTTGATTGAATATATTTGGGATTACTGAGTTATCAAAAATAAATAGATTGGATTTTTGAAGGGAAGTAAAAGAGAGAATTCTTAAGTAAATAATTATAGAGGTTTGGATAAATAAATTGGAAAAAGATTAAAGTTTATTTTTTTTTTTGAATTCTAATAAATAAATTCCAAAGTATGGGAAAGGAGATTTTTGAATAAATGGGAATAAATGATTTTTTTTAAAGTTAAGTGGTATTATTTAAAGGAATCAAAGATTGATTTTTCAATTTAGGATTTAAATGGTTTAGGAAAAGTAAAAGAAGAATTTTGAAATAAATATGAAATTGGTAGTTTCAATTTAAATAAGATTTTTAAATCATAATAAAAAGGTTAAATCTAAAATTAATGGTTTTTGAAATAAAATTGAGTAAGTAAAGGAATTTATTTTAAAATGGAGTAAAATCTGAAAATCGATTTGGAAATTGATTTAGAGTTGAAATTGTGTTTTAAAAGAAGATAAGACTATGAAATTTATTAACTGGATTTATAAAGTGAAATAAGATATGGGTGGATATTTGGAAGTGTAAATTCACGATGGTAATTTATAAAGGAATGGGTAATTTGTTTTAAAAATAAATAGTTGGTTATTTTTAAAGGTGTGAAAGAGAAGTGTATTTCCTTGAAAAGCCAAGTACGTTTTCAAAGCAGATTTTTAAGTATAAGTTAAAAGTTTTAAAGTTGTTCAAAGGAATGTTTTTAAGAAATTATTATTTAAGTTGTTAAAATTTAAAAGGTAAATAATTATTTAAATTAGTTTTAGTGGTAATTATTTTAAAAGGTTAGTTTGTGTTATGTTTTAAAAAGATAATTGTTAATAGTTATATTTTATAAAATAGTTTTATTTTAAAGATAGTTTGGTTAAAGTTTTATTTGAAAACTTGTATAGAATTTCGTAACTCTTATTTTAAAATTAGTTTGGCTTAACTTTTATTTTAAAAATTAGTTTTATATTTTATAAAGTAGTTTTATTTTAATTTTTTTTTTAAAGTATATATTTTTGAATAAAGAATTTAAGTAGTTTTAATTTAAATGTTTTAAAGTATATTTTAGAATAAAGTGATTTAAATTGTTTTAACATCTAAAGTATTTGGACTTGGTGATTTTCAGTTGAAATAAACAATATTTGGGGAATTTATTCCATGAGAGAAAGATGGTTTGAGACTGTTTTCAAAGGGTTGAAGTACGGAAAATAGCTTGCGAAGTTATTTTGAAATAAATAATTTGAAAAATATTATTTAAAGTCTGATGGTTGTTTGTGGATGTTATTTGATAGTTAAATAACCGACTACCAATATTAGCCAATGCGCTGATCGTTTCGAAGAGATCAGAATCAGGATTAATTTCCCGAAAACCACTTTGACCTGGTTTCAACATTTTCGTGAGGAAGACAACAGCTTGGAGCCGAAGATGGAGTAGTGAAGTGCAAGGGCTAATCGCTACTAATCCTGAGGATGATTCAAAAATGGATGTAGTAGGAGTAGTGCCTTCGGTTCCATTCGAGCCCGAAACGGACTTGTATGGACGAATGCTTTCAGAACATCGTCAGGAGGACGATGAGCATTCTAGGTGAATGTGTGCTAAAAAGGTAGCGCATAGCCTTGAGCCTCATCAACCGGGAATGGCTAAACCAGGGGAGGTGCACATAAGGCTAAGTGGCTAGCTACCAATTAGGGTAATGTCACCCTTGTCTAGATGTCCCTTTATTTCGGCTGTGTGTGCGGTTGCCAATCCCAACCGTAGGGTGAACTTATTCGGACTATCCAGTAAGAGGTAGCTCTGGTCTTATGATGCAGGGGATCAGGGTGGATCCTCGGTACGGTGATCTAGACTACGTACTGTAACGGACGGTACCCCAGTAATCCTGCCATTGATGGAAATTCATTCTCCCTATGTGCCTTTACAGTTTTGTTTGTATACCTATTAGCTAGAATTTAATGAATGTAACAATTTCATCTATTTGAATAACTATTTGTACATAGACACTATTATAATATCAGGAGGATTTTGTAAGAAATGTTTTGGTTATTGTAAGATAGAAACGCGGCATGTTTATTTGTTGTGTGGTCTTACGAGATACCTTTGATTTTCAAAATGATTTTGAAAACATTAATAATCCAAATGAGTGTGTTTTCTCACGCTGGTTTTCAGACTGACTCAGGTGTTATTTAACTATAATGCTCGTGTCAGACCGAGTATTGTAGAATACAGATTCTGGATGGACTGCTATGGAGTATAGGAGACGAGCTGGATGAGGAGGCGTATTTCCATAGATTTATATTTCCGCTATGCAGTGTAAGCTGTATATTCAGCATTGGAAGGACGAGATATTATAACCATCCTGAATTGTGATGTTGATTGTATTGTACTCTGATTATGTAATATATAAAACAGATATAATTCTTTTGTTTAAAGATTAATCATTTATCAATTATATATTGTTCCACTGCGAATGTGAGATACTGCTATTGTTTCTATTTCTTCTTCTTCTACCTCCTTCTTCTTAAACTCTAATGTATCGTTTTTCGACATTCAATTGTCGGCATTTGATACATTGAACGTATTGATGTCGGTTTTCGAACATCGAAAAATTCAGGTCGTTGTAAGGTTGGAGCTATGGGATGATCCAGTATCAAAAGAACGCAAACAGGAGAAGACAAGAATAAACTTTCAGAACGAAGGGGAAAGTTCAAAAAATTCAAAGGAAATATGAATCAAAGAGGAGAAATTCAAGCTCGAACGAAGGTGATCCTGTAATTAAATTTTACTTTATATACTAAGTTTTGCCTAAACTAGAGCTCTGATACCACTTGTAACGACCTGGTATTTCGAACTATTCGCATCCGCTCATGTCAGAATTGAATTGCTCAAAACAACAAATTGTTATTTTTATATTTGGAAAAACTCAGCATATACAGTAAATAAATCAATCACAGAATCACAAACACAGACTAATGTAAAAATAAGCAGCGGAATAGATAAATAGTAGTTCATGAAGCTATTATATAAAAATAGAGTTGAAATAAAATACAACAGAATATCTCAAATACAATGTAGTCTCGAATACAAACAGATGACAAGTCTGGACAAAATAACTGGATAGCTGAAAGATGAATGGATATAGATGGATCTCTAAGTGAATCTCCAACTCCAAAAGTGACCGCAAATGCTGCGACACTCAGTTTGGCCCGAGCATAAAGCAAAACTAAACATTCGAGTCAGGATTAACATTCTTATATAATAAATTCAACTCAAGTGAAATGTCAATGAAAATACAAGTAACTTAAAGGATGTTTGGGATTTCTATTCTCTAAGGATCCGTGGAACTATCTACTATGTAGTAATATATGTTATTATAATATGTCTATAGTAAAGTAAAAGTATTAAAATAGTGTTAAGGCGTTATTCATATCCCTTTTAACAAATTTTATATATTCGTGTAGTCTATACAATGCCATACGCTCCACCAAACCGGTGGTTTAACCAGAGGACACCACATGGTTACGATACAAAACAAACTCGTAGAAGGCGCTAGGGCATATGAACATAGCACCCGAGGCAATTCTAGGGTAGATTTACCAATTGCAGAACAGGGCTGGCAGTAATGCATAGCAGCTACTACCGCCCACCTCGGAACACAATCCCATAATCAAAGATGCACTTGATCAAATCACAATAGCAATAGAATGGTATCGAAGAAGCATGTCTGAATGAAGGAATGACCTCACTTGGCCTAAGTATAGCTCCTGTTTTAGACACATCTAAGCTGACTCACGTGAGTAAGGGTCACGTCATACCTTATATAGAAATCGTTCGCCAAACCATCCTACTTCATTTCGGGAATCTCCACCACGTGCACAGTTGTTAATGTAGTTTTTTGCATTGGCGGAGAGTATGACAGCATCTGATCCCGGTCTCTTTAACAACCAAACACTTATTTCACACCGTGGTCATTTCAATTCAAATAGTTCATATTCATTTCAAAATATCATATTCAATTCAAACCATATAAATTTGACATCATTATTCACTTTAAAAATATTCATTTTCAAAATCGTAACACTTTCAAATTTATAACACTTTCGAAATCATAACACTTCTGAAATCATAACACTTTGAAATCATAATTTTGAAAACCATAACACTTTGGAAATCATAACACTTCCGACTTAAACAGTTTAGACATTGAAAAATAGTACATACATTAAATAGTTATAAATTAAAATAGTTTATATATTAAAATAATTTATATATTAAAATAGTTGTATATGTACATATTAAATATACTTCGTATAATGAAACAGTTTCCTTCAATTTGTCAAACCGACTCAAATCAGCTTAAATTCTAATATTTCAATTTAAATCAATTCCAGTTTAACCATTTCAAACTAAATGTAAAATATTCAATTCAAATTCTCAATAAACTATTTCAATTCTTATCATCATCAAATTCAGGTTTTGAACTATCACTTCAATTCCAATAAGATTCAAGTTTAAATATTCAACATTTACAATATAAATTTCATTTATATTTCGAAATTTAATTTTAATTTTTTTTCAAATTGGAAAATATTCACTTAATCATTTCAATAACAATTATTTAAAATCCCAATTTATAAATTTAAATCATTATTAAATATTTAATCTCAATTTTCTTTAAAATTGAGAATATTCATTTAATCACCTTTTCTTGAATTAAGTTATTAATCATAATTTCAAAATCTCAAAAAATAGTAAGTTCAAATAAAGTCTTATTTAAATTCAATTATTAACCAATTTAAATTCCAAGTCAGGATTAATTTACCTTCATATCCTTTATTATTAAAGTTATAAAATCTATTTTCAAAATATTAATATAAATTTAGGTAAATACTTAAACATATTATATACAAATTAAATTAAATCTTTATTAAATTAAATCTTATTATTAAATGTACATTTTATATTAGATATTGTTTTATATATTTTTAAAATAAAAAATTTGCAAGTAAAATCTTAAAAATTTATATTTTTCAAACTAACTTACAAATAAAATTTCCCAAACATATTCTTTTAAAAATCTAAATTTTGTACATACATAAAAATAGCATATACATGTTATATTTTAAAATTAATATTTATTAAAACCTATATATTTCCTATCAAACTCATTTTCAAAATATAGACCAACGGTGTCCGTATATAATTTTCTAACATATGGTCAAGTGATATGGATATTTATCATTTCAATCCGTAATTTAATTATTTACGTGTATATACCATTTCAACCTGCAATCAAAATTTTCAAAATCAATGAAAATCGATTGGGTTTATCATTTCAACCCATAATAAATTTTCCATATTCTACAAATCGTTCGGGTATGTATCGTTTTATCCCATAGGAAATTCTAAATTAACAGGGAACTTGTAGAGTGAGAACAATTATGATAATAATATAAGATATCAACAACAGATATATATCATCAGTGATAAATTAAACAAAATATACATAACAGGATATGGTGTCATATATCACAAGTGAACAATTGCAGATAATTGCATGCCATATTTAACAATTAAATAACTAGCAAATTTAAATTTAACAGCATATTTCAATTGTCGTTTCAAGTAAAATCAAATTTACTAACTATAGGAATGTTAATCGTGAGTGGTTACTCATCTTTCGAGGCTAGAGAGATTTGACAATGAAATGGGTTACGAATCCAAGCACGAATTTTCAAATCAAAGCAAGATGGACACGAATCCGACGAACAAAACTGATAAATTGGAATCGATGAGAATAAATCAAATTAGCCTGATATAAACAGGAAAAAATATGTATAATTAAAAATCATTATAAAAAATAAATCTTTATAAACATATAAAAGTCAATATTAAACATACTAACATAAATCTATATAAATCCGAAGCTTTACAAAACTGCCATTCATCTAAAACTTTCATATAACACGGGCAATATAGTTTATAAAACTATATATATAACAATCATAAATTTTAATAAATACACAACATGATGTGTAAAAATAGACGATGCATATTCATTTCAAAATGCTAACATACTTTTTATTTTTAAATATACTTTGAATCTAAATATACAATCTCCTATATATCACATTCTTCCCACTCATGGTATCAATATATTACACATAAAACAGTATATAAAAACAAAACATGTATTTATAATACTTTTTATACTACAATACTGTAAACTCGTATATTATATACCTTGATATATCTTCATATATATATTCCTTCGTTTACATACATATTATATATTTAAGCTGTTGTATAAATAAATGAATGTACTTTTGTATATTACGTCTTAAAATAAAAATCAAATCTAAGCACACAGATATCAACCAGAATAAAACTTATAATTGTACTATAATCGAAACATACATATATATACATCATATATATTGAAGAGCGTGCTTGCTCGGTGGTGCGAGCTAATGGAGAAAAGCGAGTGGATTGTCGGGAAGCGAACTGGTCGTTGTTGAGGCGCGGAGGGGAGATAGAGGCCAGGTCGGCAAGCAGAGGTTATGGGATGCTAGTGCTAAAGCTGCGATTAAGGCATGGTAGGCTTTTATGGCGTGAGTTTGGTGGTGGGTTCAAGGAGCGATTGGAGGAAGAGAAACTGTTAGAGAAGATGGAAGTGGTGTGGTCGGTCGGTGGATGGAATGACGAAGATGGGTGGTTGCCGGGTGTTTCAGCCGTGACAGGGCGGTGGTTGCTGAAGCAACAGTTGTCGGGCTGCTTGTGCACGAATGTAGGAAGATGGCGACTTCTAGGAGGAGATGATGGGTTATTGGGTTTGTTCGGTATTAGGGGAAAAAGCATCGGCTATGCGTTGAGGTTGGGAGTAGAGGGTGGAAGGAAATGTGAGCGGCACGGTAGATCTGGGAAGAGGGAGGCCACATGTGGATTTAGTTTCACGAAATGAAGATGGAAGCAAGAAACACGTAGCAACAAAAAAAATCGTTTATATATTATAATATTTTTTGTTCAGATTATATATTACACAACAAAATAAACTTCCATATTATCTGATGAAAATCTGACTTTTTCTACGTTTAAATAGACGCATACCAAATATCAAATTTTTATTTCCAAATTCTATTATTTAAAATTTCACAAAATTCAGTTAATTACGTTATTAAAACCGTTAAAATTTATGGGTCGTTACAAAATGTATAGCAAAGAAGGCTAATGACTAGGCAGAAAGCAAATATATATATATATATATATATTTAGAACTGGTAGGAATAGTAAATGTCAAAATTAAATTCGAGGAATTATAAAAGGTTAGTGGCTATTCATTTCCACGGTTGCACAATCGAAAGGACACAGAACATCAAAAGGCTTAATAACGGGTACCAATACGGTTAGCCGTTTCGTAGATTTTACCACGTAACGGACGTCAAAACACACAAATGAATATACTGCGGAGATTATCATGACGAGGCGAACAAAATGGTACGTAGATATCAGTGATACAATCATCCTATCAAAAGTCGATATTTCGTTGCCAAAATGCTACTAAAATGCCAAAAATAAGATAAACGGAGCTAGAGTAGTCTAAATTTGGCGAAACAAAATACGACATCTCACTTAGAAAATGATTTACGTTTCCGTAATGTAAAAATATTCAGATTTCGAAAATATTTTATTTTCATCAAATTTACTGATATTAAATTTAAAAATGAAATTTCAAAACAAAATAATTTCCATATTCTCTGATGAAAATCTGACATTTTCTAAATTTAAATAGACGTACTCCAAATATCAAATTTTCTTTGTTAAATTTAATTATTTTATTTTCAAGAAAATAAATGTAGTTAATTACGTTATTTAAACCGTTAAAATATCCGGGTCATTACATAACTTCTTATAGAAACCCATTTATGGAAATTTTCAATTTAATCTTTATAATAAATTTTTATTTAATAAAATATATTTTTTTGTTTTCACAAAAATTGACTATTTACCTACTTTTTTTCAGAAATTGGGTTTTTCTACGTTATGTTTACTTCTTTGAAAACCCATTCAAATATTTTTTACTCAAATTTTAAAACATTTCCACTTTTATCAAATTCTTTCTTATTGGACTGGACTCAAAGTGGATTTTTATTTGTCACTTCTTTTGGACATTTCTTCTCCAACTTGCTCATTGAATTATCTTCTTCCAAAATGTTAGAAATCTGACTATTAACTTGGAGTGCCCGCGACACACCATTCTTCGGGACTCATTTAATTCTTTCTTTCAGATATCTACAATATATAGATCCTTACTTTCCTTTTATCTGGACCTACTGTACATCATCCATCGAAAATCTTACGGGAATCTACAGCCATTGGGCTATCGAGGGGCCAACTAGGAAGTTACGTACTATCCAGTTTCATGGACGTTGCATATGCTGCACTCATGCTCTTCTTAAGTCAACACTTTTCATACGACCTATTTTCTATGGAGTAATCGAGGTAGGTATATATCTTCAACTTCATATTTTGTTCCGACTCATAATCAACTTATTCATCTTTCAGTGTATTGTTGCAACTACTCTGTAGTCGGAATTTATAGGATTTGATGTATAATATATTTATATTTATTGGAAAAATATAAATATGTTCACTCAATGCTTCCTAATTTTTCAAGATCAACTAACCTAAGCTTTGTTAACAAATGTAACAACCTGCACCCCGGTGGGTCAGAATATTTGATAAATCAAAACTAAAGTCCACTAAAGTACAAATTTTTGATTTGTTATCCTACAGATAAATAATTTCAATAAATTTTTGATGCCCTTTTCATTTTTATAAAATTCAGATTTCACTTATTCAAATAATTTCAATATTAAATTAAACAATTTAATTATCCAATTAATCAATATAAATACATCATTAAATTCCAAATAAATTTTAGTCATCAACATTATTTTATTTCTATTCAAATAATTCATATTTATTATTCAATTCTAGTTATTGATCATAAATAGCATCCATACATATAATTTATTTCAATATAAATATTTCCCAAATTTCCAAAATTGTTTATTTCGAGATTTTTATCCAAGTTCATATTCAATAACTACAATAATACATCATTATATTTTATTTTTAACCATTTTTATTCCATAATCACATTAAATTCAAAAATTTAAAATAGTTAGAAATATGGGTTGTTACATACTCCCCCACTCAAAACTTTTCGTCCTCGAAAAGGCGTTAGGTACAAAATTTAATATACAACATACTTTATTCAAAATAATCTACTTATAAACATAAACATCTTATTGCAAAACTATTACTACGTTTCTAATACGCCACTCTGACCAGCTTACGGAATTTACAACTTATATACAAAACAAATAATAAAAAAATTTAAAAACTTCAAAAAAATTCTAACTCCCGGATTTACAGAAAATTTGGCAGAGTCTTCTTTACGTGGCTCGATCGGAAAAGTTTTACAATACGTTATATAATACAAATATATCCAACATAAATCAAATATACATCTCATATAATTGATGAGGCATTTCGACGGGTAAAATATATAATTGCGGTATGCAATCCGAGATACGTACCTTATTATTAATAATAAAAGTGAGTTCGCTCGTATTAAGCAAGCAAAAGCAACATAATGCGTAATCGAACTCCAAAAGCTAGCATAAGCCATCCATACCTACTAAACACTCAATAACCAAAAACGAGAACATATTTATAAAGAGTAAAATTGATATATACACGGATTATGCAATAACCATAAACGAATATAGCAAATGCAACAAAACAAACATCCAACAAACAATATTCATCCAATCTTGTTCATAAAAATACCAATTCACGCTTCCTAATATCAATATCTAGTTTATTATAATTTCATTTCCTATCTATATTAAATTGATTTACTTTTAATTCATTGACATTTATTTCGTTTATATACAATTTGTTTGCTTTCAATTTATTCACGTAGATTTCTTTTGAATTTAATCGGTTCACCTTAAATTTATTCACGTTCGATTAATTAGCATTCATTTCCTTAATCATTCAATGGATTTATATTCAATTCATTCGCTTTTAATTTTACATCCAACTAATTTGGTTTCAATCCATTTTTATTCAGTTAACCAATATTCATTGCATTCACATTTGATTGATTAAAATATAATGTATTTACATTCAATTGATTGATTACAATACAATGTATTTACATGCAATTGATATCTTCCAATTTATTGACATTCGTTACAAATTTATTACTTTCATTTTATTCAATTCAATTTGTGAAATTCTAATTGTTTTACCTTTTTTAACCTAGCTCGTATAAATTCATTTGTGAACCATTTATAAAATTATTCCACTTAACCTTGTTTAAGTTAAATTTGTTTTATTTCCACTTAGTATATCCTCTTTTTTTCTTATACTAACATCATTTATAAACCATCAAAGTTTATTTTAAATATTTTATACAATACAACTCTTGTTTGTTATTATTACTTCATAACTTAAGTTATTATTAATTCATCAGTTCACTTCATCTATTCAAATTCATATTATTAATTTACTAAAGTAAATTTTATTTTATATCTCAATTCATATTAATAATTTTTCTCTATCACAATCACTTCATTCAACTTATCTTAAGTTAACTTCATCTTATAATTCATTTTGTTAACTTATTCCATATTAAATTAGTTAACATTCAGTTTCTTTCACAACTCAAATTACATTTCATTTTAAAAAATATTCAAGCTCGTATTCATTTATTAGTTCATTTTATAGCTTAAGTGGAATTAATTCACTTTACTCATTTTTCTAATTTCATTCAATATCCAATTCAATTTATCTAATTTCGTTTAAATCCAATTCAATTCATTTAATCTTCATTAAGTGAAATTTTTTCCATTTGATCCATTACTCATTTTAATCTTATTCAATTTAAATCTTTCTTATCATTCACATTCAACAAATTTAAATTTGTTTTAAGCTTACTAATTCTCAAATCTATAAGTTATACAATTTATCATTCAAAATTTCATTTTATCTAATTCATTTCAAATACATTTCATTTTATTTAACCTTCTTGAGTTAGTCTTCATTTTAATTACTTAATTTCACTAATTCAATTTAATTTAACATTCCTAAGTCAATTATATTATTTCTTATCTAAAATTCAAATTTATCTTTTTTTCTTACAAAATTTTAACCATTTTTAATTCCGTTTTATTTTCCTATTCAAATTTATAATACAACTTATTTCTTTTCTATACTATTTTAAATTAATAAGTTATAAACCTAATCCTTATATACTATTTTCAATTATAAGTTCAAAACTATTTTCATATATTTATTAAGCCATACTTAGAATATTTTTCACAATCAAAACTTGTTTTAATCGAAAATAAATTTCTTTTGGTAGCAATTCACATTCAGAAACTCAAAAATGAATATTGGCAATGCTACAATCATCTCCAAAATTATTATTTTATTCAACCAAATAATTGATGATAATTAAATATTCTCATCTCCTGACATAAATTTCATTAAAAATTATCATTTTATATACATATATAATACAATTTAGGTAAAATTGTTTCATTTACCCTATTTTAAAACAATATTATGTCGACTTGCCTCGTTTAAGCGTTTAGAAACCTCTATCGATAACTCGATGTCTCGTGCATCGACCAGAATTCATAACAACTCAACGGATAAGTAAATACAATATAAAACATTTTATAACACTAACAAGTACACTCTCTCATATATATTTACTCAAACAGACTTATTTAGGGTATTACTACCCTATTTCTAATGAGTCAAACCCCCACAAAGCCACTGTTATCGCTAAAGCAAAACTCTGATACCAACTATGACGACCCATATTTCGGAAGGTTTAAATCGACAATAATCCACACATGTCCAACTTAAATAATTTGGAACGCAGATAATCAATGGGGTTAAATAAGAAAAATAAGAAAAGAAGAAGAAAACAACACAGAATCTCACAACGGAAACAATAAAATATAATGGTCAAATGAACAATTCAAGAAACTACTTACTATACATTTGATTTAAAATCTTGACAGCATTTGTTAGAGTTATATATATATGTATATATATATATATATATGCAGGGATAAAAAAGTCACTACAATAGAATAGCATGAAGCAGAGAATAACAATAGTAGTAATACACCAAATCTTCATCTTCGTCCTCCAGAGAATAATATTCAATATGCTGGAAAAAACTCAGGACTGACCCGAGCATAATGCAAAACAAAAACTCAAGTCGGAACTAAAATACTCTTATGTAAGTCAAATCAATATCACGAAATATGAGTGAAATAACTTAAGAGATGTTACGATTTTTCCATCTCCTAAAGATTAGTTATATTATCTATATATAATAGTGTACGCTTTAATAGATAATGTCTATAAGTAAAATAAACATCAAAATAGCGTTAAGGCTTTACATTATCCCCCTTGGCACATTTTATAGCATGTAGTCTATGCAGGTCATGTAATACAACCAATAACGTCAATAGCCAGTTAGTCCCTTATAGGTACAGTACTAAACCAAAGTCGTAATGGGCTCGTATAAGAATAAGTATGATAAGGCACGTGAGGCAATACCCAAGGTAAGATTCTACTAGTTTACCCTTTTTGGTTGGTCGTAGCACATCAGCGATCGACCACGACAATCAATCCAAACGAAAAAGGTGCACCCAATGAATACGAAATCACAATAATAATACAAGGGATCAAACTCGCTAGAGCTAGCTAACCTCATTGGCCAGACATAGTCTCCGGTTTTAGTCATTTTAATTATGACACGAGTGTCAAAGCTATCCATTATCGTTCTCTTACTTCATTTCAGTAAATGTCGCTAATTCAACCACTACATTCTGGATAAATCCACTGCGTACACAGTTGTTAAAGTAGTTCCAATATTGACGGAGCTTATGCCAATAAGAGGCCTCGGTCTCTTTAACAACCAAACGTTATTTTACATACCAGTTGGTTCCTTTATATTTCGAAAACAATTCGTACCTGAATCAAAATATCATATTCACTTCAAAATCAAATCCATTTCAAAATCATCATATTCTCTTCAAAATAAAATCCATTTCGAAATCATCATATTTTACTACAAAATGTAATTCAATTCGACATATTGATTTCACTTCAAAACTTGATGAATATAAAATTCCACCCTTTGACCTGTTTGAATTTTTAGAAAATAGCTCAAATAGTTTTAAAATAGTTAAATAGTTAAAATAATTTAATAGAAAATAGTTTGAGCACTAAAAATGGTATATATATAGTAAAACAGTTTGAAAAACAAAATATTTTGAATATTTAAAGAATATAGATTTTGAATCGTTTATACTAAAATAATTCATTTCAAAAATAGTTTCAAAGTCAAACCGGTTCACTTTCCAAATTTTTCAATTCGAAACATTTCCAATTCCCATTTCGATTTAATCGATTCAATTCCAGTTCCAAATCGAATTTTTACTTAGATTCCAAATTAAATTTCAAATAAATTTCAACTCCAATTCCAAATCGATTCTAATTCCAAATTTAAACCATTTTAAATTATATCAATTCCGAGTTTGATTTCCAAAATATCGATTCAAACACTGAAATCAAATTTTCCTTCAATATCTAACAAAAAATCCAAACCTTCAAATATTATTAAATTCCAAGCTCAATTTCAAATTATCGTTTTATATCACTTTTACTTAGCGATATTTAAAGTTCAAATAAAAGTCCAATCCTTAAAGACAAATCAATTTTCTCGAATTCACATCATATTTCGATTATAACTTAAAAATCTCAACTTCGATTAATTGACAATTCCTATTTCAAATTTAAATTTCAACATTCCAAGTTCCAATTCGAAGATAATTCAATTTCCATAAATTCAATGTTTATTTCTTAAGTCAAATCATTTTAAATAATTTCAAATCGAAAATTTCAAAATCATTCAATTTAACCAATCTGATATGCGTATATAATTTTCTATCCTATGGCCAAGTGAATCAATTATTCCAATTTGATTTAGGGATGGATATGTATCATTAAACCCAAATAAATATCATAGGTATATATCATTTCAACATATTTCTTAATTTATTCGAAATAATTAAATTTACAGTTTTACATACTGTAAATAATACATAGGATGATAACATGATATATCAAAATAAATAAACATCCAAATCATCCAAATATAAATCAAATTTTCATTCATCACAAACAATCAATAATTCACAACAATTAATCAATTATCAATAATCAGGAATTTTACTAGCAGTTTAATCCTAATCCATTTTAACTGTCAATTCAAATCCTATCGATTAAATTCAGATGTCTATTTAAATGTCAATTAAATTTATCAAACAACAATCTATAAAATTTAAATCACTTCACAATATAATTTAACTAACATAAAAATTATTTCAGTCAATTGTGAGCGTATAAACACTCATCTTTTTATGAAGCTAAAAATCCTAACTAACCAAATGATGACGAATCCAACTCCATAGCTTGTATGGCATTGATACGAATCTAACGCAATTTACTGCACTCGAATCCGACCTCGTATGAACGAATTACGTATTTATTTAGATATCAATATATTTAAACAAATTAAATATAACTAAATTAATAATAATCAAAACAAACTTAACTCACCCTCCCCATCATTGCATATGCACAGATTCTTCCTCCCAAACGAACACAACAAGTTCGACTATACTTTCTTTTCTTTTTTATTGCCGATCGGCCCGCAACCTACCTCGCCTATAATTGCGTCCCCTTTGCTTGCATGCGCCTCCAACGCGCATGCTTGCGAGCACCCTCGATGAACCAATAAACCCTAAAATCTAACGCCGAGATCGACGCTGCCTCGCACTTTCTGGTTTCAGTCGTGATCAATCGCTGCATTATATTTTTTTCTAGATTGAGAGTTCCCTTTTATATTTGAAGTCCGGTGCTTCATTTGTTTTAAAATGAATGATTCGAAAGAAACGGGGAATAATAGAGGAAACAAATGGGGAATAATAGAGGAAACAAATGGGAAATAAATTAACGATGCCCTTTTCATTCTCATAAAATTCAGATTTCACTTATTCAAACTATTTCAATATTAAATTTAAACAATTTTATTATCTAATAAATCAATATAAGTACATCATTAAATTCCAAATAAATTTTAGTTACCAACATTTTTTTTCTATCCAAATAATTCGCATTTATTATTCAACTCCAGTTATTTATCATAAATATCATCGATACATATAATATATTTCAGTATAAATAATTCCTAAATTTCTAAAATTGTTTATTTTGATATTTTTATCCATGTTCATATTCAATAACTACGATAATGAATCATTATATTTTATTTTTAACCATTTGTTATCCATAATAACATTAAATTCAAAATTCTAAAATAGTTAGAAGTATAGGTCGTTCTAATACAGTTCATACTCTCTAGTATGGTACCATTATACTGACATAGTGTCGACAATTACTCACTGTCCCATTTAGGTTGCCTGACACAATCAAGGCAATACCCCTACTAAAAATTTGAAACAGACCCTACTGGGGTATTACTTCACCTATACTCAACCGTATATAATTTCATGGTTCTACAGTTGGATATGTCACACATTAGCCTAATGTATACGTAACTGCTAGTAGCCTCTTATGGTGGGCAGACTTCCATTATGTAACACAACTAACATTGCATTCCAACCCATTTTAATGATTATGCCATTCATATCCATCTAAGTTATTTATTAACTTTAATAATTCAAGCCCTACGTAAATACATACTTGAGACCGGTATACATACATACATACATACATACATACATACATACATACATACATACATACATACATACATACATATATATATATATATTCTTACTTGTTTGATTATTATGCCTCCAATGTTTAAATTTTAATAACATTTCTTACTCTTTAATGCATTTACTTCTTATTCAATTTATAGTCATTTACCGCTTCCTTTTAAAAGATCTAAATAACTTTTCCATTAACTCTCATTTCTTTTTATTGAACTTTTCCTTCTATTCCCTTTTAACATTTACTACCCTCCCTTGTGTAATGAACTTCTCATACTCTTTTTTTTAATACCACATGCATACCTTTTCATCGTTATTATTTGGTTTATGTCTTGCTTATATTGCATGTATACTAATTCGTCCCTTAGAACATTATTATATCACATTCACAATTCTTTAGTTAATCCTTAGAGATTTCTGCATTTTAATGTATTGGAACCACATCTTCTTAAAGGCAAGGTTAACACTGTGAATTGCTTTATCTTATCCAAAGGAGAATTTGTGTTGTGTTTGGAATTACAAGGTATTATCTTTTTAATAGTTGTTGAAATAGAGATTACAAAATATGGTAAATATCATTATTTTATACTTTTCTTGGGGTGTATTTCTTGTCATTTCAAGTGATACACTTTTATTTATAAATCTGAGCTTGATAATATATAGAAATTTACGTTGTAACCTTCTTCATTCCAATGAATTAAAATGCAACTTATACCCCAACAATTTACTGTGATAACTTAATTTACATTTTATTTGCACACATCATTTAAATCTATAAATCTAGAATGATCCCATTGTTTATATGTTTCAGGGACAACTACTACCCAATCCTAAATTCAAGGACTACCACCACCTAATATTTTCCAGATTCACAAACATGCAATATATAGTTCAAATTATCAGTCAAAGAATATGTAGTCAAGGTTTATAAGTTTATTACACATATAGCATTTTAGTCCAAACTCCAATGTACATTTTAGGCATATAGGAATAGATTCACAATGATATAAATCCAATATTATACAAAAATATATAATTCCCCACTCACCTTTTTAGCTTTCCGAATCTCCAAATCTAATCCATATTATTCGATTTAACTCCCTTTTATCCCTATTTTATTACATACACCACAAGAATACATATACTTATCAAAAATCTAGATCAGATGAGAGATTCGATTTAATTTAAATTCCAGATCCAGATTAATAATTTAACTTGGCTTAATGGTTTGATTCGCCAATCTTATTCTTCTCGGTTATCATCTACTACTCTCCACTTATATATACGTATAAATTATAACTATTTTTAAGAATTAAGAATTTTGTGACGAGGGAAAATAGTAGAGCTTCGACATGCTTCAGAAAACATGAGAAGAAAAGTAAAGGGTTAGGTCCGTATTCATAAGATTTCGAATCAATGCTGGACATTAAATTAAAATATTTTAAATCTGAGTTGTTTGGCCACGTCTAAATTCTCAAATTAACAGTTCAACTGATCGATCGTCGCTCCCTATCGGTCGACTGCCAGCGGTCGACCAGCCTATGTTTGGTGTAACAACCTGAAATTTAAGGAGAAATTAATAAATAATTATAGGTGAAAAAAAGAAAAATAGTGTTTATAATTAGATTTCGTTTGAAATTAGCATTAAAATTAATTGGTAGTAGATTTATTGAAATGTTTCAATAAATAAAGGAAAAGTGGAATTAAATTGTAATGATTGAGTTTAATATAAGAACTTTCATTTATGTCAACATCGAATGAACATTTTAAATAAAATAAATGCATGTTTTGAGATAAATAAAATAAACTTCTCATTTTTGAATATATATATATATATATATACACACACATATGATTTTGTATACAAGGAGTTTGTTTTGTTATAAAAAAGAGATATAATAGCATATTTATATAGAAGGCGTTTACTTTTATAAATTTGAAAAAAGAAGATGACGATGTTCAAATGAGATAGGTTATTGTAAATGAGAGAAAATGTAACCAAATATTTATAAAAAAAGGCATTTAATAAAATAAACGCTGTATTTTAAACAGAAAAGACATGAGTGTATTATGGAAAAATTGCATTTCTTATAGAAAATATAAGGTATATTATTTCTTTGTTAGTAAAGAATGAGGGTCCGTTTGA
Source organism: Allium cepa (assembly GCA_030765085.1). NCBI lineage: Eukaryota > Viridiplantae > Streptophyta > Magnoliopsida > Asparagales > Amaryllidaceae > Allium > Allium cepa. The sequence continues at coordinate 506,918,500 of CM060929.1, forward strand.
TTTTTGAACATAAAACATTAATACCAATCAATTAATGTAATTGATCGCTCAATTTAAAGGTAAAGAAAAAGGTTACTAATTAATACACAACATATATACATGTTTGTGGACATATGTTACTTATCTAATTAGAATAGATGTGAATATGGAAAAAAATGTAGACATAACAATTCACATGTTATTCGTCCGATTAATTCAGATGTGAATATGTACAATACTTGCATAAGAATTTCTAGTTATTTATCAATTTATTTTAGACATAAACATGGAGAAATATTGACATGTTCATTTACTTATATCAGATGTAAATGTGAAAAAATATTGATACGTTGTTTGTTTGTTTATTTCAAACGTAAACATGTAAATTAAATGGGATGTTGAAAAGTGAAATGAAACATGCGAATAAAGAGAGACGCATGGAAATTTAATCTAAAATAAAACGTCACAAATTAGAAATTAATTATGGAGAAGAAAACGTTATTTGTAGTTTTGATATTATTAAGGGTGTAATTAATTAAATTAAATATAAAATAAGGTGCTGACAAGGTGCATTGTAAGAATTGATACAACAACAAGTTAGCAGAAATTTCTAGAGATTTTAATCTACGGTTGAAAGCACACCTTAAACACTATAAATAGGACCTAAACTAACCTAGGTTTTCACTCTAAAATCAAAAACTAGCCTCCATTTTTCTCTTTCAAATATTTACCTATATTCTTCATTTATAAAATAAAATTATATTATATACACATTCAAATAATAGATGGAGATTGTATAAATTAGAGGAGATTTCTAGAGAATTTTGGCAGCTATAAAATGGATTCTAGCTTTTGTCTCAGGTGAGTGTTTAGTAATTATTTTAGATTCTTAAGTAATTTAAAATAATAGGTCTCCAATAGTTGCAGTTTCTCTACAATTTTGGGACAACCTTTTTACGAGTTTATTTCAGTTTTAGAATTGTTTTTCAGTCTATTATCTTTTGGCTATTCTTTTTGAGTTATTGCCAATTATTTAATGTTAATTATAGCTTTTCTAATTATATACAGTTATTTACAGTATTTATAGTTATTTGATGTTATTTACGTTTTATTTGCATCCATTCTACATTTGGGATTTCCATTGTAATTGTCAGTTTCTTTTTAATTTCCTTTTACGTCGTAAATTGCGAATATGGACTAAATAATAAGAACATTGATTTTAATAAAAATGGAACATGAAATAAGAAGGCTGTTAGTCGAGCTTCCATCGCCCCTAAATAGGAGCACATCCGTAACTTAATGAAACGACTTACAGCTTATGTATACCCCTTATTTTCTTGAGCCAGAGTTAGGGCTTTTGCGGCGTCTAGTTTAGTATCAAATAGAGCAGATAGGCTATGCACCTTGGCAAAGAAGGTTTACTTCTCTGTCACTTCCGTACTCCTATAATTTCTCTTTAGCTTATTAATTGAATTGGTTAGAAAGTCTTTCCCTGGCATTGGCTAGAATAGAGTGCCTAGCTCCAACACTGACATCTTAGTCGAGTAGTTCAAAAGGCTTTGGTTTTCTCAAAACTGGCTACTCCTTATGATATGCCACCTCAACCCCCAATCTAAGAGCATCTGAGAACATCTCCAGCGAGGGAAACTCGTCAGCTCTTAGTCTAGCTATAGTGACAATGACTAGAAAAGGACGGTCGAAAGAAAGACGACCATGAGTCTGACACTCCCTATGCCTACGCACTCTATATGTTGTCCTTCTCCCCTTCCCCACAGCTAGTGATCAAATACCGAGTCAACTAGAATCGGTACTCCAAGGTTAGAGAGAACTAGTACCTAATGAGCATAGCGTTGCTTCTTCATTGTGGCGTTTTCGAGGGCGGAATCCGAATAGAATCAATTCGATCACTGGCAGCCTGATGCAAGAGAACTAATGGATTCATATGCTATTCTCAAGGTTTGATTCAACAGTAGGAGCAATACTAATTGCCTAGCTGTGTTTCCCCCTACCGGTGCATAGAAAGTGGCTCTGGCTATTATGGTATTTGCGATTCAACTCAGCCCTAGGAAGAGTCGGTTGATTTATCACTTAACAGAGCACCATTGGTTGCACCGGATGGAACAATCGATTAGAAAGAATAACTGATGGGATAGAGCGGTAGTTCACAAGGCTCACAACCTTCAGGTCACAGGTTCAAATCCAATCCCCGTATCACACTTATTTTTCAGTATGCCGCTCCGCTAGCAAGGAACACCGCGAGAGAACGCAGTGAGCTTTGAGGCAAAAATCACTTCCTTTATTATTTTTTGGCTTCGGCCTGACTTTCCACATTGCATTTCGACCCCTGCGACATATCAACTATGACTACTTGACTACTCTCCCTAACTGGACTTGGACTGAAATAGGCAAATTTATGATATTTGCAAGATTAATTATAATGTATAATCATGATTAAAAAGAGTAAATAGAGGAAGTAGCTTATTTTTATGCTTAGACCTTGGTTTAAGTCAATAAGCCCAATTATAACATAAGTTATAGTTAGAGAGAAAACAGAAAAGGCTTGTTCTTAAGATTTAGAATAAATTAATAAGCAAAGATAGCAAGAATAACAGTAGAGGATTATTTAAACAAATTTTATACCAAGTTAATAAGCAAAGATAGTAGTAAGACCCATACCAGCAACATTTTCTTTTTCAGTTAGGTCTCATAATAGATTAGGTATGGCTAGTGCACGCTTATGCTGGAGTAGTGGTAAATAGGAGGTCAATAAGTAAAACTTCAGATCATGGGGATTTGGACAAAGGGAATAACAAATGGTGCAAGCCTAATGGTGGTTGAGCGTGCGACCTCGGTGCAGGGATATAATTCGCAATTAAGTTCCAAACATGGTAAACAAGATGTCCATAGGGGGAGCAACAGATAGCGCGAGCCTAACGGTGGTCGAGCGGGTGACCTCGATGTGGGGATATAATTCGCTATTGAGCTCCAAAGCATGGTATATAAGAGGTCCATAGAGGGGGCAACAGATAGCGCGAACCTAACGGTGGTCGAGCATGCGAACTCGATGCGAGGATATAATTCGCTATTGAGTTCTAAAGCACTTAGCAGGTGTCTTTTCGTAGGCACTGGTGTCTTTTGTTGTGAGACCCACATTATGGGACTAGCCCACAGTAGGCACAACAGAGTAGAAGACGATCAAAAGGTAGAATTAGGACTTCGTCCTAATTAAAGTAGGATTGAGAATTCAGCCTAATCAAAGCAGTTATCTAAGACAAATATAAACAATCAAGATAGTCTAATCAAACTATCTAAGCAAATCAAATGGTTAAAACCGTATTTTATTCCATCTTTATATTTTCTTCTATTTCCTTTATTTCCTTCTTACACTAGAACTGTTGCAAAGTCTGTTATCTTTACCTTGCTTATGAATACTAGTAATTACTTCCACTCACCAGACTTTTATTCTTAACCACTCCTCTATTTTCCCTTTTCCCACCCATAGGCCAGCAGAGGCAGAGATAGTAGCTTTCAGATTCTTTTGGAGGTTCAGCTGTGGAGATCTTTCTTCATGTATTCTACTTCTTCTTTTTCAGTTTCTATTTCATTTGATGAATTGGTACTTTTCTTTGAGAGGGATGTTTGTTTTTATGTACTCTGATGTTGTGATTGAGACTATGGTTTTTCATGAGACATGTATTTGGTATTCTGAGACACCTTGTATTTGGTTTTATGACTCTACTTTATGAAGTTGGTTTTGAATAATAAGTTATTGCTTTTAAATATTTCCACTGTTTTATTTATTTTGTCCAATGAATCTTATTCTTTGTAAGTTTTTAGCTATACCTATAACGCACCATACCTTTTAGTGTGCTTTTTGGGTATGCTAAGGGGTGTGGGGTGTTACATTTGGTATCATAGCCTAAGGTTATAAGATTCCTAAAAAAATTGTTTTGAAAGTAAAGTATTTTTCAAAATAACTTATTTTAGAAGAATTTTTAAGAAAAGAAGCCCTTTAATTTAGAAATAATTTTCAAGTATAAAAGAGTTTTTTTTACAAAAATCCCCTCAAATTTCCGTTCAGGCTTCTTTCGATTCTTTCAAGCCTAAGTTTACTTTTCTTTGCATAGTATAACTGACTGGTTCCGTAGAGCTACGGTATCATAGGTGCATGGGAAAGCGCCCAATAAAACAGCGATAGGTGGAAATCCCTTTAATCCACTTAAATCGGCCGATTGTTCTAAGCTATGCAAGGTCTTCTCTAGTATAGGGGGTAGAACATTTTCTAGCATGGAGGATTTCAAGGAGACACGAGCTAGGTTGGAAGTTATGGAGCAAAAGTTTAGGCTGTTAGACTTAGAAGACCAATAGAGAGTTCAGTCTACACCTTGGAAACCGAAGGGAGAGCATAAAGAGGTTCCTAAGTCAAAAAGCTCCAAAAAGTCATGGTGGATGAACAAGAAGGATAAAGAAAAGAGGAAAGAAGGAGGACCTCAGAAGCGGATCAAGAAAAACGGGAAATGTCATAGCTGTGGACTGATTGGTCATTACGCAAGAGACTGCAGGAAGGAGAAAATTAAGGGAAGGTGTTATAGTTGTGGAGAACCCGGTCACCTCAATAGGTATTGTACCTAGAAGACGGGGTAGGGAGCAGGTGCACCGATAGCATAGATTCAGGCATTAGATGCAGCACCTTCTAGCAGCGGACCCGATAGAGATAGGAAAGTGACCGTGGAAGGTTTGATTTCTATTTTTGATTTTCACATTCACTCTTTTCGATTCTGAAGCCTTATACTCTTTCCTAGTTCCTTGTTTGATTGTTTGCACTTATATATCTCTCTAGTAGTAGACCCTATAGTTGTTTCAAACCCCATAAGAGTATCGGCATATTCATCCATGATTTGAAGGGTTTTAAAAATTTTATAGGCATAGAGTTTGATTGTGATGCCTATGTATTGGCCTTTTTGGGGTATGAAATGATTTTGGGAATGGATTGGGTATCACTTATGGAACGATATTAGACTATAAGTAGAGAGTCGTTAGATAAGGGACATGCAGCAGTAGAACTCTCGAGGTTTCTTGCGAGCCACAGGGGTCAGTCATGTTAAGCTTCTTTTATCCGCTCGATTCATCATCAGCAGAGTTAGATTCAGTTCCAGTCTTCAGAAATTTCCAAGATGTCTTTAAAGAAGTACTTTTCTTGGTGCATAGAGAGGGTCAACACATGAAATGAATTTGAGAAACGGTTTTGTACGTTTAGGTTCGGATTGTTGAAGTCCAAAGAGTAGTAAGCCCATGTGTAAATAATTGAGAAATTTTTTTTAATGGTTTCAGATAAGTGGATTTAACGGTAATGCCTAGGAATAAAAGACTTTAATAGGGAAATGAGATTTCCAAGGTTTAGGAAGGGTACTTCTAGGGCAGTAAGAAGAAAGTCATGTCAGAAATGCGAATTACGGATCTTAAGCCTAGGATAAAACTAGAGGGGGGTTGAATAGTGTTAGTAAAGAATTACTAAATCTTTTTCGATTTATGTTAACTTAGACACCGATGTATGCAATATACAGACACAGACATGATCACAGAAACAAACACAGATACATAAATAAAATAAAAGCAGTAAAGGAAAGAACACACCGGATTTTATACTGGTTCGGAGTTACCCTACATCCAGTCCTGCAACATAAGTACGGAATTCCTTTCAAAAGCAATTATACAATTACACCCTCGGTTTCAAGGCTAAGAGGTACACCCTCTAGAGTTTCGATCCTCTGGGTAGAGATACTTGATTTCCGGGCCACAAGTTTACCCAATTGATTTACCAAGGCTACAATCACACCTTTTCTTTCTTGATTGATTTTCAAGGCTACAATCACACCTTTTCTCGCTTAATAGATTACAAAGAAGCCTATAACTCTGAATAGCACTGAGAATCTTGTAGAGAGAGTGATAGAGAATCAAACTAGAAGTAATCGAGTTCGATTCAATGTTGATTTCGACAGAGTAATGATAAGAATATGTGTTAAGAAAAGTGGAAGAGGAAGAGGAGTGAAAAACCAGAAAATCTGATGTAAAATTCGTTGAAACTAACCCCTATTTATAGAAGAATAACGGCCATGTCTATTAGTGAAGAGTTATGGCGAATAGACACTTCTTTTGAAATTTAAATTTTGAACTCAACTGACACTATGTCGACATGGGGTACATAGCCATGTCGACATCCCAAAGCATATTTTAAATTTTGATTTTCTTTGAAAATAACCTTCATCTTATATTAAAACTAATTTAAACTTTATAGATATACTTGAATATTGTTAAAATTCATAAGTAGATATAGAGAATAATATATATAGAATTTAACTCTAATTTTATATTTTAAATCTAAGTATTAATATTTAAAAGTTAAATATATTATATTAAAAGATAGTTTAAAATCAGGAGTAATTTGACTTTGAAATTAAATATAATTTTGAAGTTAAAATTATTTAAAATCAGGATAGTGGGTTTTGAATCTTTTTTTAAAAAGGAAAGTTTTGAAAACATTTTGAAAACAGGTATAATTTTGAAAAATTATTTTGAATAAAAAGTTAGCGGATACAAAACAATGTTCCACTAGATTTTTCGTAGGTTCCATCCCTTTAACAGGCTCGAAGTGGATTCCATTACACGAAAAAATTGAATTTTAAGATGCCAGTGCTTTTGTATGAGTTTTAACAAAATTCCTAATAATAAAAAATAATTAACTTTGAAATCTTGAACTCTTGATAATCTTGATGCTCATGAGTCTTCTATCTTGATATCTTGAATCTCTATACTGTACAGTCTTCATTCTTAGTACCTGCATGGTTAAATCCTGCATATACATATATATCTAAACTTATAATGTTAGTATTTATATTTTATAATCTATTCTAAGGTTGTTTTCATCAAAACCATCATTACACGGACTAATAATCTCCCCCTTTTTGATGATGACAACCTTTGTTTATAAATTTTTACTTCTATTTCTAATAACTCCCTCTTAATCTATGCCTAACTACCCTATTTTATATTTCTTCCCCTTTGTCATCAACAAAAGCTAAATGTAAACTATATAACTTCAAACTATATAACTATATAACTTCAAACTATATAACTATATAACTTTAAACTATATAACTTATACTTTATAACATGTGATTATAATGATAGTATTATCATAAATAATCATCACTTAAATCTAATACTAAAACATAGTCCTAAACTATCAACTATCCTAAGTAAGAATTCACAATAGTATTTATAATTAAAACACATATAAGAACACGAGTTATTTATTACGTATGAAGTTGTATATACATGAACGTTTAGAAAACATAAAGAAACACAAACAACAATGGAGAAGAAAGAAAAGAAACTATTGTGCGTTATAAAACATAGGAGATCTATGAATCGAATAGTTTGGATAGTGAAAACAGAAGTTTCCATGTTGTTCGACAAGATTCCTATTCTTGTCAAAACACACTTCTCCAACACACACGACTTGGTCATCATCCTCCTCGTGCGCTTCTTCCGTGGGTTCTTCTTCTTTCTCGTTGGCCTCTTGTTCTTGATTGAGTGAAGAGTCTTCATCAATCAAGATAGGGTTGGCATGGTTATCCATTAGGAATTTTTGCAAATTCCTAAGAATCTTGCCTTGCCTTTCCTGTTCCATTGCCATACAAAGTTGAGTCACTTGAATCTCAGTCATCATCTGAAGTACATCCTTCATAGATTCCTCTATTTTAGTCACACAAGCGAGAGTAGTACGTTGAAATGGACCCGACGTAGGAGAGGGGAATGAAAAGGTTGGTTTTATGTTTGATTTGGAAGAGGATGCCATTATTTTATTTATTTTAGAAGATAGATTAAAGAGAAAACAGAGAGAATGAACAAAAATTCGAAATAGAGAAGAATATATAACCATATTTTTTGAATTTTGGTGGGAAAATTTCAAAATTTGAAAACGTTGCATGTCGACATGGTCCTTTTTTTTGAGATCATGGGGAACCTTAAGATCATGGTATTCATTGATACTCACTTAAGTAAACCCCACGTCGTGTGTCTACCCCGCTTTTATTTAGTCGTCGCACACGGATGCGTAACGTTGAAACTCTCACTGATGGTTATGGCGTTGGGATTCGAACCTGCCCGGACACAGTCCTTTGGTTCCCATGTCCCAACACCCTAATCAACTGAGCTACGAATGGCGGGTCGACATGGTCCTTTTTATTTTAACTCTTTGAATTATTTTAATATTAATTATACTTGTTATTTATATTTTATATTTCAGTTATAGAACAAATACCTAATTCTCTTCTTAATTTAGTAAATATTGATTCATTTAAGGGTTTTGTTAAGATATCAGCAATTTGATTCTCAGAATTGATATACTCGAGAGTAACTACTTTATTACTTATAATATCTCTGAGAAAATGATGTATGATATCAATATGTTTAGTTTGAGCACGTTGAGTAGTATTTTTGGATAAATTTATCACACTTGTATTGTCACAATAAATTAGTGGTTTTGAAAATTTTAAACCAAAATCTTTTAAGGTTTGTTGCATATATATTACTTGAGAACAAGCCAAAGCAGCAGAAATATACTCTACTTCAGTTGTTGATAAAGAAACTGTGTTTTGCTTTTTACTAAGCCAAGAAATCAGGGAATGCCCCAAAAAGTGACAAGTCCCACTTGTACTTTTTCGGTCTGATTTACAACTAGCATAGTCAGCGTCATAGTAAGATATTAAATCAAAAGAATCATTTTTAGGGTAGAATAAACCATAATCAGATGTGTGCTTAACATATCTTATGATTCGTTTTACGTCTTTTAAGTGGATCTCTTTAGGTTGGGATTGATATCTGGCACAGAGACAAGCACTATGCATGATATCAGGTCTACTGGAAGTAATACAAAGTAGTGATCCAATCATTCCTCTATATAGTTTTTGATCTACATCTTTCGAGAGATCTTCTTTACTAAGGTACTCATTGGTTGCCATAGGAGTGGGGTTTCCACTTGCAGTAGTCAAACCAAATTTACTAATTAGGTCTTTAGCATATTTTTCTTGACTAATAAAGATACCATTATCTAATTGTTTTATTTGTAATCCTAAAAGGAAATTTAATTCACCTATATGACTCATCTCAAATTCTTTTTTCATTATTTTAGAAAATTCTTTATTCATTTCAAAATTAGTTGAACCAAAAATGATATCATTTACGTAAACTTGTACTAGTTGAATATTATTTTTATTTCTTTTAATAAAAAGAGTATTATCTACTTTACCAATTTCAAAATTATATTGCAATAAATAAGATCTTAGTCTATCATACCAGGCTCTAGGAGCTTGTTTTAGACCATATAATGCCTTTTTAAGTTTGTAAAATGATTTGGTAATTTATTATTTTCAAAAAGTGGTGGTTATTCAACATATACTTCTTCTTTTACAAATCCATTTAAAAATGCACTTTTAACATCCATTTGAAATAATTTAAAATTATTATGATTTGCGAAAGCAAGTAGAATCCTAATGGCTTCTAATCTTGCTACGGGAGCAAAGGTTTCATCAAAATCTATTCCTTCTTCTTGACAATAACCTTGAGCGATTAATCAAGCTTTATTTCTAACTACCTCTCCTTGTTCATTTATTTTATTTTTTATAAACCCATTTAGTTCTAATTATAGTTTTATTTTCTGGTCTAGGAACAAGTTCCCAAACATCATTTCTAGTAAATTGATTTAATTCTTCTTGCATAGCCAAAATCCATGAATCATCAGTTGATGCTTCTTTTGGATTTTTGGGTTCAATAGTTGATATAAAAGCTACATTACTCATTTGAATTAGTTGATATCTAGTTTTAACAACAGATTGCATATCTCCCGGTATATTTTCTATAGGATGATCTTTTAAAAGTTTAGTCCTTTTATTAGGATGATTAATTTCATTATTAGTTTCAAATGGTTCTTGATTTTGAGTTATTAAATCCTCTTCATCATTTGTATCTTCAAAAATTTTGAAATTTTCATCAAATGAAACATGCATTGTTTCTTAAATGGAATTAGTTTTTAAATTAAACACTTTGTATGCTTTACTTCTATTAGAATATCCGATAACGATACCTTTGTCGGATTTAGGATCAAATTCATCTAAATTATCTTTTGTATTTAAAATAAAGCATTTACTTCCAAAAATTCTGAAATGGGATACCTTAGGTTTCTTTGAATAAAGAAGTTCATAAGATGTCTTATTAGTTAGAGGTCTAATTAAAGTTCTATTCAAAATATAACAGGCGGTAGCAGCTGCTTCTGCCCAAAAATTCTTTGGTAAATTGCTATCTGTAAGCATAATTCTCACACACTCTTGAATCATCCTATTTTTGCGTTCTACTACTCCATTTTGTTGTGGAGTTCTCGGAAATGAAAAATTGTAAGTTATTCCCTTTTTATTGCATAATTCCTCAAACTTTTTATTTTCAAATTCACCACCGTGATCACTTCGAATAGTTATAATTTTTAGAGAAAAATGATTTTGAATTCTTTTTGAGAATGTTTTAAAACATTCAAAAGTATCACTTTTATGTTTCAAAAATATTGTCCATGTAAATATAGAATAATCATCTACAATTACAAAGACATATTTACTATGATTTATTGATAGAATTTGAGACGGACCAAGTAAATCAAGATGAAGTAATTCAAGAGGTTTTGAAGTTGAAATCATATCTTTTAACTTAAAAGAACCTTTTCTAAGTTTTCCTAATTGACACGCATCACATAAACTATCTACTTTAAATTCATTTTAGGGAGACCTCTTACTAGATCATGTTTTGATAATCTAGATAAGAGATTGAAATTCAAATGCCCAAATCTCTTATGCCAAATCCAAGGGTCACTTGTATTTGCCAACAGGCACAGGTTATCATTTGAAACTTTCATACTAAGAGCATAAATATTCTTCTTCCTGACTCCTTCAAATATAATGGTTGAATTATTGTCTTCAATGTGACATTTATCTTTTTCAAATTTAATTTTATATTCTTTATCGCAGAGTTAACTTATACTTAGTAGATTGTGTTTCAGATTCTTAACTAGCAAAACATTAGTAATAGTAGGAGTTTCAGAATTACAGACTTCACCGATGCCAATCACATATCCTTTTAAATTGTCTCCAAAGTTAACCAATCCTCCGTCTTTGTATATTATATCATTCAATATATCTGGATTGCCAATCATGTGTCTAGAACACCCACTATCAAGTATCCACTTGTTCTTTCTGGTCTGCACAATTTGTCCGTTGTGGATTGATTCCTCAACACCCATAAAGCATGATTCCTGCACATCAAACAATCTTGGTAGACAACTTGAATTTGAATATTGATTATATGCGGACTCAAGAAACAATGATGGTTTGAATGCTTCTAAACTAGTATTAACAAATATAGCCATTTTAAAAACTTTTTCAAAAATCAGATTATGAAACTTTGAAAGCCTTGCTCTGATACCGATTGTGAGAAATGCGGATTACAGATCTTATGGCTAGGATTAACACTAGAGGGTGGGTGAATAGTGTTAATAAAAAATTACTAAATCTTTTTCGATTTATGTTAATTTAGACACCGATGTATGCAATATATAGACACAGATATGATCACAGAAACAAATACAGATGCAGAAATAAAATAAAAGCAGTAAAGGAAAAAACACACCGGATTTTATACTGGTTCGGAGTTACCCTACATCCAGTCTCGCAACACAAGTACGGATTTCCTTTCAAAAGCAATTGTACAATTACACCCTCGGTTTCAAGGCTACGAGGTACACCCTCTAGAATTTCGATCCTCTAGGTAGAGATACTTGATTTCTGAGCCACAAGTTTACCCAATTGATTTACCAAGGCTACAATCACACCTTTTCTTTCTTGATTGATTTTCAAGGCTAGAATCACACCTTTTCTCGCTTAATAAATTACAAAGAAGTCTATAACTCTGAATAGCACTGAGAATCTTCTAGAGAGAGTGATAGAGAATCAAACTAGAAGTAATCGAGTTCGATTCAATGTTGATTTCGACAGAGTAATGATAAGAATATGTATTAAGAAAAGTGGAAGAAGAAGAGGAGTCAAAAACCAGAAAATCTGATGGAAAATTCGTTGAAACTAACCCCTATTTATAGAAGAACGACAGCCATGTCTATTCGTGAAGAGTTATGGCGAATAGACACTTCTTTTGAAATTTAAATTTTGAACTCAACTGACACTATGTCGACATGGGGTGCATAGGCATGGCGATATCCCAAAGCATTTTTTGATGTTTTGATTTTCTTTGAAAATAACCTTTATCTTATATTAAAACCAATTTAAACTTTATAGATATACTTGAATATAGCTAAAATTCATAAGTAAATATAGGGAATAATATATATAGAATTTAACTCCAATTTTATATTTTAAATCTTTGTATTAATATTTAAAAGTTAAATACATTATATTAAAAGATAGTTTAAAATCAGGAGTAATATGACTTTGAAATTAAAGATAATTTTGGAGCTAAAATTAAAATCAGGACAGAGAGTTTTGAATCTTTTTTAAAAAGGAAAGTTTTGAAAACATTTTGAAAATAGGATATAATTTTGAAAAATTATATTGAATAAAAAGTTAGCGGATACAAAACAATGTTCCACTATATTTTTCATAGGTTCCATCCTACTTAGGGTTCCATCCCTTTAACAGGCTCGAAGTGGATTCCATTCCACGAATAAATTGGATTTTAAGATGCCAGTGCTTTTCTATGAGTTTTAACAAAATTCCTAGTAATAAAAAATACCTAACTTTGAAATCTTGAACTCTTGATAATCTTAATACTCATGAGTCTTCTATCTTGGTATCTTGAATCTCTATACTATACAGTCTTCATTCTTAGTACCTACATGGTTAAATCCTGCATATACATATATATCTAAACTTATAATGTTAGTATTTATATTTTATAATCTATTCTAAGGTTGTTGTCATCAAAACCATCATTACACGGACTAACAAGTCCACTTTATGTCTAGCCAATTAAAACAAAATTGTTAGAATTAAAAGTTGAAAACTATAATTTTTAACATATTAGGTTTTGCAAAAAATGTTATGAAATTTAAATTCGGTTTTATATGTTGTAAATTTTATTAAAAGTGAAATTCTTCTAGAATTATAGAGCGTATATAGCTCGCTAGTTTCTTCTTAAATATACAAAGATTTTAAAAATAAAAACCTAGAGTATCGAAAACATAGTTTACAACATTTATTGTCGTAATAGATGTTTTTGTGAAAAAAAAGGAGGTATAGACTATAACACTATTGTTATAGTAGGTGACGCTCAAAGAAAATGTTTTTAAATGGTATATGAGATTTATTAATATTTATTTTTGAATCCATACACTAGTATTTTTGGGTTGTAGTAATATTATTTTACGCAACATCTGTTTTGACCCACATAAAAAAGTGTTTTGAAGATAATTTCCAAGTATATAAATAAAGTGGTTTGTAAGTACACTTAATACTTGAATAAGTATAAGGAAATGTCTTATGGCTATATTAAAACAATTTTGAAGATAAGTTATTCTAAAAAAATGTATGTTAGATATTAGAAAATGTCTACCATTAGAGAATATAAAACTATTAAGTGTAATAAAAAGATGTTTGAAAACATGTGAATACCTTTTAAAGATATTTTAAAGAAAAATGGTTTGGTGAAAAAGTAAATAAGATGTTGGAAGGAAAAAAAAACTTAGTAATAGTTAAATTTAAAAATTCCAATTTTTATAGAGAGCTGTAGAGGTCTTTAAAAAAAGGGAATACGTTTTGGACTTAAAATTTGAAAGTTTCCCCCTCAAGATTTGGAAAATAATGTAATTTCAAAAGGCTATAAGGATGCAAGCTGTAACAACCCGATATTTTCAACCATTCGCATCCACACATGTTGGACTCGAATTGCTTAAAATACCATGTTGTAAATAAAATTTGAAAAATCTTAAGATATGCAGTAAATAAATAGTCATAGATCACAGACACAGAGTAAATAATAATGCGGCGGAAGTAAAAGGAATAGTAGTTCGTAAAGCTATTATATAAAAATAAGACATATCAGAGTTAAATAAAATACAACAGAAGAGTAACAAGATACATCAGGTGCAAATCAGAATAGATCACTGGAATCACTGAATACCGAAAGCACAATATATGGCTGGATCTTCAAGCAAAGCTCCAACTCCGAAGGTGAGTCTTGAATGTAGAATCACCTAATCTGACTCGAGCGTAAAGCAAAACACAAAACACTCGAGTAGGACATAAATACTTATGAACTGTAAATCAACTCAAGTGAACAGTAACAAAATGCATTAGTAACTTAAAGGATGCTTGGGATTTCCCAACCTTTAAGGATCCGTTAAACTATTTACTATGTAGTAATATTGCACGATTATAATAATGTCTACAGTAAAATAAACATACTTTTAAATAGCATTTCGGGTTACCCATATAGCCCTTCACACATAATAGTCTCAGTAGTCCATCCAATATCAGCATATCTCCAGATTGGGTGACTACCTTAAATACTCCACGGGCTATGGAAGAAAACCAAACTCATAGTAAGGCTCGATATGGTAGGTGACACAGCACATAAGGCAATGCCAGCGTAGATAAACCAATTATACACACGGGCTGGTGGTAACGCAACAGCCACTACGCCCATCTCGGAACACACCTCCAATCAAAATTGGAGGATGGCCATCTAATCAACCACAAGTAAGAGTACAATATCGAAGGAATGTGTCCAACCAGAGGAGCTACCGCTTTTGGCCCGAGATCGCTTCTGTTTTAGCCACCTTATGCCAACTCATGGGAGTTGGGTCCACGTAATATACCTCAAGAACGTCGCCACTATCCTACTTCATTCTGAAATCTCCACCGCATACACAGTTGTTAAAGTGGTTTTCGTAGTTGGCAGAGAGTATGAAAACTTCCGATCCTGGTCTCTTTAACAACCAAACGTTATTATAACGCCGTGGTCATTTCAAAATGGTTTATACTTCAAAAATCAAATCATTTCATTTCAACACTATATTCCTTTCAAGATAGTTTATACCTCGAAACCAAAACCATTTTTATTTCAAAACTAAGTATTCAATCAAAATAGTTTATACTTCGAAACCAAAATCATTTTTATTTCAAAACAATATTCAAATCAAAATAGTTTATACTTCGAAACCAAAATCATTTTTATTTCAAAACTTTATTCAAATCAAAATAGTTTATACTTCGAAACCAAAATCATTTTTATTTCAAAACTATATTCAAATCAAAATAGTTTATCATTTTCATTTCAGACATATATTCACCTTTCAAAAATTATAATACTTTCAAAGTTATAACTTTTCCGAAACCAAAATACTTGAAATCATTACACTTTGAAGATCATAACATTTTGAAGTCATACATTTGAAATCGTGGAACATTCCTTTAATTCTTTACATTTTACAAATTTATTCAATTAAACCAAAATTTCAAATTTCCAATTTAGTTCAAATCAAACCATCAGTTTCAATTCAATTCAGTTTC
This sequence comes from Allium cepa, assembly GCA_030765085.1. Taxonomy (NCBI): domain Eukaryota; kingdom Viridiplantae; phylum Streptophyta; class Magnoliopsida; order Asparagales; family Amaryllidaceae; genus Allium; species Allium cepa. Next base: position 506,934,102 of record CM060929.1, read on the forward strand.
TTTACAAAACATTTCAAATGTTATCAATTTCAAATATAGATTTGATCTACAAAATAAACCATCCAATTTTAATATATTTCCAAACTTTAATATCCCATATTTCAAAACTAAACTTTATAATTTCGTATATTCATATCTCAAATCTAATTCCATTATTATTTAGTTTTGAAACATTCAATTCATAAATCCAATATTATTTAAATAAACTTAAATTACAATTAAACCAAATATCTTTTCATATAAATATAAAGTTCAAATATTCATTTACCAAAATCAAATATCATTCCAAATTCACATTCTTTATCAAAATAACAATTATATCATTAAAACCCATTTTGAAATCATTAAAATATCATATCCTTCGAAACCTCATTATCAAATCATTATTTGAATTCAATTTCAAATATTCAAATTTAAATAACATTTAAAAATCAAATATGTCATTTATTTATTATTTCAAATACCATTACAAAAATACATTTCAAAATTCCATTCCAAAATTCATTTATGTCATTTGATTTCATTCAATTTAACACATAACCAAGTAAACCTTATTTAAATTCAAATTCTATATAAATTCCTTAAAATTCAAATTTAAATATTAAATTATATTCAAAACTCCTTATATTTCACAAATAATCAATTCCAATAGTTAAATCATTTAACACTTTAAAATATAACACAAATAGTGTTAAAATCTATAACATTTCAAAATATTGACAAAATATAACAACGATAGCATTTATAAAGTGCTATCGTACTTTATCGTTTCCAAAATAGTTAGTTCAAGAATAACGACATTTATAAAATGCCGTAATAGATTATTAGTTATTTCAAACATAGTTACGTTCAAAACAACAGCATTTAAAATATTGCCATAAGACTACAGCATTTTAGAAATGCTATTAATAAAATTCCAGATTTTATTATAACTTCAGAAACATTAAACTTCAAAAAAATTCTACTTTAAATTTTTAAATCATATTTCTGGACTTCAAAATTTCACATTTAAACCAACTTAACATATGATTTATCACAACAAAATTTTATAATTAAATATCCAATTAAAACTCACTTTCATTCGTTAAGTCAAAATTTCACTGTTTCTTAACTTATAAATTTCAGCAAAACTTAAAAATTTTCTTCAAATATCATTTCAAAACTTTAAATTTAATTTCCATTATTTACTTACATTTTAAAATAAAATTTAAAGCCAAAAATCACATTTACTTCAAATTTACATACTTAAATTTACAAATTCAAAACTTAGTATTTAACTTTCTTAAAACCATAAAATATATATTATTAGAACAAATTCATACTTTTAAAAATACATATTTTAATAAAAATCATTTAAAAGTATACCACAGAATTTTTATATAATTTTCTAACCTAGGTCAAGTGATACAAATATATATCATCTCAATCGCAATTTAAAAAGAAAACCCGGGTTCTATCATTTCAAACCCGCAATCCCAAATCAAATAAAATACAATAAAAATTTCTCAGGCCTATCATTTCAGCCCATAACGATTTTTTCCTATTCTAAAGTCCATTCGGGTATGTATCATTTCAACCCATAGTGATTCTATTCTAACCGGAAACTTGCAGTGTGGACATATGCATAAACAATATAAACAATGTCAATGTCACAATATAATGTCATATATCAGATGTCAGGTGATAATTAACAGTTTTAAAATGATAATAACATGGCATAGAATATCATATGATCATCATTAACTTGCATAAACATTTTATATTACTATACATTAGCCATCAATTTACTATTTCATAAGTAAATATGTCAGAGTGAGAAAGACTCACCTTTTCAAAGCTAGAGATCCCTACGACACATAAGACCGATTCCAAAGGCATGACAAGCACAGTACAGCATGGATAGTGATTCAAATGAGTGAAGAGAGCCAAGATGACCATCTTGTAACAATCCAATAAACACAAACAATATAACATATGAATTATTTAACACAAAACAACATTGAAATAAATGGAAATACAAAGCAACAAAGGCAAGAATGATTAGACCTTGCTTTAATCATTCAAGTGCTCGACCAAGGGCCTCTTTTTGTTCGTCCATAGTTGATGATATAGGCTCTGGTTTGGATCAGGTATGGCATCAAAAATGTATGTTAACATGGAGATGAAAGAGATGATGATGGGTAGGAGTTGCAACATGGGAAAGATAAAGGGACAAGGCAAAGAGGAGTGGAGTTTTGGGCTTAACAAGGCTCGGCCTTGGATCAAGTGGGGCTCGGCCCTACATGCTTCAGGTCTGGTCATTGCTGGAATGATGTTCAGAGGTCAGGTCAGTAGTTGGCGGTGGAGCTAAGGGGTGGCCAAGGCAACTATGAAGGTGATAGTGGAGTTATGCTCGTCTAGGCAAGGTTTCAAGGGGTTTGGTACAAAGTATTGTGGTCTTTGTTCCACTTGATGGTCATTGCTTGAGGTGGTGTTCAGAGGAGGAGGTGGTGGTTGCTGTGGCTGGTGATGGTGGAGAGGATGGTGGAGATGATGGGTGGTAGGGCCGAGCAAACAAGGTGGAAGAAGAAGGCAAAAACTTAGAAAAATAATAAAAAGAGAAAGGAGATAAAGCCATTTCTTGCAAAAAAAAATTCTTGGCCGTGAGTTTTGTGATGGAGAAAATTTTCTGAAGTGAATTTCAAAGAGAAATACGCATCTAGGGTGAGAGATGTGTACGGCAACAGGAAGATAAGGAAAAGGCACTAGAAAATGAAGAGGCAAGGAAATAAAGAGTCGCAAGAAAATGAAGGGTCTTTGTCTCTTTGAATTTCCTTTTTCTTTTAAATTAAAATAAACTATATATATTTCAGTAAATAACCTATAAAAACTAAACAAAATAAAGTGGAAAAAGAAAATAAAAAAATATATATTAGAAAAATACAAAATAATTATGAAAATAGAACAAAAATAGAAACTAGAGTGAAAAATTATAGACAAAATACAATAAGCTTTAAAAAATTAAAATCACACTTTAAAATATGCTAAAAATAAAATAAATACATAACATGACATATAACACACATATACACAAGATATGATAAACAAAAATATTATTTATATAATTTAAAATAAACAATTTTGTTAAATAAAGCAATGTACATACAATATTGTAAAAAGCATATCTTTCACAATATAAATCGGTTTTCAACGAAACGAAAAGCAGTATTCTTGATATTTAATTTATTTTCATAATAAAAGATAAAATTCAAAAATTAAAATATTTAAATTTTAAATTCAAAAGTCAAAGTTTGACCAGATTGACCAAAATTTACGTTTTTGGAAAATATTCAATATATTCATGTTTGGAATTCTAATTTACATACAAATAAAAATATATATTTAAAATAACAAAATTTATTCATTTAATAAAAAAATATAATGTTTTTAAATCAGGAGTTCAATAATTAAAATATACAATTAAAATAATCATAAAATATAGGGTTGTTACACTCTCCCCACTCAAAACTTTTCGTCCCCGAAAAGGAATGAGGTACGAGAAAGCACAGAAAAAGATAGAATAAAATAGGATTAAGACAAGAGGACAAGAAAACTGAAATTATACCTGATAAATGTTGTTATAGGTAAGTGTAACAAGGTGGAGATGATCTTTCCAAGATCCTCCAGAATCAAGAACACAAGCACGAAAAAGATCTTCTAGAATCTGATTCACCATTTCTGCTTGAGCGACGGTCTGTGGATGGCAAGCAGTGCTCAGATTCAAGATGAGTACCAAAGATTATAGAAAGATTTCTAAATAGACTGGTATAAGCAATAGCCTCCCCACTCTGTAGCAAGATAAGGAAAATAAGGACAACCAAAAGATAGTTTGAAAAATAAAATAAGATAACAAATTTGAAACCATGAAAATTTCAACTTAAATTGAAAATTAATTTTTACATAAGTTAAATAAATCTTAACCATCTCTAATTTCATTATCTTATCATCAAATTATCTTAAATAAATAATCTCTAAAATCATGGATTTGAAAAATCATTTATACTCATAATGTACTCAATAAATTTAATTCTTCTTTATTACTAATTAAAATTAAATTTATTCCTCACAATATATATTTTATCACATATGTTAAATATATTTACACCTATTATAACTGCTTTAAATTATTCTTAGTTCCTTTAACGTCATTTATATTGTAAACTATCACATTACCTTTTTTCTTTATTTACCTCTGTTAATCTTTTTATAACTAAAATTTAAGTGTATAACATGTATTATGACCACTCAAATTTCATTTATAAACTCTTTTTATATTGTATATTATCCAATTACATATTCAACATCTAAAAATTAAGGTAAGTTATATTGGAATGAAATTGTGTATTATACAAATAAAACTTTCTAATTTAATCATTTCAAGCTTGAATATTTATCCAAATCTTGAAATTATACTTAAAAATTATCTTTCAATATAAAATTTAGGAATTAAATTTCCGATAAATTCCAAACTATTTAAAGATAAATTAATGCACATATACTATATATACATATATCCATTCAAATTTAAATTATATATCAGCATATGTTATAAATCCAGTCTTATTTTAGAAATTCAAATCAATTAAATTCCCCGAAACAAAACTATAGCAAGACTATAGAATGGTCTCTTCACTTCGAAACTTGGAAATGAATGTCGATGATGTTGTAGTCATCACCGAAGTTATTTTCCAACGACAAAGAAAAGAACACTAATTTTAAACTTCAAAATTCTTTAGAAACAACTTTCTATTAGAAAATACTTTAAATAATATATCCTTTAAAAACTTAAACACAAAGTTTGAAATCCATCGGAAATTAAATTCTCAAATTCTTGTTTTAAATTCATTTTAAATTTCCAAATAAATTTATAACCATGTATATAGTTCAATTAATTACATATGAAATAAGAGATAATGATACATAAAATCAATTATTATTTCTTAACAACCAATTCAATAAAATCCAGAAAAGATTTATAATATAGTTACAAAATTTATTTCATTACTAAATTTGAAAAACAACATATCGTGTCAGTTTGTTCTGTTCAAGTGTTTTGGAAATCTTATCGATAGCGTTGATCAGATGAATCGATCAAAATCCCAAATCAACATCAATAACTCAAACAACACAATATAAAACAAACATTAAATACAGATTTACAAGTATAGTTCAAAATGTTTTGAAGATAAGTTGGAAACAAAGATGAGATGATTAAATAATAGAATAGGGACATGGATAAGCTTATATAAATCGCGGGCAACATTAACTGGGTCAACCGTGACTTAAAGAATAAGAACGGTGTGGATTTCTGGGTTAAATCAACATTCGATCTCAAGAGATAGAATTTTAGAATAATAAGAGATGCTAGCATCTAAACCGATGATATAAAATATTTTGTGAATCGATGTTGTTGTAAAGGAGTTTCACCCCTTTACAAATAATTTAAGATTGGCAGGACTGCCGACTCATTATAAAGATCTTTCGAAGTAGAGTTATGGGATACTCCAGAATCAAAAGACGATAAATAGTGAGGGACACGAATGGATTTTGGCACCGCAGGCAACGTTCCAAAATTCAAAGGAATCAAGTCAAAAAGGAAGAGATTCAAACTCAAATGAAAGTGATTCTGTAAATACATTTACTCCATATGCTGAGTTTTGCCTAGAGCTACCAAAGCTCTGATACCAACTGTAACAACCCGATATTTTCAACCATTCACATGCACACATGTTGGACTTGAATTGCTCAAAATACCGCGTTGTAAATAAAATTTGGCAAATCTCAGAATATACAGTAAATAAGTAGTCACAGATCACAGACACAGAGCAAATAATAATGCAGCGAAAGTAACTGGAATAGTAGTTCATGAAGCTACTATATAAAAATAAGTTACATCAGAGTTAAACAAAATACAGCAGAAGCGTAACAAGATACATCAGGTACAAATTAGAATAGATCACTGAAATCACTGAATACTGAAAGCAGAATATATGGCTGGATCTTCAAGCATAGCTCCAACTCTGAAGGTGAGTCTTGAATGCTGAATCACTCAATCTGACTCGAGCGTAAAGCAAAACACAAAACACTCGAGTCAGGACATAAATACTTATGAACTGTAAATCAACTCAAGTGAACAGTAACAAAATGCATCAGTAACTTAAAGGATGCTTGGGATCGCCCATCCTCTAAGGATCTGTTAAACTATTTACTATGTAGTAATATTGCACTATTATAATAATGTCTAAAGTAAAATAAACATACTTTTAAACAGAGTTCCGGGTTACCCATATAGCCCTTCGCACATAATAGTCCCAGTAGTCCATCCAGTATCAGCATATCTCTAGATCGGGTACTACCCTAAATACTCCATGGGCAACGGGAGAAAACCAAACTCGAAGTAAGGCTCGATATGGTAGGTGACACGACACACAAGGCAATGCCAGGGTAGATATACCAATTACGCATACGGGCTGGTGGTAACGCAGCAGCCACTACGACCACCTCGGAACACACTCCCAATCAAAATTGGAGGATGGCCAACTAATCAACCACAAGTAAGAGTATAGTATCGAAGGAATGTGTCCGACCAGATGATCTATCCCTTTTGGCTCGACATTGCTCCTGTTTTAGCCACCTTATGCCAACTCAAGGGAGTTGGGTCCACGTAATATACCTCAAGAACGTCGCCACTATTCTACTTCATTTTGGAATCTCCACCACGTACACAGTTGTTAAAGTGGTTTTCGGAGTTGGCGGAGAGTATGACAACTTTCGATCCCAATCTCTTTAACAACCAAACGTTATTATAACGCCGTGGTCATTTCAAAATGGTTTATACTTCAAAAATCAAATCATTTCATTTCAAAACTATATTCCTTTCAAGATAGTTTATACTTCGAAACCAAAACCATTTTTATTTCAAAACTATTTATTCAATCAAAATAGTTTATACTTCGAAACTAAAATCATTTTTATTTCAAAACTACTTTTTCAATCAAAATAGTGTATATTTCGAAACCAAAATCATTTTTATTTCTAAGCTATATTCAAATCAAAATAATTTATACTTCGAAACCAAAATCATTTTTATTTCAAAATTTTATTCAAATCAAAAAAGTTTATACTTCGAAACCAAAATCATTTTTATTTCAAAACTATATACAAATCAAAATAGTTTATCATTTTCATTTCAGACATATATTCACCTTTCAAAAATTATAATACTTTCAAAGTTATAACTTTTCCGAAACCAAAATACTTGAAATCATTACACTTTGAAGATCATAACATTTTGAAATCATACATTTGAAATCATGAAACATTCCTTTAATTCTTTACATTTTACAAATTTATTCAATTAAACCAAAATTTCAAATTTCCAATTTAATTCAAATCAAACCATCAGTTTCGATTCAATTCGGTTTCTTTACAAAACATTTCAAATCTTATCAATTTCAAATATAGATTTGATCTACAAAATATACATCCAATTTTAATGTATTTCCAAACTTTAGTATCCCACATTTCAAAAGTAAACTTTATAATTTCATATATTCATATCTCAAATATAATTTCATTATTATTTAGTTTTGAAATATTCATTACATAAATCCAATATTATTTAAATAAACTTAAATTACAATTAAACCACATATCTTTTCATACAAATATAAACTTTCATTTATCAAAATCAAATATCATTCCAAATTCACATTCTTTATCAAAATAAAGATTATATCATTAAAAACCATTTCTAAATCATTAAAATATCATATCCTTCAAAATCTCATTATCAAATCATTATTTGAATTCAATTTCAAATATTCAAATTTGTTCAATTCAAACCATCAGTTTCAATTCAATTCTGTTTCTTTACAAAACATTTCAAATCTTATCAATTTCAAATATAGATTTGATCTACAAAATAAACCATCCAATTTTAATATATTTCCAAAATTTAATATCCCATATTTCAAAACTAAACTTTATAATTTCATATATTCATATCTCAAATCTAATTTCATTATTATTTAGTTTTGAAATATTCATTTCATAAATCCAATATTATTTAAATAAACTTAAATTACAATTAAACCAAATATCTTTTCATACAAATATAAACTTCAAATATTCATTTACCAAAATCAAATATCATTTCAAATTCACATTCTTTATCAAAATAAAGATTATATCATTAAAAACCATTTCTAAATCATTAAAATATCATATCCTTCAAAACCTCATTATCAAATCATTATTTGAATTCAATTTCAAATACTCAAATTTAAATATCATTTAAAAATAAAATATGTCATTCATTTATTATTTCAAATATCATTACAAAAATACATTTCAAAATTCCATTTAAAAATTCATTTATCTCATTTGATTTCATTCAATTTAACACACAACCAAGTAAACCTTATTTAAATTCAAATTCAATGTAAATTCCTTAAAATTCAAATTTAAATATTAAATTATATTCAAAACTCCTTATATTTCACAAATAATCAATTCCAATAGTTAAGTCATTTAACACTTTAAAATATAACACAAACGGTGTTAAAATCTATAACATTGCAAAACATTGACAAAATATAGCAATGACAGCATTTATAAAGTGCTATCGTGGCATATAGTTTCCAAAATAGTTAGTTCAAGAATAACGGCATTTATAAAATGCCGTAATAGATATTTAGTTATTTCAAACATAGTTACGTTCAAAACAACAGCATTTAAAATGTTGCCATAAGACTACAGCATTTTAAAAATGCTATTAATAAAATTCCAGATTTTATTATAACTTCAGAAACATTAAACCTCAAAAAAAATTCTAATTTAAATTTTTAAATCATAGTTCTAGACTTAAAAATTTCACATTTAAACCAACTTAACATATGATTTATCACAACAAAATTTTATAATTAAATATCCAATTAAAACTCGCTTTCATTCGTTAAGTCAAAATTTCACTGTTTCTTAACTTATAAATTTCAACAAAACTTTACATTTTTCTTCAAATATCATTTCAAAACTTTAAATTTAATTTCCGTTATTTACTTACATTTTAAAATAAAATTTAAAGTCAAAAATCACATTTACTTCAAATTTACATACTTAAATTCACAAATTCAAAACTTAGTATTTAACTTTCTTTATACCATAAAATATATATTTTTAAATCAAATTCATACTTTTAAAAATACATATTTTAATAAAAATCATTTAAAAATATACCATGGGGTCTGTATATAATTTTCTAACCTAGGTCAAGTGATACAGATATATATCATTTCATTCCATAATTTAAAAAGAAAACCCGGGTTCTATCATTTCAAACCCGCAATCCCAAGTCAAATAAAATGCAATAAAAATCGGTCAGGCCTATCATTTCAGCCCATAACGATTTTTTCCTACTCTAAAGTCCGTTTGGGTATGTATCATTTCAACCCATAGTGATTCTATTCAAACCGGGAACTTGTAGTGTGAACATATGCATAAACAGTATAAACAATATCAATGTCACAATATAATGTCATATATCAGATGTCAGGTGATAATTAACAGTTTTAAAATGGTAATAACATGGCATAGCATATCATATGATCATCATTAACTTGCATAAACATTTTATATTATTATACATTTGCCATCAATTTACTATTTTATAAATAAATATGTCAGAGCGAGAAAGACTCACATTTTCAAAGCTAGAGACCACTACGACACACAAGACTGATTCCAAAGGCACGACAAGCATGGTACAGCACGACTAGCGATTCAAATGAGTGAAGAGATCCAAGATGACCATCTTGTAACAATCCAATAAATATAAACAATATAACATGTGAATTATTTAACACAAAACAACATTGAAATAAACGGAAATACAAAGCAACAAAGACAAGAATGGTTAGACCTTGCTTTAATCATTCAAGAGCTCGACCAAGGGGCTCTTTTGATCGGCCATAGCTGATGATGTAGGCTCTGGTTTGGATCAGGTATGGCATCAAAAATGCATGTTAACATGGAGATGAAAGAGATGATGATGGGTAGGAGTTGCAACATGGGAAAGATAAATGGACAAGGCAAAGAGGAGTGGAGTTTTGGGCTCAACAAGGCTCGGCCTTGGATCAAGTGGGGCTCGGCCCTATATGCTTTAGGTATGGTCATTGCTGGACTGATGTTCAGAGGTCAGGTCAGTAGGTGGTGGTGGAGCTAAGGGGTGGCTAAGGCAACTATGAAGGTGATAGTGGAGTTATGCTCGTCTAGGCAAGGTTTCAAGGGGTTTGGTGCAAAGTATTGTGGTGTTTGGTCCACTTGAAGGTCATTGCTTGAGGTGGTGGTCAGAGAAGGAGGTGGTGGTTGTTGTGGCTGGTGATGGTGGGGAGGATGGTGGTGATAATGGGTGGTAGGGCCGAGCAAACATGTGACGCCACACCTCTATACCCACACTAGCCAAGAACACTACGATGTAGTGCTGTCAACTAGCATGGAGAATAAGGCTGTTGAGGAGCGACCATCCATGTAATTGCTTATCACACGATGGCTATAAATAATCTTCGAAAACAAACATAGAAATAATCATAACACAAATCAGTCATAGATATCCATATCACAAAGGCGGAAGAAGATATGAATATATAACTAACACATGAAAGTGTACATCAGAGTAGTGGTCAGTAAGATCCATGATAATACAAAAGAATAACAACACGTGCTATACAAAAGAATACAACTATGAGTCTATATATCAAGTGTATACAACAAAAACTGCTAATCTAAACAGTTAGCCAAAAGTCAGAGTGATGAATCCCTGGGAAGAAGTCAAGCAGAAGCACCTGTAACATCTCGGTCTGACCCGAGTATTATTTAAGAAAATAATAAACGGGTCAGTCTAGCTATAAATATCAGATGACATGATATAACATAAAGGATATGGCATAAACGTAAAATATCCATAATGACATACCACTATAAGTATGTAAATAATGATCAACAGAAGATCAATCAATAAGAGATAATCAATATCACAAGAATCTTCTCAAAGATTCGAAAAGGGCATCATACCCCAAACTTGTACTCATAACAAGTCAATGGCATAAATTCTAGAAATCAATGCAAGAAGTCCAGAAATCATAGAAAAGAGAAAGAGGCCTATCACATGACGGTCCGAAGACCAAGGGGAGCTACCCCACATGTGTGAATGGAATCACACAGATTAAGGTCCAGACTAACCAAAAAGCAAAAAGGTATGTGTGAGTGGAATCACACAAGTGGTGTCTAGTCTAACCTCGCAACAAGAGACATCGCACAGTTGCTAGTCTAAATCATCAGAATGATCGTCGTGATCAACGAGAAGTGTCAATTACACTAAGCTAGTAAATATAGAAGTTTAGCTTCATGTCCCATAACCACTTGCTTAACTTAAATATTTACGAACAAACTGTAAATCTTCACTAATAAAATTGTCATAAGAGGTTCAATCGAACAAGTCCAAGAATTAACCGACGAAGTGAACGCAAGCGTTTCATACCACTTGTTTTACTAAGTCGTTTAATTAGATTTCTTATCCGAGTGAGGTAAAGGTTTGTATATACTAATAGATTGGAAAACGGTTTAAGAAAAGAGCTTTGTTATTAAAAATAGAGTTGAAATTGTTTATTAAAAGAGTTTTGATATTTACTACTAGTATTGAAACCTTTATATTATAAAGTGACAAAAGACAGAAGCAATTGTAGAAACAATCGGTCACAAAAATCGCATACGGAGATGTGAATAAAATCCAAGGAAATCAGCTCAATGTTTTTCTGATAAGATCCCCTACGGAGGGGGGGTCCAGGGGGGTGACAACCCCCCAAGGTGGGGGTGCGGGGGCAACGCCACCGCTTACGGGGTTCGACCTGCCCAGCCAGGTCGCGGGGGTCGAGGGGGCAGCGCCCCCGGCGGGGTGCGGGGCAGCGTCCCGTCCAAAATGGTATGACCTAGTGAAGACAAAATGAGGTCTAACGACCTAAGAGGAATAGGGTCGAGCGACCTAATGGTTGCGACCTAGGGGTCTAAGGGGTCAAACGACCTAGTGGTGTTCGCGAGTTAGCCGAAGCGAGCGACCTAAGAGAGACGAGCGACTTAAGGAACTCGCGACCTAACATTTGAATAGGTCAAGCGACCTAAGTGGTCAGGCGACCTAAGGTCTTACGACCTAACGACCTACGGTCTAAACAAGGTCACGCGACCTAAGGCCAGCAACGACCTAATGTGGGAATACCTAAGGTCCAGCGACCTATCGGTATGAGGACTAGCGACCTAATGGAAAACGGCTTAGGGTCTTACGACCTAACGACCTAAGTCAAGTACAAGGTCACGCGACCTAAAATGGTTAAGAGCCGTACGTGTTAACGAGTTAACGACTTAAGGGGGTCAACGACCTACGTGATATAGGTCACGCGACCTAATGGCTTACAAGGTCTTGCGACCTAAGGAGACCGGGTCTAGCGACCTACGACCTAGGTCAATACGACCTACGACCTAAGGTCTATACGACCTACGACCTAAGCTCGAACGACCTAACACCGAACAAGCATTTAGATGGCCCAGCGACCTATGGTGCTAACTCGCGAGCGACCCAAGGGTTAGGTCGTGAGCGACCTAACTCCGAACAAGCATTTAGATGGCCCAGCGACCTATGGTGCTAACTCGCGAGCGACCCAAGGGTTAGGTCGCGAGCGACCTAACTCCGAACAAGCATTTAGATGGCCCAGCGACCTATGGTGCTAACTCGCGAGCGACCCAAGGGTTAGGTCGTGAGCGACCTAACTCCGAGCACCAAAAATGGCCAGAACGACCTAAGTGCAGAAAATTCACCAAAGCGCTAAAAATTGGAGTTTTTCGCCAATCCAATCCAAATCAAATCCTAATATGCATGCAAAAGTGATAGGGAATCATTCCCAACAGTCCAATATAGTTATAGGCTAGAATTGTGAGATAAAAATCTCATCTTTGCACTAAAATTTATGAAGATGAAGCTTGAAAGCAAGGAGAAGCAATCCAAAGCTTGAATTCAATATCTTCTACTTGAATTTGGAGTTGAATGTTGGATTTGCAATTGAATTTGTGCTTGGAGTTTTAATTTCCCATTCTCTTCACCATTAATGCCAAAGCTTGAGTTAGTTAGGAAATTTATGAAGAGCGAGGAGAAGGGGGGTTGGAACTTGGGCTTAATATGCTAAACTAACCCAAAGTCCAAAGCGGGAAAAGTTAGTGAAATTCCACTAACTCCAAACCTATCAATGTTTATACTTAAAAAGGTTGTAAACGGTATTTCGAACTCAATGGAAGTGGTCTCCAGTCCTACTTTGACCGTTTGCAAAAAGTAGCTTTTCGGACCAATATCCGATTAATGACAAAATATTTAAATAAAATATTTAAATATAAAATCGATAAATATGCGGGTTGTTACAAAACAAGTGGAAGAGGAAGGCAAAAACTTAAAAAAACAATAAAAAGAGAAAGGAGATGAAGCCATTTCTTGCAAAAAAAAATCTTGGCCGTGAGTTTTGTGATGGAGAAAAGTTTCTCACGTGAATTTCAAAGAGGAATACACGGCTAGGGTGAGAGATGTGTACGGCAACAGGAAGAAAAGGAAAAGGCACAAGAAAATGAAGAGGCAAGGAAATAAAGAGTCACCGGAAAATGAAGGGTCTTTGAATTTCCTTTTTCTTTTAAATTAAAATAGACAATATATATTTCAGTAAATAAATTGTAAAAACTGAAAAAATAAAGTGGAAAAAGAAAATAAATAAATATATTTTGGAAAAATATAAAATAATTATCAAAATAGCACAAAAATAGAAACAAGAGTGAAAAATTGTAGATAAAATACAATAAGCTTTAAAAAATTAAAATTGGACTTTAAAAATATTTTAAAAATAAAATAAATATATAACATGACATATAACACACATAACACAAGATATGATAAACAAAAATATTATTTATATAATTTAAAATAAACAATTTTGCTTAGCAATGTACATACAATATTGTAAAAAGCATAACTTTCACAATATAAATCGGTTTTCAATGAAACGAAAAGCAGTATTCTTGAAATTTAATTATTTTCATAATAAAAGATAAAATTCAGAAATTAAAATATTTAAATTTAAGATTCAAAAGTCAAAGTTTAACCAGATTGACCAAAATTCACATTTTTGGAAAATATTCAATATGTTCATGTTTGGAATTCTAATTTACATACAAATCAAAATATATATTTAAAATAACAAAATTTATTCATTTTAATAAAAAAAAGTTTTTAAATCAAGAGTTCAATAATTAAAATATACAATTAAAATAATCACAAAATATAGGGTTGTTACACAAGCCTTGAAAGATAAGGTAACTAAGTATTTTTGAACTCAATAGGAACTTCAAGATAACACTTTTAAAAGATAGATTTTTAGGATTTTATGTTTTAAAAAACTTTAGAAGCCTTATTTTTGAAATAAAATGATAAATACCAAACCAAATGCTTAAATGTGGAGTGGATAGCAACCGTTTCCTACACTACACCAAAACAGGCAAATCCTAACATTTATAAGTGTTATAAATAATTTCAGTAACACTTTTTAAGTGTTACTAATGGACTGTGAGGAATGAAGCGGCCAAATTTGTAACACTTATAAGTGTTACGGACATACGTATTACTAACACTTATAAGTGTTGGTACCTAAATATACGGTAACACGTATAAGTGTTGGTACAGAAATATGCGGTAACCCTTATAAGTCTTGGTACAGAAATATGCGGTAACGCTTATAAGTGTTGGTACAGAAATATATGGTAACGCTTATAAGTGTTGGAAAATGATTATTTAGTAACACATATATGTGTTGTTACACATAAATGCTTTGCTTATCATTTATGATGATGATGTCCATATCATATATAATTCATCATATCAATTCAATATGAAGTCTAAAATGCTTCCATATCTCAAATGCAACAATATCATATTTAGATAATACTGTAATATGAGCTACAAACTTTCCAATTTCAAAATACCACAATATCATATCCAAATTGCAAAAAAACAATTTCATATCTAATTTTAAATATCCAATATAATATGAGCTACAAACTTTAGAGATTGGATCATTGTCAAGGTTGTATGTGTTTGCTTCCTCGTCACCGCTACATTTCAACTTCTGTTTTTCTTCCTCTTCCTCCACAAGTGCCTGCATTAAATACGTGCGGAAGATGAAACAATTAGTATATGTACGTATGCAACTCTATAGCTATGATTGTTTTACCAACACTCATGACTGTCCTCTGCTTTTTTTATTAGTTTTTATTTCTTCGTATTTTTATACTTCAAGTTTCTTATTTTGGGGTTGGACTGGATTTGGTTCTCACTGAATTATGTATATAAAGCTGTTATAACATTGAATTTTAAATACACACAAATATACGTACATGTGTGTGTATAAAAGCAGTAGTGTAGGCTAGAAATAATCCTCTGAATAAGCGAAGTTGGTTGGGTGAATATTGAAACAAAACTGTGCCATTACATACAAACTTCGTCATCAAAACAGGCGAATAAGCCAAAACAAGCCACAAGAGAACTTATCAAAGCAGACGTATACGTGCAGTTTTGCACAGGATAGAAATAATGAATATCCTCATTATAAAAGCTTAAACCTCAGCACATTGGTGAACTCACTCCTAAAATACTTAAATATTAGAGGCGACTAATATGAAGTTGCCTTGATAAAAGTGAGGAAGAATACACAAATTCAACGACACAAGTTAAATGTATTTTTCAAGCCAACAATCAAGAGTTGTAATAAATCCAGTAGTATCAAATATTTTCCAACTTGGCAACAACAGCCAATCGTTGTTATACCAATAAGGTTGCGGTTTAACACACTGGTTTTCACAATAATTCAAGATTTTAAAGTGACATAGAACCAAATCACTTAAGCCAATATGACCAAAATCGAATTCAAATCTGTAATCTGTAACATTCGAAAACCTTTATATTTTTCTCACTAATTTCAAAAAAATTACATAAAGAATTCATCCAAAGAATTGAACTATTTTCTCACTGAGTTTAATAATAAAAAATATAGCTTTAGAACAGATTAAAACTCACCGTCGGAAACAATATAAGGAAATAGAAAGCTAAAAACAGCGTAAATGCAAGAACAAGGAATAGAAACCGAAACAAGCTAAAACTAGAATACAGACAGCAGCCTCCATTGTGTCTCTTTAACTAGACCTATAGAGCTAGTAGCTACATATATGTAGACGCACTGTACTAATTATATTTTTGCTTTCTTATTTTGAAGGTTTAAGTATACACTGAATGTATGTAGATGAATGATATATAAACTGGATGTGGATACGAGATGTACACAAGTGGAAGAAACATGTGAAGGAGGCTAAAGATATTAATGAGTTACCTTGTTTGAGCAAGCATGCGTCAGACACAGTTTTAAGGCTGTCACCATTTTTGCAGCGTTCAAATCTGCCAGATGTGTAAACAAATTTTTCTTCCTAAAACAACAGTAATCGGCTCTTGTAAACAAATGGAAAATTTCCACCAAATTCTAAGCTCATTTTTCCATTTCAACCCTCTGATGTACGCAAGGCATTTAGAAAACCTTTATATTCTTTAGAAAATGTTATTTACAGGAGATTAAATTACATACACAAAAAAAGGATAACCCAGATTAACATATGATTACAATAGCTGCGTTACTACGTGAATACAAAAAAATGTTGTTTATGTTTATAATCCTGGTTAACAAATGAATACAAAAAATGTTTTTATATTAAGTTATGTGAGGCGCCATGTTTATTTTGGAAGAGGAAGCGTGGATATGGAAACATGTGACCACTTCACAGAACCAACCACTAAACCAGTTTGAAAACAATTTGGCTTCCCTCACTTCTCACTGCTTTCTAGTTATAAATCATAGTGATGTTCCCATTTTCTATCTATAAATAGCATTATATGGTGTGAGAAATCTGATGGATATAAAATTTTGAGAATAAACAAAAATAGTGTAACAAAATTTTAACGTGAAAGTTCCAAGATTTGGTAAATTCTATTTTACTCCAATTTTTGTTTGAGTTGCTCCCATTTTATAGAAAAAACATATTGGACACACCATATCATTTCAACTCATCTCAAACTTTAGCTTAAAGATTCAAAGTCTACCACAAAAACATGATGAGTCTTTGTGAAAAAAAATGGATTAGAAAAACATAATGGACATTACATACAAAAAAATATTTTTCTTGAACCAAAACTGCTAATCCCAAAGAAGCTAACAAGCTTGTCTTGACGTATACTGATCCATGCAACAACATAAAGAATAAGACCACAAAAGCAAGGAGCTCCTCATAGCAATGCAACTTAATTCTAATTTACCAGTTCAGTATTCAAAAAGTGTACAAATGGATACATAGAGACATGTACCATATTGTGTCTCACCAATGTACATAATGGGAGAATAAAAGAACTAAGGAAATAAGCAAGCTGAAACCAATATACACATAGAGACATGAAGAGGATTATAAGAAATCTAATAAAGGAACTCTGTATTATGAAATGATATGAAATTTACAGGCATAGATTTAACGGAAGTGGATTAAATTATAACATTGAAAGTATGAATTTAGCGGTTGTGAAAATAGGAATAATCTTAAATTAATGTGTTTAGTGCCGAACAAGTCAGAGAGATAGCACGAAACCCTATTTTGACATCAAGGCAAATTTTCAACGCCCGATTCTATGTTCTGAACTCAAATAGTACACCTTATATGTTGGTCACAGTCTGATGATCAAAGAATTCAACTAAGAGGAAATTAAGTCTAATATAATTTCTTCAAGGAAACCTTTCTTTATATTTATTTATGAATCTAAGCCAATGCATCACATTTACGCAACGCGTTTTATTTCTATCTTAGTTATTAATTCTATCTAATATTCTTCCACTACCTCATAAGTCATTCAATTTAAAGCAACTAAACAAAATGGGACGTGTGTCCTTTAGCACGTGAAGTTTTAAAGCAAAGAAAAAGATATGAACTTACGCGGAGTTAGTAAAGGGACTCTTCGGACTACGTACGCTCAACCTATAGCCTTTCAGTCCCACGTATTTTGCAGGTTTGTTTGTCATTAGTCTCATTGTCCTAACCCCCAGATCATATAGTATCTGTGAAGAAACAAAAGGCGATTAATTGGATGCTAAAGGACTAATGCAGATTAGTGCAAGACTTGGATAATGCATAATAGAAGCTATTTGTTTATGAACTCCAAGTCAATTTTCTGGCCATCATTTCAACTACTTAATTTGATTTAACTGCTTAACACAATAAAGTAGTTGAGAACTTCTTAGTACTTTATTTGATTTAATTTAAGATATGAATGTAGCTAATAAAACAAATGTTACGGACAGATTAAAGATACTTTATACTCGTGTTGTTTGACATTTATTTCCTGTCATTCTTAAATACAGGAGTTTTACTAGCACAAAAAATAAATAATTTTAATCTATAAATCATATAAAATCGAATTCATATGACCAAGAAGACAACATAACAGAGTTAATTCCAAGTAGTATTTGTTATGCTATAAAAATTTGGGATGGATAGTCAACCCTGCACATGATATTAGGTTTCATCACTGACCGTGGGTATCAACATAGTCTTATAAAATGATATCACTCATGTCATGACTCATAAGATAAGGCTAAGATAGGGATTTCCATCTTACCTGGGCTAACAGGATTTCAAAAAACGAAACACACATTCACTGCCGGTGGTAACTTTTTCTCAAGTTTCAACATAACTTGTTCATTCTAAAGACCGTTTATGTCAAAAAAAATTGTTGAAGGTGATTTTAACAAAATTATGGTAATGGCTACACGATAACTTTTGGATTATTAGTCCGAAGAGTCCCTTTACTTCAGTCTGCACCTGCTGCAATCTACTATGAGATCTTTGCAATCGTTGGTCCGCTCGTATGAAGCTTTTTATATGCTACTGAATACAATGTTTTAGCTCTTAGTATAGTCTATGGCTCGTTCCTTTTTATTCATCAACATGGAGTAGTAACTTGGCATACTTGAGCTGCTTCATTTTAGCAAACTTCAACTTTGTTACCTGCAAGCATACTCACTGGCTTCAATTTTCTAGTATCATGAAACTTCAGTCTTGCTTCCCTGTTAACAACCACACGTCAGGCTACAAAAACTAACTCATGCAAACACTGCATACTCACTAACATCTCTTCAGCTTGTTCATGCTGAGACACACGCATCAACCTCTCTTCATTAATAGGCACTACTCCATGCTCATATCTTTCTCTGATGTTGTTGGTCCGATCCAAGACATTAGCACAACACGTTCATCAACAAGCAGTAGCAACTTATCCTCACGCAACAACACCATCCTTTGACATACAGCAAAAACAAATGGGTGTTTTGGATTATGATTATTTTTATGATTATGTTTATTTTTATGATGTTAAATTTTTTCGAACCCTAAAGCCAACAAATTTTATTTTCAAACATGTATTTTTAAGTGTAAGCAGCAATAATAGTAGTAATGATGCGGTACATACCTCTGTCATCATTTTCAGCAAAAGTATGTATTATTTACAATTGCATTTGCAGAGCATTGCAATTGCACTTTTCCAAACATCATTTGTCAAAAGGTACTTACAGAGCATGCAAGAAAAAAATTAGATGCAAACATACATTTCCTTTTAATATTACATATTATTCTAATAAACATATTAATTAGCTGTATTATTACATATTATTCTAATAAACATATTAATTAGCTGTATTATTACATATAATTAAGTATTTTATTATATTTATTGGCTAAAAAAGTATTACTGTAAAAATACACTTATACAGTGACTGAAACTGATAATATAGTAAAAAAAAAAGTGTAGAAAATGAATAAATGAATAAGTGGGATGCTGGCTTCATTTGCCAATTCCAATTTAGTGCAGAGGAAGCGCAAAAAAGGTTCTTTTCATATGGCTAAACTAACAAACTGCAATAGATTTGGATAATATTAAAATTATTTTAATCAATACTTATTACAGTTGTGTTACACTTAACAAACTGCAATAGATTTGGATAATTAAAATTGAATAGTCTTTTAATATAAAATATGATACACTAGCAGCAAACAAAAATATGTTGAATATGATGAAATATAAATCATTGTCTCACAAATCTTCAATTTAACAATAACCAACAACTAAAGTGGAAAAATGCCAGTTGGTATAATAGTTTATTATAAAGTGAAAATAACAAAGATGTAAAATTAAGTAGAATATGCTCAAGTTTTATCAAAAGAAATTAACTGTAGAAAATGTAACAGGGTATGACACCATTTCTAATACTATTTAACTGCAGTAGCTATAGTATTAAATAATCATTTTGTACAAAATTAATAAAAATTACTGCAGTAGCTATAGTATTAAATGCCCATTGTTATTTGTCTTCCAAAATTACTTTTCTTTTGATAGATTGAAAAGATTTCTGAATGCTCCTATAAATTCTTACTTAGAAATACTCAAAAGAAAAATCAATAGACATGCATTGATTTATAGCACAGTCTCTCGATCATATATAAGAATCAATTTCAAAAGGTGAAAATATCAATAAAGTAATAAATGTTACATATATGCATGTATTACTAGAATGATGCATATAGTGCCCCTTTTATAGCTTTGATTGAGTACACCAGTTAACCAAACCATCAAACTTTCACTTTCACCGTGCAAATTTTCCTCATGCATTACCTGACTTTACCCGTTAACCTTGACCAAACTAGCATGGTCTTAAAAACTCAACTGCTTCATACGTAAATAACTTTCTGAATTCAACTGCTGGATTACTGAAAACACAACTTCCTCTGACCCAAACCATGAAACTGCATCAGCAGTTCCACAATATCAAATCTACATCTCAAAACATTATCACTACTGTCTCGCCAAACAATCAATCTACTATCCTTTTCACCTATCATATCTTCCACCAAACAACTAGCTATAACAATATTATCAGCCTCGAAACCTTTAAATGCATCACGGTGCATATTCAAATTACCCCAGTTCCATTGTGCCGATGTACTGCTACATCTATGCATATTTGAAACAGTAGGAGCAACTGTGTGCACATTGGCGACAATACAGTATGAAACACTCACAACTTCATCTCTAACAACAATCCTACTGTCATCATCCACTACCACTTCATCATCTCGGCAACTTTTCATGACCATATACACATTCATTTCCTCCTTGTTAATGTCACTATACACATTTATTCTGTGTACATTAACGGTATCACCCAACAAAACCTCTATATTATCATCGTCATCAGATATAACGACATTTCTATGACAATTCTCAACTACCATTTTATCATTAAACCCATTATCTATGACACCACAATCAAACTTAACTTGCTGAGACGTACACCAGAATTCATGTCAAGATCATTGAGACGTAACTTAGATTATGGGATTTTTCAGTGTATTTTTTTTATATCAGACATAATAATTCAGCTTATGATCACGTTTTATTTCCTTTGTGATCACATTTTTTTATCCTACTATTCATTTCTTTTTTTATAAATTAATAGGTGTCATGTCAGTGTAGTGCTTTACCCTTCTAACGTTTATATCTTTTATTTCACAGCTTCTTTTTGTATCAGTTAAAGTAATAAAATAGAAGATAGCTTTGTGAAATGAATTGCACAGATCAATTAAGGGTTCTTTTTATTGCAGTGTACAATGTACTGCAACGTGGACCAAGTCTGATAAATTATTTTGTTCTTATCTGACTCTTTACTACAGGATATATTAAAAACCATTTAATTTACTGAAACCAAAAAATGTGCATGAACTGAAAGTAAGTATCATATTTTTAGACTTATGTTTAAGTGTTCCATCATACACTGTCAAATGCTGGATTTTTAAATATAATTTGAATTGCTTTGTCCACTAAAGATAAATATGAAGAGGTGAGCAATTTTGGTTTTCAGAAGCTAAACCCTACTAACCCTTCCCCATTTCAAAAAGCAACATAAAGTGTACTCATTGTATACTTTAAATACTTTATATTTCTGCAGTTTTACAACTAATGAGTTTCAGTCCATGATTTGAAACGGCGGTTCCACTCTTCTCTTTGATGTTTTGGCTACTTAAAGACGACTAAACAAATTTGAAATTTGTATGTTATGGGTTTCGCTAGGCTTTTCTTTTCTGAAAACTAAGGTTTTAGTTTTGCCTAACAAGCCGAATTCAAAATTAATAACTTCACAATTATACAAGCCTGTAAAACATTGTTTCAGATCACAATTTTATAATGTAAGATCTTAAGTATTATTTCATATTATATATTTGATAAGTCCAATGTGTAATTTTTTATATACTAAATCATGGGGATTACGTTAGTACATATAAACTCTTAATTACAATTAAATATTCCAAATAAAATGAAAGAAAAAAAAGATTATCTTTAGTCGTGATTATTCCAAAAAAAGATCTTAACAACAGAGATAAGCCAAAAAAAAGATTACTGACCAGGATAGCTTCTGATTTATACGTGATTATGTTTCAATTTCAAATGCGACGCTCCTCGATGCCGTGAATGAAGAATTTGACGCTCGACTGGAGATGACTCCCCAAGTGAATTAGAGAACCCTAGTCTTAAGCCGCTCGGTGTTAGATGTCTGGTAGCTTAGAGATTCACGAATGGTGGTCGACGTTGGTGATGGAATGCGCAAAGTTGGAAACCCTAATCTAATTGAAAATTAAGCGGCCGATAGTGGTAAATGGAAGGGGAAAGCGTTAGAAAACTCTTCGTATACAAGTTTACACAAGGGTCCAATCTTTAGTGAGTTATTTACAAATTTACCAACTGTCCTAACACTTTTTTGTGTTGTAAATTATAAATGATGTGTTGGAAAGTTTATAAAAATTGTTATTTATATTTTCCAACACTTTTCCAGGTATCCTAACACTTTTTTATTGTCGGTAGGCTGTAACATTTATAAGTGTTAGAAATTAACAAATATAAAATGTTGCAAAATCACTATTTTGGTGTAGTGCTAGGTGTGATGAAAAAAAGTGTAAGGCTATGTAGGAGATAGCAATGATTACTTTTATAAGTAATAATAGAAGTTTTCATAGAGTTATGTGGTACTAGTGAGCGTAGGAAAGTTACTTCATATGCGTAGGCTAAAGAAGAATAGCAAATTGATATTAGTAAGATAGCAAGACACGCGGTTGTGGATGTTTATTCTTGATTTTAGAGAGATTTTGGAGAAGATTGATTTGATTAGGAAAGAATACGTACCTCTTATCCATTTCTCTTTGATAATAAATTTTGAATTTCCTGTTTCCATCTTTAATTTTGAATAGGTTCTTTCCTTTATTATCCTTTGAGAGGGTAGAACTTAGGATTTAATCTATGGATAGTAGGATTTGATGTAAACATGTTATTAGAACATGTTATGTATGATGGATACTAATGGTTGCGAGTGGTTGCTAGTGGATGCTAATGGATGCATATACTTACACTAAGCACTATTAGGGATCGGCCAAACTAGGATGCTAGAGCATATGCATATGGATGTGTGCGCATTTGCATTTTTATTCAATGGTTGCTATAAATGGATGATTATCACATGGTTGTTGCATTTGTATGATGATTGTAGCATGAATATAGAACTATCAGTTATCATTAGGGAATTTGCAATCATTTGGATAGATAGCACGAACATGATTGCATAAAAAGAGGTCGACTGAATCAGTGGACCGCCTAATCTTTTTGCATTAATTAGAGACATTGAGACTACGCTAATTGCATATAAACCACATTAGAAAAACTTATGTACAATGGATGAAATGGACGATGATTGAGTAGTTGGTTGTAAAACTTGGGTGAAAACATTTATTTCATTCTTCTATCCTTAGAGATTTCGGGGACGAAATCCCTTAAGGAGGGGAGAATGCAACAACCCAAAATTTAATGAGCAATTAATAAATAATTATAAGTGAAAAAAAATAGTGTTTATAATTAGAATTTGTTTCAAATTAGTATTGAAATTAATTTCTCGGTTTATTGAAATTTTTCAATAAATAAAGGGAAAGAGGAATTAAATTGTAATGATTGAGTTTAATATAAGAACTTGCATTTATGTCAACATGGAATGAACATTTTAAATAAAAATAAATGCATGTTTTGAGATAAATAAAATAAACTTCTCATTTTTGAATATATGTATGATTTATACATAGGGAGTTTGTTTTGTTACAAAAGAAGAAGAAAAAAAGAGATGTAATAGTATATTTAAAAAGAAGGCATCTACTTCTATAAATTTGAAAAAAGAAGATGACAATGTTCAAATGAGATGGGCTATTGTAAATGAGAGAAAATGCAACCATATATTTATTAAAAGAAGGCATTCAATAAAATAAACGTTTTATTTTGAAAAGAAAAGGCAAGAGCGTATTATGGAAGGATTGCATTTCTTACAGAAAATATAAGGTATGTTATTTCTTTATTAGTAAAGAATAAGGGTCAGTTTGATTTTTGAACGTAAAAACATTAATACTAATCAACTAATGTAATTGATTGCTAAATTTTATGGTAAAGAACAAGGTTACTAATTAATACACAACATATACATATGTTTGCGCACATATGTTATTTATCTAATTACAACAGATGTGAATATAGAAAAAAACTTAGACATAACAATTCACATGTTATTCATCCAATTAATTCAGACGTGAATATATACAATACCGGCATATGAATTTCTATTTATTTATTAATTTATTTTAGACATAAACATGGAGAAATATTGACATGTTAATTTACTTATTTTAGATGTAAATGTGAAAAAAATATTGATATGTTGTTTGTTTGTTTATTTCAGACGTAAACATGTAAATTAAATGGAAAGTTGAAAATTGAAATGAAACATGCGAGTAAAGAGACACATGGAAATTTAATCTAAAAAAATGTCACAAATTTGAAAGTAATTACGAAGAAGAAAATGTTATTTATAGTTTGTATATTATCGAGGGTGTAATTAATTAAATTAAATATAAGATAAGGTGTTGATAAGGTGCATTGTAAGAATTGTCACAGCAACGAGTCAGCAGAAATTTCTAGAGATTCTAATCTACGGTTGAAAGCACGCCTAAAATACTATAAATAGGACTTAAACTAACCTAGGTTTTCACTCTAAAATCAAAACCTAGCCTCCATTTTTGTCGCTCAAATATTTACATACATTCTTCGTTTATAAAATAAAATTATATTATCTATACATTCAAATAAGAGATGGACATTGTATAAATTAATGGGGATTTCTGGAGAATTTTGGCTGCTATATATAAAAGGGATTCTAGCTTTTATCTCAGGTTGGTGTTTAGTAATTATTTTATATTCTTAAGTAATTTAAAATAATAGGGTTTACAATAGTTGTAGTTTTTCTACAATTTTGGATGACCTTTTTACAGTTTATTTTCAGTTTTAGACTTGTTTTTCAGTCTATTACCTTTTAGCTATTCTTTTTCAGTTATTTGCAATTATTTACTATTATTTATAACTTTTCCAATTATTTACAGTTATTTACAGTATTTATATTTATTGTTATTTACGTTTTATTTACATCTATCCTATGTTTTGGATTTCTTCTGTAATTGTCAGTTTCTTTTTAATTTACTTTTTACGCGAGTGGAATAAATAGCGAATATGAACTAAATAATAAGAACGTTGATTTTACAGAAAATGGGATGTGAAATAAGAAGATTGTAATAAATTAGACTCTGACTGAAATAGGCAAATTTAAGATATTTGCAAGATTAATTATAATGTATAATTATGATTAAAAAGAGTAAATAGAGGAAGTAGCTTATTTTTATGTTTGAACCTTGGGTTAAATTATGAAGCACAATTATAACATAGGTTATAATTAGAGACAGAATAGAAAAGGCTTATTCTTAAGACTTAGAATAAATTAATAAGAAAAGATAGCAAGGATAACAGTAGAGTCTTATTTAAACAAATTTATACTAAGTTAATAAGCAAAATAGTAGTAAGATCCGTACCATCAGCATTCCCTTTTTCAGTTAGGTCTCACAATAGATTAGGTGAGGCTAGGGCATGCTTATGCTGGCGTAGTGGTAAATAAGAGGTCAATAAATAAAAGTTCAAGTCATGGGGATTTGGACAAGAGGAGCAAAAGATAGCGCGAGCCTAATGGTGGTCGAGCATGCGACCTCGATGTGGGGATATAATTCGCTATTGAGCTCCAAAGCGTGGTAAATAAGAGGTCCATAGCGGAGCAACAAATAGCGTAAGCCTAACAGTTGTCGAGCGTGTGACCTCGGTGCAGGGATATAATTCGCTATCGAGTTCCAACGCATGGTAAATAAGAGGTCCATAGAGGGAGCAACAAATAGAGCATACCTAACGGTGGTCGAGCATGCGACCTCGGTGCGGGGGTATAATTCGCTATTGAGTTCCAAAGCACTTAGTAGGTGTCTTCCGTAGGTTGTGGTGTCTTTTGCTGTGGGACCCAAATGATGGGACTAGCCTGTAGTAGGCACAACAGTAGAAGGTCGATCAAAGGGTAGAATTAAGGCTTCAGCCTAATTAAAGTAAGATTGAGAATTCAGCCTAATCAAAGCAGTTATCTAAGACAAGTGCAAACAATCAGGCTAATCTAATTGAACTATCTAAGCAAAGCAAACAATTAAAACCATATTTTATTCCAGCTTTATCTTTTCTTCTATTTCCTTTATTTCCTTCTTATGCTAGAGCTATTGCAAAGTCTATTATCTTTACCTTGCTTAAGAATACTAGTAATTACTTCCACTCACCAGACTTTTAGTCGGGCCCACTCCTCTATTTACTCTTTCCCCCTCATAGGCCAGTAGAGGCACAGATAGTAGCTTTCAAATTCTTTTGGAGGTTCAGCTGCGGAGATCTTTCCTCATGTATTCTACTTCTTCTTTTTCACTTTCTATTTCATTTGGTGAGTTGGTACTTTTCTTTGAGAGGGATGTTTATTTTTATGTACTCTGATAGTATGACTGAGATAATGGTTTTTTAGGAGACATGTACTTGGTATTCTGGGACACCTTGTATTTGGTTTTATGACTCTACTTTATGAAATTGGTTTTGAATAATAAGTTATTGTTTTTAAATGTTTTCGTTGTTTTATTTATTTTATCCTGGAAATCTTAATCTCTTTAAGTTTTTAGCTATACCTACAATGCTTTATACCTTTTAGTGTGCTCTTTTGGGTATACTAAGGGTGTGGGGTGTTACATTTGGGGTTTATCAGTTATATGTTTTTATGGTAATTTATTTATAAGGTTTAATTTTGTTGATTTAATTCCTTATTGACCCAATCGAAATAATTTCTTTCCACTGTTAACTTACTTAGCTTTTTAGTAATGTTTACTATCAGTTAACTCAAACTGATAGTAATTAACATTAGTTAATTATTATTTTTCCTTAGTTATATATATAATTATTTCTGATTCAGGAAGTTAAAACGTTAATAACTTTTCATTTGAACTCCAATCAAAAAAAATTATATATGAAAATTGTTCGAAAAATCACCATGAATCCAATAATGCAAATTCGTCGCCAAATTCTAACGTTTGTAAAAATTCTATTTTTGGTATTATTATTTATTAATTAGTTTCATTTTAATTAATTGTCTTAAAAATTATAGGGTGCTACATTCTCCCCCAATAAAAGAACATCGTCCTAAAAGTTCCTTAGGGACATAATCGCATAACATGACCCAGCCATTCTAAACTAACCAAGCAACTAGTGTACAACCAATTTTGCAACCAATCATGTACGAGCGCAAGGTGTATCACAATATGTTTGATATGTTTGCAGAGTAATTCTACTCGTCACCACCTATATGAATGCAACCTTTTAATTTCTTTTGAAAATATGGTGCAAGCAATATACTGATAATTCCATTTGTATGCAAATTTTTAAAACCAAAAACTTTATTTTGCATCCAAATTTTCCCACACCTTCATAAATGGAAGTACAGTTTAATCAATTTTTCATCCAATCCCTACTATCAAAATCCTAACACACCATTGCTAACATCCAAGTTTGAAAAATCTATTTTTCTAAATCAATTTCTATTTTCTATATGCCTGGGAAATGTTTTAAATGGAGAATTTTATACTTCATCTTTTCTTGTGTATCGGACTCCCCACTGTACCTTGGAATCTTCCCTTATGCCTAGATATTACCTTCCTATTTTTTCCAAGTACAATCCGCATAGATAAATCTTTATATTAAATTATTTAAATTTTAAAACGGGGTCTTCAAAAATAAATTTTCACCTATTGACAAGTTATGGAGGAAAAAATGGTCAAGCTAAAATAGCTTTTTTCCTCATCTCTAACCGTATTATATTTTACAGTCACTTCTGCTAGCCAATAAAATCTACACTTACTACTCCATCAACTTTTCCCTATGCTAAGCATGTGGCATTTCAAAAATCAAAAATATTTTTAATTTAAATATCTTAAAATATTTTGAAAAACCTTAAAAATCATAAAAGAATTCGCAAAAGCAACTTATTTCAAAAATCAAAGAATTTTAAATAAAATTTCACAAAGTATATATGTATATTTCTTTTCATAATAGTTCATGTCACATCCTACGCAACCTGGGTTTAATCAATAGTTTAACATCCATAATGGACTCTATCCTATTACATGGTAAATTTTAAATTTCAAAAACTTTCCATTTGTTTTATAATAACAACTAGCACACAAGTCCATTTATAAATTTCAGCTTTCAAGGTACAAGATCATTAACCCATAGCTTCGCAAAAACCTTTCTTTGTCCTTCGCTTACCAATATTTACTTCTTGAAACTTTTCCACTTTTGGGACTTAAATCGCATTTCCTTATTTTTTCAGTGGCTACATAAATAAATTTTTCTGACATTTTTTATAACTTCCAGTCTTTTAGTATTTTCTTTTCTTTTGCATCAGTTAAGTGTCCTTCCTGAAATTTCCTTATTTTTCAGTTGTTAAAATACTATCGTGGTTCATACCGAAGACTAATAAAAGGAACATTTTCCATTAATATCATACTTGTTTTTATACAACCGAAGCAACTAATTCTTACACCCAATATAAATAATAATAATTGCCGAGGTAAACACAACTACTACTAGCTACTATTACCTACAGGCTAGGAGACGGTCTACCGCGAGAGCTAGAACCGCGGCCAAACCCAAAAGATTAGAGCATGGATGCTATGCACCGAAGCTCATGACTCTGGCACTACTACTACGCTTGTATCTCATGTTGCTGCTTCTACATCGCCAGTTGTCGTTCGCTCACTGCCCAAAGCTAGACCTTGGTCCGAAGCTGGGAATCTCATATCACACCATAGTCGAGGCTTACTGATGCTCTATGGCCTATTGACCAAGATAAGGGTCCCAATTCATGCGCGTCTGCCATTCCTCCTACAGCTGTTGCGCTCCAAAATCTATAGGTAGGCACCTCTACCTTCATCTTCCTATGAGAGGACTTATCCATTGACAGGGGTACCTTACTTTGTATTGGCTCACCTCGGAGGTTTACCCTAAATTATCAAAAAAAAAAAGTGAAAATATAACCGCATGGAAAGTAAATCCTTCGGGTCCCTACTTCTTGGCCAACGTACTGGACCATGACCGCTCTGGTCCAATTGACCCGAGTACCACCTATAATGGCATAGGTAGTGTAACAACCCTGGTATAGGTGATTACATATGATATTAAATTATAATGATAAATTATAACGAAAGTTATAATTTAATATTGAGAATAAAATGAAATAAAGAACTTAAAAATTTGTTAAACATTGTTTATCTCCAATAAATAATGTGTTTGGTGTTAAATCTTTAGCTTAAAATTTTATTATATGAAAATTTGGTTAATAAATTAATCAAGTAATGAATTTCAACATTCAATTGTTGAAATAAATTTAAAATAAATTTAAATTGATGAAAATAAAGTTTTAAAAACTTGACTTTTAGGATTTGGAGTGAAGGTAATCATTTGTTAGATTTTAATTGAGTCAATGTAATATTATTGGTAATTATTGCCAATATTAACCTTTTATGGAAAATAAAAGGAGAAATATGTAGTAAATATATATTTTATTAATATAAAAACGAAATATTGGAAGAAAATAATATTTGATGATATAATAAAGTTAAAATGATTTTTTTGACAAAGAAATTAATTTTTGAACAAGTTATGCTTTAAAAATAGTGTTTTACACTAAATAGTGAAATTGTAAAATATTATAAAAAATAGGGTTTTACTGTTAAAATACTTTTATAATTAAAATAAAATTTTAATTTGTTCATATAACGAGTTCAATTTCATAGCAAAAAGATGTAAACATTTTATATGGCATTTAAATGAAGAAAGTATGAATACAGTGTTAAAATAAGAGGAAATACGCAAGCATTTTTGTTCTTGGGTTTTTGGGTTAGAATAGGATCCAATAGCCTAACCTAGCAACTTCTGATTTGTGAAGAATATGTCTGTACGTTAGTTTTCTTCTTCCATCTCTAAGAAAAATATACAAAAAAACAAAACAAAGAAAATAATGGCCATCTTCAACTAAAATCAATTCCCACTGAATTTTGCTGATGATTCAAGAAGAAATTCACAAAAATAAGAATAGAGAAAGGTAATCAAATCCAACATTAAAGAATTTCATCACAAATCTTAGATCTTGATATAAGATTGTCTGTAACCATTTTTTTTGTTCTGCATGCTTCTTTTTCAGCAAATACAGGTGCTTAGAGCTTCTTATCTCCTCGAAAAATCATTGCTTGCTAAAAAAACTTTGCTAAACTCGTTATGGTGAGTAAAATACTCACAAATTTCTAGCTAAATCTTAAACTGTTGTAAGAAATTGCTCTGTGAAAGATTCAGTTTACGTACATCTCTCTGTCTCTTGTTTTATTGAGTTTCCTGTTCTGGTTGCCACTTTGAGTGGCCATAACGTCTTGATTTTAACTTAAATTACTGCCGGATCTTTTCCAAATTGTATTTTAGTTTTCAAACTCTATGCATGTCAATTTTCGTTGAAAAATTTGATCATTTGGTACTCCAATTTGCTGTTCAAAGTTCAATACGAAGCACAAAACACCCTGGGAAAAGTATTCCGTAAGCAACGGCAGGCCGACCCCGTAGTCTCCAGGTCGACCTGGTGGTTGACTAGTGGTTGACTTGGCCACGGGTCTGGGTCGACCCCTATTGGCCCAGGTACGTGAATGTTCTGCCTTTTGGTCTGAGTCTTTTTGCCTTGTTTGCTTACCTATTTCTATGGTTTTGTGGCCAATTTTTACGCAAATTTTGAGACGATTTTTATGATGATTATGGGCTATGATATCCAACAATGGATTAGCTTGGGATCGGAGGAATTTGAAAGATTAAAATTCGAATTTAAATTCGATTTGAATTTGAATATCGATTGGGTGTATTTTCAATGTTTTCTCAATTTTTAAGCATTATTTCTTTCAAATAAATGAAAATCTCTAAATGATTGGGATTTTTAACTCATTATTATTAAATATTTTTATGTCATTTATAAATTATTTTAAATTATTTTAAATATATTTATTTCCTATAATAAGGACAAATTTCAATAAAATGTCTTCAAAATAATTTCAGAAAATTATTTAAAATTCCCATTTTCTCAAGTAAAATATTTTGTATATAATATATATTATTTCTTCACTTTTCGAACATATAAGAAAGAGAATTACATGATTTAGTAAAACACGTAGTATGGAACATGTGAGTTTATTTTATCGGTTAATTCCAGATGTATGATCGAAACCACTCGAGTATATTGACTTGAGATAATTTCTAGGATTTGCAATATTATGGCATATTTGAGAATTTTATTTCCTATATTTAGGAATCTTCTGAGATGGCCAATATTGGGCGAATTTTAGGGTTCGAGACCTCCTATTTAGGAGTATAATCGATGAGAACCATCATGATGTATTTTATGGACCGATCAAATGAAGCATGTTTTAAGATGGAGTTTTCCTTTGTGGGAAGTATGGCTTATATAAAATCATCACGATGTCTTACACTTGTCGATGAGATGAGGCAAATATGATGCTGTTTACTGCTCTCCAACGAGATGAGGCGAGATATGGTTTTCTAAGGATTTTGATTTAATGATGTTTTCTAGTGTGGCATCGACTAGCATATGGTAAACCGTTAAGTGCGAACGTGTGGTGTAGGACACATGTTAACACTTTTCGCGTTCCTATCTGAGAGTTTATGACGCATTCATGATGTTTATCAGTATGATAGACCTTCGGGTCATCACGATGTTCTATGACTTCGATCGTTATGATGTTTTATGACTTCGGTCGTCATGATGTTCTAGGACTTCGGTCGTCACGAAGTTCTACGACTTCGGTCGTCACGATGTATTACAACTACAGTCGTCTGAGATGGGTACCTATTATACATATAGTACTGGTCTAAGTTTGGCACTTGCAGCATTGCTTCGGCATGCAATCGGGGATTTGGCCATTCTGGCGATTTTTATATGTTATGATTTGCTTCGATTTCACGATTTTGAGATTATGATTTTATTCTAGCATTGAGTTAGTGATAGGCTTATATACATATATATGTATATGTATGTATGTATGTATGTATGTATGTATGTATGTATGTATGTATGTATGTATGTATGTATGTATGTATGTATGTACTTATGTATGCATTTTTATAGTGATTTCAATAATGAGGTTCATGACATTTGATCTTGAGGATTTTGATGCTTCTTCTATGGCTTATGAGTTTGCTAGATTCACTTATTTTTATTACCATTGAACATAATCCATTTATGACATGTTAAACCCTTTTATGAATTAACTATGGGTTCTATCAAGCTTCCACCCTTGGATGTGTAAATAGACATTTCTTATACTATGCCTTTAGAATTAAAGGAATACTTCCCTTATGCATTCGTTTTACTATATCTTAGGCTAATATCAAGTTCTAATTAGCCTTACCCATGTATTCATTACTCGGGTCAGACTGAGTTGCAGGTTAGCTTGATGGACCCTTTTGCTAGCTATTTCTTTTGGACTTCTCCTTCACCATTGGATAAATGGCTTTGTTTTGTGTTGTAGTCTTTTTGTTTGGAACTTGTGATGTATATATTCTTTTATGGGAATGTATGTGTATATTGTGGTTGAATACAACATATGACGGGTTGTATTACATTTGATGTATGTGTATGTATATTATCTGTGTTGCTGTTCTGTAACTTGTGATTGATGTTGTTATTGTGTTTTGTTTCTGAATCGATCTTATAGCCACCATAGTAGTGTATTAGATAGTAATTGATTATGTCGAACACTTGAGTTAAAAATTTAAAAAAAATTAGTTACAAATCGAAATACTTAGCTCTTACAAAATACAAGACTATGATGGTCGCCCTTAACCAGCCTTATTCTCCGCATTAGCAAAGGAAATTATCTAGGAATTCTCTTTGTTAATGTGGGACTTGGGATGGGGCATTATAGCTTGGTATCTGAGCAGGAATCAGAATAAAATGTAATAAATATAGAACAGTACACACGATCATCATACATCAAGTTTAATATACTTGTAAACATCATCCCCAATCGTAGTTCAACACCACCTTGTCCGTAACCTTTTGATTCCTTTGGGGGTAGATAGAAAGGAATATGTCAAGGAATGTTAATTTTAATTCCATTGTATTCCTTATTTACTTTGAATTTCTAACATCAACCCCTGTGAATAATCCTATCTTATCTTAACTTCAGCAATGGCTGGAAGAGGAAGAGGTTGCACTTCAGTGGCGGGATCGTCCACTGGTTCTCATCCTGAAGGAGTTTATATGTCGATCGATCAAATTCTTTAGCTACTTAGGAACACCCAGCCTCCAGCTCCAACCCGTTCTTCCCCTCTGCAGAAGTTTGTATTTTCACGCATGAGTAGCGATTATACTCATCTTGGAGGCAAACCATTCAAAGGCACGGAGTCAGTCTCATAGGTCCAGGCATGGCTTCGTACATGCGAGTGCATATTTGCTCGCATGAGGATTTCTAGCCACCATCGCATTCTTGTCACATCTAGTATGTTGCAAGAACGTGCATTGGATTGGTATGAATTGCTCATTGCAGAGGTTGATGAGTCTACCTTAGAGTGGGAGCATTTCAGAGACAAATTCGAGCTCAAGTTTGTTCCAGAATCCAATAAGGCTATCTTAGCTCGACATTTCCTTTATCTTAAGCAAGGGAAGTTGAAACTTTCAGAGTATGTGGCTTCGTTCGAGGCATTATCTAAATATGGTCTTGAGCATATTAGAACTCCTTACAAAAAGAATCTTAAGTTCGTTTTTGGAATTAAGAAATATCTAAAGAAATACCTTATGCTCCAACTCAAATTGTATTTTGAGGAACTTGTTGATGCAGCTCTTTAACTTGAAGCAGTCGAGAAGGAGAAAGATAGTGATGCTGAGGCAGAGGTTTAGAAAAATCCGAACAAGAAGAGGTTTCCTTTCCGCAAATCCAAACCATTCCAGCCTAGTAAGAAGAAGCAAGGTTGTTCTACTTCTCATTCTCATGCTATGCCTCCTTCAGCCAAGGTTGTGGCATTTTATGATTGTGGTTCTCGCAATCATCTTATGATGGAATGTCCTAATCCTAAGAGGTGGTTATACTGCAATAAGGAAGGGCATTTGATTTCTGCTTGTCCTAAGAGGGAGGGAGGTCCTAACTCAGGGAGTCTCAATGTTGCTAAGGCTTCTGGTGGTGCATCTCAGTCTTGAGGTATATCCCCTACTATTTTAGAAGGTTCCATTCTTTTCCATGATTGATCTATTAGAGTTCTATTTTATATGGGTGCATCGCATTCATTCGTATCAAAGGAACTCGTTGATGCTCTACAATTGGATGTCTCTTACTTTATTACTTCTTTGAGGATTGCGAATCATATTCGGGGATCCACAACCCTTAGTGTGCTTTGTGATGATGTTGAGATTCTTTTTTTGACTTTTCTTCCCATGCGAATCTGCATATAATTCCTTGTCTTGGATTCGATATGATATTGGGTATGGACTGGCTAGTTTAATACGATGCTAGGATTCTATGCTTAAAGAGAGCTTTATATCTTCGACATCCCGACTCTCCTTCTCAGCCGTCTCTTATTTTTCGGTATGTCGAGCGTGATTCTGAAGTTTCTCTGTTCTCTCCTAAATCTCGAGATGATGATGATGATGTATCTCGGATTCCTAATGTTTGTGATTTTCCTGATTTATTTGAGCCTGTTCCGAGATTACCACCCAAGTGGGCTATCGAGTTCCACATCGACCTTATCCTAGGCACACGGCCAGGTAGTCATCCACCCACGAGGATGTCTACTATAGAGAATAAGGAACTCAAGAAGCAATTCCTTGAGCTTGAAGCTAAGCATTTCATTCGATCTAGTTTGTCACCGTGGGAAGCGGCGGCGGTATTCATGAGGACGTCCGATGGGACTCTTAGGCTATGTGAATTATCGCAAGCTTAATGATTTAACCATCACGAATCATTATCCCCTGCGTAGGATTGATGATATGTTTGACCAGTAGAGTGAATCTAAGTCTTCTCACATCTTTACCTCGCAACCGGATTTCAGTAGCTCCGAGTTGCGGAAGACAGCATTCCACTTATAGTATTCCGCACTCAATAAGGATTATATGAGTGGCTCGTCATGCCATTCAGTTTGACGAATGCTTCTGCTTACTTCGTCGACCTTATGAATTGAGTATTCCGGTAATATCTTGATAAGCTTGTTCTTGTTTTCATCGACGACATTCTTGTGTATTGTAAGTCCAAAGCTGATCATGCTCGATATCTTAGAATTTTTTTGAGTGCCCTTTGTCAGCATCAACTCAAAGCAAAGCTTTATAAGTGTCAGTTCTAGAAATATCAAGTAAATTCTTAGGTCATGTTGTTTCTTCCGAAGGCATTTCGTTCAATCCATCTAAGATAGAAGCCCATCAAGAATTGGAAGAGGCCTGAGAATGTTCATGAGATTCGTAGCTTTTTGAGTTTGGCGTGTTATTACCATCCTTTCATCAAAGACTTTTCCCATATTATGCTACCCTTGACTAGCCTTACGAGGAAGGCGTTCGCTTCTTATGGTCTGATAAGTGTGAGGCTTCCTTTCAGAGATTGAAATAGATTCTCACTAATGCTCCTATTCTTGTGGTTCCACAAGGGAATCGGATCTTATAATCTTTACTGATGCCAGTCACAACGGCCTCCGTGTTGTTCTTATGCCGAAGGATAGGGTAGTTTCCTACGCCTCAAGGCAACTACATCTGAAACGAGGTTCGGTACGCTACTCATGATTTAGAGCTTGCAGCCATCGTCTTTGCTTTGAAGTTATGGCATCATTATCTGTTGGGTGAACATTTTACTCTCTTCACCGATCATAAATCTCTTAAGTACTTGTTCACCCAGAAGGAGCTCAACATTCAACAACAACGTTGGCTCGAGTTTCTAGCTTCATATGATGTTGATATTCAGTATATCCCTAGTAAGGAAAATCAAGTGGCTGATGCTTTGAGTCGAAAGCATTCAGCTATTGTTTCCATGATGATTGCAAAATGGAAACCTCTTGAGACTCTTTCCATGTGTGATATTCGGGATCGTGCATCCACTTTCGATTCTCCTATTCTATTATATAGCATGGAAGCTCGTCCTACTCTTTTAGATTGGATTATCGAGGCTCAATGAAAAGATTCTGAGATATCTGCTCTTACTCAGAAGTATAAGTCTGAATCTCACGATGATATTCAGATGAGGGATTTCAGCATCGATATTCATGGGTGTCTTCGAAAGAAGTACCGTCTTGTCATGCCTTCTATTCCAGAACTTAGGCGGGACATTCTAGATGAGTTTCACCATTCTAAGTATGCTATTCATCCAAGCATTAGCAAGATGTACATTGACATGCATCGTCTCTATTACTAGAAAGGCATGAAGCAGGATATTGCAAGTTATGTAAGCAATTGCATAACTTGTCAACTTATTAAGGCCAAGCATCGGTGACCCAGTGGTCTTCTTAAGCTTTTAGAGGTTCCATTTTGGAAATGGGACCATGTTTCTATGGATTTCATCGATGGCATCCTCGTTCAAGGTCAGGCAATAGCAGTATTTGGGTTTTTGTGGACCGTCTTAGCAAGTCCGCACATTTCATTCCTATTAAATCTAATAGGATGACATCTCTCTTATCGAAGCTATATATTAAGGGGATCATGCGGTTGCATGGTGTTCCTTCATCTATTGTATGTGATCGTGATCCTCTTTTCACTAGTCACTTCTGGTAGAGTCTCCAGCAAGCTTTGGGTACAAAGCTTAATCTTAGCACAGCCTATCACCCACAATCTAATGGACAGACTAAATGGGTGAAATGTATTGTGAAAGATCTGCTTCGTGTTTGCATCTAGGATTTTGGTGGTAGCTGGGAGGATCATCTTCCTCTAATTGAGTTCACTTATAATAATAGATACCTATCTTCTATCGGCATGGCTCCTTTTAAAGCATTATATGGAAGGCCATGTCGTTCTTCATCTTGTTGGCTTGAGTCAGGGGGAAAAGCTCCTTCTAGACACTGAGTCTACTCGAGAATCATCTGAGAAGATCCTTCTTATCCGTGAGAGAATGAAAGAGGCTTAGAGTCGACATAAATCCTACATGGACAACCATAGGAGGCCCCTTGAATTCTCAGTAGGCGATCTTGTTTATATCCGAGCTTCTCCTATGAAGGGATTTATACGCTTCAGCTATACAGGGAAATTGGCACCATGCTATGTTGGGCCATTTCCTATTACAGAGCATATTGCTCCTTTTGCATATTGTGTAGCACTTGCCGAGCAGTTTTCTGGAGTTCACAACGTATTCCACGTCTCTCAGTTGAGGAAGTATCTACAAGATTCAGATTCCATGCTTGATACTCATGCTTTAAAGAAGTTGGAAGTTTCTCCAAATCTACCTTATGTGCAACATCCTGTGAGAGTTCTTACTTTGGAGGCTAAACGCCTTCGAAACAAGGGTGTTCCGCTAGTGAAGATTCAATGGTCCGATAATCCCAATAACCACACTTACGGAACCAGAGAATTTATCGAGCGATCATATCCTGGATTCTTATCTTCTCACGATGAAGGTAATAATTTTCCATTTTGATCAATCTATATTTCCTATGTTTGATGAAATAAAGTGTGTTAAATATAAATTTCCTCTAGAAATTACTAAGACGCAATTTTATAAAAGGGAGTCTGTAACAACCTTGGTGTTGATGATTACCGTTGGGAATAAAATGAAATAGAGAATTTAAAATTTTGTTAAAGATTGTTTATTTCCAATAAACAATGTGTTTGGAGTTAAATCTTTAATTTAAAAATTTATCATATGAAGATTTGGTTAATAAGTTAATCGGTAATGGATTTCAACAATTAATTGTTGAAATAAATTTAAATTGTTGAAAATAAAGTTTTACAAACTTTATTTGGAGGGTTTGGAGTGAAAATAATCATTTATTGGATTTTAATTGAGTCAACGTAATAATATTGGTAATTATTGCCAATATTAACCTTTTATGGAAAATAAAAGGAGAAATATGAAGTAAATTTGTATTTTATTTAAATAAAAACCAAATATTGGTTGAAAATAATATTTGATGATTTAATAAAGTTAAAATGTTTTGTTTAACAAAGAAATTAATTTTTGAACAAGTTGTGCTTTAAAAGTACTGTTTTACACTAAAATATTGTAAATTGTAAAATATTTTTAAAAATAGGGTTTTATTGTTAAAATTATCTTTTTATAATTAAAACAAAATTTTAATTTATTCTAATAACGAGTTCACTTTCATTGCAAATAGATGTAAACATTTTATATGGCATTTAAATGAAGAAAGTATGAATATAATGTTAAAATAAGAGGAAATATGTACGTTACTTACATTTTCTCTAAGTATTTTTGTTCTTGGGCTTTTTAGGTTAGAATGGGATCCAATAGCTTAACCTAGAAGCTTTGTTTTGTGAAGAATATGTCTATACGTTAGTTTTCTTCTACCATCTCTAAGAAAAATATACAACAAAACAAAAGAAAGAAAATAACCAACTAAAATCAATTCCCATTGAATTTTGTTGCTAGTTCAAGAAGAAATTCACCAAAATAATAATAGATAAAGGTAATCAAATTCAACACTAAATAATTTCATCGCAAATCTTAAATCTTGATATAAGATTTCTGTAACCAATTTGTTTTGTTCTGTATGTTTCTTTTTCAGCAAATACAGGTGCTTAGAGCTTCTTATCTCCTTTAAAAATCATTGCTTGCTAACAAAACTTTGCTAAATCATAAAGGTGAGTAAAATACTCACAAAATGCTAGCTAAATCTTAAGTTTCTGTAAGAAATTGCTCTGTAAAAGCTTCAGTCTACGTACATCTCTCTATCTCTTGTTTTATTGAGTTTCTTGCTTCTGGTTGCCACTTTGAGTAGCTATAACTTCTTGATTTAACTCGAGTTGCTGCCGGATCTTTTATGGATTGCAGTTTAGTTGTCAAACTCTATTCGTGTCAATTTTCGTTGCACAATTTGATCATTTGATCTTCCAGTTTGCTGTTCAAAGTTCAATATGAAGCAAAAACACCTAGGGAAAAGAATTCCGTAGCTTGGGTCGATAGGCAGATCGACTTGGAGGTCGACTTGGCGGTCGTCCTGGCCATTGGTCTGAGTCGACCGTTGTTGGCCCAAGTATGTGAGCGTTCTTCCTTTTGGTCCGAGCCTTTTTTCCCTGTTTGCTTTAACTATTTCTATGGTTTTGTGGCCAATTTTTATGCAAATTTTGAGACGATTTTTATGATGATTATGAGCTATGATATTCATCAATGGATTAGCCTAGGATTGGAAGAATTTGAAATTTTAAAATTTAAATTTGATTTGAATTTGAATAACGACTGGGTGTATTTTTAACGTTTTTCTCGATTTTCAAGCACTATTTCTTCCAAATAAATTTTGAGAAAATTTCTAAATGATTGGGTTTTTGAAATAATTATTCTTAAATATTTTCAAGTCATATATAAATTATTTCAAAGTATTTTAAATATCTTTATTTCCTATAATAAGGATAAATTTCAATAAAATATCTTCAAAATGATTTCAAAAAATTATTTAAAAATTCGGTATTCTGAAGTAAAATATTTTATATATAATATATATTATTTCTTCACTTTTCGGACATATAAGAAAGAGAATTAAATGATTTAGTAAAACACGTGGTATGGGACCCGTGAGTTAAATTTATTGATTAATTCCATATTTGTACGATCGAAATCACTCGAGCATATTGATTTAAGATGATTTCTGGCATTTGCCATATTATGGCATATTTGAGAATTTTAGTTCCTATATTTAGAAATCTTCCGAGATGGCCAATATTAGGCGAATTTTATGGTTCGAAACCTCTTATTTAGGAGTATAATTAATGAGAACCATCATGATGTATTTTATGGGCCGATGAAATGAGGCAAGTTTTATGATGCATTTTTTCTTTTTGGGAAGTATGGTTTATACAAAACCATCACGATGTCTTACCCTTGTCGATGAGATAAGACAAGTATGATACAATTTACTACTCGCCAACGACATGAGGCAAGATATGATTTTCTGACGATTTTGATTTAATGATGTTTTCTAATCATTATATATATATACACATTTTTATGGTGATTTTGATAATGAGGTTTTGAATTTGTATTAGAGTTCCATGATTTTTGATCTTGAGGATTTTGTTGTTGCTTCTATGGCTCATGAGTTTTCTAGATTCACTTTTTTTGAATACCATTGAACATGATCCATTTATGAAATATTAAAGCCTTTTGTGAATTAAGTATGGGTTTTATGAAGCTTCCACCCTTGGATGTATAAATAGACATTTCTTATACTATTCCTTTAGAATTAAAGGAATACTTCCCTTATGCATTCGTTTCACTTTATCTTATGCTATCAAGTTCTAGTTAGCCTGACCCGTGTATTCATTACTCGGGTCAAGCCGAGTAGGAGGTTAGGTTGTTGGACCCTTTTGCTAGCTATGTCTTTTGGATTTCTCCTTCGCCTTTGGAAAAAGGCTTTGTTTTGTGTTGTAGTCTTTTTGTTGGGAACTTGTGATGTATATATTCTTTTATGGGGATGTATGTATATATTATGGTTGAATACCACTTATAATGGGTTGTATTACATTTAATGTATGTGTATGTATATTATCTTTGTTGCTATTCTGTGACTTGTGATTGATGTTGTTATTGTGTTTTGTTTCTGAATCAATCCTGTAGCCACAATAGTAGTGTATTAGATAGGAATTGAGTATGTCGAATACTTGAGTTGACAATTGAAAAAAAAATAGTACCAAATCGACATACTTAGCTCTTACAAAATGCAAGACTATGATGGTAGCCCTTAGCCAGCCCTATTCTCTACATTACAGACAAAATTACCCAGTAATTCTCTTTGTTAATGTGGGTCTCGTGGTGGGGTGTTACAGGTGGCTTTATGGACGAGGGGATACATCAGGTCATAGCTTCCCATCTTTGGGATGATGTTGTGCTGGATAATGCGGGTGACCAGACAAGCTTGGGTCCGCAAGTTCTTCGTCTACCAAACACCTGTCCGTTGAAAAATATCTACTCTAAAATGGAAAAATCAGTGGTCTTGATGTCCACGCAGTCGTCTCTTTCTGCGGAGATATGTACGTTCCCATCGAACTATGCATATGTCATCTGAATCTCTATCCCCTTGACTTCGAATGCAAAACTAGCCTCGTGCTAGTCGAACATGAACCCAAATTAGCAACAACTAGATGCATACACCCGGTATAGCACTCTCTTAAACATGTTGTGTTGAGGAATCCTTAATAGTTTTGTGGTTATGAAGGGGTTCTCCAAATCATAGTCCGTGAAGTCCTCAAACTTCACCGATCATCCTTATAGAAGTATGAAATGGGTAGATTCATCATATCTCTTTAAAATATTCTCGTGATTCTAGATCCATGCTATCTCCTGTGGGTTAGCTTTGGGTGTCTGGAGGTAAGGGTGCCATGTGGAGGAGCCATAAATTTTGATTTGGAGTTGATCTGGGACTTGAAAACTTATGGATTTTTGGGTAGTGGAGGGGTCGCTTCA
This sequence comes from Allium cepa, assembly GCA_030765085.1. Classification (NCBI taxonomy): domain Eukaryota; kingdom Viridiplantae; phylum Streptophyta; class Magnoliopsida; order Asparagales; family Amaryllidaceae; genus Allium; species Allium cepa. The sequence continues at coordinate 506,976,483 of CM060929.1, forward strand.
TTGCCTTGAGCTGCTAAAAGTGATCGACGTTGGCGTTAGGGGCTTGGGTAGTGGTCGGTGGCTTGAGGAGGAGTAGGGTGGTCGAAATCATTTTGGGAGGAGAAGAGGGTATGGATAGGAAATGAAGTGGATCGACTTGGACACGAATATATCGCTCCAGAACAACGGCCAGTCGACCTTTAGGGTTTGGCGGTCGACCGTTACTAGTTGGAAATTCATTTCCTATGGTCGACCTCCTACTGTTTTCAAGCCAGGTGAACCTGAATCCTTTTCGGGGCACGTCGAATATTAATTTACTAACTACTAGCCACTGTTACTCTGTTCTATCTCCGTCTTTTCCACCTTTGCCCTGGCTAATGTAAGAAGCTCCTGTCTAGCTGCTATGGTACATCCACCTAACGCTTTGTGCCATTTCCTGCTTTCGGGTTTGAAATTTCTTATCTCGTTATTATCCACCCCATTAAATTAATACCAGTTCTTATTTTCTGCTCATATAAAAAATTTCTACATTAAATTCTTCTTAGAAAAACTAACAAGCTATATACGCTCTATTTTTCTTCAAACTAGTAACTTTTAATAAAAAAAACCATTTATGGAAATTTCCAATTTAACCAAATTTAATCTCTACAATAAATTTTTATTTAATAAAATATAAATATTTTCACAAAAATCTACTATTTATCTTTTTTTTCAAAAATATGGTTTTTTACCTTCAATTTACTCCTTTGAAAATCCTTTCAAATATATTTTTTTGACTTTTAAAATCATTTCCATTTTTATTAAATTCTTTCTTATTGGGTTGGACTCGGAGTGGATTTTTTTCTGTCCCTTCTTTTGGACTTTTCTTCTTCAGACTAACTCATTAACTTATTTTCTTCCAAAATGTTAAAAAATCTATCTATTATCTTGGCGTGACTGCTACACACCATTCTTGGAAACTCATTTAATTATTACTTCCAGTCCCAGATATCTACAACAAATGGTGTTTGTCCATGAGATGATGGTTTTGATGACAACAACCTTTGTATAGGATTATAAAATATAAATACTAACATTATAGTTTAGAAATATATGTACATGCAGGATTTAACCATGCAGGTACCAAGAATGAAGACTGTTCGGTATAGAGATTCAAGATATCAAAAATGAAGACTCATGAGTATCAAGAATATCAAGATTATCAAGAGTTCAAGATTTCAAGTAATTTATCTTTTAATTTATTACGAATTTTTTAAAAACTCCTAGAAAAGCACTGGCATCTTAAAATACAATTTATTCGTGGAATGGAATCCACTTCGAGCCCGTTAAAGGGATGGAACCCTGAGTAGGATGGAACCTACGAAAAATCTAGTGGAACAATTTTTTGTATCCGCTAACTTTTATTCAAAAGATTTTCAAAATTATATCTTGTTTTCAAAATGATTTCAAAACCTTCCTTTTAAAAGAATCAAAAACATCTATCCTGATTTTAAATACTTTTAGCCTCAAAATAATCTTTAATTTCAAAATCAAATTACCGTTAGTTTTAAATTATCTTTAATAATAATATATTTATACTTAGATTTAAATATAAAATTATTGTAAAATTATATATATATATATCAATATATTATTCTCTATATTTACTTATGTATTTTAACTATAGTCAAGTACATTTATAAAGTTTAAAAACAGTTTTTAATATAAGATAAAAGTTATTTTCAAAAGAAAAACAAACCACCAAAAATTCCTTTGGGATGTCGACATGCTCAATATACCCATGTCGACATAGGGTCAGTTAATTTCAAAATTTAAATTTCAAAAGAAGTGTCTACTCGTCATATCTCTTCACGAATGGACATGACTTTTGTTCTTCTATAAATAGGGGTTGGTTTCAACGAATTTTTTATCATATTTTCTGGTTTTCATTTCTCTTCTTCTTCCACATTTTCTTTATACATATTCCTACCATTACTCTACCAAAATCAACATTGAATCTAACTAGATTGTCTCTGGTTTGATTCTCTATCACTATCTCAACAAGATCCTCAATGATATTCAGAGTTATTGGCTTTTTATAATCAATTAAACGAGAAAAGGTGTGATCGTGGCCTTGGAAATCAATCAAGCGAGAAAAGGTGTGGTTGTAGCCTTGGAAATCAATTGGGTGAACTTGTTGCCCGTAGAATCAAATATCTCTACCCAGAGGATTGTGAATCTGAAAGGTGTACCTCGTAGCTTTGAAATCGAGGGTGTAATTGTACAATTGCTTTTGAAAGGAAATCTGTACTTGTGTGCAGGACTGGGGGTAGGGTAAATCCAAACCAGTATAAAATCCAGTGTGTTCTTTCCTTTACTGCTTTTATTTTATTTCTACATCTACGTTTGATTCTATGATCATATATGTGTCTGAATATTGCATACATTTGTGTTCAAATTAACAAAAACTCAAAAAGATTTAATAATCCCTTAAAACACTATTCACCCCCCTCTAGCGTTTATCATAGCCTTAAGATCCGTAATCCGCATTTCTCACAAATGGTTTCTTACTTTCTCATTATCTAGACCAACTGTAAACCATCAATCGGGAATCTTATATGGATTTACTACTATTGGGATATCGAGGGCCTAACTAGGGTGTCGCGTACTACCTAGCTTCAGGGACCTTCCATATATTGCACTCAAGTTATTCTTAAGTCAACGATTTTCCATATGACCTAGTTTCCATAGGGTAATCAGGGAAGGTGTAAATCTTCAACTTCATCCATTATTCTAACTCATAATCAACTTATCCATCTTTCAGTGCATGATTGCAACTACTCTACAATCGAAATTTTTAGCATTGGGAGTATATATATTTATTTTTATAGGAAAAATACAGATACATTCACTCAACGTTTCCTAATTTTTCAAGATCGACTAACCTAAGCTCTAATACTACATGTTACAACCTGCATCACAATAGACCAGAATTTTTGCTAAATCGAAAACACAATGTCCTTGCAAGATTGAGTATGCATAAGGAAAACTGTCCTTTCATTGTTCCCGCCTTGCACCAGTACTTGTCCCTCTAAAGCCATTACATGGGTTGTGATGAGGAGGGGGGTCAAAACAATGTTCTAGTGATTGGTAAATTATTCATTTTACACATAACACTAGTTTATGTCGATTGTCTTCCATTACATGTTATGTCATTTTATTTTACTTAATCGTCTCGATGCAACGTACACGTACGATATGCCCCGTCTACTCGATGTAGATCATAACTACATGCATATATATATAATATATATATATATATAGCATATATAATATATGTATATATAAGTACCATAGTTCCCCTTTGGACTAAGATACTATCCTCACTGGTATCCATAACCCAGCACCCCATCAAGATTCATCATCAATGCAGTACCACATCCTCGTCATCGTACATACTAAAGAACTTCCGCAGCGCCTAATAATAGCATCATAATAGTTTAGCCGTATTTTATCTCGATTATAGGATTTTCTACTTGTTTGCTTCCTATTGTGGACTCGGCTCCACGAACTATAGAGCACTCATCTCCTCGAACTATTGTGAACTTAGCTCAATGGACTACCCCATTCATTTTGAAAGACATCTCTTAAGTGTTATCTATCCTTTCCCTAACGAACAATCTAGTAAAAAAATGTAGTGGTGCATGATCTAACGTGACCTACACTAGTAGGAGGGATAGCCCGTTAGGTGTAACCCTCGTCTTTCTCTTGACCGCTTAGGACCAATAACATTCTCGACCCATGTATAGCTCTTGCTCGCTAATATGGTACCAACACATTGACATAGTGCCGATTATTGCCCACCTTCCCATTTAGATCGTCTAATGCAACCACAACAATATCCATACTAAAAGGTTGAAGTGGACCCTATTGGGGTATTCCTTTACCTGTAAGCGGTCGTATCTAATTCCATGAGTCCCCGTAGGATATGTCCCACATCAGTGATGTATACACAACCGTTGGTAGCCCCTTGCGGTGTGTAGATTTCTGTTGTGTAACACTACTGACCTCGCATTTCAACCTATTTTAATGACTATGTTATTCTTATCCATCTAAGTTATTTACTAACTTTAACAATTTACACCCATCATTAACGCCTATTTGAAGCCATATATTAATGTGTATGTATGTGTTCATTCTTACTTATTTGATTGTTACACCTCCAATGTTCAACTTTAAATAGCATTTCTTACTTTTTAATGAATTTACTTCTTATTGAATTTAAAATCATTTACCACTTCCTTTTAAAAGATCTAGATATCTTTTCCCATTTACTTTAATGTCTTTTTATTGAACTTTTCCTTCTATTCCCTTTCAATATTTACTGCAATCCCTTGTTTAATGAGATTTCCATACTCTACTTTTTTAAATTACTACTTGCATGCCTTTTGATCATTATAATTTGATTTATATCTTGCTTATATTGCATATATATTAATTCTTTTGGTAGACCATTATTATTATTACATTTATAATTATTTAATTAATCCTTAGAGATTTCTATATTTTAGTGTATTTGGATGCACATCTTCCTAAAGGCAAGGTTAACAGTAAAAAATTTATGTCTCATCCAAAGGAGAATTTGTATTGTATTTGGAATTACAAGAAATTATTTTTTTTAATAGTTATTGTAATAGACAATACAAAATATGTTAAACATCCCTATTTTATACATCTTTTTTTAGGCGTTGTCATTTCAAACGATACGCTTTTGTCTGTAAATTTGAACTTGATAATCAATATAAATTTCCATTGCAAGCATCTTCATTCCAATGAATTAAAATACTACTTAAATCCGAATAATTTACTGTGATAACTTAATCTACATTTTATTTGAACACGTCATTTAAATATATAAATCTTGAACAATCATATAATTTATAAGTTTTAGGGACTATTACCCAATCCTAAATTTAGGGACTACTATCATCCTATATTTTCCAGATTAACAAAAATGCACTATATAATTCAAGTTATCAATCATAGAGTATGTACGTGGAGTTTATAAATTCATTGCATACACAATTTTAGCTCATAACTCCAATTTACATTATAGGCATACAAGAATAGATTTACAACAATATAAATCCAATATTATGTAAAAAATATATAATTTCTCACTCATCTTTTTAGTTTTTCAAATCTCCAAAACTAGTCCCTGTTATTCAATTTGACTCCTTTTGTCCTTATTTGAATACGTACATCGCAAGCATACATATACTTATCAAAAGTCTAGATCGGAGGAGAGATTTGGATTTAATTTAAATTTTCGAACCGGATTTATAATTTACCCTGGCTTGAATATTGGGTTCGACCCTACCCTTCTTCTCAATTGTCCTATGTTATTCTCCATGTATATATGCATAAACTATAACTATTATTAAGCATTAAGAATTTTGTGGAAGAGAGAAAATGGCAAAGCTTCGCCATGCTTTAGAAAATACATGAAGAAAAGTAAGATGCTAGGCCGTATTTATAGGTGTTCGAATCGACGAAAACCATTAGATTAAACTATTTCAAATCCAGTCGGTTTGGCCATATTGGAATTCTCAAATCGACAGTTTAACCGGTCGATCGTCGCACTCTACCGGTCGACTGCTTAAAATCCACCGGCACATGTTTGAGGTCAACTGATTATATATTTTTATAGTTGTTTATTTTGTGACATTTGATTTTTTTGTTTTGATTCCTTATTAACCCAGTCGATACAATTCATTTCCAGTGTTAACTTACTTAATGTTTAAGTAACATTAACTATCATTTAACTCTAATTGATGGTAATTAGTTATTTTCATTTTCTTAATTACATATATAATTATTTTTGATTCAAAAACATTAACGTTAATAACTTTTCATTTGAACTCCGATCGGAAAAATTTATATATAAAAATTATTCAAAAAATCACCATGAATCGAATGATGCAAGTTTTTTAGCCAAATTCTGACATTTGTAAAACAATTAGTGCTACTATTTGTTAATTAAATTCTTTTTGATTAATTTTCGTAAATATTACGGAGTTTTATAAGTGGGTGCACTTCTGTCGGACATGCAACTACGAATAGTTCATTGGTATGCACAGTTGCACATTTGTTAGATAAACAGTGTAGTGTAGTACACTTTTGCAGAAAATAAGGTTGAAGATAAGCATCTTTCATATAGTAATTATTAGCCGGTTGTTGCTAAAAACTGTTGAGTAAAGACAATGCTAAATAGATTGAGATGAGCCACCATGCTATGATGAGACGTGCTGAGTAGGACTAGCCATAGGAGAGCTGAGAAGAAACTAGGCCAAGGGCTTGTCCTTTTGAGCTAGGTCTAGTCAAATGACTTAGCTATTGTCATTGAGTTGAGTTGGCTAGCTTAGAAGAGCGGGCAGTAGCATCTATGACGTGTTTGCTTGCACCAAGAAAGCAGATTGGCTTGATTTAGGCCAAGAATAGATGTGATGGCTAGTAAATCTTTTACTTGCGAGAAATTTGAGCAACACATATTCATAGCTGAAACCATGATTTCACACAGATATATTTTTTAGTTTTAATCTATTAAATTAAATCAAATCATTCAATTAGTTATTTCAATTGTAATGTTAACTTCAAATCAAGGTGAGGCAATAATATATTTGTATGTATAATCATGATAAGGATAATATGGCTATCATATGAATCTAAATTGAGATTATACCTTGATGTAAAAATCCTTCTAAGATTCCTTTGAATCGGCTTCTAGACTTTGTTAGAATCAGACGAACCATGTGTTTTAATTTTGTTGATGTTTTCTTTCTTATAAAAAATTTCAACCTAGGGTGGAATGAAGATGGTGACCATTGATGTGCGAGCAAGAAATAAAAAGAATCAAAACGAGAAATGAATGAGAGGATTTTTCTAAGAAGAGAATAAAAGCCTTTCCCATTCTCTCTTTATAATTTCCCTTTTTCATTCCCTAGTTAATTCTCAATTGGATCACATCCATGTCTCTTCCTCTCCCTAGCATAGCTGGCCATATCGTTCATCATATAGACCATTATTACCAAAAGCATGTAAAGCAATAACAATATTTAAAAAAGTTTAAATATATACTGACATCGTATAACTATACGTGTGTGTATAGCTTTTATATGCACATCAAATAATATTAATAGCACCCAAAATATCAAATAAATTAATAATAATATTTCTTAAATATTAACTAATTTATAACATTTTATAAACTAATTAAACCATGAGGTTTTCCGGAGAATTCACAAATGCGGTGGTGAGACTTAAAGGTTTGAATTTAGTTTACGATTAATATTGAACAATTAAAATATTAACATTCAAATGTCATCTTAGCTAGTAGTGTGATGGTTTGACCAAATTTATTGCTTATGGATATTTTTGCTAAAATCATATTTTTATTATCTTAAGTGGTATCAATAGTGACAATAATTTACATGCTTTCTATTCGCCAAAACAATATCGCATTAGGATATATGAAATTTGGTATTGGTCAAGCTCCAATATTATCCACATTTAAATTGATTAGTCCATAAACAAAGTTTTTGGTTTAATAATAAGATTTATTATTAACTGTTTTACTCTGCCAGGAGCCTTTGATTTTAAATTGATTAAGTTGACCGTGACACTAACCTCGTACAATTGAGGAGATGAGTTCTCTATCGAATAGCGTTTCACTTTCAGTGCTTCCTCTCAATTATAAGTGCTTGATGGATTGCGATGTCATGATTTAACTACAATCAAAGTAGTGTACTCACATAGAAGTTCCACGGAATTCTCAAGTCATTTTATGTTTGACCTAGTTTTTATCAATTAACAAGACACTCTGATATGAGTCATTCCATGATTATCTAATATTATAACGACCGAGCGATTTTTAGCCCTCGAAAATCGACACTAATACGTTCACTGTATAGAATGTCGAGCAATCGAGTTTCGAAAATACCAGGTTGTTAGGGTTTAAGAAAAAGAGATAGAATAAGAAATGGAAAAAAAACACAGAATCTCACAATCGCAGTGGGATAAACTATAATATACGACAACAACATTTCATACAAAGAAAAGTTGTAACTATTAATATACAAACAAGTTATCAGAGTACAATCATCAACAAATAAATCCAGACAGTTATAATAGCTTGTCCCTAAAGGCCGACTATACAACCCACAATACACAACGGAATATAATCAAATATATGCAATACATCTCTGTTATCCAGCTCGTCCCTTGAGTTCCAAAAGCATCCTTACCTGAAATTCTGTAATACTCGATCTGACCCAAGAAGTACAATAAAATAACACCCGTGTCAGGCTGGAAACCAGCGTGAGTAAAACACACTTAATTTGAAATACTTAAGTTGTAAAAATCTTTTGAAAACAAAGGTAACTCGTACAACACGACAAGTTTTTATTTGATTATAACCAAAACACTTTAACCTAAATCCATCGATATTATGATAATGTATATGTACAATTACGTACTTAAGATAATTAAATTTGTTAAACTAATCCAATTTCAGCATATTAGACTCTATAATTGGAACCATAAAGGATCGTAGTGATTTTCAGATCGAAGTGGTTCTGTATAATACTGATATCTGATCTCGGTCCCTTTGAATTCTCATAATAAAATTTAAAAAGGATATATTGTTTAAAATAAACAATTTATATTTTAGGGTGACAATATTCACATATGGGAATATATTACAATGCTTATCTCCAAATAAACGCATCATCATTTGGTTCTAACTATTTTAACTTTTCTGACCACTTGATGGCACAGACAAGAAAAATTAAAATAAATATCTAATATAGTTAAGCTAAGATATAGATCGTTATCCAATTTAACGAAAAATAACCAATATCAATATGATTCACACATCAGGATTACATTTACCTTGATTAACCATATCCATTTATATTTAAATCCAAATTAATTACAATTTAAAGAAAGTATAAAACAATTTATTTTAGTTAACTAAAATTTGACACTCTATTTAATATCCAACTTTTGTTAATTTATATAAAGTTTTAAGTCAAATAATAGTATAACTGATTACCATTTAATTATAAAACATCATTGAACTTTAAATTTTGGGAAAATCCTTAATACTAATTTGTAATATTAGGTAATAGGATAAGATGTAAAAGTCTCCATGTTGGTTTTGGTTTTCAAATGACAATATATTTTTAGTTTTAATAACTTAATTTATTCTATAGAGAGAATATACGTTCTTTTCTTTAGAGAAAATAAAATGAAAATATCCTTTTTCTTTCTTTTTTTTCTTTTTTTCTTCTTTTTTCACTTTATTATTATATATATGTGTGTGTGCGTGTGTGTTGATTTTTCTCTTTCCTTCACTTTTCTTTTTCCCTTTTTCTTTTTCCTTTCCTTTCTCCCTATTCTCCATTCCTTTCCTTTTTTTCCCTTTTTCCCTTCTTTCTTTTCCCTTCCCATTTTCTTTCTTCCTTTCCTCCATCATTTCTTCTCGTGTGCACACCCTGTGCACGTTCACTTACACACGACGCCGACCACCAAATTTTAGACGTCGACCATCCCTCCACATCACCTACGACTGCCGCGACCGCTTCCTCCACCTAGAGACCCCTGCGTCACCCTCTTTCGAAAATGAGCCATTACCCCAAACCTGGAACCTACCTGAAACGAACAAGCGTCCACACAACCACCTCATCTCACTGCCTTGCCCCATCGTTCATCACCGAACTACGGACGACACTCCATGTGACGACCCGGAATTTTTGTATGTTTAAAATTGGAATATTTAATTGATTTTAAATGTTTAAAAGTTAATTTTTAACTTGAATTCAAATATCACCATTTATTGGGTTATTTAATTATTAAATTAAATAATTTGAAGTTGGGTAAAATGTTAAATCTGGAGTTATAAGCTTGTCAAAAATATTTCAATGGCTTACAAGATTTATATTGATAATACTGAAAGTAATAGATGAGGCAAAATTGAATTTAACAGTAGTTTGTTCAATTTTAAAAGTACATCCTTTGGATTGATGTTCAAAAATAGCCTTCCGAGGCATAGTCTCGGATTTCGACGAAACCAGTTTCATTGGATCCGTAATATTGTATTATTATCATATTTCAATTTTCGTAGTGTTTGGAGTCGTTGTGTGAGCGTACGATATATACGCGCTGAAATTAATATCGAAATTCAACATAATAACTAAGTCCAAAAAGAAATCTTCTCCATACGTCTGAATTTGGACTCGAAACCTTTTCCATTGCGTTCGGAATAGGGGTATAACATTATGAATGCTAGCAGCGCGCATCGAAAGGAGGTCGAGATTTTGAGCCACGGTTTCAAGACGATTTAAATTTAAAATTTAAATATAATATATATATCATTTGACTTGTCAAAATACCCTTCACGTCAACTTTTTCCCATCGGCTACTTTTCCTTTCCATTACAACACTGTAGCCTTTTTACTCCCATACGCCACCATCACCTTTAAAACACGTCTCCTTTCCCCTTTTCCTTTTCATTCCTACAAATCGAAGCCATCACAGAGAAAAAAATGTTGAGCTATCTTCTCCCTTTCCTTCCTTTATGTGTTCGAAATCGAGAAACCAAATCAGAGAAAAAAAATAGAATCGCAAGACCCTCGCTTCTTTTTCCCTTCCATTCAATTCGTGAAATCGATTAATAAAAAAATGAGAAGTCAAGCGCGGCGCCGCGAGCCAAGTTGGAGGCTGGGCGATCGAAGGGACGAAGTAGTTGCAAGCGAAGACGGCGGAGGTGTCGGGGAGACTCGCGAGTTTCGCGGCGATCGAGCAAGCTCGCGAAGGGCAAGGCCTTGGCAAGAAGGCTCCATCATGGGTCGAACTCGATCTTAGGTTCAGGGAGGGGGCTGGTGAAGCTCGGCAGAGGTGACGACGCAATTATGAGGGGGAAGCTCAAGTTAGGCTTATGGAAGAATTTGCAGTGAGGTTTACATGTTACGTCTTTCAATTTTGATTTATTTAAATAATAAATATATGAAAATATAAGTGAAAGCAGAAAAAATTTGTTGTAAAATGTAAAAAATCATCCTAGTTTTAATTTATATATATATAGATGCATTTGTAGGCCGAAGAAAATATAATGAATAAAAAAGTTTAAATAGGAAACTCTTTTTAGTCAGAGAAATATTTTTGTACAGAAAGATTTGAAAAAACAAGAAGGAAAATATAGAAATTTTGATTGTTGAGTTTATATAAAATCAGAGTTGAGTATCTCTATAGATTTTTCATAGTATATATGCAGTTTGAAATGGAAAGTAAAAATCAAAAATACATATACATATTTTCAAACATATTGATTATTTTAGGATAATGTTTTATAGTGGTTAGCTTGTTTGAAATTAACTTATTTAATTATTTTAGTTACTAAAAGATTTTTAAGGGAAAATGGTTTAATTAAATTCTTAGTTAACTAAATTTATTAAAAGGGAATTTAGTTTTAAATTAAATGATTTGTTAATTAAATCCATGAGAATTAATGTGTCCGATCAGTTCGAATATTTTTAAAGCATTTAATATTTATACAAGTCAAAATTGAGAAGAAAGCAGGCTGGATTGGAAATGGGATGCTAATAATATAAAAGTGAGTTAATCTCACTCATCTGTGTTTTAATTTAAATTTAAATGATTAAATTTAAATAATTGGTTGGATTTGAATTGATTTGATATGCTATATTATATATAGTAATATATGTATAGTATATATTGGAGTGATTGATTTCACGCATTTTATAGCGGATGAGACCCTTTGCGTCGCATAATAGTGGATGATATTATATTTAAAGCCCATATACTGTGATATTCCACCTCGAAGTGGAATAGGTATTGTGCTAACATCTATGGATGCACGGAAACAGGTTGGAGGGATCCAACTGGATTCCTTAAAGTTATTTAGATTGTTTAATATTCTAGGTTACGAATATTTAATATTCTGTGGTGAATTATATTTGGAATATTGAATGTTATGGTTTGCTTGAATATATTTCGGTACACTGAGTTATCAAAATATATAGAATTGGATTTTTGAAAGGAAAATAAAAGAGTGAATTTTTATGTAAAATAATTATAGAGAATTTAAATAAATTTAAGAATGAATTGGAAAATAATGAAAGTGATTTTAAAATTCTAATAACTAAGTTTCGAGTACGGAAAAGGAGATTTTGAATAAACAGCGTAATAATGAATTTTAAAACTTAAGTGATGTTATTTTAAGGAATAAAAGAATTTACTTTAAATTCAAGTTTTAAATTTATTTGAAAGGATAAAGAAGAAATTTGAGAAATCTGAAATTGGTGTTTTCAGTTAAAAAGATTTTAAATCATAATTAGGGCATAAAATCTAAAGATAGTGGATTTTGAAAGAAATTGAGTAAGTAAAGAAATTTATTTCAAAAGGAGTAAACTAGGAATCCGAATTTTAAAAGGGAAGTTCAGTCTATGAAACTTATAAACTTGGTTTATAAAAGCAAAGCAATATATCAGTGGATATTTGAAAGAATAAATTCACGCTGGGAATTTATTAAGGGAATGAGTAAATTTGTTTAAAAATAAATAGTGGTTTATTTTTAAAGGATGTGAAAGAGAAGGTATTTCCCTGAATAGCCAAGTACGTTTTCGAAGCAAATTTTAGGTATAAGTAAAAGTTTTAAAGTTGATTTAAAGGTATGTTTTAGAAAAAATTATTATTTTTAAATGTTTAAATTCTAAAGTAAGTATTTTCTTTTAATTTATTTATAGCAGTAATTATTTAAAGGTGACTTGGTATTTTGTTTTAAAGGAGAAAAACTAGTTTTATATTTTATAAAGTAACCTCATTTTAAATATTCCTAAAGTATATATCTTTGAATAAAGTATTAAAGTAGTTTTCAATTTAAATGTTAAAGTATATTTTATAATAAAGTGTTTTTAAATTATTTTAAAAATCTAAAGTATTGGTACTTGGTATTTTCAGTGGAAATAAATATTTGGGAATTCATTCCATGAGAAAAGTTTGATTTGAAAACTGTTTTCAAAAGGGTTGAAAATGGAAATATATCTTGCAAAGATATTTTGAGATTAATAAATAATTTGGGAAATTATTTATTGTTTGATGGTTGTTGTGAATGTTAATTGATAGTTGAATAACCGACTATCAATATTGGCCCATGCGCTGATCATTTCGAAGAGACCGGGATCAGGATTAATTTTCCGAAAACCACTTCGATCCGGTTTGTACGTTTTCGTGAGGAAGACGAGTTTGGATTCGAAGATGGAGCAGTGAAATGCAAGGGCTAGTCGGTACTAATCCTGAGGTGATTCCAAAATGGATGTAGTAGGAGTAGTGCCTTCAGTTCCGTTCGAACCCGGGACAGACTTGTATGTATGAATGTTTTCGGAATATCATCAGGTGGACGATGGGCATTTTAAGTGAAACGTTCTAAAAGGCAACGCTTAGCCTCGAGCCTCATCAACCGGGAATGACTGAAAATCAGGGGATATGCAGCAAGGCTAAGTGGGTAGCACCCATTAGGGTGAGGTCATCTCTGTCTAGATGTCCCTTTTATTCGGCTTAGTGGTGCGGCATCCCAACCGTGGGGTGATCTTACTCGGGATTATCCAGTAAGGGGTAGTCCCGGTCTTGTGTTGCATGGGATTGGGAGTAATCCTCGGTACGGTGATCTAGGCCACGTACTGTGATAGGTGGTGCCCCAATGCCTAGTCATTAGTTGGAAATCCATTTTCCCTACGCGCCTGTACGGTTTTGATTGTGCCCAACTATTGCTGAAACGTGAGATGCCAGCATTTCAGCTAGATTCTATTTTACTTTCTATAGAGACTATTATAATATCAAATGGATTTGAAAAAAATATGTTTTGGCTATCGTAAGGTACAAACCCGACATGTTTATTTATGGCATGGTCTTACGAGATGCTTTTGATTTCAAAGGATTTTGAAACTTTAATAACCCAGTTGAGTGTGGTTTCCTCGCTCTGGTTTTCCAGACTGACTCGGTGTTATTTAACTATAATGCTCGGGTCAGACCGAGTATTATAGAATACAGAAAAGGATGCTGTGGAGCTCAAGAGATGATCTGGATGGCAATACGTACTTCCATACTTGTATGAAATATTTTGCTGTGTATTCAGTTTTTGGAAGGACGAGATATTATAACCGTCCTGAGTTGTGTTGTTGTTTGTATTGAACTCTGATGTTGTACTCTGATGATGCAATGTATAAATAGATTTATTTGATTTTGTGTAAAGATCATTTATTATCTATTATATATTATTCCGCTGCGATGGTTAGATTCTGATGTTGTTTTCTATTTTCTTCTTCCACCACTTTCTTCTTTAACCCAAATGGTTCGTATTTCCGTTCATTTTGAGTTGAATGATTGAGAATAGTGTCGACTCAAGGGCTACGGATTCGCATGTCATTACATTTGGTATCAGAGCTTAGGTTGGTGATAACCTTAGCTCTGGTGCGGATTACTCATTAGAGATGGAGTCAGTAGTGCTCTAGAACGAGTTTGAGCGTATTAATAAATATGAGCACGTATTTGTTAGTGAATATAAATTGTTTTAATATTGTGTTGACTTATCGGTTGAGTGGAATATGAACTCTAATCGGGTAAGTTGGCCGCTATTCGAGAAGAATTTATACACACCTGATACGCTAAACTGACACAGTATTGTTTTAAAGGTGGTGAATGAAATAATTTTACCCAAAAAAATATATTTTGATATAAAAGAAATATTTTCTTAAATTGTTATATAACTTGGATGTTGGGATGATAATATTTTAAACAAATAATATTATAAAAATTGGAATGACTTGTATAATCAAATGGGAATTTGTATGAGCATAAATTATACAAATGAATTATAGTTAAAATTTGACTTAAATAAATTCTGTAAATTTAAAACCCCGAAGATTTTGGAAGTGTTTTTCAAAGTGTTTTGAAGACAAATAATGGCATTATTGTTTTAGAAGTATTTCTAAAAGGAAATTGTTTCAAATGAATTTTGGGAAGGGATATAGCATTGAACTCACTTCAGTCGCTGGAAAATAATTTCGGTGATGACTGCAGCATCATCGATATTCATTCTCGAGTTTCTAAGTGACGGATTGCTGCCAAATTGATTTGTTCAGAAGAACTAGTTTGTTTTTGAAATTTCAAAGGAAATTTGTTGGGAATAAAAACCAGGATTGGTTTAAAATTTTGAGAAATATGATTTTGAGATAATTTCAAAATGATCTGAAAACCAAAAGCCAGGTGTTTAAAATCTTGAAATCCTTATTTAGATAATTTAGAGATCATCAGGAGATGAGTTATACACTTATAAATGGTAAATGATTTTGATGAGGAATATGGGGTGTGGATTTCGGAATTAAAATTTAAAGGTGAAAGTTAAAAATGAGGATTTAACTTGGATTAAGATTAAACGTCGAAATTTAATTGATGATTGGAAGAAATAATTAGTAAATCTTGAATGCGATTGGAATGGGAAAATAAAAATTAAATTTGGATTGAGAAATAAAATTAATTAGAATTAAATTAACTTAAGCAAAGTTAATAATAATGAATTGGATTTGAATTAAGTAGAAATTGAATTGTAATGAAATAAATTGAGATGTCGATGATATTAAGTGAAAGTAAGTTCTTAGTTAATTTAAATTCAAGTGGATTGAGTGGATTAAAGAGAATGATATGATGCTAGATTTAACTTAAGTTAAGTTAAATAAAATTGAATTTAAATAAATTCAGTTGAGTCATAGATAATATTGAATGGAATTAAATTATTACTTAAATAAATAAAGCTTAAACTAAGTAAGTATTGAATTGGGATAAATAAGATTTGGAAGCTTATAAAAGAATTGAAAAGCATTGAAATAAAAATATAATCCCTAGTTAAAAGTAAAGTGAAAATGTGATTGACTGTAAATGGATGGAAAAGTATGAATATTAATAAGCGAGTAGCTTATAAAAATGTAAAAAGGGAATAAATAAGCCGAAATAAAGATGTTGGAATTTTGAAAAATGAAAAAAAAATCCAAACTGGAATAATGAAAAAAAAATTGAACTCGGGGAAATTTAATGAAGTGATTTTGTAATAAAATCGAATATTGATTTAAAAGTTGGAAGTAAGCTAATTAGCTAAATAAATTATTTGATAGAGTATGTTAATAAAATTTAACTCGGTTAAATAAAATGGATTGTAAGTTAATAATGAAGTTTAGAAATAAACTCGAATTATAAATAGAATTCAACTTGAATTGATAATGAATTAAAATAAGTGGAGATGTTATAAAAATAAAATGGAATTGGATTATAATAGGAATGATTTGAGGTACAAATAAAATCTAGTTCGGGTACAAATGAGTTAAGTATGTGCTAAGATATTATTTTGATAAATTGAGAATGTGAATTAAAATTAAAATTAAAATGGATGGGCTAACTGAATTAAATGGAATTTGATTTGATGAGAATCAAATTAAATGGAAGTGAACTTAAGTTTGAAGTTGGCATAAATTAAAGTAAATTAACTTAAGTTTAAAATTTATAGAAGCTTGGCTTCGAGTAGGAAGGGTAGGCCATTAAATAAAAGCTAGGGTTGAATTATTTTGGCATGGTTAGTAGTATACTAGCATGGAATGTGTCGAGCTAAATAAAATGGCTGTGAATGAATTAAAATGGAAGGAATTAAATATAAATTGAGTTGGAATCAATTTAAAATGGTTATAAGCTTAAGTAATTATTTATTCACATGAACATAGTCGAATTGCGTAGAAATAAATTGTCGTTTGACGAAAATGAGATTAAATAAAATTTTATGAATTGATAGCGGTGAAATAAAATTGATTTTGAAATCAATTGAGTTGAATAAGAGCTTGTTTGGATTAAAAATGAACTGAATGTAAGAACTTGAAGTGTAAACCATTAAAATTGAATGAAATGGCATATGAATTGGTTGAAAGCAATTGAATTAGTTTTGAAATCATATAACTTGCTCATGGAAAGTGTTTGGTGCATGTTGCTTATGAAATGCATGTGTTTAGCTATTGAAATTAAGTGAAATGTTAATAAATTTCGTATATTTAGTACTGCATGTTTGAATTGAGTAAGTACAGGTACCGGGAAACCGTTTGGCTGGATTTGGACGCGCTAATTGCTAAAATAAAAAAACCGCTTGCTTAAAAATGCTAAATAAATGTACGCCTATGCAATAAAAATAGGAAATATGAACTGTTTTTGTTTTTCCGACCGTGTGGGTCGATGTATATATATTTATATCTCTTATCAAATTGCCAAAGCTCCTCCGTACAAAGAAGACTCTGCCAAGATTTTTCGAAAATTTTGGGAGTTAGAATATTTTTGAAATTTTTGGAAAATTTTTGTTAGCGACAAAACGATTTCAAATAGGAATTGAAATAAGGGATTTTGGAAATAGAAATTTAAGCTAATTTATTAGTTGGAACTTAAGGATTAAAAAAATTGAATATGGGTGCTGGAAAAATATATTGAATAAGCATTTGAGTGAAGATTTAATAAAAATATGTGAAACGATAAGCATTGATAAGTGAATAGAAATCAAAATGAATGTGAATAAAAAGAGAATTGATATAGTTGATAATCAATTGAGATAAATACATAGGATGTACGTATATTATGTTATTCGCATAGCGATTTGATCCAGAATCGAGCACAGAATTTCAAGATAGCTATATCGATCCGAGTTAGGATTTTTCACTCGATTTTCGACGACGAACCCTGGATATGGATTTTTGATTGAATTCTGGATATTCCCTATCATAGTTTGTGGCTATGTAAGGAGAATGACGGTTTCTGATCAAGAATCTAGATCTGAGTCCGTAATAGGAAGTCGGGTGAACAATACTAGTTCGGAAGTGAAATTGTGTGATCGAGTGAGCGATCGAATTTGATATTGCGTACGGATGTTATATGTAGATCGTACGGGCTTAGATGGATAAATATTGAAATTTTGTAAGGGAGTCAATAAAATGATTTTGAATGTTGTGATTGGATATTATTGCTAAGTAAGATATATATAGGTATTATAAAAGGAAAATTGGGATTTGATTTCAGAAGATAAATTAAAATTTGCTCGGCAAAGGTATGTATTTAAATTTCCGTATGAAATTTGATGATTTGCTGGTCTAGCCACTTGGATTTTTGTTTTCTTTTTGAATTTGGGGGCCCGTAGAGGCATTTTGTAGTTGTACCGAGCTAGCCACGCAAAGGAGACGCTGGCGAAATTTTTAGAAAATTTAGGGAGTCAGAAAATTTTTGATAATTCAAAGTTTGGTTTTAAATTCAAATTTGAATTGCTAAGTGAATAATATTATTGGGACTTATGGATAAGTTTGGAAAACTAGAAAAAGGGTTAATGTGTCTTTATTAAAAAGATTGTTTTGAGAATTGTTTGGAATTGTTTGGTTTTGGGAAAAAGTAAATGGGTATTGGACCATTCTTCTTAACTAGCAATTTCGGGGACGAAATTCTTTTAAGGGGGAGGAATGTGACGACCGGGAATTTTTAGATGTTTGAAATTGGAATATTTAATTGATTTTAAATGTTTAAAAGTTAATTTTTAACTTGAATTCAAATATCACCATTTATTGGGTAATTTAATTATTAAATTAAATAATTTGAAGTTGGGTAAAATGTTAAATCTGGAGTTATAAGCTTGTCAAAAATATTTCAAAGGCTTATAAAATTTATATTAATAATACTGAAAGTAATAGATGGGGTAAAATTGAATTTAACAGTAGTTTGTTCAATTTTAAAAGTACATCGTTTACATTGATGTTCAAAAATTGCCTTTCGAGGCACAGTCTTGGATTTCGAAAAACTAGTTTCATTGGATCCGTAATGATGTATTATTATCGGATTTCAATTCTCGTAGTGTTTGGAGTTGTTGTGTGAGCATACGATATATACGCGCTGAAATTAATATCGAAATTCAACATAATAACTGGGTCTAAAAAGCTATCTTCTCCATACGTCTGAATTTGGGCTCAAAACCTTTTCCATTGCGTTCAGAATAGGGGTATAACATTATGAATGCCTAGCAGCGCGCCTCGAAAGGAGGTCGAGATTTTGATCCACGATTTCAAGACGATTTAAATTTAAAATTTAAATATAATATATATATCATTTGACCGGTCAAAATACCCTTCACGTCAACTTTTTCCCATCAGCTACTTTTCCTTTCCATTACGACACTGTAGCCTTTTTTCTCCCATACGCCACCATCACCTTTAAAACACGGCTCCTTTCCCCTTTTCCTTTTCATTCCTACAAATCGATAGAGAGAGAAAATGTCGAGCTGTCTTCTCCCTTTCCTTCCTTTATGTGTTTGAAATCGAGAAACCAAATCAGAGAAGAAAAAAATAAAAAAAAATAGAATCGCAAGCCCCTCGCTTCTTTTTCCCTTCCATTCGATTCATGAAATCAATTAATAAAAAAAGAGGGAAGTCAGGCACGGCGCCGCGAGCCAAGTAGGAGATTGTGCGATTGGAGGGAGGAAGTAGTTGCGAGCGAAGACGGCGGTGGTGCCAGGGGAGACTCGTGAGTTTTGTGGCGATCGAGTAAGCTCGCGAAGGGCAAGGCTTTGGCAAGAAGGGTGCATCGTGGGTCGAACTTGATCTCAGGTTCAGGGAGGGGGTTGGTGAAGCTCGGCAGCGGTGACGGCACGATTGTGAGGGGGAAGCTCGAGTTAGGGTTCTGGAAGAGTTTGCGGTGAGGTTTACATGTTACTTCTTTCAATTTTGATTTAATTAAAATAATACATATATGAAAATATAAGTGAAACTAGAAAGAATTTGCAGTAAAATGTAAAAACCCGTCCTAGTTTTAATTAAATATATATAGATGCATTTGTAGGCCGAAGAAAATACAATAAATAAACAAGTTTAAAGAGGAAACTCTTTTTAGTCAGAGAAATATTTTTGTGCAGAAAGATTTCAAAAAAGAAGAAGGAAAATATAGAAATTTTGAATGTTGAGTTTATATAAAATCAGAGTTGAGTATCTCTATAGATTTTTCAAAGTATATATGCAGTTTGAAATGGAAAGTAAAAAATCAAAAATACATATACATATTTTCAAACCTACTGATTATTTTAGGATAATGTTTTATAGTGGTTAGCTTGTTTGAAATTAACTTATTTAATTATTTTTGTTACTAAAAGATTTTTGAAGGAAAATGGTTTAATCAAATTCTTAGTTAACTTAATTTATTAAAAGGGAATTTAGTTTTAAATTAAATTATTTGTTAATTAAATCCATAAGAATTAATGTGTCCGATCAGTTCGAATATTTTTAAAGCATTTAATATTTATACAAGGTCAAAATTGAGAAGAAAGCAGGCTGGATTGGAAATGGGATGCTAATAATATAAAGGTATTTTAATCTCACTCATCTGGGTTTTAATTTAAATTTAAATGGTTAAATTTAAATAATTGGTTGGATGATTGAATTGATTTGATGTGCTATATTATACATAGTAGTATATATATATAGTATATATTGGAGTGATTGATTTCCCGCATTTTATGCGCCGCATAATAGCGGATGATATTATATTTAAAACCCATATACCACGATACTCCACCTCGAAGTGGAATTGGTATTGTGCTAACATCTGTGGATGCAGAGAAACAGGTTGGAGGGATCCAATTGGATTCCTCAAAATTATTTAGATTGTTTAATATTCTGTGTTATGAATATTTGATATTTTGTGATGAATTATATTTGGAATATTGAATGCTAAGGTTTTCTTGAATATATTTCGGTACACAAAGTTATCAAAATATATAGAATTGGGTTTTTGAAAGGAAAATAAAAGAGTGGATTTTTAAGTAAAATAATTATGGAGAATTTGAATAAATTTAAGAATGAGTTGGAAAAGAATGAAAGTGATTTTAAAATTCTAATAACTAAGTTTCAAGTATGGAAAAGGGGATTTTGAATAAACAGCGTAATAATGAATTTTAAAATTAAGTGATGTTATTTAAAGGAATAAAAGAATTTACTTTAAATTCAAGGTTTAAATTTATTTGAAAGGATAAAGAAGAAATTTGGGAAATCTGAAATTGGTGTTTTTAGTTAAAAAGATTTTAAATCATAATTAGGGTATAAAATCTAAAGTTAATGGATTTTGAAAGAAATTGAGTAAGTAAAGAAATTTATTTCAAATGGAGTAAATTGGGAATCAGAATTTTAAAAGGGAAGTTCAGCCTATGAAACTTGTAAACTTGGTTTGTAAAAGCAAAGCAATATATCAGTGGATATTTGAAAGAATAAATTCACGGTGGGAATTTATTAAGGGAATGAGTAAATTTGTTTAAAAATAAATAGTGGTTTATTTTTAAAGGATGTGAAAGAGAAGTGTATTTCCCTAGATAGCCAAGTACGTTTTCGTAGCAAATTTTAAGTGTAAGTAAAAGTTTTAAAGTTGATTTAAAGGTATGTTTTAGAAAATTCATTATTTTTAAATGTTTAAATTCTAAAGTAAGTATTTTCTTTTAATTTATTTATAGCGGTAATTATTTAAAGGTGACTTGGTATTTTGTTTTAAAGGAGAAAATCTAGTTTTATATTTTATAAAGTATCCTCATTTTAAATATTCCTAAAGTATATATCTTTGAATAAAGTATTAAAGTAGTTTTCAATTTAAATGTTAAAGTATATTTTTATAATAAAGTGTTTTGAAATTATTTTAAAAATCTGAAGTATTGGTACTTGGTGTTTTCAGTGGAAATAAATATTTGGGAATTCATTCCATGAGAAAAGTGTGATTTGAAAACTGTTTTCAAAAGGGTTGAAAATGGAAATATATCTTGCAAAGATATTTTGAGATTAGTAAATAATTTGGGAAATTATTTATTGTTTGATGGTTGTTGTGAATGTTAATTGATAGTTAAGTAACCGACTATCAACATTGGCCAATGCGCTGATCGTTTCGAAGAGACTGGGATCAGGATTAATTTCTCGAAAACCACTTTGATCTGATTTATACGTTTTTGTGAGGAAGAAGAGTTTGGATTCGAAGATGGAGCAGTGAAGTGCAAGGGCTAGTCGCTACTAATCCTAAGGTGATTCCAAAATGGATGTAGTAGGAGTAGTGCCTTTGGTTCCGTTCGAACCTGGGACGGACTTGTATGGATGAATGCTTACGGAACATCATCAGGCGTACGATGGGCATTCTAAGTGAAACGTTCTAAAAGGTAACGCTTAGCCTCGAGCCTCATCAACCGGGAATGACTGAAAATCAGGGGATATGCAGCAAGGCTAAGTGGTGAGGTCATCCCTATCTAGATGTCCCTTTTATTCGGCTTAGTGGTGCGGCTGCTGATCCGAACCGTAGGGTGATCTTACTCGGGATTATCCAGTAAGGGGTAGTCCCAGTCTTGTGTTGCAGATGATTGGGAGTAATCTTTGGTACGGTGATCTAGGCCACGTACTGTGATAGGTGGTACCCCTGTGCCTAGTCATTAGTTGGAAATCCATTTTCCCTACGCGCTTGTACGGTTTTGATTGTTCCCAACTATTGCTGAAACGTGAGATGCAAGCATTTCAGCTAGATTCTATTTTACTTTCTATAGACACTATTATAATATTAGATGGATTTGATAATAAATGTTTTGGCTATCGTAAGGTAAAAACCCGATATGTTTATTTGCGGCGTGGTCTTACGAGATGCTTTTGATTTCAAAGGATTTTGAAACTTTAATAACCCAATTGAATGTGGTTTCCCCACGCTGGTTTTCCAGATTGACTCGGGTGTTCTTTAACTATAATTCTCGGGTCAGACCGAGTATTATAGAATACAGGAAAGGATGCTGTGGAGCTCAGGAGACGAGCTGGATGGCGTTACGTACTTCCGTACTTGTATGAAGTATTCCGCTGTGTATTCGGTTTTTGGAAGGACGAGATATTATAACCGTCCTGAGTTGCGTTGTTGTTTGTATTGAACTCTGATGCTATACTCTGATGATGTAATGTATAAATAGATGTATTTTATTTTGTGGAAAGATTATTTATTATCTATTATAAATTATTCTGCCACGATGTTAGATTCTGATGTTGTTTTCTATTTTCTTCTTCTACCTCTTTCTTCTTTAAACCAAATGGTTTGTATTTTCGTTCATCTTGAGTTGAATGATGGAGAACAGTGTCGACTCAAGGGGTATAGATTTACGGGTCATTACACTCCACCACGTCCTTCTCCTCCTTTTCCCACTTGACCCCACCCTTACTTTACCCTCCCATCATCGCCATTTCCATCGAACCTAAGAACAAAAGTAGAACACCTTAAACCAAAAAACTAACTCGACAAGCTACCACGCCAAATTATAAATGTCGTGCTATTTTCCTAGGTGCACCTTCCCTTCACCCTCCTCCGTGCCAAATGGAAAACAACGAAATCGATTGCATCACCGAAATTTGCCCTATTTCCCAGTTCCGTTCATTTACCCATTTCTCATTCAAAACGCCACTAAAAATCACCAAATTACTTTCGAAAATCCTCATTTTCAAAAGAAATCACACTCATGTAATCAAAAGGTTTAATTGTGAAATTCGAATTTCGACCATCTTTAAGTTGCTTATGGAAAATTATATCTTTCTTCTCCTATGCTAAACGATATTGAATGAAATAAGCTTTAAAATAAACTACCTTTAAAAACAAATGAGTTTCATTTTGAAATCATGGTTCAATTCTAACTGGTTGTGGAGATACTGACGTTTGAAGCTAATAGGTTTACTGTTCTATCAAAATGAAACATATATAGAGGTATGGAAAGAAGAAGTTAAGGCTTCTTATTTACATGATGGACTAACATGTTGAGCACATGCGTTCATTCATATATATTTAGCATAGTCCAAAAATATTTATGTATAACCAATAACAGGATCAAGTGATTTACTCACAGTAATCAAAATGATGAACACCGATGTTATGGTTTTGTTCCTCTCTTTTGTTTTAATGGCAGCATACTCCTTTTGTTTTATTATTATCCTTTCTTTTTTATTTTTTTATATAACCCTGAACAAACATATGCTCGGCCACATATATGTATATATGGGGATGAAGTGTACAGAGCAAGCTAACATATGTACAGGTTGAGATTTTTTTCATTTTTATTTTATTTTTGCTTTTTGGCTAATTTGATTTTTTCTTTCATATGACTTGATCTTATTTTGAATTGACTACATGCTTGACAAGATATTTTATGGCTTGATTTGAAACCTTGTATGCTTGAATTAACTGCTTGCCATGACGGTGTCTCCTTGCATACAGACATGTATACATCATATAAATATATACATATATTTTTATTCATGTACACTAGCTTTGAACATATATGCATATACATATTCTTATGTATATTTTTATCATTATATATATATATACACACACATTTTCATATTTACAAATACTATATACATCTTAACTTATGTATATATATATATATATTTATTTATTTTCCATCATGAAGCTTTTACATGCACATATCTATATAAAAAATTTAAACATAGTTTTATATTAATTTATACATTCGGATATTTTAAATATCGAAAAAATCTACTTATTCAATTATTAACGTCAGTTAATTTCCCAATATTTGATGGCTAAAAATCTAGGTGGCTACAAATAACTATGAGTATGTAACCTCTTGGTAACCCTAATAGCTATGATTATTATACTATCCAACATTTGAAGAGCGCTATGTACTCTGGTCTCAACGTATTATTAATATCCTTATTCAAAGCATCTTGATCATGAATATTTGAAATAAAATGTTATTTTAATTTATGATTAGTTACTCATGATTGCACTTATTCACAATTATAATCACATAACATTTTATTTAAGGATTTTATTATTAATATACTTTAAATTTATTAGCTTATTAATCAAATCACAATAAAACAAAGTATATAATAGTAATCAAACACCTTTATTATGAACAAGATTGAATACTTAGATATATTAACAAATTACATAATTTCTCTTAGAGCATATCCCTAACTCTTTTAGACTTCAGCTTTATGGTGTAGAATAAATTTCACTAACGCTTATATTATGCCTCTAATACACTAAGTAGTCAACATTTGAGCACAACATCTCTTATATCCCTCGCAAATGATGGTTTGAATGTGCAAAGGCCAAGAAAGACTATGTTGCTTTTAGATACAACGTGAAGTTGAATGCATGGACAATCAATGATAAAGAGCAATATAAGTTCATTTGAGTTAATATTAGTTAGTGCATGTGATGATCTAAAGTGGTTGATTTGATTTGATTTGATTCAATCTAGTGAGATGTTGGCAAACAAAGAGGCTATAGGATTTTGTAGTGGAGTTAGGGATTTGTGTCTGGGGTTGCAACTCTTTAGACTAGCCATTGGTGAAAGGTGACGTCTTCTATGATAGAGGATTAGGAGTCGCAATGATTCAAACTACAACCATGCAAAATTCACAATAATCAATCCGTAGGTTATACGTCAAGCGGTTGACTGGTTGCATCTGGTTTTATTTATTCCAAAAAAAAATGTGACGCATTTTTCAGGATTTCACCGCTTTGAAAAATCCCACAAATTATCAAAAATTCTAAAGGCTATTTCAGATCATGTGGTAAAGTTTGGAGCGATTTGAAGATCATATGAAGGGTTTTAACAAGTTATATCTACATTAACTCTATAAGGACGACTAAATATACGATAGACTCATTTAAAGCTCTATAGTTCATCCCTAAGCGATTTTTTAAAATGTAGTTGACTTGTTAATCCCACCTTTACTACTTGAATGCACTCTGCTTCATATGCTTGAATGCACCGATAAGAACTTGATTCTTCTTTGTTTTTCCTTTTTACATACATGTTTGTTTCCATCTTTAATCTCCACGTGAATGCTACTTGATATGATAATAAATATGCAACTTCATGATAAAATCATTCATAGCACTATTATAATGTTATTATCAATAAAACCCAAAATACTAGTTTTCACAGTTTGCTTCAAGTGCTTCGGTTCTATCTCAAGCTTATCTCGGGCTTGTTTTGTGTCTCACTTTTGAGCCACCTTCGAGTGCTCCTTGCTTTGAGGACTATTCCCCATTACGTCGAGCTAACTTTGTTTCAATGTTTTTATCGCTTTGAGTCTAGTTTTGACAAAAATTCTAATTTAAATATTTTCCTTATTTCTCAACCATTCCAACTTGTTTATTTGAGTGTTCTTCAGAATAAATATCCAATACTTTCTGGATGGATTCTTAAATATTTCTTTGAGTGCTTTTTTAGGTAGTATACCCATTTCTTTCTTATGGATATAACCAAAATATAAGTATAACCCTAGACATTATGTTCGCTAGAGAAGAGTTGAGTCTGGTATGACTTTATTTGAAAAGAACTATGCGAGCTTAACCTAAAGGGTACGTAGGTAGTTATCTTCATATCATGAGGCGGTTCTTTATATGTTTTACCTTTTTCCACTATTTATATATGTGTCTATGTGTATATGTTTATGTAATGTTTAAAATTACGGTAAAAGCATTGGTGAAATAGCTTGGATAGTGTATATCGACTAGTAGCCCACTTGGATGACTTTTGCTATATAGTTTATCACTGTTGTAACATTATACATTAGATGGTCAGATGTAGCATTTGAGTTTTGTATATTACTTATGTAAACTGATATATATGTTGATTATATGACCATTTCTCAATCGCATTATCTATTTTATATAACACACTATGTATAGATATCATTCTTGTGTTTCATTTTTATATACAAGATGTTTGTTATAGTTATTCCCCTTATGTATCGCCATTTTTAGCATTGAAAGTTATATGCAAGACTAGTTGATGTCGTTTGGTTAATGTTTTAGGCACTAGATAGTTGGATATAACAAGTCGCGTAATGCATCCATGCATTCTCAATATCGGTATACTAAAAAAATCATCGAAGGAGTCAATTAATCATAGTATCAACGTCATAAAGAGGGACACAAGGAAATGATAACGATGAAGGGTTCAAAAAAAAGAGGAGCATCACAAAAAATGTACATACACAAACGAGCTACCAAGGTCACAATGGATCATGGAGTAATCATTAATGGAATGATTAACTGGCGAGAAAGTATCAAGGAGCTAACAAGGAAGGGACATAAGGTTAACACAGAGAGGAGTAGACTCGAAGCAACTATGTCATTGTTAAGAGACATGAATAGCGATATATGTGTAAGAGAAAGGAGCGCATTTCGACAAATGGAAATCAGAGCTTGAATAGGGTTATGAGTAGCAAGGGAAGTAGTAACCAAAAGCCAACGAAGTTGCAGAAGCTGGTTAAAGAGGGTTCATGCTCAGAAACAATTTCCAAGATAGCAAAACCTAGAAAGAAAAATGTCAATTCTAGGAATAAGTTTCTAAGGTTTCTTACGTTGCCCCTTCATAGATAAAGATCAAAGGCTTGGGTAAGGTGGAGGAATGAGCATTGTAACCAATTGTAATTATAATGCTTTTATCAGTTTGATAAGCATTTATTCAAATTAATTGTGGCTAACTCTCTTCAGTTGAGTTAGCATTAGTAGTGATAAATTCAAAGTTATCTTATGCATGATAATTAATTGTTGGTACATTAAGGATGATAATATGAAGCATGCATGATCGAAATGGGGCTGTTTAAGAAGGATGAAGAGGCATGAGGAGATGCTCACATAAGTTAAGATATGGTTAAAGTAGTTTGGTAACTAGAACCACTTACAGAAATATGACTCAACACAAGTAACATGACCCCAGTTCTATGTAACTCATAGAGAGTTTGAAGTTATGCTTGAAAAGATGGAGATTGTTAGGTTTGATTTACATAGTACAAGTGAGTTTGTTATTAGAACAATCATAGCGTGCGTGTATGCATGGAATCAGTTATATATATAACAATAATATAATAGTGTTGCCAAAATCATATATTTGCTTCGTGATGTTGTGAGATCTTCAGTCATGATGCAGACATCCAAAAATAATTTTTCATTAAAAATGTATTACAAATCATGATGGTGTGTGGAGATTGATGTTCCATTGTGCAATGTTTATCTACACTCAACGTTTTGCTCCTACGATTGCCCATGCATATGTTAAGTTGGAGTGGCAAGTGAGATCTTCGTTGGATGATCTTGCCTCAACGGTACTCAAATAGGTGCGTGTATGGATTCAATTGCGTGCATGGGTAGGTGAAAACACAATAGATCAAAAGATGGAACATTACAACGTTAGATGCTAAACTTGTGCCTAATGCACCCAAAAATGGACATGGGTAAAATGACTCCAAAACAGACCTAAACTACACCTTCAAAATTTAAGATATCGGCCCATGTTCAGGAAAACACTAAATCTTGACTATACCACGAGTTGGCAAAGAATGGGTGAAATGACTTTAAGAAGTCCAATGTTTAAATTGAGGCCCGTTCTATTTAGAGCCCACAGACCTCCTTCCACGCCCCCACTTCTAAAAATAAATAAATCATGTTTTTATATCTGTGTTGCCCATTAAGTTGGTGATGAACTGACTCACAATCGAACCCATGAAATAAAAAAAACGCTCCAGTCATCTTTGCTCGTCGCGTTCATGGATGATAACAACATCTTCAACCGTAGCAGACATGGATGTTAACAACAACTGCACCCAATGCGACTGCGATTGACAACTACACCCCCACCATCCTCGATGAGGGTGCTTTCTTTTCATTAAGCACCCAAAATTGACTAAACCTACAAATCAAACATCAATTACTACGATCATTCAATCCATACAACGCTATTTATTTGAAGGCACATAAATAATAAATAGAGAATTAGAAAAAAGGTAAAAATTTGAAACAAAATTAGACTGAAGGACATGAAGTTTTATTTTTAGGCTGAAGGACGAATAATTGTTATATTTAGCATTATATTCAACTTTCACTATACAAAATGCTGATTATAACTAGCATTATATTCAGTTTTACACTACACAAAATGCTAGTTAAAACTAGCATTGTCTTTCAGCCAAAAAAATAAACCGTTGTTCTTTAGCCTAAAAAATTTCTAAATTTGTCATTTTGCCTATTTTCCTGAATAATAAATTTGGTTCAGCTAAAATCAAATCCAATCAAATAAAAAAACGAAAATTGGGTAAATAATGTTAGAATCTTTTATTGATTTAAGGTTTTGATGAAAAGTTTGAAAAGTGTTTGAAGTATATATAGATATAATTTCTACTTCTTAATGTGTAATCTTTTTTTTTAACATCATAATGGGTACCAACCCCAAGAACGGTTTGGAAAGCATTAAACTCATGCTAGGACCAAACAAATGTACTAGTAAAATCCACTCTAGTAAAATCCACTCGTACTTTGTGTGGTGTTCTTTGATACTCACTCCAAATCTGGATGTGAGTGTATGTCGTTATGATCCAAGCTCCTGTCGAGTTGGGTGGAAATTAAAGGTAATAAAAAGTGACAAAAAAAATGAGGACAAAATAGCAAAATAACGGGATGTGGAAGGAGAAAAACAAGGTTTTTGCACATAGATGAGTCCATGATGTGTAAAAATCATTTTTGGGATGCAAATAGAATTGGCCTCAAATCAGTGAACAGATAAGGCATAATTGAACCATGGTCCATGGACCATGAAAACGACTACTCCTGTACAGTAAATGGTTTGTCCTTTCTGTATCATTAATTTAAAGTTTGTTACAATAGTATTTTCTACTCATGGCATCGTATTAATTGCAACCTTTGCATTTATTTCAAAGTGCTACTCTTAGTCACGAACCTGTATACTGTATAGTGTCTAAATGCAATTCTTGTAAGGGATTATGCACTAGTTTAAATCAGGTGTTGTATTTATTTCTGATGATATTGTGCCTCTAATCTGTGAAGTGATTATATTGACAATTATAACTCTGTTGTATTTGGTTGAAGGATTTCTCTATACAGTAGCACAACTGCACTAAGACAAATTCTGATCATAGAAGTATTATTTGACAACATTACTGACCTCAGTTATTCACACATTAATTGAACAAAAATAAGCAATCTAAGGGATAATATATCTACACATATGTATGATGTATAAATAGATATTAACATGGGAATAACAAAAAAGAAGAAACCCTATGAATCTTTCCATCTTCAAATGAAATGTTGTTTAATTTCTTACTGCACCACAATAGTTGATGATTTGTAATCCTAGTCATCTTCATTACTCTCGAAATCAATTTCATATCTATCCTTGCTTTCAAAACTTGGCAATTCAATCTGTTCTCTTGCGTTTTCTTTAATTTCTTCACAACACAATTTGCAGCTTTTAAAATCTCCTTCAGTTTCTTTTCTTTCTGCATACCAAAAAAAAGATTGCTTGGCTTCCTTTTTTGTTGTACTCTTATTTGAAAGCAAAGAAATAGGTATAGTTATAATTATCTTTACCTTATGAAGCACTGTCAATATATTGGACATGAGTGTAAAATCAATTGAGTTTCGGTGTTGCACTGGATTTCTTATAAGACCCTTAAATAATGTTGAGGTTTCATCTCTATCCGTCTTGACAAATTGCCAAAAAACCCTGATTGATTCCTCCATTATTTCATGGAGCTTTTCGCTCGTGATTGCATCACTGCATATTTTCCTATCTTCAATCCGGTCCTCTGTTTTTACATTGCAGTTCAAACTATACGAGTTCAAATTTGTACCCCGGGGGGTTGGAATTAAAAAAGAAAAAAAAAGGTAATCTCAAGTTTACCAATTACCTGTTATTAGAGGCACTTGAAGAAGAGTTTGGAGTACACATCTATTCTTTACGTAATTCTGTAACCGAGTCCCTTGCAAGCATTCATTGTCAATAAACCTCTGTAATATAACTTGAAAATGTTGGAACTCAGCAGCAACTTGATTGAATTGGTAGTATCTATATGGATCATAACTCTGTATCTCTCTTGCTTTTTCGTATTGCCAGCAAAGAATTTCCCACGAAATGCATGTTTGCCCAACGTACACCAACTCTAAATAACTTTGCACTTCCTTCATGTATTTCTTCGACGAATCGGAGTTTGATTTGTTATGATAAGGGAAGAAGACATTTGATACAATGGAAGGAACTGCAGGTTTGTGCATTACTCCTGGAGGATCCTTCAAATTCAGAAAGCCTATAAAAATGCTATGTGCAATTTTAAACAAAATTGTTGTTTGATAAATAGAAAATAATTGGTACAAAATTTAAAGAACTCACAAATGGAGTACATCTTCTCATAATTCAATACATCCAATCTCCTCATTATTTCTTTATAGCTCCTGTGATATTTGTGCAAATCATTCTTCATATTCACCATGAACATGTTTTCATCGCTTTTCTATGGCTTTAAATCTTCAATGCTTTTCGGGCTCTCTGATTCTTCGTAAATTGTTGCAAGTCCGAAACCTTTCACTTTTTTTAACTCCCTTTTCAGTTGATCTATCAAGTCATCATGTTCCCATACGTTTTCATACTCCTTGCTTAACTCGTCATTCTCAAGTTTTTTCAGTTTAGTTTCTTTTCCCTCTTTAACCATGCCATCAACGTTATTAAAACGGGGTAATTTGATCATTTTCAATTCCTTAACTTGGTCGGAGACAAACATTTGATCATATTCTAAATCGTTTTTGACAAAGCAGCCATCGGTTAAACTTAGTGAATCGGAATCGGAATTGGAATCATAAGCAGAAAGTTCTTCGGCATCATCATCCTTTGACATAATAACTTCAGCAGATTTTTCTATACAGTAATCACTAAATGAGCCATGTACCTGAAACGTTGCAAAGCCAGGATTTTGGACAAAACCACCATAATCTTCCTCTGACATGAAGCAATATTTACTAATATTTGTGGTCTTGCCTTCAGTATCTTCTTCACAGTTGATTGTAGTACTTGTAGACCTTGGATAATCAAACTTGAATTTTAAACGTGTCTCGTCTTTCTTTTCATTTCTCTCAACAATGAAGCCATTGCTATCTTTTCTTTTATTGCCAATTCTACAAGAAAAGAATATGGGTAAGAATTCAAAATTGTTAATTGTTATGGTGATAAATAAAACGTAATTTTTTTCCATGAAGATACAGTAAAATACCTGAATACATGTTCACTGATGAACTTAATGAGAATTAAGAGAAGTATTGTGAGGTAAAACCAACTATTATAAGAAGTAAGGAAAAGTGCCATAATTAATTAACTGACATGTGCGAAAAGAGAGAGAGAAAGAAATAGCTATTTATTTAGAAGAGATGGGAAAAACATGCTAGTGAAGTAATAGACATCTCATCTATAAACAACCAAACAAGGGAATTCGAGAAAAAGAAAAGAATGGTTCAAGCAAAAGGATACGAGAAAAGAGAGTGAAATTGTACCTAATTTATGTATGGATGGTGAGAAATTTTATGTCTACGTGGTTTGAGGCTGGCTTGTAGTTAGTAAAAATTGCGTTTTCCTTTTCACTCTCTCTTTTCTTGCTTGCATCCAATATTCTTACAAGTAAAACTACCTTATAAGCTACTTTATCTAAGATGATGAAGTTTTCAACTTTTTTTTAATTAATATTGAAACCAAGTAAAGCATCCGTAGACTTCTGAGATTAGCGTGTCAGTTAATACCTGCACTTCAAGTAATGAAGTTAATGCCCGGCTACTGTTCTCCACGCCTCGGACACTTCCGTGTCCAACACCACAACGGTGCCTTTGCCTCAAATCGACCGATGTGCTAAAAGGAGGGGATTGCCGCGTTGGCGTTGGACGCATCCGACAAATCATGTCGTTTTCCTCCAACAGTTCCCTCTTTTCCGTCCTCTCTTCTTCTATTCATTCCTCAATATCATCTTCCACCTCTACACAACCAAATTCGAAAATTCAACCATTTCTGCACGCCAATGTAATTATCATTTCAGGTATTTTCCATATTTTTGTGTTTATTTCGTAAGCATATATAATATATATAATTTTTTAGAGTTTTTTTTAAACATATAGTAATTTCAATTTTCAGAGTGTCACACGAATCTTCGGTTTTTGCTTCATCTTAGCCTATAGCTTTATAGACATTCAAAAGGTTTGAGGTTTTTATAGATTTATGAAAGAAAAATTTATCGGGAAGAAGGAATTTTGTCAGCCCATTTTATGCGTCGGTGAATAGCGCATTTAAAGACAGATTGAATCTTAACTGGTCCGAGACACAGATAATGAACATATGAAACAACCTGAAGCGTACTTGCATGGACTGGGATACTACTATAGCTAGAAGAAAGGGTTTGGCATCTGGAGAACGATTGCATTGACGGTCCTGAAAAGTTGTGGAATATGACTGCACGAAAATTCAAAAGATTAAAGGAAGAGTCTGTATTCAGATTCAGAGAGTTAGATCAATTTTATAAAGGCTGCACGGGTAAGAGGACTTGCAGATATTTGATAGTTCCTAACCCACCCGATCAGCCTTTTACTGCTACCGATATGGAATATTACTCCATCTGAGTAGCATATAACATCAACCCTCCAATTACATAGCCGCATAGACATAGTAGGCATACCGGGCAAGGTAGTTCAAACACGCATGCTGTAGGAAAGTTGATCGTGAATGTAGATCGTTTCAACAATGTCATGCAGCAGCGTTATGATTTACTATCTTCTATTATACCTTTTCAGCGGTGGGAACTTATTCTAATTTCTTGCAAACGAATCTACAAACTTGGATCCGTGGAAAATTTTAGTAATGACAAAACACCAGGATTTATAATGTATTAGTTGGATTTATTGCGTAGTCGTCGTCAGTAGTTTAGTTTGTTTTTTAATGTATTTGAATTTGCATATGTATTGGTTTATTTTAATAAAATTGTGTGATTTATTTCTTATTATTTACAATTATTAAACGTTTATTACACAATAGAAACAAATAATGAATTAACTATAAATTAATTAAATTAAAATCACATGTAAAATACTCCGCTTAACTACTTAAAAAGTCATAGGTAAGAAAATTTTATCCAAGACCAATTTAACTTAACCCTAAATTTCATAACACTTTCAGTTATGGACCAAACCAATGTTTTTTCTCTTTTCCTATCATTTAAAAATACTTTAAATGTCGCAAGTCCAATACTTTTTACGGTGTTTTGGCTTATATCATTTAAAAATACTTTAAATGTCGCAAGTCCAATACTTTTTACGGTGTTTTGGCTTAGGTCCTTAATAGGTTACAAAATTCACAAAAATCCCAGTGGAAAAAAGTATGTAAATTAGGTCATTGTTTTTCGAAAATCATTAAAAAACATAAAAAAACAAAAAAATAATTTCAAATTTAAAAACTTATTTCAGTTAATATTTATTTTCCTATTCATTTCAAAAACAAGGATGAAAATTGAAAAAAATGACATACGGTAGGTTTTAGGAACACTTGCAGAAATGTATGCAATTTTAGAGAATAGTTGCAGACATGTCTGCACTTATTCTGTATAGCATGTCTATGCAACTAAAGAATGCAGATATGTCTGCAATTTTAAGAAATAAATGCAGATATTTATGTAAAATATCCTGATTGTTAAATCAAGGTGCTGTTAGTTAGTGAATAATTGCATAAATGTCTACAAATATATGTAATAATTGTAGACATGTCTGCAATTATATAGATTTTTATTCAACGCAATTATTCAGTGAATAATTGCAGATATATCTACAATTATATAAAATAATTGCATACATATCTGCAATTATTCAGATATTTGTCAAATGCAATTATTCAGTAAATAATTGTAGATATGTATGCATTTTTTTTTGAGAAACCTAATTATAATATTTACAATTTTTTGAAATTAAGAATTGACGCAAAAAAAACATGAAAAATATATGCTGCTATGTTAAAATAATTACAGAGGCCGGCTTTACAACTTTTTTATCAAGAAATTTTAGGGATGCGTGACTAACATTCATTGTTTTTTAAGTTATTATACAACAATTGTTCTTGGACGGCTTGGGTGAAAAATCAAAGACTACCACTTGGCTTTTTATTTATAGTTTTACTTTTTTTTTCCCCTGGTTTGTGGAATGAATGTTGTTTAATTTGCTAGAAAACCAGGCTGAAAATATTCCAAAACACAAGTGGAACCATCTGTTCTGGACAAAAGAAACACATTAAATTTGCGTCACGTGCTATTTTTTCGAATTAGCTAACAAAAAGAAAGAGCCAGCGACCTAAAACCTAAAGTCCCTTTATGAAACTATAGCGTATACACTTACATTGCCTACATTTGTGATGCACTAGTGTATGTATGAATTGAGTAATAAATTGATCGGTACATCAATGTACATTTTTGTCCGTGAAAAGAAAAATCATAACAAAGCAGTAATTAACTCATAAGTAAAACAACAATAAATCTGACATGAGAAGAATGTGTAGGTAATTAATATTTACTTGAAAACGTTAATAGAACGTGTAGGTAATTAATATTTACTTGAAAACATTAATATTTCCACCGCTTATAATTAGCAGCCAAAAGGGTGGTTTTAAAGCATGTAAGACCAATGTTAGACCTTGTCGTGTATGCACTGTTTATTTGTTTTCTTCCTCTAGTTTATTCAGCAAAATGCCCGATTGTCATAATTGCGTTTGGGCATTATATTTGAATTCGTGAAGCAATCTAGTTTGTCAGTACTCACCACAGTATGTATAAAAGAACCCCCCTGGCTCACCCCCAATGGGGGTTGGTGGGTGATTTATCACCCATCAATCTTAATCCCACATCATGAAAGTTTGCTAATATCATCCAATTTATATTATATGAAATAAAGCGCGTCAAATTTTTTGCTCGTACGTTGAGCATTTTATCACGAATCAGCTGTATTGGCGCCATAAAAAGTTTAATACATACTAGCAATTGCACCTATGTTTCGAATACCAAGTATAGTGAATATACCACATTAAGAGCATCTCTGTTTTGGTATTGCATTAGAAAATGTAATGTAGCTCCTTCGTTTCTAGTCAACCAGAAATATGCTGAAAGGAGTTAGTGAGTAATGAATAGATCAGTTTGTACCTGTTCAACATAAAGCTTTTGCATATAAACTCTACCTAAACTTAATTAACAAGCAATAACTCTAACAAATCCTCCTCTAAACTGATTGCATGATGCATTTGGTTTAAGCTTGCCACAAGTCAATCTTCAATTAGACAGTATAGTCTTACAGCCTCACCTCATTGTCAAATTACTTTTGCCTTTTCTTATGTGTGTCAGTTTCGTTTTTGCTTTCCTTGCTTTCGGAACCGAGAGCGATTTATTGATTACTTTACACCTCTTTGTGTTTTAATTCCGTTTTCCATTTTCATATTGGTCATTGTTAATATTAAAATTTCTAGTTCCATTTCAAAAATTTCGAAAGTTCAACTTTAATTTTGGTTTTCTGATTCCAATTACATTCTGGGTTTAAATTGCTATATACGCTAATAATTATCTTATACGACTGTAAATTATAGTACTTTTTTTTACATTAGATATGAAATACATGCTTTAATTAAAAAAAACATGATTTAAGATTCTGTTTTATTAGCCGGTAGGGTTGGCTCAATTGCTTGGTAGTTTAGACTACGAAATTAAATGTCACGAGTTCGATTCCTCGTGATCGACACGTATTGACGTTAAAAAATCATGTTAAAAAAATTTCTGCTTTGTTCATTTGAGATTTTCAAAGTTTGATTAATTTTGAATTTTTTTATTACCGCTCGGTGTAAACTAACGAAAGCATAACAACTTTTTTTGAACTATTCGACGTTCTGTCAATTTATTTATTGTCCTGTTGCATTTGTTTCTTTTATTTAATTACTATATGTTTATTGTATTTTTTATTTTTTATAATTTTTTTTTCAATACTTGAAGAGAAAATCCAGATATTTGATAGGAACCGGAATTTTGACCGAATTTCGTTATGGTCATGAACGGATCCCCAAAAATTCATCAAAATGCCGTCGGAATTTTGAACCGTGGTTTTAATGCAGTTGTCATGGAACACTTTTGCATGGTACAAAGTACACTTATCTACGGGTCATGCAAAGACACACTCCGCTAACATGCATTTATAACAAGGTTTTAAAACGCAAAAGCGTACATGAAACGTTATTTTGTACGCGAGGTTAGGCATTAACCTTTAAACGTTGAGGCGTAAGATTTTGGATAAACATTAAGGCATAAGTTATCATTGCTTGGCTATTATTAATTTTTGATACTAAATAAAAGTTAACAATTAATCATACAGAACTATAAATAGATAACTGTTAATTGGATTTTTAGTCAAGCAAATTTCAACTGAAAGTTAGAACGTCAAAACGAATATGAAACGACTCATGAACTTAGAAACATGCCTAGAAGGACTAGAGGATGCGACGCAAAAGTTTACAAGTCCAATGAAGTAAACAAGACCTCTTGGTACCGAGAGCTTCTTATTGCTCTTAAGACCCCACCATCCTCTTGAAATTCGAGTACCACTTAACAATCATCACCAAGTGCTTTTTTGGAAGATTGGACAAGCAACTTCGAGGATGGAGGAGAAAAATGCAAAGAAAGCATGGCAAGATAAGCAATATCAAGTAGATCACTGGAAAAAACACGATGTTCATGAAAAAGAGTTTGGAATACGTCGAATCAGAATAGAAGAGCAAAGCAAGTGGAAAAGTTAAGTTATTACGAAAGAAAACACTCAGTACCGAGAGGTGTCTTTTGATCGTAGGGCCACGTGTTCCTTTGTGGGCCTCTGGGCTTGCTTTTGGACTTCGACTTATGTGAGCCTCTGCATCTGCAGAGTTGTTTCTCTATAAATATCAACCCTATTGCAGCTAAAGGAGGATCTTGGACTCTGGCTTTTCATCATCTCCTATCTCTCTCTCACAATGGTAGCCTAAGTCGATATTTTTGGCAGTGCTAGGCTTAAGAACATGTCAACCCTTTGTATTAGTGACTCTAATCTCTCATTAATCCTCCATCAAATCCATAATCAATAAAAAATAAAGTAGACTTAGACCAGAGATTCGAACTACTATAAAAGTCTTGCATCTCTCTGCTTTTCTACGCTCTTTCGCAATTTTCTACTTGATCTAATACTACAATGGATCATATTTGGATGTTGCGCCACTTTTGGTGCCAATATTTTGGTGCTTTCACTGAGAATTAAACTCAGAGTTAGATCTAGCTTGCTGCTTTGGATTTGAAGAGGCTAAGTGTTGAAATCCAGAAGTTTTTCTTAAAGAATTCAAAATTTTGCTATTTGAAGTCAGTGGCACCTAGAAGATCCAATTTATCCATAGGAGCAATAGTTAGTGGTGATGAAGGAAATGCTCACCAAGTGGAAGTTAGTAATCAACAGGGCGATACTAGGATCATTTGCTCAATAGAAAGTTGTTACTAGTGGTGAGCTTGATAAGCTACAGGAATTGAACCAGAAGATGGTGGATAGTCAGAAAGTCTTAATGGACAAGAAGGAAGCTTTGTTAACCCGATAACCACAAAGGACTAGAAGGAATAGGAGAGAAGATTCTCCCTCTAAATATGAAAAAGAGAATTCATCCGTTTTGGTTAGAACAAGCAAAAAAGAAAATAGAAAGAAGTAGTTACTGGAATTGAAGGAGCTGCAGAAAGAAGTAGAAGTGCTTCCCCTGCAAGAAAACCACTCAGTACCTAGAGGAATCAAAGAGAGAATGAGGGAGAGGGTGTTGATGCAATGGAAGTTTCTAATTCGGAAGAAGACCTGCAATTGGACAATGATAATCTTAAGCTGGATGTTAAGTAAAAACGGAGATGGAGTTCAGACATTCACAGCTGAACCAACCATATGCCAAACAAATACCACAGGAGTAATTCTCCTAGAGACTAGGAAACTTGGACATCAACAGCCAAGTCGAGATCGTTTGTAGAGCCAAACACTTGGTGCAGCAATTGGTAGTTGACTTATGGAGTACTGTGCCAGTAAGGAATACTTGGCTGACATGGTTAAGCATTTGGTTGAGGAAAGCAAAGGTATAAAGAATAAGGATTAGGTTTACGCACCAAGTAGAATTTCGTTCATAAATAACATTCTAAGAGAAGAGTATCCTAAGAAGTTTACAGTTTCGACATGTCATCGTATAATGGAACTACCGATCCTAGACAACGTTTTCTCAAATACGAATGGCACATGGCTGGTGCTAGGGCAATGGATGTTGTTCGATGTAGATGATTTCCTTTTTTCTTGGAAGGAGTTGTGTCGATATAGTTCACTAGGCTTGCGTCGAAGTCAATATCGACTTTTGATGAGTTGGTTAGGGAATTTATAGTGCAATTCTAATTTTATGTTATATGACCCAAGGACGTGATGCCCCTGTCGAGCTTATCTCAAGGGCTTAAGGAGTCGTTGAAAGGTTTCTTGTACCGATTTAATGTTGCTATTACCGAAGTTGGTAGTGCGAAGGAGAATTTGGTATTTATGGCATTGGTCTGGGGTATCCACCAAAATATAGATTTCAATAGATGGCTGAGGATAAAGCAACCTACAACCGTGGAGGATTTCCATCGAAAAGCTAATCAGTTTTTGCGCTTGGAAGAAGCAAGTTTAGCTTTAAGAAAGCCCGATGATGGACGGTCCAAGGATGTTTTCTAGAGCAACGTTGTAGTAAAGAAATCTTGAGATAGCACTAGTAATGTGGCAACTATTGTTGGAAACTCTAGCAGAATCAAGGTCGTAGGAAATGCATAACGACAACAAGAAATGTCCGAGGAATTTAAACATA
Organism: Allium cepa; assembly: GCA_030765085.1. Classification (NCBI taxonomy): domain Eukaryota; kingdom Viridiplantae; phylum Streptophyta; class Magnoliopsida; order Asparagales; family Amaryllidaceae; genus Allium; species Allium cepa. The sequence goes on from CM060929.1 coordinate 507,016,330, forward strand.
GAGGATTACGCTTCTTTGAACGATACATTAGAAAACATATACCTAGTCACTCAAGGAACGAAATGGTACAAGAAGCCACCCAAAAGGGATGCAACCAAGCAGGATATGCACTTCGGAAAGTTCTGTCATTTCCATGAAACTCATGGACACAAAATGAACAAGTACCGACACTCGAGGGATCTCATTGAAGAAATGACAAGGAAAATAAGCTTCAATAGAATGTCAAAGCACCATAGGAAGGTGCTCAAATCCCAAGACTTCCAAGGCCGTCTACCCAAGGGAATCAATCTGGACCAAGCGAAGAAGGGCCCAGACGAAGTGATGTAAAATTCATTATTAATGTTATAACTGAAGGACCTCATTGAGTTGAGAAAAGCTGGAGGGAAATGGAATGGTATGCGAGCTCGATGAAGCATGTAACACAGGAGGGCTACTTTGCTATAAAAGATGAAGCTCCGGCCAAGCTGTAGAAGATGAAAACTTACGATATCATATTCAGAAATAGAGATGCTAACGGAGTCAAAGCACCAAACTTTGACCCAATGGTAATAACAGTTGGAATTGGACCGGCAACTGTGCGTCGAGTCTTGGTAGACACTAGGAGTTTGATGAACATAATATTTAAGGGAACATTAGAGCAAATGAAGATCAACATTAAGGAGGCGACAGCCTGTGAAACCAATATTCAAGGATTTATAGGCAAAGCGAAACAACCGGTCAACACTACTGATTTTCCTATGGAGCTAGGCGAAGAAGATCATAGGATAGTCCTAATTTAGAAGTTCATTATCTTGGACGAGTACTCGACATAAAACGCCTTCTTGGGCCGACCAGGTCTGGCTGATTTTAGAATAGCACTAGCACCTTGGTGGTTAGTGATGAAATTCTCCATGGAAAATGAGGTTAGAGGGGTAAAAGGCAACCAAAGTGCTGGAAGAGAATACTACATCGTAGAACTTAGAGAAGCAAAGCGACGCAAGAAAGGAAAAAATGTAGAAAGAACTCTCCGCATTCAGAACTCACAAGCATATCAATCAAAGTCTGGACCCTGGCTCGGAAACCGTAATTGGTTTAACAAGCCTATAGATCCGAAGAAGCAGTCAAGGAAAGCCGATCAGCACCGGCTGAGCTGACGGTGAATGTTCCAATCGACATGGATGATCATATTTGGGTCCTAAAAATTGAATCTGAACTCAACGCTAACTTAAGAAAGGAATTGGTGAATTTCCTCCAAGGAAATTTAGATGTATTCACGCAGACATATTTGAAGATGTGCGGGATATCGTCGAAGATATTGTGTCATGCACTGAATATTGATCTAATGTTCACATCAGTAAAAACAAAAAAGTTGCAATCTGGGTCCGGAGCGATCCATTGCGTTGAAGGAAGAAGTGGATAAGCTGTTGGCGAACGGCTTTATCCATAATGCTTTATGCCCTTATTGGGTATCCAACCCCACATTGGTTAAGAATTCAAAATGGGAAATGGTAAATGTTTATTGATTACTCAGATGTGAATAAGGCATGTTTAAAGGACGACTTTCATTTGCTCAGAATTGACCAAATAGTGGATGGAACTACAGGGCATGAGTTGCTTTCCTTACAGATGCATATTCAGGCTCTAACCAGATTCCGATGCATATATCGGATCAGGAGAATACTAACTTTATAATGGATTTGGCATTATACTGCTATCAAGTAATTCCATTCGGCTTGAAGAACATTGGAGACACATACTAGAGATTGGTAAATTCTATATTCAAGAATCAAATCGGTCTAATAATGGAAGTATACGTAGATGACATGCTTGTGCAATCACGAGTGTCGCGGAACCATGTGGATAACCTTTTAGAAACGTTTAAAGTTTGACAGAAATACCGAATGAAGTTAAATCCATTAAAATGTTCTTTCAGGGTAGCATTAGTAAAGTTTCTGGGATTTAGTGTCAATGCACGGGGAACTAAGACTAATCCAGAGCAGATAGATGCCTTGAAGAATGTAACTACAACAACCACGAAGAAACAACTTCAGAGCTTGAATGGAAAGATTCCTGCTTTAAGTCGATTCATCTCAAGGACGATAGATAAGTGTACATCCTTCTTCAGATTCCCTCAAGAAGGGGATGAAAAACTTTGAATGGAATCAAGGCTACTAGAATGCTTTCGAAGAGTTATCAAGCCACTTGGAAATTCCACTAGTTTTATCCAAACTATAGGATGGGGAGGATTTATTTGTTTACTTAGCAGTGTCTTCTAACGCACTGAGTGCAACGTTGGTATGTGAGGAGGCTAAGATTCAAAGAACAATTTACTACATAAGCAAGTGGTTTACTGGAACTGAAAAGAATAACCCAATGTTGGAAATTTTTGCATATTGTTGGCTGATCACATCTAGGAAGTTACGACCATATTTTTAGGATCATTTGATCAAGGTCCTAATAGATCATCCTTTGAAACATGTATTACGCCGACCCGAGACTTCAAGAAGCTTGCTAAGTGGAATATCAAGTTGAGCCAATACCACATCACTTACCATCCAAGGAGAGCGATAAACAGGCATGCATTGGTAGACTTCATCATTGAGTTTACTGCATGGGATGGTGAGGAAGAGGAGGATGGTGTGATTGCAGTTCCCCATTGGAAGTTATTTGTCGACGGTGCTTCAAATGAATATAGCTCGAGGATAGGGGTAGTATTTGAAATGCCAAAAGGGTGATCAGTATATTATGCATCGAAGCTAGGATTTCCTGCAACTAACAACAAAGCTGAGTACGAGGCGTTAGAAGCAGGATTGAAGGTAGCAAAGGAACCAGTGATAAAGACATTGCACATATTCAGCCATTCCTAACCAGTGGTTTTCCAAATCAGGGAGTATCATGCCAAGGGTGCGAAACTAGCCCCTTGCCTATCAAAAGTGCTGGAACTGCTCGATGACGTAGGGCATTACACAATAATTCCTATAGAAGAGAATATGAAGGCTAATTCATTAGATAAGCTAGCTAGCTCTGAGGAAGCGCAACTAATGGAATTAGTTTTGGTGGAAGTTTTGACAGCTCCGAGCATTGATCAAATGGATGTTGACTAGATTCTAGAAACCATAGAAGAGGAGTCACAAGTGAACCCAATTAAGGACTATCTGTTTAATGGAAATCTCCCAAGAGATAGGAACGGATGGAAGAAACTCTTTCGGAAAGCGCTGCGATTTAAGATGCAAGACAGGGTACTGTACATGAGGGGATTCTCAACTCCCCAGCTTCGGTGTGTAAACAAGGATAAAGCTAGGAAATTCCTTATGAAAGTCCATGAGGGCAACTCTGGTGATCATAATAGGGGGCAGACTTTGGCCAAGAAGAAACTCCGCTATAATATTTTTTACCATCGATAAACCAGGATGCCGCTAACTACACCAAATAATGCAACCAGCGCCATAGATTTACGAAGATTCCAAGAGCCCCATCAAAGGAACTTACATAGATGGTTAGTCCATAACCATTTGCAATTTGAGGAATCGACATCATAGGTGTGCTACTGATGGTGAAGTGAGGAGCCAAATAAGCTATCGTCGTAGTGGATTACTTTACAAAATGGGCTGAAGTGGAATCACTTGCCATAATTACAACGAAGAAGGTAACTAACTTCTTAACGAACAATATTATTTGCAGTTTCAAAGTACCATAGAATATCGTTACGTACAATGGAACTTAGTTCTAAAGTGCCGAATTCAAGGATTTCTGCAAATGGTATAGAATCAAGAAGAGATTCTTGGCGGTAGCACATTCCAAGGCAAATGGGTAAGTGAAAGCGGTGAACAAGATAATCAAATTCACCTTGATAAAGCGACTAACTAGAGGTATACAACTAGGTTGATGAGCTTCCACTAGTATTATGGGCATATAGGATGACACACAAGTCTACAGTTGGACACTCGCCATTTGCTTTGGCCTATGGATAGAAGGCGATGATCCAAATAGAACTGGAAATCCCTTCTCATCATAAAAGGCATTTCGACCCAAAATGAATGAGGAGCTCTTGCTTGAGTCCCTCGATTTGGTTGATGAGAAAAGGGAAGAAGAAAAATTGAGGGTAGTTGCCCGCTAAAAAAGGATAGTGTGACATTTCAACATTAAGATTCGCAACCGCATTTTTGAGGTAGGGGATCTTGTTCTTGAAATGAGTTCTCCCGGGTAGAGTTCATGCCCGAACTAGGAAGGACCCTACGCGATCGATCGAAAGCTTAGAGATGGAACGTTCAATTTAGCAACTATAGATGGGTACATATCTTGTGCACATGGAACAACGATCTGTTGTGACATTACTACACTTAATTTTTCTCTATTTTTTCACAAATAAGCCACCCAAGGACACTAGGGGAAATGTAATAAGGCAAGACCTGTCTCTTGTTCGCGAACAAAGTCAGCTTCTTAAACCAATAAAATGGTGTTCTCGCAATTAAAATTCCCGACAAGGGACATGCTCCTCAGACCTCGAAGCGTGGCCGGAAAGTAAAGCCTCAGAAAATCCACTTAGGGGTCGATCGGTTAATTCGGCTCCGACCTTCACGAATTCAACGTTGCTTGAAGATAGGCGATAACGAGAAGGTTTCCCCTATTCAATTAAATATTTAGGAATTTGTCGTTGTCCATGGATAGACAACGACAAGAAGGTTTGAAAATCTGTAACTTTCAAGAATATGGTGTATCCTGGAGATTGATGATGTCAGGAAGGTGAAATCTCTCATTCTTTAGTAATCTGATATTGCCCAGAGATAGGCGACACCTGGAAGAAAACATTTAATCTTTAGGAATCTAGCGTTGCTTGGAGATTAGTGACGTCGGGAAGGTGAAATCTGGCAACCTTTAGGAATCTAGTGTTGCCCGAAGATAGGCAATGCCAGAAAGGAAAATTCTAACATTCAACAATCTTGTGTTTCCCGTAGAGAGGCGATGCTAGGAAGGAAAACTCTAACAATTAGGAATCTATTGTTGCTCGGAGAGAGGAAACACTAGGAAGGAAAACTCTAATTTAAGAATCCGATGTTGCTCGGAGATTGGCAATGTCAGCAAGAAGAACTCACAACCTTCAAGAATCTAGCATTGCCCGGAGATAGGCAATGCTAGGAAGGCAAACCACATCCTTTAGGAATCTGAAGTTACCCAGAGATAGGTGATGCTGTGGAAAAAAACACACTTTCAGGAATTTGGTGTTGTTAGGAGATGGGCAACGTCAGGAAAGATAACTACTTTGATTCAAGCGGACAATTCGACCCAACCTTTTGGATCCATCGGATAACTCAATCCCGACTTGCAGGAATTAGCTGTTACACAAGGATAGGCAATGTCCACATGTAGTAATTTTCAAAGCCGATCAGATAATTTGGCCTAGTTTTCCATAGGATAACGAATTGATTGAGCGATTTAATCGATCTTGACTTGCAAGAATTTGGCGTTGCCAAGAGAAAGGAAATGTCAAGGAGAAACTCTTGGAATCAAACCAGCTATAAGCTAGTTTTCGAAGATTGAAACTAGTATCGAATTGAATTTCAACAATGGCGCTAGCGACTGAGTAGGACAAGCTCAATCGAGGATAAGCAATGATGGTCGTAAAGGTTTGAAAACCAGCGTTATTAGGTTTTCCCGGTCTAGGATTAGGGCAATAAAATAACACTTAGACTAATGGCATTGGATAATTTGCTTCACAATACCTCTATCCGGTTAATGCCTGGAATGTAGCATTCGGAGAGATAAATCCTATGAACAGGGATAAGTGCACAGCTAAATCAAAATAAAAAGAAAACGACCAAGACCAACCACAGGCAGGTTCAGTAATGGTTATGTTTTGCTGAACAAAGCAATTTGGTTGTCATAAATAGGGCTAATATTAGAATACAATCAAAGCAATTACAAGAATTTTATTTATATGCATGAAGTTCCAGTAAGTGAGTATGTTGCACAAAAAAAGACATATATACATAGTTACAGTACATGTAGTTATATTATATACACAGGCAGTTATATATAAGAAGTAACAGTACACAAAGGCATAGAAAGGTAAATGGAATAGAGAATACAAGACAAAACGAAATCCTTTATATTGCTTCACTCTTTATGTACAAGCACAATAGAGGCCGCACCCGCACAGACATCGCCTGTTTGACATAAAGAAAAAACAAGAGTACAGACTTTACAACACAAAAGTAAAAACAAGCTATCACACCAACAGCCTCTAAGCTTCCTTTACTTCTTCCCCTTCTCACCATTGGCCATTTTCGTGTCTCTTCTCATCTTTAATTGCACCCCGATAGGGTCTCATTCTTAGAATGGGTGGTCTCACCACCCATCGTAGTATGGGGTCATTGGATTTGTTGCTAGGAATTTTAGCATGCTTAATCTTGGGAGGTTTGATCTTAGTTGAGAGGAGCTTGGATATAGGGCTTGTAGGAGTCTAGGATATAGACTTTGTTGCAGCCAACTCTGACTTTACCTTGATCTTATCAAAATCGGTCTTCAACCTCTCCGCCATGGTGATAGGGTCAGTCGAGTCGGAAGCACTGAAAATGGAAATGTCTTCTTCTTTGGATAAGGAAGTGTTCAAGAAAAGTTCAAAAGTTGCAATCTTCTAAGAACCAGAACTAGGCCCAGAACTAGAGGGCGAGACTAGAGTGACAAGTCCCATAGAAACAAAAGTCGATGCAGTGAAAATTGCCTTGATTCTCATGCACTTAGTATGTGGCGACGAAGAGGGAAGATGTGGTTAATCTACAAGTTGACAAATGGAATGATAGAGTTTAATGAAAGATTCGTGAAAGAGCCGAAGCTTCTTAAAGGCTGGTGAGACCAGATATATACCTGAGCTTGGACTTAGATCCCTAAAAGAAGCCACGAACTCCCCTTCTTCAGTCCTGTGCTCCACCGTTTAACCCATGAAGAAGGAATATTGGGCTCATGAGAAGTAATTGCTATAGAAGTTTGAGTTACATGGGTGGTTTCAGAGCTAACCCCCATGGACGCAGGAATAATCACTGCAAGCTCTTTAGAGTTTGCAATAAATGATTCTTACTGACTATATAAACTTGAGCCAGCGAGAGCCCTAACGACAATAATAGCATCGTCTTCAGCAGCAAGGATGACCTTTTCCTCTGCAAGATTTTGTATGTCCTCGGCATTGAGGTACTTAGCCATGAGCTCTTCCTCAGAAAGTTTGTCCATAGGCTCATCGTAACACCTCCTTCCAAGCATCAGCAAGAGTTTCGGGATAAGTATCTCCCATCCACTTCAGATTCTTGTGCACGATGACATTGGCACAAAAGTATTAGAGGTTCATGTTCAGCTATTCTTTCTCTCTCTCCTTCTCCTCTAGGAGCCCCTTAATCACCCCCTGAGTGACTACAAGCTCAGTGTCAAAACTAATCTTTTCATTTTACAATTGCTTAAATCCCTTAGCAAGATTGCGGTTCTCTTCCCGAATCCTTTGAAGTTCAATAGCATGATCGTTAATAGTCTTATCCTTTTAGCGAGGTCTAGGTCCCTATAGGTGACTTATTTCTTCAGCTCGGCGCCCTCTTTGAGGCTAACTTTTAGGTCATTCCGCATCAGGATTTCAGCGCATTCATGAGCTCTTTTTTATTTCCTCCCTCAAGCTGTCAGAAGGGGCTTGAGCTTCAAGGGTAGTGTTTCTCTCTCGTGTAACCTTCACCAAGTCCCCTTCCGCTCCTTGATGATTCGCGTCAAATGTCTCCTTCTCGATGTCAAAGGACTTAATGTTTATATAGTTTTCGTTGACTCAGGAGATGGCGTAATGCAATCGTTTCCACTCACCTTTAGTCGATATGCTTTTGAGCACTTTGGCCATCCTATCCACAACTTCTTTTGAAACATCTTTAATGTCCCGATCAAACATCATGTCATGCAAAAAAAGGCTAGGAAAGGTGGCCTGCAAGCATGGTGAATAAGAAAGAAGAGAAGCCAGGGGAGCGGAAATCCTTTTAGAGAGTGGAGGAGCAATAGTAGCCAAGGATTGGAAGTAGGAACTCGCTCCTGAGAAGATTGAAGTTCAGTGCATGGTGGAATAGTGCCAGAAGAATAGCGATGATCGTGGAATTCTCTCGGCTGCTTGGATAGGTCATGCGATAGCACTTCTTCAGTCACTCTTTTCTTCCTTCCTCTCTCCCTTTCTCTTTCTCTTTCAGCCCGTCGATCATCTTTCGCTTCTCTCTCTTTTCTCTTATGCCACTCCTCCTCGATCTTGTAATGACTCTTATAATCGGGGTGGGGTGGACGAAGATCAGTAGTCTAGCGCCTAAAATTCCAGCCTTGTGCGAGAGATTATGATACCTATCATGACCTATAGAACCTGAAACAAAAAAAACAATGGTATAAGTGTTGGAATTTTGGAACATGAGTGAATGCTCGGATATGTGTCCATGATCCTATTGATGTGTGTAGTGCTAATGACCCTCTAGTTACTCTATAGACCGTGTTCGCAAGGGGGTAAGGAAGGAGTCCCGTCACCTTCGCATATAGTTAATCCAGGAGAAAATTTGAAGTCGGGTGAGCCTTCGGCAAGAAGATATGTAATTTGAATAACAAAGTCGCTCAACCCAGCTAGTACATCACCAAGAATGCGACCTCAAGGAGTTATCTCTCTCGACGGCAATGTAACCTGCTCTCTAGACTTTTCAAAAGATTTCAATAGCAACATGCTCCGGATGGGGTGAGCAAGGAAGTTCAAGTTCTTCATAAGGCATCTCATCGAACAATTTGCCTTCTTCTACACTATCATGATGGTCACTATCACTATCGCACCCTCTTCCTCCTCCTCAACCATCGGTTCTTTCCCCTCTCTCCTTCCATTCCATCACTTTCTTTAGGGATTGGCGAAAATCAAACTCCTCCTATCCTTCTCTTAGGATGTCACCAATAGTAGGCTGTTTTCTTCACTTTTAGAAGGTTCCTTGCATGCACTACTCACGATGAACCTTCAACTTTGCCCTATAGATTCTCGTTAGAGCTACAAGTATGAATAGTAGTTTGCATAGGCGCTCTGGAGCTGGTTGGAGGAGTCGGATCAGGGATAGTAATCCTATTAGGGGCAGCAGACCGCACTGTCGAAAATTCTTGTTGATAATGAGATAGACAATGGTACGTTGTTGAAGCTAACCTTTCTTAAACCATCCAAAGTGTTGGCATGCTCGGAAGGAGCATCTCGAGTAGGAATGCCTATGAATAAATAAACAGCAGGTTAAGTGCTTGAATGGAGAAACTCAAGCACGGAACAAACGGAAGCAAAGGAACTCACTTCCAGACAGCCAACGCTTGTTGAAGCCCTACGGGTAGTGAACGAAGAAGTACTCATTTTTAAAGCATAAGCATTTATTATGAAGATCTTCGATGACTTTGCATCTACACAAAGCCTTGATGATCATATAAAAAGGAGACTCCCGCCTTTACTTAAAGCGTAGGAGGTAAGAAAGCTCTTGTAAAGTGGTAGCCGGGTTGAAGTGGTTCATGACGAGCACACACAAAGAGCTCAGCAGTGCATAAACACTCGAATGGACTTGAGCCAGAGCCAACCCAAGCTCCTGTAAAACTATGTGAAGAAACAGATTAAGGGGGCATAGCACTACCGAGACACATATATCTATTGCAAGTTCTGACTCTTGGAGAGGGGAGATGTGATCATTCACCATGAGTAGGAACCCATACATCATCCTCAGGAATTACATGTTGATGACATATATTCTAAAGCATTTTGGCTGAAAAGTTAGTCAGTATTTGATCGAGTAGATCATTCAAGACCTTTAGACCAATATATTCATTCAAAGGGCAAGGTTGATTTTACACTGGGTCCACTGGTACAGCTGCACCTCGTAATTCAACTGAGATCGAATGTTCAGACCTGATAGGAATAAATGGAAAAGCTTGAGCTGTGGAGGATCCAGCTACAAGAGGAGTAGACGTACCATCACCAAACATGAAGCACAACATCGACGAGTCATTTTAACAATATAACTTGGCATTTAAGACAATTATGTACGTTATGTTTCGAATATTGTACTTATGTGGCCAATGACCGAAATCCGAAGGACGTCAATGTTAACCAGTTAATTTCGACCATTGACGGGTCAAATGAAAGTGTTATTCCATGTAGTATGGGTCTCGCGTCTTGTACACGATGAACAGACCATCCTGTGCAGATAGCTCGCTCGTACTAGGAAAACAAGTCACGTCATATGATGGAACCATATATTGGATCTTACGCATTATCGATGAATAATCGATAACGAAGCTACCATCCAAAGCGAAGTGCAAGATTTTTTTATAGAACATTAGAAGTGCAGCAATATGAAGAGTATGATGATGGAACTTCCCAATACGAACGTTTTGGAATTGAACCGTCCTACTGGAATGTGAATAAAGGGGCATAATTTACCATGCCTTAGAAAGAGTTAGTTAAAGATGGAAAGCCGAACTTATCTCTAGGACGGCATGTCCACGACCTAGGCCAAGCTCAAGTTCACCTTAGATCGAGTCCAAACCATAACTTTGACCATCTCACCTCAAGAAGCAATCAACTTCATCACTTCCAGCATTGTCACTGTCCTAAAACGGATCACCCACCTTAGATTATTTAAATCTTGAAAAGAAAGATGGAACGAAATAGGCACTGAAAGCTTTGGCCACAAGTTGAATCGAAGGTGACTTGAATCGAAATAGCGACAAGACAGGTCGACAACGACTGAAGGTTCGAGGAAGCGAAGTGATTGGAATCCATGGGGGATCGATCGTGTGAAGTTCAAAGGGCTCGGTTCTGATAGGTTTTGGGGGTGAAGGTGAAAATGAAGAAAAAAGTGAAAAGTGGGATAAAAAATTCTAAGTGTTGGAACTTATATAAGCTTTCAAGAGGCGAATGGTCTCAGTACTGAGACGAGAGGTCCTGGTCACCCGAAAGTCGGCGATAAGTATGGCAAAGAATGGCACATTCGTCTAAGGCGTGAAATGATATCCACAGCGTAGGTCTTGCCCTTAGCACAAGGAACATGATTATCTCTATGAAAAGTAGCTGAAGGAAAATTCATGGTACAAAAGCAGTGTTTCGAAGCATAACCTAAATGACCAATTGGAAAAACCAGATAGCGAGTTATGACTTGTTTTGATCCAAGGCACGTTTTTTTAACGAAAGCATACTTTGAAGAGCAAGTGTTAATCGGATTTTTAACCAAGCAGATTTTAACGAGAAGTTAGAATGACAAAACGAAGAAGAAACGACTCAAGAACTTGGGAACATACCTAGAAGAACTAGAAGATGGGATTCAAAAGTTTATAAGTGTAATGAAGCAAATAAGACCCCTCGGTACTAAGAGGACCTCTCGATTATAAGAGCTTCTTTTGCTCTTTAGACCCCAACATCCTATCAAACTTCGAGTACTACTTCAAGCAATCGTCATCAGGTACTTTTCTCGTAGATTGGACAAGCAACTTCGAGGATTGAAGAGAAGAAAGCAAAGAAAGCATAAAAAGATAAGTAATATCAAGTAAATCACCGAAAAAAACCTGATATTCATGCAAAAGAGGTTGGAATACGCCGAATTGGAGATAGAAGAGCAAAGCAAGTGGAAAAGTTAAGTTATCACCAAAGAAAAGCTCTCATAACCAAGAGGAACCTCTTGGTACCAAGAGGATGCTTTTAATCACAGGGCCAAGTGCTCCCTTGTAGGCCTTTGGGCTTGCTTCTGGACTTTGACTTATGCGAGTCTCTAGATCTACAGAACTATTTCTCTATAAATATCAACTCTATTGCAACTAAAGGAGGGTATTGGACTCTAGTTCTTCATCATCTTCAATCTCTCCCTCATAATAGTCACCTAGGAAGATACTTTTGGCAGTTCTAGGCTTAAGAACGTGTTAACCTTTTGTACTAGCGACTCTAATCTTTCTCTATCAAATCCATAGTCAATAAAAATATAAAGTGGATACAGGTCAAAATTTGATGAACCATTATAAAAATCACGCATATCTCTACTTTTCTATGTTTTTTGCACTTTTCTACTAGATCTAATCCAAAACATGTCATATTTGAGTGTTGGGCCACTTTTGGCATCAATAGTAAAAATATAAATACTCAATTTTTAAATACTTTGGTCATAACTTTTTTGAAAAATTTCAAAGGGCCTTTATTAGTAAATAAACGTATATACAATTTGTGTTAGAACTCACATCTATAGGAAGTATAGCTGAACATCATCTCAAAACTCCATACAAGCAAAAATAAAATGAGAACAATTATGGCCCAAGACCGGCAAATGAAATAAGCATGTGGGAAAGAAAAACTACAATGCCCTAATATCTCAAAGCATCTAGGAATATTATTAGCAATGGAATAAATGAACGCATAATTCAACTACTACATTGCCTTGTTCGTCTATCTTTCATGGAGACGCTGGAAGAAGCAAACTAAAAATCCACTTCAAACATCAAAACCTTCTCCCCCTTCAAAGTTCTGAACTAATTTGTTCTCGTAATCTCCATTTATTATTCAGATCTGGTTGTAGACAACAAAGAGTTCCTAAATCTTTCTTTGCAAGCCAAGGTAGTGTTTGATTTGTTGTTTTTAGTTTTGGATTTTCGTCCGTACAAAAATGTACATGACGCATGTATATTGCCGAAAACGACCAATTTAGAAAACAAAGTTAACACACAAAATAGAAAATAACTTTTTTCTATATTTAGGAAAATAACACAAGCACGTGAAACAATCCATTCTTCCGTCGTCCCTCTATCCCTTCGTCCTCCCATCCGTCATTCTTTCATCCCTTTCGTCATCCCTCCACTTTTCCTCATATTTGACATACATATTGAAAATCGAAAACATAAAATTCATTTTTAAGCCAAACACTACCTATATATTTCCATATTTGTGTTCTGGAAAGCGTTGAGCTTTAAGACTTTTCTCATAGATAGTACCTGGCTCTTGCTTTCCATGCCGGAAAAACCCTCATCACCTTTTGCAATCAAAGCGCCAAATAGGCTTGTTTTTTCTATATTTTTTCCTGTAAATTAATGTAAATAAGTGAAAATTGTGAAACTAACTTTGCAAAGATCGAAGAGGAGGCAATAGAAGACAATTTGCATAACATGAAATGATAGCTTCAAGCACCCTTTAAGGATGTTCGGTAAAACACCAAACCCATTCCATATTAATAGCTTTATCTATAAAGTCTGTAAAAGCCTTATGTTTAGATCTGCTTGCTCTAAATTTTACTATCTCTAAAATATGCTTGGTTAATTGAAACCTAGTAGCACTTTAAAAATAAAAACCTTCATTTCTTTCTCTCCATATAGTCCACACACGTAGATAACACAATGTAAGCAATGTCTCTGCTTTTGTTTTTAGTAGAAAATCTTGCTGTGATTTTGGAAATTTGTTCCTCCAAGTCAATTGATTCTTAAGGAATGATATGATGATGTAGTTTAACAGGGCACCACCCTATATTTTGGAACTGAATTCACATGAGAAAAATAAATGATTTATTGTCTAATAATGTTGGTTGCAAAAAACACAATGAGGATCAATAATAATATGTCTCTATATTAGTCTTGATTTGGTAAGCATGAGGTGTTTGATGGCTTTGGAAACATCACGACCATCTTAGGCGCATGAATTTTACACCATACAAACTTCGATCATGAAACCTCAGGATAACTAGATTTAAAACTGTATAAACTAGAGCTGTTATGGTAACAGTAAATTTACCATTAGCATACCTTTACCAGCCAATTGGTTACCATTATTGATTGATATCGATATACCAGTTTAATCAATATGGTAATGGTAAATTTACCATTTTCTAAGGTAAATTATCAGAAACACTTTTTCAAAACCAGTGGTAACGGTAAATTTACCAGTCAATTTAAAACACATGTATATTCATGTGATATGCTTTAATATAGACATTTATAACCAAACAAATGACTAAATTTAGTTCAATAATCAGGTCAAATAATGCCAAATACACTTCTTTTCTTTCTCATTTATGCCTTCTGTTAAGTAACACTATAAATAGTATTCCAAAGATGCGCTATAGTGTAGAAACATGTCAAGTTATGGATTTTCTTGAACAAATGGTATTTATCATTACTAATGTAACGGTTACCAGATTATCGCTATACCAGTATTCGGTATACTAACCGATCGGTAACAGCAAGAAATTTAGATTACCAATAATTTTTTTAAGGTAACGGTATTTGTCGAATTATAACAGTAATCATTACCATAACAGCCCTAGTATAAGCCATTTGGACTAATTGACTAGGCCCAAAAGTCCTCTTCTTTATTCCCATAAATTTTGGTATCGAAAATTTCTGCACGAAAATTAATAGGGAAGCTTACGTTGTCAATCTTTCATTCAGATTTCTACAAAATTTCTTTGACTAGGAAAATCTCTCTAATTCTTTCCACCATGTCCTCTCCTAATCTGGCTCTCAATCTCCCTCCATTTAGGCAAGGATCAAACCACATAGAAGTGGATTTTTTGTCCACAATTCTTCTCTCTATACACTTCAATGCTTCCCCCGATCCTTAGTAAATGCTACTAAAGACTAGAATGCACTTTTCGAATAGTAAGTTCCTAAAACGATTGTTCTTTGACATATTTAGAATTCATCCATCTCGTCCAAAGATCTTTATCAATTAAAACCTTCCAAATAAGCTTAATCCTCTAAAAGATATTCAATTCCTCCAAATACTCAAGCCAAGACCTCTTTCTTCCCTACTACGAGTAAATGTCACCGAAGGAAATTTCCCACGTTTACCCTTCCATAGGATGTTAAGACATAAATGTTTTATTCTATTGATGGTAGTCGTGGGAAGTTTGAAGCATTGTATTCAGTAAGACACAATTGGATAAATAGGGGACTTTACTATTTCCAATCTACCAGCAATACTTAAAGGTTTCACCTCAATTCCAAAGTCTTACAGTTAATCTCATTTATCGAAGGTTCACAATCTCTACCCTTCATGTTAACACTCATTAGTGAGATGCCAAGATATTACATGGGTATGTTTCCTTGTTTAGTATCCAAAATCTCCAAATTTCCTTGATTTTTCACCCCTTCCCCAAAATACACCATGGATTTCTCTTTATTCAAATTCAGCACAGTTGTGACGAAGATATTCCTGAAAATTTCTCTAATAGCTTCAGCCCCATTCTTATCGGCTTTAAAAAAAAACAATATATATATATATATATATATATATATATCTAAGTAAATAAAATGATTCTATTTGCAAGAAGATGACGCAACTCTGATCATACCACCTTTCGTTTTTTCCTCAAAAAGAAGATAATCATATTCCATCACTAGCGTATAAAGAAGCGTAGAGATGGGGTGCCCTCATGCAAACTAGATTACACTTGAAAAATCCTATAGGGCCACTTCTATTAACAATTGAGAACGTTAGAGAATTAATCACTTCTAGAATGATGTTCACCCATTTAAGCAAAAAGCCCATTTCCTTCATAATATGTGTAACATCCCGCCTTTTTGTACGCTTTAAATCGACGATAAACCACACATGTCAAACATAAACCATACAAAAGGGCGGATTGTTAAGGGGTAAATAAGAAAAAGTAGAGAAAGAAAAAAACAAAATAGAATCTTACAGCGGAACAATAAAATATAATAATCAAATAAACAGTTCATGAAGCTGTTTACAAAACATTTGATTATACTTATACAATACATATCAGAGTTACACACACCAAAGAATAATAAAATGCAGCGGAGTACATGATGCAGTGAATAATATAATAGATAATAGTAGTACAAAAATCTTCGTCTTCGTCCTCCAGAAATAAGGCATTCAAATCCTGAAATGCTGAGGCTGACCCGAGCGAATTGAAAAGACAAAACACTCAAGTCAGAACTAAAAGATCTTATGTAGGTTAAATCAATGTAAATAATATGAGTGGAACGGCATCAGAGATGTTTACGGGATTTGACATCTCCTATCCAGTGTCGAACGTGAGTGCAGTAACTTAAGAGATGCTCGAGATTCACATCTCCTAAGGATCCGTTAAACTATTTATTATGTAGTAAAATTTCACTATTATAATAATGTCTATTAGTAAGATAAACTTACTTTTAAATAGCATTAAGGAGTGACCCAATATTTCCCTTAACACGTAATAGTGCTAATAGTCTATACAGTACCGTAATACCTCCTGATCGGAAGGCTACCAGAGGATACTCCATAGGTACGACACAGATCAAACTTGTACAAGGCATGCTAGGGTAGGTGACACGGCACAACTAGGCAATGCCAGGATAGATATACCAATTACGCTTCCATACTGGTGGTAACGCACAGCAGCTACTACCGCCCACCTCGAGCCACACCCCTAAAATCAAAAAGGGCCCCAATCAATCACAAAGTAATAGAATGGTATCGAAGGAGTGTGTCCGATAAAAGGTGCTACCTTCTTAGCTCGTCGATCGCTCATGTTTTAGCCACCTTATGCCAACTCACGGAAGTCGACTCCACGTATATACCTCAAAGGAAAAGCCGCCACCATCCTACTTCATTCTGGAATCTCCACCGCGTACACGGTTGTTAAAATGGTTTTCGGAGTTGGCAGAGAGTATGACAACTTCCGATCCCGGTCTCTTTAAGAACCAAACATTATTATAACACCGTGGTCATTTCAAAATAATTATACTTCAAAACCAGAATATAATATCCATTTCAAAACCATATAAATACGATATCATTTCCGTTTCAAAAACCAATCAATATGATATCATTTTATTAAAACCCAAATCAATATAATATCATTTTTATTTCGAATTTATTCTTTCAAAAATCATAGTAGTTTCAAAATTATAATATTTCTAGACCAAACACTTGAAATATAACCTTTCAAAACATAATACTTCGAATTTCATAGCTTCTAAACCATAACTTCCGAAACTTAAATGGTTTGGATATTCAAACAGTATATAAAATAAAATAGTTTGAATTTAAAATTACTTTAAAATAATTTCCTCGACTTCATAATTTTATTCACTTTAAATTAAATCTCAATTCATAACTTTCAACTCACTTTCAGTTTTCAATAAACCATTTCAATTTCAATATATTTCAAAGCTTTAAATATTCCACCATTTCAAAACTAATTCTTTGATAATTCCATAAATATCAAATTCAATTACTATTATTTAGATTTGAAATGTTTACACGATAAATCCAATATCATTTAAGTAAAACTCTTCAACTTCAAGTAACTGGATATTCCTTCAATTTATTTAACTTGATATATTCATTTAAATCAACTTGATATTCATTAAACCACTCTAAACTAAAATCAAGTTATAAAAATCATACCCTTTGAAATCTTAATTTTATTTAAATTTCAAATCAATTTATTCAAGTATAATTCTTAAATAATTTAATTCAAATCAATTTCATATTTATCTTCCAACCTAATTTTTTTAAGTCATTATAAACTCTATATACAATATAATTTAAACAGATACTTAACCATATTATATAAAAACAATCAAGCTTTACTATTTAACTTTTTTATATTTCAAAACAAATTTATACATAGCTAAAGATCAATAATAAAATAACATTTATATAGTATCTAAATCAATATTGATATAAAACCATATATTTCTTTATGAAACCATAGAAATCAATTTCAAAATATTTTTATATATATATATAGACCATGGTGTCTGTATATGATTTTCTATCATATGGTCAAGCGATACGGATGTTTATCATTTCAATCCATAATTTAAAATATAAATAAGGTTATATATCATTTCAAACCGCAATCCCGAATGTAATAAAATCCTTAACAACTTGTAATTTATAACAATATAAAGTACAATATACATTCATCCAATATCAATCAACAAACATTTATAACAATCATCATCCAATTAAATCAATAACATCAATATAAACAGATAATAAACAACAGGTATTTACTAGCAGTTTATACAATAATAAATCAAATAACAATTCAACTGGCAATTTATATGCAATAATAAATTAAATAATAATTTATTGGCAGTTGTATACAATAATAAATTAAATAACAATTTAATCCAATAAATTCAATTTAACCGGGATGATGATTAAAAATATGCCAAACTGTCATAAATAAATTTCTAATCACATCAGAAATTAATTTAACACACATAAGAAATTTTAGAAGTTGTGAGTGGGTTAAAACACTCACCTTTTGAATTTAAATTGAATTTAAATCTAATTTAAACCCAAAATTTGAACAGTTACAGAATTCGTCTAAACCGATGTCATAATGTTCATAATTTTATTACGATCCCAGCGGAGAAAACTGCGCGTGAATGGACCTCGTATGACAAAGTTATACGAATTAGAAGATATAGATTTGAAATAAATATTAAATAATTACTAGGAAATTACACGATGCTGCCACGTACACTCTCTCTCTAGGCATCAAACCCTAGCCGCACGAAAGAACACGCACGCATGAAGAACGTTTTTGCCCACCGGCACATCCGCCTACGGCCATCGTGCCACCGACCAGACATGCCGCACTCGCTCCCTCACTTGGCCGACCCCTTGGACCCCACCGTAACGCCGATCGGTGCGAATTCCAGCCGCCGTCGCATAGGTTATTAAACCTTAATCCAAATTTTCCCAACGATCTAACCGTCAACTCGTGAAACCAGTCACACCGATGAGCAGCGCACAAGACTCTCTACAAAACCCATAAATTGATTCGACGATTTGACAACGTTCATCGACGCGCGATGAACGGACGTGGGTATTCCCTCGATTTCCGGCCACATCGAAACTCAAATTGAAAACGAATCATATATCTAACTTGCGCTCGTCGAGAGCTTCAAAACCATATATAATTCGATATAGCTTGTGGAATTTGAAATTTTGAAGTTGAAATTTATTTTGATATTGCAATTGGAATTTTGGTTTTGTATGCCGTTGAGAAAGAGAAGCAACAGAAGTTTTGTACGTATAGAAATGAGAAATAAAAATAGGCTAGGGTTTATAACAGGGTATATATAGGTAGATCAGAAATAGAGATGAATGGACACGATTGGTTTGGACCATTGAATGATAAGTGGCCCGAAAAGCCCATTCTTACTCCGGAACGAAATTAGGTCAACCCATATATCAAAATAGATGTTTTTAAAAAATTTAAAATCAATGGAACATGTTTTAGGTCCAAATTCCATCGTATGAATAAGTTATGATAAAATCAAGTTATTTCAAATTGATTTCAATTTCATTGATTTCTAGGCATTTCGAGCTCGTACGATCAAACGACAAGCCCGATCGCTACGAAACTTGAAATCCTACAATAATCCACTGTTATGAATCTGATGAAACTAGTTTCGTCGAAATCCGAGTCAGTGGCCAAAATGGCTATTTTCCAGTTAATTAATTAAATTAATATTAAATTAATCGAATCACTTCTTCGGTTTAAATTTAATTATTTACCCTTTCTATCATTTTTGATTTCTCAATCATTTATATACTTAAACAATTGTATATGTCAATTTAAAGTTGATTAATCCATCAATTTCAGTGTTAAATTTCAATTTCACTAAATTCAGAAATCATACATTAAATTTTCAAATAATTCCATTTAATTTGACCTTTCATCCTATTATTATCTATCATTATCATGGATGAAATTAACAATGGTTCATGATTTATTACATAATATTCTCAATTTTCAACTTAATTTCCATTAACGTAATATTTAAATATTAAATTTCAATTATTTGCAATTAATCCAATTATTGAATTTTAAATTTCAAATAAATTTATAAATCTTGATTTCCATTCTTTATATCACCCAATTGTCATATTATAAATAGAATTAACATTATTTCCTATTATTTCCTTAATTTATACTAACATTGATTTTATCAAATTACTGCTTATTACTTATTATTTCGTCAATTAATATAACTTTGAATTTTAATTCCTAATTTACTATTTACAATCAACTATGACTCTGCAATTGTTTCAATTAACTGGGTTAGCACTAAATTAGTTATTTATTAACTTGCATTAACATTATTACCTTTATTTTAGTGATTTCATAATTAAATTACGTATTTGTTTATTTTATTTCCGAGTTAAATTACTAAAACTTATTAAATTAACAAAATTTAATTATCGAAAACTACAAGTCATTACACTCTCCCACTCAAAACTTTTCGTTCCCGAAAAGGAAAAGAAGGGAAAAGAAAGGATTAAATAAACAATACATCTCATTCAAAATATTAAATTTATAAACAAATAATTTTACAAAATAAAATAATTTAAAATAAAATACACCAATTTATAACAATTAAATC
Organism: Allium cepa; assembly: GCA_030765085.1. Lineage (NCBI taxonomy): Eukaryota > Viridiplantae > Streptophyta > Magnoliopsida > Asparagales > Amaryllidaceae > Allium > Allium cepa. The sequence continues at coordinate 507,036,709 of CM060929.1, forward strand.
CTTTTATATTCAAATTAATAAAGTTTGGGAAACATTTTTGAAAAAATTTTAAGTCCAAAATTTACGGAAAATTTTGGTAGTCTCCTTTGTACGGGGAGGCTTGGAAGAAAATATAATATCAAATATTACAATATATATCACAAAATAATATATCCCAACAACGGAAAAACAATATAATAATGCTATAAAACCGTAATCCGAGAACGTACCTATTTGTCGGCCAATTAACGCTTAATTATGAAACCAAAAGTAGTAGCAATTGCTTTCATAACCTGTATTTCACTTATATGATCCAAAAGGTTATAAAATGAAATATTTGAAGTTGTTTCTAACAATTAAATATAAAACAACAATCATTGCGACCACAGCATACAATCATCATACAGAATCAACACAATTCAATTATCCATCCATATCCATAGCAAACAGACAAATAGTTGTTCGGGTTTAAACTTTAAATTGTACGGAATGGAAAATAAACTACTAAGTGCAACATTTACTCAACATTCTTAGATGAAACTAAATAGATTATTCATACATCCAAACGAATTTAAAGTATCCTTGCCCAAACAACCATAAGCCAAACAAACAATGATCTCTAACATTATTTAAGTTTATTTTTATAAATTTTCTTTTCATTCATATAATAATTTATCTATTTAATTTACATTTATTTCTTGCAAATTGTCATTTATTCACTGCTTAATTTCATTTATTTACAGTATTCATCTTTCTACTTATTTTTAAAATAAATAACTTCAACATTTACTTAAGTCTATAATTACTTACTTACAACATTTACCTTCTATCATATTTTATTATAGTAAGATTTCTATTATAACTTAAGTTTATAACAATTACAACATCAAATTCTTATTTATTGAAGAATTTCATTGAATACTTTCATTACTTCAACTTTTACTTGTATAGTATTCTCTTAAATTTTCTTATTAGACATTTCAACTTTTACATCTTTTGGTAAGTTATGTATATATATCTTTAAGAATGTAATTGAAAATTATACAAGTTCTTCTTATTTCTTTTAATAAACTTAATGCTCAATAATAATATCCTTTGTTTTATAGGTTACAAATTTCAAATTTCTTTTAATCCCATGTATAACCTAGCATTAAATCTCTTATTTCATTTAGAGGTTTCAATTATTAGTTGAATTTCATTTCACTACACTAATTGAAACTATTAATTAGCGAAAACTTAAGAATTAAATACCGGGTTCCGTTTCAAATCATTTAAAAATAATATATATAACCATATCTTTATATATCCCTCAAATCATATTAAAATTTAAAATCAAGATTTATATATCAAATAATTGTGTAGTTGCTACTATAACAGTCTTCCCACTTTGAAACTCGAAAATGGATGTCGATGATGCGTGCACTCATCACCAAAATTATTTTCCAGCGACAGAGAGGGGAGTATAGGACTTATTTCTTTCCAAAATTTTCTTTAAAAATAATTCTTTCAAATCTTATTGAAATATTTTATATCAGGAAATACTTCTAAATAATATTGTTTTTATATTCCAAAATTAATTGAGAGAAGTTTTCAAAATCCCGGAACTTAAGTCCTAAATTTCCAATTTTCATTTATTTTATTTTAAATCTTATTTCTAACCAATATTTATAGATTTCACTACTTAACAATCAATATATTACAACCAAATATAACCTTTATAAAAATTTGTTTTATATATAGAAAATATAATAGGCAAAATTATTTCATTCACCTATATTCAAAACAACATTGTGTCGGTCTGTTCTATTAAGTGTTTAGAAATCCCTATTGATGTCATAGCGTCCTATGCACCAACCAAAATTCATAAATACAAAACGGAACAAATTAACACAATATCAAAACCTTTTATAACACTAACAAATACACTCTCTCATACATATATGCTCTGCGACTTATCATAGGGTGTTACTACCCTATTAATAAAGAGTCAGACCCCACAAAGGTAAGGTTTATCGCTAAACCAAAGCTTTGATACCAGATGTAACATCCCTCCTTTTTGTACGCTTTAAATCGACGATAAACCACACACATTAGACTTAAACCATACAGAAGGGCAGATTGTTATGGGGTAAATAAGAAAAGCAGAGAAAGAAAAAAATAGAATCTTGCAGCGGAACGATAAAATATAATAATCAAATAAACAGTTCATGAAGCTGTTTACAAAACATTTAATTATACTTATACATTATATATCAGAGTTACACATACCAGAGAATAATAAAATGCAGCGGAGTACATGATGCAATGAATAATATAATAGATAATAGTAGTACAAAAATCTTCGTCTTCGTCCTCTAGAAATAAGGCCTTCAAATCCTGAAATGCTCAGGCTGACCCGAGCGAATTGAAAAGACAAAACACTCGAGTCAGAACTAAAAGATCTTATGTAAGTTAAATCAATGTAAATAATATGAGTGGAACGACGTCAGAGATGTTTATGGGATTGGACATCTCCTCTCCAGTGTCAAACGTTAGTGCAGTAACTTAAGAGATGCCCGGGATTCACATCTCCTAGGATCCGTTAAACTATTTACTATGTATTAATATTTCGCTATTATAATAGTGTCTATTATTAAAATAAACTTATTTTTAAATAGCGTTAAGGAGTGATCCAATATTCCCCTTAACATGCAATAGTGCCAATAGTCTATACAGTACCGTAATACCTTCTGATCGGGAGGCTACCAGGGGATACTCCATAGGTACGACACAAATCAAACTCGTACAAGGCGCGCTAGAGTAGGTGACACGGCACAACTAGGCAATGCCAGGGTAGATATACCAATTACGCTTCCGGACTGGTGGTATCGCGTAGCAGCTACTACCGCCCACCTCGAGCCACACCCCCAAAATCAAAAAGGGCCTCAATCAATAACAAAGTAATAGAATGGTATCGAAGGAGTATGTCCGATAAAAGGTGCTACCTACTTAGCCCATCGACCGCTCCTGTTTTAGCCACCTTATGCCAACTCACAAGAGTCGGGTCCACGTATATACCTCAAAGGAAACGCCGCTACCATCCTACTTCATTCTGGAATCTCCACCACGTACACGGTTGTTAAAGTGGTTTTCAAAGTTGGCAGAGAGTATGACAACTTCCTATCCCGGTCTCTTTAACAACCAAACGTTATTATAACACCGCGGTTATTTCAAAATAATTATACTTCAAAACCTGAATATGATATCTATTTCAAAACCATATAAATATGATATCATTTCCGTTTCAAAAACCAATCAATATGATATCAATTTATTAAACCAAAATCAATATAATATCATTTTTATTTCGGATATTTCCTTTCCAAAATCATAGCACTTTCAAAATTATAATATTTCGAAACCAAACGCTTGAAACATAACCTTTCTAAACATAATACTTCGAATTTCATAGCTTCTAAACCATAACTTCCAAAACTTAAATGGTTTGGATATTCAAGCAGTATATAAAATAAAATAGTTTGAATTTAAAATTACTTTATAAAGTAAAATAATTTTCTCGACTTCACAATTTTATTCACTTTAAATTAAATCTCAATTCATAACTTTCAACTCACTTTCAGTTTTCAATAAATCGTTTCAATATCAATATATTTCAAAGCTTTAAATATTCCACCATTTCAAAACTAATTCTTTGATAATTCCATAAATATCAAATTCAATTACTATTATTTAGATTTGAAATGTTTACACAATAAATCCAATATCATTCAAGTAAAACTTTTCAACTTCAAGTAATTGGCTATTCCTTCAATTTATTTAACTTGATATATTCATTTAAATCAACTTGATATTCACTTAAATCGCTCTAAACCAAAATCAAGTTATAAAAATCATACCCTTTGAAATTTCAATTTTATTTAAATTTCAAATCAATTTATTTGAGTATAATTCTTAAATAATTTAATTCAAATCAATTTCATATTTATCTTCCAACCTAATTTTTTTAAAGTATTATAAACTCTATATATAATATAATTTAAATAGATACTTAACGATATTATATAAAAACAATCAAACTTTATTATCTAACTTATTTTATATTTCAAAAAAAATTATACATAGCGAAAGATCAATAATAAAATAACATTTATATAGTATCTAAATCAATATTGATATAAAACCATATATTTCTTTACGAAACCATAGACATCAATTTCAAAATATTTTTATATATATAGACCATGGTGTCTGTATATAATTTTATATCCTATGGTCAAGTGATACGGATATTTATCATTTCAATCCGTAATTTAAAATATAGATACGGTTATAAATCATTTCAAACCGCAATCCAGAATGAAATAAAATCCATAACAACATGCAGTTTATAACAATGTAAGTACAACATCCATTCATCCAATATCAATCATCAACCATTTATCACAATCATCATCCAATTAAATCAGTAACATCAATACAAACAGATAATAAAAAACAGGTATTTACTGGCAGTTTATATTCAATAATAAATCAAATAACAATTCAATTGGCAGTTTATATGCAATAATAAATTAAATAATAATTTAACTAGCAGTTATATGCAATAATAAATTAAATAACAATTTAATCTAATAAATTCAGTTTAGCTGGGATGATGATTAAAAATATGCTAAACAGTCACAAATAAATTTCTAATCACATCAGAAATTAACTTAACACACCTAAGAAATTTTAGAAGTTGTGAGTGGGTTAAAACACTCACCTTTTGAATTTAAATTGAATTTAAATCCAATTTAAATCCAAAATTTAAACAGTCTCAAAATTCGTCCAAACTAGTGTCAAAATGTCTGGAATTTTATTACGATCTCAGCGGAGAAAACCGCGCGTGAAATGGACCTCGTATGACAAAGTTATACGAATTAGAAGATATAGATTTCAAATAAAAATTAAATAAAATAATTACCAGGAATTACACGATGCTGCCACGTACACTCTCTCTCCCGGCATCAAACCCTAGCTGCACGAAAGAACATGCACGCACGAAGAACGCGCTCACCCACAACGCCTCCTCCTACGGCCATCGTGCCACCGACCAGACATGCCACACTCGCTCCCTCGCCTGGCGGACCCCCGGACACCACCGTGATGTCGATCGGTGCGAATTCCAGCTGCCGCCGCATAGGTTATTAAACCATGATCCAATTATTCCCCATGATCTAACCGTCAACTTGCAAAACCAGTCACACCGATGAACAACGCACAAGACTCTCTACAAAACCCATAAATTGATTCGACGATCCGACAACGTTCATCGACGCGCGATGAACGGCCGTGAGTTTTCCCTCGATTTCTGGCCAAATCGAAACTCAAATTGAAAAACGAATCATATATCTAACTTGCGCTCGTCGAGAGCTTCAAAACCATATACAATTCGATATAGCTTGTAGAATTTGAAATTTTGAAGTTGAAATTAATTTTGATATTGCAATTGGAATTTTGGTTTTTTCTGAAATAGGAGTAACAAAAGTATTGTATGTATAGAAATGAGAAATAGAAATAGGCTTGGTTTTATAACAGGATATATATAGGTAGGTTAGAAATAGAGATGAATGGACATGATTGGTTTCGACCGTTGAACGGTAAATGGCCTGAAAAGCCCATTCTTACTCCGGAACGAAATTGGGTCAACCATATATCAAAATAGATGTTTTAAAAAATTTTAAAATCAATGGAACAGGTTTTAGGTCCAAATTCCATTGTATGAATAAGTTATACTAAAATCAAGTTATTTCAAATTGATTTCAATTTCATTGATTTCTAGGCGTTTCGAGTTCGTACGATCAAACGACAAGCCCGATCGCTACGAAACTTGAAATCCTACATTAATCCACTGTTACGGATCCGATGAAACTGGTTTCATCGAAATCCGAGTCAGTGACCAAAATGGCTATTTTCATGTTAATTAATTAAATTAATATTAAATTAATCAAATCACTTCTCCAGTTTAATTAATTATTTATCCTTTCTATCATTTTTTATTTCTCAATCATTTATAATACTTAAACAATTGTATATTTCAATTTAAAGTTGATTATTCCATCAATTTCAGTGTTAAATTTCAATTTCACTAAATTCAGAAATCATAAATTAAATTTTCAATAATTCCATTTAATTTGACCTTTCATCCTATTATTATCTATCATCATCAAATGGATGAAATTAACATTGGTTCATGATTTATTACATAATGTTCTCAATTTTCAACTTAATTTCCATTAACTTAACATTTAAATATTAAATTTTAATTATTTGCAATTAATCCAATTATTGAATTTTAAATTTCACATAAATTAATAAATCTTGATTTCCATTCTTTATATCAACCAATTTTCATATTATAAATAGAATTAACATTATTTCCAATTATTTCCTTAATTTACACTAACATTGATTTTATCAAATTACAGCTCATTACGTATTATTTCGTCAATTAATATAACTTTGAATTTTTATTCCTAATTTACTATTTACAATCAACTATGACTTTGCAATTGTTTCAATTAATTGGATTAGCACTAAATTAGTTATTTATTAACTTGCATTAACATTATTACCTATATTTTAGTGATTTCATTATTAAATTACAGATTTGTTTATTTTCTTTCCGAGTTAAACTAAAAATTATTAAATTAACAAAATTTAATTATCAAAACTTACGGGTAGTTACAATATGAATAACAAAATTCTTATTGATAAAATCATACACTTTCCTTAAGTCCACTTTAATACACATCGAACTATTATTGGCTCTGCTCATTCCTCTAACAACTTCATGCACAACCAAAATCCCGTCAACAATTGATTTATTTGGTATGAACGCAAATTGATTATCTGAAAACATATCAACCAAGAATAGCTTTAGACAGTTGCACATAACTTTAACCAAGACTCTATAGATGAAACTATAGTAGACAATAGGTCTAGAATCTTGAATATGCATAGCCTCCTTTTTCTTTGGGATAAGATGGATGATACTATTATTCATTAATAAAAGTATAAATAATTAAACTACAAATAATTAAAACTACAAATAAATAAAATTTAAGCACTTGCTAATACATACATACATACACACATACATATAAATGATTCAATCTTTTGAAGAATTTGTATTCGGATTTTAGCATTGCAATTGTACATATTTGTTTCTCTTTCTCCCTTTTATTTGTCATCAAATTTTATTCTAGATTTTTAAAAATGATTTTTTATATATTCTAGTAGATCGATCTCTATTTCAACATTAGAAAATCATGTAAGTTATTATTTTATTTATTTTTCCTTTTATAATTTAAATCGCTCCGCAAAATCCATTTGAAGGTTAATGATGACCATTGAGAAAATCTACTACATGACGTTAAGTTACTAGCAAAATCTTATAGATATCAAAATTGAAAAGTAAATATATATATATATATATATATATATCTTAAATTTTGTTTTTTATTCTTGTCATTGAATAATTGAAGTTTAATAACTTTTATTAATGTTAATATTTACAACTGAAGGTAAAATAAATTTTAAGTCGCATGTCTCACAATTTGAGGCGTGTGAGGCATATATTTTGTACACTTCATATACCCTAAATTGTTGAGGTGTAATCCTTAAAAGTAAAAAGCCTTTCTGAAAGAGCCTTGAGGTATTTTATTTTTCATTGTCTTGAGACGCTCCTCGAAGCGAATATCGAGATGAGTTTTTTAAAACAATGATTTACAATGCTTGATCGACCTCATATGATTATTACCTTTATGCTCCATAATGTTTTGCCAATTAACTCACTCTTGTCTATCCTTACATGGTCATTAGTGATGCCTCAAGTACACTTAATCTCGAGGGGTTTTGTCTAAACTGATTTAGACTGTGTGCACTGATTTAAACGATCACTACACTATATTGGCAGTTTTGTAACTCCCCTATGCGGAAGAATCGCAACGGTTCGGAGCCGTTGCTAAATAGCAATTATTTGGAGCCGTTGTAAAATCATAAGAACGGATAATGGCCGTTTTACTTTTGCAACGGCTCACAGACGTTGTAAAGTTTTTTTTTATTCATTGAACCTCATGTGTACGTAACCCTCTCCCCCTTCCCCCCGCGTTCCCAAAACACTACGCCCCTTTCAATTTCTCTCTGTGTTTGCCGTAATCGCCCCTTATAATATCATCTTCGAGATCACCAAATTTTGCGATCGAATATGTTTGAGATTTGAAAGCAGATTGCAAATTATCATCGATATGATATCAAACGTTGGAACCATATTAGGTCTCGGATGTTAGAAATTGAATCATAAGGTTAGTTTTCTTTTGATGCTATTTTCTTTTGATACTATTTTGTTAATAATTGTGTTATTAAGGAAGTGGCTTCGATGGGTAAAGATTTATCTTTTGGGAGATTGGTAGGTGATAGTATTTTCTTGGATATTTCTGTTATAGAATTAGAGGGTATTCATCAGTCTTTAGTTGATATAAGTGATGATTTGTTAGCTACTGAAATAGTACGTACTCAAAACATTGTTTCACTAAAACTAGTCATTTTAAGGCTAAAAAGCAGTTGGTAAATTCTGATTTTTATATTTTATTGTCCAATTATTTTCGGGCATTAATAGATTCTGAGATTGTTGATGAGATAGGAGCCGTTCATTAAGGTTTTAGAGTCAAAGGAGTGTTGTAGGTTCTGATGTTTATAAGATAGCTGATGATGTTTTTGTATTAGGTTATGTTTCTCAAAGCACTGTTGATAATGGTTTGAAGTAAGTTTCGAATTGTGGCATGGAATTTTTTTAGGTCATCAATTTCTATTATTTCGAATAGTAGGGGATGGTATTAGCTTTTGTTGATGAGTTAGGAAATGTTGGGTGGGGTTTTAAAGCTGATGTTGGGTGCTTGGGTCTAAATCTTGCATTGCTGTTGATGTTGGTGTTGGGTTGGGGTCTGATAGTCGACATACCAAGGATGTTGTTTGGGTGGCAGTTTAAAACTACGGAGATGTTATTGGAGTGTCATTAGTTTTTGTTTTTTCTTTTGATAATGGGAAGGGTTTGGATGTTGATTTCTATTATAGATAGGGGAGAGTGATCGATATATTTGATCACAGAGGTTTCAGATGTTTACATGAATGGGAAAGGTAGGCTTTGTATCGGAAATGATGTTTAGGGTTATCTTCATTATGTAAATGGTGTTAAACAGTCTTCTAGCATGGATAGATTGAAGCTCATCAGAGCCGGGCTTCCTCTGTTTGTTGATTTTGGATTTGTTTTCAATATAAAAATTCATGATATCAACCTATATTTATTACCAATCCGGTTAGCTATTTATATTTTGACAATTATCTCAATAAAGTAACAACATAGTGATGTGAGTACAAACACAAAGTAAAATTGCAAGCTTCGCAAGTTATATCGGCGATTTCAACTTTTTCTCAAATGTGCAATGCATGTACATAGACTTATAACCAAAATCACTACATAGTTATTACACTAAGCCTATCATTTGACTGTATGTATGTGTGTGTGTGTGTGTGTATTTGAAACTAGTTTCCCAATATCTCAACTTTCTTCCCTTCTTTTTTAATTACATTTTACAAAATAGTCGATATTACTATATTGGTGCATAACTTTTTAGATAAAATGTTTATTCAGAAATGAAATTAACAATGGAGTCAATATATAGTTCATTTTCCAGCTGTGTAAATGATATCATATACATGAAAGAATTTATACATCAAACTAGTTTGAGTTGTGCTTTGAGTTTATGTATGTCATAAGATAATATAATGAGCTGATAGAAAAAATAATTGACAGCATGTCATATATGATATAACAAGTCAGTATGTATTTTAGTATCGACAAATATTAGATGGAAGAATCCGATCAAAGAACCACACGATATGTGGAAGGAGTGCATAAGTCTATTGACTTCCTTATGGAAAACGGTGGTAATAAGGAAATCTATTCTTATCCTAGCACACATTGCAAAAATATGAAAATGAAGATTAACTTAGAAGACATTCATTATCATCTACTTAGATGAGGAATTTTCCAATCATATACAGTTTGGCATTTTCATGGGAAAGAGTCGGCAAGGAGGCAAAAATAACCCATTGGTCAAGCCATAAGTACCAATGATCTGAACTTCCTAGAATGAAAGATTTGGTTAATGATGCTGATAGATTTCATCATTTTCAACCTACAAGTTCGTTGCCCGATAATATTTGAGAATCGCCTATAGTTGATGTCGAGTGGCAGGCCACTCAAAGTAGGAAATATAAATCACTTTTTTGGTAGTGCAAAAGAGCCACTGTATCCTTCATGTCCAAAGGGGATAACGAAATTGTACGCCATTGTGAAGCTGAATAGCTTGAAAACTCAGTATGACTTTTCTGACAATGGTTTGACTACACTCCTCGAATTTATAAATGAATTACTCCCTGAAAGTAACTGTTTGCGTAAAAAATGGCCGCAAACACCCAAAGTCGTATGAGTTGGTTGATTTTATGTTGTTTTTAGTGATTTGGGTGATTTATGCAAATATATAAAAAGCAGGGACTAAACTGTAAAAGACACACGGATTTATAGTGGTTCGGCCAGAACGTGCCTACATCCACTTTATATGTTATTCTCCTTTTTTCTTCAGATTACAAGTACAAAGCTTTGATTACAAGTATCTAAAGTTGTTTGAGAGTTCCTTCCAGGCTTGAGCTCTCAAACTTGTCTGCCATTGTTGTACCCCTGCCCCTCTATTTATAGAGTGAGGCTGGGGGCAGGGGTCTTGGATGTTTATAGCTGCTAGCGGGCTTGGGCCGAAGCAATCTGGACTGGCAACTTTCTGGTTCGGCGAAGCTTTGGTTCGGCAATTAGTGGGAGAGAGGTTGATTCGGTGGTAGGGAGAGAGGTTGACTCGGCTATAGGTTGTGTGGGGTGTCGTTTGATCCGGTGGTGGGTTGGACCGGCAGTAGTATTTGGAGCTAGTTCGGTGGTGGCATGGTTCGGTGGCTTGTGGAGAGGCACTGGTTCGGGGGGTGTTTGGTCTGGTGATGGAGGAGGCAAGCTTTGGTTCGGTATTGAGGTGGAGAGGCTTGGTTCGGCATTGGCTTGGAGTGGGTGTGGTCCGGCAATGCTTGGACCGGCATTACATGGGAAATACCGAATGAACTGAGTAGGATGCCGGATGAACAGCGCCGAATGAGATTGCCGAATGAGACTTTAGACCTTTGATTCCGAGTGGACTCTCGCATTGTTTCACCAAATGAACTTTTATATTTGAACCTTGAGTGAAATCCCCGACTCATGTACGCTTGCTTGCTTCTTCTTGGTTCCGGTCGTGGTGGAAATGCATACAATCTTGATATTCCAGTTCTGTCCAAAAATTGGGATAACACTTCTTTGCCCCCCAAAATATGCCTTGCGGTAGGAAGGCGTGTTTTGTAATGCCATGAGCTGGATGTTCATATCCTGTTGACAACCTGTAAAGAGCTTGATATTTTATATAGCCCCAAATGACGACCGTTCGGGATCGAGCTATTTGGGATGAAGCGCGGCCGTTCATGGTCAAGCGCTTAACTTCAAATGACGACCGTTCGTGATCAAGTCATTTGCGGTGAAGTGCGACCGTGCGCGGTCAAGCGCATAAATCCGTGCGCCGATCGTTCGGGATCGAGTCATCTGCAATGAAATGTGACCGTTCAAGGTCAAGCGCTTTACTTCAAATGACGACCGTTCGGATCGAGTCATTCGAGGTAAAGTGCGACAGTGCGCGGTCGAGTCTGTAAGTCCACGCGTCGATCGCTCGAGACCGAGCCATTTGTGATGAAATGTGACCGTTCAAGGTCAAGCGCCTAACTTCAAATGACGATCGTTCGTGATCAAGTCATTCGAGGTAAGGTGCGACAGTGTGCGGTCAAGTGGTGGTCCTCAAATGACGACCGTTCGCGATCAAGCCATTTGAGGTAAGGTGTAGCAGTCAGTGATCAGGTGGCGGACCTCAAATGACGACCGTTCGCGATCGAGCCATTTGAGGTAAGGTGTGCTGTGCCGTTCGAGGCGAGTTGTGCCGTTCGAGGCGAGTTGTGATCGTTCGCGATCGGGTGCCGTTCGAGGCGAATTGTGACTGTTCGAAGTCGGGTGCCGTTCGAGGCGAATTGTGACTGTTCGAAGTCGGGTGCCGTTCGAGGCGAATTGTGACTGTTCGAAGTCGGGTGCCGTTCGAGGCGAATTGTGACTGTTCGAAGTCGGGTGCCGTTCGAGGCGAATTGTGACTGTTCGAAGTCGGGTGCCGTTCGAGGCGAATTGTGACTGTTCGAAGTCGGGTGCCGTTCGAGGCGAATGAGTGTGCCCGGGGGGACTTAATATTATCAGTGTTGGAGTTATTGTTTGGGGGAGTTTCCGAATCAAAGACTTCGGCAGTTCGCTGCCATGCAAGAGGTGCTCGTGGACCGTTCGCGATCCACGGGCATACAAGTAATTTTGCAAATATCAAAGCAATAATCATACGAATTCCACAACAGGAATGTTCAAGTCAAGATCAAAGCAAGAGCAAGACGAGGATGTCAAAGTGTAAACTCTTACTATGGTGCGGTCAGTAGTCATTCAGAGCATGCCTATGGATCATGCGCAATCGCTTACATGTGTAAATGATCTAACCGTGTTAGTGAGAGGTTTGCGACTTGTTCATCTCTTTCGACCAGCCCCCCGAGTTTAGGAGGGAATTTTACCTGCCCCATGGTGGGCGCCAGTTGCTCCTTGGATTTGTGCCCCAATTTGCCCAATTTGTTGAAGTAAGTTCTGCATCATCTCTTCTTGTATTCTCATCATGGCCTCAATCTCATCCCTAGTGATGAAGATCGACGCTTGATTCCCTCCTGAGGAAGCCTCTCGACTTCCTTGGTGTTCACTTCTCTCTGGCCTTTGCCTTCTACTTGTTTGTCTCGTCATAACTCTTAGATCTGAACTCTTAGATTTTCAAATTCAACTTCTATCCGATGTAGCGGGAGCTGGTTCTTCTCAGTGAAAGCACCAAAATGTTTGCGTAAAAAATGGCCGCAAACACCCAAAGTCGTATGAGTTGGTTGATTTTATGTTGTTTTTAGTGATTTGGGTGATTTATGCAAATATATAAAAAGCAGGGACTAAACTGTAAAAGACACACGGATTTATAGTGGTTCGGCCAGAACGTGCCTACATCCACTTTATATGTTATTCTCCTTTTTTCTTCAGATTACAAGTACAAAGCTTTGATTACAAGTATCTAAAGTTGTTTGAGAGTTCCTTCCAGGCTTGAGCTCTCAAACTTGTCTGCCATTGTTGTACCCCTGCCCCTCTATTTATAGAGTGAGGCTGGGGGCAGGGGTCTTGGATGTTTATAGCTGCTAGCGGGCTTGGGCCGAAGCAATCTGGACTGGCAACTTTCTGGTTCGGCGAAGCTTTGGTTCGGCAATTAGTGGGAGAGAGGTTGATTCGGTGGTAGGGAGAGAGGTTGACTCGGCTATAGGTTGTGTGGGGTGTCGTTTGATCCGGTGGTGGGTTGGACCGGCAGTAGTATTTGGAGCTAGTTCGGTGGTGGCATGGTTCGGTGGCTTGTGGAGAGGCACTGGTTCGGGGGGTGTTTGGTCTGGTGATGGAGGAGGCAAGCTTTGGTTCGGTATTGAGGTGGAGAGGCTTGGTTCGGCATTGGCTTGGAGTGGGTGTGGTCCGGCAATGCTTGGACCGGCATTACATGGGAAATACCGAATGAACTGAGTAGGATGCCGGATGAACAGCGCCGAATGAGATTGCCGAATGAGACTTTAGACCTTTGATTCCGAGTGGACTCTCGCATTGTTTCACCAAATGAACTTTTATATTTGAACCTTGAGTGAAATCCCCGACTCATGTACGCTTGCTTGCTTCTTCTTGGTTCCGGTCGTGGTGGAAATGCATACAATCTTGATATTCCAGTTCTGTCCAAAAATTGGGATAACAGTAACTCACTACCAACAAAGTACTCTGACATGAATAAGATGATTAAACAAGTAGGGATGGATTACAAAAATTATGATGCATGCGTTAATGACTGAATTTTATATCGAAAAGATGATGCAAACAGAGTTTCTTGTCCAATTTGCAATGAACCAAGATATAAGACAACATTCGATGAAGAGAAAAGAGCCACCAATGTAGCTCAAAAGACACTGAGACATTTCCCTATAATTTATAGATTGAGGAGATTGTATATTATACCATGAATAGTAGATGTTATGACTTGGCATGGTTGTGCCAACTTTGATTCAGCTGTAATGCGTCACCCATGTGACACTTCTCAATGACGAGCTGCAGATTCTTTTGACCAAACATTTGCTGCTGAACCACAAAATGTCACGCTTGGAATAGCAAGGATGGTTTCAATCCATATGGATCTCTAGCTAACCCTTACAGTAGTTGGTCAGTAATTGTAGCACCATATAATCTTCGTCCATCAATGTGCATGAAAAGGGTGTTTTCAATGTTGACATTGTTGATTTCTGGGCCAAAACAACCAAGGAAGGATATTGATGTTTACTTGCCACCATTAGTAGATGAGTTTAAGCAGTTATGGGAAGGAGTCATTGCATTTGACTCGTTTAATAAATCTGAGTTCACAATGGGAGCTAGGGTGTTGTGGGCAATTCATGATCATCCTACAGTTAGGACTTTATTGAGGTGCATAACTCATGGCTATTTTGAATGTCCTATATGTAGGGACGATACTTGTGCTTATTATCTTCTTGAAAGTAAGAAGGTGTGTTACATTGGACATCACAGATTTCTTCCTTCCAAACACAAGTATCAATATGAAAAAACAAACTTAATAACAAAGAAGAATATCGTCGTCCTCCACGGCCATTAAATGGTTATCAAGTTGTAGAGAAGGTAGTGAATATCAAGATGAAAGTTGGCAAAAACAAATTGAAAATCGGTCGAATACGAAAAAGAAAACCAACGAAGAAGAACTTGCTAATGTTCAGGCGTGGTATAGGAGGTCCATCCTCTTTGACTTGTCATAATGGAAAGCAAATTTGGTCCGACATAATGTTGATGTTGTGCATACAGAGAAGAATGGTCTGGAGCATCTCTTTAGCACAGTTATGAGTCATAAAGACAAGTCAAAAGACGACATCAACACACGCAAGGATTTGAAGACCATGGGTATAAAACAAAGATTATGGGTGATGGAAGATCCAAAAACAAATAAGATAACCATACCGGAGGCAACTTTCACCTTAAGCAAAGAAGAGAAGTTATGATTTTGCACCATTTTGAAAAGCCTGAAAGTTCCTAGTAAATTCTCTTCCAACTTCCATAATAATGTGAACATCAATCCTATTGAACTAACAAATATGAAATCGCATGATTACCACGTTATAATGCAACAATTACTTCTGGTATTGCTTCAACATTCTTATCGACAACAGAAGGATCTACGTAATGATGTACATCATATAAGTCTATTCTTTAACATTTTATGCTCAAAGGTGATCACAAGTAACATCTTTTAAAAGCAAAGGCTAGTTTGGTAGAAGCAATGTGTGTGTTTGAAAAACATTTTCCACCTACATTTTTTGACATCAGCATCCATCTTACGGTTCATTTAGCCGATGAAGCATTGATTTGCCACCCTATTAGATATAGGTGGATGTATCCTTTTGAATGGTAAATTACTAATTGCGGTTTCGTTTATCATCATTGGATTTAAATAGTACTGGTTATTTATAGTGGATTGCCTTCACAGGTTAATGGAAACATATAAAGGATACGTGCGCAACAAAAGATATATTGAAGGTCGTACAAGAAGCTAGTCTTTACTGCAAGGAGTATATGCCAGAAGGAGGTGATGGCACTCATAAACATACTCATTAGGCTTTTTTTAGACGAGGATGATGAGTTTGCTAGTGAGATGCTTCTAGGTAATGGTAAAGATATAATATTAACCCAAGTGTAGTTTGAACAAGTTCGTAGATGAGTCCTTAATAAGTACAATGGATTGGATGAATGAGGGAAGTAAGTTCATGAATAACTCATGAATTCACATTATTGTAAATTAAATCATATTTATGTTTTGAAATGTGTATGTCTCAGGAGGTATAACATCTATGTGAAAAGTATTAAATCTCAACCTCGAAGTGGGTTACATCCGTGGAAGCTTGTCAAAGTTTTACTCTATGGTTACATGGTGAGGTATATATTACATCTTATTAAATATGTCACGTGTATTTAAGTGGATCATACACCTTCATGACCACACTTTTGATTATTTATTTTGTTTTTTAAGTTGGTGAAGACCAACGATGTTGACTCAACTCTTTGGCGGCTGGTGAATGGTCCAAAGTTCAAGGCGCATAGTTATATGAAGTACCAAGTAAATGAGTTTACATTTTCCTCGAAAAGTTACGAAGAGTGGATGGTAACATAAGACAGCGGTGTATGTATGAGAGAAATTACAAAATTTAAAGCGAGTGGGAAGGATAAAAATTATACGGAAGCAGACACAATGTATTATGGAGTTGTTCAGAAGATAATTGAGTTGGATTACATTGACATCAAACAAACAGTTTTTATTGTGATTAGGTAAAGGTCGAAGACAAGGTCCATGGTTGCAAGATTGATCCTGTTTCAAACTTGATCACAAAAGAAATTAAAGACCAAAGAAGAGTGAATGATGAGCCATTTATTCTTGCATCGGAAGCGCGTCAAGTGCTCCACTAGAAAGATTTAAAAAATAACGGATGGTTTGTTGTTTTCACACACCAAAACGGTTGACTACAAACGTGGATGACATTCAGTTTCCTACTGCTTATCCATCAGCTTTTGGAGATAACAAAAAAATTAAAAGACCTTACTAAATGTATATGTTAATATAAGATGTATTTTTCAATTGAATTGAGTTGAACTTCAAGCGTGGCTGAATTTAGAATTTTTTCACTATGGATATTATTCAGCTTTTGTAATGTTTGTTTAGTGGTGGTTATTGATTTTGTTTGCTGAGTACTACCAATACTTCGATATTATTCAAGTTCACCAATTAATATATATCATCTGTATTAC
This sequence comes from Allium cepa, assembly GCA_030765085.1. Taxonomy (NCBI): domain Eukaryota; kingdom Viridiplantae; phylum Streptophyta; class Magnoliopsida; order Asparagales; family Amaryllidaceae; genus Allium; species Allium cepa. Next base: position 507,053,795 of record CM060929.1, read on the forward strand.
ACTTATATACTAATCTTTTAACTTATTTAGCACATAATTCTTATTGTTAGTAATATTTTTGATAGTTACAATACAACACAACTCACTAAACAGATCACAGAATAGTCTAACATAATAACGATAGATATACTGATAAATGGAGTTGTTACACATAATAGACAAGTCATACCAGACTGTGATTTGGCTAGTTCAGTATATTGTTTCCACTGAACAAAGCATTGCTGGTTGTGATCTTATTTTTGCAGTTGCTCGATCTTATTTTTCAGTAAATATTTTTGTTTTGACAGTTTTGCCAACTTATCCGGGCAAAAATGCTGAGGCAATATTGGTGTTCCATATTACTCAAGGATTCCCTCATACTAACAACAAACACATTCTTTATTGACTTATAATTTTATTATAATCAAACTTGTTCCATTATCAGCAGTTTACTTATTTTCTATTTTTATGATTAAATTTCATTGGAAGTTATACTTTGTCGTTATATTTGATATGTTTTTCTAGTATATCACTTGTTAGGTTGCTTTAGCTATGCTTTTAGACTCTTCTTGGTATTTATTTTCCATCAGCAACAACCAGTGAAAACTAGTATATTATGTATATTATTATTCAATCATGATCCAATTGGTTTGAGGGTTAAAAAGGAAAATCAATTTATTGTACAGTAGCCAAAGAAATGGTTGAACTTTTAGTCCACAAAGCAAATATAATAGCTTCAAATAGACACATTTTAACTAATCGGATACATCATACTACTGCCTTAAAAGAGCGACAAATGTTGTTATCTTGAACTACTACTAGAAACAAATGATAAAGCCATAACGATTGAAAGCCTCTTTAAGTTTTCTTGTTAGGTATCTTACCTTTATTTCTGCCAACCTAGCTTACTATCACTTTTTTTTAGGGACAAATGAATTATCTAGTGTTTATAGTTATGATGCATATCATGCTTATTTTATTATTGTGTATCATTCTAGTGATTGATTGCATTTGGTGATTAATTATGTAAACTTTGTCTTGTAGGTTAGATACCAGCTTCTGCTTTAAGTTCTCTCTTTGTCGGAGGTTTATTGGAGCATTCAATGTTTTTTCTTCTGCTGACTTTTGAGCTTGTGTGCAGATTACAAGTCTTGCTCTTATAAATGGTAATATCTATGGCCCAAACTCCATAAATTATGCTTATTATTATTTTTATTTGTTTTAAGAAATTGTTGATGTGCGAGATTTTATTATCTACTGCTAAGGTAACTCATCATGTTAAGTTTTGCATTGCAAGCAATAAGTTTCTTAATCAGTGCCAATTAGAACTATGTGAGCTACGTAGCCATCATAGTTCCTAAAATGTAAGCGATGAATAGGTGAAGAAAAATTAAAGAGTCATCTTCCCCTTTTCATGACTTAATTTTTTTTCCTTCTTTGTCCCAAGAAATTGTTGATATAGCTCTATTGATATGTGTATAGTGCTGAAGTTCGTGTGTGGGCTACTTTAGCTATCATAGATTGTAGGATGTAAGTGATGAAAAATGTGGAAAAAAAGGTATTAAAGTAGCATGTTTCCCTTTTTGTTTTGTTTTGTTCAGGATATTGTTAATTACTTCATGTAATGATTAATCACCTATTGAATGCTTATAAATTGTAATATTTGACAAAATTTAAATTACTTATACATAAATATTCTGTTATTTTAAACAGTGGCACCGATATGGTAGTTCAAGTTGTTTTTTGTTGAAAAAGGGAAAAGAATTTCAACAGGGTTCACTATGTATTTAAATGTTTTGAAGTTGTTAGCTTACATAAGGTGCGCTTTAAGGAATTATATCGAAAGTGTAGGTTAGACAGTTATTAATTATTATTCTTCACATATTCATAATAGTTATTTGAGCATGTGTTAATATAAATGAAACGTATGACATAAGGAGTACGAAAAAATAAGAATTTAGTAGAAACTAAATATTATTTATTCAGTTATGATCAGCTTCTCCATACATAACACATTTGAAGCTTTTAAGGCCTAAATATTATTTATTTAGTCATTTGAGCATGTTATACAAACAGGATAGCATAATTTCCTATTGAACATAAACATGAACATGTTATCTAATTTGGCGACGATCATCATTTTTCAGATACACCTCTGTACACAATTACACCTATAAATGTCGGTAGAGATAGTGAAATTTTGACAGTACCTCTCTCTAAATGTAATGTTATGTATTCTTCTATTAGGTTTGTAGTACTTATATTAAGTTGAGGCAAATGCATTTGGTGCTGATAATAACACTTCAGTCATTTTCATATATTCAAGGGGGTGCTGATAGTGCTGTAGAAGAGAGTAACAATGTCAGAAACCACTGAAGCGTCAATCCATTCAATTGCGCAATCATCATCTACACAACCTGAGAAAGTTGTGGCAAATGCATTTGGTGCTCCAATTTCAGATAATGCTGGAAGAATAAGTAGTTGAGTTGGTAAATTGGTACGAATTCATGTGCTGATCTCATATCAAAAATGTGATAAAGTACCCAAAAAATGTAAGAATTACCATTGGGCTGAATTACCGATAAGCTACAATATATCACTTTCAGTTTTCTCTGTACATATATTTTGCGACATTGCTTTTTTAAGTAAGAAACTCTTAATTTTCACAGACTTTTTTGAACTAGAGTCAGATGCAAAAGAGTTTTATTTAAAAAAAATATGCGAGTCATTTATGAGATACAAGAGCAAATTGAGGACAAGCTACTATGACAAATTTGATAATGATGAACAAAGGAGGAAAAATTGTCCTCCAAAAATTAGCCTAGAAGATTGGGATGGATTTTTGAAAAACAGATCATTATACAACTATGACCATCACACTGGTCGTACAAATCACCCAGTAGTATAACATAAAATGATACATACGTTTGTTTCCTCTTTTTTATTAAGTAAAAAATTTAATATCTTGAACTCTATTTTTTCCCTACTCATAGACATTTTAGCAAAGCAGAATTTAGAATTAGTGTCTCCCTCATGAGGCCAAGGTCCTTAAATGTAATCAAATAGCATACTTCTTTAGAATTTCTAAGAATATACTGTACATGAATGTGACCCCCCACCCCGAGACCCACATTAGCAAAGAGCATTATGGATTAATACCGTATGTTAATGTGGAGAATAGGGCTGGTTAGGAGTGACCATCCATAAGCTTTGTCTTAATCATGTATTGAATACGTCGATCGGGTACTCTAATTTCTTTTTTTCCTTTAGCTTTCTCAAGTGGATCGACATATTCAACAAATGTTTAACACAAAACTAGGTGGCTAACGGATCTGTTAGAAAAAAATACAACAACAACAAAATAATAGATCGCAGAACAACAGTCACACACATATATACATGTTTAAATATACATCATAGTACACTGCATAGTGATACAACCGTGGTGTCCGTAGACCACAATACATACATTGAGTCAAAATGAATAAGTACATATCAGAGTTCACAAAATGAGTACAAGACAATACAAAAGATGACTAATAGATAATCCATAGCAGAAGAAACAAAGCAGAAATCTACTATAGTGATTATCTTGAAATAACTCGACCCGAGTACATAAAGTATACGGGTCAGTCCAGCTTAAGTAAACTGTTTAGCATAAAATAAGTGGAATAAAGGGATAATGGATAATATTTCATCTCAAAAGAGAAGAAGTAACACAAATATATGTTATCTACTTCATGTGAGAGAATATCACTAAAATATATCATAAGTGGATATCTCGAAAGAGGCAAATTCAATGACAATATCAATTGATCGAAAATAATCGTGTTATATCATCGGCATGTACAATAGCCAATATAATGCCTTTCATTAACCATAACTCCTAAATAGGAAATCAAAAATCTCATAAATATGCCAAAGAAAGGTAGTTACAAATAGCTCCTAAAATGAGATCATAAATCTCAAAGTAAACGCCAAAAGATGGCAATCATAAATCATAATATGTCGAACTCGATTAAGAGTTCAAAATTACAAAAATATAATTGCCATATAATAATTTCTCAAACCGCTCAAAAGGCCTATTAACCTTGAATGGCGAAAACATTTGGAAATCACAAATAAATCTTGAAATATCACAAAAGATTACGCATGCTTAATAAAATGGCCGAGGCCCCCTAAGTATTGTATCTCAAATAAGGCGCCAACACCCCAAGGACAAACATCCTAAAGGGCAAACATCCCAAATGGCAACATCACCAAGGATAAATATCCATATGGACAAATGACCCAAAGATCCAGTACTATAATCAACTCAAAGGTCCAATAAAATGTATAGCAACAAACAAACAAGTCTGGAATTAACCAAATAAGTAAATGCATGTGTCTTATACCATATGTTTTACTAAATCGTTTAATTCTCTTTCTCATATGCTCGAAGAGTGCAAAATTAGCTTCAAACAAGTCCGGAATTAACCGAAAAAGTAAACACATGTGTCCATACCACATGTTTTACTAAATCGTTTAATTCTCTTTCTCATATGCTCGAAGAGTGCAAAAACGTATATTTTGTATAGAAAATAATTTTCTTTGAGAAAACAAGTTTTTAAACAATTTTTAAAATCATTTGGAAAACATATCTTTGAAATTTCTCTTTATTATAGAGAACATAAATTTTTAATAGCTTCCACGATAATTATAAATATTGTAAAATATTTATTTTGGAAGTTATTTTATTTGAAAAATCATTTTAAAATCGTTTTAGAAAACCCATGCTAAAAAACACAGAAATCATCGAAAACACCATAAAATCAGCATATAAAATCGTCTCAAAACATGTCAATTCGAAATACGAATCAACTATAATGTTGGCTTACCTATTGATAGGTTTTAAGCCCTTGAAAATATTTCAAAACATCACAAAAACTGGTTGCAAATGTCATTAGAACAAGCAGAACAAGCAGAAAACAATGCATAAGAGGAATAGAAATCGATTTAGGCAAATAAACGTGTGGCTCAACCTATAGGTCGATCTATGCATTGTTTGGGTCGACCACCATGAATGCTGGGTCGACCTGTAGGTCGCGATTCCTACAGGCATTTTCTACCTTCTTCAATTCAATTTTTGAGCAACAGTTCTAGCCACTTCCAAAATGATTCAGACCAAGAAATTTGACACGCACAAACTACTACACATAAACAACAATTTGAAAAAATTCCGTCATGGATTCATGAAAAGAACAAATAGATATACACACAATAGAAGGATTCTAGAACATATTTTCACTGTAAACTTCCATGAAAGTAAATTTTGTTTACGGTAAGCAAAAACAAGCAATTTCCAACATACAAACTTACTTTAAGCTAGAATTTGTGAGTTATAAACTCACCTTATAAGATTTTGAGCGAATTTGAGTTGCAAGGTGATGACTTTATGGCCAGGAGAAGCTCTAAGAACCTGTAACTGGAAAGGAAAAGACATGCAGCAAAGAAATGAAAGTTACAGACAACAATCTTTCTCAAACAGAAAATAGATAAGATGATTTTGTGATTTTGGTTTTGATTATCTGATGAAATTTGGATTTACTACTTTTCCCTTTTATTTTGTTTAACTTGAAGCTAGTTTTGAATAGTTAAGAGGAGGCCATTTTTTCTTTTTTCGGGTTTGTTTTAGGAAGGAAGGCAAAATAAGAAAGAAGAAAATAATGTACAGCTTCTTCTGAACATTCTTGAAATGGGTTTGGGCTTGAACCCATTACCCATTAGCCTATATGTTAATACTTAGTTAAAACTAACTAAGTTAATCTATATTTGCAAACTTTATTTCCAAAATTTTATATTTATTCAAAACTCATTGTTTATTTAAAATAAACAATTCAACAAATTTACATCTCTAATTTATTTTATTTCTCCATTATTAAATTATAACCATCGCTATAATTTAATATCATAGGTAATCACCAGGGTTGTTATAGACTTCTTCCTTATAAAAATTGTGTCCTTGCAATTTCTAGAGAAGATTTGTATTCGACACGATTTATTTCATCTAATAAAGGAAAATAGATAAGTTTGAGTAAAAAAATTCTCACCCTTACTCCGAGAAGATCAAAAACCAGGATGAGATAGCTCGATAAATTCTCCGGTTTCTCATGTGTAGTCATTGGGATTAGCAGACCATTGAATCTTCATGAGCGGTACATCCTTATTTTGAAGGCGTTTCACCTCCGAAGTAAGAACACGGACAGGATGTTGCACAATAGATAAATCGAGTGAGATCTCAAACTCTTGCAGACAAGGAGAGTTGATAACAGAATTCAAATTACGAAGGCACTACTGAAGCTGAGAGACGTGAATCACGTCATGAATACCAAATAAATGAGCCGAAAGTGATACTCTATAAGAAACTAGACCGATACACTCAGTAATAGGAAATGGTCCTATGAATCAAGAAGCCAATTTCCCGGTCCTACCGAAATGCATTACCCCCTTCATGGGAGATACCTGAATAATAAAAAGATCACCAATGGAGAACTCAAGAGACTTCCTACGGTTGTCCGCATAGGATTTTTGACAACTTTGTGCCTCTTTCATTCTCTGACGAATAAGGTCGATCTTCTCTGAAGCTTCATGAATAGAATCGAGGCCTAAAATCAACTTCTTCCCGGATTCCAACAAAAAGAAAGTGATCGACCTGGCCATTCGTATAGGGCTTCAAAAGGAGCCATACCGATACTGGACTGAAAACTGTTGTTATAAGAGAATTCAACAAGCAGTGGGTCGTCTTTCCAACTACCACCAAAATCAAGAATGCATGCATGAAGTAGATCCTTGAGAATACGATTCACCCATTCAGTTTGTCCGTCAGACTGTAGATGATATGCTAAGCTGAAGTTAAGTTTTGCACCCAAAGCTTTCTGAAGACTCTGCCAGAAATTACTGGTGAAAAGTGGATCTCTATCGCAAACGATCGAACTAGGAACACCATGAAGTCTCATAATCTTCTTAATTTATGGCTTAGATAGATGAGAAGCTGTCCTATTAGATTTAATAGGAACAAAATGAGCAGAGTTAGTCAAGCGATCCACAATAACCCAAACACTGATATGGCACGATTTCGAACGAGGTAGGCCATCAACAAAGTCCATAGAGATTTGATCCTATTTCCACAACGAGACCTCAAGAGGCTGAAGAAGAACACTGGGACACTGATGTTCTGCTTTAATGTCAAGTCATGCAATTACTCACATAACCTGTAACATCACAGTTCATGTCTTCCCAATAATAAAAGCGTCTCATATCGGCATACATCTTGCTACTGCTGGGATGAATAGTATACTTAGAACGGTGATAATCATCAAGAATGTTCCGCCTAAGATCAGAACACTAGGCATGATCAATCGATTCTTCTTGTGAAGAAAACCGTGAATATCAATGCTGAAATCCCTCAACTCTTCATCATAGGATTCAGTCTTACATGGTTGAATAAAGCGTACAAGATCTGGATCTTGCCGCTGAGCATCAGCAATACGATCCAATAAGGTAGGACGAGCTTCCAAACTAAATAACAAGATAGGAGAATCTGAAGCTGGAGCATAGTCATGAATATTACAAAGAGATATAATCTCCAACACATCCCACTCAGCTAACATCATAGAGACAATAGCCGAGTGTTTGCGACTTAGTGCATCGGTAACTCGGTTCTCTTTTCCAAGAGTGTACTGGATATTAAAATCATAAGAGGTTAGGAACTCAAGCGAACATTGTTGCCTCATATTAAGCTCTTTCTGGGTGAATAGATATTTCGACGATTTATGATCTGTATAAAGAATAAAGCGCTCGCCTAAAAGATGACGATGCCAAATCTTTAAGGCAAAGACTATGGTGGCTAACTCTAAGTCGTGGGTAGCATAGCGAACTTCATTCGGATGCAATTGCTTAGAAGCATAGGCAACTACCCGATTACCCTGCATAAGCACGACACCGAGACCACATCTACTAGCATCGGTGTTGACAACAAGATCTTGATTCCCTTCGGGAACCATAAGGATAAGAACATTAGTGAGAAGTTATTTCCATTTGTAAAAAGAAGCTTCACACTTATCAGACCAAATAAATCGAACGCCCTTTCTAGTAAGGCTAGTGAGAGGAAGAACAATGTGGGAGAAATCCTTGATGAACTGACGGTAATAACCCACCAATCCAAGGAAATTACGAATCTCAGATACATTCTCTAGCCCTTTCCAATTCTAAATGGCTTCTATCTTCGACAGATCAACAAAAAAGACATCAGAAGGTATAACATGGCTAAGGAACTTTACCTTATTCTCCCAAAAGTGGCACTTGAAAAATTTGGTTTTAAGTTGATGCTGATGAAGAATATTCAAAAAAATCTTCAAATGATGAGCATGATTGGCTTTGGATTTAGAATAGATAAGAATATCATCAATGAATACAAGGACGAACCTATGGAGATATTCCCGGAATACTTGATTCATGAGATCGACGAAATAAGCTGGAGCATTCGTCAAACCAATGGCATAACGAGCCTCATAAGAACCATAATAAGTATGAAACGTGGTAAGAGGAATGATGTTCTCCGCAACTTGTAACTGGTGAAACCCGGTGGCAAGGTCGAGCTGAGAAAAGACCTTAGCACCACTTAACTGATCGAACATGTCATCGATCTTGGGCAATGGATACTTATTCTTAATGGTTGACTCGTTAAGCTTGCAGTAATTGATGCAAAGCCTAAGAGTACCATCAGATTTATTAACAAAGACGACCGCGACACCCCACGGTGAAGAACTGGACTGAATTAATTGCTTGGCTTCAAGCTCCAACAATTTCATGTTGAGTTCCTCATTTTCCTTAGTGGACATCTTCGTAAGAGGACGAATAATAGGCTGAGCACTAGGAATGAGGTCAATACAGAACTCAATTTCCCACTTGGGTAGCAAACCCGAAACATGCTCAAATATATTAGAAAAATCACAAACGACTGGAATTTGAGATACATCATCATCATCTCAAGGCTCAAGAGAAAACAATGATGCTTCAAAATTACCATCAACATTCCGAAGAACAAGAGATAACTGATCAGCCAAATCAGGATGCCTAAGATATAGGATCCTTTCAAAACATAGGATTCGGGCTTGATAACATGCAAGCCAATCCGCCCCCAAAATCATATCAAATCCAAGATAGTGAATAACATGAAGATTCACATTTAAAGAAAAACCACAAAGAATAATCTCAAGAACACTACAAAGCATGCTAAGTGTTGTGGATCCCCCAATAGGATTCACAGTTCTTAAAGAAGTAACAAGGCAAGTAACATCCAATGGTATAACATCAACAAGTTCCTTTGATAAGAATGAGTGTGAAGCACCCGTATCGAAGAGAACTCAAATAGAACGATCGTGAAATAATATAGAACTTTCAAGAATAGAAGGAGAAGTACCTCTGGGCTGAGAAGAACCACCAAAAGCATCCATCGCATTAAGCTTACCTGACATAGCATACTAGGAGCAATGGGACAAAATGAAACCCGATGTCGCTCTTTCTTGCAATAATGGCATACAAGAGGCTTAGGAACATCTCGAATCAAATAATCAGAGGAGCCACAATTGAAACACTCCTTCGGACGAGGAGGTGCTCCACTGGGCTGGGAGCTAGAACCAGCAGACTTCTTCTTATTATTATAAGTAAAAGACTTCGACTTTTGAAAGGGAAACTTCTTCTTGTTGAGTTCTTATGAACCTCAGTCTCATCACTACTATCTCTCTCCTTCTCGACTGCTTCAAGGTGAAGCGCCGAGTCAACCAACTCCTCAAATGAAAGCTTAAGCTGAAGCATCAAAGATTTCTTTAAATATTTCTTGAGGCCATAAACAAACTTGATATTTTTTTTATAAGAAGTGCTAATATACTCGAGACCATACTTGGGCAAGGCCTCGAATGAAGAAAAATACTTGAAAATTGGACTTCCCTTGTTTTAACTCAAAGAAGTGATGGGCTAAGAGGGCTTTCTCGGACTCGGGAACGAACTTACATTCGAATGGCTCCCTAAACTGGATCCACGTAAGAGCAGACTCATCAAGCTCTACAATAAGAAGCTCATACCAGTCAAGTGCATGCTTTTGCAACATACTCGATGCTACAAGAACTCGGTGATGGTAGAAAAATCCATGCTAGTAAAGATATGCTCGCATTTACAAAGCCATGCCTGGACCTCAAGGACAGACTCTGAGCCTTTGAAAGGCTTGCCTCCAAGATGAGAGAAATCACGCACACGTGCGCAAAGCAGACTTGCGTGGAGGAGACGAAGAAGTAGGAGCTGGAGGCTAAGTACTCCTGAATAACTCTATGAACTGATCGGTAGACATATAAACACTGTCTGGATGTGAGCCACTGGACGATCCAACATCAGAATGACGACCACTGCCTCTTCCAGCCATAAGCTGAAAGTTTAAGATAAGATAAAGATCATTCATGAGTTAAGATATCATTAATCCAATTATGGAATACTATGGAATTAAAATTCATTCCTAGACGTATTCTCAACTTATATCGAACTCAAGGACATGAAAAGATTAAAGACATGATGATTAGGGAATATGTAACACTCAAATTGTACTTTGATGTACTGTAATATATGTTCTGTTCTGTGTTTATCATATTTTGTTCTGAACTCTGCTCTGATACCAAGCTGTGATGCCCTATCCCGAGACCTACATTAACAAAGAGCATTACAGAGTAATACTGTCTATTAATGTAGAGGATTGGGCCAGTTAGGAGCGACCATCTGTAAGCTTTGTCTTAATGGTGTATTAAATACGTCGATTAGGTACTCTAATTTCTTTTTTTCTTTTACCTTTCTCAATGGATTGACATACTCAATAAATGTTTAACACAAAACTACGATGGATAATGGATTATCAGAACAAAATATAATAATAACAAATATGATAGATCACAAAATAGTAGTCACATAAATATACATATATACAGATACATCATAGTACACTACATACTGATACAACAGTGGTAGTTCATAGATCATAATACATACATCAAGTCAAAATGAATAAGTACATAACAGAGTTCACAAAATGTATATAAGATAACACAAAAGATGACTAATAGATAAACCATAGCAGAAGCAGCAAAGCAGTATTCTACAACAGGAGACTATCCTAAAATAACTCGGCCTGACCCGAGTACATAAAATAAACGGGTCAGTTTAGCTTAAATAAACTGATTAGCATATGATAGGTGAAATAAAGGGATAAAGGATAATATTTCATCTCAAAAGAGAAGAAGTAACACAAATATATGTCAACTACTTCATGTGAGAGAATATCACTAAAATATATCATAAGAGGATATCTTAAAAGAGGCAAATTCAATGACAATATCAATTAATCACAAATAATCGCCACCTGTCATCGGCATGTACTAGCCAATATAATGGCTTTCATTAAACATAACTCCTAAATAGGAAATCATAAATCTAAAATATATGCCAAAGAACGACAATCAAAAATAGCTCCTAAAAAGAGATCATAGATCTCAAAATAAACGCCAAAAGATGGAAATCACAAATCATAATATGTAGAACTCGATTAAGAGTTCAAAACTCCAAAAATGTAATTTCCATATAATAATTTCTCAAACAGCTCAAAAGGTCCAACAATCTCGAAATGGCGAAAACATTTGGAAATCACAAATAAATCATGAAATATCACAAAAGATTGCACGTGTTAATAAAATGGCCGATGCCCACCAAGTACTGTATCTTAAATAAGGTGTCAACATCCCGAAAGACAAACATCCCGAAGGACAACATCTTGAAGGACAAACATTCCAAAGACAAATGAGCCGAAGGTCCAGTACCTGCAATCAACCAGAAGGTCCATAAAAATGTCAAACGAACAAGATCGGAATCAACCGAAAAAGTAAACGTATGTGTCCCATAACGTATGTTTTACTAAATCGTTTAATTCTCTTTCTTATACGCTCGAAGAGTGAAAAATTAGCTTCAAACGAACAAGTTCAGAATTAACCGAAAAAGTAAACACATATGTCCCAAACCACATGTTTTACTAGATCATTTAATTCTCTTTCTCATATGCTCGAAGAGTGCGAAAACTTGTATTTTGTATAGAAAATAATTTGCTTTGAGAAAACTAGTTTTTAAACAATTTTTGAAATCGTTTGGAAAACATATCTTTGAAATTTCCCTTTATTATACAGATTATAAATTTTTAATAGCTTTTAACATAATTACAAATATTGTAAAATATTTATTTTGAAAGTTATTTTATTAGAAAAATCATTTCAAAATCATTTTAGAAAACCCATGCTCGAAAACAACAGAAATCATCGAAAACAACATAAAATCGATATATGAAATCATCTCAAAAACATGACAATCCAAAATACGAATCAACTATAATGTTGGCTTACCTATTGATAGGTTTTTAGCCCTTCAAAACATTTCAAAACATCGCAAAAATGGTTGTAAAAGTCATTAGAACAAGCAGAACAAGCAAAAAAGTGCACAACAAGAAAAGAAATCGACTTGGGAAAATAAACATGCCTAGGTCGACCTATGCATTCTCTGGGTCGACCCCTATGAATGCTGGGTCGACCTATATGTCATGATTCCTACAGGCATTTTCTGCCTTCTTCGAATTGAGATTCAATTTTTGAGCAACAGTCCCAACCACTTCCAAAATGATTCGAACCAAGAAATTTGACATGCGCAAACTACTACACATAAACAACAATCCCAAAAAATTCCGGCATGGATTCATGACAAGAATAGATAGATATAAGCACAAATAGAAGGACTCTAGAACATATTTTCGCTGGAAACTTTCAAGCAAGAAACTTTTGTTTACAGTAGGCAAAATCGATCAATTTCCAGCATACAAATTACTTTAAGCTAGAGTTTGTGAGTTATAAACTCACCTCGCATGATTTTGAGCGAATCTGAGTTGCAAGGTGATGACTTTATGACTAGGAGAAGCTCTAAGAACTTGTAACTGAAAAGAAAACGACATGCAGCAGAGAAAATGAAAGTTGCATACAACAATCTTTCTCAAATAGAAAACATATAATGATTTTGTGATTTTGGTTTTGATTACCTGCTGAAATTCAGATTTACTAATTTTACCTTTGATTTTGTTTAATTTGAAGCTAGTTTTGAATAGTTAAGAGGTGGTAATTTTTTCTTTTCACGGGTTTGTTTTAGGATGGATGGCAAAAAGAGAAAGAAGAAAAGAACATACAGCCTCTTTTGAACATTCCAGAAATGGGTTTGGGCTTGAACCCATTACCCATTAGCCTATATGTTAGTACTTAGTTAAAATTAACTAAGTTAATCTATGTTAACACCATATTTCACTATATTTATGCATATTTTAACCAAATAAATTTATATGACCTATGTTTGTGTTTACAAAAATGTTTTATCAACATTTAAAAGTTATTTTAGCCATAAATCAATTTCTATAATTAAAATTCCTATTTTTAATTAAATACTTTATTTTACACTATTAATACATAAAACATTATTTTTAACCCTAAAATTTACAAAAAAATCATTTCTTGTCCAATTAAATATAACAGACCTTATTAATATTGATTTTACATCAAAATATTATTTTAAAAAAATTTCCAACCTTTATTTATAATATATAACATATTAAATTCAAATGATTAATTAAAATTAATAAAAATCACCGTTTGGCAATAATTTCCAAATTTATTGCATTTTATCAAATTAAAACCTTATAATGTTCATTTTTATCATAGACAAACAAAATAAAGTTTTTTTTTCAAACTTTATTTCCAACATTTTATATTTTTTTAAAACTCATTGTTTATATAAAATAAACAACTTTAACAAATTTGCATCTCCAATTTATTTTATTTCTCCATTATTAAATTATAACCACCGTTATAATTTAATACCACAGGTAATCACCAAAAGCAGGGTTATTACAACTAAAATAGACATCGCACTAGTCGAACCACCTGCTTGATACTCATATAAACCTCTGCGATTTACTTAAATAGGTGTTGTGAGTTTGATTCATACTTTTTTAGAATTTCTAAGAATATAATGTACATTTAGGTTTTATTATATCATCATCAAAATCCTTTATTTGCATAATAATGAAAAACTGATAACAAAGATGAAGCTGCAATGAAAGAATGATTGTTATCAGTGATGAATCCCTAGAAAAATCAATATGAATTTACAAAGTCCTAGAAAATTTATGATGTGTCAAACATAAAATATATAAAAAGTATTATGAGACCAAAAGTGCATGTGCAACAATTTATTTTAACGAATATTGTGGGAACGGAAATATACAACAAATGTTCTGGAGGAAAAATTACAGTAACTAAAAGTATAAAGGTGTATGTGCGTATGCTGGTGACCCATAAACAGTCAATGTGATAATAGATTGTTAATAATGCCTAGTGATTAAATAATCATTTTAAACTAAAATTAAAATAATCATTTGAAAACTCCAAAAAAATGTTCAAAATGTATACATGTAGTATTATGGCTGTGGGGTTTCACATAACATCTAAATGACACTTCAAAAATACTTACCTTCTAAACTTCATATTGTTGATGCTTAAGCATATCGCTGATTATTTAAATAAAATTTTCTCATTCTCATAAGCACTTTATATCCCAAGATTGATGTATCATCTGCTGCAATGTCTCCTAAAATTTGTTAGTCGCTCAATAAAAATAATTGTTGTCATCCTCTAAACCAAATGCCTGAATTCTAGCAGATATTCCTCTTATCTAAAATAATGTACTATGTTTTTATCCTTTGATCCAAGTCCTTAACTGTAATCAAGATGGGAGTATGATCGCCGAGAACAATTGGTAAGGCAATAGTAGATAGTGTAGGGAATTGTTGCAGAACCTCATAATTGACAGCTCTTGGTATTTTTCAAGCGCATAAGACTGCAGTTTCTTCTATTTTAGTATTAATCCCTTTATTATCAACTACAAGTATAATAATATTTCCTTTCTGATTACAGGCTAGTGCAAATCCAGAAAAAGAAATCACACGTCGTCAAGTATGGAAGAAAACTCATACGAAAAAGGATGGTACCATATCATATTCGACTTCTTCCTACTTCGTAAGTTAAACAATCTATTGTTTTAGATGATAAATTAATAATGATTTGTTATGACATTTGTTCACATGTTTTGTCACTTTACTGTTTTAGATCAGTAACCTATCAATTAATAATAAGATCTCAAGTATTATCATATTTTAGGATAAAATTGCAAAAGCGAATGAAACAATTAATGATAGTGATGAAGAAGATTTGCCATTGGATGAAGATATCTTATCACAAATGTTTGGCAAGGATACAAGGGGCCGGACTCGCAGTATTGGAACCAAGATATCAAGAACATGGGTAAAAGCTTTTAATATTGCATGTAAACAAACCAAAAGGACTAAAGTAGACTCAGAAGACTTGAAAGCTAGAATGGACAATATGGAGGATACACTAAAGTCATTGGTCTACTTGTTCAAGGGATACATAGATAATGGAAAACATATACCAGACATTGCTTTCAATGAAGGAGGAAATAGGACAGGTTAGGAAAGTGTTGGAAGACTGCCGAACAACGAAGTTAATAATTCATTGAATTCGTCTGGTTTGGCAAACTAAAAATGTGAAATCCTGAACTTTGATTTAGAGGTCATTGCAACAGGTTCTGTATGCAGAGATTCGACAACATTCATTATATATGATAAACTTGTACCTCCAACACATGAAAAATTGATGCGAGAGCAGATAATAGTCTAATTTTTGTCTATTTAAACTTATCTTTGTCTGTCGTAAACTGTTTCTTGCAACTTAATGTTTTTCAGTCTAATTTTAATTTGATGTGTTTGATAACATTAAATGTACCTAAATTGGATGTACATAAATGCAGATATATGAATACAGTAAAAAAAACCAATTTAAAATACAAATCATCCTACTTTTTAACATGTAACTATTAGCAGTCAATACCATTTGGCATTAAAATGGGTGAATTTGACACAAATTTATATTTCTACTGAATGAACATTAACTTTGTCGGTGATCTTATGAACGGATAACAATACTTGTCAAAAAAAAGAAATCCCTGAAAATATGACTTACTTGTATTCTAACTAAATTTGATGAAAACTGCAAGATTTCAAAGTATAATGTAGATGCAAAGGAATTTAGAACAAAATAAAACTAGAAAATCAATTTTGACTGTGACGGTTTCTCATTCGTTCCCACCTTTCTATTATACTTAATTGGTAGTTCATGCACCAATTTTCTTTTTATTTCTTTTTAATGTTGCATGGGAATCCTAAAGCTATAATTAGAAAAAAGCAATGATATCTTTCTCTTAACATTTTTGTACTTTAGTTTGAGTTTTTTGACATGCTCGAAACAACTTTTTTCTTGTAGCATGAATATATAGATATGATTGTTTGATATATCAAAACTGTGATGTTATCAAATTGGAATAGATGGGGATTATTTGTTATTGGAATTATGTTGACACGGAATACATAGGATTAGAAGAAGATTATATATGGATCTAGAGATTAGGTATTTT
Source organism: Allium cepa (assembly GCA_030765085.1). Taxonomy (NCBI): domain Eukaryota; kingdom Viridiplantae; phylum Streptophyta; class Magnoliopsida; order Asparagales; family Amaryllidaceae; genus Allium; species Allium cepa. The sequence continues at coordinate 507,070,424 of CM060929.1, forward strand.
GAGCAAAAATGAAAAATATATTCGTAGGCGTTATGTGCATTATCCATGCAAACACTCGCACATATAACTTAAGTAATTTGACTTTTATATTCGAGAAAATTAAGATGTCAAAATATCATTTTATGTTATATATTATCTAAGTTGACAGTTGGCTAGTAAACAGGTTTCAACTGAGTCAGTTATATAATTTCTTTTTTATTAGACCAATGTCTTAACTAAAACTATATATTATAAACACACATATATCCATAATTGCTTCGTCTTTAAGTATAATATGTGCAGGGAATAAAATAAAGTTGTTCCATCTTTTTGGTGCGAAAGATACCAACTTTGCACTATTTATGTCATAAAACTCCCCATACCATTTTGTATGTATTGCTTGCATGAAGTTGGATATTTGGTTTTTAATCTGAATAACCGCAAAAAATGCAAAGGAGTCTGCAACTGATTGTCTGCATGTAATTTTGTAAATGATAGATTGTATACCCTAATGGAGGGAGACAAAGGAGTTTGCAATGAATTGGCATTGCAAACCAAGTCTACTGCGAACTCAGTTGCAACTGAATTCGCAGACGCAATTTGTTAATCTGAGTGTGCATGCTTAGTTTTGCAAAACTGAGTTTGAACTTTGAAGGCTCAATCTTGCAATCTGATACAAAACTGAGTTTGCAATCCCAGCTTGCAATACTGAGTTTGTAGGCTAAATTTTGTAAGCCTATGCAAACTATGTTTGCATGTTATATTTGTAAATGTTGATTTAGCAAAAATTTGCAATCCCAGCTTGGCGGTCAACAGAAATAGTTCTGTATTAGCCTATCGTTCTTACTTGCAAATCATCTAATCCCAAAGCAACATTTGCAACCAAGTTACAGACAATATAACTTTGTTATCGGTTACTTTTTGCTGAAAATGAAAATTTGCAAACACATTAAAATAACAATATTGCATCACAGGGTTCTGAATAGTCCTAGTTTATACAATTTGTTAATAGTTAGCATGTTAAATTTTGCAAAGAGCCAGATTTACAACAGGATGATAATGTGACAATGATAAGTTATCTAGTTATATATATTATATACAAATTGGTATAGGTCATGTATTTCAATGAAAGCAAAGTTCTAAATACCTTTGTTTATTTATACTAACACCTACCTCTGTTTGTTTTATAGAGCTGGAGTTGACAATGATAATCAGACGCAAGAACAGATTGGAGGAAGGCGTTGTCAAACTATATACCGTATACTGTAATACTATTGTTTGTTGCTGCTGCTGAACTATGTAGTATAATGTATTGTTGTTGAACATTGTAATTAAAAGATTTATTATGTTTGGTCTTTGTGTTGAATCTATGATAAATATTTGGTTTAATGACCTTTCTTTTATGATATTATGTTAAATTTGCAAATATTTGTATTGAGTATGATAATTAAATGACTATTACTATAGGAGGGCATATTTAGCTATATATATATATATATATATATATATATATATATATATATATATATATATATTAGAAAAAATATATTAAAATTAGCAACGGTTTTGAGCCGTTGCAAAACCAAATTAACAGGCTAAAAACCGTTGTAAAATAATGTTCTACAATGACTTTGAGCCGTTGTTAATTGTAGTTTCGCAACGGCTGCAAGCCATTGCTAATTTTTTTCCACTGGCAATTTAACCACGGTTCTAAGCTGTTGCAAAATCCGTTTGCAACGGCTTAGAACCGTTGCAAAATGACATTTTTGGTGTAATGAAATAGTTTTGTTGTAAAGGGTTATCGGATTGGACGATATGGGCTACCGTAAAGTCCAGTCGGAACGGCCAACTATAGTAGTCCGAAGCAGGATCAGATAGTACTATTCGTGATAGCTGAGGTATGATTCTCAAAAATGTAACGATAAAAATCAGGACATGGTTGAACTTTCCGAAATTTTAATTGCATGTGGGACCAATGGTTACGTGAGATTTTAGGATGCTGCATGCGCCATACGCGTGTCCATAATTGCATCTGTTTTGTACATTCACAGTGAATATTTGGGTTAGATTCGGCAAAGCCAATCACATAACTGCACACGAGATACAGGTCCGGTCTATCCGTTCACGTTGCTCTAAGCCGAACTTAAAAAAATTGCTCCAAAAATTTACAGCTTTCATTACTCGAACTTCAGTTGCTTGATTTAAATGATAATAACCTAACCACCTCACTAGATTGTCAATTATTTTTGTTATTATATAACTCATTTTTATTTAAATAATTAACTGAATCCATCACCACCACCACGTTGTTGCCCCCGTTGGGTCGGTTGCTCTAGACGGTTGTCTTGCTTGCCTTGCCTTGGGGTTGGCCCTGACGAGGTACATGAATCAAAGCTGTGCCAGAGTGGTTTAAGTTTCCTAAGTGACTTAGTTGATACGCATAACTTTGGAACACGAATCAGAGGAGGACAATACATGGACTATGTACAAACAACGTCGTTATCAGATGACATAACCGGACTAGGAAGACACTACTAGAAAGAAACTGATACAGAGATGTATGCATGCACAATATTAATTAATTAACTTGATACCGAGTCGTTGATTACATTAAAGCAGCGAGAACAAAGTAAATGAAAAAACAATTTAATTTAATTAGTTTTTGATTTTGATGGGGCGTACTTCATACCCGCCTCCAGGACGGTGGACGACATGGTAAGGCATATGGGTTCCAAAGATCTTATCCCAGGAAATAAAGAAAGGCTGCGCGTAGTTAAATTTGTGGCCTCTGAGCTGATGATGAACATCATGGTAAGCGCTGTTGTTGTCAAAGAGAAGCTGAAGAGGATTCCATGGAAGCCAAAGGGAGCAGTGCACATCAACCGTCTTGATAGTAGCAAAAGAAAAGAAATAGATACTGGTCCTAGGACTCATCCCAGAAAGAAGAAAAGCAAGGGAACCACCGATGGTGTCCAAAAATGTGCGGAAGCAGCATCTATGGACCTCTGTGAATCAAGCAATTTAAATCCTACGGCTTAGCCACTTTTTGCATCATTTTTGCGTACATTCGTAGTCAATATTTGGGTTAGATTCGGCAAAGCCAATCACATAACTGCTCGTGGGACTTGAATCAAAGCTGTGTCAGAGTGGATTAACTTTCCTAAGTGACTAAATTGATATGCAGAACTTTGGAACACGAATCAGCGGAGGACGATACATGGACCATGTACAATAGCCATCAGATGACATAACAGGACTAGAAGAATAACAGTTTTAAGACACTATCAAAAAGAAACTGATACAGAGATGTATGCATGCACAATATTAATTAATTAACTTGATACCGAGTCGTTAATTACAATAAAGTAGCGAGAACCAAAGTAAAAGAAAAAGAAAAAAAAATTAATTTATTTAGTTTTTGGTTTTCACGGGGCGTACTTCATACCCGCCTCCAGGACGCTGGACGACATCGTAAGGCATGTGGGTTCCAAAGATCTTATCCCAGGAAATAAAGAAAGGCTGCGCGTAGTTAAATTTGTGGCCTCTGAGCTGATGATGAACGTCATGGTAAGCGCTGTTGTTGTCAAAGAGAAACTGAAGAGGATTCCATGGAAGCCAAAGGGAGCAGTGCACATCAACCGTCTTAATAGTAGCAAAAGAAAAGAAATAGATACTGGTCCTAGGACTCATCCCAGAAAGAAGAAAAGCAAGGGAACCACCGATGGTGTCCAAAATGAGGCCTTCAAGGGGGGTGTTGTATAGGGCGCCATACGCATAAGGCGCTAGCAGTTCATGGTGAGTCGAATGCAGGTGCTTGTACAGGAACCTGTTTATGTGCATGTATCTGTGCCCGAAGTACTGCCATGAGTCCAAAACCACCATGCCAATAATGAACTGCCACACCAGCAATAGTATCGATGGTTGTGGCTTTGCTGTCTCATTCTCGTTGCTTATGAACTGAAACATATCATGTACATTGTTCAGACAATGATAGGTTTAACAACTTTATTGGTTATATATCAAATGAGAAGCTACAAGTGTATATAAAGACGGCGAGTCGCATTACCTTTAAAATTGAGAAGACTACGATGAACTGAATGAGTTGCTGGAGGAGGACTCCTTTCAGAACCTGCCCTCTTGATGCTATATTTTTCTCTTCTTCGCTCTTTGGATGAAGACGTGAACCTTCCATGTAGTATGTTAACATTTCGTATATACCTGAGAATACCCAGTAAACTACTATAGGCACAAAAGTGCTTAGCACCTCATCCGTCACCTCTATACCCATTAATTTGTTGCTGTACACTGTTTGTTTTATGATGTTGATGTTCTTCTTGACAAATTAGAAGCAAGTTTGGATATCTGTGCTTATTGAGTAAACACTTCTATTTATAATCATGAACTAAATATATTCAAATTAGTAGCAAGTTTGGATACCTGTACGTGGTTTACTTAGAATTGTCAATAATTCTATGCTTGACCGCAACTAGTTTAAATAGTTTAAAATTTGTGCTTGAATGTTTCAAATCCACACATTCTTCCGAGCTTGCGACCAAGGATGATTAGTAGTTAGTACAGGATTGATTCACCACAATTTATAAATGATTTAATATTTTGCTTAAGGAGAAAATTATTATGTTTAATTCGATTATACACCAAAGTAAACTAATTAACTTTGATAAGAAATATACATTTAAAAATTTTGTTAATATTACTTAAACATTAAGTGATAATATGTTGGAAAAGAATAAATTGGGATTTGAAACTGAAAATATGAATTTCAAATTTAAATATTGATCAAAGCATTTAAAATTGTCGATTTGAAATTGAAATTTTAAAATTTGAAAATCATAATAGATTTGAATTTGAAATCTTTGATGCGCGAAATAAAAGGAGGAAGTTTAGGGAAACCGCGATGAGACAAGATCACGTTTTTAGAAAAACCGCGATGAGACAAGATCCACGTTTTTTTGGCTTCAGAAAAATTAATTTTGGCCAGTGACAGTAAGCAAACCTCCCTAACGGTCGGTTTGATTATCACAAATCACATCCAGATATACTTTCCATCAAAAATCCGTGCTTATACAATCTTATTTACAAGGAGATCTTTGTGACTATGCGGATTTTAGAAAGATAGACAGAAACCTAATATATCCAGTCTTCAATTAAGTCTATCTTTCTAAAGTATAATCACGAAAATCACAAAGATCTCCAATACAATCACGTGCTTCATAATCTAAAGTATATTCCTGCAACATCTGTCTATCTTTCTAAAAATGTATCTCATTGTATTAGAGATCTATACCATTCCGTAAAAATAAACAGAAATTAATTAAAAAAAAGTTAATAAATAATTATTGATGTCCAAAATATAACTTTTGTAAACATCGGAATTTAGTTATGAAACTTGTACCATTCTATTCGTTACGATTTTCTGATGAACTTTCATATATAAAGTTTTATGATCGGGTTTCAAATGAAAATTTTATTAACTTTTTAATAAATAATTATTGATGTCCAAAATATAACTTTTGTAAACATCGGAATTTAGTTATGAAACTTGTACCATTCTGTTCGTTACGATTTTCTGATGAACTTTCATGTATAAAGTTTTAGGATCGGGTTTCAAATGAAAATTTTATTAAGTTTTTAATAAATAATTATTGATGTCCAAAATATAACTTTTTTAAACATCAGAATTTAGTTATAAAACTTGTACCATTCTGTTCCTTACGATTTTCTGATGACCTTTCATGTATAAAGTTTTATGATCGGGTTTCAAATGAAATTTTTATTAACGTTTGAAGTTTTCAGATCGGAAATAATTCATAACCAGTTAAGAAAATAAATGTTAATAACTTAGCATTAAAATGGATATTAAATATAAATATCAACATTTAAAAAGAATATAATAAATATCATCAGTTTAGCATTTGAACAACCGTTATATATAAATGTATATAAATGTTAATTAAGGGCACTCAATTAAATTAAATTCGATTAAGAAAGCATATAAATAAATAAGTTGAGTGTAGAAGGAAATAAATAGGTAAATTCAGCGTGGAAGGAAATAAATAATAATTAATTAATGTTAATCAGATGTAATGAAATCAGTCGCAGGAAATAAAAGCAATAAAATAGACATGTATATGTAATTGACCAGTCGACCGCTTGCGGACGTTCAATGAAATATGGTGGTCGACCTGTGGCTGATATGGCGACGAGAAATCACAACAAAAGTCATTGCCGTTAGCGACGGCTTGAATGCGACGTCGGCCGTCGTCGGCCGTTGCTAAAAGGCGATGCAAAAACAGTCGGCAACAATAGATTTTGCGACGGCGTCGTCGCAGGTTTAGCAGCGGCTGGTGTCATGAAGTTGGACAAATGACAAATCCAGAGTGGTCATTCGGCTGTCGTTGACCGATGCTACACGAGGTAAAACTGGGTAAATACGCCGTAGTAAGCCGTCGATGGCCGACATAAGCCTGGACATGTAGGCCGTCGCCAGCCGTCGCAATCCTGGGTATTTTTTTCCTACAGCTTCTATTTGAGCCATCCAACCCCACAAATATCACCATATTTTTATCCATCTCAACTCCAACACATATAAATCCAATTTCGCAATTACAACCATTGCATATCATACATAAGAAGTATATAACACAAAAATCGATATCTACATCAATATTCCATCAAACAACGTCTATATTCCATCAAACAACACAACCATACTTAAAAATGCTTATGTCCATCAAAAAAACATCCACAAATCCTTCAAACAGCACAACCATACCGACAAATGCTCACGTCCATCAAACAAAACCATCAAGTACCACAATCGTCAAACAAGTATCAAATCCATCAACACATGTCAAATAAATACAAAAAAATATGAACAAAATCCATCAAACACCACAGTCATACCTACTCATCATCATCTCCCGACACATCCACCTCAGGCATTCTCCCATGCTCTACTAAATATGCTGCAATCCGCTCGTCTAGCAGTCACGCTAGTCCTTCGTTTATCCTCCAATCATTGAACTCTGTCATCTGCCGTTTCGGTTGAGCTATCTCTTCCTTCATCTAGAATCTTCTATAAGCCGTCTGGGTCATTATCGTCTATAAACTAGTTAATAGTGAGTTATAGTTTATGCTCAACATTTAATAAAATGTGTATATATTAGTTAATGAACCAGTTTAACTCCTGATTTCCGTAACTCTAAGGCCTATTTCGCGAAGAAGGTCAATCAGAGCATCGCATACACGGTTCGACTCCTTCAAGGTCAACTCACGGCCAGTGAACTACGCCACTCGAGCTTGCTTCGCTTCATACCTTTCCTGTGATGATGTACAGAAGTTTGCTGTAATAAATATTCAATTCAAAACTTATGAAATGTGAAGTAAAAATAATTAAGCATGTTTACCATTACGGATTGACATTTATTGTTCGTCCAAACATATGAAACTTTGCCATCATTATCTATCTGCTCAACGTCATGCATGTGTGTGAAGACCTCTGCCGTTGTGGGCTTGCGATTATACTTCTTATACTAAAATTATATACATGAATAAGCAATATTACCAATATGATTAAATATCAATGATTTATTTATAATCATAATTTATAAATTTACCAATTCCTTCCCATGTTGTTTGAAGGATTTAGAGCCACCATAATGTACAACAGGATTTTTGTTCCTGTTTGCACGGTTCTACGATGATATTTCCTATAAATTTAAATATATTATTAACTAAATTAATGCAACTAATATACGAAATTTAAACAAATTATAATAATAACATAAAATAAAATAACTTACTTTAGTTTCAGGAGTATCGTAACTAGAGAAATTCAGCCCAAACATCAGCACTCATCCATGCGAGTTTTTTATTCGCGTTCTTTGCCTTTGAGAGAATGTCCCTATAATGTTTCCTTATCATTTGGTTCCACTGTTTCATAAAAACATCCATATCTTCTGAATCAACACGTACCGCAACCTACATATTGAAATTAATTCGAATTATATATATTATATTATTTTCGAATGAATTATAATTTTATACTTACCATCAAGTCGGCCCATCTAGCAATCATAACAAAGAAGTGGAAATTCACTAATAGTCATACCATCAAGTCATCCATGCAATAAAGACAAGCTAGACGATCAGCCGTACTCCAACTTGAAAACATTGCATACACTGAAAAATCACTAATAGTTCATAACAAAGAAGCGAACATACGAAAATTCTTTTTTTTTTTGAAATGTCGTATGTTTCAACTCCTTCGTGCCATAATGTTTTCAACTCTTCAATCAATGGTTGTAAATAAACATCGATTCCTTATGTCGGATCATCATGGTCAAGGACGACAATAGTGGAAAACATGTATGGAGTTTTCACACACATCCACGGAAGTAAATTATAAGGAGTAACGATAATAGGCTAAGATAAATATTTACTACCAAACTGAAAGAATGGTGAAAACTCATCCGTACATAAACCAAGTCAGACATTACAACTCTCTACAGCAAACACAGAATATGACTTATCGAAATGTTTATGTGCTTCTCCATCATATGGATGTGTCAAAGTTCCCTTTTTCCATGTTCTCACACTATGTCATCGCATATGACATGCCGTAGCTGAAGATACATATACCTTTGAAGTCTAGGAGTGATGGTAAATCATGCATTCTTTTGTATGGAACTATTTCATTCCTTTATTTTCTCTTGATTTGTATTTTTTCTCATTACATATTTTGCAGCTCCTAAGGTTAATGCCAATACAATATGCATTTTTATACATATATCTATCCTTTGGTACGACAGACTGAAAGTCGACGTAAGTGTTTTCACTATATAATGACTATCGCACATCAAATTATTGGATGGCATATGTCATTTTTTAGCTTATACAATGCTGTAAATCCAGTTTCTATAAAGTTGAATTTTGATTTCATAGTGATGTATTTAACGGTTACTGATAATTCAGTTCCGCTTTTACAACCATCCCACAACGGCCTCTTAGCATCATGCAATAAATAAAAAATTATTCTCGCCCCCACATTTTGTTCTTCTTCGATATTTACGTTTTCATCGTCAACTTGAATGGTAGGGAACATTGATGGCGCTGCATCTTCCACCATATCTTCTATTGGATTCACCATAACATAATCATTCTTTGACTCTACAATATTAGATGTAGATGCAAAAAGTTCTCCATGATGATCCTACAAATAATAATTTGGCACAAAATTAGATTTACACAAATGTAGTTTAACTACATCTGGTTTCCAATGCTTCAAATGTTGGCACTTACTACATGGGCAACGAAGTTCTTCGTTATTTCGATTATTAGATGTAGCGATCTAATAAATTCGTGTACACCATTGTCGAAATGTTCCTTCATCGAACCTTTCATACCAGTTCTGACTTCATACATCTAAGTATGATTAAGAAAATAATCGAACACTATTTCTAATTTACAAATATATGCTAGTAATTTCGACACCGTCTAAATTCTGTCTAAAACAAAATTAAAGCATTTTAGGACTAAAGACTTCATACATCACACTTCTATCTAATTTCGACAGCACTTCACTTTACTTCTCTTCTGTGCATAACTTTGCATTCAAGGGATATATTGTTGTTGTTATGTAACGGCCCAAAATTTTCGACCTCGAAAATCGACACTAATACGTTCACTGTATAGAGTGCCGAACAATTGAGTGCGAAAGTCCCAGACTGTTAGGGTTAAGAAGAAAAAGAGGTAGAAGAAGAAACCGAAAACAAAGGCATAGAATCTCACAATCGCAGCGGAACAAAATATAATATACAAATAACAACATTTTATACAAGAAAAGCTGTAACTGTTTATATACACACAACATGTAACGACCCGCAAATCCGTACCCCTTGAGTCAACACTATTCTACATCAATTAACTCAAGTGGAACAGAAAAACGAACCATTAGGGTTAAAGAAGAAGAGATATGAGAAGAAGGAACTAAACAATATCAGAATATCACAGTCGCAGCGGAATAAACTATAATAGTAAATAATAAATCTTTACACAAAATGAAACTATATCTGTTTTATACATCATATCATCAGAGTATCTCATACAACAATATTACCAATCAGACATTACCATACAATCATAGCAGCGTATATATATATATATAAATATGGATAATACGTCTCGGACTCCAGCTCCTCTCCTGCTCCATAGCATCCTGTCCTGAACATATAATACTCGGTCTGACTCGAGCATTATAATGAAATAACACCCGAGTCAGTCTGGAATACCAGCTGATAATAATGCATCCAAATTGATTATTATAGTTTCAAAAATCCTTTTGAAAACAAAAGCATCTCGTAAGACTACGCCACCAATAAACATGTCGGGTTTTTACCTTACGATAGCTAAAACACTTTTTATAGAAATCCTCTGATATTATAATAGGGTCTATATACAATTACTTATAAAATAGCCAAAATTGTTACATTATTAAATTCCAGCTACTAGCCACAGAGTGGGTAATACAAACAAAACTCGTACAAGGCTCGTAGGGAGAATGGATTTCCAACAATGACTAGGCACTGGGGTACCACCTGTCACAGTACGTGGTCTAGATCACAGTACCGAGGAGTACTCCCACTCCCCTGCAACACAAGGCCGGACCCATCTCTTACTGGACAGTTTCGAATAAGACCACCCCGCGGTTGGGATCAGCAACCGCCCACTAAGCCGAAATAAAATGGGACATCTAGACAGGGATGACCTTACTCTCAAGTGGGGGCTACCCACGAAGCCTTGCTGCATATCCCCTGATTCTCAGTCATTCCCATTTGATGAGGCTTGAGGCTAAGCGTTACCTTTAGAACGTTTCACTTAGAATTCCCATCGCCCACCTGACGATGTTCCGAAAGCATTCATCCATATAAGTCCGTCCCGGGTTCAAACCGAACCGAAGGCACTACTCCTACTACATCCATTTTGGAAATATCCTCAGGATTAGTAGCGACTAGCCCTTGCACTTCACTGCTCCATCTTCGACTCCGAACACGTTTTTTCACGAAACGTACAAACCGGATCGAAGTGGTTTTTGAGAAATAAATCTCGATCCCCGTCTCTTCGAAACGATCAGCGCATTTATCCAATATTGATAGTCGGTGATTTAACTATCAATTAATATTCACAAACATCCATCACACAATAAATAATTCCCAATTATTTATTTCCTCAAATATCTTTAAAAGATATATTTCCAAATTTTCAAAACTCATTTGAAAACAATTTCCCAAAGTTCTTCCTTTACAAGGTAAATCCTTTACCATTTAATCCCATTGGAAATAACCAAGTTCAAAACATTTAGATTTAAAATAGTTAAAACATCTTATACAGAAATACTTTAAAATATGTAAATTTACTTCTGGTTATTTACTCAAAATATAAATTTGAAATATTGTGAAGTAAAACTATTTATTAAGACATAAACTTGATTTTACATAAAGGTTTAGTTAAATTAAATTTAAAAGTAGATTTTAAAAGGATTAATAATAATTTCAAATAACTTTATTCAAAACTAGGCTTTAAATAAATCCATTTGTAAAAAGAATTTCTAATGTATTCGTAAATAATTACTATTGCAAATTTACTAATTAGTTACTTAAAAATAATAATTTCAAAAATACTCTTTTAATCAAGTTTAAACTTTAACTTGTTCTTAAATAAAATCTGTTAAAACAAAAACTTGATTTCCCAGGGAAAACACACTTCCATTCAAACACCCCAAAGAACTTTTCTTATAAATCCCGTCCAATCCATTTTAACCCAAAATTTATGTTTAAATAACGTAAATTTCCTTTCCATGCTTAAAAATAAACTCCTTTTGAAGTTTAACACCTTTTCCATTCCCGAAAATTTACTTCCAAAATATAGGTTTAGAATATTTTTAAATAAACTTTTATAGATTTATTTATTTAAATCACGCTTAAGAAATCACTTAAATGAATACCTACTTAAATTCCAATGGGTTAAAATAGTATTTCAAAATATTTTATATACATTTAAACTGCTAACTTATATTTTGGAAAGCTTCATTGAAAACATATTAAATTCCCAGGCAAACGCTATTCATTATCAAATAAATAACCCATCATTATTTTTAACAATTTATAACTCCTTATAGGATTTCTCACCAGAAATTCATACTTCCACATTTATCAACTGATAAATTTTCCACTTTATTTATATTTCCAAATTTAAAATTTTTCAATCTTCATCCAAACCAGATTCCAAATTTTATTCCTTTAAATTCTTTATTCAACAATTCATTTTATTTCCTTTAAAACCCAATTCATTTTATTCATTTTTAATATTCTAGGTTTTATTCATCAAATTATCTCATTAAATAACTGAATTCAAAAATTTAGCTATCTCAGAATATAAACAAGATACATAATAATTTCTACATTGTGAGGAATCCAGTTGGATCCCTCCAACCTGTTTTTCCCTGCATCGACAAATATTAGCACAACAATTATATATATCAATCCAGACTGATAACAACATTTATATTCAACCAATCGCACATATATTTAAATATTAACTATTTAAATTAGCTAGCATCCAGATGTGAGTGAGTTAAACTCACCTTGAGTTTCGGCGAGCGTTCGAAATTTAAATTAAACCGAACGACGTTCGATTTAACTCAAATTTTTACTTGCCCGGAATGATTCCAGAACTGCAACATTGCGTAGTACTCGTCGCTGTGATCCCGGCGTCGTGAATTTTGTCAAAATCTGATCAGGTATGCAAAAGATATGGTTATTTAAAGTTTGAATCTATAATTAAACAAATTCCTTTTAAATTTTAATTATTATTATCAAACTTTAGATCTGACAGTTAATCAAAAAACAAGGCCGAAGCCATCTTCCTCACGCAAACGCAACTCTAGGAAGAACGAAACTCAACATCGGCCAATTAGGGTTCCAAACCGCTCCCAAATCGCTCGCTGATAGATCGATCAGAAGTCACCACGCCGTAGCTCATTACTTACTCCGCTCTCGGCCCAAAGATGGCTAAACTCGGTTCCCTATAGATCTCGAAAAACGAGGTCGACTCGGTGACGAACGGCACCTCCTAGAGCCTCCTCTGGTCGACTAAAACTCATCTCCACCGTACGAATCGAAGATCCAGACGCGCTCTACCATTTTCTATTAGGAGCCTCGACCTAAAAACGCCCGGATGAAGAGGATTAGAAGGAGGAAGCTCGTGTGATTTCGGCCATTGGTGGTATGAAGACGGCGGCTCTGAATATAACTAGGGTTTTGTAAATATAAGTGTGTATATATAAAATTATTTAATATTATTTTAGTTTCGTTTCCAAACATTTTACCACTTATGCAAACGAACTCCAAATCTCACGTACCAACAGACGATCCTAGGGTTTTTCCGGGTTCCGGACACAATGGAATAGGTTTCGTAGGCTAATTCGGTCATACGCACGAGTTACGGAATTAAACGATCAATTTAAAATTAAATCGGTTAAATCGATTTCGATGCGTTTCGAGCTGCCACGGTCAAACGACAACTCTGATTGCTACGAAAATTGAAATTCGATAATAACTAACTATTACAGATCCAATGGAAATAGTTTCGTCGAATTTCGAGACTGTGCCCCGGAAGGCTATTTTAACTCGTCTATTAAATCGAGCGATTTTCAAAATTGTCGAAAACGCTTAAAGTTTCACTTTTAAAATTTTAATAACTTAACAATAAATTACATAAATTTATAACCACATTAAAAATCATCCTGGCTCATTCCAGACCAAAATCTGATTAAATTGCATTTTAATAATATTAAATTCTCTTATTAAATTAATATAAAACCCCAAATAATAACTTATTAACTTTAAAATTCATCTAAAACTTCAACCGTAGTATTTAAATCCAAATGGACTAAAAATAAATTTTAGAACTCATTTCCATATCTATTTACCCCCATATTCACAATTTATCCCGATTCAATATTAAATTATTACTATTTAAATTCCAGTGGGATTACCATATTTGAAATTATACATAATTTATTAATTCTACCCAATTCTTTTTATTTTAAAACCAATTCAAAATCTACATTGAACATTTAAAATGAATTAAATGTTCAAAATTAAATGTCCAAAATCCGGGATGTTACACAACATATTATAGTACAATAAATCTGGATAGTTGTAACAACTTCTCCATGAATACTATCAATATAGCCTCTAATACACAGCAGAATATAATCAATACGTCTCTGTTATCTAGCTCGTCTCCTACGCTCCAGAATGTCATAACCTGAAAAATCTATAATACTAGATCTGACCCGAGCATTACAATAAAGTAACACCCGTGTCAGGTTGGAAACCAGCGTGAGTATACCCATTTAATATGAAATACTTAAGTTATAAAGCTTCTTTGAAAACCCAGGTAACTCGTTCATCGCTACGAGTTTTATCTTGCTATAACCAAACACTTATTTCACAAAATAATATCTAAGTACCGTACTTAGTTTAGTGGCCAAGTTTACTTAATTTATTCCATCCAGCCTATTTGATTCTATAATAAAATCTATAAGGAATTATAGTAGTTACCAATCAAGGTGGTCCCGAATATCGCGAATATCCAACCCCGATTTCTTCGAACGCCATCCTTTAAGCCAAGTTGTCTAAGTAAAAATAATTCAATTTAAATTTCAAAATGTCATATTCACACAGAAATTCCATCACAGATATCTATTTAAATAAACGACTCACATTTATCAATAGTTCAATCCAGGGTATCTCATATCACAAAATATCATGAATTAACATACTAAAGATATTAAAGCAATCCAAAGCATTCAATCCAATTTAATCATTCATATGCTAGATTAACTAGTCACGCAATCATCTAACTAAATAAATTAATTACTTATAAATCAAGCTTAATTGTCATTAACTAATTAAAAGCCATTTATTTTAATTAAATATTTGGAATTAGTTAATTATTGAAATGTATAAGTAACTTAAGGTTTTTAATTAATTAATCCTTCAAACAATTTATTTTACTTAAATGTACTTTAGGAATTAATCAGGCAATTAACAAATATGTGTAGTTATCTTAATCTTAACTAATATAAGCTTAAATCATTTTATTTGCATCGTTTATTAACCTAAGTTTAGGGTTAATTTAAAACTTTAAATTACTTATTATTTCCAGAAGTTTAAGTTAAAAAAACATTGGACTTAAAAATAATTGGTTAAAACTTCTTTTGAAAACTTTGTTTGTTTTCTTTTTCCTTTAAAACTTTGTTAATATTTTTTTTTTAAATGAAGAAACCTATTAAGTAAATTGACATTTGTGAGCTTGATGTTTTGGTATTTAACATGTCTCCTTTTCTAGCTTACATACAAATCTCATTACCTAAGCATATATATATATATATATATATATATTCTTGTCTCCAAACCTTACAAATGTCCATATGTATATTATTATTTTATATTTTCCTTTTTATTTATTCATTTATTTTAACCATGGATAACTTAAATTTTTTTGCTTAATATTATATAACCTTCTCTTTACTTGTTCTTATTTTTATCTCTAAACATATTTTCTTAATATTTTAAGCTTAAGTTATTAATACTTCAATTAATAACCACATATATATATATATACACACTTATATCTTGTGTTTTAAAATGTAGAGTTTAAATTTAAATCACTTTTTAGAGATTTACTTTGAATTTCCAAATCATAGTTTCTTTCCACAATCTATATATGTACATATGAATAAATAGTAAATAACTAGCATATTTTATTTCTCATGGCATAAATATACATATATATACACATACTTATATACTTGTATATGTATACACTTATATATACTTCCTACAAAGTTCATCATACCCAATGTTATAACTTAAGTTTGTATATAATGCTTAAACCAGTTTATATTCATATCCATATATTTTTAATTACCAGAATTTTATTTGTTCGACTTATAAATCAGTATTCCTAATGATTTAATCCAGTTAATTACCAATTAATGACCGTTAAAAATCCAGGTCGTCGCATTCCTCCCCCCTTTATAACTTTTCGTCCTCGAAAAGGAATGAAGCGAGAATTTTATTTAATGCTTTATTTTAGTTAAATTATTCTTTAGACATTCATAGCTCTTTACTCTTTTTATTCTAAAGTTTTAAAACACTTTAAAATCTACATAATATTACCAAAATAGCTTTACTTTTTATAACCCTATGTCTCAACAAGTCCATCCTTATTCTTACAGAAATTCAGTCATATGTTGATCAGGCGTAGGACTGAAAATCTATAAATACTTAGTAGACCCGTTTTCAACACTTAGTGAAAATACTTAAAAAATATTTTTATGAGAATGTAGAAAATGCTCTGTAAATCATCACCCACTCCATGGATCGCAGTTAGCCCGATGATTAGGTCGCCATCTCGGCAGACCATAGAAAATCGTAGGCATCCGCACCCCTTGATTCCACCAGGGAACCGCCATAGATCGCAGCTACACCTAGGGTTACATTGCCATCACAGCAAAAACCATGTAACTGTAGGCATCAGCGCCTTCGAATTTCGCTGCCAAATGAAACTTCACCACATAGATCGTAGACTACATCAGTCGAGTCCCAATGTAGCCTGTAGGCACTCACTACCATACGACTTTCGCTATGTCCACATAGATTGCAATCTTCCAATGTACTCCCAGCGAAATCAAACGTAGACTTTAGGCAATCATTTCCCTTCGACTTACGCCATGGAAACGCAGTAGATCGCAGTTACACCGAGTTACACTACCATCACAACATAACCCCAATATCTCTGTAGGCATTAGCACCCTCGACTTACGCTGCCCCAATCACAATCCATAGGGACTACGGTTTAGTCCGGACCTCCTCTGGGATTAAAATTTGGAACCCCCCTTAGGGCTCAAGGCAGAACCACCCGGTGGATCTCCTACTACAAGTCTCAACTCTAAATGGGAGCGCCTTTTTCCCCATAGCATTCTCAAAACATTTTATACTATACATATATAGTATCTTCCAAATCATACTCTTTATATGTATCACATATAAATCCATTTTCACTAAATCGATATCTTAAAATCGATAATTCTCAAACTTGGCTTTCCAAATTCCCAAAATTGATTTTTCCCAAAAGCCTTTCAAAATCAGTGGGTTTCAAAAACTTTTCCCAGTTCCATCCTCATAAAATTATATATATAAGTTTATTCCTTCAACTTAAAAAAAATCTTTGGATCACTTCATACTTATATAAATTCCTTTTAATACTTCAAATATTTTTCAAAGATCTTTTCTTCTGGTTATAGATTCGACATGGGTAGATTAACATATATTACAAATATATATATAACTTATTTATGCCAAATCAACATTCAAGTTCGATTTCCCTTACAGAGTCATTTGCAACATTACTCACTTCTTATAAAGTGAGTTTCAGTTATAGTGTTATTCACTTCTATTTTACAAACATATATTTCTCAAAATATACTCTTCTATATCAAAATCATCTTTTCTTCAATACCTGATTTCTCTTTCACTTCACAATTGCTTCAATTTCCATTTGGGTTATTACTTTAATTCTTATCACAATTGGTGTTTAAATCCGAACAGTTTCTACTCTGACCAGGTTGAATTTAGAAAATAGCTTGAAAAGTTTAAAATAGTTAAGTATTGTAAAATAGCAATTAGTTGTAAAATAGTTGTAAATAGTTAAGTGGTTATAAAATAGTTATTAGTTGTAAAATAGGTAAATAGTTGTAGAATAGTTAGATAGTTGCAAAATAGTTGTAAAATGGTTGTAAAATGGTTGAATAGTAAGTATAAGATAGTTTGGGTATTAAAGGAAGGGTTTGTATAGTAAATAGCTTGGGAAAATAGATTTAAGACAGTTTATATTAGAATAGTTTAATGGGAAATAGTTCAGATTCATACTGGTTCAATCTCCCGATCTCCATCTCAATTTATTTTTTCAATTTAAATCTCTAATTTCATTTAAATTGACTCAATTTCAATTTAATTTGAATTATCTTCAATCCCTATTCTAATACAAATCAATTCCCATTTGAATTTAAATTTATTCTACTTCGATTACAATTCCAATTTATTCATTTCAATTCCACCTTTGAATTAATTCCAACTCCATTCTTAAATTTTAAGCCATCTCAATTTATATAAATTCGAGTTCAATTTCTTTCAGAATGCCAATTTAATTACTTAGATCAAATTAACGCCTAACCCTTTTATTCTCAACCCAAGTCTTTAACAGTTTAATTCTGAGTCCAAATTTACAAATTAATTTACTTCTGCTAAACTTACTTCAAGGTTAAAGTGAGGGTACAAATCTTTTTAAACAAATAAATTTTAGGGATCCAATTTATTTCTCAATTTTAACATCAAATTTTTGAAATCCAATTCTTACACAATTTTAGTTGACAAGTTCATTTTTAACATTTAAATCTTAAGTTCAAAGTGATGCCATTTCCATAATTTCAATTTTATTTCTAAAAATCAAAATCATTTAAATAATTTCAAATTAAAGTTTTATTTCCATTTAATTTCAACAATGGATGTATATCATTTCAACCCACTTCTAATTTATTCAAAATAATACAATTCACAGTTTCATAGATTATTAATAACAATAGGATGATAGCAGGACATGTCAAAGTAAATAAGCATCCAAATTATCTAAGCACCAATCAATAGCATCCATCACACATTTCTAGAATTTGAAACCTGCTTGAGACCGTACATACCTCCCTGAGTTAAATCTTCAAATTTCACCTAGAAATTTTCAATTCAGATTGTTCGTTCTAAACTTATTTAACTTCCCTAAGTTAATTATCAATTTCATCTTGAAATCTCCCATTTTAGATTATAAGTCCACGACTTATTTAACTTGTCCAGAGTTAAATTCCAATTTATTAATCAATTTAGACTTCTCAATTTAAATTTTCATTTCAAATTTAAATTTTCTTATTAACATTCCTTCCACTTATAAGTTTAAAAACTTATTTCTCTTTGGGTTTTTACATCTCATTCTCAAGGGAATTAGAATTCAACACTTAGTATTTATTTCAAATCAACTTTGATATTATGTATATCCTACGTGTATATATATATACACATATTTATTTCTTTTGCACACCAATTCATACTTTCAATTTTAAACCATTCTTGGTTTTTAATTCAAAACAAATTCCCTTAAAAAAATTAAACAACTCTTGTTTTAAAACAAGATTCCTACATTCAAAAATATTCTGAATAATATTATTTATTATATCTTTTAACACTTTGAAACAATTTTAAATTTCCTGGACATAGATTTTAAACCTTCGCAATTTAAATCCTTTTCAATTTATAAGTCATACTTATCTAAATTGTTACTTTCTTAAAACATTTCATTTTACTTTACCATTGTTTATTTAGAAAAATAAACATCCCTTTATTAAGATACAATACCCAATTTATGGTCTAAATACACTATTTATTCCATCATGATTTATTGGAAAATAAAATCAGGGTAACTTACTTTGTTTTGAAAACACTTCTGTAAATTTTCAGAGTTTCAAATTCAGGTTTGAATCCATTTAGCTCAACTTATTTGCATAGTTAATCCTTACCCAAATTTCTATTCGGTTGTATATATATTACTACTTAATCTTATTATTATATTTAATTTCAATAATCAACAACCAATTATCTTAATATATTATAATAATTAGAAATATTATTGCTTTATATACCAAAATATAGGCTTATATACAAACCATTTTTAAAACTGTTTTTAAAATCATTATATAAGAAAATAACAAGTACGCTCACATATAATACGCTCAACTCATTCTAGGGTACTACTAACTCTATCCCTAATGAGTAACCTTCATCAGAGCCAAGATTCTCGCTTAACCTTCAGCTCTGATACTAAATGTAGCGGCCTAAAATTTTCGACGTCGAAAATTCGACATAAATACGTTCACTGTATAAAGTGCCGAGCATTTGAGTGCCGAAAGTCCCAGACTGTTAGGGTTAAGAAGAAAAAGAGGTAGAAGAAGAAATAAAAAACAAAAGCACAGAATCTCACAGTCGCAGCGAAACAAAATATAACATACAAATAACAGTATTTTATACAAGAAAAGCTGTAACTGTTTATATACACACAGTATATCAGAGTACAATAAATCTGGACAGTTGTAACAACTTGTCCCTGAATACTAGCACTACAGCCTCTAATACATAGCGGAATATAGTCAATATGTCTATGTTATCCAGCTCGTCTCTTGAGCTTCAGAACGTCCTAACCTGAAAAATCTGTAATACTCAGTCTGACCCGAGCATTACAATAAAGTAACACCCGAGTCAGGCTAGAAACCAGCGTGAGTAAATCCATTTAATATGAAATACTTAAGTTATAAAGCTTCTTTGAAAACCCAGGTAACTCGTTCATCACTACGAGTTTTATCTTGCTATAGCCAAACATTTATTTCACAAGTCTAAGTACCGTTACTTAGTTTAAATGACCAAGTTTACTTAATTTATTCCATTCCACCCTATTTGATTCTATAATCAAATCTATAAAGAATTATAGTAGTTACTAATCGAGGTGGTTCCGGATATCGTGGATATCCGACCCCGATCTCTTTGAATCCAACGCCATCCTTTAAGCCAAGTTGTTTAAGTAATAACAATTCAATTTAAATTTCAGAATGTCATATTCGCACAGAAATTCCATCACGGATATCTATTTAAATAAATGACTCACATTTATCAACAGTTCAATCCAGAGTATCTCATATCACAGAATATGACGAATTATAGAGATATTAAAGCAATCCAAAGCATTCAATCCAATTTAATCATTCATAGGCTAGATTAACTAGTCACACAATCATCTAACAAAATAAATTAATTACTCATAAATTTTGCTTAATTGTCATTAACTAATTACAAGCCATTTATTTTAATTAAATATTTGGAATTAGTTAATTATTAAAATTTATAAGTAACTTAAGGTTTTCAATTAATTAATCCTTCAAACAATTTATTTTACTTAAATGAACTTTAGGAATTAATTAAGTAATTAACAAATATGTGTAATTATCTTAAGCTTAACCAATTTGAGCTTGAATCATTTTATTTGCATCGTTTATTAACCTATGTTTAGGGTTAAAATTAAAACTATAAATAACTTATTATTTCCAGAAGTTTAAGTTAAAAAAAATTGGACTTAAAAATAATTAGTTAAAACTTCTTTCGAAAACCTTGTTTGTTTTATTTTTCCTTTAAAACTTTGTTAATATTCTTTTTAAATGAAGAAGCCTATTAAAGAAATTGACATTTGTGAGCTTGATGTATAGGTAATTAATATGTCTCCTTTTCTAGCTTACATACAAATCTCATTACCTAAGAGTGTGTGTGTGTGTGTGTGTGTGTATTCTCGTCTCCAAGCCTTACAAATGTCCATATGTATATTATTATTTTATATTTTCCTTTTTATTTATTCATTTATTTTAACCATGGATAACTTAAATGTTTTCGCTTAATATTATATAACCTTCTCTTTACTTGTTCGTATTTTTATCTCTAAACATATATTCTAATTATTTTAAGCTTAAGTTGTTAATACTTCAATTAATAACTACATATATATACATATCTTGTGTTTTAAAATATAGAGTTTAAATTTAAATCATTTTTTGGAGATTTACTTTGAATTTCCAAATCATAGTTTCTTTCCACAATCTATATTTGTACATATGAATAAATAGTAAATAGCTAGCATATTTTATTTATCATGGCATAAATATACATACATACACATACATATATGTGTGTGTGTACACTTATATACTTGTATATGTATACACTTATATATATATATATACATATATACATATATATATATATATATATATATATCCTACAAAGTTCATCATACCCAAAATGTTATAACTTAAGTTCGTATGTAGTGTTTAAACCAATTTATATTTATATCCAGATATTATTAATTATCGGAATTTTATTTGTTCGACTTATAAATCAGTATTTCTGATGATTTAATCCAATTAATTACCAATTAACGACCGTTAAAAATCCGGGTCGTCACATGTTATATTCTTTAAAATAAATTAAAGCCTTTCGGGACTAAAGACTTTAATTTGTTGTTGTTGTATTTGTTAAAATAATACTTAACGCTTATTTTCAAACTGAAATTTATTATTTCTTAATTTATATTTCAGTTCATTTCATTTCTCAATTTTATAATTCATTCAACTATATAAATATTTTATTAACTAAATTTGAAATTTTAAAACATATTATACACTTATTTTTGCGTAAACTAAAAAAAATTATTCTAAAGTATAACAAACATTCGCGCAAACTTTAAAATATTATATTCATTTCAAAATCCATTTTAGTACAATATCCGTTTCAAAAAAATTTATTATTTAAAATTAAAATTTATTATTTCTTTATTTATTATTTCACTTCGCTTCATTTCTTAATTTTTATAATTCATTCAACTATTTATATATTTTGTTATCTAAATTTGAAATTTAAATACATATTTACAATTCATTTACCTGTTTAAATTTTGAACCGATTTTGTAAACTAAAATTTAAAGTTTGCACTAATTTAAATCAATAATTATACACTAATTTTTGCACTTATTTTAATCAATAATCACTACAAGAACACAGGACTATTCCGACGGCAAATAGCCATCGGCGGCCGTCGGGAGCCGATGGTGTAGACGTCAGAAAGCGTACATGGTTTTTGTCAACTTTCGACGAAGGCGACTATAATCTTTCGAAGGCATTTCGGCGACTTCTAACGGAAAATTGTGATGGCCTTCAACGATCAACGAGGTACATGTAGATCCACTCGTAACCAATAATCCATCGGTAGCCGTCGGAAGATTGTGTCCCGTAAGCTGTCGGTATCCGTCGGAAATCTGGGTTTATATTTTTTATTTCTATGCCTATTCGACTTCCATCAAATCTACACATATATCTCGACTCCATTCCACACACATAATTCAATATATATATATATGTGTGTGTGTGTGTGTGTGTGTGTGTGTGTGTGTAACAACCAACATCACATATTATACCAACAATATTATTAACCATAATCTCCAATATATACAAAATCATAAACCCCAATATATACAATGTCAAGATCATAAACTTCAACATATACAAAATCAACCATCCAACATCCTCAAACATCCAACCAAACACTGGCCAATTAACGTCAAACATCAAACAACTCCATAAAATGTAGCAAATCAATACAACACATCCAATCTCTCATCAAGTGTACCAAACATACCAAAACAAATCATACTCACCAACTCCAAGTAAACATATACAACATCCAAGCACAAATACAGAAAAGCGTACCTATCAAGAGTCGTCCTCGCCTCCTGTAGCACCAAACGACGAAGGAAATGAACAGTGTTAGTGCACGTCCTCCACCAAGCACTGATTCAACCGCTCCATCTGTATAGCGCGAAGGCGGTCCTGCTCCTACAGCTGCTCGACCATGGCTCTCAGCTGATTTATCTCGGCTTTGTCCTGCTCTTTTTGGTACACTTGTTGAGATGCTCTAATCTGCGAATAGAAAAAACCGTTATAGAACTTTTCGGCGACTTTTATAACAATTGTGTAACTTTTATAAGATAGTTTATTTTTATAAATCACCGCTTGGTTTCTATAACCAACACGCCGAATTCGCTGCGTCGGATCCATGATGGAGTCAAAATTAGCGTCTTCCTCTTTGCCAAAAAAGTACAGTTGAAATTAACACAACATTATTTTAATTCTTCAAAGCTAATTACTTAAACTAATCAATATTAATAACTTAAAATTCAAAATATGCATACATAAGTAGCCGTCGCCTTATCCTCATCTTCCCATGCATATGTAAGGTTGCCAGCTTTATCTGTTTGCTTTATGGCATGGGTATGAGCAAATACTTCCATGTATGAGACCGAACGTTGACGCACTCTTTCGTACAATAAATAATGTATATATTACTGTTTATATTAACTGTTTATTAATAACTTATAACCTAAATAATATAAATGTAGTAACTGTTTATAATCGTAATTAATAAATTTACCAAATCCTCACGATGATGTTGGAATGACTTGGAACCACCACGATGTGTTACTGGTTCTTATTTCTATTCACAGAGTTCCTCTCTAACTCTGCCTATAAATTCAAATAATTGAACAATATATTTAATAGTTGTAAAACAAAGTAATGAGATATATATATATATATATATATATATATATATATGATAGATTAATTACCTTGAACTCATTGTTGTTCCACCAGGCAACCCAAGCATCCCATACACTGACACTCATCTAGTTCGGTTGCTTCCCAGTTCTCCTAAGGCTCAACATCGTGTCTCGATAATTCTTCGCTATCTTAGAATTCCAGTGGCACTACATAAGGGAAATGTCCGCTTCCTGCAGATCTACGGAACCCTACATATTGAGAAAGTTAAATATAAGTTGTACATTTTTAAGTAGTCAACAAATTGTAAAACGGTAATTTATAAATATGTAAGTTTAAACTCATCAAAAAGTCCTGCCAGATGCTCTTTCTGATCAGGTCAGAGATCTTACTCCATCGGGGCCAACAACTAGTCATCCTACTCATATATGCCTGCTTGGAAATACTAAGAACCATTCCCAATAGCTCTAGCTCAATTCCTCTGTGTTAAATTTGAAATATACCTTTAGACTATCATATATATTGTACACAAAATATTTCTAATGCCATGCTACTAATTTTAATACTTACGATCCATTGTCTTTGGGTTGCAAATACACTACTGGTCGTGCAGCTGGCTGTGATGGGCCACTATCATCATCTTTATTCCCTATTCGAGAAGAAGAGGGGGAACTGGAGTAGGAAGAGTTACGCCTTTGGAAAAAAGACATAATACCTGTCACGTACATATTAATTTGTTATGTCATAACATATAATTCATAATAATTAAGAGAGAAGATATCATAATTGATGAGAAAAATGTAACATGAATAATTACACAAATTACCTTATATTAAATTGTATATTAGCAGTCAGTCCTTGTCGTTTTCTGATTCGGACTCGGTTTCATACTCTATATCGTTTTTCTCTTTAGTTTCAACTACTAATACATTTGATTCATCATTTAGAGGTCTAAAATCCATGTGATCGTCCATTATTGTTATTTTAATATTTTCCTCGATATCTGCTTATAAGCTTGTTCGTTTGGACTATTCTTTCCATCAAACATAAATCTTGCCTTCGTTTTAAAAACTGCCAACCAGTCTGCTTTATCTCGTTTTAGAGATGGATAAGGGGTATAATAAACTTATATGACTTGTTTGGCTAGTACAAAAGGATCGCTCTTTTGATAACGCGAGGTATGCTTTATTTCTATAAGATTATAATTTGGATGAACGATAACTCCAGAATCTGGAACATTGCTGAATCAGTTGCATCTAAATAAAAAAAAACTTTCTCTGTGGGTCTAGTGAAATATGTAAACTGTAAAACTTGGGTTAACACACCATAAAAATCATTTATATAATCATTTGGATCATCATTTCCTTTAACAAATATACCAGTATTGTTAGTTAATTTTTCAGCACTATATTCTTTGGTGTTGAATTTATATCCATTAAAGAAGAATTTGGATATGTCTTAATTATTCTTTTTGATCCCATCGCTAGATGTTTTAATTCTTCGTCGACCATACAATTTGTCGAATCATAAACGTAGTTCGAAAACCAAGTAGCCAAATCTTTGCTTATATCGCCGCTTGAATGTTGTGATTCATAGACATTGCAAACATTGATAATATATTGCACTATATTTAATGTACACGTATAGTATTAAATTAAATAAATATATCCAGACTTGTAATTTAATATTACCTAATAAATGGTGCAACTTTAGTACAATTAAGAATAATGTATATGTGTGTTACATGATAATCTCTATCGTCTAATCATACTTTCACACATTTTCTAACAGGTCGGCCATGTTGTCTAAAAATAGATAACATTACCTTAGAAGAACAATCTTGTTCAACAGCTTCATCATTATGCATAACACTTTCAAATGATAAGTTCACATGATCACTGAAATAATGAGAGAAAAAAACCAAGCTGGGTGTATTAACGTACCTTCTTTCTATGTTCTCACATTGTGTCATCTCATATGATGCGCTGTTACAGATGATGCATATAACCTTTGAAGTCTAAGAGTGATAGGTAAGTAATGCATACGCTTGTATGAAACTTCTTGTCCCTTTTTTTCTTGGTTTGTATCTTTTCCAGTTACATATTCTGCAATTCCTAATATTGACGTCTTCTTTCCAAAACAACATGCAACCATTTAAACAAGTATCTATTTATTGATACGGCAAACAGAAAGCAGACGTAAGGTTTTTTTACTTCATAATGGTTTTCGCACATCAAATTATCGGGTGGCATATGCCGTTTAGCAGCTTGTACAACATCTATAAATCCAGCTTTTGTGAGGTTGTATTTCTTCATCGCAATGTACTCTGCAGTTACTGATAATTGAGTGCCGCTTGTACAGCCATTCCATAAAGGTTTCTTAGCAGAATCCAATAAATCATATATATTTTTCGCTCCAACAATTGGTTCCTCTTCCATGTTAACATCATCATTATAAACTTTAACGGTGGAGAACATTGATCGTGAAGCATCATTAACCATATGTTCTATGAGATTCGTCGTACAAATTTCATCACCAACCTCCTCCTCTGACTGTTCTTGATTAGGTGCTATAATTTCTCCATGACGATCCTACACCAAATAATTTGGCATGAAACCGTATTGGCGAAAATAAACTCTAACCATATCCGGTATCAAATGCTTCAATAGTTTGCACATATTACATGGACAACGAATTTCTTCGTCGTTTCTATTATTACTTAAAGAAAATTCAATAAACACATGTACCCCATTACAAAAACGTTCACTTATTGGGCCTCCCATTTCCCTTCGTCGTTTATACATCCAGCTCCGATCGGTAAAAATAATTGACCATTTTTCCTACTTTAAAACCTATGATAGAAATTAAAACTAGTATTAATTATTTAATATTATGGATTGACATTTTATTTTTTAATTAAAAAGTATTTATTTACAATGTTATTGAATTTGCTAATTTGTGCCTTTTTGCGTCTTCTTGCACTTTTTTGCGCACGGAAATTGCTTTTGACCTTTTTGCGCTTCATTGCGCCTTGAATTGGTTTTGCGCCTTGAAATTAATATAATATTAAACTTTTAGCTTCTATATTATTTTTTCTTTGATGGTCGGTTATTCTACTTTCCATTACAAACACATTAGTAATTATATTTCATAAATCAATTCATTTTAAACGATTTTATAAAATTTCGACAGCACATCTCCCATATCCCCTATATCGTACACAAATGCGTATACACAAAAAACAAAAAGGAAGTGCTATCGAAATTTTGTGAACCGCTTAAAATGAAATGGTTTACGAAATGTATTACTTTATAATGTTTGTAACTCGTCCAATAAAGGGACAGATCTAAAAAATATTATATTAGATGAATATGATTGTCCGTTTTGTAATAAAAACGAATATTCATATAACGATCATATACAATACTTGTTGGACGAGCCCAAAAACTCTCTAAGGGATTTATAAAAACAAAACGCATCATGCACATCTAATTTGTTTATAGATTATCAATACTAGCATTATATATCAATATTATGCACGATTAGTTAATTATATAACATATATTAGCATTTATACAATAGTTATTTGCGTCAGTTTTCGATGGCCTGTAATGGCTATTGTATTTTAATTGCAGAAATGATATGAAGATGACGGGCCATCGCTAGCCGTCGGAAATTTCCGTCGGCGGCCATCGAAAGTGTGTTGTCGCTATGTACTATTATTCTTGTAGTGAATTATATACTAATTTTAAAACATATTTTACAATTCATTTAATTATCTAGCAGCGTATGGATCAATAATTATACACTAATTTTTGCGTAAATTATAACAAACATTGTTTAAACTATACTAAACATTCACGTAAACTTATCAATAAACATATTAATCTATAATTCTACACTAATTTTCAAATTTTAAATCAAAATTAATTTTTAATTACAAATTATACAATCAAACAACTAATTAATATTCCCAAATCAGCTAATACACTATTACCATCAACTAATATGCAATAATCATCAATTTCAAACCCATAATAAATCAATTTCAAAATTGGGCTTTAAATAATATTTCGATTAAGCTGAAATTGGAGAGGAAGGCGGCGGGCTCGACTGCTGGTGGCGGAGGCAAAAGCAAGGCGGCGGCGGTAGCTACAAAAAGGAGGCGCGATTGAGAAATGGCGGCGGCAGCAAAGCATGAGGCGACGAAGGCGGGCGTCGGCTTGGTGTGGGCAAGCGGCGGTTGTAGATAGGAGGCAACAATGGCGGCGGTAATGGGGAGGCGGGAGGCAGTGGCAACAAAGAAGGGGGAGGCAGATCGATCGTGGGAAATGATGAAAAAATTGAGGTTCGCAGGTTTTTACCTGGGTATGCAGATCTACGTCAACTAGCGTTGGCCACTTATTTTAGCCATCATCGGCCGACGCAAAAGGTTGCCGCTAAAGGCAGCCTTTCTTGTAGTGAAGTGATTCGTGTGCCTATAAATACAGGCCCAACCCTCACTTTTCTTCTCATATTTTCGGAATCAAGGAGCGAAGCTTCGTCATTTTCTTTTCTCCACAATTTATAGGAAATATAAAAATTATAAAATAGTATTATATATGTGTGTCTGTGTATGGAGGATAACCAAAAATAAAAGATAAGAAGAATAAGGGGTGAATCAATTTGGTAAAGAAGAGGTAAATTCTAATTCAAAACTTTACAACTATGTTCAATTCAAATCTCTTTTCAGATCTATATTTCTAATAAATATGTATACGCGTTAATATATATATATATTGATAGAAGGAAAGGCAGTCAAATAAGAAGAATGAATTTAGATCTAGATATTTGAAAACTTAGAGATGAGTGAGAATTATATATTTTTATATAATATTAGATTTATATCATTGTGAATTGGTTCGTTTTATGTTTGATTATAAATTTTGAGATTGTAGACTTAAATATATTCTATGACTTCAGTTTAATATGAGCGCACGCACGTATGTGTATCTGGAATGTAAGGGTGAAAGTATTACCTAAAAGTTATGAAATAAAGCATTGAAAAGTTTGTATGTTAAATGCAGATTAAATTAGATGATTGTCATAAGTTACATAACCCGAATTAAAAAGTAATTTCTAATTTGATTGAGATTTAAGTTTGTATTTTAATTCGTTGGAATGAAAAATGTTTCTACATAATTTTTGTAAATTATCCAATTTTATATTATATGCATAAATGTGTGTTGTTTGAAATCACAAGGAATATACCTAAAAAAAGATATGGGCAAAGGGGGAATAATTACCATATTTTTCACTGTCTATTTTAGAAACAACAAAAAAGATGATTTCCTGTAATTTCAAACACAATCCAAATCTTCTTTTAGATAATTTATGGTAAATTACAGTGTTAATATTTCCTTTTTGGAAGATGTAGCTCAAATGTATTAAAATGTAGAAATCTCTAAAGGTGAAAATTAGAATATTCGATTTGGATTTCAATTGTAAATTCATCCAGAACTTCTTCAAGGAGGGAATTTTTCTGATCAAATAAAACTACATAGTTTAGAGTTTATTTGCCATCGTGCATGCCTTATTTAAAGATTCATACAATGGAACCCCACTTACCATTTTTTATTCCATTTAGATATGGTACCAATATAGAATGTTCTCACCCAAAGAAAACTCTCTTACTTTATCTCGGTTTCTCTTTTTAAAAAGTAATTAAATTAAATACAAAAAAGTAGTATAATTAGAATACTAATAAATAGACAAATTATAGTGTAAGAAATCGTATTAGTATAACTATATTTTCTAGTTCATTTTATATTATAAAAATACAAATATAAAATGCATTAATTTAATTCTTAATCAATTTCCACTTTTTTCCATTTTGATTTGAAAGAAAAGTGGAATGTGTTAGGGCTATATGGACGGAAATAGATTCGGTAGAGAGGAGTATGGCATGTATCTTTGAGGATTAGAGCATGTGGCTATGAACCATAGTGTCGAGGGTTCGAATCTCTTCTCGTCCACAACCGGCCAAAAGGGAAGGACCTTTCCCTCTGGGGGTAAGCAAATCATGATCGGGATAGTGGACGTAAAGCTACTGATATTGGGAATGGTCTTTTGTCGAAATGGAATGGCCTTACTTTTTATTTGTTTTATCGTGAATGCTTTTTAATTACATATAGTAACCATACTTGAATTAGCATATTTGTGTTTTACTCCCCATAATTCTTCCTCAGCCAAGATTGGGCAGAATGGTAGAGCAAAGTACATTAGTAGCATAGAAAAAATAAATACAATTAATAATCATCCTTATGTCATTAAAAATATGCTAAAAAGTAAACAATAAGTGCTAATATGAATAAGACAATGAACTAAAGATTTGGGAATGTTATAATAGTTTCATTAAATGGTATGAATTGAAAAGAAGCAGCAAATATATTTAATTGTATAAATTGAAAAGAAGTAGTAAGATATATCTAATTGTAATAATTAGAAATGAACAGTAATAAAAGTTTAGTCCGTTAAATTATAAAGAAGTAGTAAATGTCCTCTAATGACGTTAACGAAATAAGAAGTAAACGCCTGTAAAAGTAAAGTAATATTAATAATTGAACTTACGAAGTGTAATAACAGCTAAATTTATATAGGCTCAATTAGATTAAGTCTTCAATTTCAAAAATATATTATCAAAATCACACCTAAATAAAATTTCCACCAAAAGTCTGTATAATCATAATAGCTCATTCGGTCAAGACAATAAGTAGCCACACAATATATTATTTGATAGGTTTCCAATACCATCACGTACTTCAAACGGTAACTAAAAAGAGCTAATTAATAATTATTGGTGTCTAAATATAAATATTTTGTAAATGTTGAAATTTGGCTACGAAACTTATACAATTGTGTTCGCTGCGATTTTCTGGTAAACTTTCATATATAAAGTTTATGATCGAAGTTTAAATGAAAAAATTATTAACGTTTGAAGTTTTCAGATCGAAAATATTTTAGAACCAGTTAAGGAAATAAACGTTAATAGTTTAGCATAAAATTAACATTAGCTATAAATTTTAATGTTTTAAAAAGCAAACAATAAATATTTTTAGCTTAGTATTTAAGCAACCGTTAGATATAATTGTTAATTAGATCAAATTAAATCTAATTAAGAAAACGTTTGTATAAGTAAATTGAGCATAGAAGGTAATAAATAAATTGAGCATGAAAGGATATAAATAATGATTAATTAACGTTAATCGAATGTAAGAAAATCGATCATAGGAAATAAAAGGAATAAAGTTACCACTTAAACTATATATAAGCGACCAGTCGAGCCCTTATTCGGACCAGTTGATCGTTATTCGAAGCTGACGGTTGACCGATGAGGATATAACGGTCGACCGGTGGCTGCTATGGTGGTGAGACCGGACCTAGGTTTAATGGTCTGGATTTAATAAATTATAACCTAACGAATGTAATTGATTCGTGCACCTATAAATACAAGTATAACCCCTACTTTTCTTCTCGTATTTTCTTAATCTTAAAGCGAAGATCTGCTATTTTCTTTTCTCCATAATTTCTACGAAATATAAAAATTATACAATAGTATATTTTATGTGTGTGTATGTGTGTGTGTGTGGAATAACATAAAATAAAGAAGAAGAAGAAGAAGAAGAATGGGTTAATCAATTTAGTGAAGAATAGGTAAATTCTAAATCTAAAACTTTACAACTACGTTTATTTCAAATCTTTTCTCACATCTATAATTATAATAAATTTGTATACACTTAATACATGTTTTGGTAGAAGGAAAGCGAGTCAAATATGAAAAATGGATTTTTGATCAGGAGATTTGAAAGTTTATAGTTGAGCGAGAAATTATATATTTTTATATAATATTAGATTATTTATGTAATATAAGATTTATATCGTTTTGAATCTGTTCTTTTTATGCTTAATTGTATATTTTGGGATTATAGGCTTAAATATGTATACAATAACCAAGATCCTTGCCTACATATTTTGGGACTTTAATTTAATGTGTATATATGTGTAAATATGGAATGTAAGGGTGAAAATAGTCCTTAAAGATTATGAAAATAATTCATTAAAATGATTGTATATTAAATCCCGATTTGGTTGGTAGAATGTTACAGGTTGTACAATTTGAATTAAAAAGTAATTTCTAATTTGATTGGGATTTATGTTTGTATTTTAATTTGTTGTAATGAAAAATGTTGTGTAATTTCTGTAAATTATCTAACTTTAGATTTATGTGTATAAATGTGTATTGTTTGAAATCTTATAAGGAATATACCTAAAACAAAGAGATATGCAAAGTAAGAATGTTTATCGTATTTTGCACTGTCTATTTCAAATATAATAGAAAAGATAATTCCTTGTATTCCAAACACAATCCATATATTCTTTTAGATGATTTATGAGAAATTACAGGTTAATATTTCCTTTTGGGAAGATGTAGTGTAATGCATTAAAATGTAAATTCCCTAATGGTGAAAATTAGAGTGTTATAAATACAATTCATAATAATCCTAATGTCATTAAAAATATGCTAAAAAGAAACGATAAGCGTTAAAACTGAAGAATTAGGGAAGTTATAGTAGTTTCATTAAATAAGCATGAATTGAAAAGTAGTAAGATACTCAATTGTATAAATTGAAAAGAAATAGTAAATTATATCTAACTTAATAATTGAAAATTAAATAGTAACATACGTTTAATCTATTAAATTAGAAAGAAACAGTAAATGCCATCTAATGGAATTAATGAAATAAGAAGTAAACGTATGTAAAAGTGAAAGAATATTAACAATTGAACTTAAGAAGCGTAATAAC
This sequence comes from Allium cepa, assembly GCA_030765085.1. Taxonomy (NCBI): domain Eukaryota; kingdom Viridiplantae; phylum Streptophyta; class Magnoliopsida; order Asparagales; family Amaryllidaceae; genus Allium; species Allium cepa. Next base: position 507,103,587 of record CM060929.1, read on the forward strand.
AGCTAAATTTATATAGCCTCGAGTATACCTTATGACAGGTGTGAATCATTAGATCTAGTCAATGATTTAGATTAAATATACATGACACAGTCATTGGTAAAGGTTGGAATGCGAGGTCAGTAACGTCGCACAACATAAGTCTACCCTCCGAAAGGGGCTACCAGCAGTTGTGTACTGATATGGGACTTCTTCAAATGTAGGACATGTAGGAATATACGTTATAGGTGAATGGAATATACCAAAATAGAGTTCGCCTCGGTTTGAAAAGTTATAAGGCTAAGTAGGGCCTACTCAATCCTTATAAGGGTAGGTGTTAAGTAATCAAGTGGACATTTCCTTGATTGGACGGTAAACGTAGACTCGGTGCTATATCAGCAAGGTTGGTACCATATATGCAAGGACTAGGCATGTACGCGTAGGTCGAGAGTATCAACGGTCCAGGAGTGGTCATTAGAAAGACTCGGGTTATGCCTAAATAGACAATACCTCCTACGAACGTAGGTCATGTATGGGAATGAACCATCTCGATATTTTTTTTAGTTTGTTTGTTGATAGGAGGCATGACTAGATAACCATCAGTTAAAGTCTTTCAAGCGAATATAATAGTCCATGTTAGTCTGAGGAGCGAAGTCCTCAATAGTCTAAGGAGTTGAGTCCATGATAGTTCGAAGAGTGGAGTCCTTGATATGAAGCAGTTAGATAAGTCTTCGAGATGGATTAAAAAACGACTAAATAGTTCTAACATCGTTATTAGCACTAATGGGAAGATCCTTGCTGTACGCAGGCAATTCGACCAAGATATATGGTGGATACCCGACGTGGTGCAGAGTTACGAATACTGATGGGGAATGAATATATCTTGGTCCATGGGGGGATAGCGGTACCTATAAATATAGACACATACACACACACACATATAAACGTATGTGGTTATTGTATACCTCGAGTAAGTGGTGCATATCATACGCGCACATGAAGTTAAGAGGATAAAGTTTAAATAGTAGACATAACACGTAATGAAAGACAATCATGATAAACCAGTGTTATGGATAAAGTATGTAATTTACCAGTCACTGAAACATAGTTTTGACCCCCCTTCTCATTACAGCTCACATAATAGATTAAAGTGACAAGTACTGGTACAAGGTGGGAATAATGAAAGGATGGATTTCCTCATGCATGCTCGACAATGACAAGGGTATTAGACACTATAAGTATTAGCCTTGATTGGTAATTGTATGTTTTATTATATTTTACTATTTCGATGTCAGTTTACATTGATAGTGCTCTGAAATACTTTTGTTTATTTATAAGGTACTAATACTAATGATCCGCACTCTAGTAGACTTGAGTTTTTGCTTTAGAAAAATTTAGACCCTTTAAGGTACGGGTTATTACAATATAAATATTAAAAGACCGTTTTTATCCCTTTAAAAAATGTTGTAAAGCACAATCTGCAAATATTTGTAATTCACATGCAAAATTAAGCATTTGCACTTTTATTACTTTTGAAATGCCAATTGGAATATTGATTTTTCTAAATCAAGATTAATTAATGCAAATGCAATTCGATCTAAAAACAATTACATCGACAATCTAATGACATATCACCGTGCTCATAAAGGACATAAAGTAGAACTTTTCATCGCTATTATTTATAATATTAATAAGTTAAAACATTAGTTCAAATATTTTGCAATTCAATTTAAAAATTATAAATATTTACAATTGTTTGGATCTCAGTTACAATTGAAAGCAGAAACCGCAAATATTTTTAATCCACCCACAAAACTTTATCAAAACATATAACATATAAGTCTAGTTAAAATATCATAAAATTAATGACTAAGTGGTAAAAAAACCATTTCGGCTTTTTCACTACAAGATAGTTAGGATTTCGTACGTTAAAAGTAATAATGATGTTTATAACTTTGTATAATAAAAATAGAGAACAAATGTTTTACTTGGAGATATAAAGGAATATAGTGATAATTCCATTACTTCTAAGAACATACGATGAAAGATATTAATAATTTAAATATTCTTATAAGTTCTTCTATTACAGAATAAGAATATCTTATAGCATACATATTGAAGTCACATCTTACTCAAGAACATTCTTTTACCTTATAACACACACACATACACAAACACATACACACACATACATACATACATACATACATACATACATATGTATGTATGTATATAGGTACATATACACACACACATATGTGTGTAATTCTCCTAAACTAAGTGGATTCTCAAGAAAGTCACAAATTTACATAAATATCAAGCGCCATTCTTTGAATCGAGTTACCTTTGGTTTGTCTAATATATTCTGAAATCACTTAGTTCCTTTAAAATCTATTTTTTATTAAGTTCTTTCTCATTTATAAATTTCTATCAAAATTTAAACTTGAGTCCCAAGAACTTATACATTGTAGCTGTTTTAAATAAGTAATGATGATGTTTGTTCTAGTTCTATTATTTGAAATATGAACTTTATAGATAAAATAAAATACTTTCAAATGCTTATGATTATGCTACTAGCAATGAAAAAAATTAATGGTATATAAACATAAGGTTTGAGAGCTATAATTGCATTTTAAGCTTTTTGATTAGTTCGACTATTGATATCACATGTAATATTTATGTTGGTGGTATTTCTCGAATTTACACTACAACAAAAACACCATTTTATAACTGCAAAAACAGCTGTAATGGGTCTATTACAATGGGCTGCCGTCTGTCACGATATCCGAAGTTGTAATAGAGCCATATTTATTTACAACAGTTTTCGGTAGTTGTAAAAGACTTTTGTATAACTGCGATTTATAGCTGTGGTAAAAAGAATGCAAAATAAATAAAAATTTCTAAACGCATTTTGCAAGTGCAGCAAGAAATAGATAACCAACAACATTAAACGTAGAATGATTGTATTCTGCATTAAGCACAATTTTAGCACAAAACAAACCGACCCTAATTTACATTAACTTTAATTAAAAGAGCAATGAGAAATAAAATTTGCGAGGAGCTTCAAAATGGTAGTTAATTACCACAGCTGAAAGTGAGTACAAAATGAATAATCAACTAATTTAAAGCAATGCTGCAATCGCCGTCTATATGAAGAACTATGCAATCAAAATAAATGGCCAATGTATGTATTTCCATCGAGCCGAGCTCAACCACCAAGTCTGAAGTGCTAATGGGGCGACCTCTTAAAATGTTCTCTTTAGTCTTTGATCCTTCACTTCCAACATTCCATTTTAGTTTCTTCTTCTCTATTTCCGACTTCTCCTGATTTGCTGATAAGTTTGTTTCTCATATCTTGCTTATCTGACAAATTACAATGATAATGAACAAGAATGGAGTGACATGTTAATGTAAAATAGGTTAAAAGTTATAGTAGAAATAAAAACTTATTTAAAAGTTGAAGGAGGTTCAAGAAGAAAGGAACCATTTGCATCATTCACAACTACTCTTACAGTTTTTTGATGGTTTTTTGGCATCGTTATGGTGTCACTAAATTATTTAACGACATTATAACAATGCCAGTTGCTTTGACAGAAAAACGAGCATCACTAAGTAGTTTGACGTTGCTAAGATGTCACAAAAGTGGCGTCGCTAAAATTGAACGATGCATTATAATAGATGTTTTGTACCAAGAAAAAGCATCGTCACGACGTCGCTAAAATGCAGCGGTGCCATATAGACAACCAAGTTCTGATGCAACTAATGTTTAAAATAAAAAACTATTTGATTTACATATTGAAGGAAAGAAAAGGCGGTGTTTTCTGCTTTGAATTAAAAAACCATTTGGTATAGTTCACTTTGAAATTCCAACCTCTGGATTAGTTCATATTTCAGTTTGACAGAATACAAACCTCCATCGCAACTCATATTTGCACTATACAATATATATTGGGGATTTTCATTTAAAAGGCTTATTTGTGCACAATAATAAGTTTTAAGGACGGCACTTTTGAAAAATTAGTTTTAATAGAAATTTACAGAAAAAAGATAAATGAAGTTATCATTTTTAATTATACAGAAATAATGATAAATGAGTTTATCATTTTTCTGTATAACTTAAAAAAATAAATGAATTTATCATTTTTTTGTAAATTGTTTTCCAAACCAATTATTCATAAGTGTATGTATAATTGAATTTCTTTGGTTTTGGCAACAAATAGTGCATTGCATTCAATACACACACACATACCCACACACAGTCTTAAGCGGATATAACAAAGTTGGTCAAGAGTTATCTTGCTCCCTGTACCCCGTGTTAATTAATTTTTAGAAGGAGGTGCATTAGGCAAGACTCAAACCTTCGGTTACCCGTTTGAGAGTTAGATTACACTGATATATAGTATTAGTGGGAGTCGGACCCAAACAAAAAAACATTAACCGAATGCATTTTAAGGCTTTATGTTTGATAAATATTTTTTAGAAAAACCAATAAAATGATCTTTTCAGGCTAAAAGAAGTGAAACAGTACTTATGGAAACTTAAATGAGATTTAAAACTCAAATAAGCATGTATTTTATGACGTATGGAAAAGATGAACGGGATGAGAATGGTCGACATAACATATAATGTAACGACTCGGATTTTGCCCGCTCAAAAATCGACATCCATACTTCAAATCGTATTCAAATGCCATAGATTCGACCGTTCAATTCCGATTCGCCGGAGCTTATAACAATCATTAAGTAAACAACACAGCGGAATAAAAGAATAATACATTGATATACAGCTTTGATACAATATCTGATACAACAGATGATCCAATAGATATCAATATACATCAGAGATATGATACAATAAATAGCAGCGGAAAAGAAAATAGATAACATCTAGCATACGGAACAATATAACTCTAAGATAGTCTTCAAAAAAGAACTCCGAGAATTGCAACTCCATCTCCAAGAATCAATCCAGCAATAGCTTGAACTCCCAATAACAATGTACAAAGATAAGCAAGACTGGTGTGATCCAAAGACTGAACTAACTCCAGATAACCTACTAATCTGACTATCTGTAAAACCCAACTCTAGACTGCTCGTGTAGAAAAAATTTTGAGCACCCAGAGTTTAGGAAAGAAACAATAAACTCCGGATCAGTCGTGGGACTGGTGTGAGCAACAAAAACAGTTTATCTTTTAAAACATTTAACAAAAGATTTTCAAAGTCAATTCGCAATGCTTTTAAAAATGAGACTACCATAAGGCCTCCCGCACACACACACAATGCAAACGCAGAATCGGAGGAGATTTCTCCTTATGATAGTCAAAGATGCTTGATACGCATTTAAAAGAACATTTGATATTATTACTAGTGCATAGTGTAGTGAAAATCATTTCGAAAGTAAAGATATAAATCTTATCCAACATAGACATTTCGAACTATGCCTACTATAGCTACCATCCAAACAGTGTTGCGACACCATAAGTGAATGATAGGTTCTACAACTAATACCGTACAAGTTTCGTATTGTTTCTTTGGATTTCCAATAAATGGTCAGGCCAAGGAACTTCCCATTGCCACATGAGAATGCCTCTGGAAAGACATCCCCGAGAACCAAACCGGAACTCTGCCAACACAAGGCCGGGTTACCCCTAACTGGGTAACTACTGACACGAGCACGCCATTCCCCGATCGTAAACGACCTTTCTCACGGGATCCCGATAACCAACAACCACAAAGTAATAAATTCGTAGTAACCACATAGGTTAAATATCTGGGCTCCATACCATGATACCACCTCTATCCAGAAGGAAATGTACATACCCTAAAGGGAGCTACCCCTCATAACCTTGCCGCATCTTTCCTGTTTTGACCATTTCCGGGGTGTGAGGCTCGACGAAGTCACGTCCACAAAAACATACTTTATACAAAAGCCATGCTTTGGGTCAACAAATGATCATAGAAATGATCACCAAGATAGACGATCAAACAAATGATCCTATCATAAATAATCAACACAATGATCATTTCACAGCAACACTCAGCATGTCACATTACCGAATTGGGAATACATCGCTGATAACTTCAACTATATAACCTCTGAGCTCGTACGTCTCAGAGAAGGGTGTTAAGCTAAAAGAATAAATTCTCCGCCACCAACAGAAATATATTTGAAAGAAATCTGCTTTATATCTCAACTTGTAATGTCAGACATACAATCCATACAAGTCTGTTCCGGGATCGAACAGAACCGAAGGCACTTACAAAGAAGTCCTTGCAACCCGGATATTCACAATCCCGATCGGATTTTCCCATCACTTAGGGAATCTCTATACCAGGAGCTACCCAGTGCAGAGACAATCGATAGGTCATCCTATCGCTTTCGCAAATACCCGGTCTTCATCACCGGTCTTCAAATGCTATCCATAACGACATATCACATATTCGGAATGGGATGTATGACACAAAGGTCCTTTCCCGGCTGAACCGAATAGTGAGCGAAATAGTTCAAAAACAAATGGATAATGGGATTTCAATTAAGTCACAACTTATTACCCAAAATTTTTCTTCAAATGGCTTAACAAATTACCATTTTCAATCTTTAAACAAAAAGATTCATTTTCACAATTTTTAACGGTTTAAACAATTTTCACATTTTAATCTTGTAACGACCCAGAATTTTTAGAAATTAAAATATGAATATTTAATTAATTTTAAATATTAATAAGTGAATTTATAAGTCAAATAAATTTTTATTTGAATTTTTGGATTTAATTGAATAATTAAATCGATAATTTAATACGTTAAATTATGGAAATAATTGAAAATTGGATTAAATATGATTGAAAATGATTTGTAAAATTTTATTTTATCATATGGGAGTTAGAAAGATATTTTAGAACTTTTAAAATTGAATTAAAAATTAATTTGTGAAAATTGAATATTTTAATATTTAATAATCGACTGTAAAATAGCCAATTTTTGAACAGTCTCAGAATTGAACGAAACCAGTTCCATTGGATCCATAATAGTTAGTTATTACCGGATTTCAATTTTCGTGTCAATCGGAGTTATCGTTTGATCGTGGCAGCTCGAAACGCATCGAATTATTTTTAATTTAAATTTGGCGAGTGAAAATAGCCATTTTTCAAAAAGTCTCGGATTTCGACGAAACCAGTTTCATCGGATCCGTAATGTGATATTATTATAAGGTTTCAAATTTCAAGTCAATTGGATTTACCGTTTGTCCGGTACAAATTAAAACGCCTAGAAATCGATTTAAATCGGTTTAATTTAAATTGAACGTTTTTAGCTATAACTCGCACAGATGTCCGAATTAGTTTCCGAAACCTGTTCCATTGTGTCCGGAACGCGGGATAAACCCTAGGAATGTCAGTTTCGGCGCCTAAATCGGAGTTCGGAATTTCCGAATGAGTAGTGTCGTTCAAAACTCTATAAATACACACCCACACCCTTCATAAATTAAAAAAAAAAAAATATCTCTAAACCTAACCCTAGCCGCCACTTTAATAACCAATGGCCAGAAATCACTCTCACTTCTTCATCAATCTCTCTCAATCCGTAAAGAATTACGCGAAGTGTTCAACACGGAAGTCGAAGAGCTCGACGAGAGCTTCGATTCCATACGGAGATGATCGGAAATGGCGCGACGTGGAGGGAGCAAGGGGGGGCCGTTCTCTTCAGGCCATGCACGCAAAACGAGGCTAATTTGACAGCCGAGCTTCAGGTGGTTGAGGCCAGAGGTAGAGGAAGTTGAGAGCTTTCGCGTGGCGGTGGTTTGATCGGGTTTCATCGAGTATTGACGGAGTATAATTAAACCCTAATCTAAGCAAGTGGGTTTTGTTGTGCGGCCTCAACCTGTAGAGGAGTAACGTGGGAGAAGATGAGGGGATGGAGGGCTGTGATCAGGTTGGAGATGGATCCTGTGGCTGAAAATGGTTGTAGTTTAAAATTGATTAAAAGTTGTGTGATTTATGTTTATAAAATTCGAGTAAACTTCAAATATTCATAACCTTTTCATACGAGGTCGAAAAAATGCAAACTCAGTTGCGTTGGAATCGTATGGACGAGCACTACGCGATGGAGTTTGTTTGGAGTCGTTTGGAGTTAGTGAGAATTTTGGGTAAAACTAAACGTCCGTTTAATTTTATTCGAAATAAATCGCTAAAACGGAATTTAAAATCAAGGTGAGAACTTCTCACTCAATCGAACCAGTTTCGATTTTATTTTAAATAGTTAGATTTAAAATATTTGAATGCATGTTTGAATGTTGATTGATATCTATTGATTGTTAAAATAGACATTATACGCCGTTAGTAAGCGGATGTTATTTAATAAAAACATATACCGCGAATATTTCATAAACAGTGAAATTGGTATTATATATAATATCAATATATATATATTGGCATATGTATATATTGCAGTTGATTGATTTCCCGTATTTTTTAGCGGATGAGACCCTATTACGCCGTTATTAAGCGGATAATATTTATTAAAAACATATACCGCGATAATTTCGTACTGGAGCGAAATTGGTATTGTGCTAATGTTTTTGGATGCAGGAAAACAGGTTGGAGGGATCCAACTGGATTCCTCAACAGTTTTTATTTAATTTCAGATATTTTGATATTTGATGGATTTTCATATTGATATATGATATCGTTGTAGTCGTGATTGACTATTTGGTGTGTAACATCATTGGACCCAGATTTTGGGATTTTAAAATGATTTTTAAAGTGATTTTTGAAGTATAAAATAATTTTGGATTTGATCCATTATAAATAAATAAACGTTATAATTTTTAAAGTTATAAAATTATGGTTTTTGTGAAATACAGTTAAAAGCTGATTTTTGAGAATACGATGCTAATGATTTTATAAAATAGTTTAATCGGGATTTTAGAATTTATTGTGAAAAGTTTAAATATAGGATTTATAAAATTTAATTATTTTATGAATCAAAATGGTGAAATAATAAAAGAGATTAAAGACGTTTTAAAAGAATAATATAAATTGAATTATATTAAGAGATTTATAAATGGATATTTATAAATTGAAATATTGACATTATAAAACGAGTTTTTATAAGTGTTTGAATGAAGTGAAATGAATTTCATTAAGGAATGAAATTTATAGAATTATAAACGGTGAAGTTATAAATGAAATTTTATAAGCAGTAGGTTTATAAAATTTATAAAGTTATTAAAGAATATATTTTGGATAAATAATTAAATCTTATAAGTTATAAGATTTATAATTATGAAGTTTAAAAAGAACGACTTTTGTAAAATAATCGTTTTATAAGTATTTAACTTATAATATGAACTTTTAGTTTATAATTGAGTTATAAACTGGAATAGATTAATAAAAGAATTTATAAAAAGGAAGTTTTTATAAATAAATAGAAATGGAATTTATAAACGTTGTTTTATAAATTCACAAATGACTTATTTTGACAAGAAAATTTGTTGAAACCTATAAATGGAGTTATATTCACATTTTTGAATAGTGAATAATCCTTTGAATTAAAATGAATAAAAGGATGAAATTGTTAACGTAGTATATTCACATTTTTGAATAGTGAATAATCCTTTAAATTAAAATGAATAAAAGGATGAAATTGTTAATGAAGTATATTCACGTTTTTGAATAGTGAATAATACGTTAAAGAAAATGTTTAGAAGTGATGTTTTAAATAGAATTAAAACGATCTAATGATGTTTTTAAACATGTTGAGATTCGAAACCATAGATTTCAACATTTATTGTTGAAATAGATGTTTCGAGAAATAAAAGGGAATGGTGGACTATAACACTGTTGTTATAGTAAATAATTTCCGAAAGGAAATGTTTTGTATAGTATTGGGATTTATATATCTATTTTTAATTTCGAATCCCTATACTAGTGATTTTGGGACGTCGTAACGATGTTTTACGCAACATTCGTTTTGGCCCAAGTAAATATGTTTAAGAGAATGATTTCCTTAAAGCATGAAATATATACTTAATTTCGATTGAAGTATAGGGAATATTATCTAAGTGTTGAAATTAAATAAAATTTGTGAATTACTCATGAATAAGTAAGTAGGGAAATGTTTTCCAATATAAAGTGAATATCTTAAGAATTTATCTTTTTGAAGATAAATTGAAATGAATAATCGAAATCGAATATTCATAGATATTTTGGATTATAAATTCACTAAGGAATTTATAAAGGAAAGGAGAATTTGTTTAAAAATAAATGTTGATTTATTTTTGAAGTATGAAATAATATATCTTCTAAAGATATTTTGAAAAATAAATAATTTGGGAAATTATTTGGAATCTAGTGATGTTGTGCATATCCAGTGATAGCTCAATAACCGACTATCAATATTTCCCTTTGAATGGGTATTTGATGTGATTTGTTTGAATGTGAATGCCACACTTATTTTTGAATAAGCGCTCACTATTCGGGTTAACCGAGAAAGGGTGGGGTCGTATAACCCATTCCGAATATGTGATACGTCGTTGTGAATTGCATTGAAGATCGGTGTTGAAGACCGAGTATTTGCGAAAACGATAGGATGACCTATCGATTGTCTCTGCACTGGGTAGCTCCTGGTATAGAGATTCCTTAAGTGATGGGAAATTCGATCGGGATTGTGAATACCCGGATTGCAAGGGCTTCGTAAGAAGTGCCTTCGGTTTTGTTCGAGCCCGGAACAGACTTGTATGGATTGTATGTCTGACATTACAAGTTGAGATATAAAGCCGATTTCTTTCAAATATATTTCTGTTGGTGGCGGAGAATTTATTCTTTTAGCTTAACACCCTTCTCTGAGACGTACGTGCTCAGAGGTTATGTAGTTGAATGTTATCAGCGATATATTCCCAATTTGGTAATGTGACATGCTGAGTGATGCTGAAATGATCATTGTGTTGATTATTTGTAATAGGATCATTTATTTGATCGTCTATCCTTGTGATCGTTGTGTTGATCATTTGTTGACCCAAAACATGGCTTTTGTATAAAATATGTTTTTGTGGACGTGAATTCGTCGAGCCTCACACCCCGTGTATGGTCAAAACAGGAAAGATGCGGCAAGGTTATGAGGGGTAGCGCCCTTTAAGATGTGTCCATTTCCTTCTGGAAAAGGGTGGTATCATGGTATGGAGCCCAGATACTTACTCATGTTGAAAACACTTTGTTATGATTGTGTGAATTGATTACGAGCGCTCGGTGAAAAGGTCCCAAAGGACCGGGGGATGGCATATTCGGTCAGTTGTTACTCAGTTAGGGGTAACCCGGCCTTGTGTTGGTAGAGATCCGGTTTGGTTCTCGGGGATGTCCATCCAGAGGCATTCTCATGTGGCAATGGGAAGTTCCTTGGCCTGATCATTCGTTGGAAATCCAATTCCCAATACGAAACTTGTACGGTATTAGTTGTAGAACCTATCATTCACTTATGGTGGTCACCACTGTTTGGATGGTAGCTATAGTAGGCATAGTTCGAAATGTCTATGTTGGCTAAGATTTATATTCTACTTTCGAAATGAATTTTTCCTACACTATACACTAATAATAATATCAAATGTTATTTTAAATGCGTATCAAGCATCTTTGACTATCATAAGGAGAAATCTCCTCCGATTCTGCGTTTGCATTGTGTGTGTGTGCGGGAGGCCTTATGGTAGTCTCATTTTTAAAAGCATTGCGAATTGAATTTAAAAATATCTCTCTATTTTGATTTTTAAAGATAAATAAACTGTTTTGAGTTCTCACACCAGTCACATGACTGACTTGGAGTTTATTGTTTTCCTTCCTAAACTCTAGGTGCCCACCAATTTCCACACGGGCAGTCAAGAGTTAAGGTTTATCAGGATATTCTGGATATTCTGGAGTTGCTGGAGGCAAGATGGATGGCATGGCGTATTACTACTATATAGTATTTCTTTTTCCGTTGCACTGTTTGATGTTGTTGATGTTGTATACTCTGATGATATGATGTAATGAAATGTATGTAATGTAATAACTGATATAGTTCTTTGTTTAAAGATTATTCATTTATTATTATATGTTGTTCCGCTGCGAATTGTGAGATTCTGATGTTGTTCAGTTGTTTTCCATTCCGTTCTATGTTCTCTATTTTTCTATTTTCTTTCCTCCCTATTTTCTATCTTCTTCTCTCTTCTTCTTTCTTTTTCTTTTCTTAAATTCTTTTTAAAACCCATAACATTCCGGTTTTTGACCTTCGATTTCTCGGCAGTCGATAAAGTGAGTATCGGTGTTGAATTTTCGAAAGTCGAAAATTTTTGGGGCGTTACAATTGGTATCAGAGCTTATGGTTAAGCGACAACCATGGTTCTGTCGGGTATTACTCATTAGAGATAGAGTCAGCGGTACTCTAGAATGAGTTCGAGTGTAATAATAGCTATAAGAGCGTATTTGTTAGTGAATATAAAATTGTTTTATATTGTGATGATTGGTTTATTGAGTGGTATATGAACTTTCGTCAGCGTGGTCCGCAAGACTATGCCGAAGGGGTTTCTAAACACTTAAATAGAACAATTCGACACAGTATTGTTTAAAATTGGGTAAATGAAATAATTTTACTTGAGTATATTTTATATATAAAGGAATAATTTTTCAGAATTATTAAAGTGTATATAAGTTGATTGTTTAGTTGTTTGAATAATCTAAATTAAAGAATAATTGTATAAGCAAAAGAATTATAAGAATTGAATTATAATTAAAGTGATTTACAATTGTGAAATAAACTTATATATATAAGAAGTGAAACTATATGGATATATTATGAATATGAGTTGTAATAAAAGTGAATTTAAAGTTAAATGGAATATAACTTAAGAGGTGTTGAATGAAGTGATAAATGTGAACTTGAGTTATATAAATGAAATTCAACTGTTGTAATTGAATTGAATGATTGGATTGAATGATTAATCAATTAAATGTAAATTTAAGTTGATATGAAATAATGAATGTAAGTGTTAATTCATTAAAATCTAATGTTATTGAAAGTTGAATAATTGAATGAAGATCAATTTAATTAAACCAATTGAAAGTGATGGTGTTGAAACTAAATTGAATGAATATAAGCAAAGTAATTTGGTTGTAAGTAATAAACATTGATTGTTTATAATTCATTATGAGTTAATGGAATTGGAAGTTAAAGTAATTGAAATTCAAATTGAAAGTAAATAAATTTGAATAGAATTGAATGTGAATTGGATTTATATTAGTAAATGATAACTAATTGAATTGAGAATGAAAGTTGATAAAATCCAATGTAAATAAATCAAATATGATTTGGAGTGAAAACCATTTCATTGTATATTAATGAGAATATGGATGTTAGTTGGTTGATGGTTGAATATATATTGCATTATTGTTTAGTTGCATTTGCTATGTTGACATATATAGTTATTATGTTGCTATATGTTGTGTATTGAGATTATTGTCTATATGCATGATTCTCATGTTGTTTGTTGAGTGATTAGTAGGTGCGGATCGCGTTTGCTTCGCATTTGGAGCTCGCTTTCGCGCTATATTAGCCATACATGCTCGCTAATAAAATATAAGGTACATATCTCGGATTAAATATCGCACTTTTATACTTTTTTCCCTTCGGGATGCCTCATTACTTGATGAGATGTATATTTGTGATATATATACTGTCATTTTTTTTTTCGGATCGAGCCGCGCAAAGGAGACTATGGCGAATTTTTCCGAAAATTTAAGGCGTTAGAAAAAATTTGGAAAATTTTTGAAAACTATAACTTTGATTTTGGAATTGAAAGATAAATGATATAGTTTGGTTTTGAAAGGATAACTAAGTATGATTTGAAAACTTAGTAAAGTATTGTAAAAAGTTTAACTATGGATTTTGGGAAAGTTAATAAATTCTATAACTTTTCTTACTAATAATTTCGAGGACGAAATTCTTTTAAGGGGGAAAGATTGTAACGACCCAGATTTTTTAGAAATTAAAATATGAATATTTAATTAATTTTAAATATTAATAAGTGAATTTATAAGTCAAATAAATTTTTATTTGAATTTTTGGATTTAATTGAATAATTAAATCGATAATTTAATACGTTAAATTATGGAAATAATTGAAAATTGGATTAAATATGATTGAAAATGATTTGTAAAATTTTATTTTATCATATGGGAGTTAGAACGATATTTTAGAACTTTTAAAATCGAATTAAAAATTAATTTGTGAAAATTGAATATTTTAATATTTAATAATCGACTGTAAAATAGCCAATTTTTGAACAGTCTCAGAATTGAACGAAACTAGTTCCATTGGATCCGTAATAGTTAGTTATTACCGGATTTCAATTTTCATGTCAATCGGAGTTATCGTTTGATCGTGGCAGCTCGAAACGCATCGAATTATTTTTAATTTAAATTTGGCGAGTGAAAATAGCCATTTTTCAAAAAGTCTCGGATTTCGACGAAACTAGTTTCATCGGATCCGTAATGTGATATTATTGTAAGGTTTCAAATTTCAAGTCAATTGGATTTACCGTTTGTCCGGTACAAATTAAAACGCCTAGAAATCGATTTAAATCGGTTTAATTTAAATTGAACGTTTTTAGCTATAACTCGCACAGATGTCCGAATTAGCTTCCGAAACCTGTTCCATTGTGTCCGGAACGCGGGATAAACCCTAGGAATGTCAGTTTCGGCGCCTAAATCGGAGTTCGGAATTTCCGGATGAATAGTGTCGTTCAAAACTCTATAAATACACACCCACACCCTTCATAAATTAAAAAAAAAAATATCTCTAAACCTAACCCTAGCCGCCACTTTAATAACCAATGGCCAGAAATCACTCTCACTTCTTCATCAATCTCTCTCAATCCGTAAAGAATTACGCGAAGTGTTCAACACGGAAGTCGAAGAGCTCGACGAGAGCTTCGATTCCATACGGAGATGATCGGAAACGGCGCGACGTGGAGGGAGCAAGGGGGGGCCGTTCTCTTCAGGCCATGCATGCAAAACGAGGCTAATTTGACAGCCGAGCTTCAGGTGGTTGAGGCAAGAGGTAGAGGAAGTTGAGAGCTTTCGCGTGGCGGTGGTTTGATCGGGTTTCATCGAGTATTGACGGAGTATAATTAAACCCTAATCTAAGCAAGTGGGTTTTGTTGTGCGGCCTCAACCTGTAGAGGAGTAACGTGGGAGAAGATGAGGGGATGGAGGGCTGTGATCAGGTTGGAGATGGATCCTGTGGCTGAAAATGGTTGTAGTTTAAAATTGATTAAAAGTTGTGTGATTTATGTTTATAAAATTCGAGTAAACTTCAAATATTCATAACTTTTTCATACGAGGTCGAAAAAATGCAAACTCAGTTGCGTTGGAATCATATGGACGAGTATTACGCGATGGAGTTGGTTTGGAGTCGTTTGGAGTTAGTGAGAATTTTGGGTAAAATTAAATGTCCGTTTAATTTTATTCGAAATAAATCGCTAAAACGGAATTTAAAATCAAGGTGAGAACTTCTCACTCAATCGAATCAGTTTCGATTTTATTTTAAATAGTTAGATTTAAAATATTTGAATGCATGTTTGAATGTTGATTGATATCTATTGATTGTTAAAATAGACATTATACGCCGTTAGTAAGCGGATGTTATTTAATAAAAACATATACCGCGAATATTTCATAAACAGTGAAATTGGTATTATATATAATATCAATATATATATATTGGCATATGTATATATTGCAGTTGATTGATTTCCCGTATTTTTTAGCGGATGAGACCCTATTACGCCGTTATTAAGCGGATAATATTTATTAAAAACATATACCGCGATAATTTCGTACTGGAGCGAAATTGGTATTGTGCTAATGTTTTTGGATGCAGGAAAGCAGGTTGGAGGGATCCAACTGGATTCCTCAACAGTTTTTATTTAATTTCAGATATTTTGATATTTGATGGATTTTCATATTGATATATGATATCGTTGTAGTCGTGATTGACTATTTGGTGTGTAACATCATTGGACCCAGATTTTGGGATTTTAAAATGATTTTTAAAGTGATTTTTGAAGTATAAAATAATTTTGGATTTGATCCATTATAAATAAATAAACGTTATAATTTTTAAAGTTATAAAATTATGGTTTTTGTGAAATACAGTTAAAAGCTGATTTTTGAGAATACGATGCTAATGATTTTATAAATAGTTTAATCGGGATTTTAGAATTTATTGTGAAAAGTTTAAATATAGGATTTATAAAATTTAATTATTTTATGAATCAAAATGGTGAAATAATAAAAGAGATTAAAGACGTTTTAAAAGAATAATATAAATTGAATTATATTAAGAGATTTATAAATGGATATTTATAAATTGAAATATTGACATTATAAAACGAGTTTTTATAAGTGTTTGAATGAAGTGAAAATGAATTTCATTAAGGAATGAAATTTATAGAATTATAAACGGTGAAGTTATAAATGAAATTTTATAAGCAGTAGGTTTATAAAATTTATAAAGTTATTAAAGAATATATTTTGGATAAATAATTAAATCTTATAAGTTATAAGATTTATAATTATGAAGTTTAAAAAGAACGACTTTTGTAAAATAATCGTTTTATAAGTATTTAACTTATAATATGAACTTTTAGTTTATAATTGAGTTATAAACTGGAATAGATTAATAAAAGAATTTATAAAAAGGAAGTTTTTATAAATAAATAGAAATGGAATTTATAAACGTTGTTTTATAAATTCACAAATGACTTATTTTGACAAGAAAATTTGTTGAAACCTATAAATGGAGTTATATTCACATTTTTGAATAGTGAATAATCCTTTGAATTAAAATGAATAAAAGGATGAAATTGTTAACGTAGTATATTCACATTTTTGAATAGTGAATAATCCTTTAAATTAAAATGAATAAAAGGATGAAATTGTTAATGAAGTATATTCACGTTTTTGAATAGTGAATAATACGTTAAAGAAAATGTTTAGAAGTGATGTTTTAAATAGAATTAAAACGATCTAATGATGTTTTTAAACATGTTGAGATTCGAAACCATAGATTTCAACATTTATTGTTGAAATAGATGTTTCGAGAAATAAAAGGGAATGGTGGACTATAACACTGTTGTTATAGTAAATAATTTCCGAAAGGAAATATTTTGTATAGTATTGGGATTTATATATCTATTTTTAATTTCGAATCCCTATACTAGTGATTTTGGGACGTCGTAACGATGTTTTACGCAACATTCGTTTTGGCCCAAGTAAATATGTTTAAGAGAATGATTTCCTTAAAGAATGAAATATATACTTAATTTCGATTGAAGTATAGTGAATATTTTCTAAGTGTTGAAATTAAATAAAATTTGTGAATTACTCATGAATAAGTAAGTAGGGAAATGTTTTCCAATATAAAGTGAATATCTTAAGAATTTATCTTTTTGAAGATAAATTGAAATGAATAATCGAAATCGAATATTCATAGATATTTTGGATTATAAATTCACTAAGGAATTTATAAAGGAAAGGAGAATTTGTTTAAAAATAAATGTTGATTTATTTTTGAAGTATGAAATAATATATCTTGTAAAGATATTTTGAAAAATAAATAATTTGGGAAATTATTTGGAATCTAGTGATGTTGTGCATATCCAGTGATAGCTCAATAACCGACTATCAATATTTCCCTTTGAATGGGTATTTGATGTGATTTGTTTGAATGTGAATGCCACACTTATTTTTGAATAAGCGCTCACTATTCGGGTTAACCGGGAAAGGACCATGGGGTCGTATAACCCATTCCGAATATGTGATACGTCGTTGTGAATTGCATTGAAGATCGGTGTTGAAGACCGAGTATTTGCGAAAACGATAGGATGACCTATCGATTGTCTCTGCACTGGGTAGCTCCTGGTATAGAGATTCCTTAAGTGATGGGAAATTCGATCGGGATTGTGAATACCCGGATTGCAAGGGCTTCGTAAGAAGTGCCTTCGGTTTTGTTCGAGCCCGGAACAGACTTGTATGGATTGTATGTCTGACATTACAAGTTGAGATATAAAGCCGATTTCTTTCAAATATATTTCTGTTGGTGGCGGAGAATTTATTCTTTTAGCTTAACACCCTTCTCTGAGACGTACGTGCTCAGAGGTTATGTAGTTGAATGTTATCAGCGATATATTCCCAATTTGGTAATGTGACATGCTGAGTGATGCTGAAATGATCATTGTGTTGATTATTTGTGATAGGATCATTTATTTGATCGTCTATCCTTGTGATCATTGTGTTGATCATTTGTTGACCCAAAGCATGGCTTTTGTATAAAGTATGTTTTTGTGGACGTGAATTCGTCGAGCCTCACACCCCATGAATGGTCAAAACAGGAAAGATGCGGCAAGGTTATGAGGGGTAGCGCCCTTTAAGATGTGTCCATTTCCTTCTGGAAAAGGGTGGTATCATGGTATGGAGCCCAGATACTTACTCATGTTGAAAACACTTTGTTATGATTGTGTGAATTGATTACGAGCGCTCGGTGAAAAGGTCCCAAAGGACCGGGGGATGGCATATTCGGTCAGTTGTTACTCAGTTAGGGGTAACCCGGCCTTGTGTTGGTAGAGATCCGGTTTGGTTCTCGGGGATGTCCATCCAGAGGCATTCTCATGTGGCAATGGGAAGTTCCTTGGCCTGATCATTCGTTGGAAATCCAATTCCCAATACGAAACTTGTACGGTATTAGTTGTAGAACCTATCATTCACTTATGGTGGTCACCACTGTTTGGATGGTAGCTATAGTAGGCATAGTTCGAAATGTCTATATTGGCTAAGATTTATATTCTACTTTCGAAATGAATTTTTCCTACACTATACACTAATAATAATATCAAATGTTATTTTAAATGCGTATCAAGCATCTTTGACTATCTTAAGGAGAAATCTCCTCCGATTCTGCGTTTGCATTGTGTGTGTGTGCGGGAGGCCTTATGGTAGTCTCATTTTTAAAAGCATTGCGAATTGAATTAAAAAATATCTCTCTATTTTGATTTTTAAAGATAAATAAACTGTTTTGAGTTCTCACACCAGTCACATGACTGACTTGGAGTTTATTGTTTTCCTTCCTAAACTCTAGGTGCCCACCAATTTCCACACGGGCAGTCAAGAGTTAAGGTTTATCAGGATATTCTGGATATTCTGGAGTTGCTGGAGGCAAGATGGATGGCATGGCGTATTACTACTATATAGTATTTCTTTTTCCGCTGCACTGTTTGATGTTGTTGATGTTGTATACTCTGATGATATGATGTAATGAAATGTATGTAATGTAATAACTGATATAGTTCTTTGTTTAAAGATTATTCATTTATTATTATATGTTGTTCCGCTGCGAATTGTGAGATTCTGATGTTGTTCAGTTGTTTTCCATTCCGTTCTATGTTCTCTATTTTTCTATTTTCTTTCCTCCCTATTTTCTATCTTCTTCTCTCTTCTTCTTTCTTTTTCTTTTCTTAAATTCTTTTTAAAACCCATAACATTCCGGTTTTTGACCTTCGATTTCTCGGCAGTCGATAAAGTGAGTATCGGTGTTGAATTTTCGAAAGTCGAAAATTTTCGGGGCGTTACAAATCTTTTAAACAAAAGATTTATTCACAGATTTTCCAAATCAATTTTCATTTCAATTTGATTAACTCGTTAAATCTTTAAATCAAAGATTTAACTTATAGCCTTCGAAACAATTTCATTTCAATTTGATTTAAACAAATCATCAATTTAAATCTGTTAAAAATAAACAGATTTAATTCATAGCTTTCAAAAAGAATTCATTCATAACTTAGGAAAATCATTTCTCTATTCAATCTTGAAATTCCCCTAATTAACTGGAATCTCAGTTCTTATCTAAAAGTGTTTATCATTTGAAAACAACAGTTTTCATTTTGGAAATCTGATTCATTTATACGAGTTGAAGTCCTTGGGTTAAATTCAAATTCCCAAAACCCATACCTTTAAAATGGTTTAATCCTTATATAACCAATATAACATCTTTAATCCCTAATTTCAAATCATAGGATTCAATTTGAAGTATTGAATTTAAATTTAAATCAAATTATTTAAATTCCAAAATTTAATCAAGTAATTTAAAAATAATAAATTTTATTTTGAAATTTCATTCTAAAAGCTTTTCACATTTATTCCGATTCCATTTCCAAAACATTTGAATTTAAAAATTCAAATATAACTATTTCAAAAATCTGCGACTTAATCGATTTCCTCGTGAAATCCATAATTGTGTGTGTATGGTGTGGTCTAGGGGTTATACACAATAGTGCAATATCATTCAATCATCACAGATCAGAATACAGGAATATAGTTGATAAACGAGATAAACTATAACGCTTATCTGTTATATACAGATCACAAATATATATGCCACGGCTAGTAAATTACATCACAGATAATTTATCACAGATCACAACATAAATCAGGATATATACTAAGCATCATAAATCAGGAATATCAAACAATCAAGTCATCCAATAGAATCCAAATATCCATAGGTAAGATCAATAAATTATCTGATTAATTTAAATCGAATTTATTTCTTATGAATTACTAATCCTGGTTAACTAACATTAATAATTTACAAATCATTTTGATTAATTATTCTTTAATCATTTATTAATTATCCATTAATAATAAATCAATTAACCTTTAGTTATCAACCTTTAATTATTAAATAATAAAGCTTTAATTATTTAATTCACTATTTTATTAATTATTTTTAATTAATTACTTTGATTAATAATCATTCCTTAATCACCTTCATTTATTAATTAACCTTTAAATTTATTTAATTATCCTCAATTTACTTATCTTAATAAATTAATCTCATTAATTAATTATCCTTTAAATGAATTAACTTTTTAAACATAAATTCATCAATCTTAATTAATAATCAATCGATCTTTAATTATTAAATAATTATCCTTTAATGTAATTACACTAAGTAATTATATGCTTAAGTAGTCATCCTTTAATTATTCATTATTAATAAATTAACTCTTAACAAATTAATTAATCTGTAATCAGTACTTAATTAACCTTTAAATTATTAAATAATAAATCTTTAATTAATCACATTAATTTATCCAATCACATAAATTAAATCTTTAATTAATTAATCCTTTTAATTAAATCTTTAAGTAAAACTTAATTAAATTAAAATAATTTACTTTTAAACCTTAAACCAATCCCATACTTAAATAAAACAATTATTTAAAAGAATGAGTTAAAAATGTTTAAAACTTGCATTTTGTTTTAAAGTTTCAAAAACTGTTTTTATACCTACCCGAGTCAAACCCGAGGAAATCCACGTTCTACCCGAGCCCTG
This sequence comes from Allium cepa, assembly GCA_030765085.1. Lineage (NCBI taxonomy): Eukaryota > Viridiplantae > Streptophyta > Magnoliopsida > Asparagales > Amaryllidaceae > Allium > Allium cepa. Next base: position 507,124,973 of record CM060929.1, read on the forward strand.
CTTCGAGTCTTTCCCCAAACCAACCCGTGTGAGTATTTTTTTTTTAAAATTTTGTTTAAGTGTTGATCTGACCCGGCGCACAACTGAATGCACTCGAGTTAAGACTCGAGCCAAAACCAATATTACTCGATACTTCCTTCGAGTTATCTTCTCTTCCCAACTATAACCACCCAAACATAATCACTGATACACGCAAACACGTGTGTACCTGCACCATCCACCGCCGATGTCCTGGCCACCACTTCCATCGCCATCTAGTCATCGTTGACCCCCTCAACTCAATCCATCACCCAGCACCCATCACGACAGCACGAATCAAAATCTAGTTAAATTTCCAAACCTGGAAACACGCCAGCTTCAACACCCCAAACCTGTCAACATCGCCTCGTCCACGCCGTGCCGACCATCAGCGAGCTTCCACCTCCGGCCACCGCCTCATCTACACCCCAGCCTCCATCACCCCCAGTCTCGTGCAACTCGATGCACTGTGGACGACGAACAAATCAAATTTCTTCGACCCCAACAAAACTAGGGCTACAGACTTCAACCAATTGCCGACGCCACCACCGTGATTTACTCACCATCCTTATATTTTTCCTGCCACCCCGGTAAGCTCCTCCACCACCACGCACCACCCTAGCACCTCTAGTACCCCTGATCGCCAGAAATCCCCCAAAAACCCATTTCCGTTCAACTTCAAACTGCTACCAAACTACCCCACTAAAAATCACGAAACCCATCTTAAAAATCATCATTTGATATAAGGATTCAATTTATACACTTGAATTAATGATTCGTGTCATTCGAAATTTCCAATATTTAAAGTTTGTACTGTAAAATCTTGATCTTCTATTCTACATACCTCTATACATTATGAAACCATTTTTTAATTATAGCCCATACTTAAACACATCGATCTTGTTTTGAAACTAAGGCCTGATATGGATTATAAAACAAGAACTTGAATTATCTTTTTCTTTGCTTTGTTGGGTTGTTCTCTGTAAACCTGATACTTAAATGTATCTATGGTTTCACAGTTTCCAGTGAAAAAGAAAAACAACAAAACTTGCATACTGGGAAGTAAAACAGAGAATACTCTGATGAAAGCCACACACACAACACATGCATATCATCACAGCATATACCATAAGATACATATTCATTTCGAAGCAACACACAAGTTTAAACTTTGAAATACAGATGTGTACTCACTGTATTGTTTCCAGAGTGAACAGAGCATTCCATTTGAAAACTGCAGTTGTTTTTCTTCTTCCTTTAAATCTTTGTTTTGTTCAAGTTGTTTCTCATTTTAGTTTTTTTTTTCTTTTCTTTTCAGTTCAAATGAATGAGACTGAGTATAAGAAGATGATGCATATGAAGTTGATATAAAAACAAGTCTACAGGTGATATATTTGAACAACAAATCGTGGCTGAGATGATGTGGTATGGTGTGCTAGGATATTGTATGTGCTTAGGGATGATACTTTGTACTTGCTGTTTCTATACTTTGCCTACAGCCTCTTTGTTTTGTACATGTACTTATATTTGTATTTATTTGTATGCATACTTTTGTTTTAGTTATATTTGCTTCTTATTTATTTTTCTTCTAGTCTTGCCTTGCTTATTTAACTTCTCTACATACTCTATTTTGTTTCTTTCTTTGCTGAAATGTATTATATTATGTACTTTATTTTGTTTATTTTGTTTATTTTCTTGCTTGTTTCAGCCATTTATTTTATTGCCTTTGTTTTGTTTCATACTTATGTAAATTATTATTATTTGCTTTGTTTTTAAATTATGTATGTAGTTAGTTTGTGGATATTTTGCTTTGTATTCTTTTTATAGTTTAATTCATTTTATATTTAACTTATACTTTGGAATATGAATAAATTTCTATTGTTAACTAAAAATATCATTTTACTTGTCTTTATCACTTTGAAATAAAATGAAGTTCTACTTTTGTCATGTTGTTATAGTTTATTCTTTTATGCATTTACTTCCTATTTTACACTAATGTGTTACTATATATGTTATTTCTTTTGTTTTAGTCCTTTGTATTGTATTTGTTTGTTTTATTTTCATCTACATTCTTTTCATATTTAAATGTATTTTATTTTCTTTAAATCTTCTTGTTTTGAAATATAAATAAATTTCTATTTTATTATGTTGTTAGAATTTAGCAAATGTTCTACTTCCTATTTTTATGAAAATTTATCTCATATTATTTTTCTATTTCTAGTTTAAATATTTATTGTTATCTTACTTTAATATTTATTTATGAGTTACTATATATGTTATTTCTTAATTTATTTTATAACTCAAATATTTATTAAACCATTCATCTAAGATTTAAATTCAAATCAAAATATATATATATACACTCAAGATTTTATAATTTCAAATTGACTCATATATACCCAAATATACATATATATATATATATACACATTCACATATATATATATATATATATATATATATATATAATATTTAAAAATTTAAATGATTTATATAGAATATATTTGAACTTGGGGAAACTCGCTTCCATTTATAATCAATTTCCCTTACAATTTTATTCAGAAATTCATTTAATTATCAATTTAAATTAAATTAAAATTCAGGATCGTTACAGACTTCCCCACTTAAAAGAATTTCGTCCTCGAAATTCGCAGGCACGAAAACAACACAGATAGATGAAAGATAGAGAAATATCTTTTCAGATCAAACTGGATATCAGTTCTGCAATTGGCTCACCAAATCAGAATATCAATAATAGATACAAGAAATTATAATAAAATTTCAAATTTTGGTTTTAAACAAAATCATTTTATCAATACAATTCTAATCATTCTTCATATTCTATTAATCAATTTAATTCAATTAAAATTTCTAATTTATTCAAAATTTTAATTCTAAATTTCAAATTCATTAAAGTTTAAAACGAAAAACTGATAAGAAATCGATGAAGATACGAAGTAAGAATTTTCTACAACGATTCGTAGAGCCATTATCACACCAAAACTTCTTCCTGTAACCGTCATGAATCAATCAAAAGAATTTGGAAACGAATCAAAGAAATTTGATAAGAAAGATTGTTTCCACTGTTGTTACAGAGTATTGACCAATTATAGTCGTATTCCCCTGTCCTCTATCTCGTTCTCTTCTTGCACTCATACTCACTATCAGTGGATAGTAAAAGAATTTACTGAGGCATTCAAACAGATATCTTAAGGATTACTCATTCTAGGATTTACTTCACCCTATCTCTAATGAGTTACTTAATGTGTTACACTCCTGAGCTAAAGTTCAACCCTTAGCTCTGATACCAAATGTAACGTCTCGGATTTTGCCCGCTCAAAAATCGACATCCATACTTCAAATCGTATTCGAATGCCATAGATTCGACCGTTCAATTCCGATTCGCCGGAGCTTATAACAATCATTAAGTAAACAACACAGCGGAATAAAAGAATAATACATTGATATACAGCTTTGATACAATATCTGATACAACAGATGATCCAATAGATATCAATATACATCAGAGATATGATACAATAAATAGCAGCGGAAAAGAAAATAGATAACATCTAGCATACGGAACAATATAACTCTAAGATAGTCTTCAAAAAAGAACTCCGAGAATTGCAACTCCATCTCCAAGAATCAATCCAGCAATAGCTTGAACTCCCAATAACAATGTACAAAGATAAGCAAGACTGGTGTGATCCAAAGACTGAACTAACTCCAGATAACCTACTAATCCGACTATCTGTAAAACCCAACTCTAGACTGCTCGTGTAGAAAAAATTTTGAGCACCCAGAGTTTAGGAAAGAAACAATAAACTCTGGATCAGTCGTGGGACTGGTGTGAGCAACAAAAACAGTTTATCTTTTAAAACATTCAACAAAAGATTTTCAAAGTCAATTCGCAATGCTTTTAAAAATGAGACTACCATAAGGCCTCCCGCACACACACACAATGCAAACGCAGAATCGGAGGAGATTTCTCCTTATGATAGTCAAAGATGCTTGATACGCATTTAAAAGAACATTTGATATTATTACTAGTGCATAGTGTAGTGAAAATCATTTCGAAAGTAAAGATATAAATCTTAGCCAACATAGACATTTCGAACTATGCCTACTATAGCTACCATCCAAACAGTGTTGCGACACCATAAGTGAATGATAGGTTCTACAACTAATACCGTACAAGTTTCGTATTGTTTCTTTGGATTTCCAACAAATGGTCAGGCCAAGGAACTTCCCATTGCCACATGAGAATGCCTCTGGAAAGACATCCCCGAGAACCAAACCGGAACTCTGCCAACACAAGGCCGGGTTACCCCTAACTGGGTAACTACTGACACGAGCACGCCATTCCCCGATCGTAAACGACCTTTCTCACGGGATCCCGATAACCAACAACCACAAAGTAATAAATTCGTAGTAACCACATAGGTTAAATATCTGGGCTCCATACCATGATACCACCTCTATCCAGAAGGAAATGTACATACCCTAAAGGGAGCTACCCCTCATAACCTTGCCGCATCTTTCCTGTTTTGACCATTTCCGGGGTGTGAGGCTCGACGAAGTCACGTCCACAAAAACATACTTTATACAAAAGCCATGCTTTGGGTCAACAAATGATCATAGAAATGATCACCAAGATAGACGATCAAACAAATGATCCTATCATAAATAATCAACACAATGATCATTTCACAGCAACACTCAGCATGTCACATTGCCGAATTGGGAATACATCGCTGATAACTTCAACTATATAACCTCTGAGCTCGTACGTCTCAGAGAAGGGTGTTAAGCTAAAAGAATAAATTCTCCGCCACCAACAGAAATATATTTGAAAGAAATCTGCTTTATATCTCAACTTGTAATGTCAGACATACAATCCATACAAGTCTGTTCCGGGATCGAACAGAACCGAAGGCACTTACAAAGAAGTCCTTGCAACCCGGATATTCACAATCCCGATCGGATTTTCCCATCACTTAGGGAATCTCTATACCAGGAGCTACCCAGTGCAGAGACAATCGATAGGTCATCCTATCGCTTTCGCAAATACCCGGTCTTCATCACCGGTCTTCAAATGCTATCCATAACGACATATCACATATTCGGAATGGGATGTATGACACAAAGGTCCTTTCCCGGCTAAACCGAATAGTGAGCGAAATAGTTCAAAAACAAATGGATAATGGGATTTCAATTAAGTCACAACTTATTACCCAAAATTTTTCTTCAAATGGCTTAACAAATTACCATTTTCAATCTTTAAACAAAAAGATTCATTTTCACAATTTTTAACGGTTTAAACAATTTTCACATTTTAATCTTTTAAACAAAAGATTTATTCACAGATTTTCCAAATCAATTTTCATTTCAATTTGATTAACTCGTTAAATCTTTAAATCAAAGATTTAACTTATAGCCTTCGAAACAATTTCATTTCAATTTGATTTAAACAAATCATCAATTTAAATCTGTTAAAAATAAACAGATTTAATTCATAGCTTTCAAAAAGAATTCATTCATAACTTAGGAAAATCATTTCTCTATTCAATCTTGAAATTCCCCTAATTAACTGGAATCTCAGTTCTTATCTAAAAGTGTTTATCATTTAAAAACAACAGTTTTCATTTTGGAAATCTGATTCATTTATACGAGTTGAAGTCCTTGGGTTAAATTCAAATTCCCAAAACCCATACCTTTAAAATGGTTTAATCCTTATATAACCAATATAACATCTTTAATCCCTAATTTCAAATCATAGGATTCAATTTCAAGTATTGAATTTAAATTTAAATCAAATTATTTAAATTCCAAAACTTAATCAAGTAATTTAAAAATAATAAATTTTATTTTGAAATTTCATTCTAAAAGCTTTTCGCATTTATTCCGATTCCATTTCCAAAACATTTGAATTTAAAAATTCAAATATAACTATTTCAAAAATCTGCGACTTAATCGATTTCCTCGTGAAATCCATAATTGTGTGTGTATGGTGTGGTCTAGGGGTTATACACAATAGTGCAATATCATTCAATCATCACAGATCAGAATACAGGAATATAGTTGATAAACGATATAAACTATAACGCTTATCTGTTATATACAGATCACAAATATATATGCCACGGCTAGTAAATTACATCACAGATCACAACATAAATCAGGATATATACTAAGCATCATAAATCAGGAATATCAAACAATCAAGTCATCCAATAGAATCCAAATATCCATAGGTAAGATCAATAAATTATCTGATTAATTTAAATCGAATTTATTTCTTATGAATTACTAATCCTGGTTAACTAACATTAATAATTTACAAATCATTTTGATTAATTATTCTTTAATCATTTATTAATTATCCATTAATAATAAATCAATTAACCTTTAGTTATCAACCTTTAATTATTAAATAATAAAGCTTTAATTATTTAATTCACTATTTTATTAATTATTTTTAATTAATTACTTTGATTAATAATCATTCCTTAATCACCTTCATTTATTAATTAACCTTTAAATTTATTTAATTATCCTCAATTTACTTATCTTAATAAATTAATCTCATTAATTAATTATCCTTTAAATGAATTAACTTTTTAAACATAAATTCATCAATCTTAATTAATAATCAATCGATCTTTAATTATTAAATAATTATCCTTTAATGTAATTACACTAAGTAATTATATGCTTAAGTAGTCATCCTTTAATAATTCATTATTAATAAATTAACTCTTAACAAATTAATTAATCTGTAATCAGTACTTAATTAACCTTTAAATTATTAAATAATAAATCTTTAATTAATCATAAATTATTAAATAATAAATCTTTAATTAATCACATTAATTTATCCAATCACATAAATTAAATCTTTAATTAATTAATCCTTTTAATTAAATCTTTAAGTAAAACTTAATTAAATTAAAATAATTTACTTTTAAACCTTAAACCAATCCCATACTTAAATAAAACAATTATTTAAAAGAATGAGTTAAAAATGTTTAAAACTTGCATTTTGTTTTAAAGTTTCAAAAACTGTTTTTATACCTACCCGAGTCAAACCCGAGGAAATCCACGTTCTACCCGAGCCCTGCTTCGAGTCTTTCCCCAAACCAACCCGTGTGAGTATTTTTTTTTTAAAATTTTGTTTAAGTGTTGATCTGACCCGGCGCACAACTGAATGCACTCGAGTTAAGACTCGAGCCAAAACCAATATTACTCGATACTTCCTTCGAGTTATCTTCTCTTCCCAACTATAACCACCCAAACATAATCACTGATACACGCAAACACGTGTGTACCTGCACCATCCACCGCCGATGTCCTGGCCACCACTTCCATCGCCATCTAGTCATCGTTGACCCCCTCAACTCAATCCATCACCCAGCACCCATCACGACAGCACGAATCAAAATCTAGTTAAATTTCCAAACCTGGAAACACGCCAGCTTCAACACCCCAAACCTGTCAACATCGCCTCGTCCACGCCGTGCCGACCATCAGCGAGCTTCCACCTCCGGCCACCGCCTCATCTACACCCCAGCCTCCATCACCCCCAGTCTCGTGCAACTCGATGCACTGTGGACGACGAACAAATCAAATTTCTTCGACCCCAACAAAACTAGGGCTACAGACTTCAACCAATTACCGACGCCACCACCGTGATCTACTCACCATCCCTATATTTTTCCTGCCACCCCGGTAAGCTCCTCTACCACCACGCACCACCCTAGCACCTCTAGTACCCCTGATCGCCAGAAATCCCCCAAAAACCCATTTCCGTTCAACTTCAAACTGCTACCAAACTACCCCACTAAAAATCACGAAACCCATCTTAAAAATCATCATTTGATATAAGGATTCAAGTTATACACTTGAATTAATGATTCGTGTCATTCGAAATTTCCAATATTTAAATTTTGTACTGTAAAATCTTGATCTTCTATTCTACATACCTCTATACATTATGAAACCATTTTTTAATTATAGCCCATACTTAAACACATCGATCTTGTTTTGAAACTAAGGCCTGATATGGATTATAAAACAAGAACTTGAATTATCTTTTTCTTTTCTTTGTTGGGTTGTTCTCTGTAAACCTGATACTTAAATGTATCTATGGTTTCACAGTTTCCAGTGAAAAAGAAAAACAACAAAACTTGCATACTGGGAAGTAAAACAGAGAATACTCTGATGAAAGCCACACACACAACACATGCATATCATCACAGCATATACCATAAGATACATATTCATTTCGAAGCAACACACAAGTTTAAACTTTGAAATACAGATGTGTACTCACTGTATTGTTTCCAGAGTGAACAGAGCATTCCATTTGAAAACTGCAGTTGTTTTTCTTCTTCCTTTAAATCTTTGTTTTGTTCAAGTTGTTTCTCATTTTAGTTTTTTTTTTCTTTTCTTTTCAGTTCAAATGAATGAGACTGAGTATAAGAAGATGATGCATATGAAGTTGATATAAAAACAAGTCTACAGGTGATATATTTGAACAACAAATCGTGGCTGAGATGATGTGGTATGGTGTGCTAGGATATTGTATGTGCTTAGGGATGATACTTTGTACTTGCTGTTTCTATACTTTGTCTACAGCCTCTTTGTTTTGCACATGTACTTATATTTGTATTTATTTGTATGCATACTTTTGTTTTAGTTATATTTGCTTCTTATTTATTTTTCTTCTGGTCTTGCCTTGCTTATTTAACTTCTCTACATACTCTATTTTGTTTCTTTCTTTGCTGAAATGTATTATATTATGTACTTTATTTTGTTTATTTTATTTATTTTCTTGCTTGTTTCAGCCATTTATTTTATTGCCTTTGTTTTGTTTCATACTTATGTAAATTATTATTATTTGCTTTGTTTTTAAATTATGTATGTAGTTAGTTTGTGGATATTTTGCTTTGTATTCTTTTTATAGTTTAATTCATTTTATATTTAACTTATACTTTGGAATATGAATAAATTTCTATTGTTAACTAAAAATATCATTTTACTTGTCTTTATCACTTTGAAATAAAATGAAGTTCTACTTTTGTCATGTTGTTATAGTTTATTCTTTTATGCATTTACTTCCTATTTTACACTAATGTGTTACTATATATGTTATTTTTTTTTGTTTTAGTCCTTTGTATTGTATTTGTTTGTTTTATTTTCGTCTACATTCTTTTCATATTTAAATGTATTTTATTTTCTTTAAATCTTCTTGTTTTGAAATATAAATAAATTTCTATTTTATTATGTTGTTAGAATTTAGCAAATGTTCTACTTCCTATTTTTATGAAAATTTATCTCATATTATTTTTCTATTTCTAGTTTAAATATTTATTGTTATCTTACTTTAATATTTATTTATGAGTTACTATATATGTTATTTCTTAATTTATTTTATAACTCAAATATTTATTAAACCATTCATCTAAGATTTAAATTCAAATCAAAAAATATATATATATACACACTCAAGATTTTATAATTTCAAATTGACTCATATATACCCAAATATACACATATATATATATACATTCACATATATACATATATATATATATATAATATTTAAAAATTTAAATGATTTATATAGAATATATTTGAACTTGGGGAAACTCGCTTCCATTTATAATCAATTTCCCTTACAATTTTATTCAGAAATTCATTTAATTATCAATTTAAATTAAATTAAAATTCAGGATCGTTACATATAAAATTAAAAGACATTTTTTTTTGAGAAATATTAAAAATTATCTTCTCCTGTTTCTTTTTCGCTTTTGTTGAAATGTCTATTATCATCCACGCTTTTTTCTCTGCCACACCAGTTGAAAACTCAAAAAAAAAAAAAAACAAAAAAAAACAAAAAAAAATAGGAAAAGAAAAGATCAAGCCAAACTTTATCTAAATTTTCGAGTTCCATCGTTGCACTATTGTACTGATCGGATAATTGGTAACTCAGGTGTATAGTATTTTGTTCAATTATAATTGTAAGCATTTAACATTTACAATAAGAAAACGCCGACAGAGACTTCAATAAAAACTGAAAATGCCAAATAAAAGAAAGGATCATTTAATCAAATTTGTGACACTACAAATCATCAATAAGTCAATGGGACTTCATCGAGTTCATGTTTCACATTCACAGTTACACATATCAAATAATAAGAAAAGGTAAGAGTAAAAAAAATCAATGAACAAGATAAGTAACAAGCAAGGCCAAAAGCATTAACAAGTAAGCAATGCCTTGGTCAATTGATTTTCCGTCACTTCTCATCATCGGAGAAGGTGCTATGTACTGGTCTTCTGCATATCCAAGTTGCATAACTGCAAAAATATGTAGGCAATGACAAACAAAGTGAAGATATTCATTGAGCTCATGTTCTATATATACAAGAATTGCAATGGAATTAAATTTTAGAGAGAATTAATCTTTTCGATGCAACTGCACTATCTTTTTATTAGTAACTTTGATTAAGAGAAGAGAGAGTAGGTGATGATACATAAAATGACCTAACATGTGAGCTTTATATAGCAATGATTTCCTTGCTTTGATGTTTTCCCACGAAAATTTCAACATTCAAATTATGTCTGAATATGTTATGTACTTAAAATGCTGTCCACAATTGAGTATGACTCATTCAATTTATAAATTAACAAATAGCATGTTACAGTGAAATGTGGCCAGTCAAATTAGTTGTTATGTAACTGTAAGTCAAATTAGTTGTTATGCAACGAGATTTTTAATAGAAAACCGGGGACAAAATGGTAAGGAAAACGAAGCTGTAAGATAATTAATAAAAAATGAAATTCATATGGAAGTTCAAAAATAGTAAACCCTTTCGGTCTAGAAAAAATTTGGAAAGAGAGGGAGCACCCAGCCTCGCACCTTAAAGTTTGGCCAGCTAATGGATTAAACAGATTGTCTCGGAGAACTTCTAATTCATATAAGATCAGACTTTTTTTGTATTATTATTACGAGCGGTTGTGGCAAGTACATTATTTTTTTAACATATTATACATGTTTAATCGTTTTTTTTACGCTGAAATTAGATGTAGTTAGTTTTAGCCTAATTATTTTCAAAGTTTGTCCTTCAGCTTAAAAATGAAACTTGTTGTCCTTCAGCCTAATTTTTTTTTAAAGTTTATCCTTATGCATATTTTTCACATTTTATTTCGTGTTTTTAATTTTTAACATTTATAACAAAGCATAAGGATAGCAGAAGAAAAGTTTCAAATTTTAAGCCATTACGTTGACATTGAGGGACGGCGGAGGAGATGAATTATATTTCATTCTTTTCTTATTTCTCAAAACACAAAAACAAAATATATTTGTTTTCTATTTTATATGTTAGTGTTATTTCCCGAATCGGTTATTTTTAAAAATGCAAGCATCTTGTGTACATTTTTTGGACGAAAGCACAAAACTAAAAATGACAAACCAAACGGGGCTTTAATTTTAGAGCGAAGAGAAATTTGTATGCCTTCAACATATAACATCCTATGTAAATTAGGTTTAACATAGGGCTGCCAATGAGTATTCGAAAATTCGAAATCCACCCATATCCATATTCGAAATATGAAAAATTATCCGACATTAGAAAAACGGATACGAATACGAATATGATCACATACGCATCTGATAATTATCCATCCGGTTTTAATCAAAATTATAGCTAATTTTTCATGTATTTTAGTAGATAAATGATTGTCATTTACTATTTTATATAAGTAAAAGAAATTAATAAATGTGTATGCACTGCTAGAATCGGACTGTATAGTGCCAAGACTTTGCGTCGGCGAGAATCAGCTAAAAAATGCGGCCGATTCTAGCCGATTCTAGCTGACGCAATATTGCATTACAGAAGCAAAAACCCACGAGCAGATTCTCATTTTTTCTTCCCTCCCAATTTCACACGCCGCAGCCGCTTGCCGTCACCGCCGTCTCAAGTCAACATCTAGCCCCTGACGCTCTCCAAAGCTCTCCGGTATCTCATTTCTTTCTGATTTCAGTTTATTTGAGGTATGATTTAAATCCTAAATTTTGAAATTAGTTGATGGTAGATTAGAAATTGATGATTGGTTGGTATTATTAGATGATGTTACTGTTTTAGATTGGTTTGGAAATATAATTTTGACATTGTCGGCTTGAAATTAAGGAAATTAGAGAAAAGAGTTGATTATCAATTTGTAATTGTTGATTATTGCGTATGGGTTGATGTTAATGGTGTACATTAGTTGATGATAAAATGTATTAGTTGATTTAGTATAAAAAAAATCTATTTTTACTAATTATATGTGTGAACAACTTATTTTAGTTTATATAATCGGCAAATTAAAAATTAAAATTGTTAAACGAAAGTTAACTTACGTTGTAAAATTTCAAATTTAGTTAATAAATATTTAAATACTTGAATGAATATTGTTAATTATATTTTTTTTATTTTTTAAACCCCTTAGAGAATTTTTGGTCCCGTCTGACAAGTGTTGTATATGATCGTTATATAGCTGTTCGGTTTTTCACAGAACGGACATCTATATTCATCTGATACAATATTTGTCGGATTTGTCCCAGTATTGGACAAATTACGAATACAATAAAGTATAATTACATTTTATAAATCATATCATTTTAAACGGTTCATAAAATTTCGATAGCACTTCCGTTTTGTTCTCTGTGTACACGTATTTGTGTACGATACAGGAAACAAAGGGGAAGAGCTGCCGAAATTTTGTGAACCGTTTAAAATGATATGGTTTACGAAATGTAATTACTTTATTGTATTTGTAATGGTAAGTAGGATGGTCGACCATCAAAGTTAAAACAATAAAGCAAAAGGCAAAAAATTAATCGAATTGATTATTTGGATTAATAAACGATAAACTTTATTGGGTTTCTAACATATATTTTCAAACCAGGAAAAATGTTCGATTATTTTCTCGACCGTAGTTGGATGTATGAAGTCAGAACTGGTATAAAAGGTTCAATAAAGAAACATTTCTGTAACGGTGTACACGAATTTATTAGATTCGCTAAATCTAATAATCGTAATAACGAAGAACTTCGTTGTCCGTGTAGTAAGTGCAAACATTTGAAGCATTGGAAAGCAGATATAGTTGAAGTACATTTGTATAAAAATGGTTTTGTGCCGAATTATTACTTGTGGGATCGTCATGGAGAACTTCTTGCACCCACACCTAATCCTGTTGCGTTAGATGACAATAATATTATGACGAATCCAATAGAAAATATGATGGAAGATGCAGCACGATCAATGTTTCCAATGTTTGATCAAGATGACGATGAAGATGTAAATGTCGAAGAAGAACCGACTGTGGGAGCTAAAAAAAATATATGATTTATTGGACTCCGCTAAAAGGCCATTGTGGTATGGTTGTGTAAAAATGGAACCGAATTATCAATAACTGCCGAATACATACTATGAAATCAAAATTCAACCTTATAGAAGTTGGATTTACAGCAGTTGTACAAGCAGCAAAACGACACATGCCACCCAATAATCTGATGTGCGATAGTCATTATAAAGTGAAAAAACTTATGTCCGCTTTCGGTCTGCCGTACCAAAAGATAGATACATGTGTAAAAGGTTGCATGTTGTATTGGAAAGATAACGTTGAGCTTAGAAAATGCAGAATATGTAACAAAGAAAGATACAAACCAAGAAAAAAAAAAGAAAAAAAAGTTTCATACAAGAGGATGCATTATTTACCCATCACTCCCAGACTTCAAAGGTTATATGCATCTTCTGCTACGGCGTGCCATATGCGATGGCACAGTGTGAGAACACCGAAAGAAGGAACTTTGATATATCCGTTTGATGGAGAAGCATGGAAACATTTCGATAGGACTTATCCCGCATTTGCTACCGAAAGCCGTAATGTCAGACTCGGTTTATGTACGGATGGATTTGCACCATTCTCTCAGTTTGGTAGTAAATATTCATCATGACCTATTATCGTAACTCCTTATAATTTACCTCCATGAATGTGTATGAAAACTTCATATATGTTTCTACTACTGTCGTCCCTGGGCCTGATGATCCAACACAAAGAATCGATGTTTATTTACAACCATTGATCGAAGAGTTGAAAGCGCTATGGAATGAATGACTTGAAACGTACGACATTTCGAGAGAGAAAAATTTCGTATGTTCGCTTCTTTGTTGTGGACTATTAGTGATTTTTCTACATACGGGATGCTTTCAGGTTGGAGTACGGCTGGTCGTCTAACTTATCCTTATTGCATGGAAGAAACACGGGCGTTTTCGCTACGGTATGGAAAGAAAATTTCTTGGTTTGATTGTCATCGGTGTTTTCTCCATCTCAATCATACTTTTAGAAGAGATAGAAAAAGCTTTATAACTAACAGAGAAGAGAGTATGCAACCACCGAAGATTTGGTCAAGCGAAGAAATATATGAAATTATAAAGGAGTATCCGAAGATACATGAAACTGGAGTGCAGACTGAAATTCCAGGTAAATCAGACATTCATAATTGGTGCAAAAAAGGGGCAGATTTGATGGTAATTAAGTATATGGGACGACATCCCAGCGCCTGTAAAGAACGCAGTATGGGCAGATTTGATGGTAATTAAGTATAAATTTTTATTTGATTTGAATGTCAATAGAATGTTTATAATTCAAGTTAATTTCAATATGCAGGCTGCCGTACGTGTTGAGCCCCAGGATCTAGATGTGTTTAGAAATCATTGGAATCAAAGAATGAGAAAAAATTATAGAAACACGATAATTAAAGCAAAGAGTGCGGGAAAAAAGCCAAGTTGTATGAGCGCTGACGTATATAGTGAGTTTCTTCGGCTCTGGGATACTCCTGAATTCAAAGTAAGCTATCCACTTTCGAATTGTAGTTTAAAATTTTTAAGATTTCGTATATTAGTTGCATTAATATAGTTAACCTTGTGTTTAAATGTATAGGAAATATCAGCGTGGAATCGCGAAAACCGGAATAAGAATCCTGCTGTACTTCGTGGTGGCTCGAAATCTTTTCAACAACATAAAAACGAATTGGTAAATTTATAAATTGTGTTTATAAATATCTGTAACATTATTTAATCATATTGGTAACATTGTTTATTCATATGTATATTTTTAGTCTAAGAAGTACAATCGCGAGCCTACGATGGCTGAGTTGTTTACTGACACACATGTTGTGGAGGAGACAGACGAGGAAGGAAATGTTTCATATAGATGGACAGACGCCAAATCTCAATCTGTAATGGTAAACATGCTTATCCGTAATGATAATGTTTGATAATACTTTATTTCACAGCTAAAAAATCGTAAATTAAATTTTTTTCGTGTCAAACTTTTATTTATAATCGCAAGAGTCATATGAGACGGAGCAGACACGTGTGGCGCAGACCACCGGACGTGAGGAGTTGACCGTTGAGGAGTCAAACCATATTTGGGACGCCATTGTAGATCCGCCTATGCGAAATAGGCGATATAGTTATGGAAATATTGAGGTAAACTGCTTCATTAACCAATATATACATTTAATATGATATGAAGCATAAATTATAACTAGGTATTAACTATTTCACAGGCGATATCGTCCCAGAGGGCTTACAGGAGATCTCAAGCAGAGGAGGAGATAGCTTTGTTGCGTTAGCAGGTTGCAGAGATCAATGACCGGCGGAAGAGCAATGCTTTTGCACAGCAGCTCGATGCGCATATCGTGGCATACCTGGTAGAGCATGGAAGAATGCCTAGAGAGGATGCGTCTGGAGATGATGAAAAGGTAAGGTTGTGCTTGTTACATTTTTGTCGTTGTTTTGTGTTCAACTTATTGTTGTTTGATGTATGATGATGAGTATGACAATGATGTATGATTTGTTTGATGGCACTTATATGTATTGTTGAGTATGATGTATATTAGTGAACGTTGTGTTTGATTGATGAGTTTTTGGATACATAGTTGTTGTTTGATAGAAAATTGTGAATGTTATGTTTGGTTGATGAGAGGTTGGTGTTATACTTGTGTTGGAAGATTGAATGTTGTTATAGCTCGACGGAAATTGTTTATATTGTGGTTTGAGGGCGCAAAAAGCAGCTGTTTACAAACAGCAGAACACAGGCTTGCGTCGGCTAGAATCGGCTTGCGTCGTCGGTTTGGTTACAGGATTGCGTCGGCTAGAATCGGCTGTTTGGTTGCAGGATTGCGTCGGCTGTAATCGGCTAGTTAGGGCCAACAGAATTTTGAAAAAAATAGCGACGTGGATTTAGCCGTCACCTCCCGACACTAAAGTGGCAATGAAGCCGACGCAAAACCCGACTCGAATGCTTGGTGGTGACGTCTATTTTTGCGTCGGTTTTACAATCGGCTTGCGTCGGCTAGAATCGGCCCGCGTCGGTTTTCTGCCGACGCAAATACCGATTTTCCTTGTAGTGATAAAGATCAATATTTGCAGCTTAAAATTAATTTTCTTAGCATATTTATTATTTTTTGTATTTTTACTACTAAAATAGATATATAATGAATCAGAATTTTCTATTTATCTATTTAGATTTATTAGTTATGAACTGGTCGAAGAATATCTGATAAATATTTTATATTCGTCCACATCCGCAAATACAGATATCCAATATCTGAAAATAATTTCGGCTATGGATACAGATATAACACTATTCGAATTCGTACTCTGTATCAGTATCCGACCATTTACAAGCCTAGTTTAACGACATCCACTTAAAGAAGGCAATATTCACCAATCATAGTAAATCAAATCAAATACTATTATTAATAATACTGTCCCCATATAGTATTTAAACCAAGTGGAAATTATCTGCATTATATTATTTCAAAACTAAATAATATATCAAACTCCAAACAAAACCAAACCTTGACAAACTACCTCCATTGCATAAAATTTGTCCCAATATAATCCAAAAGTGGTATATTACCATAATGAATTCATTCAAAAGAAAGAGCAATCTACTCATAGTAATTATTTCATATTTAAAAATAATTACTAATTATTATTATTTAGTTTTAAATATTAATTATTATTATTATTTAATATTAATTTTAACTTTTAATTATTATTATTTTATTATAAAAAATTAATTTTTAATCATTAATTAATAATTATTAGTATTTAATAGTTAATTATATAAAATTATTAATTATTAATTTAATATTAATTTTTTAATCATTGATTGTTAATTTATTGGTTATTACTAATTATTAATACGAATTATTTCATATTTCAAACAAATTATTAATTTTTATTATCTAATAGTAGTTATTAATTATTATGTATTAATATTTAAATATTATTATTTAAGTACTATGTATTTAATAATAATTATTTTATTGATTATGAATTGTTATTACTATTTAATATTGATTTTTAACTTTTAATTATTATTATTATTTAATACTAATTTTTAACTTTTAATTATTATTATCATTTAACGTTTATTTTTAAATTTTAATTATTATTATTTAATATTGATTTCTAACTTTTAATTAATTATTATGTATTACAAAAAATTTACTATATATTAATTATTAGTTACCATTATTTAATAGTAATTATTATTTAAAATTATTAATTATTAATTAAATATTTATTATTAATTTATTCTTTAATTATTAATGGGAATTATTGCATATTTAAAATATATTATTAATTATTATTATTTAATAGCAGTTATTAATTATTATATGTTAATATTAAATTATTTTTAAAATTATTTAAGTATTATTTGTCAAAATATTATTTATTAAATATTAATTTCTTTTACTTATTATTAACTCTTTATGAATTATTAAAAGTTAATAAGCAAATATTAAATATTACTACTTAATTATTACTTCTTAATTATTAATATTAATTATTACTTCTTAATTATTAATTATTAATATTAATTATTCATTATTAAAAATTAATTCTTATTTATTAATTGTTAATTGTTTAATAATAATTATTATTAATTATTTATTAATTAATATTAATTATCGAATAGTAATTATTAATATTATTTATTTCATATTTTCAAATTAATTATTAATTACTATTATTTAATATTAATTATTAATTATGAATTATTTTTTATTAATTATTAAGTATTATTACAAATTATTATTATTTAATTATAATTATTAATGTATTATTAAAATGGACAAACGAAAAAGGTTGTAATATACATCTTTTACAACTGACGAAAAAGGAGTGTTATTATAAATTGGCATCTATTACCACTGGTAAATGAAAAGATTGTAATAGGCTGTAATGACCCTAATTTCTAGTAACATTCTTTAAGATATTTAATTATCCAAATTAAATAAAATATTTGATGAGTAGGGATTGAGATTTGTGATTAAACTAAGTGGTAGCCATGCCATATAACCAATGAACTAAAGAAGAGTTAAAATGAAAGAGAGGAGGGGTGAAATAGAAAAGAGATCATTCTAACACCCTAAACCCTTAGCCTTGTATGTTTTACATGTACATTTGCAAAATTAAAAACCAATAGATGCCGTCAACATTAGTAAGAACAAGAGAAAGAAAGAGCAAGAAGAAGATTAGTCAACTTAATCCATTCAAGTCTCAAACTCCTTAATCACAAAGCTAAGATGAATATTGACTACATTTCATTTTTCTAATTTCTTTCGGTTTTAAGATGAATCCGAAGTATTTTGCATGATTTTACCTTGTTTTTGTATGATTAAATGTTTATATACGCTTGTTGATGATTTATGCTTATTTATATAGATTTTACGATATGTTTTGATGTAAAAACCCTATTAAATGACATCCAAATGCCTTGTGACTTTAGGTTTAGATCACAATTGATATTTTAGAGATGGGTTTCAATTTTCGTAAATTTCTGAATTAATGTGGATTTTATATTAATTTTCTAGTGAAGAAAATGTTTATTTGGGTTTAAAATAATTTATGGCTAAATTATTTATGTTTTGGGTCTGAAATCAATATACGTTAGAAAACATATTAAAAATGATTTTGAATTTTTTTTAGAATTTTCCTAAGTGTCTTGATGAATATATAAAATTATTTAAGGTATGTGACTTAAATGTCTTATATATTTATAAAAGGGGAAGTGGTGTTTTGTAGATAAATTAAACGGTTTGTCTCTGAAATATTGGCAACACTTTAAAGAAAATTAGCAACCAATCAGATTTTGACAATTAAGGTGCGTTAGCTGAAAACATACTTTAAAAAGGTAAAAATCAGTTAAACATGCTTTATACATGTTTTGCCACTTCCGACACTTTAGTTTCGACTTAGTAGTTCCGCAACCATCACCACCAAAAGCAGTGCATTTGGCATCAAAGACTTGATGCGCAGCAAATTGGATATAGACGGATTGGTCGAAACTAGGAGTTTCGAAGTAGTCGAAGCGCTACTATACTTTCAAATGAATATGCGCCTTCTTTTCTTTCGAAAGTAATGCTTTCGGCTTGGTTGGCTTCCGATCGGGTTAAATTGATTTAAGGAATAGTTTTGAACGGGTTGCACCTTTTGTTTTAAGTAAATTCTTTCTAATGGGGTCGAATCCCCTAGTTATCGCTTTTGCTACCTTTTGAAGTCAATGGTTTTAGAAGGTATACTATGTTTTTTAAAACTTGGCCACTTCTCCAATGTTTTTGAAAGGGTTAGCTTCGACACCATCACTTCTTTACTTGTGAATTGTTTTTGAAATGAATGCTTTCGACTTAAATAGTTTTAATGACCCTTTTGCTTTATTGAAGGTAGAACCCAAAGGTTTCGAAGAAGATAGTTTTAAATGGTTTCGAAAGGTGTTCCTACTTTTTTTTAATTGAACCCAAATGCTTTTGAAAGGTTTGTTGTTTACATAGGTTTTGATGCTTTCGTAAGGTTTTAAATGAAGGTTTCAAAGGAGTGGTTCCACAATGGTTTCGAAAAGTTTGAATGGAAGGTTTCGATTAGTTTTGAAAGGTCTGATAGGAAAGGTTTTCCAATGGTTTTGAAAGGATTATATGAATGGTTTCGAAAAGAATGTTTTCGCCTTTCGGCCTAGGTGAAGGAAAGGGGTTTACTTAGTTTCGAAAGTGGTACTTTCAATGGATTCAAAAGGGGTACTTTCAAAGGTTTAAATGTTTTCATCAACAAAGATTTGTGTAAAGTGCATGTATATATATATTTATAATATGGCAAGGTGATTTTGAGTAAAGCATAGAATATATGTATTTTCTTTGTTTAAGTTTGATTTAAAAGTTTTAAATGAATTTGAGATGAAAAGGTTTTCAGGGAAATTTTTAGGAAGATTACCCTAAGTAAAATGATTCAGATATTAAAATACCAGGTGGGACTAGCATAGGGTCGCGCCCTATACATTAGCTATTAGCCCAGCTACTTTAGTTCAGAATCCCAGTATGTAGGGCTTTGTCACATGTAAGACTAAAATGATGTTACACACAAAATGGATATATATTTGTACAGAGGTAGGTTATTGGTGGGCCTGCAAACCATTAGGTTCAGGTGACCCTGGACAAGATAAGTTGGGGACAGACCGTATAGAAGAGGAGTATCTAGTAGATATTAAATTATTTGCTTATATTGTTTGGTAGGCCCGGGTCAGCCAATGGTTAGTAGTTAGCCAAAAAAAATTATAATGTTCAAATAGATAATCCATTTGTTATCTAATATGTATGTTTACGTGATAATGCTTTAGAGTTTTTAACAAGTTTTGGTTGCAGGAAATGATTTGCAAAAGATATGTTTTAAAAGAGTATTGGTGAGGGGAAACCCATTCCGCTAAGTGGCGTGGTCTCACTTAATATCAAATAACTAAGATGTATAGTGTTATTCATGCCAGGCTTTATGTCTGATTCAAAGTTTATGTTTTTCCTCTTAAACTCTTGGGTTCGCGAAATTGATTTGAGTAGGATGAGGGTTGAGGTTTATAGGTTTTAGTAGGTTGATGAATAAAACTACCGAAAACGAGCAGGATGCTGACGGATAGCTATTTAGGAGTTGCAATTTTATTTTGTTTACTACGCCATGTTGTATTAAGTCAGTTATGACTATATAGTACTTTGGTCAAACAACGGACATCTTCATATGTCGCTCGTGGTGTATTTATGTAATAATTATATTTTATCTGAAACTAGGAAGCGAATGAGATTATGTAACTTGGATACGAAAATTTGTTGTGTAATGAAAAATGTTCTTTTTGAAATCTGTGATTTTATTTCATATTCAAGTGCTTCTGATTTTATGGATATCATTAACATTATCATATTTGGTCACCGTAAGTTAATACTATGCATGACTGCAGCATTTGTAGCGCTTAGCTTCGGGCCTCTAGATAGAGGATGTTACAACTTAGTATCAGAGCATAGGTTTATGAATTTTTGTAAATTGAAATGTTTTTTGAAAACATAATCCTAAGGAATTAGAGATAAGATTGGGGTATGGGATAACGTTATAGTAACATATTTCTATTTGCCATATATAAGAATGTGACATATCTCTATTCTCGTATCTCTCTTAGATTATTCATCTATATCTCACGAGGCTTGAATACAGATATGGATGCTAGAAGTGGAAGAGTGTATCTTGGAGGAAGCACCACCACAAATGGTAATGTCAAACCGAATACTAGAAGGAATCAAGCTCAGACACAAGCGGGGAATGTTGGTGCTGGAGTCCCACAAGTGGATATGGGAGCTATGTATCAATTATTCATGAATATGACGCATGCGGGTGTTGCTGCTGGAAAGGTTGCAGAAAATGTCGGAGTAGGAGTTTGGAAAGCTCTGGTGGTCAACAATTATACTAATTTGAGTAGAGATTATGTTAGACTTGGAGGAAAGTCATTTATTGGAACTGAAGATGCTATAGAAGTTGAGAACTGGTTAATGCATTATGAGAGAATTTGTGCAGACTTGGGGCTCAATGATGAGCGGAAGAGGAGGCTTGGTTCGAGATAGCTTCAGGGAGCAGCTTTATTCTAGTGGAATAGTGTGACTTCTGGTGTGGATGAGGAAACGATGACATGGGCTAAGTTTAAGAGAAGGTTCTAGGAGAGGTTCATGTTTGTGATGACGCAGTCTGCTTTGCTTGGTAAGTTTGCTGAGTTAGAGCAGGAAGAGATGTCTGTTTTGGAATATTCTAGACGGTTTGAGAAGTTAACTAGGTATGGGTATGCTACTATAGATGCTGTGATGAAGAGATATAAGAAGTTCATTAGTGGGTTTAAGCCTCAGTTGGCCAGAGCTACATTACCTCATATTAGAGATCCTTGTGATGTTGTAGTGGAGATGACATTGAGGCATGAGGAGATACTTGCTTCTCTAGAGAAGAATAAGGCAAAGAAGGTCTAGATGGGGCAGGGTCAGAAAAGGAAGTTCTTTCACAAGAAGGGTGCTCAGAAAGGTGGAGACGCAAAGAAAGGAACGTTTGAGGTTGTTTGCTTCAAGTGCGACAAGAAGGGACATTTCGTTAATGAGTGTCGTACTGTAAAAGTAAAAGAAGTGATTAGGAAGAAGAATAGCAAATGCTTTAACTGCGATTAGATTGGCCATTATAAGAACCAGTGCAAAGAGCATGCTAAGGATGGAAGGGGCAAAGTATTTGCAATGGAACCTGCTACATCGGGACCAACAATGCAGGAGAAAGGAAAAGTAGTGTTGGGAGATACGCTTCATATCTATGGCATGTCTGTTAGCGTTTTGTTTGATACTGGTACATCACATTCGTTTGTATCTCGTTTTTAGTAGATAAGCTTAACCTTGAACCTTTATACTTAGTTACTTTCTTAAGGGTTGCAAATCCGATAGGAGAGTATGCGACACTTGGGATGAAGTGCGACCACCTAAAGTTTGATTTGATAGGTCATACCTTTGTTTGCAGTTTGCATGTATTTCACTTTGTAGGGTTCGGAATTATTTTGGGCATGGACTGATTAAGTATGATGCTATGATACTTTGTCATAATAGGAAAATATCACTTAGACACCATGACTGTAGTGATCGAATTGTTTATACCATAGAATACCCTAGTTTTGAGGTGACATTTTACCAAATAATCCATTTTGCAACATGTTTCCTGTCCTAGTTTGTAACAGTTATTTCCATTACTAATCACCAATAGTTATTATTGTGACAACATGTAACAACGCTTAACACTGTTACGACAGCTGGTAATATCATAAATAAATCTAACTACGCCAGATTGCTTAGTAATTTTATCTCTTATGACTATATTTTGACCGAAGCTTCTCAATTTTTATGATAAACAACAAAACCCTCAAATTAGAAATTACAGTCGATACCTAAATTCTTCTTCAATGCCCGTCTCTGCTTCACTCTTTCTTCTTCGTTCTTGTCTATTCTCTCTCTCCCCACCTTCCATATTATTTTTCCCCATTTACCATCACTCTTCACTTCCAATTTGCCTTTTTTGGTCAACAACCACTATTTTGAAAAAGGGGTTTCTCCTTAAACGTGCAGCTACAGCCAAACTTTCTATCACCAGATCTAGGAAGATCGGGATTAAACCGTCCATTTCTCTTCCTAATGCGAGTTCCTGACCCAGTCGAGCTCCAAACAGAAAGTAGCCAAGTATTCTTCTCTGTACAAGTCTCCAATCTCCAAGGACCTACAAGATTGGGAACTAACATTTTCACCTCTAGGGTTACTACCACTTCCGCCATCGATTCAGGTATTTTTTAATCGTAATATGAATTTTCCATCTCCAATTTTTCCTCAAAAATAAAGTTTGTCTAGAATTGAAATTGGAAGTTTGGATGAAAATTTGATATTTGATTTGGCAAACAGTGGTCAACATTATTGCAATTATTCCCCTTCATCTTGATCCTAAAGTTATTTATATAAACATATTTGAAGGCAATAAATTAGAATAACAAAAAAAAACAATTGTTTTATTTATATAATTTATTGGCATTCTTATTGGAAATATTAATCCATGTGTTATACAAATTATACCATGTCTCATGAAACATTAGTTTAATTAATTATCACATTATAGTTTGCATCCTAATCCTTAAAGCACATTATTTTACTTATATAAAATAATAAAAGTGTGAGGTTAGATGTTTAATCTATAGCCATTAATGAGAAATACACCTAATTGGTTATTATATTAATTGTTTGTAAATAATAATATTTATTTGCTGGCACCATTTTGTATTTAATCGTATTATATGTTTGAAAGGAGTAAAAATCTAATAAACTGTGGACTAAAGATGAATTCAGTTTGTCAAAAGCCATGGATGAATACATAAGCAACATAAAGTTCATGGACAATAATATGTCAAACAAGTTATTAGGAACCAAATAAAAAGTAAACAAGCAGGTTTGGAAATAAACAATTTTTACGTTGTGTCGGGAACATGGCGTTGAGCTGCTTATCATCGCTTTGAGTAATGAATAAATATATATTAGTTTTTGCCTTGTTTTGGAACAAGGTGTATTAGGCTCCTCGTTAAATAAAACAAGAAAATTGTTGCTTAATGGTGCTTAAGAAGTGCTTAATTTTTAGTATCAAAACTGTATTTTTCAACATTAGTAGAAAGCCTAAAAAACTATATTTAGTTTCAGGACTAAAATTTACCTTTATAATGCAATACAAACTTTTTATGTTACTTCCATAACACAATGATGGGTCTGATCTTCTTCCTTGCCTTATTAAGCCAATAATTCTCCTATTAGTTTATTTTTGAAGCCGGATCGCACATTTTTTAAATTGGAATAGGTATTAAGCATGGCCTTGTCATGCTTCATTGTATTCCACTTAACAATACCAGATTTTGAAATAATAAGCATTACACAATCATTTTGCACAAAAGTGCACTTTTCATAAAATTGTTTTTATGTTGGTCACTCTATATTTTCTAGAAGAATCAACTAACATCTCTTACCACATTTGTAAGTATTTTGTTGCTGCAAAATACCTTGGACGTGTTTATGTCTTAAGAAAGAAAAACAGTGCTCATACAAAGTAGAAAGCATAAGTTATGGTATCAATTGCTAGGCTATCATTTTAAACATAGATATTTTGCTTTAATATGTGTATTTATCAAGTCTTCCTAATTTGGTAATATGTTGTGCGGGTTGGTTAAGCATTTTAATCAGTTCATAGAGTAGTGAAGGCTTAGTTTCAAGTCTTTGCTATGACTTCAAAACTATTTGTGTTGTTTTCTTAAAATGAAAAATAATTCATAAGTCCATGATGTTTTGGATTGTAAAATGTTGAATTTTTTATTGCAAAGTAAATTGATATATATCATCATGCATGTAATACTTAGAATGATTTTATTATGAAATGAATATTCATAATGTTTGAATTTTTTTAGTCTATGAAATAAATAAAACGCGAGTACTAATTGTTACGATACAATATCTATGAAGTTTGTCACCTGATTTCCCTTGACTACTATATTTGTTAGCATATTGTTTTAATTGAGATAATTACATTATAATATTCATAAAATCAATTTTATATGGATATACCAGTAATTTTCTACAACTATCATTTCCCCTAAAGAATTTCGTTAGCTTCTCAATTTTATAGTGTCTAAAATCAGCCTCTACTTTTCGTTTTTAGTTTTAATTTTTTTTCCAAATTACTGTCTTTATGTATTTTGGGACTCAAGTATATAATTGGGTGGATTATGATCAAAATAGAATAGCATGTGAAAGTATATATTATACTATATTTGTTTATCAGCGATATACTATATGCATATATACTGCAATAAAATATATGTTCAACTATATTTTGAGAGCAATGGTAGGAGACCAAAGAAGGATAAGTTAGAGAAATCAGATTAGATAAAATAATAGAAATCATGTCGACTAAATTAGTAATTTGTAATACTGATTATTTTATTTGACTGTTCAAGAATGATATCTGAATTGTCTAACACAAAATAACAAACTTTATATTCAGTATACTAATATAACAATTACTGACTATAAAAGTAACATATAAGAGAACACAGATTGTATATACTTAAAATAATGCATCAACAGATATAAAGATATTTAGTTGATTAATGCTTCTAATCAACTTGATACTTTGATTGTTTAAAATATATTTAACCCATCACCGTAAATCATTAATGCTAAAATTTATAAATATATGTGCATTTATTTACAATTGGACTGAATTTTCACCACTTTTTTTAAATTTGACTGATAGCTCTCCTTTACCTTCTACTTGAACTCTTATTTTATTATACTTTCAACATCAATTATAAACTTTTAATTTCCATATAATTCCAAATATTATCTTGCCTTCAATTTTCATAGAAAGCAATGTAATGTAATTGCGGTTTTTGGATGCAAAGGCAAAGGTAGATGAAAGTAGGCTTTGTATTGCAAAAGGTAAGTGTAATTCTCTTCTTTTATTTTATGGAACCACAGGTGATTGCATGTTGGTAATTGATTTGGTTTTGCTTTGAAATTTATTGATATAACATTGTGGGAATGGTTGAAATGTTGGAAATTATAGGGGAGGTTATATGAATTTTCCCCACAAAATTTGTATATTTTACTACGATGTTGGGGTTAGCTTCGGACTAGGGTGTTGCCAGACAAGGAAGGTGAGGAGCGTTGGGGGACGAGGTTGCACACATCTAGGTATCAAATGAGGCATTACTGCCATTAGGTTGTAGTGAACTCACCTGTACATGCAGGTAAGAAATTATTCTCACCTGCTGTGTGCAGGAGAGTAACTCGCTTGCATATACAAGTGAGAAAATTTTCTCACCTTCCTTATGCAGGTGAGTGTGGTTATCAAATGCATGTGCAGGTGAGAATATATCTCACCTGCACATGCAGGTGAGAGCAGGTGAGGAGTCCCCACCTGTGTAAGTAGGTGAGGAAAAATCACACCCGCTTGCACATGTGAGGTGTGGGCTGAGGCTAAAGTGGGCTTGCAACCCACTACCTGTTTATGGCCTCGGACTATTTTGGCCCAATAACAAGAAATAAGAATTTTTTAAATATGAATTTTAGAATAAATAAAAATTAAAAAATATTTCTTTGTTTCAATATTTTAAATTTAAAATAAAACTGTATGGCAATAACGATATTAAGGTTTAAACGTAAAAGTTAATGTATGATTGATAGTTGTATAATTTTGGGTGCTATGCTTGTATGTGAATGAAGGTAATAATGTGTTGAATTTTTTTTATGTATTTGTTTTAAATGCTTTTGCCCACTCATACCAAATCAGCAATTGTATGTGCAAGTTAGAAACATTAAGTGAACTGAATAACTTCTTTTGTTCATTAACTTATTTGTTTTTCCCAAAAAGACTTTATTTCCAAATCATCCTGAAGGATACCTTAGAAATTAGGTTTTTTGTTTTTGATTTTGACTTTATAGTACTAAAATAGTAGAGCATTTTGAAGTAGAGCATTTTGAAACTAGAACCTTTTGGAAGTTTGTCTTTGTAGGTTGATTATATTGTAAGAAAGTATTAACCCTTCATTTTTTGACAGGTGTCGGTAGATTATAATTAATGTTTATTATATATATTGCTGGATCCGGTGGTTCTAAAAGGAATCCATCCTTCATATATACGCTTATCGGCCTTCATCTTCGTAATAAGATTGAATATTGGTCATATAACTTAGTGGCCATACTGCTTGGTTCATACATTTGGTAAAACCAGAGCCAAAAATGATTTATACATTTTGTTCATACATTTATGGAATTCTGTGATCTAATGAAGTGCCTAATTCCTAAACATTTATTCTTATTTTAAAACCTTTGTCTTTGCAAAAAGAGGACATTTAAGAAAATCTGTATATGAATTATAAGTGGTTGTTATTTCATACCGATAGGTGTTGTCCCACCTATTGGCAAGGCCGTGATACCAAGGACTTGACTAGAAACCAAGGGAAATCCATCACGAAGACCGATTATAAATGGGTCCACTATGGATACGGGAAAATTTTATCCGAGTCTCGATCGAGCTACAATTAGCATGGTACGACAAACAAAGCTTTGAAAGCAAATTCCAAGTTTCATGATGAATGGAGTTCGTATGCTCAGGTTATGGATTGAGTAAGAATCATGTAGAAGACCTCATTTCATATCCGTCAAAGTCCACCCTTCTTCGTATCCATCAACAACTATCCATATGCTTCCTTCGTATCCATCGTATTCGTATCCATCAGCTCCACTCCATCCAGTTCGTATCGATCATACCCTATATGCCGATTCATATCGATCAACACTTCCACCCATTTCGTATCGATTAGTTAACAGATCGATACGAAACTAACACTTTCCATCGATACGAAGCAGCCCACGAGCATCGATACGAAGCGGCATACACACGATCGATACGAAGGAAGCATGGTCAACCAAAGAATGCGGTCTTCTAGCATGAAACTTGGATCTCTCGTAAACCGTCACTCCACGTCATTAATAAACGCCTTATCGATACGCAAAGAGCATTGATATGAAGGTCGATCGATACGAAAGTATCTATACGTATGCTTCAGCCCACTTGCAAACCAAACTTCGATCGATCATAACTCGTAATCTAGAAGTCCAAATGCTACCAAATTTTCACATGAGCTTGCTTACCACCTCAAGAATTCTCGTGATCGATCTCAGCCCAAATGGCACCATTTTGATCGATACGAAGGAAATGGGGATCGTTCCCAGTCGATCCAGAATGACCCGTGATCAATCTGGTGGGCCCACCCACATGTGCGAAGGAGTATTTCGAGTTCATGGGCAGATATTTCAAACCTACACCTATAAATAACACCTCTATGCCTATAGAAAAAGTACTTTTGACTCTACTATGCCGTTATTCTGCCACATCACCACTGTAACTCGAGTCTTAGAGTGTTGTAATGTCGTAATCAGTTGTCAATTATTAATAAACAACAAAACATTCAAAGTGGACATAGGCCACAACACCAAACCACTATAATTCTTGTCTTTTTCTATTTCTATATGCTTTTATTGGTGTGATTGTTAAATTGACCTCTTTTTCCATTTAATTTCTTCACGTTGATCTCTTCAGTCACATCTGAAGAGTGTTGTTCCTAATTTTGGTATAAACACTTAGGTGCTTTCATTGTGAAAACTCTATTTTTCTCTGATTCATTGGATCTACTGCCATTGTTGGATTGCTAAATTATAAGATCCAGATCTATCTTCTTATAGTTCCTTCCATTCTACTTAGATTACTCAAGGTCTAGGAAAGAGCTACATCAACCGTGGTGCGTACTACCAAAACCGTTTCAAATGCTGCAGATCCAAAAGGAATGGATAGGAAAAATCCCACGTGATTGACTACTATAGGCCAGACAATGTTCGCTGGAGAAACTTATTGAAAGGCTCGTAACCGAATGTTCGTCAACCAGATCGAAAAGACCATGGAAGTATATGTGGACGACATGCTCATAAAATCGCGACTATCCATCAGCCATGTCAATGATTTGGAAACAATGTTTAACGTACTCCGATAATACAGAATGAAGTTCAATCCATCGAAATGTCACTTTGGAGTTGCATCTGGAAAGTTTCTTGGATTCGTCGTCGATGCCAGAGGAATTGAAGCCAATCCTAAGAAAATCTAGGTGATTCGAAATCTCAAAACTCCCAGGACTATAAAGCAAGTACAGAGCCTTAACTGGAAGGTGGCAGCCTTAAGCAGGTTCATCTCCAGATCTACAGACAAGTGCATCCCTTTCTTTAATCTGATCAGAAAAGAAAAGCGGAACTTCGAATGGACAAAGGAGTGTGAAGGCACATTCCAAGCAGTAGTTCAACATCTGGCGACATCTCCCATTTTGTCGAAGCCGGTTGATCACGAGAGATTATACATCTATCTAGCGGTTTTAGCAAACACGATCACTACTACGTTGATTTGG
Organism: Allium cepa; assembly: GCA_030765085.1. Lineage (NCBI taxonomy): Eukaryota > Viridiplantae > Streptophyta > Magnoliopsida > Asparagales > Amaryllidaceae > Allium > Allium cepa. The sequence goes on from CM060929.1 coordinate 507,154,928, forward strand.
GAAGAGAATCGGATCCAACGACCAGTCTTGTATCAACAAGAGACTAACGGGGATGTAAAGAAATTACCCACAGTTGAAAAGGCTAGCTTATTGCCTCGTCATCGCCTCGAGAAAGCTCTGTCTATATTTGTAGGCTCATCCGATCATAGTCTATATCGACTAGGCATTACGATAGATCCTAACATGACCTGAGATGTCTGGTAGATCGCTCAACAAGAACATCGAGTTGAGTCAATTTGATATTGCTTATACACCGAGGCAAGCCATCCAAGTACAATTTCTGGCGAACTTTATAACTGAATTCACCATACCAGAAGACTTTCCCAAAGCCAGTGAATCTCCTAAGCATGTGTGGAAGCCATACACCAATGGTGCATCAAACGACTGTTGCTCAAGCACCGGTGCTTGAAATCTTAGAAGTTCGATCCATATGTTATGCTCTATAGTTTGACTTCGGCGCAGGTTCGAGTAAAGTACCAAGCCAGAGTGGTTCGAGGAGAGTACCAAGCCAGAGACCGAAGATTGGCTACCTAATTTACTCGGGTTCAAGAAGTGTTGAATCAGTTCGACTATTATGCTATTCATTGTATACCCCAAGATCACAATCAGAAAGCGGATTCCTTACGAAAACTAGCCAACACTGGCAAAGCGCAACATGTGGGACTCGTCCCTACTGAGATAGTTACTGCTCCGAGTATTGATCAATTAGAGACAAATTGGATGCACGAGGCAACACCGAGAAGGAGTCATGGATGACTCCATTCAAAAATATCTTGAACATAAAGCTTTACCTGAGCATAGGAGCGAGAAAAGTCAGATTCTCCAAAAAGCTTCACGATTTATTATCAAGAATGGAGTCCTGTATAGGTGAGTCATTTCCCTTACTCTAATGTATCGCCCACGATGAAATCAAATAAGTGTTACACGACATGCATAAGGAAGAGTGTGGTGACCACACTAAAGGGCAAGCCCTTGCAAAAAAGATACTCAGATATGGATATTACTTGCCAACCGTGAATCGAGATGCATTGTCTTATGCCAAGAGATGCGAAAAATGCCAGAAGAATGCCAGGATTCCAAGGGCCCTGCCTACCGAAATCACGCAGATGGTCAGTCCATAGCCGTTTTCCATATGGGGCATTGATATAATTGTGTCTTTACCTTTGGCCAAGGGTGGTGCGAAGTACGCCATCGTTGCAGTCAATTACTTTACCGTATGGGCGGAAGCCGAGTCCTTTTCTACTATCACGATGAAGAAATTAGTCAACTTTGTTGTGCACAACATCATTTGTCTTTTTGGCCTCCCATTTACAATTGTAACTGATAACGGGACCCAGTTCGATAGTGTCAAGTTCAAAGATCTTTCAACGCTACCACATCAAAAGAAATTCTTAGCAGTGGCTCACCCTCAAGCAAATGGACAAGTCAAAGCTGTTAACAAAGTTATCAAGTCCATTCTAAAGAAACGACTAAAGAAAGCTGAAGGCAAGTGAGTCGATGAGCTTCCCTTGGCTCCATGGGCATATCGAACTACCCACAAGTCCGCGACTGCCTACACTCCGTTTGCACTTTCCTACGGCACCGAAGTAGTTATTCAATTTGAACTAGAAGTACCTTCTCATGGAGTGACCTATTATGATCTAAAGAAGAACGCCATCTTACTTGCAGAATCTTTGGATTTATTGGATGAGAAGTGTGAAGAGGCTGATTTGAGTGCAGCCACACACCGCGGTCGAGTCGCCCGGTTATACAATGATATGGTCCGACCCAGAACCTTCGAAGTTGGCAATCTCGTACTCAAGAGAATTTATTCGGTCCCTTCACACAGGAACCGAAGGACCGTATGTCATTAAGCGGAGACTTGTAGATGGCACATTCAAACTATCAACCATTGACGGTCTTACTTTACTAAGAGCATGGAACAGCGAGAGTCTTCATCGCTATTACACATAGCTGGCTTTTATTCCTTTAGTTTGCTTTTCCTTTGAAATTTGTATATGCATTTTTGGAATTCGAACTCGTAATAAGGCAATTGACTTTTCCATACTTTCTTATTACAGCAATACAATCAAGACTCATTAAGCCAGATAAACAATTTATGAAATGCATCGTGCAACCGTCACAATGTACGAGGAGCTAAGTTCCATCTCAGGGTAGGACTTATTCAAATAGGGAGTGAATGTGATCCGAATGGTCACTCACTAAGTGAAACCCCGAGATGGGGGCAAGCAACAATAAAGTAAAAAAAATTGAAACACGACAATCCTCTAACAAACTTCGGCTCTCAGAGTGCGAGATGGAGAGAGCTGGAGTACAAACTCCAAAACACGGACTCGAAGAGGGTGGATCTATCCTCCCATGACTTCGCCCTCATCCAGTCCAAGCTCGAAGAGGATGGATCCATCCATCTACGACCTTAATTGCCAACTTAGGGTGGATGTGATATGAACGTCCACAACCCTGATCAACTCCTCGTTCCCAAAGTGCGAATGAAATCCTAATACTTAAGCAGATGTGATTGACCGTCTATCGTCTGACTCCACATTTCCAGAGCGCGAACTGGAGTATAAATATTAACGGATGTGATCGACCACCACCAACTAACTCTGGTCCTGAGAGCGTGGGGCGGAGTATAAGCACCAGATGGGTGTGACTGACTACCCATCAACTAACTCTGGACCCAAGAGCGCGGGCCAGAGTATAAGCACCAATGGGTGTGACTGACCACTCATCGACTAACTCTAATCCCGAGAGTAGGGACTTGAGTGTAAATGCCAAATGGGTGTGACTGACCACTCGTAAAATTAACTTTTGTCTTCGAAGCTTGGATATAATTCTAAATCTTAAATGGGTGTGAATGACTTCCTAAAAATAATTTAAGTCCCCAAAGTGCGGATATAACTCTAAGTATTAAATGGGTGTGACTGACTAGCCACAAAATGACTTAAGTCCCCGGATTACGGATATAATTCTAAGTATTAAATGAGTGTGGCTGACCGCCATAAAATAACTTAAGTTCCCGGAGCGCGCATATGACTTCAAACATTAAGCAAGCATGACCGACCGTCGGCGTACAAGTTTAATCACCAGAGTGTGGATGCGAATACCAACAAATGAGCGAGTGTGATCTGAACATTCAAACTCATTTTACTTTAACTTTGTTCTGACTAAGTTAAATTAAAGTTAGTGAAGGAGGAAACCGACTGTCGACCGACCACTTCAATTCTTCCCTGAACCAGGGGCATAACTCAAGTACTAGTCGCTAGCCGAAACAGCACAACGTCGGGGTTCGATAGATGTTCGATTATGACCCAAAGCCATGACTTCAGGACTTAATGACCAGACTCAAGTTCAACTCAGAAACTAAAGCTTCACAAGTACATTGAATGGAAATGCGAATGTTGAGATACCTAAACAAATGAATGCAGAGTTATGCTTAAAAAACAAAAGAAGTTTTATTTCCACTATTCTTTGAAAAACGATAAGTACAAAAAACTTATTCGAAGAATTCCTATAAGCAGGGGCCGATCCCATATCTAAATACAACCTACAAAAAACAAAAGAGAATCCTATTCCAATTACCTACAAAAAGAAAAAGCAAAAGTTCAAGTCTATGCCTTTGATTTTTTATCCTTTTTGCTCTAGACCCACTTGACCTACCGCCCAGCTACCTCTTCGAGCCTTTACCTCCCCGGCCTACTTTAGCTGGTTTGTCTTCGGCCGAGGGAATTGCCACGTCTCCTCCTTAAAACTTAAAGGGATCGGAATACCCTCTGTGTGTGGAACTGGTGGAACGATGGCACCCTCAATGTTGGAAGAACGAAGCACGCTGGTATCGATGATGGTGCCACCTGGGAAAACAATAAGCATAGGGACTGGGTCGGGACCCTCCATACCACCATCAACACTACTAGCTTGCTTGGCATGCTCTATTTTGGCCATAATTTCTGCCGTTATCTCCTCAGGCCGATCTCAGCGAATCCCCATTGACACGCTACTAGTCAAGCCCGATGAGCTTGTAATCATCACGTCATCATCAGTGAGGAGAGGCATTTCAGTGATTAGGTCGCTTTGATGACCAAGGTGTGCTTCCATCATTTGTTCATAAAAAACGAAACTGCTTTCGTGCATATCCCCAGCCGATGTGATAACCGTTGTAGTTGTAGCTTCTGTCATTAGTGCCTCCTGCTCGTGATGCATTCCTTGAGTTGCGGGAGGATCAAGTGATGCAGAATCTAAGGCTAAATGAAGATAGGAGAAAATATTAGTAATGTCTTCCGACAGTGTTCGTACGTTCGAGTGAATAGGAGAAGTGTTCACAATACCTTCCTTAGTTTGGCTCTCCGATTGAGCTGGCACGCCTTCTGGACCGTGCTCAATCATCGGTGAGAGATATGGCCTATTTGTGTCATACGTCGGGACAACCGGAGGAACGATAGAAGAAGTAGGCTCAGACTGAGACATTGCAGGTGCTTCGGAGCCTGCTTCATGATGTTCAACTCCGGATCCTTCTCCCACGTTCTAATACTTAGCAACAATCTTTTCCTTTTTGAGAGCAAAGATAGTGTCATGAAGGACTCTCGGCTCATCTCCGACAATTATTTGATTTTCCAGTTCGAATTCTTCAAAGGTTGTAGTGTTGCGAGTCACCTTTTCATCCTCCACTTAACAGCTCCAAGCCTTGTACAATTGAAAGGGATAATTTCCATCGAGCGATGGTTAGATTGTAGTTTCTTAAAATGTTGACGTTGTATGTAAGAAGGAGATCTTCAAATTCATTCTCCATCCTTGCCTCCACCGCTTTAATTTCATTCTCAATGTTGGCCTCGGCTTCCTAAGCCTTTAAATTTGCCACATCCCTTTCGTCCTTAAGCGCCATCGTCTGTTCGCACGCCTCCTGGGTGGATTTGTTGGCCTCATCATTTTCCTCAATGGCCACGGCGATTTTTGCCTTTAGCTTGTTGAGCACTTCCACTACAGCATCTCTCTCCTCCATGAAAAGAGTATTCCGGTGGCTTATCTCCTGAACCAAGTCCATATGAGATCGTCGCATTTTTTCCATGGACTGTTTTGTCTCTTCGACTCTCTGATCAGCCTCCGTCTCTGACTTCCGTGAAGACTCGGCTTCATTATTGTGCACTTCTGTAATCTAAATTTTTGGACGAGATCGGCCTCCGTTTTCTCAATTATCTCGGCTCACTTGAAAGCTACCGCTGAAGCCTTTTCGACAGTTTTGACCCCTTCCGGTACTGGCTGTAAACATCATGCATGTAGTCCTGTATCAGTTTATGCATCATTAGGTATTCTTTAAATTTGGGGGGAAATGGAAGCCATCGAAGCAAATGTTTGGGAAGTCCTTCTTTAGTTTGGCAACTCGAATGGCTCCCTCTCTCCTAGGTTCTATAGCAGTCGGTTCTGTGATGATGGGAGCTTCCGCCTTGGTCCCAAGACGTTGTTCGTCGGACTTTGAAGAATGAGGAGGCATTATTTGGTGTGCAGTCTTAGAGGATTGTCTACCGGAGCCAAAAAGTTTTGATGGGCCTTTAAGCAGAGGCGATCGCGACCTAAAGCAACACCTATATTGATGTGACCTCTCCCTCTCCCTTTCATAGCGCTTACGCTCCTGGCTGGAGTAATGGCCATGGTCGTAATCGCTTTTAGATTCGCATTTATAAGGTTCGGAGTGAGAGATGGAAGAATAGCGTTTGGAATGAAGAATATTGAGCATAGACCCTTACCTCACCATTATGTCTGTAAAATGAAAAGATAAGCAGAATTAGTTACCTCCTAAAACTAGAAAACATGTGATTAGAAGTTGTGTGATGCCATGAAATATTTATATGCATGAGAAAACCCCCTAACCAATCGATTATGGTGGCTTTGCTCGTAGGAATTGGCTCTCCTACATCTAAAGCACTTAAGCCTGCATCGGTTTGTAATGGGGAATGAAGTCCCTCTGTTCCAAAATCTTGGAATGAAGTCAAGTTGTCGAGAATAGGGATATATGCCAATCCTTTCAACGAACTCTCCATTTGCGGAGAAGAAACCTATAGCAGCCGTAGCAGGTAAAGATACCACAATAGTTTCATGCCTTTGAGATTTATGGGAGAGGGATTTGCCTTTTCTTTTCAATAATCAAAGACTATGTGAAGGTGCAACTACGGGCTCATCCCCAATTGGCAAACTCTCATCGTCATCATGTTCGGTGATTACGACTCCAGGATCTCTTCATCCTCCTTGCCTTACCGAAACCACCCTAGGAACTCCTACTAGTCCGATGCTTTTATTTCCCTCTATCAACCCCATGGCGATTAAGTTTTCATCGGTAAGGACTTCATCGATTACTCTGAACTCGGCTGGCACCGATTAGAGAATCCTTACTATCTCCTTAAATCGTGCTCCTTCAAGCCATGGAATCGAAGCTGCAAAAGAAGCAAAGTATTAGATTCAGCATCAACTCATATCCCATTAATCGACAAAGAAGTTGGAGCACTTATGTCTAACTTACCATCGCCTGGAAAATCCAGGTAGACATCAAACGAAGAACCATTTAGTTTTGAAGTAGCTTAATTTACTCCAAGCACCAGCCACTACTTGGTAGTTTCAAATTGCTTCAAAGAAGGTGAATGAAGGGTTGTCCCCGCGACTGTTGATGTTAAATAGATATCTGATTTCCTTGACCGTGGAGGGCCGAAAAAGATGCTCCATGAAGACAATATACAAGCTGTTGAGCAGAGCATATCTGTTTGGGTGCAATTGAGATGGAGCAATCTTCAAGAAGAACAATGCTTCTCGGATAAATTGATTGAAAGGGGGCAGTGTTCTGGCAATGCACATGAACCTGTTGCAAGTAGTATAACCTTCTGGGGAAATGTGGGCTGTCTTCTAGTCTGACAATAAAACATCTTCTAGAGATAAACCATGTTTGAGGCAAATCCTGCCTAGCATGTCTTTGGCAATTTTGGAGCGTACCGAATCCTTCGGCTTTAAAACTAAAGTTGCAGCCGGCAATTCATCCAGGGCAGGGCTAACTACTTCAGTTGCGATGTCTGGCACACCAGTTATAGGAAGGGGAGGACACTGAATTCCCTGTTGCTCAGAGCTTTCGGGATTCATAGCTATTGAACTCAGTAAAAATCATCATTAGATGGCAATAAACCCATGTCCCCTATGGTGTGAAGTGAGTGATCGTGTTGTGTAGTGTAGTCTGCATAATACCGTGAGTTTCTATAGGTTCGAAAGATGTTAAAATGACAAGACTTCGAGATCCAACCGGAGTGACCATCATTGCTGACCGTTACAACCGTGCGAACCTGACTTTGTAGAACAATCCATGTTAGAGTTCATTAAGTTTGTCAAATTACGGTTCCATCAACGAGCTTCGAAGGGTAGTCCGATATGCAGTTTAATGGTCAAGTCCAATTATGCAGGGCAAGAGCTTGTCGGAATCAAGTGTTCGAATGTGAAAGGGTTTTGTATCTATCAAATTTCAACATGGATCGCTCCTCCAATAGCTCAGTTTTGTATCGATCTTCATCATAGATTTCGTATAGATCGACATACAGGGCTTTGTATTGATCGCCAGCTGTGAGTTCGTAACGATCGTTCCAGATCGATACGAAGCTACTCCCTTCATCCATCGTTTCCTGATCGATATGAGCTTCTGTAATGACCCATAGAATTTTCAATAATTTAATTTGTTAAGTTAATAAGTTTTGGTAATTTAATATAAAAAACCTTATTAATTAAAAATTGAACGATGGTAATGAGAAATAATTAGTAACAATTGAAATGAAATTACAATTTAGTGAAGTAATTAAAATTGGTGTACTTGGCTATAAATTAATGTAAGAAAACTAATGCAAACATTTAAATTTATAAAAGGAATAATATGAAATAAATGACTCTTGAATAAAGATTGGGTATATAAGAATGGTAACATTTGTTGTGAACAATGAAATCACACGTGTGAATGTTGAATCATTAATGGGATAATATATGATTAATATAAATTGAAGTAAATCAGTGTTGATTAAGTAATTGTAACATTTGATTTGTAAACAATAATTAATTCATTAATGTGACTTAAAGTAATAGTAACGGTTATAAGTTATTACTTAATTGGCCTATTAATTTAGTTGCAACTGTTATATTTGAGTATAAATTTGAATATAAGTAAACAAGGGTAAGTGGTGTATAAATAAATGAATTAGTATAATTAATAGTAATTGAATGAATTTAATATTAGGTAGGTAACTATAATAATTAATTGAATATAATAAACTTAAGTGTAAATTAAAGGGTAATGGTAACAGCTATTATAAGTTGCTTATTTAGTCTATAAAATTAATAGGAAATCTTTAATGTCACTAATGAGAATTAATGCAGTAACAGGAGGTGTGAATGTATGAATTAAATAGAAACGTAAATTTATTTATAAAGTAATAAATTGGTAAAAGGGATGGAACTAAGTTAAATTAATTAATTGGTTTTAAACCTTAATTAATGTGTACAATTGACAAGATTTCATATTTGGAAATGTAACATTTAATACAAATTTAAGATGAAAATAAGAGTAGACTAGTGTAATGGAATATAAAACTAATGTAACTAGGTATATAGGGTAATAATGGACCTAGTATAAAGATGGAAATTAAATCAAATCAAATAATTGGAAGCAATTTTTATTAAATGGAATGTAATCTATAATAAAATGGATTATTGTAGGTAAATGAAATTAATTACTATGTAAATTGAAATTTGGATGAATTGGGAAGTTATTAATGTATTAGTATATAAAGCAATGTTAATACTACCCATAAGAGGATAAGTTAATAGTTGATTCAATAACAAAATTGAGAAATCAAATATATAGATTTATTCGGGATTTAAACTTATACTTTTTAAATTAGATAAAATACAGTGTTTACATGCTATGACTTTCAATATTTTATTTCCCTGTGTTTTTTTCTCTAATTTTTATTTTCTATTTTATTTGTATAAACTTTGAATATATTTATTTGATTTTTGATTGATTTTATTTTTAATAATAGCTTAGAAATTTCAAGAGATATAGGTTACTTGTTTTGTTTATTTGTTGCCTTTTTCTTTTCCCTTGCCTTTCCATTTGCATAGCCAATTACTTCCCACATTCATAGCCATGAATTCTTCTCATAATTCACATACATATTGTTCCTCAAACTCCTCTTTTCATTGCGTGCAAATAAAGGAAATTTTTTAATAAATACATCAAGTTATTTGTTGCCTTTTTATTTCCCAAACCATTCAAACTTCTGCCTTTTATTGCCTAGCCTCTTTATTCCTTACCTTAGTTGTTCGTTCCTTTAATCTAGCCACCACTCTTTTTTTTATTTCACGTACGAAGTTTCTCATCTCCTCATCTTATTCATTTGTGTGAAGAAGAAAAATACAAGATCTAAAGTCATGGCTTCCTTCCTCCTTCGCCTCTTTTTTCATTTCGTTTTCTTTGTCTTCCTTCAAGCTAGGCTCGGCCTCCATCTTCTCCTAGCACATCTCTAACCATCATGACCAAGCAACACAAGATGATGGTTGAACCCATATATGGTGTAGCCAAGCCATTGATTGATTAAGGCAAGTTATGCCACTTTGATTCGTTATTTTTCCATTGTTTTAACCTCTATTCTTTTGTATTGAATCATATACTTATGTATGTAATATTTGTTGCATAAAAGATTTAGATCTGACTCTTCATCCACTCAAATTTTCATTGAGCTTTGTCATGCTTTTCGTGCTTTGCGGAGTTTGGATTTTTATTCTAATTTGTCAGTTCTAGCTTTTAAAAGGTGATTTATCACTCTAGACTTACAAACTTATATTATTGTGAAATGATGACAAGTGAATTGTATAAATTAATATGATATATTCATATATGCCTGTGATGTGATTATATGATGTTGAATACTGTTTATACATATTTGTTCATCATCTGATATGATATTATTTGCTATACAGTCATTTTATTTTCTGTTATCACACTGCAAGTTCCTCTTCACTATGGGTTGAAATGATACATACCTGAACGAACTGTAGAATAAGGAAAAATCATTATGAGCCAAAATGATAGGCTCGAGTGATTTTATTGTATTTGTTTTACTTGGGATTGCGGGTTTGAAATGATAGAACCCGGATTTTCTTTTAAATTACGGATTGAAATGATATATATCCGTATCACTTGACCTTGGTTAGAAAATATTATATGGGCACATGGTTAATATTTTTAAGATAATATTTGCCTAAAAATTTATTAAGTATTTTGAATATTTATAAATATGAAATTTTACCTTGAAATTGGATTTAATGGTTTAAAATATAAAGAGATATTGGCTTTCAGCAAGTTAAATTTTTATAAGTTGATGATTGGTTTAGATTATAATTTTAAAAAAATTATTTGGTTTTAAATGGTAATTTAAAGAGATTTAATTATGATAAATAACTTAATAATTAAAGTTAATTAATATGGAATTTTAAAGTCTAGCCTGGTAATTGCAATCAATTTTTATTTTATGAAATGAATATGTTTGTATAATAAATGTTGTCCTTTAAATTGAAAATTTGAAATACAGTTTTAATTGTACATTTCGTAATAAATGTATTTAGCCAGAAATCATAGTTTAATTGATGCCTAAATGAATAAATTTGCAAAGAAATTGATCGTTATACTTACTATGATAAATTACTTTATTTATGAAATGGAAATGTTTGGAAATTGAATAATTATGATTTAAGTGGAAAAGTGTATATTCAAAATATTACTTAACTTGATAAATGGGAAATTTGGTTTTAATTGAAATTGTTAAGTTAAGTAAATAAATGAGAATTTAGTCTTATTTATGAAGTGGGTATTTTAAAATAAAGTGGTAAGTTATTTGTTGAAATAAAAGAAGTAAAAGAATGTGTTTTTGACTGAATAAATGAATTATAGTTTAGTTTGGATATTTATTGATAAAGATTTTATTTTATTAAATCATAAGTTAAATGATACACAAATGAATATTTTTAAGTGGGAAATGTGATTTTTATAAGTTAAATTGACTAAAAATTGAAATTTTAATGTAGCTGAAATATACAATGTTTTTGGAAAGTTTATAATTGAATGAATAAACTTATAAATGCTACAACTTTGAAATGAATATTATTTGACATTGAATTTAAATGGTTAAATGAATCTTGTTTGGAAGATATTGACATTGAGTTTAGATGGTCTAAATAAATATGTTTCAAATTGTTTGGTTTCAGAGTTGTTATAACTTGAAGAAATATGGCTTTGGAAATGAAATTATTGGAAATTGTATTTAATTAAGAATTGTCTTTAAATGTATAAATTTGGAACTTATTGGAAATGGAAGATTTAAGAATATGACTTTATAAACTTGTTTAGTTTAAGGTGATTTAATGGAATATTTCAAGTTTAATAAATTGAAGGAATATTCAGTGATTTGGAAATTTGGGTTTTAAATTAAATGATATAGTATTATTTTGGTTTTGGAAAGTATATACTATTTTGAAATAAATGATATGATTTGGAAATGGATATGATATTTTGGGTTTGAAGTATAAACAATTTTGAAATAAATATCCGTGGGTTGTAATAACGCTTGGTTGTTAAAAAGACCGAGATCGGAAGTTGTCTTACTCTCTGTAAACTCCGAAAACCACTTTGACAACCGTGTACGCGGTGGAGATTCCAGAATGAAGTAGGACTGTGATGACATTCCTTTGAGGTATATACGTGGACCCGACTCCCGTGAGTTGGCATAAGGTGGCTAAAACAGGAGCGATCGACGGGCTAAGTGAGGTCATTCCCCCGATCGGACACACTCCTTTGATATTATACTCTATCTTTTGGATTGATTCGGTTGGCACCTTTGATTTTTGATTTGGAGGTGTGGCTCGAGGTGGGCGGTGGTAGCTGCTACGCATTACCACCGGCCCGGAAGCGTAATTGGTATATCTACTCTGGCATTGCCTAGTTGTGTCGTGTCACCAACCCTAGCGTGCCTTGTATGGGTTTGGTTTTCTTCCATAGCCTGTGGAGTATTTAAGGTAGTCTCCCGATCTGGAGATGTGTTGATACTGGATGGAATACTGGGACTATTACGTGGTAAAGGCTATATAGGTAACCCCTTAACGCTATTTAAAAGTAAGTTTATTTTACTATAGACATTATTATAATAGCGAAACATCACTACATAGTAAATAGTTTAACGGATCTTTAGAGGATGGGCGGTCTCAAGCATCCTTTAAGTTACTTGTACCTTTATATTACAATTCACTTGAGTTGGTTTACATTGTATAAGTATGTATGTCCTGACTCAAGTGTTTTGTGTTTTTCTTTATGCTCAGGTCAGACTGAGTGATATAGCATTTGAGACTCACCTTCGGAGTTGGAGCTTTTATTGAAGATCCAGCTATCTATTCCAATTTCAGTATTCAGTTGATTCCAGTTATTCAATCGATTCCAGTGATGTATTCAGCTTTGTACTTGATCGTTGTATTGAACTTCTGTTGTATCTTGTTTAACTCTGATATATTTATATAGTAGCTTCATGAACTACTATCTCTTTTCTTCCGCTGCATCTCTTTTCTTCCGCTGCATTTTATTACTCTGTGTCTGTGATCAGTGATTATTTATTTACTGTTTATGCCGTGTTTTGCCAAATTTAAATTACAATTCGGTATTTTGAAAAATTCAAGTCCGACATTTGTAGATGCGAATGGTTGAAAATATCGGGTCGTTACAGCTTCCACATTCGCGATCGATACAAAGATGCTTCCTCCATCCACCATCGATATGGGATTGAAACTGGAGATTCTTCCAATGACTACTTCGTATCCATCAATGGCTTCTTCTCCAAGCTATAAAATGCCATTACCACTTCCACGTCCTCACTCCAACCAACTTCCGACATCAATAGCGGCCGAATCGGCCATAACTTTGGATGAAATGGCATTGAGACTCGAGTCTCATCATTTTAAAATAGTTTCAGTCGATTAATTACCTAGTTCAAGTGAATTGGATAGAGGGTTAAAAACTTTGTGATTTGGAGACGAAGGCATTTATTTTTTCCTGTGTTCTCAATCGATACGAAAGCAGATAAGAAAACAATGGCAAATGAATTTTTTTAAGTACAAAATCCTCTTATATTGATTCATATCCTAGCAAAGAACGTTTCGTATCCCAGTAGCAAGAAATGATTGAAACGATAATGGTCTATCGATACGAAGGGCATTGAGCAAACATGCCTGGAATGATTCCCTCCATCGATGTAGCTTCGTATCTATCATCCCAGAGCAATCCAGAGGTTAACACTTCATATCCATCAACGAGTTACCATCTATTTCATATCCATCAATTTGAATCTCATCCATACGAAACTTACAACAAAGTCTTATTTGAATCACTGAATTTCATCGATACGAAACACCTATTTTGTATCCATATGCTCATAGACCCAAGCTCATATCCATCGATACGAAGCATCTCCGAGAACTATCTACTTCATATCGATGGCCATCGATATGCAGAATGAATCCCAACATCTCGGATCGATCCACGAGAGGATCGATACGAAAGGAGTTACTTAAAACGACTATCGATCGTTGCTACAACTCAAATTTCACATCGATCCAGGAGAGGATCAATACAAAACTTGATCCAAACAAGAACTAAAGAACTTGACAACGACCCATGAATGTGCAAATATGAACAGGAGTAAGGTTGACATACGTGCACGTATGACAAACTAACATTCGATTTTCAAAATTAACAGGAATTGAATGCTCACCTGGTGACCACCAGGATAATGAACAAGAAATCACTGACACTGAACACTCAGTTACAACATAACACTGCATGATTATTCGTAGTCCATAATTCAACATTTAAATTACTGGAAATCAATCGAAGGTTGCATCTATTGTTGAAAAGACAACAACTGTTCAACAAATCAAATAGAACATTTCCAAAATGAAGATCGAAGCTTTTCAAAGCACGTCATGTTCATACAGGATGCACTTTGGAGGGCAAATATTATCCTGGCAAGGCCATGACACCAAGGACTTGACTAAAAACCAATTGCAATCCATCCCGAAGATGAGTTATACACGGGTCCACTATAGATACTGGCAAATTTGGTCCGAGTCTGGATCGAGCTACAATTAGCATGGTACGACAAACAAAACTACGAAAGCCAACAATCCAAGTTTTAGGATGAACGGAGTTTGTATGCTCAGGTTATGGATCGATCAAGAATTATGTAGAAGACCACATTTTGTATCCATCAGAGTACACCCTTCTTCGTATCCATCAGCAACTATCCATATGCTTACTTCGTATCCATCGTATTCATATCCATCAGCTCCACTCCATCTGATTCGTATCGACCATACCCTATATGTTGATTCGTACCGATCAACACTTCTACCCATTTCGTATCGATCAGCTAACAGAACGATACGAAACTGACACTTTTCATCGATACGAAGAAACCCGCGAGCATCGATACGAAACGACATACACACGATCGATATGAAGGAAACATGGTTAACCAAAGGATGCGGTCTTGTAGCATGAAACTCGGATCTCTCCTTAACTGTTGCTCCACATCATCAATAAATGCCTGATCGATACTCAAAGAGCATCGATACGAAGGTCGATCGATACGAAAGTATCAATACGTATGCTTCAGCTCACTAGCAAACCAACCTTGGATCAATCTTAATTCGTAATCTAAAAGTCCAAATGCTATCAAATTTTCACAGGCACTTGCTTACCACCTCAAGAATGATCATGATCTATCTCAGCCCAAATGGACACCATTTTGATTGTTACGAAGGAAATGGGGATAGATCCCAGATGACCCCAAATCGATCTAGTAGGCCCACTACATGTGAGAAGGAGTATTCCCAATTCATAGGCAGATATTTCAGACCTACACCTATAAATAACACCTCTATGCCTATAGAAAAAGGATTTTTGACTCTGCTACACCATTACTCGACCACAACTCCATTGCAATCCGAGTCCTAGAGTGTTGTACTATTGCAATCAGTTGTCAATCATCAATAAACATCAAAACATTTGATGTGGACGCAGACTACAATGCCGAGCCACTATAGTTTCTTATCTTTTTATATTTCTGCATGCTTTTATTGGTGTGATTGTTAGATTAACCTCTTTTTCCATTTAATTTCTTTACGTTAATCACTTCAATCACATCCGAAGAGCGTTGTGCCCAATTTTGGTACAAAAAATAGGTTAGTGACATGTAAATATTTTTTTACTACATGACTAGGATTAAATGTTTCCACTTTGGCTAAATTAACATCGTTCATTTTTTCTTAACCATGAATGCTGGAACTAACATCTCATTTTATGGCTTTTGTCATAAAGATGAATAAATTTTTTGTTCCAAATATTTTTGTTTACCAAATGGTCAAACCAATATAAATGCTATAGATCAAATTTTGCTATTTAATAACTTCTGCAATGTTAAGAAGCACCATCTATAAACAAAATTGCACATTCACGTACAAACAAATAAATACTTAAAATATTTATACCATAGTGAACATCAACTTTGAATATATTCTTTAGAAGTTAAAAACTTCAAATGCTTCATATGGTCTAAAATATATTCACACTAAATCATTTTTTCACCATCGGATATAAATTTTTAGGCTATGTCGCATTTGCAGCCTATGCAAACAAAAGGTGGCATTTGATCATCGTCATAATAATTAATATTAATTGAAATTTGATGGGTATACTGCCTTTACAGAATAATTTATTTCTTGATACCAAAATATTTTTGGCAACCAACATCTAATAGGCAAAAACAAACTTGGTCCAACCAAATTATACTCATAGATGTATTATCTTTCATTTAGTTTATAAATCTGGTACTATGTCCAGTCTCATACATCAAAGCTTGCCAACATTCACTTCTACTACTATATAGTTAATCGTAACCAAATACACGTGTGCATAGTATGGGTCCAAATAATACTAAATATATGGAATAGACAACTAATATTTTGTTCAGTTTACTTTTGACTAGTCGGTAATTGAGTGAGCCTCATCACAACAAGTTGGAGCTTTGGACATGGTATTTTTCAGTGACATGGTTATGTTTTATTCACCCATTCGTATGCGTGCACACACAAACTTAAGCTTCAAACATTATTTAGTTTTATCTCGTTTTTGAATGCAAGAATATGACCTGCATTTTATTATATGGACTTTTACATTGACATGGTTTCTCTGGGTTTTTTATACAGTTTGGATGCATTGCGATGACTACGTACATCAATTAGCATCATGGAGCATTAAGGGCTATGAAAAGGATTGTTGGTGGAGAAGTTCATGATTTATTTCTAAAGTAACGTGATATTATTATAATAGTACATTTAGTGCTTGGGATACAAATTTAGTGAAATTCTAGAAGTTTATTTATTGTTTTTGAATGTTTTTATGAGCTTTGTTAAGTCTTTAGTTGGAGTTCTATATTTTGAGTGTTACATGGATAATTGTATTATCACACTTTTTTATTAATGACGTTCATAATTTCTATACTTTAGGCTATACGATTGTTTAAAATAGTTAATGTATTCAGAGTTGATCTCATGTTTTTGACCCATGATTTAGTATTTATCACATTGTTTTGTACATGAACTTCTGTAGTTTGTACATACATTATTTTCCAACGGTTATAACCGTTGAAACTTTCAAATGGTTATAACTATTGGAAAACATAAAAAACTCCCCACAGTTATAATCGTTGGAAATATGAAATTTCCCAATGGTTATACCCGTTGGAATGTTTCAAATTCCTAACGAGTATAACCGTTAGGAAATACGTTGTAGATTTTGTCATATACTTATTTGTAACGGTTATAGCTGTTACAAATTTGATTTGTAACAATTATAACCGTTACAAAATGGCAATTCTGATGTTGTATGAATACTTTGTTGGGCGTTATGGAATTATAGGATGAGTTGAATCGGGTTTCATGGTTAGAGAATTCGCAGATCTGTTTGAGCCGATAGTAGGATTGACACCAAAACGAGCCATTGAGTTTCAAATAGATTTGGTGCTAAGAACAGAACCAGTGAGTAGGCCGCCAAGTAGGATGACATCTACAGAGATGAGGGATTTGAAGATGCAGTTGGTGGATCTGAAAGGCAAAAATTTTATCAGACATAGTAGTTCAACTTAGGGAGCAGCCGTAGTGTTTGCTAAGAAGCTGGATGGATCGTTATGGTTATGTATCGATTAATGTAAGTTGAATGAGAAGATGATAAAGAATTGGTATTCGTTGCCTATTGACGATTTGTTCGATCAGTTGAGTGTAGCTAAGGAATTTTCTCAGTTGGATTTGGCAATAGGGTAGACTACTAGAGGACAGTATTCCTTTGACGGTATTTAGAACTAGATATAGATTGTATAAATGGTTAGTTAGGCCGTTCGGACTATATAATGCGCTAAGGCATTCTTTATGGATTTGATGTACCGAGTTTTCCGAGAACACTTGGATAGGTTCATGTTGGTTTTCATAAATGATATTTTGATATACTCTAGGGATGAGAAGGAGTATGAAGTTCAACTTAGAATTGTTCTTGAGACGCTGAGGCAGAATCAACTGAAGGTGAAGTTTTCAAAGTGAAGTGAAGTTTCTTGGTCATGTAATCTCAGAGAAAGGGTTGTCTGTAGATCCGACTAAGATTTCTGTGGTGAATAATTGGAAGAGACTCAAGATAGTGACTGAGATAAAGAGTTCTGTTGGATTGGATGGATACTATCGGAAGTTCATAAAGGATTTTTCATGGATAGCAGCACCGACAACCAAGCTAACATGAAAGGATGCGAAGTTTGTATGGACTGATAAGTGTGAGGAAGCATTCCAAAGCTTGAAACACTTATTGACCCATTCACCTATAGTAGTTATTCCAAAAGGAAATCAGGATTTGGTAGTTTATACAGATGCATGTGGAACTGGGTTAGGAGTTGTGTTAATGCAGGGAGGTAAAGTGATTGTCTATGCTTCTCGATAGCTTAGACTGCCTGAGGTTAGATATCCAACGCATGATTTGGAATTAGCTATAGTGATTTTTTCATTGAAGGTATGAAGACATTACCTTTTGGGAGATCGATTTAAGCTATATACGAATCACAAGTCATTGAAGTACTTATTCTCTCAGAAGGAGCTGAACATGAGACAACAAAGATGGTTAGAGTTTATTGCTGCTTACAACTTTATAATTGAGTGCACATCAGATATATGTAATAAGGTTGCAGATGCGCTTAGCAGGAAGCATCAGAATGCAGTATTGGTGATGATAGCTGAGTGGAAGTGTTTGGAAGCATTGTCAACTTGCAGAGTGCAGTGGAGATCTGAAGTTGGGCCTAGTGAAGGAACTGCTGTCTTGTCTTGTTTAGAAGTTTGACCAGTTATGATCGAAAAGATTGCTTCTAAATAGGAAAAGGATCCAGTGTTGGATAAATGAATCGAGAAGTTGAAGCCTGGAACAGAAAGCGAGGACTTAAAGAGCTTAGTCATGACCAGAATGGGTGGTTGAGAAAGAAAGGTAGGTTATGTGTTCCAAATGTGGAGGACATAAGGAAAGATGTTCTGGAGGAATGCCATCGCTCGAAGTTCAATATTCATCTGGGAGGAACTAAGATGTATCAGGGCTTGAAGCGGAGTTTCTTTTGGGAAGGTATGAAAAAGGATGTAGGCTTAAGGCTGAAGTAGTGTTCGAAATATCAACAAGTAAAAGCCGAACATCAAAATTCAAGTGGGTTGCTACAGCTATTGGATATTCCGGTATGGAAATGAGATTCTATTTCTATGGATTTTATAGATGGGTTGCCAAGATCTAGTAAAAATGAATGATAATATATGGGTCATAGTGGATAGATTGATCAAAAGTGTCCATTTAATTCTAGTTAAGTCAACTAGGACGACACTTGTTTTGGCTAAGTTATTTATGAAGAATATAGTTGGACTTCATGGAATTCCTAGTAGTATCGTCGGTGATAGAGATTCCTCGTTCACTAGTGAGTTCTGGAAGAGTCTATAGGAGATTTTAGGAACCAAGCTCAAGATGAGTACCGCTTACCATCCACAGACCGATGGGCAAACAGAAAGAGTTAACAAAGTCTTGGAGGGTTTGTTAAGAGCTTATGTGTTAAATTTTAGGGTATCTTAGGAAGATCATCTACACTTAGTCAGGTTTTCGTATAACAACAGTTATTAAGCTAGTATAGGGATGGCACCATTTGAAGCTTTGTATAGAAGACCATGCAAATCTCCCTTTGTTGGTTAGAGACCAAGGATAGGTTGGTTCTTGGTCCAGATTTAGTTAGAGAAGCTGTAGAGAAGATTGAGTTGATTCGACCTAGGATATAGGAGGCTCGGTCTGGGAAGAAGAGCTATGCTGATAGAAGATGAAAAGACTTGGAGTTTTCTATTGAAGATCGTGTTTTTATTAAGGCGTCACCGATGAAGGGTTTTAAAATTTGGAAAATCGAGGAAGTTGGCACCAAGATTCATAGGACCTTTTCCTATTATAGAGAAAATTGAGAAACTTGCATATAGAATAGATTTACTAAGAAATTTGGTAGGAGTCCATGATGTTTTTCATGTTGCTCATCTAAGGAAATGTATTAGAAACCCGTAGACTACTATTGCACCAACTGTGTTAGAGGATTTGATAGTAGAGCCAAACTTGACTATAGTTAGAAAACCAATTCGTATAGTCGCGATAGATGAGAAGAGGCTAAGGACAAGACAATTAGATTAGTGAAAGTCGAGTAGAGCGACGATGAGAGAGACTGTACTAGGGAGACTGAGAGCAAGATTCAAGACGCTTATCCTAATTTGTTTGATGGTATGTTTTACCTTTTTGAGTGATTGTTGTGTACCTTATCGTAATTTCGAGGACGAAGTTCTTTAAGTAGGGAAGTCTGTAATGACCCTAATTTTTAGTAACATTATTTAGGACATTTAATTAGCCAAGTTAAATAAAATAATTTGATGATTAGGGGATTGAGATTTGTGATTAAACTGAGGGGTAGCCATGTCATGTAACCAATGAACTAAAGAAGAGTTAAAATGAAATAGAGGAGGAGTAAAATAGGAAAGAGATCATTTTAATAACCTAAACCCTTAGCCGTGTATGTTCTACATGTTCATTTGCAAAATTAAAAACAAATAAAGGTCGGCCACCATTAGTAAGAACAAGAGAAAGAAAGAGCTAAAGAAAGAAGATTAATTAACTTAATCCATTCAAGTCTCAAACTCCTTAATTTTAAAACTAAGGGTCTGAAATTGATATATGTTAGAAAACATATTAAAAATGATTTTTTGGAACTTTTGTAGAATTTTCCAAAGTGTTTTGATGAATAAATAAAATTATTAAAGGATTGAGACTTAAATGTTTTATATATTTATAAAAGGGGAATGGGTATTTTATAAATAAATTAAATGGTTTATCTCTGAAATATTGGCAGCACTTTTAGAAAAGAAAATTAGCAACCAATTAGATTTTGACAAATAGGACAGGTTAGTTGAAAAGATTACTTTAAAAAGATAAAATCAGTTTAAATATGTTTTATACATGTTTTGCCACATTCGACGCTTAGGTTCCAACTTAGTAGTTCCACCACTATCACCATCAAAACCAATGTGCATGGCATCAAAGACTTGGTGCGTAGCGAATTGGATATACGCTGAAGGTATTTGATCGAAACCAGCGGTTCCGAAGGGGTCGAAGCGCTACTATACTTTCAAATGAAATTGCGCATGCTTTGCTTTCAGAAGTAATGCTTTCAACTTGGTTGGCTTTCGACCGGGTTAAACTAATTTTAAGTAAATGCTTTCGAATGGGGTCGAAACCCCTAGCTATCGCTTTTCCTACCTTTCGAAGTCAATGGTTTCGAAAGGTATACTTTGTTTTTTAAAACTTGGCCACTTCTCCAATGCTTTCGGAATTGTTGGTTTCGACACCATCACTTCTTTACTTAAGAATTATTTTCGAAAGGAATGCTTCGACTTAAATGTTTTTAGTGACCCTTTTTCTCTGTTGAAGGTAGAAACCAAAGGTTTCAAAGAAGATAATTTTAAATGGTTTCGAAAGTTGTTCCCACGTGTTTAAACTGAACCAAAATGCTTTCGAAAGGTTTTTTGTTTACAAAGGTTTTGATGCTTTCAAAAGGTTTTAAATGAAGATTTCGAAGGAGTGTTTCCCCATTGGTTTCGAACGGTTTGAAAGGAAGGTTTCCAATGGTTTCGAAAGTTCTGATAGGAAATGTTTTCCAATGGTTTCGAAAGGATTATATGAATGGTTTCGAAAGGAATGTTTTGGCCGTTCGGCCTAGGTGAAAGAAATGGGTTTACCTAGTTTCGAAAGGGTTACATCCAATAGATTCGAAAGGGGTATTTCAAAGGTTTAAATGTTTTCGTAAACAAAGATTTATGTAAAGTATACATATATAACATGGCAAGGTGATTTTGAGTAAAGCATAGAATATATGTATTTTCCTTATTTAAGTTTGATTTAAAGATTTTATATGAATTTGAGATGAAAAGGTTTTCAAGAAATTTTTTGGGAAGATTACCCTAAGGAAAATGACTCAGATATTAGAATACCAGATGGGATTGGTGTAGGGTCGCACCTTATACCTTAGCTATTAGCCCTAACTAATTTAGACCAAATTACAGTGTGTAGGGCTTTGTCACAGGTAAGACTGAAATGATGTTACACACAGAATGGAATATTTATTTGTATAGAGGTAGGTTATTGGTGAGCCTGCAAAACCATTAGGATTAGGTGACTCTAAAGAAGATAAGTTAGGGATAGACCGTCCAGAAGAGTAGTATCTAATAGATGTTAGATTATTTATTTATATTTTCTGGTCAGCCTAAGTCAAACAAATGTTAGTTGTTAGTCGAACAAAACTATAGTGTTTGGATAGATAGTCCATTTATTACCTGATATGTATGTTTACATGATAATGCTTTACAGTTTTGAACCAGTTTTGGTTGCAGGAAATGATATGCAAAAGATATATTTTAAAAGGAAATTAGTGAGGGGAAACTCGTTCCGCTAAGCGGCGTGGTCTCACTTAATATCATATAATGAGATGTATAGTATTACTCATACAAGGCTTTATGTCTGACTCGAAGTTTATGTTTTTTCCTTCAAACTCTCGGGTGCTCAAAAATTGATTTGAGTAGGATGAGGGTTGAGGTTTACAGATTTTAGTTGGTTGACGAATAAAGCTACCAAAGATGAGTAGGAGGCTGATAGATAGCTATTAAGGAGCTGCAGTTTTATTTTGTTTATTTCTCTGTGTTATATTAGGTCAGTTGTGACTATATAGTACTCTGGTCAAACAAGGGGCATCTTCATATGTCGCTCTTGGCATGTTTATGTAATTATTATATTTTATCTAAACCTGGGAACCGAAGGGAATTATGTAACTTGGATATGAAAATTTGTTTTGAAGTGTAATAAAAAATGTTGTTTTTGAAATTTGTGATTTTATTTCATATTCAAGTGCTTCTGATATTATGAATATCTTTAACATTACCATATTTTGTCACCGGAAGTTAATACTATGGACGACCACACCGCTTAGCTTCGAGCCTCTTGATGGGAATGTTACATAGGCATCTATTACAGCTAGCGAAAAAAAGAGTTGTTACAAATATGAATCTATTACAACTGGAAAAAAAAGGTTGTGGTAGGCATCTATTACAACTGGAAAAATAAAAGAGTTGTTGAAAATAAGTTTATTACAATTATCTGAAAAGAAAAGTGTTATAGAAATTCTTTGTTACAACTTCCATTTTGTGACCATTGTAAAACTACATTTGTAATATGGTTCTTTTGTTGTAGTGATGGTGGCAATTATAGATAATGTATGCACTTTAATTTTTTATTTCCGCTCAAAACCCGTGTTATGGCACTCTCCATAAGATGCAATTTTTTTCCTTGATCATATGATGAAATGAGTGAATGCGTATAGTTAATAAAAACCGTCTCCTAAGATACAATGAAGTCTGAGTATGAAACTCTCTGATCGACTGTGGCCGCACAATCCAAGTCTGGTCCCAACTACCTTCAGCATGACTTAAGTGACAAGGTTATCAAGATAGTAACCTTCATATAACAAACTTAGTATAATATTTGAAAATAGAGCATAGGTTAGAGACCTAAAGAAGAATTCAATGAGAAGAATAAATTGATTTTTATTTTGGAATAGGAGGCTAATTATATTGGCAGCAAACACTTATGTCCGTTTTAACGATCATGTATGTTCGCTCCAACGGCCATAACTGTTCATTCCAACGGGCATAAAATTTTGTTTAAAATAACACGTCCATTAAGGATTTTTTTTCCCCTTAACACTCCTTTAAATACGTGAATTCAAAATATTTCTGAGCCAAATTATTGGTTAAAAAAAATCTTGTTTGAATATACAAATCCTGTCCAAAAAATATTATTACTTGGAACCTTAGCCCATGGTCAAGCCCAAACCCATACTTAGCACGGCTCTACTTGATATGGCACGACGATGGCGTGTGTGCATGCATGTTAAGATGCAATGCCTCCCTTCTCAACATAAGAGAAGATATTTTGATGTCTAAAGGGTCCAACCTTACTCATGTGAGCTTTATATTTAAACAAACATAATTCCAAAATTACTTGTGTGGGACTTTTCCTCTTCTTCCTCTTTCTTTCACTCTTCCTCTAAAATAAATAACTCACACAAAATTTAATATAAATTTTCCAGCAATCCTGCATCAAATTTTAATTAAATTTCTATTGTCAATTATTGTAGAAAAGTTGTGCATAAGTATAGATATCTTGTGCAATTGAATCTATACATAGTGATTACCCATAAAGCATGTCGAGATGGAATGATTGAATAAGCATTGAACCATCGATCATGTTTGATGCATCGAATGTGTTTCACGCAAGCGTTCTCGAAATCTTTAGATAGTATGAATGTACCAACACGTGCATGACCTTGTGTCTATGTCTCAATTTCAATAAATTCTCTTAGAGACTAAGCAACGCTTTCACAAAAGACAATAACACTTTCATGCATTCATATGTGTAGGATTTTTGGAACTGTCCTATAATACGCACTTCATGCAACGATCCAGAATTTCGAAGAATTCGTATTTAAATATCTGAATGGTTTGAATATTTGAATCTTGGAATATTATTAAATTGATTATATAATCTTGTTAAGACCTTTTTTAATTGTAACTAATGATGAAAAACTTGTCTTTGGAAAATGTTTACAGCTGTAAATAGTTTAAAGAAATCTCGATAATGTGACCGAAAATAATTTTAGCGGTAAATATTTTTTTCTCTCAACCAAAGTTCTTCGAACTTGTTGTGATTGCTTAAATATTAATGTATAATTAATTAGCAATAAATGTAATCATCAGATGACATAACAAGACTAGAAGAATAACAGTTTTAAGACACTATTAAAAGGAAACTAATGCAGAGATGTATGCATGCACAATATTCATTAATTAACTTGATACTAAGTCCTTGATTACATTAAAGTAGTGAGAACAAAGTAAAAGTAAAAGAAAAAATAAATTAATTTAATTAGTTTTTGGTTTTCATGAGGCGTACTTCATACCTGCCTCCAAGGCGCTGGACGACACCGTAAGGCATACGGGTTACAAAGATCTCATCCCAGAAAATAAAGAAAGGCTGCACGTAGTTAAATTTGTTGCCTCTGATCTGATGATGAACATCGTAGTAATAGCTGTTGTTATCAAAGAGAAACTGAAGAGGATTCCATGGAAGCCAAAGGGAGCAGTGCACGTCAACCGTCTTAATAGTAGCTATTGGGAAAAATCCCTTCAGATGATTAGTCTAAGGGAATAAAAACCCAACAGAGGGAAAAAAATCTAGATTGTGATTATAGTGAGATGATACAAATAGAGATAAACACCAGAAAAGATAGTCACAAAATAATGCAACGCAGAAAAATAAATAACACCAGTATTTATAGTGGTTCCACTACCACGAGGCAATGTACGTCCATTTGAGAGAAGAGATTTTATTAGTCACTGAAAGATTAGAGTTACAAGATTGATTCACTTTTGGAGGCTATACATAAGAAGAATTAACAATATTCTCAAAATTCTACAAAGTTTCAGCTCTCTAGGATGGCTGCTATTATTGTCCAGAAGCTTCATTATTTATAGAGTGAAGAAGTAAGGAGGGGTAACTACTATGTAGTAGCTCAGGCATCTGGTTCGACAAGATTTGGTTCGGCAAACAACACTCAAGATCTGGACCTACATCTCCCATTCCTGAACTAAACATATGGAACGACAAACTGGTCTGGCATAGCATGGCTTGGTGTAGCTCATTTGATTCAGCATTACTACTTTAGTTTGGACCGACATGCTTCACCAAATCATCGAACTTTCCACTGAACGAGACAACTTTCTTCTTCCCTGAACGAGATCAGCTGCTCCAACTTCACCAAACGAGATTACTCGTTTGGCTTTCATAGCCTTAACACCGAATCACAGGTCACCGTATGGGATTTCTCATCTGACCTCCTCATCATCGAACGAACTTCTTCTCTTCACCGAAGTCACCCACCTCCACCGGACCAAACTTTTGGTTCAACATCTCCTCCACCGAATCGAATATTTGGTTCAGCGTCTTTTTGTGAACACCGAACAAAACCCACAAATTACCGCGACTTCGCCTCTCCTTCACCACACCTAGGGTAAGGGCTTCTCCAAGCTTCGTGAGTATCTCCAATGGCCTCATCTTCTCCAGATTTGAAAATTAGGTATCAAAACTAACAACTCCACCTTGATACTAGATTTCCAAACAAGTCTTCCAACAACATCTACACCTTTATGCTCGGCAATGAATACTTACCCAATGAGCTTCGACAATGTCATTACCCATTAGACTTTGTCAACGAACTCCGACAAGGCCACCACCCGTCGACAAAGTGTTCGAAATACCCAGTCCGTGTAGAACCTATCAACCCCCACCATGAAAACAAACATCTCCATGAACCATCTTAAATCTCCCCCCATGCCACCCCATGGCACCTAGCACTTCATTAGGCAAATCAAGTCCGGGTAATGATTGAACTTAGCAATAGGTAATGACTTGGTAAACATGTCTGTTGCATTCAACTTTGTGTGAACTTTCTAAAGACGAACTAGCTTCTCTTCACTCTTCGAGACAAGAAATGATTCTCTTACCTCAATATGCTTCGTCCTCGAGATGAATGCCAGATTTTCAGCCAAGTTAATTTCACTCTGACCATCACAGTACACATCCACACCTTCATATACGAAGCCCAAATCATACAATAGTCGTCTCAAATAAAGCGCCTCCTTAGCTTCTTCAACCGCAGCTATGAGATCTACCTCTATAGTAGACAAAGTCACAATCGTCTATAACCCCGCTCTCTAATTGATCGTTGTCCCACAAATGGTGAACACATATCCGGAGTTTGACTTCCTTCGATCTCTATTGTCGGCATAGTTGAAATCACAAAATCCAACCAAGCTGAAATCTCTTCCTCTGCCGCTAAAGACAAGTCCATGGTTTGGAATTCCTCTAAGGTATCTGAAGATGCACTTCACCGCTTCCTAATGCGTCTTTCCTGGATTTTCCATGAACCTACTCACCAATCCAATTGCATGTGCAATGTCAGGCCTAGTTCAGACCATGGCATACATCAAGTTGCCAACTACACTTGTATATGGTACCTTCATCATATAAGCCTTGTCCTTTTCCAAGATCAGTGAGCCTTTACTAGAAAGTTGTATGTGCAAAGGCATGGGGGTGCTGATTGCATTTGCCTCTTCAATTCTAAACTGAGCAAGCACCTTTCGAATGTACTCCTTTTGAGTAAGGATAAAAAGTCCTAGCTTTCTA
This sequence comes from Allium cepa, assembly GCA_030765085.1. Taxonomy (NCBI): domain Eukaryota; kingdom Viridiplantae; phylum Streptophyta; class Magnoliopsida; order Asparagales; family Amaryllidaceae; genus Allium; species Allium cepa. Next base: position 507,181,926 of record CM060929.1, read on the forward strand.
TCCCTTTGGATTTCCATACCCAAAATCTTCTTTGTTTCTCTAAGGTCCTTCATTTCGAATTCTGCTTTTAGCTTTAGCTTCAAACTATCGATTTCAGCTTTATCCTTGAAAGCAATCAACATATCATCCAAGTACGAGAGTAGGTACATCCATCTACTATTCTTTAAATGTTTGAAGTATACACAAGTGTCTTTGATGCTACGATCAGAACCAAGTGAAAGCGTAAAAGTTTCAAACCTATTATACCATTAGCGACTGCTTAAGTCCATACAATGAATTCTTCAATTTCCATACCCAATTTTCTTTCTCATATACAACAAATCCTTCTGCCTGCTTCAGATAGATGGTCTCATCCAATTATCCATGCAAGAAAGCGGTTTTCACATCCAGTTACTCCAGCTCCAAGTCATGAGCTGCGACAATAGCGAGCAAAATGCGGATGGACGTATGCCTCACTACTGGAGAGATATCTAATCATACTCCAATCCCTTTCTTTGTAAAAACCCTTTAGCAACTAGTCTATCTTTGTATATTCCATCATCCTTCACCTTGAACACCCACTTGCAACATATGGCTCGGCTTCCTTGAGGAGATGGTACCAAATCCCAATTCTCGTTCTTCTTCAACGACTCTAACTCCTCTTCCATAGCGCACATCCACTTCGAACTGTCACATGACTTCAAAGCTTCATCAAGGTCAAGTGGCTCCTCATGAACCACATGTAGGACATGGTCAAACTGATCACGAGGGCCGAGGTTTGCAAACTGCCAATCACCATACCTTTCAGGCGGCCTAATAGTCCTACGACTAACTTGGGTAGGCACTGCTTCGTCTAAACTCCTTTCAGCTTCACCTTGAACTGAACTTCCTCTAGATTCATACACATCACCAGCACTACTAAAAGGTACTTACGGACTATCCTATGAAGTTTCATCAACTTCGTTTTCTCCGACAGCATCAACAACAACTCTACTATTTGGCTGGAACATGGAAACTTCTTCCATCTCCTTAGGCCTATCAGAATCTTCTAATGTGGTAGGTAGCTTCTCCTTCAGATTGAGTATAGCAGACTCATCAAAAGTAACAAGTCTGGAATGAACAATCTTTCGATCAACAGGGTTCCAAATTCGATACCCGCTAATGCCATCGGTTTATCCCACTAATAAGCCCTTGTATGCTCCAGCCTCTAACTTTCCATAACTTGTATGATGAATGTACACAGGACAACCAAAAATTCGGTAGTAACCAAGATACACTACTTTACCTCTCCACTTCTCATCTGGAATCTTCCCATCTATGGCTGAGCACGGATTTCGATTTATGATAAGCACCACAGTTGATAATGCCTTAGCCCAAAAGCCTCTAGACAAGCCAGCCGTCAATCTCAAGCAACAAGCCTTCTCTAGTAGTGTCATGTTCATGTTTTCTATAACTCCATTAGATTGCGGATCTCCGGGTGTAGTGAAATGTCTTTGAATGCCATGCTGTCTACAAAAGTCGTGGAACTCCCTAGAGATAAATTACCCACCATTATCAGATCTCAGCACTTTCATCGTAGAACCAGATTGGTTCTCAACAAGCGCTTTTCAGTGTTTGAACTTCTTAAAACTCTTTGATTTTGGCTTCATCACATACACCCATATTTTTCGAGAAAAGTCATCAGCGAAAGAGTTAAAATACTTTGCTCCTCCAAGAGAAGGTGTAGCAACTAGTCCTAGACATCTGTATGCACGTACTCAAGTACTCGCCTCGATATATGGAGTCCAACTCCAAAAGATACTTTAGTTTGCTTGCCTAACACACACTCTTAGCAAAAGTCCATCTTGTCAAAGCGTTCTCCTTTGATCATCTTCTTTCTTCGAAGCAACTTTAAGCCCTTCTCTGAAATATGACCCAACCTGAGATGCCAAAGCTTTATGGCATCCAATGCACGAGAACTGTCTACTCCAACACACGACTCTCTAAGAATTGTAGTTCCTTTCAATAAATACAGATTTTGAAACACATCTCCTTTCGAAAAACTAGTGCACCTCTCAAAACCTTCAGACTATCCTTCTCGATAGTTACCTTGCATCCCAAAGATGCCAATTATCTTAAAGAGATTAAGAACTTCCGAAGACCTGGAACATACCGAACACCTATCAAAGTGCGTATCACTCCGTCAAACATCCTGATCCTCACTGTACCTTCACCCATTGCTCTACATCTGGCATCATTAGCCATAAGAATAAAGCTTCCCTCTCGTCCAACAAAAGAACTGAAGTAATCCTTATTAGACATCGTATGATCCGACACTGCTGCAGACAACACATCATCAGATACAGACTTCTCCACCGCAAATGATGAAGATACGTCTTCTTCCATCTTCTTCAAATGTGGACAATCCTTTTTTCAATGACCAGCTTTCTTGTAGATAAAGCACTTTCCGTCTTTAGACTTTCCTCTTCTACCATTACCGGGCTTCCTAGACTTAGAACGCCCTCTAAAGTGCCAACTCTTCTTATCTTCTCTATCTCTTTCAACAAACAGGCCGTGACTACTACTTCCACCTCTACTTTCTTCACTTATCTCCTTCATCTGATCTCTCAAGCCATCAGATAAAAGGCCTAACTTCACATCTTCCACTGTTAATGTGTCTCTAGCGAAGATAATGTTGTTAGTGAAACCTGTGTATCGCCCCGAAAGAGAACACAAAATAATCGTTGTCATTTGCTCATCGTCCATCTTCAAGTCAATAGTCTTCATCTTCATCACGAGATCATCAAAGAAACTAAGATGTTCCTTCACTGAAGTACCCTCTCTCATCCGCATGGTGAAAAATGTCTTCAGCAATATCAGACGGTTAGTCAAAGGTTTCTTCAAGCAGAGATTTTCTAGCTTTGTCAAAATGCCCTTAGTAGCGGTCTCACTGCTAATCTCTGAAACAACATTCTCTCCCATAGCTAGTTGTAAAGTAGTAAACGCCTATTTATCCATCTCCTTGCTTTCCGCGATTGAGATGTCAGCTGTCAACTCCTCAGGGGCAAACACTACTGGATAGACTTAATTCCTCATTAGAACAACCTTCATCCTCCATTGCCACTTCTCGAAGTCTTTATCCCCATTCTATTTCTCAATTGCCAACTGTGATCCTAATGCGATATACATTCCTCTATTATAAAGCCTTGTAACAACTGGAGTCGCTTTATCTCCTGGCATAATGTCTAACACTCCTCAATCAACCTTGCATCCCCAATACCAGACTACTAGGTAAAATCACTTCAAATGATCAATCTAAGAGAATAAAAAACCCCAACGCAGCGGAAAACAACTAGATCGTTATTGTAGTGGGATGATACATATAGAGATAAACACCAGAACAGATAGCCACAAATTAATGCAATATAGAAAAATAAGTAACAACAGTATTTATAGTGGTTTCACTACCATGATGCAGTGTACGTCCACTTGGGGAGAGGAGACTTTATTAATCACTAAAAGATAAGAGTTACAAGATTGATTCACTTTTGGAGGCTATACATAAGAAGAATTAACAATACAGTCAAAATTCTGCAGAGTTTCAGCTCTCTAGGATGGCTGCCATTGTTGTCCAAGCTTCACTATTTATAAAGTGAAGAAGTAAGGAGGGGTAGCTGCAATATAGCAGCTCAGGCACCTAGTTCGGTAAGTTTGGTTCGGCCTTCAACGGGTTGTGGTATAGGCACCATATGCATAAGGCGCTAGTATTTCATGGTGAGTCGAATGCATGTGCTTGTACAGGAACCTGTTTATGTGCATGTATCTATGCCCAAAGTACCACCATGCCAATAATGAACTGCCACACCAGCAATAGTATCGATGGTTGTGGCTTTGCTGTCTCATTCTCGTTGCTTATGAACTGAAACATATCATGTATATTGTTCAGACAATGATAGGTTTAACAACTTTATTGGTTATATGTCAAATGAGAAGCTACAATTGTATATAAAGACGGCGAGTTGCAGTACCTTTAAAATTGAGAAGACTACGATGACCTGAATTAGTTGCTGGAGGAGGACCCCTTTCAGAACCTGTCCTCTCGATGCTATATTTTTCTCTTCTTCGCTCTTTGGATGAAGACGTGAACCTTCCATGTAGTATGTTAACACTTCGTATATACCTGAGAATACCCAGTAAACTACTATAGGCACAAAAGTGCTTAGCACTTCATCCGACACCTCTATACCCATTAATTTGTTGCTGTACACTGTTTGTTTTATGATGTTCATGTTTCTTCTTGACAAATTAATAGCAAGTCTGGATACCACTGTTTATCGAGTAAAGACTTCTATTTATAATCATCAACTAATTATATACAAATTAGTAGCAAGTTTGGATACCTGTACGTGGTTTACATAGCATGGTCAATAATTCTATGCTTGACTGCGACTAGTTTAAACAATTAAAAATTTATGCTTGAATGTTTCAAATCCACACATTCTTCCGAGCTTGCGGCCAAGGATGATTAGTACTTAGTGCCGGATTAATTGACCACGAATTATAAATGATTTAATATTTTGCATAAGGAGAAAATTATTATGTTTAATTTGATTATACACCAAAGTAAACTAATTATGTGCTAATTAGATCAAGTCTTCAATTTCAGACATATATTATCAAAAATCACATCCAAATAATCTTTCCATCAAAAATCCATATAATCTCAATAGCTCATTCGGTCCAGACATTAGGCTGCCACACAATATATTATTCGACAGATTTTAAATACCATCACATGCTTCATAATCTAAAGTATATACTTGCAATATATGTCTTTCTTCCTAAAACTGTATCTATTAAATAAGAGCATATATGTAACATTCTGTATAAATAAACAGAAATTAATCAAAAAAAATTAACAAATAATTATTGATGTTCAAAATATAATTTGTAGACATCGGAATTTACTTATGAAACTTGCACCATCGCGTTCGTTACGATTTCTGATGAACTTTCATGTTTAAAGTTTTGTGATCGGATTTCAAATGAAAATTTTATTAAAGTTTGAAGCTTTTAGACGGAAATAATTCCTAACCAGTTAGGAAAATAAATGTTAATAACTTAGCATTAAAATACACATTAAACATATATATTAACGTTTAAAAAGAAGATAATAAATATCATCGGCTTAGCATTTGAGCAACCGTTATATATAAATGTTAATTAAGGGTGCCCAATTAAATTAAATCCAATTAAGAAAGCACCAAAATAAATAAATTGAGCGTTGAAAGAAATAAATAAGTAAATTCAGCGTGGATGGAAATAAATAATAATTAATTAATGTTAATCAGATGTAATGAAATCAGTCGTAGGCAATAAAAGGAATAAACACTTAACTTATACGTAAGTGACTGGTTGTAGTATAACGACCGACCGATAGCTGATATGGTGGCGAGAATAAACCTACTCTTAACATTCCTGATTTAATAAGTTAAAAATCTAACGGATGAAATCACAGCACAAGCCATTGCCATTAGCGACGGCTCGAATGCGTTGTCGGCGGTCGCTAAAGGCAATGCCAAAACAGTCGACACCAATAGGTTTTACTACTATTTTTGCGACGACGTCGTCACAAGTTAAGCAATGGCTAGTGCCGTGAAGTCGAACATGTGGCAAATCAAGAGTGGTCGTTGGGCTGTCGTTGACCGACACTGGTCGACGCAAAACTGGGTAAATACGCTGTAGTAAGCCGTCGATAGCCGATGCAAGCTTGGACAAGTGAGTCATCATTAGCCGATGCAAGCTGTTGCAACATCGGTTATTTTTCACTCCAGCTTTTATTTGAGCCATCCAACCGCACAATTATCAACGTATCTCTATCCATCTCATCTACAACACATATAAAACCAATTTCGCAACTACAATCATCGCATATCATACGTAAGCAAGTATATAACGCAAAAATCAATATCTACATCAACATTCCATCAACCAACGTCAATATTCCATCAAACTTAAAAATACTCATGTCCATCAAACAAAACATCCACAAATCCTTCAAACAGCAAAATCATACTGAAAAATACTCATGTCCATAAAAAAAAACCATCAAGCAGCACAATCGTCAAACAAGTACCAAATTCATCAACACATGTCAAATAAATACAAAACAAAATAGCCAAAATCAATCAAACTCCACAGTCTTACCTACTAGTCGTCATTTCCTGACCCATCCACCCCAGTCATTCTCCCGTGCTTTGCTAAATATGCTGCAATTCGCTCATCTAGTAGCTGCGCCAATCCCCTTCTCTTCCAACAATCTTTGAACTCTGCCATCTGCTGTTTCAGCTAAGCTATCTCTTCCTTTGTCTAGGATCTCCTATAATCCGTCTGGATCATTATCGCCTGAAAATAATTAATAGCGAGTTATAATTTTTGCTCAATATTAAATAAAATGTATATATTAATTAATGAAGCAGTTTACCTCTATCTTTCCATAACTGTAATGCCTATTTCATGAAGGAGGGTCAATCAAAGAATTCCATATATGGTTTGACTCCTCCAAGATCAACTCACGGCAAGTGGATTGTGCCACTCGAGCTTGCTCTGCTTTATATCATTCCAGCAATGACGAATAGAAGTTTACAACAATAAATATTCAATTCAAAACTAATGAAATGTGAAGTTAAAATAATTAAGTATCCATACCGTTATGGATTAAGATTTATTGTCTGTCCTAACATATGAAACTTTGCCATCATCACCTATCTGCTCAACGACGTGTGTGTGTGTGAAGACCTCTGCCATTGTAGGCTCACGATTATATTTCTTACACTGAAATTATACATGAATAAACAATGTTATAAATATGATTAAATATCAATAATATATTTATTATCGCAATTTATAAATTTACCAATTCCTTCAGATGTTGTTGGAAGGATTTAGAGCCATCGCTATGTATAGCATGATTTTTATTCCTATTTGCATGGTTCTGCGATGATATTTCCTGTAAATTTAAATATATTATTAACTAAATTAATGAAAATAATATACGAAATTTAAACAAATTATAATAACAATATAGAATTAAATAACTTACTTTAATTTCAAGAGTATCCCAGTGTTGGAGAAATTCAGGCCAAACATCAACGTTCATCCAAGCGGGTTTTTTATTTGCGTTCTTTGCCTTTGAGCAAATGTCCCTATAATTTTTTCTTATCTTTTGGTTTCAGTGATTTGTAAAAACATCCATATCTTCCAAATAAACACGTGCCGCAACCTACATATTGAAATAAATCTGAATTATATACATTATACTAACTTTCAAATGAATTATAAATTTATACTTACCATCAAGTCGGTCCATATAGTGTTTATAACAAAGAAGCGAAAATTCATTAATAGTCATACCATCAAGTCATCCATGCAATAAGGACAAGTTAAACGACCAGCCGTACTCCAACCTGATAGCATTGCATATGCAAGAAAATCAATAGTAGTCCATAATAAAGAAGCGAATATACGAAAATTCTTTTTTTGGAAATGTCATATGTTTCAACTCCTTTGTGCCATAGTGTTTTCAACTTTTCAATCAATGGTTGTAAATAAACATCGATTCTTTGTGTCGGATCATCAGAGCCAGGGACGACAATAGTGAGAAACATGTATGGAGTTTTCGTATACGTTCACAGAGGTAAATTATAAGGAGTAACAATAATAGGCCACGATGAATATTTACTACCAAACTGAGAAAATGGTGAACACTCATCCATAAATAAACCAATTCTAACATTATGGCTCTCTACAGCAAACGCGAGATATGTCTTATCGAAATGTTTCCATTATTCTCCACGATCGGATGGATGTGTCAAAGTCCCCTTTTCCTGTGTTCTCACACTATGCCATTGCATATGATATGTTGTAGCTGAAGATGCATATAATCTTTGAAGTCTAGGAGTGATGGATAAATAATGCATTCACTTGCATGAACTTCCCTTCCTTTCTTTTTCTTGGTTGGTATCTTTTCTCATTACATATTTTTTATTTCCTAGTTAATGTCATCTTTCCAATACAACATGCATTTTTATACATGTATCTATCTTTTGGTATGACAGACCGAAAGACGACATAGGTGATTTCACTATATAACAACTATCGCACATTACATTATTCAGAGGCATATGTTGTTTTGCATCTTGTACAACTATTGTAAATCCAGCATCTACAAAGTTGAATTTTGATTTCATAGTGATATATTCAGCGGTAACCGATAATTCAATTCCGCTTTTACAACCATCCCACAACGGCCTCTTAGCAGCATCCAATAAGTAAAAAATTATTTTTGCTCCCATATTCTGTTCTTCTTCGATATTTACATTTTCATTGTCAACTTAAATGGTAGGGAATATTGATCGTGCTGCATTTTCCACCATATCTTCTATAGGATTCGTCATAAAATAATCGTTCTCTGACACTACAAGATTAGGTGTAGGTGCAACAAAATCTCCGTAATGATCCAACAAATAATATGAAGTGACCACAAAATTTTTTTTACCCAAAAATAAAGCAAGCATATTGACATACACTAAAATGTATCCAGGGTCACTTGCTTTACACATTTTTTTCTTAATTCCAGGATCAAACTCTCACTGATATAGAAATGTCAGTATATAAAACTAATATTTAATCCATATATGTTATGATATATAGATCACTTTTGCTAGCATTTGCGGATTTTACTTAAGCAAAAGTTATTTGATTAGTTAAAATAAAATAATCTACAAACAAAACAAAAACGGTTATGTTTTCAAGCTCATTTTTATATAAATATATTTCTTTCTTTAATATAAGTAAAGATATAGTAAAGAAATCAGTATGATTTATTTATTCAAGCCAAACCATAAAAATAACTCACATGACAACATTTGTACTTTCCATTGCATAAAATATTTTTATTTTCAATCTTTATTAAATTTTTAGCTAAATTCATATAAATATATCTAGCATTACTTTACAAAAGGACACAAGGAATGTCACTACATTATTCTTCATGCACTATAGGATATCAGCCTGCTAGTTCACATGGTCTAGCATATGTTTAATAGCTTGTTGTGAATTCAAACTGGTAAGTAAATATACATATGTTAGAAGCTAGTATGCTAATTTTTAGAAACCATTTTGTATCAAAAAATATTCTTGACTTAACACTACAACACTGCTTCAAAGGCAGTCTATGCATATACAGCTTTACTCACTATGTAAAAATTTAGTGAAATGGGTAACCTATAGTAAATATACAATTCATATTAAATTTAATCATTTTAGAGGGAGACTTTGCAATATAATAACTCTTAAACATTTAGTTCATTTCAGATGCAAATAGAAAATAGGTAGTTCTTACATCATTTTGCACTCATATACTACTGACAATTGCAACTTTAATACATTATTTTTTACCCATTTCTAACCAACAATGCACTTTAGGCTCTATTACATTTTAGGCATAAGTAGATGGTGGCTCATATTTAAGAGATTTGGTTCGTGTTATAACTAACTATATTTGAGTGCTCCTTCTTCAGCATTTTCTCTACTGCGCGTTACCATTTAGTTCCTTCATTTTCCTATAGGAAATCCCTGAGTTGCCCCCACATACATGAGACACCCAAATGATGCAAGTAATCAAATAGGTCAGACTTAAGGGTCTGGTATGAGTCTTCACTTAATACTTGACATAAAGAATGGATGTAACGGCCTGTTAAATTCATTTTCAAATACATGCAGTGATTTCTTGACTAGTTGGTGCATTCCACATTGCAATTGCTTTTATGCTTCAGATTTATAGTCATATGTAAAAACAATTCCCAGTGTTAAAGCATATTTAACTTGCATGAACTTCTGCATACTAATTTACAAATGTTAGCTTTTGTCATTCAATAATATAAAATGCAGAACCGTTTTTACTAGAAATGCAAACACAAATATATCCTAACAGCCAAACTATCATCTCATATATATCATATCAACCAGCCAGAACATCTTACCCATGACACAAACTTCTCTCTCTGGCCTACCAAAATCACAACAACCCTGAGTTTAACAATTATTAGGTCAATGCTCCACCACTTGAACTCTATGTGCACATTGCTTGGGACTTCACCTCTGTTAACCCAACATACTAAGATCTTTGGGCATAAACATGCCATATACAAACTAAAATCCTTCCTGATGCTAAGTTGATCAATGCAGCATCCCAATGGCCTTAATCATCTTGCTTGATGAAAAAACGACATATGTCCTTAGTTTATTACTAAGATTTCAATACTTAGTTACACATACTTTCATGTGCACTATTTTTGTCAATAGGTTAAAGTCATATATGTCATCTTCTATTGATAAACTAATCAATACATACATCATAAGATAGCCAAACATTCATTCTTCAAATTTTCATAAATATTTCCATCAGTTATTATTTATAAAAGCTTTCATTCATAATAGAAAACATCCCGTAATCATAAACTAACAACAAACATATATATATATATATATATATATATTTGGATCTTCAATTTTTCATGTTACATGATTCTTATTATTAATTGGATCTTTATTAATTATTTTCTTTATAATTCTATTACTACAAACATATGGCCATGAACATTTATGAGGTACATTCAAAACCCCAATTCCCTTTACTAATCTCTTCAAGTAGATCCCCTTTTTTTTAGACTAATTGTGTCATAACATTAGTTTAGGGAATCTACAGTGCAAAGTAACTCAACATATGATCAGATCATTGCATCACTTGCACATTATTTAGAGCTAAGACATAAGCAGAACCTTCTTATTTCTGTCGCCTTCAACTTTTTTTCCTTAAATTTTAGACCATACTTTGTAGTAATATTCCATAGCCAGATTTTTAATGAACATCATTATATGATCTATTAATAATAATTACTTCAGTTTCCTATCTAACAGGTTAAGGGTCAACATACTTCAATTCATGAACGTGATAAGGGTTTTAATCACACAACCTTTTTGATCTGTATCTAAAGAGAATAGCATATGATTTATAATCATAAATTTAACTATAAAACTTGCATATCAAAGCATTCAACACAGAACCATACAACATCAATCATGCATACTAATTATCTAAAAATATAGAATCTACTCATTCATCAAATATAAAAGGCTGCCTTTACTAGGTCTTATGCCATATATTAAATGAGATGATACTCACCAATATTCTTCCCTCACTTGATCCTATTCTTCTTTGCTCCTCTAGCCCGACCTCTTGCTTTCCTTAAAACCTCCAGTTACTGCAATATGCAGCCTCTATATATTTTAGTTTATAGTATACAATGAAATAGTCGACTTAGGACCTAGCTTCAATGATTTATATAGGTGTATATTAGGGTTTCTGAGCTAAGAAATGTCAATTCTACCTGCCTACGCTCACCTATACCTTCTGTCTAACACATTTCTTCATCTTTCTATTTTTGATGATCCTCCTTCCTATTTATTTCTTTGGGTTTTATTTATTTTGTGTCTATAGTTACAGCCTCTTCTTTTAGAGAAAGAGATGTTATTTTTGACATTTAGGCTACTCATGCAATTTTCATTTTTCCTCTCGCGGTTCAGGTGGCATGCAAATATCATGTGTAGTCTATTTGTACAGCTAATACCTATTGTACATTTTTTTGCTAAGCACTATGTACTATTCATTTCTTACAAGCATATATTATACTATTTTTATCTTATACATTATTTCAGTTTCCTTCTATTTTTCTGAATACTTATTTAAATATAACATATTTTGATCAAAAACTCATCATAATAATTTGGGTTATCACATACACCCCTCCTTTATGGAATTGTGTCCCACAATTATCTCATTCATACATAACACAATGTATTAGGTTCATTCGGATATCAATCAATACCACACCATATTATATCAGAACTGGTCATATGATACATATTTCTATCAAAACAAATTCATGCTATGCATTCAATCATCACCATATTAGGAACCTTCATATATTAGGTCCTCACACAAAAAAATTAAACAGAAAACAATTTTGGATATTTAGATTTAACGTTGTCTTCTACTTTCCATATGCAATCATTTGGATCAAGACTCCATTGCACTTTTACTAGTTTTATATTTTTCATTTCTCAATTTCTTTTCCTCTCTAGAGACTATCCCAATAGGCTCCTTCACATAAACCAAATCAGATCTTATTTTCACTTGTGTTGGAGATTCCAGTATAGTTTCTTTATCATGCACCCATCTTCTCAGTTGTGAAACATGAAATACATCATGTGTTCCACTTAATTCTTTAGGCAACTTCAATCTATATGACATTCTCCCTGTTCTTTCAATAACTTCGTATGGTCCAACATACCTGGGAGATGATTTACCTTCCTTACCAAACCTAAAAATCTTACTCATTAGAGAAACATTTATAAATACAAAGCCCCCACCTTATATTCCACTGGTTTTCTTCCTTTATCTGCGTATTCTTTTTGCCTCTCTTGAGCTGCACTCGTTCTTTTTCTTACCAATGCTATTGTTTGTGTGGTCTCTTTTACTTGTTCAGGTCAAAGTAATATTCTATCCCCAGCTTCCATCCAACATGCAGGTGACAAACAAGGCCAATCATATAAGGCGCCATGCCTATTCTTGATTGATAGCTATTACTGTAGGCAAATTCAGCTAAGTAAATGTGGTCTTCCTAACTTCCCCCAAAGTCTAACACATATGCTCTCATCAAATCCTCTAAAATTTTGTTTACAATCTCAGTTTGTCCTTCAATTTGTGGATGGTAGGCTGTGCTTAAACACAATTCAGTCCCCATTGCATCTTGAAAACTGCTCCAAAACTTTAATGTAAACAAAGTATCCCTATACCTATAATAATCTTTGGTACTCCATGCAATCTAATTACTTCTTTTACAAACATTTGAGCCAATTTACTTACATTCCTATCAGATCTTATAGGTATAAAATGTGCTACTTTTGTCAATCTATCCACCACTACCCAAATACTATCATTCCCATTTTTAGTTCTTGGCAGACCATCAATGAAATCCATTGATATACTTTTCCATTTCCACTTTGGCACTTCTAAAGGTTGCAACATTCCTGAGGGCCATTGGTAACCAGTTTTACCTATTGGCATGTTAAACGTTGAGCTACATATTTGCTTACTGCCCCTTTCATACTTCTCCACCAAAAATTCCTCTTTAAGTCATGATACATTTTTGTCCCACCAAGATGTGTTGTATATTTAGTTCTATGATAAACATCCATAATTTCCGTTTTAAGCTCTCTATCATCAGGTACATAGAGCCTTCCCTTATTTCTGAAATAACCATTTTCATCGATTTCAAAATTTTCAATTTTTGTTCCTCTTAACAAAAGTGTTCTTTTCTCTTTCAAAAACTAATCTTGGTCTTGTGAGGCTCCTACCTTATCTGCTAAAACTGACCTGATATTGACAAGACCGAGTTTACTATATTCTATCATGTCATTATTTATTTCTATTGGTCCCCTAACTAGGTTAGCTATTTTCACCTCTACAAGAACTGACGGGGATTTAAATTCTTCCATCATCAACATCGCTAACTTAGCATGCTGCCTACTCAAAGCATCAACTACCTTATTTGCTTTACCAGGTGTACATGAAATGTCTAAATCATAAGCAGCTAGGAATTCTACCCACCTATGCTGACTCATATTTAAATCATTTTGTGAAAACAAGTATTTCAAATATTTATGATCAGTGTATAATTCAAATTTTGCCCCAAGTAAATAATCTCTCCATAATTTCAATGCGCACACACTACAACAACGAGTTCTAGATCATGTGTTGCATTTATTGTTTCACATGGCTTAAGCTGTCTTGAGGCATAAGCTATTACCTTATCATGTTGCATTAGCACTGCTCCAAGACCTGATCCACTTGCATCAGTGTACACAGTAATCCCCTCATTCCCTTCAGGCACTTTTAACATAGGAGCTTCTACAAGAGTCTTCTTCAATTGCTCAAAAGCATTTTCACATTTCTCAGTCAATATAAACGGTTGTTCTTTTCTTGTCAACTTAGTCAGTGGGATTGCAAACCTTTCAAAATCCTTTATAAATCTTCTTTGATAGCCAGCCTTCCCCAAAAACGATCAAACTTTAGTCACAGTTTTAGGATTTTTCCATGCTTGCACTGCTAGGGTCTATTGCAATTCCATTTTGTGAGATTATATGGCCTAAATTTTTTATTTCATGCTTCCAAAAAGTGCATTTAGAAATTTTGCCTTTAGAGCATGTTTTCTCAGTCTACTTAACACTAAATGCAAATGCTTCTCATGATCTTTCTCGGTCCTTGAATAAATCGAAATATCATAAATAAAAATCAAGACAAATTTATCCAAATAATCTTGAATAGATATCCAAATAATCTTGAAATATCCTATTCATTAAGTCTACAAAATATGATGGTGCATTTTTTAACCCAGAGGGCGTAACAAGAAATTCATTAAATCCATATCTTGTATTAAAAGCTGTATATTTCACACTTTCTTCCTCTACCTTCATTTGATGATATCAAGAGGCAAGATCTAGTCTATAAAGCAATTTAGCTCCACTTAATTGATCAAATAGGTCATCAATTCTAGGTAGTGGATATTTATTTTTTATTGTGACCTTATTGAGATCCCTATAATCTATGCACATTCTCAAACTCCCATCCTGCTTTTTAACAAACACTACTGGTGATCGCCAACATGAGCTACCAGGTCTTATAAATCCCTTTTGTTCCAATTCTATGAGTTGTTTCTTTAACTCAATCAACTCTTTTGGCCCTATTCTAGTTGGCTTTTTCACAATAGGACTTGCACCCGGTATTAATTTTATTTGAAATTCTACTGGCCTATTATGAGGTATCCCACTAACTTCTTCAAACAAGTTGATATACTGATCCACTACATGTACATTTTCCAGTTTTGATTCAGTTTCTTCAGTGTTTAAACTCCTTACTTGTGCTAAGTATCTTTCTTTTACAACCTCACACAACATTGTGACTCTGTTACCATCAGTGATTTTTAAGAAATAGTGGACTCTTCTAAAATTATAATAGCTCCAAATTTCTTTAACCAATCCACACCTAGAATTACTCCTATTCCAGGATAATTCAAGACATATAGATCTGAAATAAATATATGCCCACCAATAGAAACTTTTATTTGCAAACATTTCATCCTTAGCACACAAGAAATCCCTATAGGACTTTTAACAAATAAAGGCCTATCTACTAAAATGCATATGAGTTTTAGTTTTTGTATTATATCCTGGGATATTAGAGAATACGTTGCACCAATATCATATACCACACCTATGGGATATATTTTTTTAATAAAGAGAATACCTTCCACTTGACTAGTTGTTCTGCAACTGCTCCACTATAGTTTTTCATTTCCCCTCTAAAGCTCCTACTTTAGCAGGCATCTTAAATTCAGGGAAATTCCTCTTGATATGGCCTTCTTTTCCACAGTTATAGCACTTGAATGAGGCTACCTTTTCAGCTTGGCATCTAGTCTTTATATGCCCCTCTTTTCCAAAATTATAACATATAATTTTCTTCTTTCTCTCGGTAGCTGCAGCTTCATTCACCTTTTTAACTCCTGCTTCATTTTTCTTTTTGTCATAAGGGTGAGCTCTATTTTTTCCCTTTTTATTACTATTGTTCCTCATATTCTTGAATTTCTCTCTAGTAATATCATGTTGTTCAAATGTCAGGGTCAAATCCAGTACTTGATCAAAAGTTTTATCTCGGTACGAGAACATAGCTCTACTCAAATTCACATTAAACCCTTGTATATATTTGGCATTCTTTGATGCTTCATCTCCTATTATCATAGTTCCGTATTTTGACAAGCTTTCAAACTTTTGTGTATACTCAGTTACACTCAATGGTCCCTGTCTCAACCTTATGAAATCTTCCAATAGTGAAGCCTTGGCTGAAGCAGGTACAAATCTTGCCTCTAACTTTTCCTTAAATTGATCCCAAGTAATGTCATTCTTGAGTCTTCCTATAATGATGACTTTCCACCAATCAAAAGCAACTCCTTTTAACTGCCGTGAGGCTATTTGCCTTTTTCTTGGATCCTCGACTTGCATATCAGCAAAAATTCTTTCCAAAATTCTTAACCATGTTTGAACTCCCGTGACCCCTTCAGTTCCCTCAAAACTCTTTGCACCAAGATCGGTATAAGTTTTTAATAGTTTGGACAATTCCTTATGTGGATCTTCTTGTCTGGGTCCTATTACATCCTTAAGAGCCCTCATAAAGTTTTGCATTGTAACGATCCGTAAATTTCGATAATTAAATTGGTTAATTTAATATAAAATGTAATTAAATTTAGAAAGAAATAAAAACTTTATAATTTATAATGAAGTGACTATTGGAAAACAAATGTAGTTATTTGAATGACTAATGAAATAAAATATTGATCAATAGTAACTGAATGTGAATTAAAGTAATAATGTTAATGTTATTCATAATAGGATAATTTGTTGAATTGAAAGAATGGAAATAAAGATTTATCAATTTATTGGGATTTGAACTATAATAATTGGATTTATTGCAAGTAAATGAAATTAAATATCTAAATATTACGTTAATTGAAATTTAGATGGAATTTGAGAATATTAATGTAATGGATCATGAATCCAATGTTAATTTCACCCATTTTACAACGACGAATTGGATAATAGAACGAAAATAAATTGAATGGAACTATTGGAAATTAAATTTGTAATTTCTGAATTTAATGAAAGTGAGATTAACACTGAAATTGATAAATTAATCAACTCAAAATTGACATCTAAATTTGTTTAAATCAGTGCAAATGATTAAGAAATTTAAAAATGATAAAAATTGTCAATTATAGAATTGAAATCGAAAATTTGATTTAATGAATTAATTATTAAATTATTTAATTAATGTAAAAATAGCCATTTTGGCCACTGACTCGGATTTCGACGAAACATGTTTCATTAGATCCATAACGGTGGATTATTGTAGAATTTCAAGTTTCATAGCGATCAACTTGTCGTTTGATCGTGCGGGCTCGAAACGCCTAAAAATCAATGAAATTGAAATCGATTGAAATCAATTTGAAATAACTTGATTTTAGCATAACTTCTTCATACGATGGAATTTGGACTTAAAACATGTTCCATTGGTTTTAAAATATTTTAAAACATCTATTTTGATATATGGGTTGATCCATTTCTGTCCTAGAGTCGAAACGGGCTTTTCGGGCCATTTATCGTTCAACTGTCCAACCCAAATCGAGCTCATTCCATTCAATTTGTGCTGCCTATATATATATATATGTATATGTATATGTATATGTATATATCATCATAAACCCTAGCAGCCTTTCTATTCTCATTTCTGTACGTATAAAAAAAAATTCCTCCTCTTTCTCAATGGCAGACAAACCCTGAATTTCACAATCCAAATTCAATTCAAAATTCAACTTCAAAAATTCAAACTCCTCAAATACTATCAAATTATATATCGATCAGAAGCTCTCGATGGGCGCATCTTTGATCTGCAATTCATTTTCGTATTCGAATTATCATCTGTCCAGAAATCGAGGTTGAACCTCGGTCGTTCATTATGGAGTTTCGGCGATCCAACGACGGATCGTCAACGGTTTGACGATCGGATGTACCGTTACGAAGCAGACATCGAGTTGATCATCGGGGTGGCGTTCTTTTGTGCCTCGAAATGGGGAAGTGGACGTGGTTGACCTGGGAAGCGATGGCGGTCGCACGACGCAAGGTGGCATCGGAGGTCGAGGCGTTTGCGAAGGGGGGTCGGCCTGGAGCGTGCGGGTGGGTGGCGACATCGGATTCTGGTGGAAAGGCTCGCGTGGTCGGCGAAAATTAGGATTAGGGTTTCCTGGGAGGCGGCTACCTGCGGTTCTCGAACGAGACGAAGCAGGTTGCGTGTGTTACGTGTGGGTGATGGTGATAACGTGGTAAAACGTTTTATTTTATTTTATTTTATATATATTTTTACTCGTATAACTTCTAATGCTAATATCTCTTACATAAGAGGTCCGATTCAAGCACCGTTTCTTGGGTTAGGATCGTATTGAAATTCTTGATATTTTGGCACCGGTTTGGATGGATTTTGAGACTGTTCAATTTTTTTTAAAATTGGATTTAAATTCAATTTAAATCCAAAAGGTGAGTGTTTTAACCCACTCATAATTTTTAAAATTTCTTATGTGTGTCGAATTAATTTTTGATGTGATTAGAAATTTATTTATGACTGTTTGGCGTATTTTTAACCATCATCTCAATTAAATTGAATTTATTGAGTTAAATTGTTATTTAATTTATTATCGCGTATAAACTGCCAATTAAATTGTTATTTAATTTATTATTGCATATAAGCTTCCAGTTAAATACCTATTATTTATTTTCTGTTCTACATTGATGTTATTGTTTAAATTGGATGGTGATTGCGATAAATGTCTGATGATTGACATTGGGTGAATGGATGTCGTATTTTATATTGTTATAAACTCCAAGTTATTATGGATTTTATTTCATTCGAGATTGCGGTTTGGAATGATATATAACCGTATTTATGTTTTAAATTGCGGATTGAAATGATATATATCTGTATCACTTGACCATAGGATAGAAAATTATATACAGACACCGTGGTCTATATATACAAATATTTTGAAGTGATTTCTATAGTTTTGGAAATAAATATATGGGTTTATATAAATATTATTTTTGATATTATATAAATTTTATTTTTAGATATGGTTAAATTCTTGAATTTAAGCTATGTATAATTTTGTTCATTATATAATGAGAGTAATAATAAAGTTTGATTTTATTAAAATATAATATGGGTAAGTATTTATTTAAATTATATTTTAAATATATATATATTTTATAATGATATTGATAAATTAAGGTTGAGAAGATGGATTTGAAATCGGTTTAAAATTGTTTTTAATTAAGAATGTAATTTAATTTAAGCAATCTAGAACTTATTGAATTTGAGATTTTAAAGGGTATAATTTTATAACTTGATGATGATATAAGGCGATTAACGAATATTTCAAGTTTGAGTTTTATTTAAATAATATCGAATTTATTAAATAAATATTTCAAAACTAAATAATAGTAAATTGAATTAAGATATATATGAAATTATCAGATTTATTTTGAAATTATGGAATATTTAAAGTCTTGAAGTATACCTAAATTGAAATGTTTTATCAAAATTGAAGTGTTTCGAAGTTATGAATTTGAAAGTATTATGGTTTCAAAGTGTTTTGTTTCGGAGTGTTATAACTTTAAAATAACATGATTTTTGAAATGAATTTATTTGAAATTGCATTTAATTAAGATTTATATTTACATATATATTGATTTGGAACTTATTGAAATCAAAGGTTAACAATCTGACTTTATAATAAGGTTTTGGTTTAAGATGATGTAAAGAGGGAATATCTCAAGTTTAAAGGAATTGAAGGAAATATTCAGTAATTTGGAAGTTTGTAGTTATGTAAATGATATAATATCAATGTGGTTTTGAAATGAAAATGATATATTATTGATATGGTTTGAAATGATATGACATATTATTGATTTGGATTTTAAGGGAAATAATATATTATTGATGTGGTTTTGAAATGGAAATGATATCATATTTTATTGGTATTGTGTAACGTTTCGATTTTTCGTTGCCGAAAAACCGAATAGTTAGGGTTTTAAAGAAAAAGAAATTTAAGAAAAGAAAAAAAACAGAAGAAGGGATAAGATAGAAAATAGAGGGAAAAGATAATAGAAAATAGAAATTTTTTTAAATAGAAGAAAAAGAGAATAGGGAGGAACAGAAAGAAAACAACAGAACAACATCAGAATCTCACAATTTGCAGCGGAACAACATATAATAATAAATGAATAATCTTAAACAAAGAACTATATCAGTTATTACATTTTATACATTTCATTACATCATATCATCAGAGTGTACAACATCATACAACATCAAACAGTGGAAAAAGAAATACTATATAACTAGTAATACGCCATGTCATCCATCTTGCCTCCAGCAACTCCAGAATATCCTGAATATCCTGATAAACCTTAACTCTTGACTGCCCGTGTGGAAATTGGTGGGCACCCAGAGTTTAGGAAGGAAAACAATAAACTCCAAGTCAGTCATGTGACTGGTGTGAGAACTCAAAACAGTTTATTTATCTTTAAAATCAAAGTAGAGGAATATTTTTAAATTCAATTCGCAATGCTTTTAAAAAATGAGACTACCATAAGGCCTCCCGCACACACACACATGCAAACGCAGAATCGGAGGAGATTTCTCCTTATGATAGTCAAAGATGCTTGATACGCATTTAAAAGAACATTTGATATTATTACTAGTGCATAGTGTAGGAAAAATTCATTTCGAAAGTAGAATATAAATCTTAGCCAACATACGACCATTATCGTATGCCTACTATAGCTAACATCCAAACAGTGGGGCGCCAACATAAGTGAATGATAGGTTCTACAACTAATACCGTACAAGTCACGTATTGTTTCTTTGGATTTCCAACGAATGATCAGGCCAAGGAACTTCCCATTGCCACATGAGAATGCCTCTGGATGGACATCCCCGAGAACCAAACCGGATCTCTACCAACACAAGGCCGGGTTACCCCTAACTGAGTAACAACTGACCGAATATGCCATCCCCCGGTCCTTTGGGACCTTTCACCGAGCGCTCGTAATCAATTCACACAATCATAACAAAGTGTTTTCAACATGAGTAAGTATCTGGGCTCCATACCATGATACCACCCTTTTCCAGAAGGAAATGCACACATCCTAAAGGGCGCTACCCCTCATAACCTTGCTGCTTCTTTCCTGTTTTGACCATTCACGGGGTGTGAGGCTCGACGAAGTCACGTCCACAAAAACATACTTTATACAAAAGCCATGCTTTGGGTCAACAAATGATCATAGAAATGATCACAAAGATAGACGATCAAATAAACGATCCTATCACAAATAATCAACACAATGATCATTTACAGCATCACTCAGCATATCACATTACCAAATTGGGAATATATCGCTGATAACTTCAACTATATAACCTCTGAGCTCGTACGTCTCAGAGAAGGGTGTTAAGCTAAAAGAATAAATTCTCCGCCACCAACAGAAATATATTTGAAAGAAATCGGCTTTATATCTCAACTTGTAATGTCAGACATACAATCCATACAAGTCTGTTCCGGGCTCGAACAAAACCGAAGGCACTTACAAAGAAGTCCTTGCAATCCGGATATTCACAATCCTGATCGGATTCACCATCACATATGGAGAACTCAATACCGTAGCTACTTGGTGCAGAGTCAATCGACAGGTCATCCTATCGCTCTCGCAAATACCGGGTCTTCAACACCGATCTTCAATGCGATTCACAACGACGTATCACATATTCGGAATGGGTCATACGACCCCATGGTCCTTTCCCGGTTAACCCGAATAGTGAGCGCTTATTCAAAAATAAGTGTGGCATTCAAATTCAAACAAATCACATCAAATACCCATTCAAAGGGAAATATTGATAGTCGGTTATTGAACTATCAATGGATATGCACACATCACCAGATTCCAAATAATTTCCCAAATTATTTATTTTTCCAAAAATATCTTTACTAGATATATAATTTCACACTTCAAAAATAAATCAATATTTATTTTTAAACAAGTTCCACTTCCTTTTATAAATTCCATAGTGAATTTATATTTCACAATATCCATGCATATATGATTTCAATTATTCATTTCAATTTATCTTCAAAAAGATAAATTCTCTAATATTCACTTTATATTGGAAAAACATTTCCATACTTATTTATTCATAAGTAATTCACAAATTTTATTTATTTTCAACACTTAGAAAATATTCAATATACTTAAATCGAGATTAAGTATATATTTCATTCTTTAAGGAAATCATTCTCTTAAACATATTTATTTGGGCCAAAACGAATGTTGCGTAGAACATCGTTACGACAACCCAAAATCACTAGTATAGGGATTCGAAATTAAAATATATATATAAATCCCAATACTATACAAAACATTTCCTTTCGGAAATCATTTACTATAACAACAGTGTTATAGTCCACCATTTCCTTCTATTTCTCGAAAACGTCTATTTCAACAATCAATGTTGAAACCTATGGTTTCGAATCTCAACATATTTAAAACATCGTTAGATCGTTTTAATTCAATTTAAACATCTCATTCAAAACAATTTTCTTTAACATATTATTCACTATATATAAAAAAAACGTGAATAAACTACGTTAACAATTTTCATCCTTTTATACATTTTATTTTAAAGGATTATTCACAGTCAAAACGTGAATATAACTCCATAAATAAATCATAACAATTTACTTATCAAAATAAGTCGTTTGTGAATTTATAAAACAACGTTTATAAATTCCATTTCTATTTATTTATAACAAATTCCTTTTATAAATTCCTTTATTAACCTATTCCATTTATAACTCAATTATAAACTAAAGGTTCATATTATAAGTCAAATACTTATAAAACGATTATTTTACAAAAATCGTTCTTTTAACTTCCCAAATTATAAATCTTATAACTTATAAGATTGTTTATTTATCCAAAATTCATTCTTTCAATAACTTTATAAATTTTATAAACCTACTGTTTATAAAATTTCATTTATAACTTCACTGTTTAAAATTCTATAAATTCCATTCAATTATGAAATTCATTTTCACTTCATTCAAACACTTATAAAAACTCGTTTTATAATGTCCATACTTCAATTTATAAATATCCATTTATAAATCTCTTAATATAAATCAATTTATATTATTCTTTTAAAACGTCTTTAAACTCCTTTAAAAACTTCATCACTTTGATTTATAAAATAATCAAATTTTATAAATCCTATATTTAAACTTTTTACAATAAATTCAGAAATTCAATTTAAACTATTTTATAAAATCATTAACCCTTATTTCTCAAAAATCAGCTTTTAACTATATTTCACAAAAATCATAATTTTTATATAACATTAAAATTATACGTTTATTTATTTAAAATGGATCAATTAAATTTTTTTTTTTTATAACTTATACTTTCAAAAATCACTTAAAAATCCATTTTAAAATTCCAAATTTGGTCCAATGATACTACATCCCAAATAGCCAATCACGACAACAATGATATCATATATCGATATGATAATCCATCAAATATCAAAATATCTGAAATCAAATAAAAACTGTTGAGGAATCCAGTTGGATCCCTCCAACCTGTTTTCCTGCATCCAAAAACATTAGCACAATACCAATTTCGCTCCAGTACGAAATTATCGCGGTATATGGGATTTAAATATTATCCGCTTAATAACGGCGCAATAGGGTCTCATCCGCTAAACAAAAAATGCGGAAAATCAATAACTCCAATATATACATATGCCAATATATATATATTGCTATTATATATAATACCAATTTCACTGTTTATGAAATATTCGCGGTATATGTTTTTAATAAATAACATCCGCTTACTAACGGCGTATAATGTCTATTTTAACAATCAATAGCTATCAATCAACATTCAAACATGCATTCAAATATTTTAAATCTAACTATTTAAAATAAAATCGAAACTGATTCGATTGAGTGAGAAGTTCTCACCTTGATTTAAATTCCGTTTTAGCGATTTATTTCAAATAAAATTAAACGGACGTTTAATTTTACCCAAAATTCTCACTAACTCCAAACGACTCCAATCTAATTTCATCGCGTAGTGCTCGTCCATACGATTCCAACGCAACTGGTTTCGCGCGTTTTCGACCTCGTATGAAAAAGTTATGCATTTATGAAGTTTGTACACGATTTTATATATATATATATAATTTACAACTTTAATTATTTTTAAACCTACAGCAAACATTGGCCATTGGATCTCAACACACCTCATCTGGACCGTCCATAGCATCTCCTTCTCCTTCGTTTTCTTCTACAGATCAAGGCCGAACAAAGAACCCACTCATGCATAATTAGGGTTTAATTTTGCAATCCAATTACTCACTGAAAATTCGATCAGAGGTCTCCAAATTGAAGAACATAGCACGAGCAACCACCGCCCCAAACCATATGCAACTCGGCCACCTCGTGATGCGTGCGCACGAAGGTGAACACCTGATGAACGCGGCCCCCTAGACGCCACCACGTCACTCCATATTTGATCATAGCCGTTCACATCGAAGCTCTCATCGCCCTCTTCAATACTCTAGTTGAAAGTTTAGCCTAATTGTCGACGGATTTGGAGTAATCGAGGGAGGAGAGGATACTAATTTCTGGCCGTTCATGTATGTGGAGGCGGCTGTAGTATGAAATTAGGGTTAGGTTTCTTTTTATTTTTATTTTTTTTAGAATGGTGGCTATTTATAGAGAAAAATCGAACACTATTCATCCGGAAATTCCGAACTCCGATTTACGCGCCGTAACCAGCGTTTCTAGGGTTTACCCCGCGTTCTGGACACAATGGAACAGGTTTCGAAAGCTAATTCGGACATCTGTGCGAGTTATGGCTATAAACGCTCAATTTAAATTAAACCGATTTAAATCGATTTCTAGGCGTTTTAATTCGTACCGGACAAACGGTAAATCTAATTGACATGAAATTTGAAACCTTATAATAATATCACATTACAGATCTGATGAAACTGGTTTCGTCGAAATCCGAGACTTTTTGAAAAATGACTATTTTAACTCGCCAAATTAAAATAAAAAATAAATCGATGCGTTTCGAGCTGCCACGATCAAACGATAACTCCGATTGACACGAAAATTGAAATCCGGTAATAACTAACTATTACGGATCCAATGGAACTGGTTTCGTTCAATTATGAGACTGTTCAAAAATTGACTATTTTCACTAGTCGATTTTAATATTAAAATATTCAATTTTCACAAATAAACTCCTAATTCGATTTTAAAAGTTCTAAAATATCATTCTAACTCCAATATGATAAAATAAAATTTTACAAATCATTTTCAATCATATTTAACTCAAATTTCAATTATTTCCATAATTTAACATATTAAATTATCGATTTAATTATTCAATTAAATCCAATAAATCGAATAAAAATTTATTTGACTTATAAATTCACTTATTAATATTTAAAATTAATTAAATATTCAAATTTTAATTACTAAAAATCCTGCGTCGTTACATATTGAAATGGAAATGACATCGTATTTGGTTTTGAAATGGCAATGATATTTTGGTTTTGAAGTATAAATTATTTTGAAATGACCGCGGTGTTATAATAACATTTAGTTGTTGAAGAGACCGGGATCGAAAGTTGTCAGACTCTTTGCCAACCCCGAAAACCACTTTAACAATCGTATGCGCGGTGGAGATTCCAGAATGAAGTAGGTTGGTGGTGGCGTTCTTTTGAGGTATATACGTGGACTCAACTCCCATGAGTTGGCATAAGGTGGCTAAAACAAGAGCGATTCTCGGGCCAAGGAGGTAGCCCCTCTTATCAGACACATTCCTTCGATATTATATTCTGACTTTGGATTGATTTGGTGGGAACTTTTGATTTTTGATTTGGGGGTGTGGCTCAAGGTGGGTGGTACTAGCTGCTATGCGTTACCACCAGCCCGGATGAGTAATTGATATATCTACCCTGACATTGCCTTGTGTGCCGTGTTACCTACCCTAGCGCGCCTTATACGATTTTGGTTTTGTACCATACCTATGGAGTGCCCTCTGACAACGCTCAGTACGAGGGAGATTACGGTACCATATAGACTATGGGAATATAAAAGTGTGTTAAGGTGGAAAAGGTAAAGCCTTAACGCTATTTTTAGTTTATATTATACTTTACTGTAGACACTATTATAATAGCATATATTACTACATAGTAGATAATTTAACGGATCCTTAGGAGATGTGAATCCCGAGCATCTCTTAAGTTACTGCACTCACGTTAGACACTGGATAAGAGATGTCAAATCCTGTAAACATCTCTGACGCCGTTTACACTCATATTTATTTACCATTGATTTAACTCACATAAGATCTTTTAGTTCTGGCTCGAGTGTTTTGTCTTTTCAATTTGCTCGAGTCAGCCTGAGCATTTTAGGATTTGAAGACCTTATTCTGGAGGATGAAGAAGAAGATTTTATTACTATTATTTATTATTTTATTACACTACATTCATACTGTTCCGCTGCATTATCATTTATTATTCTCTGGTATGTGTAACTCTGATATGTATTGTATAAGTATAATCAAATGTTTGTAAAACAGCTTCATGAACTGTTATTTGATTATTATATTTTGTCATTCCGCTGTGAGATTTTGTTTTGTTTTATTTCTTTCTCTGCTTTTCTTATTCACCCCAATAACAATCCGCTCTTTTATATGGTTTTAGTTGATATGTGTGTCTGCCTATGCACTTGGCGATTGCAGCATGATAGGGGGTTCTCGCATTTGGTTTGGGTAGCGAGCGGATGACTCTTACTCCTGCATGTCCTTACGGGGTTGGTGCAGTCGAGAGGCTGGCCGTAAAGGTAGAACACAGGCACAACTGTATGCTACGGTGGGCGTTACCCCACTAATGTGGTCCGTTACAGTTGGTATCAAAGCTTTGGTTTAGCGATAAACCTTAGCTTTGTGGGACCTGACTCTTTATCAATAGGGCGGTAATGCCCTATGAGGAGTCACTGAGTGTATATATATGAGAGAGCGTATTTGTTAGCGTTATAAAAGTTTTTATATTGTGTTAATTTGTTCCGTTTTGTATTTATATATTTTGGTTGATGCATAGGACGCTATGACATCAATAGGGATTTCTAAACACTCAATAGGACAGACCAACACAATATATGTTTTGAATATAGGTGAATGAAATAATTTTGCCTATTATATTTTCTATATATAAAATAAATTTTTATAAAGGTTATATCTGTTTGTAATATATTGGTTGTTAGGTAGTGTAATTTACAAATACCAATTGGAAACAAGATTTGAAGAAAACAAAATAAATGAAGATTGGAAATTTTAGAACTTAAGTTCCGGGATTTTTAAAGTTTCTTTCAAAACGATTTGGAATATAATAATATTGTTATAAGTATTTTCTGATAAATATTTCAATATAATTTGAAAGAATTGTTTTAAAGAAACTTTGGAAAGAAATAAGTCCTGTACGTCCCTCACTGTCGCTGGAAAATAATTTCGATGATGAGTGCACGCACCATCGACATTCATTTTCGGGTTTCGAAGTTGGAAGGCCACTGTAGTAGTTTTACTGCAGATTTATTTTGATAAACAAATATAAGTTTTAAATTATTTTAAATATAATTGGATATATAAGTTTTAAGTATATACATTTATCTATTATTTTAAAATGATTTGAAATTAAACCCGCTATTTAGTTCTTAAGTTTCTGTTAATCAATAGTTTCAAATATTGTAGTGAAATGGAATGCAACAAATCAATAATTAGAACCTCTAATTAAAATAAGAGATTAAATTCTAGGTTATAAATGAAATTAAAAAGAAATTTGGAATTCGTAACCTATAAAATAAAGGATGTGATTTTTGAACATTAAATCAATTAAGTTAAATGAGAAAGACTAGTACGACTTCTAATTACATTCTTAAAAACATATATATAACTTACCAAGAGATTTATAAGTTGTAATGTTTAATAAGAAGATGTAATGGAAATTGTACAAGTAAACTTATGTAATGAAAGTGTTCAATGAATTTGCTTTACAAATAAGAATTTAATGTTATCATTGTTATAAATTTAAGTTATGACTGAATGCTGCTAATTAAATATAATAGGAAGGTTATAAATAAATGATAATAAACTTAAGTAAATGTCGAATTTATTTATAATAAAAATAAGTAGAAAGATGAATATTGTAAGTAAAAGATTTTGAACTTAGGAAATGTTGAATACTATGGATAAATGAATGAAAATAAATGAAATTGAGAAATGAAGGAATGTAATGCAATAAAAAGGGAAATTTGCATGAAATAAATGTAAATTAAAAGGATAAATCATTATATGAATGAAAAGGAAATCAAAAAACAAATGTATGAAATGAAATTGATAAGAATGAACTTGATCTATTGTTTG
Organism: Allium cepa; assembly: GCA_030765085.1. Classification (NCBI taxonomy): domain Eukaryota; kingdom Viridiplantae; phylum Streptophyta; class Magnoliopsida; order Asparagales; family Amaryllidaceae; genus Allium; species Allium cepa. The sequence continues at coordinate 507,210,162 of CM060929.1, forward strand.
GAAATGTTGTTGGTTTGGTTCATGGTTGTTTGGGCAAGGATACTTTAAAATTGTTTGGATGTATGAATAATCTATTTAGTTTATCTAAGACTGTCGAGTAAATGGTACACTTAGTAGTTATTTTTCGTTCTGTACAATTTAAAGTTTTAAACCCGAACAAACCATTTGTTTTGTTTGATATGAATAAATAATTGATTTGTATTGATCCATATGATGATTGTATGCTGTGATTGCAAATGATTGTTGTTTTATATCAATTTGTTGTAAGCGGTTGAAACAACTTTAAACATTTCATTTATATAAGTATTAACCTCTCTTTGGATTATATAAGTGAAATACAGGTTATGGACGTAATTGCTACTACTTTTGGTTTCATAAATAAGCGTTATTTTCTTTCCCGACAAATAGGTACGTTTCGGATTACGGTTTATAGCGTTATTATATTATTTTTTCCATGTTAGGATATATATTATTTTTGAAAACATGTTGTATATTGTTATATTTGAGATTATAAATTCTCCTGAGCCTCTCCGTACAAAGGAGACTCTGCCGAAATTTTCCTTAAATTTTGGACTTAGAAAATTTTTGAAAAATGTTTCCCAAACTTTATTGATTTGAGTATAAAAAGATTTAATGGTTATAAATTGGTATATTTTATTTACATTGATTAATTTTGTAAATTTATTTATTTATAAAAATTAATATTTTTGAATAAGATGTATTGTTTACTTAATCCTTTCTTTTCCCTTCTTTTCCTTTTCGGGGACGAAAAGTTTTGAGTGGGGGAGAGCGTAACGATCCATAAATTTCGATAATTAAATTGGTTAATTTAATAAGATTTTTGTAATTAAATTTAGAAAGAAATAAAAACTTTATAATTTATAGTGAAGTGAATATAGGAAAACAAATGTAATTATTTAAATGACTAATGAAATAAAATATTGATCAATAGTAACTGAATGTAAATAAAAGAAATAATGTTAATGTTATTCATAATTGGACAATTTGTTGAATTGAAAGAATGGATATAAAGATTTATCAATTTATTGGGATTTGAACTATAATAATTGGATTTATTGCAATTAAATGAAATTAAATATCTAAATATTACGTTAATTGAAATTTAGATAGAATTTGAGAATATTAACGTAATGGATCATGAATCCAATGTTAATTTCACCCATTTGACAACAATGAATTGGATAATAGAACGAAAAATAAATTAAATGGAACTATTGAAAATTAAATTTATAATTTCTGAATTTAATGAAATTGAGGTTAACACTGAAATTGATAAATTAATCAACTCAAAATTGACATCTAAATTTGTTTAACTTAGTGTAAATGATTAAGAAATTTAAAAATGATAAAAATTGTCAATTTTAGAATTGAAATCGAAAATTTGATTTAATGAATTAATTATTAAATTATTTAATTAATGTAAAAATAGTAATTTTGGCCACTGACTCAGATTTCGACGAAACCAGTTTCACTGGATCTGTAATGGTGGATTATTGTAGGATTTCAAGTTTCGTAGCGATCGGACTTGTCGTTTGATCGTGCGGGCTCGAAACGCCTAGAAATCAATGAAATTGAAATCGATTGAAATCGATTGAAATCTATTTGAAATAACTTGATTTTAGCATAACTTCTTCATACGATGGAATTAGGACATGAAACCTGTTCCATTGGTTTTTAAATATTTTAAAACATCTATTTTGATACATGGGTTGACCCATTTTCGCTCCGGAGTCAAAACGGGCTTTTCGGGCCATTTATCGTTCAACTGTCCAACCCAAATCGATCCCATTCCTTTCTGTTTGTGCTGCCTATATATATATCATTATAAACCTTAGTAGCCTTTCTATTTCTCATTTCTGTACGTACAGAAATTTCTATTCCTCCTCTTTCTTAATGGCAGACAAGCTTCGAATTTCACAATCCAAATTCAATTCAAAATTCAACTTCAAAAATTCAAACTCCTCAAATACTATCAAATTATATATCGACCTGAAGTTCTCGACGAGAGCATCTCAAATCTGCAATTAGTTTTTGGATTCGATTTATAATTTGTCCAAAAATCGAGGTTGAACCTCGGTCATTCATTATGGAGTTTCGGCGATCCAACAGTGGATCGTCAACGGTTCGACGATCGAATAGTACCGTTACGAAGCTGACGTCGAGTAGATCATCGTGGTGGCATTCATTTGTGCCTCGGGATGGGGAAGTAGTCATGGTTGGCCTGGGAAACGGCGGCGGTCGCATGGCGCAAGGTGGCGCCGATAGTCGAGGCGTTTGCGGAGGGGGGTTGGCCTGGAGCGTGCGGGCGGGTGGCGGCCTTGGACCCTGGTGATGACGTGGTAAACCGTTTTATTTTATTTTATTTTATTTTATATATATTTTTACTCGTATAACTTATTATGCTATTATCTCTTACATACGAGGTCTGATTAATGCACTGTTTCTTTCATTAGGATCGTATTGAAATTCCGTACATTTTGGCACTAGTTTGGATGGATTCTGAGACTACTCAAATTTTCGGTTTAAACTGAATTTAAATTCAATTTAAGTCTAAAAGGTGAGTGTTTTAACCCACTCACAACTTCTAAAATTTCTTATGTGTGTTGAATTAATTTTTGATGTGATTAGAAATTTATTTATGACTGTTTGGCGTATTTTTAATCATCATCTCAGCTAAATTGAATTTATTGAATTAAATTGTTATTTAATTTATTATCGCATATAAACTGCCAGATAAATTATTATTTAATTTATTATTGCATATAAACTGCCAGTTAAATACCTGTTATTTATTATCCGTTCTATATTGATGTTATTGATTAAATTGGATGATGATTGTGATAAATGTTTGATGATTGACGTTAGATGAATGGATGTTGTATTTTATATTATTATAAACTGCAAGTTGTTATGGATTTTATTTCATTTGGGATTGCGGTTTGAAATTATATATAACCGTATTTATGTTTTAAATTACGGATTGAAGTGATAAATATCTGTATCACTTGACCATAGGATAGAAAATTATATATAGACACCGTGGTCTATATATAAAAATATTTTGAAGTGATTTCTATGGTTTCGGAAAGAAATATATGGGTTTACATAAATATTGATTTTTGATATTATATACATATTATTTTTAAATGTAGTTAAATTCTTAAATTTAAGCTATGTATAATTTTGTTCATTATATAATGAGAGTAATAATAAAGTTTGATTTTATTAAAATATAATATGGATAAGTATTTATTTAAATTATATTTTAATATATATATATATATATATAGAGTTTATAATGATATTGATAAATTAAGGTTGATAAGATGGATTTGAAATCGGTTTAAAATTGTTTTTAATTAAGAATGTTATTTAATTTAAGCAACTGGAACTTATTGAAATTGAGATTTTAAAGGGCATGATTTTATAACTTGATGATGGTTTAAGGTGATTAACGAATATTTCAAGTTTGAGTTTTATTTAATATTGAATTTATTAAATAAATATTTTAAAACTAAATAATAGTAAATTGAATTAAGATATATATGAAATTATCAGATTTAGTTTGAAATTATGGAATATTTAAAGTCTTGAAATATATCTAAATTGAAATGTTTTATCGAATTGAAGTGTTTCGAAGTTATGAATTTGAAAGTATTATGGTTTCAAGTGTTTTGTTTCGGAGTGTTACAACTTTGAAATAACATGATTTTTGAAATGAATTTATTTGAAATTGCATTTAATTAAGATTTTTCTTTAAATATATTTTGACTTGGAACTTATTGAAATTAAAAATGTAAGAATCTGACTTTATAATAAGGTTTTGGTTTAAGATGATGTAAAGAGGGAATATCTTAAGTTTAAAGGAATTAAAGGAAATATTCAATAATTTGAAAGTTTGGAGTTACGTAAATGATATAATATCAATGTGGTTTTGAAATGAAAATGATATATTATTAATATGGTTTGAAAATAAATGACATATTATTGATTTGGTTTTTATGGGAAATAATATATTATTGATGTGGTTTTGAAATGGAAACGATATCATATTTTATTGGTTTTGAAATGGAAATGACATCGTATTTGGTTTTGAAATGGCAATGATATTTTGGTTTTGAAGCATAAATTATTTTGAAATGACCGCGGTGTTATAATAACGTTTGGTTGTTAAAGAGACCGGGATCGAAAATTGTCATACTCTCTGCCAACCTCGAGAACCGCTTTAACAACCGTATATGCGGTGGAGATTCCATAGGTTGGTGGTGGTGTTCCTTTGAGGTATATACGTGGACCCGACTCCCATGAGTTGGCATAAGGTGGCTAAAACAGGAGCGATTCTCGGGCCAATATGGTAGCCCCTCTTATCGGACACACTCCTTCGATATTATATTCTGACTTTGGACTGATTTGGTGGCCACTTTTGATTTTTGATTTAGGGGTGTGGCTGGAGGTGGGCGGTAGTAGCTGCTACGCATTACCACCAGCCCAGATGCGCAATTGGTATATCTACCCTGGTATGACCTTGTGTGCCGTATCACTTACCCTAGCGCGCCTTATACGATTTTGGTTTTGTACCACACCTATGGAGTGCCCTCCGACGACGCCCAGTACGGGGGAGATTACGGTACTATATAGACTATGGGAATACAAAAGTGTGTTAAGGTGAAAATGTAAAGCCTTAACGATATTTTAAGTTTATATTATACTTTACTGTAGACACTATTATAATAGCGTATATTACTACATAGTAGATAGTTTAACGGATCCTTAGAAGATGTGAATCCCGAGCATCTTCCAAGTTACTGCACTCACGTTAGACACTGGATAGGAGATGTCAAACCCCGTAAACATCTCTGGCGCCATTTACACTCATATTTATTTACCGTTGATTTAACTCACATAAGATCTTTTAGTTCTGACTCGAGTTTTTTGTCTTTTCAATTCGCTTGGATCAACCTAAGCATTTCAGGATTTGAAGACCTTACTCTGGGGGACGAAGATGAATATTTTATTACTATTATTTATTATAGTATTCCACTACATTCATACTGTTCCGCTGCATTATCATTTATTATTCTCTGGTATGTGTAACTCTGATATGTATTGTATAAGTATAATCAAATGTTTGTAAAATAGCTTCATGAACTGTTATTTGATTATTATATTTTGTCATTACGTTGTGAGATTTTGTTTTTTATTTCTTTCTCTGCTTTTCTTATTCACCCCAATAACAATCCGCTCTTTTGTATGGTTTGAGTTGGCACGTGTGTCTGCTTAAACGTACAAAAAGGCGGGATGTTACATGCACATTCGTCATTTGAGGCTCATTTGACCCTCATGCACCCTGACTAAGCCCTCTTCCTACCACTGATCTCTATCAATAGTTTAGGTTATATTAGTTCAATAAGTTACATATTATCATACTACTTAATGTAGGTAAAAAGGTACAGCTAAATCTAACTAGTGTTTATGTAAGGATAAATCAATGTGTCATTATAAAACAAACCTTATAACCAACGTATTTAGCTGTGTTTTATGGTAACACAGCTCTGATACCAACTGAAGTGACCCAAAAAAATTTTACCCAAAAATAAAGCAAGCATATTGACATACATTAAAATATATCCAGGGTCGCTTGCTTTCTAAATTTTTTCTTAATTTCAGGATCAAACTCACACAGATATAGAAATATCAGTATATAAAAGTAATATTTAATCCAAATATGTGATCGAACATAGATCACTTTTGCTAGCATTTGGGAATTTTCTTATGCAAAAGTTATTTGATTAGTTAAAATGAACTAATCTACAAACACAGCAAAAGCAGTTATGTTTTCAAGCTTATATATATATATATATATATATATATATATATATATATAAGTAAAGATATAGTAAAAAAATCACTATGATTTATTTACTCAAACCAAACTGTAAAAATAACTCACATGACAGCACATGTACTTTCCATTGCATAAAATATTTTTATTTTTCTATCTTTCTTAAGATTCTAGCTCAATTTATATAAATACATGTAGCATTACCTTTACTAAAGGACACAAGGAATACCACTACCTTATTCTTTATGCACTACAAGATATTAGCCTGCTAGTTTACATGGTCTAGTATATATTTAATAACTTGTTATGAATTCAAACTAGTAAGTAAATATACATATGTAAGAAGCTAGTATGCTAATTTTTAGAAACCATTTTGTATCAAAAAAAAATTTCTTGACTTAACATTGCAACACTTAGCAAAGGCAGTTTATGCATATACAATTTTACTCGCTATGTATAAATTCAGATAAATGGGTAACCCATAGAAAATATACAATTCATATTAAATTTGCTCATTTTAGAGAGAGACTTTGCCATATAATAACTCTTAAACATTTTGTTCATTTCCGTTGCAAACAGAAAATAGACTGTTCTTACATCATTTTGCACTCATATGCTACTGACAATTGCAAATTTAATACATCAGTTTTTACCCATTTCTAACAAACAATGCACTTTAGGCTCTATTACATTTTAGGCATATGTAGATAGTGTCTCATATTTAAGAGCTTTGATTCATGTTATAACTAACTATATTTGAGTGCTCCTCCTTCAGCATTTTCTCCACTGCACGTTACCATTTAGTTCCTTCATTTTCCTGTAGGCAATCCCTGAGCTGCCCCACATACATGAGACACCCAAATGATGAAAGCAATCAAATGGGTTAGACATAAGGGTCTGGTATGAGTATTCACTTAATACTTGACATAAAGAATGGATGTAATGGCCTATTAAAAAATCATTTTCAAATACATGCAGTGATTTCTTGACTAGTTGGTGCATTCCACATTGCAATTACTTTTATGCTTCAGATTTACAGTCATACTTAAAAACAATTCCTAGTGTTAAAGCATATTTAACTTGCATGAACTTCTGCATACTAATTTACAAAAGTTAGCTTTTGTCATTGCCGAACCATTTTTACTAAAAATGCAAACATAAATATTTCCTAAAAACAAAACTATCATCTCATATCTATCATATCAACTAGCCAGAACATCTCACCCATGACATAAACTTCTCTCTCTCTGGCCTAAGCACTACAACCTTGAGTTTAACAATTATTAGGTCAATTCTCTACCACTTGAACTTTATGTGCACATAGCCTGGTACATCACCTCTGTTAACCTAGCACACTAAGATCTTTGGGCATAAACATGCCATGTATAAACTCACATCCTTCCTGAAGCTAAGTTGACCAATGTAGCATCCCAATGGCCTTAATTACTTTGCTTCATGAAAAGGTGACCTATGTCCTTGGTTCATTACTAAGATTTCAAAACTTAATTACAAATACTTTCCTGTGCACCAATTTTCTTCCTATCGGTTAACGTCCTATATGTCATCTTCTATTGATAAACTAATCAATACATACATCGAAAGATAGCCAAACATTCATTCTTCAAATTTTCATAAATATTTCCATCGGTTTATTATTTATAAAAGCATCCATTCATAACAGAAAAACATCCCCTAATCATAAACTAACAGAAAACATATATATATATATATATATATATATATATATATATATATATCTGGATTTTCAGGTGTTCATGTTACTGTTAATATTAATCAGATCTTTATTAATTATTTTCTTTATAATTCTATTACTACAAACATATGGCCATGAATGTTTATGAGATACATCCTAAACCACAATTCCCTTTACTAATCTCTTCAAGTAGATCCCACTTTTTTTAGACTAATTGTGTCAAAACATCAGTTTAGGGAATCTACAGTGCAAAGCAGCTCAGCACATGATCAAATCATTGCTCCTCTTGCACATTATTTAGAGCTAAGACATAAGCAGAACCTTCTCATTTATGTCGCCTTCAAATTTTTTCTTTAAGTTTTGGACCATACTTTATAGCAATATTCCATAGCAAGATTTTTAATGAACATCATTATAAGATCTATTTATAATAATTACTTCAGTTTCCTATCTTACAGGTTAAAGGGTCAACATACTTCGGTTCATGAACATGATAAGGGTTTTAATCACGCAACCATTTTGACTGTATCTAAAAAGAATAGCATATGATTTATAATCATACTTTTAAACTATAAAACTTGCATATCAAAGCATTCAACACAGAACCATACAACATTAATCACACATACTAATTATCTAAAAATATAGAATCTACTCATTCATCAAATATAAAAGGCTGCCTTTACTAGGTCTTAATGCCATATACAAAGTGAGATGGTACTTACCAATATTCTTCCCTCACTTGATCCTATTCTTCTTTGCTCCTCCAGCCCGACCTCTTGCTTTCCTTAAAACCTCTAGTTACTCTAATATGCAGCCTATATATATTTTTAGTTTATAGTATAAAATGAAATAGCCTGCTAAGGACATACCTTCAATGATTTATATAGGTGCATATCAGGGTTTTTAAGCTAAGAACTGTTAATTCTACCCTGCCTACACTCACCTATACCTTTTGTTTAACCCATTCCTTCACCTTTCTATTTTGGGTGGTCCTCCTTCCTATTTATTTCTTTGGGTTTTATTTATTTTGTGTCTACGGTTATAGACTCTTTTTTTTTTAGCGAAAGAGCTGTTATTTTTTATATTTAGGCTACTCATGCAATTTCATTTTTTCCTCTCACTGCTCACGTACCATGCAAATATCATGTGTAGTCTACTTATACAGCTAATACCTATTGTACATTTTTTTTTCCAAGCACTATGTACTATTCATTTCTTGCAAGCATATATTATACTATTTTTATCTTAGACACTTATTTCAGTTTCCTTCTTTTTTTTCTGAATACTTATTTAAATATAACATATTTTAATAAAAAACTCATCACAATAATTTGGGTTATCACATAATAATTTGCCACAAAACTAGATTTATACAAATGTACTTTACCTGTATCTGGTTTTCAATACTTCAAATGTTGGCACTTACTACAAGGGCAATGAAGTTCTTCATTATTTCGATTGTTAGATGTAGCGAATCTAATAAATTCTGGTACCATCGTAGAAACGTTCTTTCATCGAACTTTCATATCAGTTCTAGATTCATACATCCATGCACGATCGAGAAAATAATCGGACATTGTTCCTAATTTAAAAATATATGTTAGTAATTTCGACAACACCTAAATTTTGTCTAAAACAAAATTAAAGCCTTTCAGGACTAAAGACTTTATACACCACACTTGTGTCTAATTTTGACAGCACTTCACTTTACTTCTCTTCTATGTGTAACTTTGCATCAAAGAGGTATATTGTTATGGCTGTATTTTCTAAAATAAATGAAATCCTTTTGGGACTAAAAAATTTAATTTGTTGTTGTTCTATTTGTTAAAATAATACTTAACGCTTATTTTCAAACTTAAACTTATTATTTCTTAATTTATATTTCACTTCATTTCTCCATTTTATAATTCATTCATCCATTTATAAAATTTTATTAACTAAATTTGAAATTTTAGAACATATTATACACTTATTTTTGCATAAACTAAAAAAATTGTTCTCCGCTATAGCAAACATTCGCATAAACTTTAAAATATTATATTCATTTCGAAGTCAATTTTATTACAATATTCATTTCAAAAAAATATTATTTCAAACAAAAATTTATTATTTCTTAATTCACTATTTCACTTTGCTTCATTTATTAATTCTATAATTCATTCAACTATTTAAATATTTTTTAACTAAATTTGAAAATTTTATACATATTTTACAATTCATTTAACTATTTAAATTTTGAACCGATTTTGTAAACTATAATTTGAAGTTCGCACTAATTTTAATCAATAACCATACACTAATTTTAATCAATAATTATATACTAATTTTAAAACATATATTATAATTTATTTAACTATCTAGGAGCATATTAAACAATAATTATACACTAATGTAGCGTAAATTATAACAAATATTGTTTTAAACTATACTAGAAATTCGCATAAAATTTTCAATAAACATATTAATCAATAATTATACATTAGTTTTCAGATTTTAAATCAATCTTAATTCTTTATTATAAGTTAAACAACCAAACCACTAATTAATATTCTCAATCAACTAATGCACTATTATCATCAACTAATATGGAATAATCATCGATTTTGAACCTATAATCAATCAATTTTCAAAATTAGGGTTTAAATAATACCTCGATTAAGCTGAAATTAGAGAGAAAGGCGACGGACGTCAGCTAGTGATGGTGGCCAGTGATAGCAAGCCGGCGGCAGCAACTACAAAAATGAGGCACGACTGAGAAATGGAGGCGGCAGCAAAGCGTGAGGCAATGGTATTAGGCATAGATGGGAGGTGACGGCAACGACAGTAATAAGGAGGCGGGAGGCAGCGGCAGTAAAGAAGGGGGAGGCAGATCGATGATGGGAACGACGAAAAGTTTTGAGGTTCGCGAGTTTTTATCTAGGTACACAGATCTGCATCGACTACCATCGGCCACTGATTCTAGCCATTGCCACCAGATGCAAAAGGATGCCACTATGAACAGCTTTTTTTGTAGTGAATTGATTTGTGTACCTATAAATATAGGCACAATCCTCACTTTTCTTTTCATATTTTCTGAATCAAGGAGCGAAACTTCAGTGTTTTCTTTTCTCCACAATTTATAAGAAATATAAAAATTATAAAATAGTATTATATGTATGTGTGTGTGTGTGGCAGAAAATAAAATATAAGAAGAATAAAGGGTGAAACAATTCTGTGAAGAAGAGGTAAATTCTAAATCTAAAACTTTACAACGACGTTCAATCAAATCTCTTCTCATATCTACAATTCCAATAAATATGTTTACGCTTTAATATATACTTTGATAAATGGAAAGGGGATCAAATAAGAAGAATGAATTTACATCTAGAGAATTGAAAGCTTAGAGATGAGTGGGAAGTTATATATTTTTATATAATATTAGATTTATATGATTGTGAATCGGTTTTTATGCTTGATTGTAAATTTTAGGATTGTAGACTTAAATACATATATAATAACCTAAGATCGTTGCCTGCATATTCTACGACTTTTGTTTAATATGAGTATGTGTGTGTAAATCTAGAATGTAAGGGTGAAAGTAGTGCCGAAAAAATTATGAAACAAAGTATTCAAAAATTTGTATGTTAAATCCAGATTAAATGGTTGAATGTCATAAGTTTTATAATCTAAATTAAAAAGTAATTTCTAATTTGATTGAGATTTAAGTTTTTACTTTAATTCGTTGGAATGAAAAATATTTCTATGTAATTTCTGTAAGTTATCCAACTTTATAATTATATGCATAAATGTGTGTTGTTTAAAATCACAAGTAACATGCCTAACAAAAATATGGGCAAAGGTAGAATAATTACCATATTTTGCACTGTCTATTTTCAATTCAACAAAAAAAGATGATTTCTTGTAATTTCAAACACAATCCAAATCATCTATTAGATAATTTATGGGAAATTATAGTGTTAATATTTCCTTTTGGGAAGATTAGCTCAAATGCATTGAAATGTAGAAACCTCTAAAGATGAAAATTAGATTATTCGATTTGAATTTCAATTGCAAATTCATCAAAAACTTCTTAAAGGAAAAGGGATTTTTTTTGATTAAATAAAACTACATTGTTTAGAGTTTGTTTGCCATGGTGCATGCCTTATTCAAAGATTCATACAATGGAATTCTACTTACCTTTTTTTATTCCATTTACATATAACATCGACATAGAATGTTCCCACCCAAAGAAAACTCTCTTAATTTATCTAGGTTTCTCTTTTTAAACAGTAATTAAATTAAATACAAATAATAGTATAATTAGAATACTAATAAAAAAGACTAATTATAGCGTAAGAAAGCGTATTTGTATAACTATATTTTTCTAGTTCATTTTATATTAAAAAAATACAAATATAAAATGCATTAATTTAATTCTTAATCCATTTCCACTACATTTTTTGTTTTAATTGAAAAAAAAGTGGAATGTGTTAGGGCTATACGGAAGGGAACTGATCCAGTAGAGACATGGTGGGGCCCGTAGCTTAGAGGATTAGAGCACGTGGCTACGAACCACGGTGTCAGGGGTTCGAATCCCTTCTCGCCAACTGGCCCAAAAGGGAAGGACTTTCCCTCTTGGGTGCAAGAAAATCATGATTGGCATAGCGGACGCAAAGCTATTGAATTTAGGTATGGTCGTTTATTGAAATGGAATGACCTTACTTTTTATTTATTTTATCGTGAAGGCTTTTTAATTAGATACGGTAACCATAGTTGAATTAGCATACTTGTGTTTTGCTCCTGGTAACTCTTCCTCGCTAGGCTTGGGCAAAATTGCAGAGAAAATACAACTATTAGTAGCATAACAGAAATAATTGCAATTAATAATCATCCTAATGTCGTTAAAAAAGGCTAAAAATAAACAATATGTGCTAACGTGAATAAGACAATGAACTAAAGAATTTGGGAATTTATATTGGTTTCATTAAACAGGCATGAATTGAAAAGAAGCACCATATGTACTCAACTGTATAAATTGAAAAGAATTAGTAAAATATATCTAATTTTAATAATTAGAAATGGAAAAGTAATAAATGTTTAATCTATTAAATTATAAAGAAGCGGTAAATGTTATCTAATAACGTTAATGAAATAAGAAGTAAATGCATGTAAAAGTAAAGTAATATTAATAATTGAACTTAAGAAGCGTAATAATAGCTAAATTTATACAGCCTCAATTAGATTAAGTCTTCAATTTCAAACATATATTATCAAAATTAACACCCAAATAAACTTTCCATCAAAAGTCTATATAATCATAATAGCTCATTCGGTCAAGACAATAGGCAGCTACACAATATATTATTTGATAGATTTCTAATACCTTCACATACTTCAAACAAAATTAACTAAAAAGAGTTAATTAATAATTATTGTTGTCCAAAACTATTTTTTTTGTAAACTTTAGAATTTGGCTATGAAACTTGCACCATTGTGTTCGTTGCTATTTTGTGATGAACTTGCATATATAAAGTTCTACGTTCGAAGTTTAAATGAAAACGTTACTAATGTTTGAAGTTTTCGGATGGAAAATAATTCATAACCACTTAAGGAAATAAATGTTAATAATTTAGCATTAAAATTAACATTAGATATAAATATTAACATTTTAAAGAGAAGACAATAAATATTATCAGCTTGGTATTCAAGCAACTGTTAAATATAAATGTTAATTAAGAACGCTCGATCAAATTAAATCCAATTAGGAAAACGTGTGTTATCCCAACTTTTGGCAAAGTTGAGATATCCAAAATTTACTAAAAATCAATGATTACTATTCATGAATATCAACCATGCGTTGCAGGATAACCATGGATATCGATGAATTTTGTCCGAGTCCGGAACGGGCCACAATTGATAGGGCATGACAACAAAGACCATAGGAATCTGCATTCCGAATTTCAAGTCAATCCGAAGTCGTATGCTCAAGTTATGATGGATTCAAGATAAGGGGGACTGACATTGCTCGGTTCGAACCCATTGTGTTCGAACCCATCACATTCGAAACCGTCTGGTTCGAACCCAAGAAATAGGTCCGCGCCTCGAATCCATAAGCGTTTGCCCCAGTTCGAATCGATGGAGTTCGTACCCATCGGTTCGAAGCCATCTAGTTCGAACCCTCCTGCGTTCGAACTGATAGCCCAGCCATGTCACACTCGAACCCATCGGGTTCGAGTCCACCTAGTTCGCATCCATTAGCCTCGACTCCACTTCGAACCCACCAAGCCATTGCCTACTTCGAACCCATCACAATGTCCTCTCTTCGAACCCATCACAGAGCCACACTTCGAACCCATCCATGATATCGTCTTCGAACCCAACCTGTGTAGCTTCATTCGAACCGACTGAGTCAACCAATCACGATGACGTGTCTTCCATCGGTTCGAATGCGCCGAGATGTATGGAGTCGAAGCGGTCAACACGGAGAGAAGTCCGGATCGATTCGAAACTTGCGCTCCACGTCACCACGAAGTCGCGTGCCACACTGGTTTCGAAATCATCGTTTCAAGCAACAGGGGTTCGAACGCAACAGCCTCACCGTGAAGTCAATTTCGAACCCTGCATATCTCCTAACCTACTGATCCAAATGCCATGAAATTTTCACAGATGCTTGCATACATGATGAAGAATGTCCATGCCAAATTTCACCTCGATTGGATGAATTCTTGATCGGTTCGAATGGAGTTCGAACCGATGCCAAAGTGGGCCCAAACTTCCCGGGACCGTACGTGTGGGCCCCCTCACGTGCCAGAAGAGGTCTCCTAAGTTTTCAGTGAGATAGCAGCAGCCTCCGCCTATAAATAGACCTCCAGGTCATTCAGAAAAGGGGCCTTTCCGCCATAAAACGCCAAGACTCTGCCGGATTCAAGTTTAACTATCAGAACCACCGTTGTACCTGAATTTCCGAACTACAATTCATTGTAATCCGCTGTAATCGATTGTAATCAGCGAAGAACATCAATAAAAGGAAAAAACCTTTGAAGTGGACGTAGGCCGGAGATAGCCGAACCACTATAAATCGTGTGTTCTTGTTTACATTTACTATTTTGCTACTTAGATCTGTGATTTGTGTTTGGATATCGTTGATTTATATTCCAACACTGGTGCTTTCACATTCATCGGGGTTTGTGACCAATTTTGGCGCAAACACTTTGGTGCTTTCACTGAGAAGAACCAGCACCCGCTACATCAGATTCAGAGTTCAGATTCAAAAGTTTGAAGAAACTCCAATCCGGAAACAATGACTCGACAAACAAGACAGAGAGTTGATAGGAGCCTACAAGGAAGAAGCCAAGAAGCATCCTCTGGATCAAGAGAAGGACCGGCTTCCGTCTACATCACTAGAGACGAGATGGAGGCTATGGCCAACTCATTGCGCGAAAGCATAATGAAAAGTCAACAGGAGATGCTGCAGAATTTCCTCGAGCAAATGAGGACAGCAAATATGCAAAACCTTGGACCAACTACGACAGCTACAAGTACGGGACAAGGAATCAGGATTGCAGAAGCAAATGAAGGACAGGCTCAAGGCCAGAATACAGGTATTGAAGGTGGTCAACAAGGCCTTGGGGGCAGACCCTCAGGGTCCGATACTGGAAGACCAACAGACGGAGCCCAACAGACCGGAGCCAATGCACACGCCAACGAGCCACCAGAAGAGTACGTACCGGAATTCCCTTCAAGGCTCGGGGGGCAGGACAGAAACTTGACAAGGGGGCAACCCCTAAACGGAGATGAGAGAATGATAGGCCTAATGCGACGAATCATGAGAGGAGGATTGCCTAGCGGAGGCCTAGAAGAAGTTAGTCGGAGTCCATTCACTCCAAACATCCGAAACGCAAGGAACCCTCCAAAGTTCAAATTACCAGCGCTAGATCCCTATGACGGAAGATCAGACCCAACCGTACACATCACAAGATATATCAGGCACATGGAAGTACTGGGGGCATCCGAGGAAGTGATGGCACGATGCTTCCCTCTATATTTATCAGATTTAGCTTCACTATGGTTCAGACAACTAGAGACTGGATCAATTGGAACATGGAGCGAGCTCGTTGATTGCTTCATGAGACAATTCAGGGTCCACGTGACGCGACCCAAGAGTGTGATGACTTTAGCAACAATCAAGCAGAGGACCGGAGAGTCCATAAAAGATTTTCTACTCAGATTCAACGTGACAGTGACTTCTGTGGATCGCCCGGATCCATCGATGATTCTAATGGCGGCGGTGGCAGGAGTCGCGGAAGGTACCAAGTTTAAAGATTCTCTAACGAAGGACCCGCCGCAAGATCTTGGAGAATTCTTTCATAAAGCCGAAAAATTCATTCGGTTAGAAGAATCACGAGTCGAGAGTCGTGAAATAAATGCCACGAAAAGCGTAGGAACCTCTGGAGAGCAGTCCGGAACGGACAAGGGAAAGAGAAAACAGGATGACAGACATGATGGTCCTGATAAACGGAAGAAATTCCGAGAACCAAGATTCAGGCAGTACACAGATCTGAATGCAAGCCTAGAAAGAGTCTTCACTGAAACCAGGGGGCAACTTCACTATCGAAAGCCACCTGTAAGGGATCCCACCGAGCGGGAGCGCAGGACTGGAAAATATTGCCTATTCCATGAGCTGGATGGGCGCACCACAGATGAATGCCGTCACTTGAAGGATGAGGTGGAAGAACACGCTAGGGGTGGTAGATTGCCGCAGTATGTCAGAGAACGGACAACAGCGACAAGGCATGAACAACTACCACCCCCACCTTGCAGGAACGATCCTGGATCGGGATCACAACTCGTCATCAACTGATCAAAGATGGCAAGGGCCAAGTCCACGATCTGGACTTCGGTCGAATAATTTTATTTAGATTTATTTTCAGAATAAAACGGTTACTCCACTTACACATGTACGGGAACCGGAGAGATCCCTAGGCATGCTCTGAGATGGAGATGAACCGCTACGCCCGGAGAGGCAATCCTTAGTTTTTTCTGATGTTTGAGATTGAACATCTAGAACTTGAATTTTAATAAATAAATTTGAACTTCTTGCAATAAACCTTTTGACCGGAGAGTCAAAGGATGAACATTGAACACCAGTATAAACATGATCGCTTTATAACCCCATCCGGAGAGACGGGGTCCGAAGGCAAGAAGTGAGTTGCTTCGCCGGAGAGCGACGGGATCGACTCACTTATACAAGAAAGATCGCCTTCACCCGGAGAGGTGAATCCAGAAGGCAAGAAGTGAGTTGCTTCGCCGGAGAGCGACAGGATCGACTCACTTATCGTCGTTTCCCCTTCACCAGAGAGTGACAGGATGGGATCCGACAAGAGTCCGGAGAGACTATGATCGGCCGATGATTCAGGTCATGACATCGCTTAATGTTCAACTGCTTTGAACCGGAGTGCAAGAAGTGGGTTGCTTCGCCGGAGAGCGACAGGATCAACTCACTTAAGCGCTGTTTCCCCTTCACCGGAGAGTGACAGGATGGGATCCAGCAAGAGCCCGGAGAGGCTATGATCGGTCCCGAACGACCATGATATCGCTATACGTCCTAACTGGGACCAGAGTGCAAGGGATAGAAGGCAACGCCAGAGAGCAATGGGATCTTTCTATTCAATCACTGAGTCTAGAATGAGCTCAGTAAGGGTTTAGAGCAGCCAATAATAGTCCAGAGAAACTATGAAACTTCATTCTCAACTCCTACGGGAAGAACAAACATTGATTTGGCTTCGAACAGCCACATACTTGATCGATAATGCCACAGCTATCAACGAAACATGAATTTATTACACTTGATATAAGACCATTCAAAACATACCTTTTACAAAAAGGCATGTTTTGGGGGGCAAAATGTTATCCCAACTTTTGGCAAAGTTGAGATATCCAAAATTTACTAAAAATCAATGATTACTATTCATGAATATCAACCATGCGTTGCAGGATAACCATGGATATCGATGAATTTTGTCCGAGTCCGGAACGGGCCACAATTGATAGGGCATGACAACAAAGACCATAGGAATCTGCATTCCGAATTTCAAGTCAATCCGAAGTCGTATGCTCAAGTTATGATGGATTCAAGATAAGGGGGACTGACATTGTTCGGTTCGAACCCATTGTGTTCGAACCCATCACATTCGAAACCGTCTGGTTCGAACCCAAGAAATAGGTCCGCGCCTCGAATCCATAAGCGTTTGCCCCAGTTCGAATCGATGGAGTTCGTACCCATCGGTTCGAAGCCATCTAGTTCGAACCCTCCTGCGTTCGAACTGATAGCCCAGCCATGTCACACTCGAACCCATCGGGTTCGAGTCCACCTAGTTCGCATCCATTAGCCTCGACTCCACTTCGAACCCACCAAGCCATTGCCTACTTCGAACCCATCACAATGTCCTCTCTTCGAACCCATCACAGAGCCACACTTCGAACCCATCCATGATATCGTCTTCGAACCCAACCTGTGTAGCTTCATTCGAACCGACTGAGTCAACCAATCACGATGACGTGTCTTCCATCGGTTCGAATGCGCCGAGATGTATGGAGTCGAAGCGGTCAACACGGAGAGAAGTCCGGATCGATTCGAAACTTGCGCTCCACGTCACCACGAAGTCGCGTGCCACACTGGTTTCGAAATCATCGTTTCAAGCAACAGGGGTTCGAACGCAACAGCCTCACCGTGAAGTCAATTTCGAACCCTGCATATCTCCTAACCTACTGATCCAAATGCCATGAAATTTTCACAGATGCTTGCATACATGATGAAGAATGTCCATGCCAAATTTCACCTCGATTGGATGAATTCTTGATCGGTTCGAATGGAGTTCGAACCGATGCCAAAGTGGGCCCAAACTTCCCGGGACCGTACGTGTGGGCCCCCTCACGTGCCAGAAGAGGTCTCCTAAGTTTTCAGCGAGATAGCAGCAGCCTCCGCCTATAAATAGACCTCCAGGTCATTCAGAAAAGGGGCCTTTCCGCCATAAAACGCCAAGACTCTGCCGGATTCAAGTTTAACTATCAGAACCACCGTTGTACCTGAATTTCCGAACTACAATTCATTGTAATCCGCTGTAATCGATTGTAATCAGCGAAGAACATCAATAAAAGGAAAAAACCTTTGAAGTGGACGTAGGCCGGAGATAGCCGAACCACTATAAATCGTGTGTTCTTGTTTACATTTACTATTTTGCTACTTAGATCTGTGATTTGTGTTTGGATATCGTTGATTTATATTCCAACACTGGTGCTTTCACATTCATCGGGGTTTGTGACCAATTTTGGCGCAAACAACGTGTATATAAGTAAATTGAGCACAGAAGGAAATAAATAAATTGAGCATGGAAGGACATAAATAATGATTAATTAACGTTAATCGGATGTAATAAAATCAATCGCAAGAAATAAAAGGAATAAAATAAGCACTTAATGTATATATAAGCGACCTGTCGACCCCTTATTCGGACCAGTCGATCGCTGAGTCAACCGATGGGGATATAGCGTTCGATTGGTGGCTGCTACGGTAACGAGAATGAACCTAGGCTTAACGGCCTGAATTTAATAAATTATAATGAAACGAATAGAATTTATTCATGCACCTATAGTTACAAGCATAACCCCTTACTTTTCTTCTTATATTTTCTGAATTTTAAAGCGATGCTCCGCCTTTTTCTTTTCTCCGTAATTTATATGAAATATAAAAATTATAAAATAGTTTATTTTATGTGTGTGTGGAATAGCATATAATAAAAGAGAAGAAGAACAATGTGTTAATTAATTTAGTGAAGAAGAGGTAAATTGTAATCTAAAAATTTACAACTACGTTTAATTTAAATCTTTTATCAAATCTATAATTGTAATAAATTTGTATATGCTTAATACATATTTGGTAGAAGGAAAGCAAGTAAAATAAAAAAAATGGATTTAGATTTGGAGATTTGAAAGCGTATAGTTGAGGAAGAAATTATATATTTTGAATAATATTAGACTATTTATCTGATATTAGATTATTTATGTAATATTGGATTTATATCACTTTGAATATGTTCTTTCTATGATTAATTGTAAATGTTGGGATTGCAGACTTAAATATATATACAATAACCTAAGACCCTTGCCTACATATTCCGTGGCTTTAATTTAATGCATATATTTGCGTAAATATGGAATGTAAGGGTGAAAGTAGTCCGTTAAGTTATGAAAATAAGTCATTAAAATGATCGTATGTTAAATCCGGATTTAGTTGGTTGAATGTAATAAGTTGTACAACTGAATTAAAAAGTAATTTCTAATTTGATTGAGATTTAAGTTCGTAGTTTAATTCGTTGGAATGAAGACCGTTTTATGTAATTTCAGTAAATTATCCAACTTTATAATTATATGCATAAATTTGTATTATTTGAAATAATATAAGGAATATACCTACGTTTATTTCAATTAAAACAAAAAAAGATAATTCCTTGCAATACCAAACACAATCCATATATTCTTTTAGATAATTTATGAGAAATTACAGTAGTAATATTTCCTTTTGGGAAGATGTAGTTTAATGCATTAAAATGCAGAATCCCTAATGGTGAAAATTAGAGTGTTATAAATACAATTCATAATCATCCTAATGTTATTAAAAATATTCTACAAAGAAACGATAAGCGTTAACATGAATAAGATAATAAACTATAGAATTGGGGAAGTTAAAGTTGTTTCTGTAACAACCCGATATTTTCAGCCATTCGCATCTACAAATGTCGGACTTGAATTGCTCAAAATACCGCATTGTAATAAAATTTGGAGCAAATAAAATCATCACAGAATCACAGACACAGAAATATCAGAATAACTCGCAGCGGAAATTAAAATAACATAGTAGTTCATGAAGCTACTATAACAAAGTCTCAAAATAAATACATAATATCAATCTTAAAACAAATACAAATGGAATCTCAAATACATAGAAGTTCACTAATACAAGAGTTGAAATAGAACAAAGAAAACAGAAATAGATAGATAACTATATAAGCAGAATCTCCAACGATTCCTAGCTCCAGAAAGAGAAATCTAAAGCTGTGAATACTCAGGCTGACCCGAGCGTAAAGAAAAACACAAAACACTCGAGCCAGGACATACATACTTATACAATATAAACCAACTCAAGTGAATTATAATAAAGGGCAAGTAACATAAAGGATGCTTGGGACCGCCCATCCTCTAAGGATCCGTTAAACTATTTACTATGTAGTAATATTGCGCTATTATAATAATATCTACAGTAAAATAAACTTACTTTTAAATAGCGTTAAGGAGTGACCCAATATTCCCCTTAACACGTAATAGTCCCAGTAGTCCATCCAGCATCAGCGTACCTCCAGATTGGAAGGCTACCCTAAATACTCCACGAGCTACGGAAGAAAAACAAACTCGTAGTAAGCCTCACTATGGTAGATGACACGACACAACTAGGCAATGTCAGGGTAGATATACCAATTACGCTTCCGGGCTGGTGGTAACCCATAGCAGCCACTACCGCCTACCTCGGAACACACTCCTAATCAAAATCAGAGGATGACCATCAAATAAATCACAAGTACGAATATAGAATCGAAGAAGTGGTCCGATAGGAGGAGCTACCTCACTTGGCCCGTCGATCGCTCCTATTTTAGCCTTGTTATGCCAACTCACGGGAGCCGGGTCCACGTTCATACCTCAATAGGATCGTCGCCACCATCCTTCTTAATTCTAGAATCTCCACCGCGTACACAGTTGTTAAAGTGGTTTTCAGTATCGACAGAATGTATGTCCATATCCGTTCCCGGTCTCTTTAACAACCAATCGTTATTTTAACCGGTGGTTATACATTTCAAAAACAGTTTATATTTCAAAACAAAAACCATTTTTATTTCAAAAGTATATTCAAATCAAATAGTTTACCATTCCCATTTCAAACATATATTCACTTTCCAAAAATCATAATACTTTCAAAGTTATAACTTTTTCGAAACCAAAATACTTGAAATCATTACACTTTGAAAATCATAACATTTCAAAACCATACATTTGATACCTTCCTTTAATTCTTTACATTTTACAAATTTATTCAATTAAACCCAAATTTTCAAATTTCCACATTAATTCAATTCAAACCATTGGTTTCAATTCAATTTAGTTTCCCAACAAACCATTTTAAAATTCATATATCATATCCTTTCAAAACCTCATTCAAATTTATCATAAATACCATTTCAAATCACATTTAAAATAGTTTGTGTGTCAAATCAAAATACTTTATTTTAAATAATTTAAAAGTGAAGTTATTATACTTACAAATCAAATATTCAATTCTCAAAATTTACTACTTTTAGAGTTCATTTATTCAGTTAAAAACTACAAAATATTTAAATTCAGCTTTCCACGGCACTTAGAAAATGCTGCGGCAAGTTATATTTGAAAACAATTCATTTCAGCAAAGACAGCATTTAAAAACTGCAGTAATAATTCAATTATATTCAAATATCTCATTTCAGCCAACTGTAGCACTTATCAAGTGCTACAATATCCCTTTTATTAATTTTAGATTTTAGTTTTAATTCTGCAACTACAGCACTTACCAAGTGCTGCAATAGCCTTTAGTTAATTTTAGCCTTTAGTTCATTTGTATCAACCACAGCACTTAAAAGTGTTGTAGCATCCTTTACAACATATTTTAAGTTAACTTCAGAAATGATAGCATTTCTGAAGTGCTATTAATTAAATTTCAGATTATCAATACAATTTCAGAAACAATTAACATCAATTTAAACCATTTTAACTTATAAATTTGATATTTTTTACACTAAAAAATATTCATTTAAATACCCTTTAACTTATGATTTTTATAAAGTAAATTTTTATACATAAAAATCAAATTCTTTAATAATTCACTTATTAAATTCAAGTACATAATTTTCTATTCTTTAAAAATTAACTTATCACTTAAGTTTTAATTACCATTTCAAAATATAAACTTAATTTTTCATTTTATTTTCTTAACTTAACTTTTATTTTAAAACCAAATCTCAAATTTAAATATTTAACTTATATTCAAATTACACTTTTGAACATTCATTTATTTAACCATTTTAATTCATAGAAAAATCAATAACACTTTATTAAGTCATTTTAAATTCAAATTTAAATCAAACTATCATATTTTAATTTCTTAACATAAACTCCATTTTTAAACAAAATTCCAAATTTCAAAATTAACTTATATTTCAAATTTCAACTTAACCATTTATTTATTTCATTTATAAACTTTTAATAAAATCACTAACACTTTATAAAAAATCATTTTTAAATTCAATTTAAATCAAAATATCGTAATATTTACATTTTTAAAATACTTTAAAAATTCCAAATATATATATATATATAATAACCACGGGTCTGTATAATATTTTCTAACATTTCAATCTGTAATTTACAAAGAAAAATCTGGGTTCTATCATTTCAAACCCTCAATTCCAAGTAAAATAAAATAAATAAAAATCGCTCAGGGCTATCATTTCAGCCCATAACGATTTTTCCTTATTCTAAAGTCCGTTCAGGTATGTATCATTTTAACCCATAGTGATTTTATTCTACAGGGAACTTGCAGTGTGATAAATAGAAATAAATAAACAGTATAGCAACATATAGCAGTATCGGATGATATGACAGGTTTATAAACAAGGTTAGCATCATATCGTTCATATCACAGGCAGGTATAACATGATATAACAATTCTACAGATTCACTTGTTATCAATTCACAGTTATATAAGCATAAATGTCATGAGTGAATACTCACCTTTTTACGCTGGAGATAGCAAATCAAACCACACCGAATAAATTCCAGAAAGCACGATATGGCATGACACAACACGACTTTGATTCAAGTGGGAAGAGAGAGCCAAGATGATTATCTTGTAAACAACCAATAAAACAAACAATATACACATGAATATTCATCCTAAAATAATATAGAAACAAATTGAAAATAGGCAGCAACAAAGAGCAAAGTGACTTGACCTTGCCTTTACCATTCAAATGCTCGACTAAGGTGGAACATATGCTTGGCCATGATGTGCTTCGGCTCGGGTTTTGGCATCATGTAGCATGACTAGAAGGAGATGAAGATAGTAGAAGTTATAACATGAAGCATACAATTGGTCAAGGCAAAAATGGGTGAAGTTTTGAACATAACAAGGTTCGGCTATGTCATTGCTTGGGCTCGGCCATGCTTGTACAGTTCTGGTCAGGTCAGGTGATGGATGGAGTGATGGTCAGAGGTAGTATGGTGGTGGTTATAGTGGTGGCCGAAGTGAATATGGAAGGGTAGGTGAAGCATGAGCTCGGCTAGGCAATGTATGTGGAGTTTTGCATTGTTTTTGTGGTGATGTCTTCAATTGGATGGCACGGCCAGGTGATGTGCACGTAAATTTGCATAATTTTACCACCATATTTAATCTATTTAAATTGAATAAATGATCATATTGGGTATTTTAACTTTTTTAAACCAAAATTCATATTATTTGAAATTATCACATATTCATCCTCATCCATGGGCAAAATGGTCATTTTTGTGCATATATTAATTGAGAAAATTTAATTGGAAATTTCTATATTATTTTGTAGGAAATTAAACTCAATTACAAGTGGGTTCATGAAAGAATATGCATGCACAAAGAAGATATAAAAGAATGAATATGGAAATAATTCAAAGTGAAGAACATGGAGGACCCCACCCACTTACCTTGATTTTCAATTAGGAGCTAAGGCACATGCTTAAGGCCATTAAAAGCTTCATGTACATTTAAGTGGGGGATTATTGAAGCTAATGATAACTTGGCCACCACACTTCCTACAAGGGCATCTTGGGCATCCCCCAAAAATATGAATTAGGGTTTAACACTTGTATAAATAACCCCTTATGTTTCATATAGTCCATCCTTCCTCTTCATTAGTTTTAGGATCAAAATAAATCAAAGCTCTCTTTCTCTTTCCATGGCTACTTAGCCATTTTTATTCTCATGTAATTTTCTTTTATGCAATTTAATACATGATCTTTTCCTTTCTTTGTTTATTTCCTTTCATGTTGTAGGGTAGATCTCTTTTTCTTTTATACAAATAGAATAGATCTCTTTTCCATTAGATTTCATTTTTCTTTCTTCTTGCTTTCATGTTGCATGCTACTTGTGTTGATATGATAACACAAATGAGAGGCTAATCCCTTCAATTTAGGGGTAATGAAGCCTCTAATCGTGTAGCTTCAACATTTTGATGTTTTATACTCTCTTTTTGTGCTTTAATAAGAATGTATGAAGTGGTTAACTTGTTGTTTTTGCTTTGAATTTGATAGCCTATATTGTTGACACCAAATAGGCTATACTTAAACAATCACTAACACAAATTACCTCTTCATCTACATATGATGATGGTAATGAAGTGAATGTTGAGATTAAAATTTGATGGTCTATATTTTTAAGTAATAGTTAATAGGCCAAACTTAAAATAGATTTTGCTTTCAACTTTGTTATCATTTTTCATATGAGTTAGTAAATGGTTTAAGGGGTGTGCTATAGTTTGATGGCTTATGTTGAGCTAAATAATAGCACAAATAGGCCATACTTATGATAAGCACATCAATTGAGCTAAATAATAGCACAAATAGGCCATACTTATGATAAGCACATCAATTGAGCTAACTAATGACAAAAAAAAGATCATAACTTCATTTTGTCATTTATGTGATCTAGAGAGTGGAAGTTGCCTCTAAATTGTCTTAACACTCATATTTTTATCTATTTTCTTTTGTCATTTTTCTCCATTTTTTAGTTAATCACTCTTTCAAATTTGGTTAATTTGATTGAGTAGAATTTAAAATCTACAATTCCCTGTGGATCAACCCGTACTTGCCACGTGCTACATCCGTACACCGTGCGCTTGCGGTTATTTTTATTTCTAAATTCGTTCGACGGTTTTCTAAACCGATAGAATTTCCGTCGACGAACAAGTTTTTGGCGCCGTTACCGGGGAGTTGTTTTGATTTTAATTTTCTATTCTTCGAATTATTTTCGTTTGCTTTTTGTGTTTAATTTTGTATGTCTGTTGCATATTAAAAAAAAAATTGTGTTCTGTGATTTTTGTTTACATTGTGTGTGTTTTGTTTTCTAGTTCTAGTTGCATTTGATATAAACAAAAAAAACTCCACAAACATTTCTCCAAATTTGCATTGCATTTCATTTCTTATTAAACAAAATTGCATTGCATTCTCATTTTTCAATTACACTCACATTTCATCAATTTCTATTTACATTTTACAATTCTGTGTTACTGTTACATTGCCTCTGTTTACTGTTCTTTGCACAGTGATACAAGCCATTACCTTCATCTCTTCCCACCATATACTGTTCCATTCACTCCTCTGCTACAACTTCAGACAACCTACTGCCTTCATATACTTCTGTCAATTCTATCACATAGTCACAACCATCCCATACTATTCAAAATCCACTGCAATCTCCACCTACAACCAATACAAACTGTTCCACATCACTGCCGCTAATCATACAACTGTTGTCCCCCTCCCTGATCACCAAACTCCTCACTGCTACTACAACAGCCATCACAATCTTCAAACCACTACTCCATTCCTAACTGCCAGTTTGCCATAGCCACTGTCCTCCCAAACACTTCCCACCTGCATTGCCATTACCAACAACCCCTCTATCACTTCCTTTGACCCATTCACTTCACCGCTTGCCTTCATCCCATTCAAAACCCAAAAAAAAAAACTATCACTTACAACCCATCACTCCACAACTGATCAACCACCTCCTCACTTCCTTAACTACCACTGCCACTTACATTCTTCCTACAAACAGCCCACAAATAATCCATATCATCCACACTCCAAATCGCCTGCACGAAACCACAACCAGAGCAACTACAACCGACTATCCTTAACCCAGTGGAACCGCAACTTCTCAGACCTTCCACTTAATATCATCTCAGCAACTTCAACGATCCCATCCAATGCTTCAACATCGCGAATCCACAGCCCTAATTGCCCTCATCGACCTTCGAATCTGCTTCGACAATCGGTCGAACAAACTCGAACCCACCAATCGGCCATCCTAAAAACCACGACAACACCGCATCCTCCAAGTGCAATCGCGAACCCAAACCGACTGACATCATCTCCTTCGATCGTCAAACCACAAAAACACTTCATCTCTGCTTCCAGTTGCAAGATACAAAAGAAAACGAACCTGAACCACCAACCCCATATCCAGCAGCAATCACCACCTGATAGTGCTACTCGATCACATCTCCATTAATCAACTCTTCCATTTCACACAACCTTCTCTGCTTACAGACACAACCACTTCCATAACAACTTCAACCAGCACCAAATCAACTCCTGAACACATCACATTCCAGTTCAATAGCAACTTTGCCATCAACCATCACTTAATCCAAACTGCTGCAACAAGCAACCTTCGCTGACTACTACATCTACCACCCCTTGCCTGCATACCTTTCCTCTTACTCACCATTCTCAACACCTTGAACCTCACAACCATTGCACACAAGCCCGCAACAAAATACATCACAACCCACCATCACCATCAACAGTCATCTCCATCTCCACTGACAAACTTCCACTACTGCCCAATCCAACTCTCCTTCCACCTCCCAATTTTCAATTCACCAAAACAAACTGCCTGCAATTACCATTTGAAATCACCACCGTCTTCTAACTACAAATCAACTCCAACAGCAAGCAGTTACCACCCGCATCAAATGTGTCAACAACATCTGCAATAACACACTCATCTCCCCTATCAATTGCGACCTGCCTCGTCCAATTGCTGCGACCACGAATCAACAACCAAAATCCCCAATTGAATTTCGATCGAACTCGGTGACGAACAACGAACAAAATCCCCCTTTTCTTTCTTTTTTTAGTTTGCGTTCGATTGTTTTCATTTGTGTTCGTTGGTACATTTCGTTTATTTTAAAAGAGAAAATAAATTTTGCGGTAGTGGGCCTTTTGAGCTGTGGGCCAGTGTTTTAGTTTGTGTTGTGTTAAAAGAAGTAATAATTTTTTTTAGTTTATGTTAACTTCTTTTCTTTCTTTAGAAACAAAAAAAGGACAAAAAAGAACTTTGTTGTGATTTTTTTTCGTGTGGCTAGTGAGTGTTTTTAGTCGATCTCTTAAAAAAACAAAGAAACGGTATTTATCTTGTTTTCAATTATTTTAGTCCATTTTGTTTTCAAATAATTTTAGTTTAATTTGTTTTCCTTTTCATTTGTTTTAAGTTCCTTCTCTTGATATAAAAAATATAAAAAAATTGTATATATTTTGTTTTTCGTTTCAGATTGCCAATGCAGATTGGAAGGATTGCTTGCTTCGCTCTGCTGCCAAAAATAAATTGCTGCCAAAAATAAATTGCTTCCTTGCTTATAAAAAATTGCTTCTTTCATCTCTACTTTTATTTGAATTGCATTGTAGATAGCTTGCATTTGAAAAAAAAATCACAAACAAAAAAAATAGTTGCATTATTAATACACATTTAATTTCTATTTTGCATTTCATCCTAGATTTTGATTAATAATAACGGTTAGAAATCGATAACTTAATTGTATATTGACAATTTGTCTTCTTTGAACAATTTAATTTTTTGGTGTCTGGGCTACGGCAAAGTAATAACAATTTATAAATATTACGGTGATTCGTAAATATTATAGTGGTTGTTCCTCTGAAGGTACTTAAACCTTTGGCTGCATTTCTACGGTGATTCGTGAT
This sequence comes from Allium cepa, assembly GCA_030765085.1. NCBI lineage: Eukaryota > Viridiplantae > Streptophyta > Magnoliopsida > Asparagales > Amaryllidaceae > Allium > Allium cepa. Next base: position 507,238,595 of record CM060929.1, read on the forward strand.
ACACCGATAAATCATGTCCGTTACCTGGCTGAGAACTATCTTGTTGATTTAAGACAATTTGTGGTTATACAATTTTGGGTTAACATAGAATAAATCATTTGTAATTAACCCTTGCATTCATTTAGGTGCATTAATTCATGCATATTCAAAAAAAAAACAAAAAAAAATTCAAAAATCCAAAACTTAAAAAAAATTGTAAATATTCCTTTTATTTTTCTTTGAATTTTTTCCTTTTTCTTTAAAAAACAAAATTCAAAAAAATATATAAAACCGTTTTAAAAAAAAGAATTTTTTTTTTGAAAATCCCAAAAAAAACAAAAATCAATTTTCCATTTTGAAAAATAAATTCTACTTGTAAATATTTTTCTTTATAAAAAAAACCAAAAAAAATTCTTGAAAATGTCCGAGTTTCCTTTTTCTTACTCACTTGAATTAGTTGTGAAAATCAGTATAATCCATATGAGTTCACTCCAAATTCATATGGATATTTTAACAATAACTTTTGTTTAGACAATTCGAATTTTGAACCACCAAATTTCCAAAATAACGGTCAACCCTCAACTCTTGAAAATAGCATTTCATTGTTACTTGAAATCTCTACACAACAAAATCAAGAGATAAATGAGTTGTTTAATTCATATTTGGGTAATAGCTCGAGTCAAGAATTTCAAAATTTGAGTTCAATTCAAAATCCAAATGGTTTCGATTATAACCCATGCCAATTCAATTTCGATCTTCATAATGAATTTCAAACTCAAAATGAAAATGGAAACAACTTTTCAAACGAATTTGGCAATGGGAATAATCTTAACCACGTTACGATTGAAAATCTTTGTTCTCAACAATTTCAAAGTAAAAATCCTCATGTTAATAACTATAAATTGGATTTTGTCGAGCAAATGAACGAAATTTATGATGATCACACGGAGTTGTTGTTTGAAACATATATGAAACAACATGAAAAACAAAATCAAATTCCAACGTGTGATGAGTCAAATAACAATCCATCTTTTATCCAATTCGACGATTTTCAAATAAAAACTTTTGAAATTGAAAATAACAATCTTAATGAAGTTGTTGAAAACACGGTAATTGAGTTGGATTTCAATTCTTTTAAGGGTGTGGAACCAAATTTAAAATTCGACCTTCCTTTTTTCGATTTCGAAAATTTGAATACAACAACTTTGGATTTTGAACTTGAAACATGTAATAAAGTTGTTGATAATCCAACAAAGGAAGACAAATTTAATGAACGCGAATTTTTTGGACTTTTGGATGACGAGTTGTTAAATTCCGATGGAGAAGATGAAATTCACCATTTTGATTTTGAAATCAATAACTTTGAAAATATTTTCAATGATAAGCTTGAATTTCAAATTGGTGAAAATAAACTTGAACTTCAATCAATTGTTTTATCAACCCCAAAAATCATCGAAAATAAAACAACTCGTATGATTTTTAAAACGACATTCGTTTTTCCAAATCAAGATTCAACTTTGAAATCTTTGACGATTTGGGTTTTCGAGCTTAAATTGTGTCTCGCGTACTTGGCGAGACAAATGAATCGGTTTTTGGAAGACCAGTTCATTTACTCTTTAACGACATACTTTCTGATGTCGTGTAAATAATCATCTTTACATTTTCATTTAAATAAAGGTTGTTTTTTATTTTTCTCCTTCCACTTAGGTTGACTGTGGGGACACAGTCAAAATCAAGTGTAGGGGGAGAGATTCATCTTCATTTTTTCTATTTTTCATGGTTTATTTTGCTTTAAAATCTCAAAAAAAAAAATCCCAAAAACAAATTTTGTTCTGATTTATCTTTAAAAGAAACACTAAAGATAAATATATGGTTTTGGTTTATTAAATTGAAATTTTTGAAAATTTATTTGTCTTAACAAAAATAAAAATGAAGTTTGATTATAAATAATAATGGTTTAACTAGTATATAGGAAGATTCATACGTGTTAATTATGAAGTACAGCTTAATTGAAAATCTTTGTTTTAAAAAGTAGTTGATTTAAAGTAAAGGATATAACATTTTTTTGTCTTCTAAGTTAAATGGCGCTAAGATGATTTTGCAAAATTCTCTCTCCATCTTAAAAAAATTATAATATAAAAACAAAAAAATAATATCATCCAAGTATTCACTCTCATTTAAAAGTCCTCATGGTTATGCATGGATGAATTACTTGGAATCTTTCATTATGTGCTTTCATACTCATTTAAAAGTCCTCACGGTTATGCATGTATGGAACACATGTAAAAATACAGACTTAATAAAAACCACCTACGGTCGATAGGTGTATGCACGAAAGTGTGTGCACTCACCATGCTCTGTACTCCCTTCACATAAGCCCGAAAGGCAGTGCATGTGTGGTATATCTGGCCTCAGTTTACCTGAGCTAGGTGTGTAATTTTTCTTGCAAATAATGAGAGAGCAAGCAATTGAAATCCTTGCACTATTTTTACTTAGTTGATTTGATATGTTGTTGAAAAGAAATGAAAATACCACTTTGATAAACTTTGATAATCAACTAAGAATCCTTTCCATAATTACACTTAGTTATCAACCTAAATAACGAGTTAAACTATAGTATATTTATGATAACTTCATCTTTATTGGAAACTTTGATGAGTGAATGACTTAAATTTCAAGATAATGACGAAACCTATATTTCACTAATTTGTGTTGATTTAAAAGTAAGTCCTTCATTTGTAAATATTTTCAAAAACTCGCATTCATCTCTTTGTAAATAAATCTTGCATTTTGTAAATATTTTCATCCTGCATTTGGATTTTGTGGGTAGCATTCGCTGAAAACCCTCAAGAGACATCACTCGTCCTACTGGGGACACCCAGAGGTTTAACGACTTATTGCATATGCTCAATGCAATCGTGCACCATACGAAAACGGATTTATCTTAGTTTTTGTTTATTTGAGGACGAATAAAAAGATAAGTGTGGGGGTATTTGATGTGCACGTAAATTTGCATAATTTTACCACAATATTTAATCTATTTAAATTGAATAAATGATAATATTGTGTATTTTAACTTGTTTAAACCAAAATTCATATTATTTGAAATTGTCACATATTCATCTTCATCCATGGGCAAAATGGTCATTTTTGTGCATATATTAATTGAGAAAATTTAATTGGAAATTTATATATTATTTTGTAGAAAATTAAACTCGATTACAAGTGGGTTCGTGAAGGAATATGCATGCACAAAGAAGATATAAAAGAATGAAGATGGAAATAATTCAAAGTGAAGAACATGGAGGACCTCACCCACTTACCTTGATTTTCACTTAGGAGCTAAGGCACATGCTAAAGGCCATTAAAAGCTTCATGTACATTTAAGTGGGGGATTATTGAAGCTAATGATAACTTGGCCACCACACTTCCTACAGGGGCATCTTGGGCATTTCCCAAAAATATGAATTAGGGTTTAACACTTGTATAAATAACCCCTTATGTTTCATGTAGTCCATCCTTCCTCTTCATTAATTTTAGGATCAAAATAAATCAAAGCTCTCTTTCTCTTTCCATGGCTACTTAGCCATTTTTATTCTCATGTAATTTCTTTTTTTATGCAATTTAATACACGATTTTTCCTTTTTTTGTTTATTTCCTTTCATGTTGTACTGTAGATCTCTTTTTCTTTTATGCAAATAGAATATATCTCTTGTCCATTAGCTTTCATTTTTCTTTCTTTTTGCTTTCATGTTGCATGCTACTTGTGTTGATATGATAACACAAATGAGAGGATAATCCTTTCAATTTAGGAGTAATGAAGCCTCTAATCATGTAGCTTCAACATTTTGATGTTTTATACTCTCTTTTTGTGCTTTAATGAGAATGTATGAAGTGGTTAACTTGTTGCTTTTTCTTTGAATTTGATAGCCTATATTGTTGACACCAAATAGGCTATATTAAACAATCACTAACACAAATTACCTGTCCATCTACATATGATGACGGTAATGAAGTGAATGTTGAGATTAAAATTTGATGGTCTATATTTCTAATTAATAGTTAATAGGCCATACTTAAAATGGATTTTGCTTTCAACTTTGTTATCATTTTTCATGTGAGTTAGTAAATGGTTTAAGGGGTGTGCTATAGTTTGATGGCTTATGTTGAGTTAATTAATAGCACAAATAGGCCATACTTATGATAAGCACATCAATTAAGCTAACTAATGACCAAAAAAAAGAGATCATGACTTCATTTTGTTGATTTATGTGATCTAGAGAGTGGAAGTTGCCTCTAAATTGTCTTAACACTCATATTTTTATCTATTTTCTTTTGTCATTTTTCTCCATTTTTTAGTTAATCACTCTTTCAACTTTGGTTAATTTGATTGAGTAGAATTTTAAAATCTACAATTCCCTGCGGATCGACCCGTATTCGCCACGTGCTACATCCGTACACCGTGCGCTGGCGGTTATTTTTATTTCTAAATTCGTTCGACGGTTTTCTAAACCGATAGAATTTCCGTCGACGAACACCAGGCTTGATCAGAGGAGGAGGAGGAGCTGCTATAGATGGTGGTGGTGTGATCGGTGGAGATGATGGAGGGCTAGGCTGAGCTATGCTTGAAGAAGAGGAAGGTAAAATACAATGAAAAAGAGGAGAAAAGGTGGAAAGAAAGCCATTGGAACTTACAATATTTTTCAGAAAATAGAATTGCCGTGAGTTTTGAGGATGATAAGAATTTTTCATTTGAAAATGAAAGTCACTGCAATGCAAAAAGAAATGGACAGCTATAAGATGAAATGAAAAGGCAAAAGGAAATTGAAAAGGCAAGTACAAGAAAAGTCACAAGGAAAATGAAAGTTTTTGTCCTTTAGAATTTCTATTTCTTTTAATCAAAATAAAATAAATAAAATTTAGTAAATAAAAATAAAATGAAAACAAAATAAAGTAGAAAATAAAATAAATAAATAACTTAAGAAAAAATAGAAAATAAATAAGAAAATAGTTATTAAATTAAAACTAGAATTTAAAAATTGTAAACAATATACAATTAACATTTGAAAATTTTAACTATACTTTTAAAATGTTTAAAAATAAAATATATGCATAACATGTATGTTACACAAATTAGAACATGGTATGACAAACAAAAATATTATTTGTATAAATTAAAATAAATAATTTTGTTAAATAAAACAATTTACATATAATATTGTAAAAAGCATAACTTTCACAATACTAATCAGATTTCAACGAAACAAAAAGAAGTATACTTGAAATTTAATTTATTTTCATAATAAAATTCAAAAATTCAAATTTTTAAATTTTAAATTTAAAAGTCAAAGTTTGAACATATTGACCAAAATCCACATTTTTGAAAAATATTCTATTTATTCATGTTTGAAATTATAATTCACATAAAAATAAAAATTCATATTTAGAATAACAAAATTTATTCATTTTAATAAATAAAATAATGTCTTTAAATCAGGAAATTCAATTAAAATAAATAAAATATACAATTAAAATAATCACAAAATACAGGGTTGTTACACTCTCCCCCACTCAAAACTTTTCGTCTCCGAAAAGGAATGGGGTACGGGAAAACACAAAAAAAAAGAATGAAATAGGATTAAGACAAGATGACAAGAAGATTGAAATTATAGCTGAAAACTGTTGTTATAGGTAAGTTTAACAAGATGGAGATGATCTTCCCAAGATCCTCCAGCAACAAGAACACAAGCACGAAAAAGATCTTTGAGAATCTGATTCACTCTTTCTGTTTGACCGTCGGTCTGTGGATGGTAAGCAATGCTCAGATTCAGATGAGTACCCAAAGTTTCCAGAAAAACTTCGCAAAACAGATAGGAAAAGATAGGATCACGATCACAAACAATACTGAGAGCAACACCATGGAGATGAACAATCTCTCTCATGTGGATCTCAGACAAGCTAGAAGTAGAACGGGTAGACTTGACCGGAATGAAATGAGCGGATTAGGTCAGTCTATCCACAATAACCCAGATAAACTAAGCATCTTACGAGTCAAAGAAGTGAGAGGTGCAGCAATCCGAGCAAAATTCTCAATGAATCTACGATAATAACCGGCAAGGCCCAGAAAACTACGAATCTCATAAGGAGTTTAGGAATTTCCCAATCCTGTAATAGAATAGGGAGAAATAAGAATGACATAACAGATAGAATGATTAAATGACGAAGGAAAAAGAGAAAGAAAGAAGACTTACATTGATTGCGGCGATCTTGACTGGATCAACAGAAACTCCGTTACTAGAAACAATATGTCCAAGGAATCGGACTTCATCTTTCTAGAAATGGCATTTAGAAATTTTAGCCATCAATTGATGATTTCTAAGAATTCTCCAGAACAGATTTCAAGTGCGACTCATATTCTTTCTTGGTCTTAGAAAAGACAAAGAGATCATCAACAAAGACTAGAACAAATTTATTAAGCACAGCACGAAAAACACGATTCATCAAATCAACAAAGAAAGTAGGAGCATTAGTCAAACCAAAAGGCATGCCTAACCATTTATAGAACCCGTCCTCAGCACGAAAAGCAGTCTTGAGAATAATTTCCTCAACAGCACTGAGCTGGTGAAAACCTGAGGCAAGATTAACCTGAAAGAAAGCAGTGGCACCATAAAACCGATCAAACATATTATTGATAAGAGGCATTGGATATCTATTTTTCATAGTGAGCTTGTTCAGCTCCCTATAATCAACACACATCCTCAAAGATCCATCGGACTTGGTGACGAAAACCACCATTGTTCCCCAATCCGAATGGCTAGGTCGGATCAGACCCTTGGAGAACAAGTCCTCAATTTTTTTTCCCAACTCAACCTTCTCGTGGGGTGTCATTCTTCTAGGAGGAAGAACAACAGGGCGAGCTCTAGGAATAAGATCAATACGGAAATCAATTTCCCGCTTAGGAGGTAAAGCAGTGACTTCACCACATACATCGGGATAGAATCTGACCACATGGGTCGAATGAAGATCACCAAGAGAAGAATTCAGAGAATAAATAAAACTGCCAGCAAAATCCTGAGGCATGCGGCACTAAATAATCAAAGGATTCCCTTGATCATCAACAAGATAAACAGGCCGGGATTTACAAGAGATATGGGCATCATGCCCACCAAGCAAATCTGTTCCAAGAAATAAATCAAAAGCATCGAAGCCAAGAACAAAGAAATCACTACTAAAGCGATGATCAGAAAAGATAAGTTCCACTTTCTTACAAATCCGATTAAGGTTTGCAGGGCCTCCAATTGGATTTGAAACACATAAAGGATACAGAAACATGCTCAGGAGAAAGGAGATGTTCGAACTTATCACGCGAATCAACAGAAATAAAACTATGGGAAGCTCCAATATCAAATAAAACACGAACAGGATGCTGAAATAAAGAAAGGTACCCCAAAGAGTACCTTGGTCAACACTAGGAGTAGGAGCTGGAGAAGATGTAGAGGTGATAGCAAATATACGGGAAGGATCAAAAGGATTGCCCTACCCAGCAGAAGGGTAAGCCTTAACTGAAATGACCAGGCTGAAGATAGATAAATTCACTTGGATGAATATCCTAAAGAAAGAAAATACTAACAAGGTAGATAAGAAAGGAAGGAAGTTTAGAAAAAATTTCCTTTAAAACAAGAAAATTTATATCAAAATAATCTTTGAAAAACCATTTTGAAAATCAGTTTATACTTTGAAAATACATTCTCTCACAAAGAAATGATTGTGAGGTTGATTTCACTCATTCTAGGGTATTCCTACCCTATCTCTAATGAGTTTTTGCTTCGCAGGCTATGGTTTGCGTAAAAAACCAAAGCTTTGATACAAACTGTAACAACCCGATATTTTCAGTCATTCGCATCTGCACATGTCGGACTTGAATTGCTCAAAATACTACATTGTAATAAAATTTGGAGCAAATAAAATCATCACAATATCACAGACACAAAAATATCAGAATAACTCACAGCGAAAATTAAAATAATATAGTAGTTCATGAAGCAACTATAATAAAGTTTCAAAACAAATACATAATATCAGTCTGAAGGTAAATACAAATGAAATCTCAAATACATAGAAGTTCACTAATACAACAGTTGAAATAGAACAAAGAAAACAGAAATAGATAAATAACTAGATAAGAAGAATCTCCAGCGATTCCTAGCTCCAGAAAGAGAAATTTAAAGCTGTGAATACTCAGGCTGACCTAAGCATAAAGCAAAACACAAAACACTCGAGTCAGGACATACATACTTATACAATGTAAACCAACTCAAGCGGACTGTAATAAAGGAAAATTAACTTAAAGGATGCTTGGGACCGCCCATCCTCTAAGGATCCGTTAAACCATTTACTATGTAGTAATATTGCGCTATTATAATAATGTCTACAGTAAAATAAACTTACTTTTAAATAGCGTTAAGGAGTGGCCCAATATTCCCCTTAACACGTAATAGTCCATCTAGTCCATCCAGTATCAGCGTACCTCCGGATCGGGAGGCTACCCTAAATACTCCATGGGCTACGGAAGAAAAACAAACTCGTAGTATGGCTCGCTATGGCAGGTGACATGGCACAACTAGGCAATGCCAGGGTCGATATACCAATTACGCTTCCAGGCTGGTGGTAACGCATAACAGCCACTACCGCCCACCACGAAACACACTCCCAATCAAAATCGAAGGATGGTCATCAGATCAATGACAAGTAAGAGTATAGAATCAAAGAAGTGCGTCCGATGGGAGGAGCTACCTCACTTGGCCCGTGGATCGCTCCTGTTTTAGCCACCTTATGCCAACTCACGGGAGTCGGGTCCACTTTCATACCTCAATAGGACCGTCGCCACCATCCTACTTCATTCTGGAATCTCCACTGTGTACATAGTTGCTAAAGTGGTTTTAGGTATCGACAGAGAGTATGTTCATATCTGATCCCGGTCTCTTTAACAACCAATCGTTATTATAACCGGTGGTTATACATTTCAAAAACAGTTTATATTTCAAAACCAAAACCATTTTTATTTCAAAAGTATATTCAAATCAAATAGTTTATCATTTCCATTTCAAACATATATTCACTTTCCAAAAATCATAATACTTTCAAAGTTATAACTTTTTCGAAAAAAATACTTGAAATCATTACACTTTGAAAATCATCACATTTCAAAATCATACATTTAATACCTTCCTTTAATTCTTTACATTTTACAAATTTATTCAATTAAACCCAAAATTTCAAATTTCCACTTTAATTCAATTCAAACCATCGGTTTCAATTCAATTTAGTTTCCCAACAAACCATTCTAAAATTCATATATCATATCCTTTCAAAAACTCATTCAAATTTATCATAAATACCATTTCAAATCACATTTAAAATAGTTTGTATTTCAAATCAAAATACTTCGTTTTAGAGTTCATTTATTCAGTTAAAACTTACAAAATATTTAAATTCATCTTTCACACGGCACTTAAAAAATGCTGCGGTAAGTTATATTTGAAAACAATTCATTTCAGCAAAGACAGCATTTGAAAACTGTTGTAATAGTTCAGTTATATTCAAAAATCTCATTTCAGCCAACTGCTGCACTTATCAAGTGCTACAATAGCCCTTTTATTAATTTTAGATTTTAGTTTTAATTCTGCAACTACAGCACTTACCAAGTGCTGTAATAGCCTTTTGTTAATTTTAGCCTTTAGTTCATTTGTATCAACCGCAACACTTACAAAGTGCTGTAATATTCTTTACAACATATTTTAAGTTAACTTCAGAATTGATAGCATTTCTGAAGTGCTATTAATTAAATTTCTTAATTATCAATACAATTTCAGAAATAATTAAACTTCAATTTAAACCATTTTAACTTATAAATTTCATATTTTTTACACTCAAAAATATTCATTTAAATACCCTTGAACTTATGATTTTTATGAAGTAAATTTTTCTACATAAAAATAAAATTCTTTAATAATTCACTTATTAAATTCAAGTACACAATTTTCTATTCTTTAAAAGTTAACTTATCACTTAAGATTTAACTACCATTTCAAAATATAAACTCAATTTTCCATTTTATTTTCTTAATTTAACTTTTATTTTAAAACCGAAGCTCAAATTTAAATATTTAAGTTATATTCAAATTACATTTTTAAACATTCATTTATTTAACCATTTTAATTCATAGAAAAATCAATAACACTTTATTAAGTCATCTTAAATTCAAATTTAAATCAAATTATCATATTTTAATTTGTTAACTTAAACTCCATTTTTAAATAAATTCCAAAATTTCAAAATTAACTTATATTTCAAATTTCAACTTAACCATTTATTTACTTCACTTATAAACTTTTAATAAAATCACTAACACTTTATAAAAATCATTTTTAAATTCAACTTAAATCAAAATATCATAATATTTACATTTTTAAAATACTTTAAAAATTCCAGAAAAATATATATAAAATAACCACGGGTCCGTATAATATTTTCTAACCTAGGTCAAGTGATACGGATAATATATCATTTCAATACGTAATTTACAAAGAAAAATTCAGGTTCTATCATTTCAAACCTGTAATTCCAAGTAAAATAAAATAAATAAAAATCGCTCAGGCCTATCATTTTAGCCCATAACGATTTTTCCTTATTCTAAAGTCCGTTCGGGTATGTATCATTTCAACCCATAGTGATTCTATTCTACAGGGAACTTGCAGTGTGATAAACGGAAATAAATAAACAGTATAGCAAAATATAGCAGTATCAGATGATATGACAGGTTTATAAACAGGGTTAACATCATATAATTCATATCGCAAGCAGGTATAACATGATATAATAATTCTACAGATTCACTTGTTATCAATTCACAGTTATATAAGTATAAATGTCATGAGTGAATACTCACCTTTTTACGCTGGAGATAGCAAATCAAACCACACTGAATAAATTCTAGAAAGCACGATATGGCACGACACAGCACGACTTTGATTCAAGCGGGAAGAGAGAGCCAAGATGATTATCTTGTAAACAACCAATAAAACAAACAATATACACATGAATATTCAACCCAAAACAATATAGAAACAAATTGAAAATAGGAAGCAACAAAGAGCAAAGTGACTTGACCTTGCCTTTACCATTCAAATTCTCGACTAAGGTGGAACATGTTCCCCGCCATGATGTGCTTTGGCTCGGGTTTTGGCATCATATAGCACAACTAGAAGGAGATGAAGATGGTAGAAGTTATAACATGAAGCATACAATTGATCAAGGCAAAAATTGGTGAAGTTTTGAACACAACAAGGCTTGGCTATGTCATTGCTTGGGCTCGGCCATGCTTGTCTAGGTCTGGTCAGGTGATGGATGGAGTGATGGTCAGAGGTGGCACGGTGGCGGCTATAGTGGTGGCCGAAGTGAATATGGAAGGGTAGGTGAAGCATGAGCTCGGCTAGGCAATGTTTGTGGAGTTTTGCATTGTTTTTGTGGTAATGGCTTCAATTGGATGGCACGGCCAGGCTTGATCAAAGGAGGAGAAGGAGATGCTGTAGATGGTGGTGGTGTGATCGGTGGTGATGGTGGAGGGCTAGGCCGAGCTATGCTTGAAGAAGAGGAAGGCAAAATATAATGAAAAAGAGGAGAAAAGGTGGAAAGAAAGCGATTAGAACTTACAATATTTTCAGAAAACAGAATTGCCGTGAGTTTTGAGGATGAGAAGAAGTTTTCACGTGAAAATGAAAATGAAAATGCAAGTCACGGCAATGCAAAAAGAAATGGACGGCTACAAGATAAAATGAAAAGGCAAAAGGAAATTGAAAAGGCAAGTACATGAAAAGTCACAAGGAAAATGAAAGGTTTTTGTCCTTTAGAATTTCTATTTCTTTTAATCAAAATAAACTAAATAAAATTCAGTAAATAAAAACAAAATGAAAACAAAATAAATTGGAAAAGAAAATAAATAAATAATTTAGAAAAAATAGAAAATAAATAAGAAAATAGTTATTAAATTGAAACTAGAATTTAAAACTTGTAAACAATATACAATTAACATTTGAAAATTTTAACTATACTTTTAAAATGTTTTAAAAATAAAATATTTGAAGAACATGTCATGTTACACAAATTAGAACATGATATGAAAAACAAAAATATTATTTATATAAATTAAAATAAACAATTTTGTTAAATAAAACAATTTACATACAATAATGTAAAATGCATAACTTTCACAATATTAATCAGATTTCAACGAAACGAAAAGCATTATACTTAAAATTTAATTTATTTTCATAATAAAAGATAAAATTAAAAATTCAAAATTTGAAATTTAAAAGTCAAAGTTTGAACATATTGACCAAAATCCACATTTTTGGAAAATATTCTATTTATTCATGTTTGGAATTATAATTCACATAAAAATCAAAATTTATATTTAAAATAACAAAATTTACTAATTTTAATAAATAAAACAAAGTTTTTAAATTAGGAAAATCAATTAAAATAAATAAAATATACAATTAAAATAATCATAAAATACAAGGTTGTTATAGTTTCATTAAATCAGCATGAATTGATAAGAAGCAGCAAATATACTCAATTGTATAAATTAAAAAGAAATAGTAAATTATATCAAACTTAATAATTGAAAATGAAATAGTAATAGATGTGTATCTATTAAATTAGAAAGAAATAATAAATGTCATCTAATGAAATTAATGAAATAAGAAGTAAACATATGTAAAAGTAAAATAATATTAATAATTGAACTTAAGAAGCGTAATAAGAGCTAAATTTATGTGGCCTCAAGTATACGTTATGACAGATGTGAATCATTAGATCTAGTCAATGATTTAGATTAACTATAAATGACATAGTCATTGGTAAGGGTTGAAATGCGAGGTCAGTAACGTTGCATAGCAGAAGTCTGCCCGTTGAATGGGGCTGCCAGCAGTTTTGTATACATTGTACTGATATGGGACTTTTTCGACTGTAGGACATATGTTATAGGTGAAGGGAATAAACCAAAATAGGGTTCGCCTCGATTTGAAGTATTAAAGGTCTAAGTAGGGTCTACTCAATCTTTATAGGGGTATACGTTAAGTAATCAAGTGGGCATTTCCTCGAATGCATTAGACAATCTAAATTAGATGGTAAGCATAGACTCGGTGCTATATCAGCAATGTTGATACCATATATGTGAGGAGTAGGGTTGTACACATAGGTCGAGGGTATCAACAATCCATGAGTGGTCATTAGGAAGACTCGGGTTACGCCTAGATGGACAATACCTCCTACGAAAGTAGGTCACGTAGGGACGTGCACCTTCTCAATATTGTTTATTAGTTTGTTTTTTGTTAAGGGGCAAGACTAGATAGCCATCAGTTGAAGTCTTTAAATAGAATATAATGGTCCATGTTAGTTCGAGGAGCGAAGTCCTTAATAGTCCAAGGAGCTGAGTCCATGATATTTCAAAGAGTGGAGTCCTTAATATGATGTAGTTATATAAGTCTTCGAGATGGATTAGAATACAACTAAATAGTTCTACTTCCATCATTAGCGCTAATGGGAAGATCCTCGGTACACGGGCAACTCAACCTAGATAATTGGTGGATACCTGGCGCGGTGTAGAGTTACGGATACTAACCGGAAATGTACATATTTTGGTCCATGTGTGGATAGTGGTACTTATACATATAGACACACACACACATATATACTTAAACATATGTAGTTATTGTATACCTCGAGTAGGTAGGGAATATCATATCTGTATATGTAGTTAAAACGATAAATTTTAAACATTAGACATAACCCGTAAAGAAAGACAATCAGCATAAACCAGTATTATGGGTAAAGTATGTAATTTACCGATCACTAGAACATTGTTCTAACCCCATTCTCATATCAACTCATATGATAGATTAAAGTGACAAGTATTGGTACAAGGTAAGAATAATGAAAGGATGGATTTCCTCATGCATGCTCAACACTAACAAGGGTATTAGACACCAGAAATATTATCCTTGATTGGTAATTGTATGTTTTGTTATATTTTACTATTTCGATGTGAGTTTACATTAATGGTACTCTGATATACTTTTGTTTATTTATAGGGTACCGATATTAATGATCCATACTATACTAGACTTGAATTTTTATTTAGCAAAAATTTGGACCCTTTAAGGTACGGCTACTACAATATAAATACTAAAAGACCTTTTCTATCCCTTTAAAAAAACATTGTAAAGCACAATTTGCAAATATTTGTAATTCATAAGCAAAATCAAGCATTTGCACTTTTATGGCTTTTGAAATGCCAATTGGAATATTGATTTTTCTAAAACAAGATTAATTAATGCCAATGCAATTCAATCTCAAAACAGTTACATCGACAATCAAATGACATAAAATTGTGCCCATGAAGGACAGAAGGTATAATTTTTCATCGTTATTATTAATAATATTAATAAGTTAAAAACATTAGTGCAAATATTTTGCAATTCGAATTAAAAATTGTAAATATTCACAATTGTTTGTATCTTTTTTTTGGCAAGGCCAGCCAGTTTTATAGTGGACCGTCCACTCTTTATTACGACCGTAATAAAAATTTGAAATACAGGAGTTAGGAAAAAGCACCTAAACTACTAAAGTTAAAAACAATTGTTTGTATCTTAGTTACAATTGAAAGCAGAAATTGAAATTATTTGGAATCCACCTATAAAAATTTATCGAGACAAATAACATATGAATCTAATTAAAATATCACAAATTTAATGATTAAGTGGTAAAAAAAATCATTTCGGCCTTTTCAATATAAGATAGTTAGGATTTTGTACGTCAAAAGTAATAATGATGTTTATAACATTGTATAATAAAAATAAAGAACTAATGTTTTACTTGGAGATATAAAGGAATATACTGATAATTACAATACTTCTAAGAACATATGATGAAAGATATTAATAATTTTAATATTTTGTAAGTTTTATTACAGAATAAGAATATCTTATAGCATAAGTATTGAAGTCACGTCTTACTCGAGGACATTCTTTTTCTTCATAATATACACACACTCTCATATATACATACATACATACATGTGTGTGTGTCTATGTGTGTAGGTCGATGTGTGTGTGATTCTCCTAGACTAAGTGGATTCTCAAGAAATTCACAAATTTACATTATTCCCAAGCGCCAACCTTTGAATCCGGTTACCTTCGCTTTGTCTAATATATTCTGAAATCACTTGGTTCCTTTATAATATTTTTTTATCATGTTCTTTCTTATTTATAAATTTCTATCAAAATCTAAACTTCGGTCCCAAGAACTTATACATTGTAGGTGTTTTATATAAGCAATGATGATGTTTGTTCTAGTTCTATTATTTGAAATATGAACTTTATAGATTAATAAAATATTTAGAAATGCTTATAATTATGGTACCAGGAATGAAAAAACTAATGATATATATGATAGAGTTAGGGGTATGCCTTAGAGTAAATTATGTAATTTGTTACATATATCTAACTCGTTGGACAATCTTGTTCGAAATAAAAGATATTTTGTGAAAGTAGTTACAAAGCGTTGTAACCATGAGTAATTTATCACAACAAAACAAATAAACCATTTAAAATGTTCCTAGTCGAGATGCATTGAGACTGGATATCGATGTATCTGTTGAGACTGGATATCGATGTATCTGTTGAGACTGGAGTACGTAACGCTCTTCAAATGTTGGGCAATGTATTACTCATGAATGCTGGAGGCACCTAGGGGTTACGTACTAATAGTTATTGGATAACTATGAAACAACTCACTCGATAGTTTTCTATTGGTTAATATAAATAAAGTCAAACATAAAAATATCGATGTGACTGATTTACACAGTTCTCTCGACTTGATAATACTATCGATCTTCAATACGAAAGTTCCGCTTTGATTATAACCAAATCATAGCATGGCGTCCATCGAGTGACTAATTGGGTCGAGTGGAAGTATTGGAAATGAAGCACTATTCAAGAAAGGATTCATCTCCTTAGTTATATGCAGTTAGTATCGCAGTCAACTAAAAGTCAAAGTCTCTGGCCAGAGCATTTCGGTTAATAATAATTGTTATTATTGAACCAAGGACTTTGTATTTGGACTAAAAAGTTAAATATGGATGAGGTTGGAATTTTGACTATTATAAATTCCATAAGTCCAAAGTGATATAGTTTTGAAGAAGAGAATTGGTGTAGACAAATGTCATAACCGGGTAATGCTTATTAAAATAAAACTGGATTTTACCGAAAACGAGTAAGCGATAAATTTGTTCATAATGTCACATCACCGGCCAAGTGACGTGTGAACGTTAACATTAGAATAGTTCGATGTTAATCGCTGACCAAATTTACACCCAAGAGTTACACGGCCAAAATAATGAATTCCCTTAAGACCAAACAATTTAATTAGTTTATAATTGTTATAAATTAATTAAATTAATAAATATTTATGAACTATTAATTATAAAATTTGAATATGATTTGAGAAATAAATAATGTTATATATATATTATAACAGTTATAAATATATCGATCGATATACAATATCGACTAGCGACTAAATTAGATTTAATTGCGTAGTATTTTAGTTTAGGCTTAGACGGGTTTATGGCCCATCATTAGGGTTGCAAAATTTTGGTTTTGGAAAGGTCTAGGGGTGGATAAAACATAGAGAGTTGGCTTGGAGATAATGGGTTGAGATAAAGTGAGAATGAGTAAAAAGATTTTCCTCATTTCTCTCTATACAACCATATATATATATATACACACACACAAATGTATGTATGTATGTATATGTATCTCTAAAAACAAAAAAAGAACCTTTTTGGCCGCCATTACCTTCTACATTGTTGATTAAAACTTAGCTCCCAATTCACTTCAAAATTCTCAAATATATCTCAAAGTAAAATAATACTATTCGATAGTTAGAGGTCAATGATTCCGGACTGGCAATCTGACGAATCAAGAATTAATAAAAGGAAGGAAAGTCATTGCTTCAACGTGGATTCAAAGGGATCATTAAATTGGTAATTTTAATTCATATTACAGTAATTAAATTATATTCTATGATCTTATAATGAGCAATTTCATATCTGTTTAAATATATTGCTACTATTTGTTTAGTTAGGTGAGGTTTTTGTAAGTAGATGTGGTTGTCACAAATCGGTTTGGTTATGTGTATAATTTATATATTATACTATTTGATTTATGTATAGACAAATGTTGTTTACTGTACAAAATCAATTTTTGTCATTAATAATTATTATATATATATATATATATTAATAAATTCATACATACATACATATATATATATATATATATATATTAGTGTATATTTCTCTCTCATAATAGCGTATATGCATTTATAAGATATACATATATATATATGATTTAAAATCTTAGTATACTTATTTATATATAATATGAATTTACTAATTCGAAAATTAATTATCACGCATATATTCATACTTTTATTCATATTTATTGAATTTTTGAATTGTCTATTATATATAAGATGATTATTACATTAAAAATTCAATTTTATATTAAAAAAATATTATATCATTTCAAAAACAAATAGAAAAAGTTTATGATTTTTTAAATAAATTTTATTATTTTTGTTAATTAATATTATTTCGAAAAAACTACTTATGATTTATTAAAGTAATAATTTAATTGAAAAATTCTTTAAAAAAATTTTGTAACCTTTCATTCATGATCTTAGAAATTTTGAAATTTTAAATTTTGAGTTTTTAATAATATATTATTTTATATTAAATAATTATTTTTGAAATCAATGTGCTTGTTTTTAAAATAATATTTCAACTTTGAAAAACCTCCAAATTTTTTCTAAGCTCTATTTTATGATGCTAGATTTTCGAAAATTGTAAAACTTGAATTTTCATCAATAGATTATTTTTTGTTAATTATTTATGGATGAAAACATTATTTTATTTGTAATACATACAAAGTAAAATACTAAAATTATTATGTTTGCAAAACTAAGTTTATTTTGAATTATAAATAATTGTTAACAACTGTTCTGTCTCTTTCTATATATATATTTATCTATATATAAATGTTTTATGTTCATATATTATATATAATATATTTATACATACATATATGTGTGTGTATAGTTCAATTTTCCAACCATGGTGAACAGCGACAATAAGAAGGGAACAGCTATAGAACTGTCTCCTTCCCCAAAACCTCCCGATCCTCCTTCCATAACCTCAGGCTTGGTGCGCCCTATAGACAACATGGTCTTAGATGATAGCAGATCAACTTTCTCCAACCCAAACGTTTTGTAGACTGCCACAGTTGCAGACCAACCAACTTGGCAAAGATCTTGGGCCGAGACTGTTAAGGATTTCGCGGCTACTAAAGAGATGGAAGTCACGGATCTTACGTTCTTCCCTACTTCCAAGAATGGTTTTACGGTTCCGCGAATCATGCCAGAATCGGTTCTCGCCTTCGCAATAGACAAGTGGAAGAATATTTTAGTCGTGTATATTTGGGACGAAGGCCTCTGCATGCAAATTTTAAGACATTTATTGACAAAACTTGAAAGCCTACCGGTATGTTCACTCTATATTATAGGCAAAATGGTTTTGTAGTCATCAAATTTTATAACCCCGAAGATTAACCAGATCGGGCCCTTACATTATTGGGTCCAGAATCTTGATTATTAAGAAATGAAAACCCGATATTGAAATTAATAGAGATTCTTTCTGCACAATTTCAATCTGGGTACGGTTTACTGATTTGAAGCTAGAATATTAGAGTAACGAGGGAATTAGCCGAATTGCTAGTGTTCTTGGACGACCTATACGTATGGGCACTACTACGGCAACGGAGAATAGCCTTAACTAAGCTCATGTACTGATTGAAGTTGACATTCAATTTTCATTTCCTTGAACGATTAAGACACAATTATATATATAATGGTATAACTGATTGTGTGCAGGTTGATTATGAACATAAACTTATTCCCTGCTCAGTGTGCAAAGCGTTTGGGCATCCAAAAAATAGTTGCAATAAGTCAAGGAGAGAGTGGAAACCAAACAAAGTACAACAGTCTTAGCTCATCACGACCGATTGATTACAATATTACAGATGCTAATATTTCTACTACTTAATTACAGATCCTACAATTATTATACAAGTTGAACGGAGTACAAATGCAGCAGTCAATGCTGCATTACAGAACCAGTTCTCGGTGTTAGCTGAAACTTCCAATGACCACATAGTCTTGACTCAATTACCATGCCCGCATCTCCCTGCAATCCTTTACCAACACCTACTAACCCACCTGCAAAAGAGACAGAACCAACCACAGTGATTACCACAGCAACTACAAATGTATTTACCGACACCATGAGAATGCAGAGGATTTAATCCATGATGTGGCTTCACAAATTCAAGAGATTGGTAACAAGGATAATGTAGAATCAAATGTCTCCCCCATGGTGTTCAAGAACCCAATGTACATGAAGAAGCGTGAAACGTCCGCAAATCCCAAAAATCCAAAAACTGATCCGCCTAAAAGATCAACACGAAACTCCTTGACGATTAAATGAATTCTATGACTTGGAATATTAGAGGCATGAATACTGACGACAAATTCGGTCAAACATTCATGCTTCTAAAGGCTCACAAGCTTAGTCTTCTAAGCTTAGTTAAGACTAAATTGTCTACAACTGTTATAGACATTTTTCAAATGAAGTTGCATACATGGACTATCATTCACAACAATGATACTGGTATTGAAGGTTGGATATTAATTTTGCTCGATAAATCAGTTTGGGAATATGTTGCTGTGAGCTCATCACAACAACACATTACCTTACTGCTTAATAACAAAGGAGGCTTTCAATTTTATTGCACATGTGTTTATGCGAGCAATTCTTTTTTGGAGCGACAAAAACTATGGGATTTTCTTCGTCTCGACGCTTTAACTATAAGGTCTCCATGGCTATCTATGGGGGATTTTAATAATGCTCTCAACATAAAGGATAGGAAACGCAGTTTTCCAATCCCCTTCTCCTATATGAATTCTTTTAAAAACTGTTTATTTACATGTGGTTTCGATGAATCCTATTTACAGGGTTGTAAATATACATGGCAACATAGGGGAATTGCGACGAACATAGATAAATTTTTAGTAAACTACGAATTTTTTTCTATTTTCCCACAATTGACTACTATCGCACCGCCTTCGTCTATTAGTGATCACACTCCTATCTTGATTTGTTTCTATCCACAACATCAACGTCGTAAACGTGCTCCCTTCCGATATGTCAACAGTTGGTGTTACGTACAGGTTTACAGTCACTGTTTTGATGCAGGCATGGCTGCATATGCTTTGGGATCCAGTTTTGAAAAAATTATTTACAAATTAGAGGCAGTTAAGGATGAGCTCAAAAAATGGAATAGGTTGAGAGCTGCAGACAAACCCATTATTCAACCACAGCCAGAGTTTGAAACTACATTTTATCAAATTGATCAAGATCCTGAGAATAATACATTATATGACATCAAGTATCAATTAGGACAGAGGTTAAATGTGCAGACTCAACAACATCAAGAATTTTTGCGACAACAATGTAAAGTGTTATGGCTCCAACAAGGGGACAGAAATTCCAAATATTTTTATGCCAAAATGTCCATGCGCAGACATAGAAATAAAATACAATATTTGCTTGACTCTCAAGGGTAATATATCTATGACTCCACCTGTATTAAAAATGCAGCCGTAGACTATTATCAGAATCTATTTAATGGAGAAACAGTTACAAATTTTCCTCATATAGATGCTAGAGTGACCATTAATTCAGAGGGACAAAATTACTTATCTGCACCAGTGACTCTGAAAGAAGTTAAAGAGGCTTTATTCTCCATTAACGATTCTAAGAGCCCAGGGCCAAATGGCTTTTCAGCCAAAATTTTCAAGCTCCATTGGGATAACCTGCAAACAGATATGTACGGAGCTGTCGCAGAGGTGTTCCATTCCAAAAAACTGCCTAAGGGGATTAATCACAATTTCATTACTTTAGTTCCAAAAAAAGATAAGCCACAAATTATATCTGATTACAGGCCTATTGCATGTGCTAATGTTTTGTATAAAGTTATATCAAAAATTATATGCAATAGAATTAAATGGTTTCTTCCTTTGTTAATTGCAGATAATCGGTCTTCTTTTATACCAAGTAGAAGCATAGGAGAGAATGTTCTACTGGCTTGTGAACAAGTTCGCGATTTTGGAAAACGGGGTAAATCAAGAATATGCATTAAAATTGACTTACAAAAGGCGTATGATATGGTTAACCGTGAATTTGTATGTCATATGCTCCACTTTTTTGGGTTTCCTCTTTCCATTATTCATTTAATATACAAATGTATTTCGACTCCTACTTTTTCTACCATGGTGGATGGCAGACCTGAAGGATTTATTACATCTAACAAGGGGTTAAGGCAAGGAAATCCGTTATCACCCTATTTATTGTATCTTTCCACGGATTTTTTTTCACTACTTATGGAGGAAGGGGTGGTAGATAAGAAGTTGGAGCCATTAAACAAGTTATAGCCTAATATATCTCTTTTATTATCTGTTGATGATGTTATGATTTTTCTAGCAGTTACTACACAAAACGCTACTTACATGAATCATATTTTCACTAGATTGGAGGAAACTATCGGCTTAAGGATTAGCCAAACTAAATCACGGATTTTCTTCAGTAAAGAAGCTATGTGGAAAGCAGAAATTGTTAACATTTTAAATATAGAGGAGAAGGAATTACCTTTTTAATATCTCCGGGTACCTCTGTCAAGTGATTATATCCATGTTGGTTATTACGCTCCCCTATTACACAAGATTAGTTCTAGATTAGAAGGATGGCATAGTAGTTTACTAAAAATTGCAGGCCATGCAGAGTTGATACAAAGCACAATAACACACATTGTTCTGTACTGGTTACTCATATACCATCTACCATCTTCATGTTAAAAAGAATTGATCATCTTTGTGTAGACTTTTTTTAGAAGGGCAAACTGCATAAAATATCTTGGGATATATTATGCAGGCCGAAATTGGAAGGTAGAATAGGACTTTGCAAGTTTCCAGACCTCAACATTACTGCCAGAATCAAATTGCTCTAGAAATTATTGATATCAAATGGTTTATGGACTAGGTGGATGAGTTTCAAATATTTAACAAAATTTAATTTCTGGGTACTCCCCATTAACAATACTTTCTCGGGTTGTAGAGTAGTAAATATATACAGTTTATATAATTGTTTCCTTTGCCACGTGTAACTCTCTGATTAGCTTTTTATGTAACAGAAGTTTGTTAGCTGAGTTTTTTTTGTATAAATATATGTAACAGTATTTGTGAAAGATAGATCGAAATAATATATTGTTTGCTATTTTCTCTTCTCTTCTTTAAACTTGTTCATGGTATCAGAGCCAGATTAGCTCAGATCTAGGGTTTCGCATACTGTGAAATCATTTGTTTTTTTATTATAGCTAAAATGCCTGAAATTCATGAGTCTTCATCTTTTCAATCAGGAAATTCTGTTTTGAATATTAATTCAGCTATTAATTACAATGATCCGTATTTCCTCTCTCACGGTGATAACTCCAATTCTCAACTTGATCAGATCATCTTCAATGGAGATAATTATCTTAATTGGAGTCGTAGTGTCATACTTGCACTTGAAGTGAAGAACAAAATCGGATTTGTTGACGGAACATTGAACAAACCTGCTGATGATTCTTCATATCTCCAGAAGTGGATTCGCAATGACTATATGGTCACTGGATGGATCATATATTCAATGGAGAAGAAGATTTCTGAAAGCTTCATCTTCAATCCTTCTGCTAGGCATCTCTGGTTGAAAATTCAAGAAAGGTATGGTCATTCAAATGCTCCGCAAATTTATGAGATTCATAAGGATTTGATGTCTGTTAAACAGAATGATGATAGCATTGCTGTTTACTATTGTAATATCAAGCAAATTTGGGATAAATTGAAAATAATAGAGCCTTATCCTGATTGTACTTATGGAGCATTGACTAAATGTAGTTGTGGCTTGCTTAAAAAAATTCTTGAAGCCGAT
Source organism: Allium cepa (assembly GCA_030765085.1). Lineage (NCBI taxonomy): Eukaryota > Viridiplantae > Streptophyta > Magnoliopsida > Asparagales > Amaryllidaceae > Allium > Allium cepa. The sequence goes on from CM060929.1 coordinate 507,261,777, forward strand.
CAATTAAGAAAACTCATTCAATTTATTTCTGGATTGAACTTATCATATGATCAAGCAAAGATCAATCTTCTTAGGATGGATCCCTTGCCTACTGTGAATAGAGCATATCATCTTCTTCAACAGATTGAAAGGCAAAATTCTCTTAATATCACTGCGCATATTGAGTTAAGTGCTTTGTATTCATCCAAGAATACTCATAATTCTCAGAATTCACAAATTTCTCACAACTTTAGACAATTTTTTCACAAGAAAGATTTCAAGAAACCTAAGCTTGAGAGGTTCTCTGATTATTGTAAGTCTGAAGGTCATGCTAAGGATCAGTGGTTTAAGTTGATAGGATATCCTGAACGGTGGAAGGGCAAGGTTCCAAATGATTCTCAGAAATTTGCTGGAAATGTACACGAGACTGAAGGTGCAATAGATAATTCTCCTTTTGCTGATCTTAGTGCAAGCACTTCTACTGCATCACCAAATATTGATCCTCAAGTGTTCAATGCTCTTTACAAAGAATTTGTGAAGATGATACAATCAGGTCAAGGAATTTCCCCCGATTCAAATTACAATGCTGCCATAAATTTTGCAGGTATTGTTTCTGATTCTAATGTGAAATCTTCAATTCAGCATGATAATGCAAATATGTGGATTCTTGATACATGAGCTAGTGATCATATGGCATTTAATATTAACATGTTTGCTAACGCACGAATGATTAAACATCCTATTAAAATTGCCTTGCCTGATGGTTCTCTTAAGCATGTTAATATTATTGGAACTGTCATTCTAAATTCTCATATCACTCTTCAGAATGTATTTTTTTTTCCTGATTTCAAACATAACCTTTTATCCGTTGGTCGATTACTTGATCATAATAAATTAGTTGCAAATTTTGAGCAAAATTCTTGCTCTTTTTAGGACCTAGCAACTAATGAGATCAAGGCTGTTGGAATAAGACATGAAGGTCTATATAAATTTCTGAAAGAGGTTCCTTCTTCTGTTTTTGTTGTTCAAAATAAAACTGCTCTTGTTCACCCTCTTGCTTTATCTTCCTCTACAAAAACATCAGTTGATATTTTGCATGCTAGACTAGGGCATGCTTCATTAGGAAAGCTTAAACACATTCCTTCTTTGTCATTTTTATGCAATAATAATATGGATGTTTTTCATTGTGAAGCATGTGTGTTTGCAAAACATCATAAATTGCCATTTCTTGTATCACATTCACTTGCAAATGCTTGTTTTGATTTAATTCACATTGATCTTTGGGGTCCTTATGCTACTCCATCTATATCTGGTGCTAGATATTTCATAACCATTGTTGATGATCACTCTAGAACAACTTGGACTTATTTATACATAATAAAACTCAAGTTCCACAAATTATTTCTTCTTTTTTGGCCTATGTTCGAACACAATTTAACAAGGCTATAAAAGTGGTTAGAAGTGACAATGGGACTGAGATAGTTAAGGAATCTTGTTCTATTTTATTTTCTTCAAAAGGCATAGTTCATCAAAGGAGTATGGTGGGTGTTCCTCAACAAAATGGAAGAGTTGAAAGAAAACATAAGCATTTGGGGGAGACAGCTAGGGCAATCAGACTTCATGCAAACTTACCTATTAAATTTTGGGGGGACTGTTTCTTAGCAGCAACATATTTGATCAATCTAATGCCTAGCTCTGTGCTTTCCTGGAAAACACCTTATGAAATCTTAATGCAAAAAAAAACCTGATTACAGCAATCTAAGAGTTATTGGTTTTCTTTGCTACCCTCTTATTAAAACATCAGATAAGATGGCTGCAAGATCTACCAAATGTATTCTTTTAGGTTACCCTTATGCACAAAAAGGTTACAAGTTATATGATATTGAATCTCATAAAATAATTCTCAGCAGAGATGTTGACTTCAAAGAGAATATATTTCCTTTCAAATTTCCACCTTCAAATATTCCAGATCATATTCCTTTCACTTTAGTGAATCCTGCATTTTACAATGATTCAATTCCTATTTTTGATTCTTCCCTTTCTAGTCCCTCTTCTCCTACTACCATAAACACATCATCTTCTCCTTCTCATGATCAATCTATAATTAACACTTCTCTTGACTCTGAAAATGATATTTGTAGGATCTAGATTAACCCTAGAGGGGGGGGGTGAATAGGGTTATAGCAAATTTTCTCGATTTAAACACAGAAATAAACTGCAGAAATAAATATGCTGAAAAGTAAATCACACACAAAATTTACCCAGCTTCGGCAACCCCTGCCTACTGCTGCATTCCCAGATTTCTATTAGAATTAAACAGTATCACGCTTACAAACACTCTACTAGACTCGCAGACCCTTTTGCTCCCGCTCACAAATACTCTACTAGACTCGCACACCCTGCTCCCGCCTACAGAGTTTCGCTCACTCGCAAACACTACTCCCGCATATAGAGCTTTGCAAACTCGCACACCCTGCTCACTGAACTAATTCTAAATAGACAATCTGACACTACCTAATCCCTAGGTGGTGATTTACAAATTCTTCGACTCGAAAAGAAAAACAAACTTCAAAATTAAAACCGGAGCAAAAATTAAACTACAACTTGAATGCGTAATTTTTGCTCAAAATAAAATAACTAAAAAACCCCTTTATAATTTGAACCCAAAAAAAAACTTAAGCGCTTTTATAATTAACAAGGCCGGCCCCTTGTTCTTCATTAACCCGATCCACTGTTGTTTTGACCTGTTCCTTCTTTTCTTCTTTCTACTGAAAACACTGATGGCCGATTTCTTTGTTGAATTAGGGCTTCGGCTTCTTTCGAATTAGGGCTTCGGCTTCTTTCGAATTAGGGCTTCGGCTCTGGATAATTGATACTCTTTGCTCGTGCTCGTTCTTTGATGATTTGGTTGACTTTGAGATTGCGTTGCTCGGCTTGCTCGTTCTCTGACGATTGATTTGCGTCGACTTCGAGGTTGCAAATTGTTCGCAGCTGCTTCTTATGATTGATTTTACTGCTGTGGTATGTAAATTCTTTGCTTGTTTGTGCTTTTGTGATTTTAGAACTCAAACTCGATTGCCGATGATGAACTTGGGTTTGTGTTTGGATTTGATTCGATTTTCTCCACAGCCGATGATGATTTTGGGATTGTATTTATATGAATTCTGGACACTTGATTTTGCTTGTATCGATTCGATACTTTCCTAAATTATGCTTTCCTGATTTTAATTACACCTTGATACGCACGGCTTTGATTGTGTTGCGTTCGATTTTCTTGATTCACACGGCTTTAACTTTTACACGTTCGATTCTTCTTGTATAAAAAAGCAGAAACTTTCCCTTTTTAATTTTGCTGACTATTTCAAAGAATACAAATTTGATACTGTCATGAATTCGAATTCTCTATACTGTTGAACTTTAGCGTCCTATTTTGAAAATTCTGACTTGACACTGCTTCGACCATCTTGTGTTTGTCCCTGTCTTCATCTCTGGCCATCTTCACTAGTCTCCTTTTGAACATTGCACCGTTGTTCACTGTTTTCATCACTGGACTTGATATCATTGATCTGCATTTCTTTATTTCTTATGGCTCCACTGTTGCACTCGAGTGGTTTCAAACATGTGAGTTGTTTGCTTTTGATGTAGCTGTTAGTCTGCATTTTTTCGATTCCCTGTGTCACTTGATCTATCACACTGTTGCATACATTTGCATTGTATATATATTCCCTGGATTTGGATTTGAACTGCTTCATGTACTTGATATTGTGGCAAGTAGTCTTTGCTGTTATGTTGATGCATTGTGCCTTTGTGGTTGTAACTGGACAGTTCATATTACTTTGCTTCATCGTTTGTGTCCACTGCATTCTATTTCACTTTGGTTTTGGAGTTGCTGCTATATTGGTTTAAGTTGCACTGTACTTTGTGCTACTTCACCATGTCACTTGAGGTCTTGCAGTTTGGTTTATTGATGCATTCATGTTCATGCAGTCTTGTCTTGGTTGAGTTTGTTGTTACAGTATTCATTGAGCTGAATATCATGGTGTTCTGTTCACCCATTACTCCACTTGCATTGCATTTGTGATTGATGCAGTTTTGACATTTGGTCATGTTGCAGTATTCATTGTCGTTCCCACTGTGTTGCATTTGTATCACTGGTATATGAACTAAACTTGTGTATCTTGTAGCTTTCATCACTGGTCCATGTACATTGCTTCATGTTGCCTTCAGTAGCTTCACTGTTGCATTTGTATCACTGGTTCATTGCACTGTTTCATGCATGCTCGACATTGTGACTTGAGCTTTGTATTTGAACTGTGTTGTCTTTGACCTTTGGTGGCTCTGGCTTGTTTATCTGAACTTGTTGCATATATCACTGAGTTCTCATTTCATATGCTTGCACTACTTCTCTTTGGTCATGTCTGATGGCATTTCTTTTGTGGTCTTTGTTGTTGGCATTGTCTTCTGTCCACACTTGCCCAGTAATCTTGAGTTGCAGTGAGCTCGACATTGTTGTTTACTTTACCACTGACTTGATGCTGCATACATGTTTGTTGCAGTCCCTTTTTGCTGTTGCTATCCACATTGAACTGCCTTTGATGCACTTTTGAACTTTGTTGCATTCATGTCTTCGACTGTTTGGTCTTGACGTTGCAGTTTGTAGCTGTTGATTGCATCACCATATATTAATTGCTCGGCCTTTGGTTTCATGTGCATTGAGTTTTGACCCTTTGTTGTTCATTTTGGGCTGTTGGACTTGTTGTACATTGCATAGTGCATTCCTTGTTTGTTGTGATTGTGCTTGCACACTTGCTATTTTTGGCTGCGCACACGAGTTGGCGAGGCAGTGCACACGTGTATGAATGTACACGTGTGTATTGCAGCCACTTATGGTTACATGTCCCTGTAATATCTATATGCATGATGAAATCAAGTGTGAATGATGACGAACAACCCAAATAACTGAGGCAAATCATATTTTCAAAAATCGTATTTTATTTTTTTATTGCAAAAATATTTCTTTTTCAATTTTACTGCGTTAGTGAATATTTTTGCAGATTTCTCAGATGCTGGATTTAAACTGGAATGCAGTTGAAGACAAAATACGAGTGTGAGTGATATGTAGTGAGGTTATCAATGTAAAAATATTTGTGATGTAATCGTGATGTAATCAAAAATGTATATGTATAGTGAGAGCATGAATTTGTACTATTCAAGATTGTAATAAATATTTGTTTGAATAAAATTTCTGTTTGAATTCAAAATCTGTGTAACTTATTCTGTTTGAATTCAAATTCAAATTCTGTGTAATTTATTTTATTCAACAAATATTTATTTAATCTATGAAAAACAAAATAGTACATTACCAAATACATTTAAATGAATATATATGTTTATTATCATCAAACAAAAAAATATAAGCGCATATTCAACAATCTCCCCCTTTTGATGATAACAAACATATATTTAAGATTTTGACCGTGTTAAATGTATTTGACCAATTATATACTCTAATTGCTCCCCCTATTTAAATGCTTCCTCTCTACATGATGCTCCCCCTATATATATGCATACAAATAGAAATATATTCAAATGAGCCTAGATGCATATGGGAAAATTATTTGACCTTTGCTTGATTCTATTTGGCAAAATCTTAACTTTTCTCTCCCCCTTTTGTTATCAGCAAAAGAATAATAGTGTGAGAGAAAGATAGAGATAAAGTGATCGATATTAATCCAACATTAATCTCAAATTGAATATAAATATTAAACTTCAATAAGAATCAAACAAAAAACATAACTACCCTTGTTAGGCGCATATTCCACTTTTAGAAATGATGGATATGATGTTCATATAAAATCATACAGTTGAATCTTCTTGTGGTACATTTCTATCAGGAATTTGAATATCTACTAATCATGCATAACCGTTAGGACTTTTAAATGAGATTAGTAGTATTCGAATTTAATTTTAAAAAATAAAATCAAGTATCTTCTAACCACGCATGACCGTGAGGACTTTTAAATGGGATTAGAATTAACTTGTCTATTTAAGCAATTTAATTTTGATATGCGTTCCATACATGCATAACCGTAAGGACTTTTAAATGAGCATGGAAGCACATAATAAAAAAAATCCAAGTAATTCACCCATGCATAACCGTGAGGACTTTTAAATGAGAGTGAATACTTTGGATATTTATTTATTTATTTAAAAAATATGACATGAAAAACAAATGATTCCTGATTATAGTACCACATATCGACAAACTATATTGAATATTTGATAAACCATGGTCGATAGAAATAATGATAGATATAGAAATGGTCATGGAATCTTTACCCAACAAAAAGTTTTATAATTCTTGTTTTAAATTCCTAAAGAAATTTTCCAAATATACTCTCTTGAGTAATGTATGTTAAATATCAACACTCATCACCTTTTCAATCACTATTTATCTTTTTGATAATTAGCAGGGAGTCAGATTAGTCAAAATTTGTCATTTAAAATCAAATGACTAATCTGAAAATATGGTCAAACAATTGTTTTCTCGACGGGGGTATATGAAAAAAAATTCTGCTAAATGAAAAAATTATTTCAAGTGAAAAATATGCAGATATTTTCTTTGGAAAACGATGCAGCAAATGAATGTTTCAAAAATTAATCACGTTACACTAGTAATTTCTCTATCAACTATATTACCATTGTAATCTGCTTCTGAATTCAAATTTCACTCAATATTCACTCGTTGGATGTCAAAGACCAGATTGTGAAATTTCAACAAACTATTTCAGAATGAGATTTGAAATGAAGCCATGTTCACACTCAAACAAATATCATGGTGTTAATTTCAGAAACCATAGGATAAACAATTATATTCATGAGTAATCAACAGTCAATCAACATCATAATTATTTCAAAAACAATTTCTTGAAGTTTCAACAATTTCTTAAAATCCTTGTTAACACCTTTCACATGAAATTTGAAATCGTGCAAATTTACAAACAGTGACCAAAATGTCAAAACCAATATATCTACGTGTAGCATGAGCAATCAAGGATCAATAAAATACCATCATTTGACCAAACATATTAAGTTCAATGATGAAAGGATGGTTGGTCTACTTTTAAGCACAAATCAAAGTAAGAACAAGTCAAAGGAAAAATCATATCAATAAGTCAGAATTAAAGACATCACATCATTATCACAATTTTGGCTGATTTAATTCAGAATATGGTGCAGATTATCTTTAATATACCTTCACCTGTTTTACCTTTACGATAATTTCTCGTGATTGCCCATTGTGATTCTGTCACCTTTATATTAGGCTAAGGAACTTTGCTATGTTGCTTGTTGTGTTTCTGGAACAGCCAAAATCCAGAGAACACCATTGTTGTTCCTTAGCCTGCCACCACACCTACACGATGAAGGATTTTTGTGACCTATTTCTAGGTCCATGATTGTTAGTGGCAGAAACATTATGAATAAACAAACCCTTTGGAGCCCAAACTTGTTTAGTCCTTTTATTCTTGTTCCAATAGACATGAAATTTGTTTGTAGAATTCTTAGGAACCCAAACTTGTATAAATTTTGTGTTCTTGTTCCTATGACTACAATTTTCAGAATGATGTCCAATTATTTCACATATATCAAAGACACTTTTCCCTTTTGCATTATCCTCAGCTTGTGTTTTCCCAAAACCAAGTCCTTTTCTGTTGTTAGCAAAAATTTGATTTCCCAATAGCATGTTGAAAGATTTTTCGCCTCTTGAAAAGTTATTCAAAGATTTCTCAAGATTTTGGACTTTGGTTTTTAGTGTTGTTTTTTCAGTGACAAGTGAGGTGCATCGATTTATAAAATCCTTTTTCCTAGTGTCGATGGTTTCCTTAAGATCCAAGTTTTCGTTTTCAAGATTCTCAGAGTTATTCTTAAGTCTTGTCAATTCTGAATCTAAAACTTTACATCTTTTACATTCTAGGTTTTGAATATTTTCAAGTTCAGTTTCTAACCTAAAATTTTTACGAGCAAGTTCTCTCCTATCAGTTTTCTGTTTTTCAATTTTAGATTCAAGAGCATCAACTACTTTAGTAAGATCAGAACACATAAAAACAAGATCTCTATAGGAATACTCACCTTCCTCACTAGATTCTTCTGAGCTTGAATCTGAATTTGATTTCGCCATAAGACACAAGTTAGCCTCCTCTGAGCTGCTATCCGAAGCTTCTTCTCCTTCTTCATCATCCCAAGTTGCTGCAAATACCTTCTTCGCCTTTTTCTTTCCTTTGTTGTTTTTGAGAAGTGGGCATTTTTGTATGAAGTGTCCGGGCTTCTTGCAGTTAAAGCACGTCGGTTCATTATCGGAATTGTCAGAATCTTTTGGCCTATTACGATTTGTTTTCTTCTTGCATGGCTTGAATCTCGACCATTTTCTAAGATTATTGACAGCCATTGCAAGCTCTTCAATTGGATCTTCTCCTTCTTCATCGCTTTCTTCTTTGCTCTTTAAGGCAATCGTCTTTTTCTTTGGTTCGGAGTTGTTGCGCTCTTCCTTTGCTTTTAGCTCAAGCTCGTATGTCATCAAGTTACCAATCAACTCCTCCATGCTTAGTTTGCTCAGATCTTTTGATTCTTGGATTGCTGTGACTTTTGCCTCAAAGTTCATTGGTAAAACTCGTAGTATCTTCCGCACAAGCTCTACCTCAGTGAATACCTTCCCAAGTGCTCTAGCGTTGTACACCAAAGTTGAAAAGCGTCCAAACATGTCCTTTATGCTCTCGCCTTTGTCCATCACAAAGTTCTCGTATTCATTGCTGAATAGGGCTAGACGAGACTCCTTGACTTGAGAAGTTCCTTCGTGTGTCACCTCCAAAGTGTGCCAAATTTCCTGTGCTGTTGTACAATAAGAAATTCTATTAAATTCATTTTTATCAAGAGCACATATCAAAGCATTCATGGCTTTAGCATTTGTCGTTTTCAATCTCTTATCGTTAGCATCCCACCTATCCTTAGGTTTAGGAATCTCAGTACCACCAACGATTATAGTGGGAGGTTTATAGCCAGTTTCAATAATATCCCAAACATCATAATCAACGGAACTAAGATAAATACTCATCCTAACTTTCCAATAAGCATAATCGTTCCCGTTAAACATGGGTGGCCTAGCAATAGATTGCCCCTCAGAAAAAGCATTATTTTGTAGACTCATGACTCTAGAGTTAAATAAAAATATACCGGGCTCTGATACCACTTGTAGGATCTAGATTAACCCTAGAGGGGGGTGAATAGGGTTATAGCAAATTTTCTCGATTTAAACACAGAAATAAACTACAGAAATAAATATGCTGAAAAGTAAATCACACACAAAATTTACCCAGCTTCGGCAACCCCTGCCTACTGCTGCATTCCCAGATTTCTATTAGAATTAAACAGTATCACGCTTACAAACACTCTACTAGACTCGCAGACCCTTTTGCTCCCGCTCACAAACACTCTACTAGACTCGCACACCCTGCTCCCGCCTATAGAGTTTCGCTCACTCGCAAACACTACTCCCGCCTATAGAGCTTTGCAAACTCGCACACCTTGCTCACTGAACTAATTCTAAATAGACAATCTGACACTACCTAATCCCTACGTGGTGATTTACAAATTCTTCGACTCGAAAAGAAAAACAAACTTCAAAATTAAAACCGGAGCATAAATTAAACTACAACTTGAATGCATAATTTTTGCTCAAAATAAAATAACTAAAAAACCCCTTTATAATTTGAACCCAAAAAAAAACTTAAGCGCTTTTATAATTAACAAGGCCGGCCCCTTGTTCTTCATTAACCCGATCCACTGTTGTTTTGACCCGTTCCTTCTTTTCTTCTTTCTACTGAAAACACTGATGGCCGATTTCTTTGTTGAATTAGGGCTTCGGCTTCTTTCGAATTAGGGCTTCGGCTTCTTTCGAATTAGGGCTTCGGCTCTGGATAATTGATACTCTTTGCTCGTGCTCGTTCTCTGATGATTTGGTTGACTTTGAGATTGCGTTGCTCGGCTTGCTCGTTCTCTGACGATTGATTTGCGTCGACTTCGAGGTTGCAAATTGTTCGCAGCTGCTTCTTATGATTGATTTTACTGCTGTGGTATGTAAATTCTTTGCTTGTTTGTGCTTTTGTGATTTTAGAACTCAAACTCGATTGCCGATGATGAACTTGGGTTTGTGTTTGGATTTGATTCGATTTTCTCCACAGCCGATGATGATTTTGGGATTGTATTTATATGAATTCGGGACACTTGATTTTGCTTGTATCGATTCGATACTTTCCTAAATTATGCTTTCCTGATTTTAATTATACCTTAATACGCACGGCTTTGATTGTGTTGCGTTCAATTTTCTTGATTCACACGGCTTTAACTTTTATACGTTCGATTCTTCTTGTATAAAAAAGCAGAAACTTTCCCTTTTTAATTTTGCTGACTATTTCAAAGAATACAAATTTGATACTGTCATGAATTCGAATTCTCTGTACTGTTGAACTTTAGCGTCCTATTTTGAAAATTCTGACTTGACACTGCTTCGACCATCTTGTGTTTGTCCCTGTCTTCATCTCTGGCCATCTTCACTAGTCTCCTTTTGAACATTGCACCGGTGTTCACTGTTTACATCACTGGACTTGATATCATTGATCTGCATTTCTTTATTTCTTATGGCTCCACTGTTGCACTCGAGTGGTTTCAAACATGTGAGTTGTTGTTTGCTTTTGATGTAGCTGTTAGTCTGCATTTTTTCGATTCCCTGTGTCACTTGATCTATCACACTGTTGCATACATTTGCATTGTATATATATTCCCTGGATTTGGATTTGAACTGCTTCATGTACTTGATATTGTGGCAAGTAGTCTTTGCTGTTATGTTGATGCATTGTGCCTTTGTGGTTGTACCTGGACAGTTCATATTGCTTTGCTTCATCGTTTGTGTCCACTGCATTCTATTTCACTTTGGTTTTGGAGTTGCTGCTATATTGGTTTAAGTTGCACTGTACTTTGTGCTACTTCACCATGTCACTTGAGGTCTTGCAGTTTGGTTTATTGATGCATTCATGTTCATGCAGTCTTGTCTTGGTTGAGTTTGTTGTTACAGTATTCATTGAGCTGAATATCATGGTGTTCTGTTCACCCATTACTCCACTTGCATTGCATTTGTGATTGATGCAGTTTTGACATTTGGTCATGTTGCAGTATTCATTGTCGTTCTCACTGTGTTGCATTTGTATCACTGGTATATGAACTAAACTTGTGTATCTTGTAGCTTTCATCACTGGTCCATGTACATTGCTTCATGTTGCCTTCAGTAGCTTCACTGTTGCATTTGTATCACCAGTTCATTGCACTGTTTCATGCATGCTCGACATTGTGACTTGAGCTTTGTATTTGAACTGTGTTGTCTTTGACCTTTGGTGGCTCTGGCTTGTTTATCTGAACTTGTTGCATATATCACTGAGTTCTCATTTCATATGCTTGCACTACTTCTCTTTGGTCATGTCTGATGGCATTTCTTTTGTGGTCTTTGTTGTTGGCATTGTCTTCTGTCCACACTTGCCCAGTAATCTTGAGTTGCAGTGAGCTCGACATTGTTGTTTACTTTACCACTGACTTGATGCTGCATACATGTTTGTTGCAGTCCCTTTTTGCTGTTGCTATCCACATTGAACTGCCTTTGATGCACTTTTGAACTTTGTTGCATTCATGTCTTCGACTGTTTGGTCTTGACGTTGCAGTTTGTAGCTGTTGATTGCATCACCATATATTAATTGCTCGGCCTTTGGTTTCATGTGCATTGAGTTTTGACCCTTTGTTGTTCATTTTGGGCTGTTGGACTTGTTGTACATTGCATAGTGCATTCCTTGTTTGTTGTGATTGTGCTTGCACACTTGCTATTTTTGGCTGCGCACACGAGTTGGCGAGGCAGTGCACACGTGTATGAATGTACACGTGTGTATTGCAGCCACTTATGGTTACATGTCCCTGTAATATCTATATGCACGACTTTGTGATGAAATCAAGTGTGAATGATGATGAACAACCCAAATAACTGAGGCAAATGATATTTTCAAAAATCGTATTTTATTTTTTTATTGCAAAAATATTTCTTTTTCAATTTTACTGCGTTAGTGAATATTTTTGCAGATTTCTCAGATGCTGGATTTAAACTGGAATGCAGTTGAAGACAAAATACGAGTGTGAGTGATATGTAGTGAGGTTATCAATGTAAAAATATTTGTGATGTAATTGTGATGTAATCAAAAATGTATATGTATAGTGAGAGCATGAATTTGTACTATTCAAGATTGTAATAAATATTTGTTTGAATAAAATTTCTGTTTGAATTCAAAATCTGTGTAACTTATTCTGTTTGAATTCAAATTCAAATTCTGTGTAATTTATTTTATTCAACAAATATTTATTTAATCTATGAAAAACAAAATAGTACATTACCAAATACATTTAAATGAATATATATGTTTATTATCATCAAAAAAAACATATAAGCGCATATTCAACAATATTCAGAATCCTTCTATCTCACACAACAGTTCTTCTTCTTCCATGGAACCTATTATTAGAAAATCATCTAGACCAACACAATTACCAAAGAAGTTTAATGATTTTGTGCTGTCAAAAACTCACAAACCCCCTACTGTTTCTTCTGTTTCCTGTTCGTCAGAATTTTTCCTCATTGAATTTGGATAATCTAGATGATGAATATGTAGCAAGTTTGGCAAATGTATTGTCCGTTGAAGAGCCTAGTTGTTATGCTCAGGCTAAGGATAAAAAGGAATGGATAGAAGCAATGAATAAAGAAATTAAGGCTTTAGAAGATAATGAAACTTGGGAAATGACTATTTTACCTGCTGGTAAGACTGCTATTGGCAGTAAATGGGTCTATAAGGCCAAGTTTGACAAAGATGGGAATTTAGAAAGGTGTAAAGCTAGAGTTGTTGCTAGAGGTGATAAGCAAATTAAAGGTAAAGACTTCAAACATACTTTTAGTCCTATTGCTAAATTCACCACTGTGAGACTTCTTATAGCCATAGCTGCTGCAAAGAATTGGAATTTACATCAATTGGACATTAATAATGCTTTCATGCATGGGTATGTTGATGAGGAGATTTATATGCAACCTCCACCAGGTTATACAAAGGCCAAACATGGGGAAGTATGCAAGTTAAAAAGATCTCTTTATGGTCTTAGACAAGCTGCTAGACAATGGAACAAAGAATTGAGTAAACATCTCATTAATCTTGGCTACAAGCAATCCAAACAAGATTATTCCATGTTTATCAAAGCTGAAGAGAATGGTAATTTCACTGTTGTTGTTGCATATATTGATGACTTGTTGATTACAGGCAATTGCAAGGATGAAATCCAATCTCTTAAGGATTCTCTTCAACCTGTTTTTACTCTAAAAGACTTAGGTCTTTTGAGATATTTTCTTGAAATCGAAGTATCAAGGTCAGATTCTGGTATCTTGTTGAATCAACGAAAATACATTTTGGATTTGTTAAAAGATACAAATATGGAAGACTGCAAGCCTATTCCATACCCTTTGCCTAAAAATTTGAAACTTAGCACTCAAGATACTCCTCTTCTTATGGATCCAGAGATTTATAGGAGATTGATTGGAAAACTGTTGTATCTTAACATGACTAGACAAGACATATCATATGCTGTTCAACAACTCAGTCAATTTCTAAGTAACCTTGCTCAATCACATTTTTAAGCTGCATTACATGTGATAAAGTATTTGAGAGGGACCATTAATCACGGTTTATTTTATCCTGCAAATTCTTCTTTAACATTGTCTGCTTATTGTGATGCTAATTGGGGTACTTGTCCTTTCTCTGCGAAGTCTTTATCTGGTTATGCTATTTTTCTTGGTGATTCTTTGATTTCCTGGAAGACCAAGAAACATAAAACTACTTCTAAAAGCACGTGTGAAGCCGAATATAGAAGTATGAGTTATACAACAAGTGAGTTGATTTGGATTGAGGGATTGCTGCAAGATTTATGTATCAATGTTCCTCTTCCTATTGATCTCTTCTGTGACAATATTGCGGCAAAATATATTGCAGAAAATCTTGTTTTTCAGGAACGCACAAAGCATCTCAAGGTGGATTGTCATTTTGTGAGAGATTATGTCGATTCCAAGTTCATTAACATTCTGCATGTTAGGTCCTCTCTTCAGTTGGCAGATCTTCTAACAAAACCTTTGGGAGCAGATCAACATAGTTATCTTACTTCCAAGCTTGGTCTGGTTTGTCAAAACAGTCCAGCTTGAGGGGGGGATGTAGAGTAGAGTAAATATATACAGTTTATATAATTGTTTCCTTTGCCATGTGTAACTCTTTGATTAGCTTTCTATGTAACAGAAGTTTGTTAGCTGAGTTTTTTTTGTATAAATATATGTAACAGTATTTGTGAAAGATAGATCAAAATAATATACTGTTTGCCATTTTCTCTTCTCTTATTTAAACTTGTTCACAGGTACTATGAAATCCATTCTACGGCAGCGTGACATAGTAGCTAAGATTATGACTTGACTTATTGTTAATGGGGGGACATACTGACCTATGGTATGACCCATGGATTAACCATAAGTCTCTAGTTGACTTACTTGGATGGAAATGGTTCTACATAAGTGCTAATGCTCAAAGCAAGGTTAGTAGTATTCTACAAAATGGACAATTACAACCCATGCTACTACCTGAGACTAGAGAGGTAGTAGCTAATATTAAGCTAGTTACCTTATTTACTGCACAATCATCATATCACTGGGATATAGCCAACCAGTGCAGAATTGTATTTTCAAAAGTGTGGGATGAAATCCGATCTCATACATTGCAAGACGATGTATACAAGCTTATATGGTATAACAAAATCGCTCGGAAATTCTGCTATACCACATATATTGCGTATATACACCAGCTGCCCACTTCTAATCGACTGATTTCATAGGGAATTAATGCTAATCCTCAATGTGAATTATGCAAAACAATATAAGAAATGCATCAGCATCATTTTACGGAATGTGAATATAGCATTTATCTGTGGAAATCGTTGTATTCCAAGCTCGAGCTTAAAACTACAGTTGAATGCTCATTACAACGGTAGCTTTCCACTTTACGCTGGTGTTTTGCCAACAAATCAGGAGTCCAAGCTTTGGCGTACATGATGGCTGCTACTACCACGCACCATATACGGATAGAAAGAGTTAGGATATGATTTGAAGGGAAGAGCTGTTCAAAGGAGTAGAGGTGTAAATTAATTGAAATTGACGTTCGATGGCAGCTACGTGGTATATTCATCCATCGCCAGTTTTTTCCAGAGGAGAAGCAAAAAAATCGCTATGGGGAATTGAGCTTGATGATGCTGGATGAATGAAAAGCAGTTGTATTGTAAGGCTGGTTAGGGTTTTGTTGTTACGAGCCAGGTTTGGTTGATTTTAAGGAAGTGGAGGTGTAGTATATCCACGTGGGTCGGTTTACTTTTGTTTGTTCTTATTTTGTTTTCCCTTTTTTGTTTTTTTGTTTTCTAATTTGGATTGTGTATACCTTATAATGTATTGGAGGTGTTGATAGAAGATGTTGTGCACTTTTTTCTTACCAAAATGGTAAGATTTTTTAAGGAGGCGAATCCTACTATTGTATGGTTCTTATTTGTTATTAATAACAGAACATTTTCTTCCAATATATATATATATATAATGTAACACATATACATGCATATATTTGGACAACATACATGACAGACAAAATGAGCTAATATGTCTATTTCGATGTAAATCCCAATATCTACATATGGGCATATTATACCTTTCATGGATTATTATGTTACACATGCACTCACACATATATGTATATGATACATTTATGTATAAACTAAATCAAATAAAATTAATTTCATATCTTAATATATTTGAATTTAAATAAATAAATGATTTTATCTAAATGAAATTTAGAAATGTTTTAATTCATTTAGACTTCACAGGCCCAATAAAAGATCCAATAGGGTAATTTTTTTGAAATTCACCCATAACTTCCAATGTGGGCTAGTCCAGTTCCAACAATTGTATGGGAGAACAATAGTCTATATGGTCTAAATTAGTCATATTAGGACTAACTAATTAAGTTTGCCCACTTGGTACGGTGTCTAGAAAGGTAATGTCTAGGATTAGAATCGAATAATCAAGTACCCTGTCCTACCTACTTACCGGCCTGGCCCGAAAGGTGAAGTGAGCCCAAAGTTTGCCCCTAATAGAAAAGGCCCAACATAATTTGGGCCTTGGGCTAATTTTCAAAATTGTTTTGAAAATTAATGTTAAAGATTTTAAATTTAATAGTTAAATTTAAAATAAAACATGTTTATTATAAATATTATAATACTGCATAAGTTTTCAAAATTTTTGAAAGAATAATGATATTTTCAAAATGTTTGAAAATATTTATATAATAATTTCAAATTTTAAATTAATTAAGAAGATTAAAAAATTAATTAATTAAATATGTTAATTAATTAATGTATATATGCATGTATTATATACGTTGATATATGTTATGTTATTTTAAAATGTTTAAGATAACATAAGTATGCATGTATGTATACAAGATTAATTTTGAAATTAATAAATTTTAATAATAAAATTTTAATTGAATAAATTAATTAAAGGTTAATTAAATAAATAAAATACACACATATATGATATATGTGTGTTACACTGTAAATGTTACAGTATACGCTATAAATGCTATAATAGATATGTCCAATATAAAAGTTATATCGGAGTACTAATTTAAAATTAATTAAAGAGTTAAATGATTAAAATTAATTAGAAAAGATTTAATTAATGATATATTATACGTAAGACTATCAAATAATTAATATGAAATATAAAAGTTATATAACAATAAAACTTATATGATATGTGTATAAACGAAATGTGGAACATTAAAGAAACCAAAATAGACTTGAGAAATAAATACATATGTAAATGTACATATACCAAGATTTTTGATGTGTCTGACACTTGAATCGCTGGGGTATTTCATAAGAAATATATTATTTTATAAGTCGATATCACTCAATATGTCACGACCCACTTTTTCGTACAGTTCGAACTAATAATTTACCATACATGTCCAGTCCAAATTGAACAGAAATGTGGATAGTAAGAAAAAGAAAGTAGAAAGAAGATAGAAAGCAGATAGAAAGAAAACCGAACAACATAGAATCTCACAGCGGAAACGAATAATCTATAATATAGAACAAATCTTTACACAAAACAAAACTGTAACTTATGCATATGCAAACATCAAC
Organism: Allium cepa; assembly: GCA_030765085.1. Lineage (NCBI taxonomy): Eukaryota > Viridiplantae > Streptophyta > Magnoliopsida > Asparagales > Amaryllidaceae > Allium > Allium cepa. Next base: position 507,279,114 of record CM060929.1, read on the forward strand.
AAGAGTATACTAACCTATTCAGCACAAACAGTGATAACCCCATGTCCTCACAATTGCTGATAATCACAATTATAATGCAACGGAAAAATAACTATCTACGTGAATACGTCTCTGGGCCTCTAGCTCCTTCCATGAAGCTCCAAATATCCGTCTAACCAGGAAATATGCTCGGTTTGGCCAGAGCAATTAGGAAAAACCATGCTCAGGTCAGTCTAGTAAAACCAGCGTGAGAATTTAAATAACAAGGAATTTTATTCATTACATCTTTCAAAAATCCTTTTAAAACAAAATATATTCTGTAAGATCACGCCATACATAAACGCGATGAGTTTTTTCCTTTGCGGTAACCAAACCTTTTATAGAAAATCCAATGATATTACAATAGGGTCTAAGTAACAATACTTATTCAAATAGCTGAAATTGTTACATTAATTAAATTCCAGCATACTAGGCTCTACAACCAAAACCGTAAAGGGATGTATTGGAGAATGGATTTGTAACGACCCAAATTTTAATCGTTTGATTTTAAATACTTAAGTGGTTTTATATATTAAATTTGGAATATAAATTGATTTTTAGATATGAAGATTCTAATTGAAAACTTTAAAATGAATTTAAAATCCCAAATATAGCGATTTAATTAATAAATTTTACTATTGAGTTAATAATAAAAAATCGTTTAAACAATTGAGTTGGACTTGAATATGGAATCGAAATGATTTCTAATGTCAATATAAATTCAATTTGAACTAGAAATTAGTTAGTAAGATTTTAAAACTGAAATTTTAAGCGATTTCGTAAATTTTGAAAATCGTCGATTTAATCGTCGCGTTAAAATAGTGGATCGGGGGGTACAGTCTCGAAATTCGACGAAACCAGTTCCATCGGATCCATAATAGTGTATTATTATCGAATTTTAAATTTTGTAGCATTTGGAGTTATCATTTGGTCATACGGGATAGAAACGCGTTGAAATTAATTTCGAAATCTAATATAATAATTGGGTTCAAAAAGCTATCTTCTCCAAACGAGCGAATTAGGACTCGAAGCCTTTTCCATTGCATTCGAAATAGGTGTATAACATTATAAATGCCTAGCGGCACACCTCGATAGGGGTTCGAGGTTTTGAGTTGTGTAAATCGAGATATTTGGAAATTAATTAAAATATTGTCCAATCAAACATTCATTTCAACTGTTATTACATCCTTTCAAAATACCCATTACCTATTCAAACATACCACCACGTAAAGCTGCCACTTCCCTTTTAACCCTTGTTTTCAAATTAATTCACGAGCCCCTCCTTCTTCGTCTTCAATTATCTTCCACCAAAATCGAAAATCATCTAAGAAAAGAAAAAAATCGACACGAGCTCGACTCCGATCAGCAGATAGTTTGTTTGGCGTACGCTTGAGATGTGCACGGCACTAGAGCGGTTGGGATTTTAGGATGACGACGCACATCCACGACTATGCTAACGCGAGGAGGTGGGGTCAACTGGAATTCTGTCGAGGTCGCAGCTTGTATCGGGGTCAGACCGATTACTACAGATTCCAGATAGGATGCTTTGGAGCTCAGGAGATGTTATCCCGTTTTTTAACAAGGTCGTGATACTAAAAGATTAACTGGAAACCGAAGACGGTTCGTCCCGAAGATCGGTCGTACGCAGGTCCACTATAGATATCGATGAATTTTGTCTAAGTCCGGATCAAGCTGCAATCGGAAAGACATGACAAGCAAAGCTATGAAAGCCACCATTCTAAATTTCAAGTCAATCCGAGTTCATATTCTCAAGATATGATCGATGAAAAAATCGAACATTTTTCTTGTTCGTATTCATCGAGTTCAGTGCACTTTGTATCCATCGATTCGTGGGCCTTGTTAGTATCCACAAATCGTACACTGTTCGTATCCATCAAGCACGCCCCACTTCGTATCGGTCCGAGCTCATCCCACTTCGCATCCATTACCACCGGCTAATTCGTATCCATGGGCAATTGTCGCTTCATGTTGATCATTCCATGTACTTCGTGTCGATCCACCCGTCTACCTATTTCGCATCGGTCGGTCATTGATCCATACGAAGAGCATGTGATTGGTCGATACGAATGTCGTCTCTTTTCGATCGATACGAGAAGGCTGTTGAATAGTCGATAAGAAATAGGCATCCTAGGATCGATACGTAGAATGGTGTCCCTTAGGTCGATACGAACGAGGCGTGAACATTGGAGACTCGTTCGAATCGGCATGAAAAGTGGATCGATCCAAAGAATTAGCGCCACATCAACTTGCAGGCACGTGCCTAGATCGATTCGAATAGATCGATGCGAAGAGCATCGACCGGCTGAAAAGCACAAGTTTGCATCGATCATAACTCGCAATCCACAAGTCCAAATGCTATGAAATTTTCATAGGAGCTTATGAATGAACTGAGGAATGTTCATGCCAAGTTTCGACTCGATCGGATCAAATCTTGATTGATACAAAATTCGTTCGTATCGATCACGGATTAAGTCGGAATCGCGTAGGATCGATCGCGTGGGCCAACTCACATGCCAGGAAAGGTCTCTCGAGATCTGAGCGAGATAATTGCAGCCTACGCCTATAAATAGCATCCTAGAGCCAGTAGAAATGGGATATTTTTTGATTCTTCTACATCCAGACTCTACCTTCTCACTTCAAGGCTACCGTTGTACTTGAAATTCATCACTGTAATCCGCTATAACCAATTGTAATCAACAAGAAAACATCAATAAAGTGATCAACTACAAAGTGGACGTAGGCCGGATTGCCAAACCACCATAAACTCTGTGTTCTTTATTGCTTTCTTCTTAATTCACTATATACTTGTTATCTGTGATCTATGATTGTGAGTTGGTGCTTTTTTCGACAATTGGGTGTTTATGACCAAATTTGGTGCAAACATTTTGGTGCTTTCACTGAGAACGCTAGCACTTAGGGATTCTACAACTTAGACTTCGAATCTGAAAGCTTAAAGACTTGGAGTTGGAAAGTTATGGCAAGACAATCAACTAGAAGTCAAAGGAATGAGAGCATTCAGCATGATGGGAGTCAGGAGACTTCCTTAGGAGCGAACCAAGCTTCGGTATTCATCACCAGAGATGAGATGGAGATGATGATGGGAGCTATGCATGAAGAGCTTCTTAGAAGACAAGAAGAGATGATGCAGAATCTGCTTCGATAAGCTGGACAAACTGGAGTGCAAAATCAAGCTAACGCAGTTGCAGGAGATGTTAGAGATAGGAGCCAGGAGCATGAGAAACAAGGACCCAGAACAGAGCGGCACCATCAGGAGCGGCCCCAGAGCTAGGGGCACTCACCAGGAGCGTGTTGATCCAACCTCAGGCAGGATACCAGGTGGAGCTATTCAACATGGCATTGATAGAGTGATGGACGCCCACCAGGAGACCAAATTTCAGGATTCCCTCATGAACTCGGGGGGCATGTCAAAGGCAACGGACAAGGAACACTAATTGGCAACAGCGATAGATTGGCAGAGATGGTCAGATGGGCCATGAGAAGTGGACTAGTGAATAGAGATCTGAAAGACGTGAAGAGGAGCCCCTTCACTCCTGCAATTAGACAGGCTAGGAACCCACCAGAAATCAAGCTACCAACAGTGGAGACGTACGATGGGAGGACGGATCCTACAGTTCATCTGACATGATACATGAGGCATATGCAGGTGTTGGGGGCATCGAAGGAGGTCGTGGCCCGGTGCTTCCCACTATATTTGACAGACATTACAGCGTTATGGTTCAGACAACTGAAGAGCGGCTCCATTGGAACATGGATCGATTTGACTGAAAAGTTTATGGGGCAATTCAAAGTTCACATTTCAAGACCTAAGAATGTGATGGGTTTGGCAACATTAAAGCAAAGAACCGGGGAATCTTTGAGGAGCTATCTGACGCGATTCAATGCAGCGGCAGCATCGGTGAATCGACCAGATCCATCCATGGTTTTGATGGCTGCTGTATCTGGCATAGCTGATGCCACAGAATTCAAGAATTCATTAACAAGGGATCCCCTTATGGATCTAGGAGAATTTTATCATGAGGTTGAAGGATTTCTAGATTAGAGGATGCAAATGCTGAAAGAGAAGAAGGAGTTGATGTTTATGCAGTCAAAGGCGAAAATCCTCCTGAAAAAGATTCAGGAACTAATAAAGGGAAACGGAAGGCGAAAAATAACAATGATGGACTAACACGACCACGGAAGGAACCAAGGTTCACCTTTTATACGGAGTTGAATGAGACTTTGGAGCGAATCTACCAGGATACAAGGGGGCAGATTCCTTATCGAAAGCCAGTGAGAAGGGATCCGACCAGCAATGAAAGAAGATCCGACAAGTATTGCTTATTTAACGAGCTAAATGGTCATAGCATGAATGATTGTAGACACATTAAGTATGAGGTTGAGGGGCATATTTGGAATGGTCTGCTATCGCAGTATGTGAGAAGGGGAGCAACAACGGTGAGCGGCCGCCACCAGCATCAATTGGGAACGACTCAGGATCGGGGTGTCAACTTGTTTTCAACTGATTGAAATAATAACGAATAAGTGGCAAACTCCACACCAATGCGATTAAGTCATTTACTCATGCACAAGACCGCGAACGATCCTCAGGCATGCTCTGATACGACTACTAATCGCATCGATGTAGGTGTTTGCGCTTTGACGTCTCTATGTTGCTTTTATTTTACATTTCTTATGCTTAGACTTGATTTTGTTGGACATTTTTGTTGAAAGACTCATCTGAATGTAAAGTTGGTTTTAGTGATTCTATAGCGGCCAAGTCACTTACACATGTACGGGACCGCAAATGGTCCTTAGGCATGCTCTGAAATAGCGATAAACCGCCATAACAAACAATTCATAAATTCACTCGGACGTGAAATCTGACATTAATCATATTAAGTCCCCTCCCCCCGGCAAACACAATTCGTCGCGAACGGCACCCGACGACGAATGGTCACCAGTTGCCTCTAACGGCATCCGACCATGAACGGTCACAATTCGCCTCGAACGGTCACAACTCGCCTCGAACGGCACCTGATCATGAAGGATCACAAACCGCCTCGAACGGCACCTCGAACGCGAACGGTCACCATTCGGCGCGAACGGCATACGATGGCGAATGGTCACATACCACCTCAAATGACATACGATCTTGAACGATCGTCATTCAAAGTCAGGTAAGACTTTTAATTTATTTTATAGGTCATCAATGGGATATGAACATCCAGCTTATAGTATTACAAAACACACCTTCTTAACGCAAGGCATGCTTTGGGGGCAAGTGTTATCTTGCCTTTTAGCAAGGCCGTGATACCAAAAGATTAACTGGAAACCAAAGGTGGTTCGTCCCGAAGATCGGTCATAGGCAGGTCCACTATGAATATCAATGAGTTTTGTCCGAGTCTGGATCAAGCTACAATCGACAAGACATGTCAAGCAAAGCTATGAAAGCCACCATTCTAAATTTCAAGTGAATCCGAGTTCATATGCTCAAGATGTGATCGATGCAAAATTGAACATTGTTCTTGTTCGTACTCATCGGGTTCAGTGCACTTCGTATCCATCGATTCGTGGGCCTTGTTCATATCCACAAATCGTACACTATTCGTATCCATCAAGTGTGCCCGACTTCATGTCGCTTTGAGCTCATCCCACTTCGCATCCTTCACCACCGGCTAATTCCTATCCATGGGCAATTATCGCTTCGTGTTGATCATTTCGTGTACTTCGTGTCGATCCACCCGTCCACGTATTTCGTATCGGTCGGCCATCGATCGATACGAAGTGCACATGATGGGTTGATTCGAATTTCACCTCTTTCCGATCAATATGAGAAGGCTATTGAATCTTCGATACGAAATAGGCATCGTAGGATCGATACGAAGAATGGTGTCCCTTAGGTCGATACGAACGAGGCGTGAACATTGGAGAGACTCGGTTGACTCGGCATGAAAAGTGGATCGATTCGAAGAATTAGCGCCATGTTAACTTGCAGGCATGTGCCTAGATCGATTCGAATAGATCGATGCGAAGAGCACCGACACGAAGAGGACAACGGCCGAAAAGCATAGGTTTTTCATGGATCATAACTTGTAATCCACAAGTCCAAATGCTGCGAAATTTTCACAGGAGCTTACGTACGAGCTGAGGAATGTTCATGCCAAGTTTCGACTCAATCGGATCAAATCTTGATTGATAGGAAATTCATTCGTATTGAGCACGGATCGATTCGAAATCGCATAGGATCGATCATGTGGGCCCACTCACGTGCTAGGTGAGGTCTCCCTAGATCTGAGTGAGATAGTTGCAGACTACGCCTATAAATAGCATCCTAGAGCTAACAAGTTGGGACCTTTTTGATTCTTCTACATCCAGACTCTGCCGAATTCACTTTTGCACTTCAAGGCTACTGTTGTACTCAAAATTCATCACTGTAATCCGATGTAACCAATTGTAATCACCAAGAAAACATCAATAAAGTGATCAACTTCAAAGTGGACATAGGCCGGATTACCGAACCACTATAAACTCTGTGTTCTTTATTGCTTTCTTCTTATTTTTCTAAGTGTTTTTCATTTTTAATTCTCTACATACTTGTTATCTATGATCTGTGATTGTGAACTGGTGCTTTCATCGACAATTGGGTGTTTGTGACCAAATTTAGTGCAAACAGGAGATGAGCTGGATGATAAAGATGTATTCCCGTACTTGATTATATTTCTGTTGTATGACAGCAAGTTATTACAACAAACCACATGATGTATATATTGTTGTACTTTAATGATTGTAAGTATATAAACCGTTACAGATTCTTTTGTATAAAAGTTTATTATTATATATTATATTTTGTTCCGCTGTGATTGTGAGATTTTGTATTGTTGTTTACTTTCTTATATCTCTTTCTTCTTCTTTACCCTAGTTATTCGCTCTTTCTTTCAATTTGGGTTGACCAGAAGTGATTTATTATCAACTCATAGGGTACGGAACTATGGGTCTCTACACTTGGTATCAGAGCTGAAGGTTAAGCGAGAACCTTGGCTCTGATGGGGATTACTCATTAGTGATAGAATTAGTAGTACTCTAGAATGAGTTGAGTGTAATAATAGACATGAGCATGCATTTGTTAGTGAATATAAATGGTTTTATATTGTGTTGATTAATCTATTGAGTGGTATATAAATTCTAGTCGAGTAGTGGAATGCCACGACATCGATAAGGGTTTCTAAACACTTGAACAGAGTAATCTGACACAGTATGGTTTTGAAGTGGGTAAATGAAATAATTTTACCCAAACTATATTTTGATATAAAAAAGAATAATTTTCAAAAAATTATTGTAGTGGTGTGTTTGATTGTTTTTATATAACCAAAACAAGATTATAAAATTGGAAATGGTTATATGTAGCCAAAGGGGAGATTGTATAAGTATGAGTTATACAAATGAGTTAAACACTACAAATGGGTTCAAACCAGAATTTGGAAAATTTAGATCCCGGAGATTTTTGTAAATGTTTCCAAAGTATTTTAAAACAAATAATAGTAATATTATTTTGGAGATATGTTTGAATAGAAAATGGTTTTAAATGGGTTTTGGAAGTGGATAGCACTGAACTCACTTCAGTCCCTGGAAAATAATTCCGGTGATGACTACGGCATCATTAGTATTTATTTTCGAGTTTTTAGGTGATAGATTGCTGCCGTAGTAACTTAATATGGGGATTTTTCGGTGAAAACATATGTTGTTTTGAAAATTCCAAAGGGAAATTGTTTTGGAATGGAACCAAGTGAATTTTGAAAATCCAAGAAATTGGGTTTTTAAACCAAAAAGAGTATATATGTATATATTTAATTTCAAAGTGATTTGAAATATATACTAGGTGTTTGAATTCCGGAATTTTAATATAAATGTTGGGAAAAACCTCAGAAATAGGTTATAAACTTATAAAGTAAGAATGATTTCAATAAGAAAGGAGAGTATAGAATTTGAGTTTGGGAAAATAAATTTTAACTTAAGTGAGTTAAAATAGATTGTGTGACTTGAATTAATTTAAGGATAGTTAAATAAGTTAGTGGGAATTGAGAAAAAAATAAATTCGAATGGTTAAATTGCTATATAAATGTAAGTAAGTGTGGAAATTTTCAAAATTGGAATGGAATTCTTACTTGATTTAAATTGAATGAATTAAAACTAAATTTGTTTGGAGTGCAGTTAGTTTAAGTATGCATAATTCGAGTATTGTTTTAAATGTGGGTTAAAAGGAATTGAAATTTAAAAGGTGAATTGGATTTGAATCATATGGAATTTAATTAAATATGTAAATGTGAATTATAAAGTATCTATATAACTATAAGTTATAAAATTTGCATTGGATTAGAAATAATATCAGATTGAACTAAATATAAATTTTGAATTTGAAATATTATTAAACCATATGGCATAAATCTTGAATAAAATAAAATTTGAGTGAAAATCTAGAATTATGAATAAATAAATTTGAATAGCTTATAAAATTTGAAATTAATGGAATAAAATTATACTTAGGCGATAAATAAATGTATAATCTCAAGTTAAAAGTAAAACATGAATATATTCGAGTATGAAATTGATGGAAATGTGAAAAATAAGTTGTGTGACTTATAAAATTGAAAAGTGAAATAGAAAACCCAAAATAAAATTGTTTGATATATTTGTAAGGGAAATAAATCTAAACTTGAATTATAAAATGAATTTGGGACTCAAGAAAATTAATTGAAGTGACTTTGAAATAAAAATCAGAAATTGAATGTGGAACTTGAATATAAATTAAAATTCGACAAAATGTAAGCGAATTAAATATAATTAGAAATATCGTCGAATAAAATAGAATTGGATTAAGATAGTGATGACTTAATTTATAAATAAATTCAGTTTAAAGTATAAATAAATTGAATATGACTTGAAATATTAATTGAATAAAATTCGAGTATGGCATTAAATTTAAGTAGATTAAATGAAGGAACTAATTAAACTAATTAGTAAATGAAATGGGATTTGATTGAATAAGAATCAGTCAAAAATTAAAATGGAATTTGGTTGTAAGAGTAATGAACTTAAGTTACATACTTGAATAATTGAAAATAACAAATTAATTAAGTTATTGTCTTGGATGGAAGTTTGGCTCAAATAAATTGTGAAATAGTTATTTAATCAATAGCGTGGAATGATTTCAAGCTAAATAAAACGGATCTGAATATAATATGGATGGAATACAGGTAAATTGGTTGAGAATCAATTTGAAACGAATAAAATTAAATATAAATTGATTGTAATCAATTTAAAATAGTCATAAGCTAAAATGATTATTCGATAAAATGAACTTCGCAAAATTGAATAGAAAATTTGGTATTTGGTGTAAATGGAAGTAAATAAAATTCTATGAATTAATAAAAGTGAATAAAGATTTTTAAATCAATTTGGAATGAATATGAGTTTGTTTTATATAAAAATGAATTGAATACAAATAAATTGTTGTTAATCGTTGAAATTGAATGGATTGATATATTAATCGATTTGAAGATGATAATCAAATATTGGAACCTGATAACAGCTTATAAATATATGCTTGGCATATGGCTAATGAAATTCTTATGTTTAACTAGTTGAATGAATGAAATGTTATCAAATTTCATGATTTTGGTACTCATATGTTTTAAATTGAGTGAGTACAGGTATAGAGGGACTCTTTGGCCAGATTTGGGTTGCATAATTGCTTGCTTGCTTAATAATGCTTAAAAATGCTAAAATAAAGTGCGTTTTTAGATTAAATACCGCAAAATATAAAATATTGATATATATATATATATATATATTGTTTTTTGACCGTGTGGGTCGATGTATATATATTTATCTCTCTTGTCATATTGCAAAAGGTCTTCTGTACAAAGGAGACTCTTCCAAAAATTTCAGAAATTTAGGATATTAGAAAAAATTTAAAATTTTTTGAAAAAATTGGTTAACGGCAATTTTATTTAGAATTGTAATTGGAATAAGGTGTTTTGGAAGCAGGATGGAAAACTTATTTTTCATTTTTTTAGGTTAAAACTAAAAGATTAGGAGAGTGGGATGTCGAGTTTAACTTAGTGGGTTTTGATAAGTTAATGGGTTTGATGCATTTTCCCTGCCTTAGCAATTCGGGACAAAATTCCTTTAAGGAGGAATGAATGTAATGACCCAGATTTTAATCATTTGATTTTGAATACTTAAGTGGTTTTAAATATTGAATTTGGAATATAAATTGATTTTTAGATATGAAGATTCTAATTGAAAACTTTAAAATGAATTTAATATCCCAAATATAGCGATTTAATTAATAAATTTAATTATTGAGTTCATAATTAAAAATCATTTAAATAATTGAATTGGAGTTGAATATGAAACCGAAACGACTCCTAATGTTGATATCAATTATATTTGAGTTAGAAATTAGTTAGTAAGATTTTAAAACAGAAATTTTAAGTGGTTTCGTAAATTTTGAAAATCGTCGATTTAATCGACGCGTTAAAATAGCGGATCGGGGCACAGTCTCAGAATTCGACGAAACCAGTTCTATTCGATCCATATTATTGGATTTCAAATTTGTAGCATTTGGAGTTATCGTTTCGTCGTACGGGATAGAAACACGTTGAAATTAATATCGAAATATGATATAATAATTGGGTTCAAAAAGCTATCTTCTCCATACGGGCGAATTAGGACTCGAAACCTTCTCCATTGCATTGGAAATAGGGGTTTAACATTATAAACGCCTAGCGGCACACCTCGATAGGGTTTGCGATTTTGAGTTGTGTAAATTGAGATATTTTGGAAATTTAATTAAAATATTGTCCAATCAAACATTTCTTTCAACTATTATTACGTCCTTTTAGAGTACCCATTACCTATTTAAACATGCCACTACGTACAGCTTCCACTTCCCTTTTAACCTTTGCTTTCAAATAAAATAACGAGCCCCTCCTTCTTTGTATTCAATTATCTTCCACCGAAATCGAAAATCATCAAAAAAAAGAAGAAGAAAAATCGACACGAGCTCGACTCCGATCAGTAGAGAGTTTGTTTGGCGTGTGTTAACCTGCCTTTAGTTAAGGCCATGAAAAGTCGGATTCAACCTAACCGACTTCACGATTATCAAGGCTGGAATAGGATGGATTTGGTTTAAAAGAATGAAGTTCGCTTGGATATGTCATTTGGTCAAAAATGGGGGATTGCACGACTTGGTCTGGAAGATAAGCTTCGATCGGCGTACCTCCCCTCGCTCGGCATACATCCCCTCGCTCGGCGTACCTCACCTCGGTCGGCGTACCTCCCCTCGCTCGGCGTACCTCCCCTCGCTCGGCATACCTCACCTCGCTCGACGTACCTCCCCTCGCTCGACGTTCCCTCGGTCGGCGTACCCCAACTTGGTCGGCGTACCTCACCTCGCTCAACATACCTCACCTCGCTCAGCGTACCTCACCTCGCTCAGCGTACCTCACCTCGTTCAGCATACCTCCCCTTGTTCGGCCTACTTCCCCTCGTTCGACGTACCTCCCTCGGTCGGCATAATGAAGTAGGGTTCGACTATGGCCTTGGTGGGCCTAAACTACTCAGGAGGCCCAACAACCGGTTTTTCCTATAAATACAGCATGTGGGTCTCCAGATGGAGGATCTTCTTATCTCCGCTCTCTAACTTTCTGTTTTCTAAGGCTAAAGGTTACTCTATCAGTTTGTAACTGTAATTGATTCAAACATCAATAAAAGGAAACTTCTGGAGTGGACGTAGGTCGGAGTTAGCTGAACCACTATAAAATCTATGTTCTTACTGCTTTTATTTTAATTTCGATTGTTCTTCATATTATTATTCTCTATATATATTCTATCTGTTATCTGTGACCGTTAGTTGGTGCTTTCATTTACATTTGGGTGTTAGTGAACAATTTTGGCGCTAACATTTCGGTGCTTTCACTGAGAGCGCTAACACTCAGGAATTTTGAAGCTTGGATTTTGGATTGAAAAACTTAGGAACTGGGATTTCGGAAAGGAATGGCTAGACCACCAACAAGGAAGCAAGCGGCAGAAAGGAGCAATCAGGGGGAAAGTCAAAAGGCTTCCTCTGGAGCTGGAGCAGGTCAAGCATCCATCTATATCACTAGAGATGAGATGGAAGCGATGTTGAAAAGTCAAGAGGAGATGATGCAGGCTCTTCTCAGACAATTTGCAAAAGCAGAAAATGCAGAAGCTCAGATCCATGGAGCTGTCTCAGAAGCGCTCAACCAACAAGCAGAGGAAATGGCTCAGCAAGGGGCAGCCCCCAATCAGCAGACGGCTAACAATCTGGATGGACCCAGACTCGAGGGCACACCACCAGGAAATGTTGGACCAATCCATGGAGGGATACCATATGACGCTGTGCAAACCAACACCAACAGGAGTGCAGGAGTACGAGATGAGGAGTATGTGCCTGGATTTCCACATGAACTTGAGGGGCAAACCGGAGGCAACGGACAAGGATTACAACTTGGCGACAACGACAGACTAGCAGCGATGGTTAGACGAGCTATGAGAGGTGGATTGGTAAACAAAGACATGGAGGATGTGAATAGGAGTCCCTTTACTTCTACCAATAGGCGAGCTAGGAACTCACCGGATTTTAAGTTGCCATCATTGGAGATGTATAATGGAAGGACGGATCCTACAGTTCATCTAACAAAGTATATGAGGCATATGCAAGTGCTGGGGGCATCAGAGTAAGTCATGGCCCGATGCTTCCCATTGTATCTGACAGACATAGCAGCACTATGGTTTAGACAATTGGAGAGCGGTTCCATTGGAACATGGACCGAGTTGACTGGGAAGTTTATGAGGCAGTTGAGAGTTCACATTTTGAGACCTAAAAATGTAATGAATTTGGCATCTCAAGCAGAGGACCGGGGAATCTTTAAGAAGCTTTTTGACGCGATTCAATGCAGCGGCAGCATCAGTGGATCGACCAGATCCATCCATGGTCTTAATGGCAGCTGTATTTGGCATAGCTAATGGAGCAGAGTTCAAAAATTCACTGACAAGGGATCCACCTATGGATCTAGGGGAGTTTTATCATGAAGCCAAAGGATTTCTACGGTTAGAAGATGCAAATGCTGAGAGAGAGGAAGAAGAAGGAGATGATGTTATGCAGTCAAGGGTGAAAATCCTTCTAAAAAATATTCAGGAACTGATAAAGGGAAACGGAAGGCCAGGGATAACGATGATGGACCAATGCGGCCATGAGAGGAACCGAGGTTCACCTCTTATTCAGAGCTGAACGGGACTTTGGAACGAATTTACCAAGACACTAGGGGGTAGATTCCCTATCGAAGGCCAATGAGAAGGGATCAGACCAACAATGAAAGAAGATCGCACAAGTATTGTTTGTTCCATGAACTGAACAGTCATAGCACAAATGATTGTAGGCACTTGAAGGATGAATTTGAGGGGCATATCCGGAATGGTATGCTATCCCAATATGTGAGAAGGAGGGACACGACGGTGGAACAATAACGACCACTACATGCACCTACTTGGGAAGGCTCGGGATTGGGGCGTCAGCTGGTCATCAATTGATTGAAATAATGAATAATAAGTGGCAAACTCCATGGCAACGCGATTAAGTCAATTACACATGTACAGGACCGCGAACGATCCTCAGACATGCTCTGATATGACTATAAATCGCATCAATATAGGTATTTGCACTTGGACGTCCCTGTTTTGCTTTTATTTTCCATTTCTCGTGTTTGGACTTGATTTAATTTGACATTTTTTTTGAAAGACTCATCTTGAATGAAAATCTGCTATTTGTGATTCCATGATGGCTAAGCCACTTACACATGTATAGGGTCACGAACGGTCCTTAGACATGCTTTGAGATGGCGATAAACTGCTACAGTAAACAGTTTAGAAACTCACTCGAACGTGAAATCTAACATCAATGATACTAAGCCCCTCGGGCACTCACAACTAACCTCGAATGGCACCTGACCGCGAACGGTCACAACTCGCCTCGAACGGCACCCGACTGCGAACGGTCACAACTCGCCTCGAACGGCTCCAGATCGCGAACGTTCACAATTCGCCTTGAACGGCACCCGACCGCGAAAGGTCTCAACTCGCCTCGAATGGCTCCTGATCGCGAACGATCACAAATCGCCTCGAACGACACCCGATCGCGAACGATCACCATTCGACGCGAACGGCACCCGACCTCGAACTATCATATACTACCCCGAATGACATACGATCGTGAACGATCATCATTCGCGGTCATATAAGACTATCAATTTCTTTGCAGGTCATTAACATGATACGAACATCCTGCTTATTGAGCTACAAAACACACCTTCCAATAGAAAGGCATGTTTTGGGGGTAAAGTGTTAACCCGCCTTTAGTCAAGGCCATGAAAAGATGGATTCAACCCAACCAACTTCACAATTATCGAGGTTGGAATAGGATGGATTCGGTTTAAAAGAATGAAGTTCACTTGGATATGTCATTTGGTAAAGAAATGGGGGGTTGCACGGCTCGGTCTGGAAGATAAGCTTCGATCGGCATACCTCCCCTCGTTCGGCTTACCCCTTTTCGGTCGGCGTACCTCCCCTCGCTCGGCATACCTCACCTCGCTCGGCATTTCTCACCTCGCTCGGCATACCTCCTCTCGCTCGGCATACCTCTCCTCGGTCGGCATACCTCACCTCGCTCGTCATACCTCCCCTCGGTCGGCGTACCTCACCTCGCTCGTCCTACCTCCCCTCGGTCGGCGTACCTCTCCTCGGTCGGCGTACCTCACCTCGGTCGGCGTACCTCCCCTCGCTCGGCGTACCTTCCCTCGCTCGGCGTACCTCCCCTCGCTCGGCGTACCTTCCCTCGCTCGGCGTACCTCCCCTCAACACCTCCTCTCGGTCGGCATACCTCACCTCGGTCGGCGTACCTCTCCTCGGTCGGCGTACCTCACCTCGGTACCTCCCCTCGGTCGGCGTACCTCCCCTCGCTCGGCGTACCTCACCTCGATACCTCCCCTCGGTCGGCATACCTCCCCTCGCTCGGCGTACCTCACCTCGCTCGGCGTACGTCCCCTCGCTCGGCGTACCTCCCCTCGCTTGGCGTACCTCACCTCGCTCGGCATACCTCACCTAGGTCGGCGTACCTCCCGTCGCTCGACGTACCTCACCTCACTCGGCCTCCCCTCACTCGGCATACCTCCCCTCGATCGGCATACCTCACCTCGCTCGGCATACCTACCCTCGGTCGGCATACCTCCCCTCGTTCGGCGTACCTCCCCTCAGTCGGCATAATAAAGTAGGGTTCGGCTATGGCCTTGGTGGGCCTAAACTAACCAGGATGCCCAACAACCTGGTTTTGCATATATATATATATATATATATATATATAGCATGTGGGTCTCCAGATGGAGGATCTTCTTCTCTCTGCTCTCTAGCTTTCTATTTTCTAAGGCTAAAGGTTACTCTATCAGTTTGTAACTGTAATTGATTCGAACATCAATAAAAAGGAAACTTCTGAAATGGATGTAGGTCGGAGTTAGCCGAACCGCTATAAAATCTGTGTTCTTTACTGCTTTCATTTTAATTTCGACCGTTCTTCATATTATTATTATCTACATATACTCTATCTGTTATCTGTGACCGTTGGTTGGTGTTTTCATTTACATTTGGGTGTTAGTGACCAATTTTGGCGCTAACAGCGTACGCCCGAGGTGTGTGCAGCACTAGAGCGGCATTGGGAGTTTAGGACAACGAAGCACATCCATGACTATGCTAACGCGAGGAGGTGGGATCTACTGGAATTCTGTCGAGGTCACGACATCTATCGGGGTGTGATGGTATGGTTGCGCGAGCTAGGGCTCGTGATTGTGTCGAGTGAGGGAGCACCGGTCAATTTTGGGGATGGATTTGAGTCATTGTTACAAAGGGATGTAGAAATGCTGGGATAAGAGGAGGCAGGTTCACCGGTGTGGGAGCAATGACGTACACTAACAGTCATGGTTGAGTGCGATGGTTATGGGCAAGGTCTGTTGAACTTGGGTAGTCGCGGGTTGTATGGGGATGTTGAGCAACACAATGCAAATGGAGGTAACGATAGTTTTTAGCTTAGTTAATTAAGAAAATAATTAAAATTAATACTAACTGATTAGGTTATATAAATTATAAAATTTGTATAAAATTTATACGAGGTTCAAAAATCAATGAAGCAAGTTATATTGGTTCTTAGTTGCGTGATCTACGAATTAAAAATTGGGATGGGTTGCAATTACAAATCAAGGTGAGAAAATTCTCACTCATTTGGATTGCCAGTTTAATTTTAAACGATTAAAATTAATTATTGGTTGCTTGGTTGGATTTTGAAATTATTATCTGTTGAATATTATAGATACATATAGTACTATATATACTAGTATTTAGAGTGATATTCCCGCACATTATAGCAGATGAGACCCTATACATCTTGCATAATAGCGGATGACCCCATATACCGTGATATCCCCCTCAAAGTAGGAGTGGTATTTTTATGTTGTATTAACATATGTGGATGCAGGAAAAACAGGTTGGAGGGATCCAACTGGATTTCTCAAAATGTTGATTTTAAATTTCATATATAATGATATATGATGTGTTAGAATAATCTGTTATAGATTATTGTGGTGACTGAATAATTATAGGCAAAAGTAGCACTGGCCTGAATTTCGGTAATTTAAATACCATAATATTATTTTTGGAATTGGAAGGAATTTAAAGAAGGTTTTGAATATAAAAATATTTTTGTCGAAATTGGATTTGTTTCAAAGAAATTGATTTGTAAAATTTATTTTTGAGTTGTATTTAACTATTTGGAAAAATATATTTTAAATAGAGATTTTTAAAATAATTTATGTAAAGATTTTTTTAAAAAAATGATGGATTTCTAAAACGATATTTCTGGAAAATATGAAAGAAGTTGAAATCGATATTAAAGATAAATTGGCAAAAATGAATAGAATTTGTAAGGAATTGAATTTATAAAAATGAGATTATTTTTATATAAAAGTGAAACTTAGAGAAGTTATATATTTATAAACGATGTTTATAAATAAAGGAAATCGATAACATATAGAAATTTGGGAATATTAAATTCATAGAGTGAATTTATATTAGAATATGGAAATAGGGTTGGGAAAAAAATAGTGCATACTATTTTTGGAAAGTGGAAATGGATATGATGCTGTAATGGAAGCGATGAGTTGTAAATCGAGAGGATTTATATATTGAATTGGTTATTGGAATATTAAAAATACATCTTTAATTTTAAGAATTCAAGTTTGTTTCTAAAAAGGGAAAATGCTTATATCAAACTATGAAATTTTGAACTAGTAGAATCAAAGTACATCGAAAAGTGAATTTTTCAATACTTAATATTTATTTTAATAAATTCTAATTTTAAAAATAAAATCAGCCTTGAAATTGATTTGTTTATATAAAAAAAGACGAGTTATTGATGTTTATAAAAAAAGGATTTCGATATTTTTAAATGGCTACATAAACTTGTTTAAAAAAAATTATCATTCTTTAAAATACTATATATAGAGAGAGAGTTTTGAAGTGATTGAAAATTTTATTTATAAATTCTCTCGAGATTTATAAATGGTACTTATAAATGGATATGATTTTGAGGAGAGAAATTTAATAAGGGATTGGAGGAAATGGAATTTTAATATGTTGAATATGGAAACTTCGAAAATAAAATATGAATCCATAAAAGAAGTTAAAAATTATTGAAAGGGAGTTATAATTATGTATACTGGGTTTTGGAAATTGTTAAAGGGAATTTATTAATGATTCCGAAGACTTATGAGATAAGTTATGAAATATTCTCCGAAGCATTGATATTTGAAATGATTTTTGGAAAATAAGACTTATAATATTTTGCTAAGTATAAAAAAAATGGAAACTTGGAAATATTTCAAGTGCTGAAATGGTTCGAGAATATTCGGTTATGGATTTAAGTGTTTGAAATTTTTTTCAAATGTTGCAAGGGATTGATATATCTTATAAAGATCTTTTGAAAATAAATATTTTGAAAAAAAATATAATAAGGCATAGTGACTGCTTATGGATGTTATATTGATAGTAAATAACCGACTATCAATATTGGCCAATTTCGTTAATCGTTTTGAAGAGACCGGGATCGGACTTAATTATTCGAAAACTACTTCGATCTAGTTTGAACATTACGAATGAATACTGTAAAGATGATGAAGATGGTGATTCGGTTTGTCTAGACCCAGGACAACTTATATGGATGAATACTATCAGAACACGTCGTTGGAGGACGATGAGCATTCTATGTGGAATTGTTTCTTGAAAGGAAACGTTTAACCTCAAGCTTCATCAACCAAGAATGACTAAAACAAAGGAGATACAGCAAGGCTAAGTGGGTCGCACCCAATTAGGGTATGTTATCACATTTCTAGATATCCTCCGAAACCTATATATTATGGATATGGTTATGCATGAAAGAAGGAGCGCTTGATTTGTAAGGGTGGGAACACCCGGGGTGATTACATATTCGGTCTACCCAGGTTAGGGGTTGACCGGTCTTGTGTAGCAGGTGATCCCGACGAGGTCCTTGGTACATTATTCTAAAGGTGTACTGTAATGGACAGTACCCCAGTGGCCCAATCATTGTATGGAATCATTCTCCAATAAACGCCATACGGTTTTGATTATGCCCAACTATACTGAAACGTGAGATGCAAGCATTTTAGATATTTTTTATTACTTGATTTAGACACTATTATAATATCACACGATTTTGGTAAAAATGTTTTAGTTATTGTAAGGTAAAAAATCGTCGTGTTTATGTGTGACGTGGTCTTACGAGACACCTTTATTTTCAAAGGATTTTAAGAAATGTTAATAATTCAAATTGAGTGTGTTTTCTCACGCAGTTTACTAGACTGACTAGGATGTTATTTTATTATAATACTCGGGTTAGACCGAGTATTACAGATTCTGGATAGGATGCTTTGGAGCTTAGGAGATGAGATGGATGATAGAAACGTATTCCTGTACTTGATTATATTTCCGCTGTATGAGGGCAAGTTACTATAACTACCCAGATTGATGTATAGATTGTTGTACTCTAATGATTATAAGTATATAAACTGTTACAGATTTTTTTGTACAAAATCTGTTATTATATATTATATTTTTTTCCGTTGCTATTGTGAGATTCTGTGTTGTTGTTTATTTTCTTCTATTTCTTTCTTCTACTTTACCCTAGTTATTCGCTCTTTCATACAATTTGGGTTAAACATGAGTGATTTATTATCAACTCAAAGGGTATAGAACTACGGGTCGCTGTAGGATTTTCATACAAAGACTAGGCACCGGGATACCACCTATCATAGTACACCTCTAGAAAAATGTACCGAGAACCTCATCGGGATCCTTTACAACACAAGACCGGCCTACCCCTAATCTAGATAGTACCGGATATGCAATCACCCTGGATGTTCCTACCCTTATCGAGCTCCTTCCCATGCGCCGTATTTATAATATCCAAGGGTATCTAGAAAGGTGATAACATAATCTAATTAGGTGCAACCCACTTAGCCTTGCTGCATCTCTCCTGATTTTTAGTCATTCCAGTTGAAGAGGCTTGAGGCTACGATTACCTTTTTTAGGAATTTATACTTACAATGCTCATTGCCCTCCAATGACAATGTACTGATAACATTCATCCATACGAATTTGTTTTGGTTCTGAACGAAACCGAAAGCACTATCCTACTACATTTATTTTGGAATCATCCTTAGGATTAGTAGTGATTAGCCCTTGCATTTCAATGCTCCATCATTAATTCCATGCTTTGATCTTCACTTCGTAATGCATTTGTTGGATCGAAGTGGTTTTCAAATAACTTATCCAATCCCGGTCTCTTAGAAACAACATTCGATATTTTCAGTAAACTCAACCTCGGTTCTCTAGGAAATGAACAGATGAAAACAAGACCAGAGATCATCTCCTAACCGTTAGTGGATGGATTTCCTTATCGTCGTCCTAGAAGAAAGAAATGAGTTCATACATACAATATAACACCTTTGATGGTAACTGTACCATATAATTCCCGTGTTTCTCTTAGATATTTCCAAAGTTATGTTTTTGGTTTAGATTTGATAGTCGGTTATTTAACTATCAAACAAACAATCATTCAACCAAATATTTTATTTCCCACCGAAATCACTAAGCCTTATTTAATTTAAATTTAAATAAATTAAATCACTTTATCTAAAAGGTATAAGCTTATCTCACCAAAATAAGTATATTCATAAATCATTCCTTTCAAAATACTTGAGAACTTTTTAAAATAAATATGGAAAGCACCATGTGGTATCAACCGTAGATTCGCAGCTCAATGATTACATCTCTATCCTAAAGAAATCTAAACATCACTTAGGCAATCTTTGCCTTCCGATTTTCACCATTAAAGTATACTATTGCTTCCTGAAAACTTTATTTAATAATTATCTCAATTAATACTTATAAAGTTTCTATATAAATTTTACAAGTTTAATTTAGGAAAATACTCCTTTATAAAAGCTTACTATAATATATTATTTTTAAACATTACTAATATTTGAACAAATTATCTTTGGGATAAAAATAATTTAATACTAATTAATTCTTAAAAAAATTAACTTCCAAATCCAATTACTATGAAATAACCTTAAATAAATAATTAAAATTAAATTTAAACATTTTTAAAAAGTTAAAAAAATTTGAACAATAATTAAATAACTTTTTAAGAATCATAAAATAATTAACCTTAAATCATTTTTAAACAATAATTAATTATTTTCAAAATATCATTAATAAATAATAATCGTCCTTAAAACAATTTTGTTTCAAAAGTCAACTTCCAAATGGGAAAAGAAGGCTCACTAATTCCAATGGTACTAAATGAAGTTACCATCAACTTCGTAACAATCCAGAATAACAGATTCAGATATTCACATCAATACATTTTTGACAATTTATTCAACATCATATTGCCCAATATAATTATCAAGATAGTAAATAGATGTCCATGCAAATATGACAGCGGAACAGGTTTTTATTTCTGTCAGTCAATGTCCAAAAACATACATATTCAGTAATAATGGCAGAATGGTGATTTATTCTGCCAATAGGGGTCCAATTTAAATACAATTTGCAGAATGGTGTTTTATTCTTCTAAATAGATGCTAAATCATTGTAACTAACTTAAATTAACTCATCACTATTTTTATCTGGGCAAATAACTTCAATGGACGTGTCATATAATTTTAAACGACGTCAATTGTTTAAATTGGGTAATTAAATTTCTAGCCATTTTAAATTGCTTAAAATTCTCACTTACTTAATTTCGACAACTGATCGCATGACGGCCTAGTGTGTGTCGATACGAACCCATCGTAATGAATTTCGAGTAAATCGGAATTCGTACGAAGAAGATCTAGTGTTTCAAAATTTAAACAAATATAAACATATAAAATCCTAAACATTTTAATTAAATTTATTTATCCTTGTTTGGGTTGAAGCCCATTTCCAGTGCCCACCCGATTTTTCCCTCTTCCTTCTTTTCCCCTTTCTTCTTTTACTTCCAGTTCTAAATTTAAAACCAAGAACCCAAACCAATGCTTCAATTCCTCGATCGACCTTGATGTTTTCATCGATTGCCTGCCCCAAACTCGTCGCACAATTCGAGATCCTAGCCAACTTCAACATTACCATCATCCAAACTCGTTCATCCACTGCCTGGGATGCTCTCGTATACACATGCACGTGTGTACATGCACAGGCCCACATCACCGTGGTTCGACCCACGAAACCCTCCACCGAGTCACCCTTTGCCTGCCCCTCACAAGACCCCCGACTTCATCATCATTGCCTCGCCGAAGCCAATGTCGACCAGCGCCCTCTTCCATATTCAAAGCACAGTGACGCAAATCAAACTCCCCTCGCCTTTGCCCACCACTAGAACACATGCCACTACCACCAATGTGAACCCCATGTCACATGCTATTCCCAGCCAAGTGCGGCACCACTCGGTCAATGTCGCCATCCCTAGTAACGAATTTTGCAAAGCAAAAAAAGACGCATCCTTAAACCCTAAAAACATCACGCTACCTCTAATCCATGCCAAAATCGAAATTTGGCCACGGCGAACCCCTCGGCCTCATCACAACGCTCCTCCTTTCGATGCTTGGATCGTCATAAAATAATTTTTAAGGAAATTTTGATCGTTTCTTCCTTACTCTTAAACCATGCTATTAAAAATCATGAAATCTTCATTAAAAATCCTGTTTTCATATGACGATAACAAATATATACATGAAATGATGTTTTGAGCATGTTGAAAATTGACAAAACTTTGGTTACTTACTGTATTTTTGCAAATTCACGCAATATACAAAATGAACAAGCTTCAAACTATTTTTAATGGTAACTACACCCAAAAACAAACATTTTCCTAGTATACATCATCGGCCATTTTATAACAAAATGAGAGATGTTGATTTTTGAACTAAAGCATGTACGAAATTTTAACTCCGTTAACATAACAGAGTAATGTTTTAAAGGTTTCCAGGTTTTCAAAATTTAAATCCTCACCTTAATAATTTTGAAAGCCCTTTGAATCTTTTAGACGATCTTTAATTTATGATCTGAAATCTTGGTAGCCTTGCTCGCTTTTGAATATAGGGTGCTTCTTCTTCTCTTTTCTTTTTGTTTATTGAGTTTTATTTTCTTTTGTTTTCAGGCTTAACCAAACTGAAGACAAGCTTATATATACATGCTCATATGAAATGAAATGATGTATATGTACCATATTTTAGGCTGAAGAAAAGTTTTGATTTGCTGTAAAATGCTTATTTTTTGATGGATTGAAATGTTCTTGGTTACTTTGATATGAAGTTGAGGTGAAGTAGAGAAAATGTTTTGGCATTTCTCTTTTTGGCCAGGCAGTTTTATGTGTTTATACTTTATTTAATTTTCCAACTTGAAAGTTTTACCTTTAGTTGTATAATTGTTTTTGCCAGGGAATGAATATTTACTTGTAATTTGTTTTTTTACTTTACATTTTACTTCCATTGATCCTATACATGCTTTTATATATATTTTTAAAACCATTTGTAAAGCGGTTTTGAATAAAACAAATTTTAAGTCTTCATATCCGTACATATTTTTATATTTAGACATGTAAAATTCAAAGAATAAAAGTTTTCTATTCTACTCTTATGCATAAAAATAACATTTTTGTTAAAGGTTTCTTATTAAAATGATTTTATAATTTTTCTTATATTCATCGTATATTAATTTCATATATATTTTCTTCTTTTACTCTTACCATATATATTATTTTTAACATACTATTTTTATTAGTTTATACATATTATATATTTCTCTTTCTTGCACTTATATGTATACACATAAGAAAAATCCAAATTTTTAAACAACATTATTTATCATGAGCTATAATCATTTCTATTCTTCATGGATTATTTTTATTCAATTTTATTTGCTATGGACTTGTTTTTAATTTACATATAAATTCTGTTGTTATGAATATATAAGAAATTTCGTTTTTTAATTAATTTTCTATTTTATAAATAAAATCTAGAAAATTCAAATATTATCTTGGTTTAAAACTATATATTATTAGCAGTTTTTATTAAACAGAGATTTTATTTTGATTAAAATATCGTATTATTGAATATTAAAATTAATATTCAAAACTTGAGACGACAAAAATTCCAAGAAGTTCACAATATATATACATATATATATATATATATTGAAGATTATGAATCTTCAATATAATGTTGTCCTCTATCATATATATATAAATAAATTACTTACATACTCCTTAGTTATTGAGCAAACTCAAGATAGGGATGTTGAGTAGTATTATTAATATATTGAACAGATGAAGTAAGATAACTATATGTATTTGTTCAGCAAATTCAAGGTACATATACTATACATTGGCCATCACAATATGGTAGGTATGAGTGAATAATCTCTTTCGATTTTTTAGCAAACTCAGGTCGAAATAAGAATAGAACAAGGACAAATGGGTTAGAAGTTGTATGTGATACAAACAAAAAGGAGTTGTACATCGTTTGTGGGGCTATGATTTGTTAAGCAAAATCAAGGTCAGAATACCAAAACAAATGAGCCCTAACACCCACTAGTGAAGTTATAAGACTTCTATGTTTCATCTTAGGGTTTGGAGAAATATAAAAGGCTAGTGGGAGCCTTATTAGAAAAATGAAATGGTAACATTTAACCTTTCTAATATTGTAAGAATATATGCTATATAATGTTATAATTATGTACAATGGTAAATTTGTACATTTAATATGATTGATAAAACGTTTGTCAATTAACATATATAAACAAATTGAATTGAAAGTTGACAAACATAAATATAACATATACTTACTAATAATTCTAAATGCATGTTATATATGTTTCTATAACCATGCAAGTGCCTAATTTCAACTACTTAAAACATATAAGTTGGTCACTTATATGTTTATTTGGTTTAGACCGTGTATTGGATTTTATGCATTTTTGAACTCTAAATGCAATTCAAGACTATGGATATTTGATTCATGTACTTTCACATATAAATGTTATATGGTGAACAATCATAGTTTGTGTGGTACAATATTACGATGAAGTTAGTTCATTCAAAATAAGTCAATAAACAGTATTTTAAGATCAAGTATTCAACTTGAATGATTTCAGAAGGATCATATTGGGTTAATATAACACAAGACCATAAAACTACGAGATACATCTAAAAACTCGATCGTTGAAATGTCATCTTGATCGGTTTACATAAAGTGCAACATATTTAATGTCTTAAATGTTAAGAATAATCGAATGTGATTTTGTAAAAAGTTTGTTATGATATTGTAGTAAGGTTTTGTTTTGAATAGTTTGACCATTTAAAAGAAAAAACGAATGTATGAGAATAGATGTAATTTAAGGTATAGTTGGAATGAAGAGAATGAATAGTCACTTCCGCTTCATAGAGAAACATTGTAAACAAGAATTGTAATAATAGTTGATACTTAATATTGGAATATGAAATATGATTTTTATTCTCAAATGTATTTTCATATAGAAAATTGTTTTCTACAACATTTATTTCTTTGAGTACAAGATAATTGATCAAAGAACTCTCCACTGTAAATTAGTTGTAGCATATGAAATAGGTAACAATATTAAGTGAATGGTGGACCTCTAAATTTAGAACGCCATTATAGTAATGGCGGAAATAGTGGGAGCATGCCTCGTAGCACCTAATGGTTGCATCAAATTACGAAAATTGTTTCGTAAAATTTACCGAACATTATTTGTGAAATAATGTTTATTTTTTATATTGACTGAAAAATAGATGTAACTATATTTCAATATGAGTATTATAAATGTTCACTATGAAATAGAACTATATTATGGAATTTGTTTTCATAGTAAAAGTGATGCAACAAAAATACATATGTATCCAATATTATTTACTGTTGTTTTGGAATTATAGACTAAGCCATAGTTTTGAGAAATAATTTTACTATATGATTATGAATCATATGATACAGGTTAATTATATCTCAAACCATTAATGGTTATGCACCCATTCACTGGGAGCATCATAAGAGTTGATGAACTCTTTGAATTAATACATATTGATGTATGCAATCACAAGTCTATTAATAACAAAAGGGTCCCACATACTTTGTTGTATTCATCGATGATTTATTACCAACATGAACATGTTTATTAGATACACATTTAGTAAGCTTATGATAAAATCATAGAATATAAAAGAAAAGTGAATAAAATAATGCAATAGAATAAAATGATTTGATTTGTAGAATGAGTGAGTATATTGGAAAGAGTTCCAAATGTACCTAAAAATGAATATAGATTCAATCTCATAAGTCACTCCTCCATGTGATACATAATGATGCATTGATAAGGAGTAATCAGACATTGTTGGACAATTTACGATTAATTGTGAGTGAAGTTGAGTTAGTTTCTTTCTATAAGGTCATGTACTTAAGAGTAGAAAATAAGGTTGATATTATTTCATCTAAGCAGCAGTTTACAAAATCATACAAGATAAGGGTTTGTAAGAAATCCCAACATATCCTGGGCCAATGAGTTGGCAGATTGTGCGAGTCAAAAGATTGCATGTAATAATTGTTCATAAGGAATCTTGTATGAATCTCCAAAAAGTTTTTTGGAAAGGTCTGTCATCAAATGGCATGTTTATGTTTTAAACATAATTTTTGTAAACAAAAATTAATTTTATAAACAAAAAGGTTCATAAAGTGTTTATGAATCCCTATTCTATTTGCACTAAGAAACAATTGTTGTTTAAAGATATATCAACTTCATTGTGAACAAATTTCTTTGAGAAATTTTTGGCAGTTAAATGGAATTGGGCTCGATCCAAAGATAGTACTGATTATATGAGATGAAGTGAAAGTAACTAACCTAAATGAACGCATAACATTAGAATGTCTAATAAGTATTCTTGTACATCGAAGAGAAACTATGAGTTTCTTATTAATGTCGAAAATATACATTACCCTCGGTTGTTCAATTAAACCAATAAGATTGTTGACTATATATGGTATGATGGGCAAATCTGAAAGATTCCTAGCGCGCTATCAAAATGATTTTGGTGGTCGTAACTAAAGAGATGTGATCGATCGGTCGAGATTGTGTCTTTAATGGAAAGACTAATGTTGTTGGAATTAAATTAGCAAAGTTGATAAGAATAATATCGTAAATTTCAATTGTTGAAATTAGCATAACTGATTCAGTATTCAACATGCTTAAGTTAATTCAGATTTCCTCACAAAATTATCGCTCGATAAGACTTAGTATTTGGTACTTATTTATTGAAATAGAAAATTATAAATAATGATTTAGGGTAAGCCGTTTACACATATTAACCAAAAATGCCTCGAAGTTAGTGGAAGCGATACTAGATTTGTGAGTCTTTGGATATGATCCAAGAAATAATACGAATGTATCATTTTATAAGCATCAAGATTGAACAAGTATTTTGATAGAAACATCAAATAGTTTGATTTTCAATCAAAGTACAGAGGAAGCATGTGTTCATAAGAAAGAACGTTTAAAGGTACATTGATATTTCTAAACTATAAGTAAATAACACATTGTTGATTTTAACATTATGCTTGTATTAAAATCAATTTGTTTTAATACTCATGGATTATAAGTTGGATTCCTTATGCATTAGCAATAGGAATTATCATACTGATAATGTTGTGTATGATATTGTCTTTTGTTTATGTATTTGATGCATGGAGCAAATATAAAATCCAAATTGATGCCATTAGATGGTTGTTTGATGTGTTCTCGCGTATTTATGAAATACTAGAGAATTGTTTATAGAAAAAACGAACACATTATAATGGAACATTTGGATACAAACTTTTGTAAGTGATATTGAGTATAACATGTCGATGAAAAAATTCAAGTTAAAATCTTTAATTTTAAAATGTTTCAAAACAAAAGTGATTGTGGTCGATTCAACGAAATGTTGAGAACATTAACTTGAATAGCACTACAATGAACCAATGTATGTAGATATAAATGCAAAAAATTATAATTGAGCCAAAGGTGATTCCAGATGTTGAGAATTTCATAACATTGTTATAAGATAACAATGTCATGAAGTTGGTCATGATAGAACTTAAAGCTCACTAGAAGTCGAAAGATATACTTCGAATCGTTCTATATGATAAAGGCAATTTATCAGTGTCAGAGAGAGTTAACCGAGAAAGTAAATAATTAAAACATAATAGCATACCCATTCACTAAAGGACTGACCCAATTGGTTTTGAGAAAACTGATTGGAGAAGTTGAAATTAGATTCCATAATTGACCCCAAGTGCAGGTTAGAGATTGATAGAGTTAGGGGTATGCCATAGGGGAAATTATGTGATTTGTTACATATATCTAACTCGTTGACCAATCTTGTTCGAAATAAAATTTATTTTCTTCCTATTATATACTTTATATAATGTGATTATATTAATTAATTAACTTAACTAAAAGTATATTTGATAGAGAAATCCATAAATGGTATATTTTGTGATAGTAGTTACAAAGTGTTGTAACTGTGAGTAAATTATCACAACAAAACAAATATACCATTTTAAATGTCCCTAGTCAAGATGCATTGAAACTGGATATCGACGTATCCGTTAAGACTGGAGTACGTATCGCTCTCCAAATGTTAGGCAGTGTATTACTCATGACTACCGGTGGCACCTACGGGTTACATACTAATAGTTATTGGATAACCATGGAAGGACCCACTCGATAGTTTTCTATTGGTTAATATAACTAAGGTCAAACAGAAAATATCGATATGACTGATTTACACAGTCCTCTCGACTAGAGAGTACTATGGATCTTCAATATGAAAGCTTCGCTTTGACTATTGCCAAATAATGGCATGGCGTCCATCGAGTGACTATAGTTAGGTCGAGTGGAAATATTGGAAGTGGAGCACTATTCAAGAGAGGATTCATCTCCTCGGTTATATACGGTTAGTACACAATCAACTCAAGTCTACTCAAAGTCAAAGTCTCTAGCCAGAGCATTTCGATCAATAATAATTGTTATTATTGAACCAAGAACATTGTATATGGACTATAAAATTGAATGTGGATGAAGTTGGAATTTCGACCATTACGAAATTCCATAAGACCAAAGTGATATAGTTTTGACGAAGAGAATTGATGTAAACAAATTTCGCAATCCGATAACGCTTATTAAACTAAAATTGGATTTTACCGAAAATGAGAAAGCGATAAATTTGGCCATAATGTCATACCACCGGTTAAGTGATGTCTGAACGCTAACATTAGAATAGTTCGATATTAATCGTTGACCAAATTTACACCCAAGAGTTACACTGCCGAAATGATGAATTCCCTTAAGACCGAACGATTTAATTAGTTTATAATTGTTATGATTTAGTTAAATTAATTAATATTTATGAAATATTAATTGTAAAATTTGAATATGATTTTAGAAATAAATAGCGTTATATATATATATATATATATATATATATATCTATAATAGTTATAAATATATCGATCGATATACAATATCGACAAGCGATTAAATTAGATTTAACTGCGTGGTATTTTGGCTTGGGCATAGATGGATTTAAGTCCCATCATTAGGGCTGCAAAAATTTCGGTTTTGAGAAGGTCTAGGGGTGGCTAAAAATATGGAAATGACTTGGAGATAATGGGTTGAGATAAAGTGAGAATGGGTAAAAAGGTTTTCCTCGTTTCTCTCTAATACAACCGTGTGTGTGTGTGTGTGTGTGTCTAAAAACGAACCATTTTGGCCGCCATACATTACTGATTAAAACATAGCTCTCAATCCACTTCAAAATTTTCAAAAATATTTCAAATTAAAAAAATACTATTCAATGGTTAGAGGTCGGTGATTTCGGACTTGCAATCTGACGAATCAAGAATAGTAAAAGGAAGGGAAGTTGTTACTTCAACGTGGATTCAAAAGCATCGTTAAATTGGTAATTTTAAATCATATTACAGTAATTAAATTATAATTTACGATCCTATAATACGCAATTTCATATATGTTTAAATATATTGCTACTATACGTTTATTTAGGTGAGATTTTTGTAAGTAGATGTGGTTGTCACAAATCAGTTTGGTTATGTGCATAATTTGTTTATTATACTATTTTATTTATGTATAGACAAAGGTTGTTTACTGTAAAAAAAAAACAATTTTTGTCACAAATTATTGTTTTATATATATTTATTAATAAATTCATATATAAATATATATTGGCGTATATTTCTCACTCATAATAGCATATATGCATATAAGATATATATATATATATAATTTAAAAAATTTAGTACACTTATTTATATATAACATGAATTTACAAATTCGAAAATTAATTATCATACATATATTCATATTTTTAAATTAACACTTATTGAATTTTTGAATTGTTTATTATATATAAAATAATTATTATGTTAAAAATTAAATTTTATATATTTTTTAAAATATTATATCATTTCAGAAACATATTGAAAAAATTTAGTATTTTTTCAATAATGTTTATTATTTTTAATAATTAATATGATTTTGGAAAATTTCTTTATGGTTTATTAAAAATAATAATTTAATTGAAAAATTCTTCGAATGTTTCGTAACCTTTCATTCGTGGTCCCATAATTTCTGAAATTTTAAAATTTGAATTTTTAATAACATATTATTTTATATTAAATAATTATTTTCGAAATCGATGTATTTATTTTTAAAAACAATATTTCAACTTTGAAAAATATGTAGATTTTTCTTAAGCTCTATTTTACGATCCTAGATTGTCAAAAATTATAAAATTTGAATTTTCATCAATAGGTTATTTTGTGTTAATTATTTATGGATGAAAACATTATTTTATTCATAATATATACAAATTAAAATACTAAAATTATTATGTTTGCAAAAAAAAGTTAATTTTGAATTATAAATAATTTTTAATAATTGTTCTCTCTCTTTATATATATATATTGATCTATATATAAATGTTTTATGTGCATATATTATATATAATATATTTATACATGTGTGTGTGTCTTGTAACACGTATACATGCACATATTTGGATAACATACATGACATACAAAATGAACTAATATGTCTGTTGCAATGTATATATGGGTATATTATACCTTTTACGGATTATTGTGTTATACATGCACTCACACATATATGTATATGATACATTTGTGTATAAATTAAATCAAATAAAATTAATTTCATATCTTAATATATATATTTGAATTTAAACAAAATAAATAATTTTATTTAAGTGAAATTTGAAAATGTTCTAATTCAATTAGACTTCATAGGCCGAATAAAAGATTCAACAGGGTAAAAAAAATTAAAATTCACCCATAACTTCCTCTACGGACTAGTCCAGTTCTAATAATATATACATAAGGTCTGAGAGCTATAATTGCATTTTAAGCTTTCTGGTTAGTTCGACAATTGATATCATGTAATATTTATGTTGGTGGTATTTCTCGAATTTATACACTACAACAAAAACACTGTTTTAAAACTGTCAAAAACAATTGTAATAAGTCTATTACAATAGGCTGCCATCCGTCATGATATCCAGAGTTGTAATAGATCCATATTTATTTACAACGGTTTTTAGCAGCTGTAAAAGACTTTTTTACAACTGCAATTAGCTTGCAAGTACAGCAAGAAATAGATAAGCAACAACATTAAACACAGAATGATTATATTTTGCATTAAGCACATTTTTTTAGCACAAAACAAACTGACCCTAATTTAAATTAACTCTAAAAGAGCAATGAGAAATAAAATTTGCAAGGAGCTTCAAAACGGTAGTTAAATATCATAGCTGAAAGTGAGTGCAATACGAACAATCAACTAATTTAAAGCAATGCTGGAATTGTCCTCTATACTATATGAAGAACCATGCAATCAAAATAAATGACAAATGTATGTATTTCCATCAAGTCGAGCTCAACGACCAAATTTGAAGTGCTAATGGGGAAACCTCTCAAAATGTTCTCTTTAGTCTTTGATCCTTCACTTCCAACATTCCATTTTAGTTTCTTCTTCTCTATTTTCGACTTGTCTTAATTTGTTGACGAGTTTGTTTCCAATATCTTGCTTATCTGACAAATTGGAGTGATAATGAACAAGAATGGAGTGACATGTTATTGTAAAGTAAGTTAAAAGTTATAGAAGGAATAAAAACTTATTTAAAACTTAAAGGAGGTTCAAGAAGAAAGGAACCAACTACATCACTCACAACTAATGTACGGTTTTTTGACAGTCTTTTGGCATCACTACGGTGTTACTAAATTATTTAACGACATCATAACAATGCTAGTTGCTTGGATAGAAAAACGAGCATCCCTAGGCAGTTTGACGTTGCTAGGATGCCACAAAAGTAGCATCAATAAAATTAAACGATTCATTATAACAGATGTTTTGTATCAAAAAAAAGCA
The DNA here is from genome assembly GCA_030765085.1 of Allium cepa. Taxonomy (NCBI): domain Eukaryota; kingdom Viridiplantae; phylum Streptophyta; class Magnoliopsida; order Asparagales; family Amaryllidaceae; genus Allium; species Allium cepa. The sequence goes on from CM060929.1 coordinate 507,311,343, forward strand.
TCATTACGACGTCGCTAAAATTTAGCGGTGCCATATAGACGACAAAGTTCTAAAGCAACTAATGTTTAAAATAAAAAACTATTTGATTTAAATATTAAAGAAAAGAAAAGGCAGTGTTTTCTGCTTTTAATAAAAAAAATTGATATAGTTCACCTTGAAATTTCAAGCTTTGGAATAATTCCTGTTTCAGTTTGACAGAATACAAATCTCCATCGCAACTCATAATTACACTATAAAATATCGGGGATTTTCGCTTAAATGACTTATTTGTGCGTAGTAATAAGTTTTTACAGAAAAAAGATAAATGAAGTGTAGTTATATAAAAATAATGATAAATGAGTTTATCATTTTCCTATATAAAATAAAAGAATAAATGAATTTATTATTTTTCTGTAGATTATTCTTAAAACTAATTATTAATAAGTTATCTCCTTGAAACTTATTACTATGGAAGGAGTCCTCCAACCAAATTTCCACATAAAACATAAACGACGGTGAAATAAAAAGGACATTATTAACAGCTTGAAACCAAAACAAAATATCACTATAGTAATATCTACTTTCAGAACATCATAAGGAATATAAACCTACTTGAAGAAATTTAAATTACAAGAGATGTAAGCCATTAAACATTTCACTAATAAAACAGATAGCACAGAATTTCCAGACATATGTTTCACTCATCACAAAAATATACATACAGCATCAATAAAACAAGAAAAAACATTAAGAATCGACCAACATTTTCTGATGGTCTTTGAAGCATGAGCTGACTATGGTAACAAGTTTCCGCATCACATCAAAACTTTGGAGCAGTTTTTTAGCATTGCAGTCAATCTCTAGAACCATCTCAACAGTATCATCCTTACAATCGACATTAGTCAGCACACAATCTCTATCAATCTTAGGTTCTCGTAGAGGCACCAAGTTAACGACAGCGACTCAAACATCAAACAACAACTTCTCGTGGACCTTAACGACAGCAAGGGTAGCGACGATTTCACTGATGGTGGAGACGATCAGGCAATAGTGCGTCTTTCAACCATGGTTAACTTCGAATGACAGTGTGGATTGTGGGGAAATCATATGACAACGACTCAAACATCCAAATCGAGTGGCTATGGTTGGCTTCTCAGTGGTGTCTTTGGATCGGGTTTTTTTATTAGTAATTTCTTTCCAGTTTTAGGCGCCATGACAGATCTTAGGGTTTTATGGAGCATTGGGCGAGATTTGGGCGGTAATAGGGAATGATTTAGGAAAATGAGAATATGGTCTCTATAAAAGAAATATTTTGATCTCTGATTGGAGTAAAGGGTCCTGATAGATGAGGTGTTGCGATTTGAAACGTACGTTTGTAAACGGTGACAACTGGACTTGCTGGTTATTTATGAAACGTGGATTGCTTTGCTGGATTTTATAGAGGGCTGGTGATAAGGGAAGTGTGAAGATGCACATGGATTTAGTAAGTTTTGAATTTGAAATTGAATACTTGAAAATGAAAATTTGGAAAGTGAAAATTTGGAAAATTCAATTTTTGAAATTGCCTAAATCGGGAAGTCAAAAGTTGAAATATACCGCCACTACGGCGTCGCTAAATTTTCACGATGTCACAAAGACAAAGATAATTTCCAATACTTTTGCAACCCTAATTTAAAAACATTTTAATAATTATGGCTCTATTAAGGCATAGCTAATTAGCGATGCATTTCTAACGTCTTAGTGACAGTAGTAAATTTAGCGATGCCGCACCGACGTCGGGTCCCTGTGGCATAGCTAAGCAATGTCAGAAACCAATCGTTCGTTTGTCCAGTTGTGATTTACGCTCGTAACGCTTTATAAACTCAAAATTTAGCTCAACTCATACTTTTTGTCATGCTGTAAAAATTGGTGAGGATTTATATGGTTATCTTTTTACCTGAAACATCTTCTTAAGTTCAACTCTTTCCATCACTAAGAGATCTTTTGTCCTCTCTTGCCTTTTCATTTTAAAAGTAGCTAGAAGTTACAAAAGAACAAAATATAAATATTCTATTTGCATACAGACTCAATTGACTTAGCACTGCATCTACAGAAGATATCTATAATTCATTGAAAAGGAAAAATACCTCATAAAGGTGTGCTAGGCAAAGTGGGGTAGAGCAATCTTCAAGAGCCTGATAAATAAAAATTCCAATGAGTGGGAAAGCTTCTTAATTTTGAAAAATAAGAAACAACCCAACTCGCACTTGTCACAATGTGCATTTCCATAGAGTATCTCAAAATTTTAATGACAAGTAAAATCAAAACTAATTTGATTGAAAAAGAAGTTTATAGAAAACATGCATCCAAGGGATCATCAGTGATCATCAATTCATAGATCAATTCATACATCACCAATACAAAATATAAAAACAAGAAACAAATAAAATGAAGGCTAGGTTTTTACAAAAGCAAATAACATCAAGAGTACAACACCTAAACTCTAAACAAGAACATAAAATTTATAAGTCAAAAATAAAGAATTATAAAGCACTAATCTACATTATAATACAATAATAAAAAGAAAAAGATATAAGAAAATATTTTCTAACATTTGAGTTGAAAGATTTTTCTAGAATACTACATGGTTTGACAAAACAAATGGATAACACAAGAAACTATCCCTCAAAAGAAAATTCCTAATAGATCAACTACTTCTACTAGATACAATATTTTGTAAACGAACCAAAAAAATAAAAAGTTATTAACGGTGTGGGATCTCTGTGTATTCGATTATCAAATAATGGAATCCAATAGCGATCTTATTTAGAGGAGGCTAAATTTGGTTCAGGATTCAATGTACCATGATTGATAGAAATGAGGGTTTTATTTGTTTCCTGTTTTTATATTTTGTATCCATGATGTGAAATTAATCAATTTGCACTTCAATTCATATATCAATTCATGATCATCAATTCATATATCAATTCATAAGCTTACCTTCATAAGTATCACAAGTGTGCACCTTCGACACAAAAATATCAAAGCGAGAATATTGAGGCCTCTCTATGTTCAGACTGTTATATGTCTAGTATACCAAAACAGAGAATAATCAATTATAAACTCGTCGCACAAGTTTATAACTCAGATTTCCACTACACTGGAATTCTGTAGTAATTATTATAACAATATGAATGTTGTAAATAAATTACAACAACAGTGTTATACTATTTTGAATAAACAGTATAACCAGAATAATGGATAGAAATATATAACAATGTATATAAATATACAATCAGACTAGAATTCTAACCGGATTACGTCTGAGGCTCGTCGTAATGATTTCCTTAAGAATTTTATTTCAAAATTCTCTCAAGATACAACAGACGAATTCTGCACGAAATTGTAATGAGTATATCACTCTGTGATTTGAATATTAGAACAGCAGTTGTGTTTAGAAGAGAAGAGATAAGTTAGATTAAAAATTCGGTGATGAAAGTGATCAGTTTTTCTTCTTATTTATAATTGGTATGTATCCCTTCGAACGGTCACGACTTCACCCGTTTGTCCAAACGGTCGCGCCTGTTGCTTTTTCATCACACCTGCCTGCTGTTCGGCCGCGTCTCCTCACATGGGCCGTACCTGTTCGTTTGCGCGCGCTTCAGAAGTCGTGTCTCTTCAGTCCCGCGTCCGTTTTTACCCGCCTGCTGCTTCTCTTCATATTCCAGGCCCAGCCTAGTTTCAGCCGAAGCCCAAAAAACTGTTAACAATGGCCCAGCAAAAGAATGGTCATTTTAGACCCGTACCCGGCCCGGTTCGGTTCGGTCGGTCGGACGGATGGACGGCGGCGCGCGCGTGTGGTGGTGATGCATAATCTCCCTCCTCACAACGAAGCATGCATTTGGGAGCCCCAGGCCCCCAACCTCCTCATGAGAAAGCTATATTTAAACCAATATAGCTCTCACAATTTGGAGATGTGGGACTTTGTATATTTCATTCAACTCATTCTTAAGGAATTCCAACAATCCCCCACATGAATGATAATATTCATATCCCCCACACAAAGCGAAATATCACAGAGTACATATGGAATAATGCTTTGTCGTGGATAAGTAGATATTTCACTTTGAACTTTCCCTACTTAAGACTTATCGGATCTACTTGGCTAATCGGTGAATTATTTCATCTTGAACCGTCGACCTTCATTGTATATCCAGACAATAAGCTTTACGAAGCATTGATTCCCTTCTCATCCAATCTCTTGCTTGTGTTCATTTTGGTCCTGAACAATTTTTGGTTCTACGAGTGTTTTTAGAGAATAAAAGCCTTTGAATATTCTCATAGAGCCGACCCAGCTCACACTAACATAGGTGATCGCAACCATTAAGAGTATCCTACATATACCCCACTTGTTATTGTCAAGATATGGTCATCATTAAAAAACATAGTTTTAACGTTTAAACACCTCTGTAGGCATGCATTTATATTTTGCACCATAGGAATGGAGTTGGACTATGTCCACGTAAATGCATTACGTCTTGAGTTATTCAGAACTGGTTTGCCTATTGATCCTAATCAGTGGGATCTCCAGTCGCTAGGATATGTTTCCGTATAAGAAAACTCTTGATGGTTTAGGCTTTTAAGCCCATTCCCCTCGATGCGCAGTCAATTTTCTCTCTTGATAAACCTTTAGTAAATGGATCCGCTAGGTTATCATTTGTCTTCACATAATCAATGGAAATAGTTCCATTAGAGAGTAACTGCCTAACTGTGTTATGGCGTCGACGAATATGTCGTGACTTTCCATTATACATAAAATTGTGCGCTCTACTTAGTGCAGCTTGGTTATCACAGTGTATACATATGGCCGGTACAGGTTTAGGCCAAAACGGAATATCTTCTAAAAAGTGACGAAGCCATTCTGCTTCTTTGCTTGCTTTATCTAATGCAACGAACTCTGATTCCATAGTGGATCGAGCTATGCATGTTTGTTTAGTAGATTTCCATGACACTGTTGCCCCTGCTAGGGTAAAGACATAACCACTCGTTGATTTTGATTCCTTTGAATCTGCAATCCAGTTTGCATCACTATATCCTTCTAAGACGGTAGGATGTTTTCCATAATGTAAGGAAAAATTAGTGGTATTCTTTAAATATCCCAACACTCTCATTAGTGCTTTCCAATGTTCCTTCCCTGGATTACTTGTATACCTGCTTAGTCGACTTACTACATAAGCTATATCTGGTCTTGTGCAATTCATGAGATACATGAGACATCCTATTACACGAGAATATTCCAGTTGCATTACACTCTCATTAATGTTTTTATGCAGTACTTCTGATGGATTAAAAGGTGTATTTACTCCTTTAATTCCAAAGTTTTGAAATCTTTCAATCACTTTTTCTACATAATGTGATTGAGATAACTCAATTCCATTAGATGTTCTTATTATTTTTATTCCCAAAATAATATCTGCAACACCCAAGTCTTTCATGTCGAAATTGTTGATCAACATTTTCTTTATGGTCTCAATTACCTGAGTATTTGGATCGAATATTAGCATATCGTCCACATATAGACAAATCATCACATATGATTGTCCAAGTTGTTTATAATAAACACATTTGTCACATTCATTTATACGAAAACCATTTCTCATCATGACACTATCAAATTTTGCGTGCCATTGCTTTGGAGCTTGTTTTAGTCCGTATAATGATTTGACTAATCTACAGACTTTGTTTTCATTTCCTTTGGAAATAAATCCCTCAGGTTGCTCCATGTAAATCTCCTCATCGAGATTTCCATTTAAGAATGCTGTTTTTACATCCATTTGATGAATATCTAGATTATAGATGGATGCAATTGCTATTAACATTCTTATAGAGGTTATTCGTGTTACCGGCGAATATGTATCAAAGAAGTCTACTCCTTCTTTTTGACGATATCCTTTGGCTAGTAATCTGGCTTTATGCTTGTCGATAGAGCCATCTGCTTTCATTTTCTTCTTGAAAATCCATTTGCAGCCAATTGGTTTTATTCCTGGTGGAATATCAACAATTTCCCAAGTTTTATTACTTAGAATTGAATCAATATCACTTTGGATTGCTTCTTTCCAACATGAAGATTCAGAAGATGACATTGCTTCCTTGTACGTTTGAGGTTCGTGCTCTAATACATATGTAAAAAAGTCCGAACCAAATTTTTTAGAAGTTCTAGCCCTTACGCTTCTTCTTGGTTCAGCATCCTCAATTTCATGATGAGTTTCATCTTCATGCGAATCGTTTGATTCTTCCCTTGTCCTTTTTGGGACATTATTTCCTTCATTCCTTTTGTGCGGAAACACATCTTCAAAGAATGAGGCATCTCTTGATTCCATGATTGTATTTACATGAATATCAGTTATATCAGACTTGAATACCAAAAATCTGTAGGCACTACTATTTTGGGCTGGCCCAAGATAATAACAATCCACTGTTTTTGGTCCAAGTTTGACTCTCTTGGGAGGCGGAACTGGAACTTTTGCCAAGCACCCCCACACTTTGAGGTATTTAAAGCTTGGTTTGTGTCCTTTCCATATCTCATATGGAATTGTTTCCGTTTTATGGTGAGGAACTTTGTTTAATATGTGGTTAGACACATTTAATGCTTCCCCCCATAAGTTCGTCGGTAGACCAGAAGTTAAAAGCATGGCAGTAATCATGTCTTTTAAAGTTCTGTTCTTCCTCTCGGCTACACCATTTTGTTGTGGTGAATATGGTGCTGTTGTTTGATGAACTATTCCATTCTCTGCACAGAACTGTTCAAACGGTGACTCATATTCTCCACCTCGATCAGATCTCAATATCTTGATCTTTTTATTTAACTGATTTTCTACCTCAGCCTTCTATTTTATAAACGCTGTTATTGCTTCATCTTTACTATTTAAAAGATATACATAGCAATATCGCGTATAATCGTCAATAAAAATAATGAAATACTTTTTCCCACCTCTTGTAGGTAGTGATTTAAAATCACATAAATCTGTATGTACCAAACCTAATGGTTCGGTGCTTCTGTCAACAGATTTAAATGGTTGTTTGACCATTTTTGCTTCTACACATGTCTCGCATTTGTAGTTCTTATCTACTTGAAAATTTGGAATCAATCCCAAGTTTGATAATTTCATCATTTTTCGGAAGTTTACGTGTCCTAATCTATCGTGCCGTAGTAAAATTTCGTGCTCAAGCAAGTAAGAAACTTCAATTATATTAATAGCACAATCAGAATACATAGTTTTATTGCCGATAACGGCTGCATTTGCCTTAAATAGGCCATCACATAAATATCCCCTTCCGATATACATTCCAGCTTTGGACAGAACCATCTTGTCTGACTCGAACACCATCTTGAATCCCTTCTTTGATAGGACTGCACCAGAGATGAGATTCTTGCGTATGTCTGGAACGTGGAGCACATTATTCAACTTAACAGTTTTTCCAGAAGTAAACTTGAGGATTACTGTACCACTACCTTCGATCATGGAAACTGCAGAATTACCCATGTAGAGTTTTTCTTCGTGATCGAATTTCTGATATGTAGAAAACATGGATTTGTCAGAACAGACATGACGAGTAGCGCCTGTATCTACCCACCATTGGTTAGGATTCTGAACCAGATTGCATTCAGATACCACCGCCGAGAAGTTGGACTCGTTTACTTTCATGTTATCTACTATATTTGCCTCTTTATTGCGTTCCTTCTTGAGTCTGCAATCTTTAGCCGCATGTCCAACTTTTTCACAAACCCAAATTCGCCATTAAATTTATTGGTTCGTTTGTTGTCTTTTGGTTTGTTGTCTTGAGCTTTCCTTTTCTTCTGGAAATTCTTCTTCTTTTTTGGTCTTTGACCCTTCATCCACAAATGCCTCCTCGCTTTTGTTTTGTTATTCCACGGTTATCTGCCTCGATTTTCAATCGGACTATAAGATCCTGTAAAGAGATTTCCTTCTTCTTATGCTTTAGATAGTTGCGGTAATCTCTCCATGACGGCGGTAGTTTTCCCGTGATGGCTTCAACCAAAAACGATTCTCCAACCACATGACCTTCCGCTTCAAGTTCATGAATGATGATTTGCAATTCATGTAGTTGAGCAGTCACCGGTTTGGAGTCAACCATCTTGTAGTCCATGAATTTGTCTACAATGAATTTCTTAAGACTGATATTCTGCGTCTTGTACTTTGTGGTAAGTGCATTCCAGAGTTCTTTTGATGTCTTTGAAGGCTGATATACTTTGTATAGCATCTTGTCAAGACAATTCAGAATATAGTTTCTGCATAAAAAATCGGAATGCTTCCACGTATTCTTCTCTGCTTCCTTGCCTGGTGCAGGAATCGGTTCCTCCTCCTCGAGGTACTTTTGCAGACCAAGTGTGGTGAGATAAAACAACATTTGATTTTTCCATGTCAAGAAATCATCACCATCTCCCTTGAACGGTTCAGGTCTATTGTGAGTAGAATTCTTTGAAAATTCGACTGCTGCCATCTCTGTTTTAGTAAGAAAACAGTAAAATTCTTAAGATGTTATATGTCTAGTATACCAAAACAGAGAATAATCAATTATAAACTCGTCGCACAAGTTTATAACTCAGATTTCCACTACACTTGAATTCTGTAGTAATTATTATAACAATATGAATGTTGTAAATAAATTACAACAACAGCGTTATACTATTTTGAATAAACAGTATAACCAGAATAATGGATAGAAATATAGAACAATGTATATAAATATACAATCAGACTAGAATTCTAACCGGATTACGTCTGAGGCTCGTCGTAACGATTTCCTTAAGTATTTTATTTCAAAATTCTCCCAAGATACAACAGACGAATTCTGCACGTAATTGTAATGAGTATATCACTCTGTGATTTGAATATTAGAACAGCAGTTGTGTTTAGAAGAGAAGAGATAAGTTAGATTAAAAATTCGGTGAGGAAAGTGATCAGTTTTCCTCCTTATTTATAATTGGTCTGTATCCCTTCGAACGGTCGCGACTGCACCCGTTTGTCCAAACGGTCGCGCCTATTGCTTTTTCATCGCACCTGCCTACTGTTCGGCCGCGTCTCCTCACATGGGCCGCACCTGTTCGTTTGCATGCGCTTCAGAAGTCGTGTCTCTTCAGTCCCGCGTCCCTGCTGCTTCTCTTCATATTCCAGGCCCAGCCCAGTTTCAACCGAAGCCCAAAAAACTGTTAACAATGGCCCAGCAAAAGAATGATCATTTTAGATCCGTACCCGAGCCCGGCCTGGCCCGATTCGGTCGGACGGATGGACGGCGGCGGCGGCGCGCACGCATGTATGCTGGTGATGCATAATCTCCCTCCTTACAATGAAGCATACATTTAGGAGCCCTAGGCCCCCAACCTCCTCATGAGAAAGCTATATTTAAACCAATATAGCTCTCACAATTTGGAGATGTGGGACTTTGTATATTTCATTCAACTTATTCTTAAGGAATTCCAACACAGACAAAATTGAATTGGTTCTCCGTCACAAACACCACCAATTTTCCATCTTCAGAAATCTCGAATCCAAGGACAACACTCCATCACCATAATCAAACTAAGCCATTATATCTAAAGACCATGAATCTAGAAGTATCAACAAACTTTAGCAAAACAACATCAGAAAGATAACTAACGAGTTTTTTTTAGAACACGGACAACTCAAGGCAAATGACGTCAGCGAACAGATCATGTCCAAATTTGAACTCATGAATTTCAGATTTAGTGGCTTCATTTATTTTTCAGGCATCACCTTCAAATTCAGTTTTGACTTTTACTGGCTATGCAAGCATAAGCACCAGAGACGTATAGTGCAGGGCTCTTCAATAACAGCAACGATGATTTGACTTGGTTACTCTCGGTTTCAAAACCGCAAATTGATTAGCGTCGACAGCGATTCAACCTTGAAGGAGATGCGGTTTGACTTTGAGGAAGATAAAAGTTTTTTTTTCTTTTTGGAAGGAAACGAAGATTAAATAATTATGGATGAGAGGAGGGAAAACAAAATTTTAGGTTACCGGGAGAGGAGAGAGGTAGCGATATTATACATTTAAATTTAGGTATGGAGCCCAAAAATTTGTTTTGGAGCCAAAGAACAATTTTAGGTTTATTTGATTTTATTTTGTGTTTTCAATTTTTAACATATATAACAAAACTTAAAGATAGTAGAAGAAAAGTTTCAAATTTAGACCATTACGATGACGATTGAGGGACGGTGGAGGGGGTGGAGGAACGACGGAGGGGATGAATTTGTTTTTCATTCTTTTGTTATTTCTCAAAACACGAAAAACACAATATATTTGTTTTCTATTATATATGTTAGTGTTATTTTCCAAATCGGTTATTTTTCAAAAATGCATGCGTGATGTGCACATTTTTTGGCGAAAACACAAAACTAAAAATGACAAACCAAACGGGGCCTTAATTTTAGAGCCAAGGAAAATTTGTATGCCTTCAAAATATAACATCCTATGTAAATTAGGTCTAACATAGGGGTGTCAATGAGTATCCGAAAAATTCGAAATCCGTCCATATCCATATTCAAATATGAAAAATTACGTGATATCCGAAAAACGGATAAGAATATGGTCACATCTTCATCTGATAATTATCCATCCGGTTTTAATCAAAATTATAGCTAATTTTTCATGTATTTTAGTAGATAAAATGATTGTCATTTACTATTTTATATAAGTAAAAAAAATTAATGTGTATAAAGATCAATATTTGCAGCTTAAAATTAATTTTCTTAGCATGTTTATTATTTTTTGTATTTTTACTACTAAAATATATTTATAATGAATCAGAATTTTCTATTTATCTATTTAGATTTATTAGTTATGAACTGGTCGAAGAATATCCGATAAATATTTTATATTCGTCCACGTCCGCTGATACAGATATTCAATATCTGAAAATGATTTCGGATATGGATACAGATATAACACTATCCGAATTCGTATTCTGTATCAGTATCCGACCATTTACAAGACTAGTTCAATGACATCCACTTAAAGAAGGCAATATTCACCAATCATAGTAATCACATCAAATACTATTATTAATAATACTGACCCCATATAGTATTTAAACCAAGTGGAAACTATCTGCATTATATTATTTCAAAACTAAATAATATATTAAACTCCAAACAGACCACTACCTCCATTGAATAAAATTTCTCCCAATATAATCCAAAAGTAGTATATTACCATAATGAATTCATTCAAAAGAAAGAGCAATCTACTCATAGTAATTTTTCATATTTAAAAATAATTACTAATTATTATTATTTAATTTTAAATATTAATTATTATTATTATTATTTAATATTAATTTTAACTTTTAATTGTTATTATTTTATTATAAAAAATTTATTATTAATTATCAATTATTAGTATTTAATGGTGAATTATATATAAATTATTAATTATTAATTTAATATTAATTTAATGATTATTGATTGTTAATTTATTGGTTGTTACTAATTATTAATAGGAATTATTTCATACTTCAAACTAATTACTAATTTTTATTATTTAATAGTAGTTATTAATTATTATATATTAATATTTAAATTTTATTATTTGAGTACTATGTATTTAATAATAATTATTTTATTGATTATTAATTTTTATTACTATTTAATATATTGATTTTTAACTTTTAATTTTTATTATTTAATTTTGATTTTTAACCTTTAATTATTGTTATTATTTTATATTGATTTTTAACTTTTAATTGTTATTATTTAATATTGATTTTTAACTTTTAATTAATTATTATGTATTATAAAAGATTTATTATATATTAATTATTAATTACCATTATTTAATAGTAATTATTATAGTTGTTAGTTAAATATTTATTGTTTATTTATTGATTATTAATTTATTCTTTAATTATTAATTTATTCTTTAATTACTAATTACTAATTATTAATGGGAATCATTGCATATTCAAAATATATTATTAATTATTACTATTTAATAGTAGTTATTAATTATTATACGTTAATATTAAATTACTATTAGTATTATTTAAGTATTATTTGTTAAAATATTATTCATTAAATATTAATTTATTTTACTTATTATTAACCCTTTATGAATTATTAAAAGTTAACAGGCAAATATTAAATATTAGTACTTAATTGTTACTTCTTTATTATTAATATTAATTATTACTTCTTAATTATTAATTATTCATTATTAAAAATTAATTCTTATTTATTAATTATTAATTATTTATTAATTAATATTAATTATTAATTATTAATTATTAATTATCGAATAGTAATTATTAATATTATTTATTTCATATTTTCAAATTAATTATTAATTATTAATATTTAATATTAATTAATAATTATGAATTATTTTTTGTGAATTATTTATTTATTTATTATTAAGTATTATTATTTAATTATAATTATTAAAGTATTATTACAACGGACAAACGAAAAAGGTTGTAATAGGCATCTTTTACAACTGACAAAAAAAGGAGAGATATTATAAGTTGGCATCTATTACAACTGATAAATGGAAAAGATTGTAATAGGTTGTAATGACCCTAATTTTTAGTAACATTCTTTAGGATATTTAATTATCCAAATTAAATAAAATCTTTGATGAGTAGGGGATTGAGATTTGTATTAAACTAAGGGGTAGCCATGCCATATAACCAATGAACTAAAGAAGAGTTAAAATGAAATAGAGAAGGGTAAAATATGAAAGAGATCATTTTAATACCCTAAACCCTTAGCCTTGAATGTTTTACATGTTCATTTGCAAAATTAAAAACAAATAGAGGCCGACCACCATTAGCAAGAACAAGGGAAAGGAAGAGCTAAAAGAAGAAGATTAATCAACTTAATCCATTCAAGTCTCAAACTCCTTAATCACAAAGCTAAGATGCATATTGACTACATCTCATTTTTCTAATTGTTTTCGATTTAAAGACGAATTCAAAGTATTTTGCATGATTTTGCCATGTTTTTGAATGATTAAATGCTTATATATGCTTGTTGATGATTTATGCTTATTTACATAGATTTTATGATATGTTTTGATGTAAAAACCCTATTACATCCAAATGCCTTACAAATTAAGCTTTAGATCAGAATTTACATTTTAGAGATGGGTTTCAATTTTCATAAATTTCTGAATTAATGTGGATTTATATTAATTTTCTAGTGAAGAAAATATTTATTTGGGTTTAAAATAATTTATGGCTAAATTATTTATGTTTTGGGTCAGAAATTAATATACGTTAGAAAACATATTGAAAATGATTTTCTGAAATTTTTGTAGAATTTTCTAAGTGTTTTAATGAATATGTAAAATTATTTAAGGTATGGGAATTAAATGTTTTATATATTTATAAAAGAAGATGGTTGTTTTGTAAATAAGTTAAATGGATTATCTCTGAAATATTGGTAGCACTTTTTAAAAAGAAAATTAGCAACCAATCATATTTTGACAAACAAGGCGCGTTAGTTAAAAAGATTTCTTAAAATGGTAAAAATCAGTTAAACATGCTTTATGCATGTTTCGCCATTTTCGAAACTTAGGTTTTGACTTAGTAGTTCTGCCACCATCATCATCAAAACCAGTGCACTTGGCATCAAAGACTTGGTGCGCAGCGAATTGGATACGGGCGGAAGGTATTAGGTCGAAACTAGGGGTTCCGAAGTGGTCGAAGCACTACTATACTTTCAAATGAAAATGCGCCTGCTTTTCTTTCGAAAGTAATGCTTTCGACTTGGTTGGCTTCCAACCGAGTTAAATTGATTTACAGAATGGTTTCGAATGGGTTGCACCTTTTGTTTTAAGTAAATGCTTTCGATTGGGGTCGAAGCCCCTCGCTGTCGCTTTTTCTACCTTTCAAAGTCAATGGTTTCGGAAGGTATACTTTGTTTTTTAAAACTTTGCCACTTCTCCAATGCTTTCGAAAGGGTTGGTTTCGACACCATCACTTCTTTACTTATGAATTTTTTTCGAAAGGAATGCTTTCAACTTAAATGGTTTTAGTGACCCTTTTGCTCTGTTGAATGTGGAACCCAAAGGTTTCGAAGAAGATATTTTTAAATGGTTTCGAAAGGTGTTCCCACATTTTTCAAATTGAACCCAAATGCTTTTGAAAGGTTTGTTGTTTGCAAAGGTTTTGATGCCTTCATAAGGTTTTAAATGAAGGTTTCAAAGGAGTGGTTCCCCAATGGTTTCGAAAGGTTTGAATGGAAGGTTTTCAATAGTTTTGAAAGGTATGGCAGGAAAGGTTTTTCAGTGGTTTTGAAAGCATTATATGTATGGTTTCGAAAGGAATGTTTTGGCCATTCAGCCTAGGTGAAAGAAAGGGGTTTACTTGGTTTCAAAAGGGGTACTTTCAATGGATTTAAAAGTTGCATTTTCAAAGGTTTAAATGTTTTCATCAACAAAGATTTGTGTAAAGTGTGTTTGTCTATATATATATAATATAGCAAGGTGGTTTTGAGTAAAGCATAGAATATATGTATTTTCCTTGTTTAAGTTTGATTTAAAGGTTTTAAATCAACTTGAGATGAAAAGGTTTTTAAGGAAATTTTTGGGAAAATTACCCTAAGTAAAATGATTCAGATATTAGAATGCCAGGTGGGACTAGCATAGGGTCGCGCCCTGTACATTAGCTATTTGCCCAGCTAATTTAGTCCATAATTCTAGTGTGTAGGGCTTTGTCACATGTAAGACTGAAATGATGTTACACACAAAATGGAATATATATTTGTAGAGAGGTAGGTTATTGGTGAGCCTGCAAAACAATTAGGATCAGGTGACCCTGGAGAAGATAAGTTAGGGACATACCATTCAGAAGAGGAGTATCTAATAGATGTTAAATTATTTGCTTATATTGTTTGTTAGGCCCGAGTCAGCCAATGGTTGGTAGTTAGCCAAACAAAAACTATAGTGCTCGGATAGATAGTCCATTTGTTACCTGATATGCATTTTTACGTGATAATGCTTTACGGTTTTTAATCAGTTTTGGTTACAGGAAATGATTTGCAAAAGATATGTTTTAAAAAAGGTACTGGTAAGGGGAAACCCATATCGCTAAGCGGCGTGGTCTCACTTAATATCAAATAACCAAGATGTATAGTATTATTCATAGCAGACTTTAAGTCTGACTCAAAGTTTATGTTTTTTCCCTTAAACTCTCGGGTTCTCAAAAATTGATTTGAATAGGCTAAGGGTTGAGGTTTACAGGTTTTAGCAGGGTTGATGAATAAAGCTACCGAAGATGAGCAGGAGGCTGTCGGATAGCTATTTAGGAGTTGTAGTTTTATTTTGTTTATTCCGCCGTATTGTATTAAGTCAGTTATGACTATATAGCACTCTGGTCAAACAAGGGACATCTTAATATGTCGCTCGTTGCGTATTTATGTAATAATTATATTTTATCTGAACCTAGGAAGCGAATGAGATTATGTAACTTGGATATGAATTTTTTTTTTAAAATGTAATGAAAAATATTCTTTTTGAAATCTATGATTTTATTTCATATTCAAGTGCTTCTGATATTAGGGATATCATTAACATTACCGTATTTGGTCACTATAAGTTAATACTATGGATGACTGCAGTATCTGTAGCGCTTACTTGGTATCATAGCATAGGTTTATGAAAAAATAGAAACTAAAATGATTTTTGAAAACATAATCCTAAGGATTAGAGATAAGATCGGGGTATGGATAACGTTATAGTAACGTACTTATATTTGCTATACATTTGTATATACTACATCTCTATTCTTCTATCTCTCTTAGGTTGTTCTTCTGTATCTCACGAGCCTTGAATATAGATAGGATGCTAGAAGTGGAAGGGTTAATCTTGGAGAAAGCACCACCACAAATGGTAATGTCAAACTGAATACTAGAAGGAATCTGGGTTAGGAAATAGCAGGGAATGTTGGTGCTGGTGTAACAGACCGATATTTTCAACCATTCGCATCCACACATGCCGGATTTGAATTGCTCACAATACCAGATTGTTAATTTATTTTGGCAAAACTCAGCATATAAAGTAAATAAATAAATCACAGAATCATAGACGTATAGTAATATACGATATGCAGCGGAAACAAAAGAATACTAGTTCATAAAGCTACTGTATATATAATAGAGTTAAATAAGATACAACAGAAGTATCGAATACAGTAGTCAAATACAAGATCAGAATACATCACTCCAATCAACCAATAATTCCAAGCTGAAAAGATGTAGATGGATCTCCAAAGGAAGATCCAACTCCAAAGGTGAGTCTCACAAGAAGTATCACTCAGTCTGACCCAAGCGTAAAGCAAAACACAAAACACTCGAGTTAGGATTAAGACTCTTATATCAATAAATCCAACTCAAATGAAATAACAACTTAAACACAAGTAACACAAAGGATGTTTGGGACAACCATCCTCTAAGGATCCGTTAAACTATCTACTATGTAGTAATATATGCTATTATAATAATATCTAAAGTAAAATAAACTTACTTAAAAATAGCGTTAAGGCTTTACATTTTCCACCTCAACATATATATAGTGCCAGTAGTCTATACGATATATTTCCATTTCAAATATATCTTTTCCAAAATCATGGCACTTTAAAGTTATAAAATTTTGGAAACCAAACACTTGAAATTATAGCACTTTCGAAACATAATACTTCCACTTAACTGATTTAAATATTAAAATAGTATACATAATGAAATTGTTTCCCTTTCACGAACTAATTCCAAATCAACTCAAATTCCAAAATTCAAATTTAATCAGATCTCAAATCATTAATTCCAATTTAGCTTCTAAATAAACCATTCAAAATTATACTGATTTCAAATACAGATATGAACCACAAATAAACCATTTCAAAATATATATTTCAAAGCTTTAAATATTCTATAATTTCAAAAAAAATGTGATAATTTTATATATATCTTAATTCAATTTACTATTATTTAGTTTTGAAATATTTACTTAATGAGTTCAATATCATTTAAATAAAATCAAACTTGAAATATTTATTAATCACTTCAAACCAACATCAAGTTATAAAATCATATCCTTTAAAATCTCAAATTCAATAAGTTCCAAATTGATTTTAATTAAATATAATTCTTAATTAAATACAATTTCAAATCAATTTCAAATCCATCTTCTCAACCTTGATTTATTACAATCATTATAAACTCTGTATTAAAATATAATTTAAAATAAATATTAACCATATTATATTTTAATAAAATCAAACTTTATTTAAACTTATTTTAAAATAAACAATTTATGCGTAGCTTAAAGTCAAGAATTTAACTGCATATAAAATAACATTTATATAATATCTGAAATCAATATTTATATAAAACCATATATTTCTTTTCATAAACCATAGAAATCATTTCAAAATATTTTTATATATGGACCACGGTGTCTGTATATAATTTTCTATCCTATGGTCAAGTGATACGATATTTATCCTTTCAATCTGCAATTTAAATATATCATTTTAACCCGTAATCCTAAATTCAATTTAATGAAAATCGCTTAGGTCTATCATTTCAACCCATAATGATTTTCTCCTATTCTAAAGTCCGTTTGGGTATGTATCATTTCAACTCATCGTGAATTCTATGCTAACAGGGAACTTGCAGAGTAATAACAGATATAAAAATAATATCACAGGCATATATCATCAATATAAATAACAGATAACGGTGTTATATGTCACAGGTGAACAAATACAGATAACAACATATATGTAGCAATGTAAATAACTAACAATAGCATATTTCAATTTTTGTTTCCATGACATCAAATTTAATAGATATAAGAACATTAATCTGAGTGATTACTCACCTTTCGAGGCTAGAGATGTACGAGACTTAGAGGAGTTAAGAATCCAAGCTCGAATCCCAAATCAAAGTTTGATGGATACGGATTCGACGGACAAGCTGATAGATAAGGAATTGATGAAATTAGATCAGAAATTGATCAATGAAGATAATTGATATGAGTGATCTTATATATATATAACCATAGCTATAAAAATCATATAAAACCTATAATTAAAATAAACAATTATCTTTCAATACACACACACACAAAATATATATTAAAAATCAATACTTAATACAAAAATAAGCTTACATATGCAAGCTACAAATCCCAATATAAATATAATTTACATTTTTTTTCAAATCGAAATAAATTTTTTCTTTATTTCAATATGTATAAACTATCACTTTATACATATAACCCCCGTATTAAAGTAATATGTTTTCATAAATAAATAAAAATCCACATTTACCGTTCAACACATAAAAATTTACAATACAACATATCTTCATGTATACAAATCAACTTCCATATATTCATCTCAGAATACTCAAAACATATGCATACTAGTAAATATATATATATATATATATGTGTGTATATATATATAACCATACTATGTAGGGTAAAACAATGCACATACACAAATGAATACTTCGACCAAATGTCGACCCACTCAATGCTACGTAAAATTAAACAACACATGCAACTCCTTATATGTATATAGCATGCAAACCCAGATTTTAAAAGACTCTTGTCTAAATTTTAAAACATCTTCAGTAAACTTAAATTTAAATGTCGATGCTTGTCGAGGCTGTCACATTAAGCAAGGTTCTGTAGGAAGGCAGCCCCACTTTCTTGGGCCTGATTCCTCGACCTTATTATGACAACTCCTACCGCATTTTATCAATGTGTCCACTTAATGACAGGCGCATGCAAAAATAAAACAAGGCAAAGAATGAGCTACCTTTAACAAATCCAAATTATAAAACATGCAACTATCAGTAAACTGCATACTTCTCATACCCATACAGCTATATGTAGACTTATATATATATACACAAAATAGGCTGTATGATTAGATAAACATATAATATTGTAAGACAGGTTTCATACAACACCAATATAACCATATATATATAACACGAGGTAATAAACTATTATAAATCTTAGCCTAAACGTAGTAGACAAATTCATTATAAATATACACTTTAAACTTCAAACTCTTGTAACAGACCATATATAAATGCAGACACAAAAAAATGTATGCAGACAGAAAGTAAAATTTTTTAAATGTAAAGTTTATATACAATATATATAAATTTAAATTCAATATTATAAAACCCATATATATAACTAGATCAGCCTATATAGATACAAAAATCGCAGTGCATGCATATACACTATGTTTTATATAACATATTATATTCCTTTCATAACGTACTGTAGCCTATATTGATAAAACCTAAAATAGTTGTAAGCAACATTTCAAAATCTTGTATATATACTTTACAACATCATATCTACAAACTAATGTGTGTGTGTGTCTATACACACACACACACACCTGTATTAAAATACGGAGGAGGACAGATAACAGGCTGTTCGGCCAAGTGGAGGAGGCACAAAATGGTGGAGTCGGCTAGGCTGGCGATTGTTTCAGGTCGGTGGGGGTTGTTCGATGCGTTGTGGCGGCAGGAGGAAACAAACGGCTGGAGGATATTAGGTTGGATAAGTTAGGGTGGTGGAGAGTGAGAGGAGGCGGATCTGACGAAGGGAAGAGGTGATGGGTATCGGGTTCGGCACTGGGTTACGCTCTGGTGGCAACACTTGAGAGGCTTTGCGTGCGGTGGTGACATGGTGGACCAGTAGATTTGAAAAGGGCGAGCAATTTTTAGGAAGGAGCAGTGAAATGCAATAGCGAGAGATGGAGAGAGAAAAAGGAAGTGAAAGAACGTCAATAGAGAAAGAAAAATGGAGAGTATCAGAAATAAAGGGGACGAATAGAATATTATTAATGCAAACCGTGACAATTGATATTCAATTTAGGTAAAAATAAAATTGGTGACAGGTTGGAATAATCTAAGTCACGCACGCTAATTTAGGCAGTATTAAAGGCAGATCACCATTTTATTTTTCAACCGTTGGCAAATCTGAATGGGCATTGGTAATGAGCACAAACGAGTTTCGATAGGTTTATCTGATTCACAGATTGCGCCTTGCATCGGATATCAAAATTGACAATTAAATACTGCGGAGATCAGTGCGACGAGATGATCAGAACGGTATACAGATATCAGTGATATGATCATTTTATTAAAAGTCGATATTCGGTGCCGAAAATACTGTAAATTTGTCGAAAATAAGATAAACGGAGAAACAACAGTCCAAAATTGACGAAACGAAATATGACGTCTCACTCATAAGATGATTTAGAAATTTATTATATAAAAATATTCAGGTTTGAAAAACATTTTATTATCATCGATATTAACTGATTTAAATTGAAATAGAATTGCACAATAAAAATAAACTTCCATATTATCAGGTGAAAATTTACCATTTGCTATGTTTAAATGGACGCATTTCAGAAATATAGTTTTTATTTCAAAATTTAATCATTTAAAATTTCAAAAAATTTCAATAAATTAAATTAATAAAACTATTAAAATTTATGGGTCGTTACACTCTCCCCCACTCAAAACTTTTCATCTTTGAAATGGAACACGATAGGAGAATAGAAACAAGCTGAAAGAGAAATAGATTTGAAAAACAAAATAAACAATTAATTTAAACCATATAAATTATTGATTTATATTCAACAATTGATTTTAAATTCAAGGTATTACATTAAGTTTATTTAATTTCAATTTATTAATTCCTCAAAAAGAATTTATTTTACTTATCTCATTTATTATTCAATTAATTTATTATTCTATTTATCTCTATTTACATTCTATAACTGAAAAGTGTATAACATTTGTCGTAATCACTCAAATTTTATTTATAAAATCATTAATCATCATTTTACATTCAATTACATATTCAACTTCTGAATGGTTTAGATAAGTTATATTGGAAGGTAATTGAGTATTATACAAGTAATTTTTTTCCAATTCAATTATTTCAAGTTTAAATAATTATTCAAAATTTTAGCTTTATTTATAATTGAAATCATTCATTAACAAAAATTTTGAGAATTAAATTTCCGATTTCACTTCAAACCATATAGAGATGCATATTCACACACACATATAATCTATACATATATCAAACCAAATCCATTATCATATACCAATATATATATATATATTATAAATCGAATTATACCTTAAAGTTTCAAATCAATTTAATTTTCCAAAACAAAAGTGTAGCAAGGCTACAAATGGCCTCTTCACTTCAAAACTCGGAAACGAATATCAATGATACTGCAGTCATCATCAAAATTATTTTCCAACGACAAAAGAGAAGTGCACTGATTTAAACATCTAAAATTCTTTGGAAACAATTTCTATTCGAAAATACTTTAAATAATATACCCTTTAAAACTTTAAAGCCAAAGTTTGAAATCACCGGAAATTAAAATTTCAAATTCTTAATTTAAATTCCTTTCAATTCTAAATCAATTTATAACCAACTTTTATAAATTCATTTATTTATTATGCAATAGTCAATGGCTTACAAAACAATAAATGAAAATCAAATATTATCATTTCAGACAACAAATTCATTAACAATTTAATTTTAGAAAAATTTATACTTATATATAATATAATCATTTAAAATTATTTTATTTACCAAATTTGAAAACAATATTGTGTCAGTTTGCTCAAGTGTTTTGGAAATCCTATCGATAGCGTTGATCAGACGAATCGATCGAAAACCCAAATCAACATCAACAACTCGAACAACACAATATATATATATATAACATTTTAAATATTAATTTACAAATACACTTCCTCGCTCGACGATACAAGAATAGATTTCAAAGCAAGGATAGAGATTCAAATTTGATGGACTCAAATCAAAGAGAATTTTGATTCGAAGATAGGTTTGAAACAAAATGGGATGATTAAATAACAAAATAGAAAGATGGATAAGTTTATATAAATCGCAGACAACTTTAACCTGGTTGACCGCAATTTCAAAATAATGTCGATGCTGAATTCTAAGGCAAATCGCCATCGGATTACATAGATAGAATTCGGCATATCAAGAGATATCAACATCTAAACCAAGGATACATAAATCTCCGGTGAATCAATGCTATTGCAAAGGAGTTTCACCCATTTACAATCATTCAAAGATTGGCGAGACCGTCGATTTATTATAGAGACTATTTGAAGTAGAGTTATGGGATACTCCAGAATACGAATAGGGAGAGATAAGGATGGATTTTGGAACCGAAGGGAACGTCCCAAAAGTCAAAGGAAAACAGAATCAAAAGGAAGGAATTCAAGCTCGAACGAAAGTAATTTTGTAACTACATTTACTTAATATGCTAAGTTTTGTAGAAAAACTGGCTTTGATACCAAATGTAACGGATCGATATTTTCAACCATTCGCATCCACACATGCAGGATTTGAATTGCTCAAAATACCAGATTGTTAATTTGTTTTGAAAAAACTCGGCGTATACAGTAAATAAATGAATCACAGACACAGTAATATATAATATGCAACAGAAACAAAAGAATAGTAGTTCATGAAGCTACTATATATATTACAGAGTTAAATAAGATACAACAGAAGTCTCGAATACAATAGTCAAATATAAGATCAGAATACATCAGTGGAATCAACGGAACAACTCCAAGCTGAAAAGATGCAGACGGATATCCAAACGAAACTCCAACTCCAAAGGTGAGTGTCACAAGCTGTATCACTCAGTCTGACCCGAGCATAAAGCAAAACACAAAACACAAAACACTCGAGTCAGGATTAAGATTCTTATATCAATAAATCCAACTCAAGTGAAATAACAACTGAAACACAAGTAACTCAAAGGATATTTGGGATAACCATCCTCTAAGGATTCGTTAAACCACCTACTATGTAGTAATATACGCTATTATAATAATTTCTAAAGTAAAGTAAACTTACTTAAAAATAGCGTTAAGGCTTTACATTTTCCACTTTAACACATATATAGTACGAGTAGTCTATACAGTACCATCGTACCTCCAGATCGGAAGGCTACCATAAATACTCCATAGGTACGGCACAAATCAAAACTCGTACAAGGCCTGCTAAGTTAGGCGACACGGTAACTAGGCAATGCCAGGGTAGATGTACCAATTGCACTTCCGGACCGATGGTAACGCGTAGCAACCTGTGACATCCCGGAAATTTGGGGCAATATCAATTTAATAATCTGCATTAAAAATTAAATTAATTTGATAATAATTGTTAATAATATTTGAATTGATTTAATAATCTTCCTTTAAACAAATATTTAACTGATAATTTATCTTTTAAAAGCTAATTTAAATTGTTTCTATTTATAATGTATATATGTATATAATTGTATATATTATAAATAGATAAGCTATGTTTTAAATTAATAAATAAAGTTATGTTTTCTAATTCTAATACTTTTGATAATTTGGAAATTTGATATTGAATAAATAATAATATGATTTTAAAATACTCAGGGTAAATTTAATTTGTTTAAAAATAAATACTCTAGCCTAGGTTTATATTTAAATAAAAAGTTTTGTTTTTTTTAAAATATAGCTTGATAAATAAGTATTTATATTTAAAAGAGATAGTTTTTTTTGAAAATTTATTTTTAATTTAATAATGAGTTATATTTAAACAATATTAAAAATGCAATATCTTTACAAATAGATTTTTAATATAAAAAGAAATTGTTATTTTAAATTTATATATATATGTGTGTGTGTGTGTTTTGGAAAGCTATGATTTGAAAATTTAAAATAAAGTAAACTTTATAAATATTAAACTTAAGTATAAATCAAATGTATGATATTAACATAAGTATGAAAATAAAATAATTTTATAATTTTTAAAATATAAAAGGAAAAAAAAACACACTCACATGTTAGAAATAGAATTAAATACTTAGGTTAAAACTTATAACAAATACCTATAACAACCTTATATTTATATACATAATGTATATATGCACATAGGGAAGCATAACCATGCAAGAAAATCTAAGCAAAGTAAAAATAAAACAACTTTATATCTATGAACATTAAAGTATGAAAGCAAACTAGGTTTGTGTAATAAAAAAAATATATAATAAAAGAGTAAAGCCTGTAAAATAGTGATGCAAAGACAAGAAGCAAATCTATAAACAAAACAAGAAAAGTATAAAATAAAAGCATGAAGTACTCAAAGCATTTAATGCTTTCATATTCAACTGGGAAAAATAAAAATGCTCTGACCTATACATATAAATAAAAGAAAATTGTACCAGGCTTTGTAGGAATGTTGCCTGTAAAAGATGCAGACAAAAACAAAATATGAAAAGGGATAAAACAAAGTGCAAAAGATCTATCTACATACAAAAACAAGATAAGCATAAAAACATAAGTTCCATTTCATTTAATTCGAGCACACCCTTTGGTCTACTAGAAATGTATAAAAATCATTTCAAATTGTTTAACATCAACTCAGCCTCCTATTTAAAATATCTTGCCTGATAAACAAATTATTGTACAAAGAAAAAAATTGCTTGTCTCAGATGCCACCTTCCTCTGAAACTCCTTTATATTCATACCTTCTTCTTTAGTTCGTTCAACATAGATTAGTAAACCTAAGACATACAAGTAGCATTTCTATTTTGCTTACAACTGAAGCATCAACAACAAAAGGCAATATGAATTAAAGGAACATCAAGCAAAACTACTTTCCAGTTTTTAAAGTTCAACCTGTTTCAAATCAAAGGATGCTCTGTTCAGTTTTACAAGCAGTGGTGAGTAACATTTTTTGTTAAACTCAAATATAAATAGGTTGCTTTATTTATATCTGAAATAAGTTTGTATGTGTATATATTTGGGAATATCTCTGTGTATTTTTGGATGTGTGATGCATATGTGTTTGTAAATACCTGAAGAACATCTCTGTTCTAAAATTTCAAACCCAGATTAGTTTAAAAATATTTACTGCTTGATCCACTTATTGTTAGGACTCAGGATCAAAATAAGACTTGATTGTTTGGTTACAAAGGAGACGTTAAAATTTTATTTAAGCTAAACAGAATTCAAATTTACTCTGGAAAGATAATAAGAACAGTATAAACTCAAGATTTGGTAAAACTCAAACTTCATAATTACTTAGTTCAGGCATATAAACTAAAACACTAAACACAAACTTGATTTTTAAAATTAACATCACTATTTATAATTAAGTGTTGAAGGTGTAGTTATGGGTTGAGCATAATGGGTGAAATTGTGATTTCCTGGTGATTAAGTGGACCAGAATGTTTGATGTTTGGCGTGGGGGTGAAGGAACCTCCGGAGGTATTGGGAAAAATACCTGGAGTTTCTCCAGTTCGTCGAGGAAGCGGTGGTGGGGTTTTGTTTTTTTTAACCTAATTTTGGTGAGGCTGTTCTGATCGATTCGTTCCTCGCCTGGATTTGACTGAGTGTCGCATACTCTTGGTAATTGGAAGCAGGGAAGGTGACGAGGTCGTGGCCATAATCTCAGCGCCTCCGGTGGTCGTGACGGCAGGAGCGAGGCGTTTTACAGGTTGTGGGTTGGGATGTTCTGCTTTTTACAGGTTTGGGTCAGGAGCTCGTTTTCAATTCGAGCGAGTGGGTGGCTTCGGTGGGGGCGTGATGGCATCTGCTGATGGTAGGCGTCATGTTGAAGCTCAGGTGGGAGGTCGGAGTTGGATGGGGCTACGGTGCACGTGCACCGTGCCATTGAAGTGTGTTGAGTTTCTTGGTTGTGTGCAGGCTTTTAATTCGGGGAAGACTTTAGTTTATTCGAGTGTTTGACTCGAAGCAGGGGAAGGGGAGACTCGAAGCAAGTCTGGTTTCTCTCGAGTCAGTGTTTGTTTCCAGATTTTTGTAAAACCTGGCAGCAACAATTGTTTCTAAACAAATTCAAATGGAACCTATTTATAAATAAATAATGGAATTAAATAAATTGTAAATCTAGTTTGAAGTATGAATTCAAATTTACTTTTGAATTCAAATTTAAATAAAATAAAGTTTAAAACAATTAAATATGGGAACCTGACAGTTTCAGATTTTAAATTTAATTTAAAATCTGAATCAAAACTTAAATTGTGTTGAAAATTAAAAGTTCATAATATAGATTCAAGTGAACTTTTGAATCTAAGTTTTTAGAAACGAATTTGAATTTTTAAATCAAGAATTAAAAATCAAGTTTTTCAAAAGCAAGTTAAAACCCAAGTTTTAAATTCAAAGTTAAACTAATGAAATCAAAAAGTTTTAAAACTCAAAGTTAAACTAATGAATTCAAAACTGAAAAATAAATCAGTTTTAAAATCTAAATGTATAAAGCAAGGTTAAATTCAAATAGTTCGTTTTAAAAAGCATTTGTTTTCAAATAAATATTTGAATTGGTTTTTACAAAGTTCTTTTGAATGGAAGTTAAATAAATTGTTTTAACTTGGAAATTGCAAGTTAAATATTAATGTATTTTGGAAATTTAAATTTAAATAAAGATTCAAGTAGTTGAATTTAAAGGCCTTTCTTATATAAGTCCATATATGAGTAGTTAATGTTATTTACAAGATTTTAAATTGAATTAAAATTTGGTAAATGTTTGAATAATAATCATTTTGAATCTTAAATTCAAAATGGAATTTGAATTTAAATTTAAATGTAATGTTCTAATATACTTTAATATTTATGAGTTATTAATAAAGAAATAGGTTATCGTAGGAATAATTAAATGATTAAATGAATAAATGACTAAGTTAAATGAATAAGTTAATCAAGAAATGACTTATTTTATACATTAATAATTTAGATTAATTTGTACTAGAAATTAACAAAGAAAGTACTTTAAGAAATGTTATTAGTTAGTGAAGGTAATAAACTAAAGATTATCAATCAATTAATGTATGTGATTAATTTGATAATTAATCAAATTAATTAGATAATCTATTATAAAATTGTTGAGTGTAATTACTTGATAAAAGTAATTAAGAGATTAATTACTTCCTGTAACTAATTTTGGTAAAATGACTAAATTAAGTTAATTAATTTAGTCTAATTAATTTAAGAAAATCATTTGATGTATTGATAAGTGTAATTACTTAATGTATTCAATGGAGCATAATTACTTAAGGAAGTAATTAATGTTAATTACTGAATGTAATTAGTAAAAGATGATGTGTTAATGGAGTAATTTGGATAATTACTTTTGTAATTAATCAGAGGATTAATTAATGGAGATGATTAATTATGGGATAATTAATGTATTAATATAAGTAATTAATGATAATTAATTACTCGAATGTTATTAATCAAGGGTGATTAATAATTGAGTTAAGTTAAAGATGAATCATTTAATGTAAATTAATTTGACCAAAGTAATTTAAATTTGAATTAGAGATCATTAATTAATATAAATAAAGATGAAACTAAGAATTGGTTAATTAAGAAATAATTAAGGATGTGGTGGTTAATTGATGTAATTAATTAAGAATAAATGTAATCAATTATAAATGAAGTAATTAAATGTTAATTACTATGAATGAATTAGGATAATTAATTAAAGACTAATTACTTACTGTAATTAGAAAATGATTAATCAAAGGTGTTTAATCAAGATGAACTTCTAGAGAATAATTAATGAATTTGATTTATAATTAATTAATGGTTGTATAAGCAGGATTTATAGATGAAGTAAATAATTTAATTTACTTTAAATTAATTAGTGATAGAAGTAGTTAATTTAATTCATTTTAAATTAATTACAAATGGTATGATTATAAATCATTGCTTATGGACGAATGATATTGATATTTCCTTTGATTGATTGTG
The DNA here is from genome assembly GCA_030765085.1 of Allium cepa. NCBI lineage: Eukaryota > Viridiplantae > Streptophyta > Magnoliopsida > Asparagales > Amaryllidaceae > Allium > Allium cepa. The sequence goes on from CM060929.1 coordinate 507,339,194, forward strand.
ATCTCAGATATGACATGAGTAATATCTATGTGATATGGATGCATAGTTAAATATGATAATATTCAATTATCTGTTGGGATGATAATATTGATTATCTGTATGTGATGATGATATGATTATCTACTGTGATATTATGAATTATCTATCTGTGTGGATTGATTGTTTTGAATTAAACTGTTAAGACTAAATAGACAACTTGGCCTTAAAAGACACGTTTTGGATTTCGATGAGACCGGGATCGGGTTTCCACATTTGGAACATCCGAAAACCACATCAATTCCAAATTAACGATAGGTCGTTAATCTGAAGTGAAGATGAAGATTCAGATTGCAAGGGTTATCGTCGTTAACTCTGAGGGTGATTCCAAAATGAGTGTAATGAGATAATGCATTCGGTTTCGTTCGAACCCGGAACGAACTTGTATGGATTGAATGCTTCCAACACATCGTCAGGTGGGCGATGAGCATTCTAAGAAATGTATTCTCTAAAGGTAATCGTAACCTCAAGCCTCATCAACCGGGAATGGCTAAAACAGGGGAGGTGCAGCAAGGTTAGGTGGGTCATGCCCAAGTAGGACAAGGATATTCCCCTGTCTAGATGTCCCTTTATTTTCGGCTGTGTGGGCGGTTGATTGCAACAACTGCCAGGGTTTATCTTGTTCGAGACTGTTCAATAAGGAATGGTTCCGGCCTTGTATTGCAGGGGGTCGGGAGTGATCCTCGGTACGTTGATCTAGGCTACGTACTGCGACGGGCGGTACCCCAGTAGCCCTGCCATTGTATGGAATCCACAATCCAATAAGTGCCAACGATTTTGATTGTATTACTCACTTTTGTGGCTAGTAGCTGGAATTTAATGAATGTAACAATTTCGGCTATTTTCTATTTATTTGAAAACTCTAGACCTATTATAATATCACAAAATTTCCTATCAAATGTTTTGGTTAGCGTAAGGTAAAAACTTTTCCATGTTTATGTGTGGGGAGTCTTACGTGATACCTTTTATTTCAAAAGATTTTCAAAATTAAGCAACTTTAACCTGTTACTCATACCAGACCCATGTCTGACCCGGAGTTTATTTTGTTTTTTTCATAAACTCTCGGGTACCCAAATTTTTACGGGTAGCCAAGGGATTCAGGTTAGCTTTGACGAATTCTGGAGGAGCAATGGAGCAGGTGGCTTCAGCGTTGTAGATATATATATATATATATAGTTCCGCTGTGATGATATCTCTGTGTTGTTTTGTGTATTGAGTTGTATAACTAGACAGGCGTTTATAACTGTCTAGTATGTGATGTATTATCTATATAACTCTGATTGATGTTGTATACTATATAAATACTTATGTGATTATTATAATTTATTCGTTCCGCTGTGAGATTCTGATGTTGTTGTTCTTTCTTCTCTATCTTTTCTATTTTCTCATCCCTTTCTTTCTTCAAGACGAAACGGATTTCTGGGCATAGAAGGCCGGGTCGTCACAGTTGGTATCAGAGCGCTAGGTTGAGTGAATACCTAGGCTCTTGAGTGATTTCTTTCCTGAGAGAGAGTATTTGTAATTTTGATATATAATATATATATCTATTTATTTCTACCTATTGTTGGATTACCTGTTCCGGTTTTCCAATAAGTTATAAAGGTAGATTGGGTAGTGGTGTGTATAACACAACTACCAATGGTTGGAGTTTGAAAGATTGAGGTTGGAAGTATAATTGTCGAGACTGTAGACCTATTACCGTCTCGAGTGAGCTTTGGGTGGTGTAAGGATTTCATCGATCTCTGAAGGAAACCTGTTAAGATTCGGAGTCCATTTTTGAAGTGTAATTTGGTTGAGCTAGAGTTTGGATCTGTCGGTTGAACAGAAGCAAGTCATGATATCTTGATATATCAAGGAGTAGTAGCTGTGTGATGAGACACAGTGACTATGGATGTCTCTGAAGATGTTTCTTTGGAGCAAGTTAAGGAAGCGTGTCTGCTTTGGCGTTGTAGCTGAGTGTTTCTGTTTGCTTTGAGGTCCGAGTTTCTCGAGGAGCTTTGAATTAGGAAGTCTTCTGGCTTAGTAGTTTTACTGGGTAACTTCAGAAGCAGTAGAGTAGTTCCATTTCTTCGATGAGTTGGCCACATAAGTGTAAGCTATTCTGTTTGGTAAAGAGGGAGCAATATTTTTGGAATTAGGCTAGATTGATCGGAAAAGTGACTTGCGATAGTTTGAGTGTTCTCTTGGATTTTCAGAGATATTTTTCTGGATGTCTTCAAGGAGTCAGAGTTGTGTCAGCATCTGGAGATTGAGTTTGGTATCGACTGGATTCCAAGAGTGGTACCGATGGATCAGCTTAGTAATAGGATGATTTTTGAGTTTGGGAAAGTAGCTCAGGTTTTGGAGAAAATTTGGAGTTTTATTTTTGGATATGTGAACTTTATTTTGGAATGTGTTGTCCAGTCTATGCTTGAGATCATCATCAGCATTTTCATCCGTTCAATTAGAGTTACGCAGCGGAAGCATGGTGGCAGCTGTTTTAGTTTGGAAACAATTGGATGTTGCAGTGTTTGGATTAGAGAGTTCTACAGGAAATTTTTCAGGATCGGAGGCCAGATTGGGGTACACCTGTCTAATCTTTTTCGGATAAGAGAAGTGAGTTCTGTTTTCTGTTTTGGAATCGAGTTTGTGTTTTGAGTTTTGGTCGATATTGGAAAGATCATTTTGTTGGATTGTCTTTGGTTCAGTTTGTTTCTAGGGCCATCAGCAAGGGTTGAGCTGATCAGTAAGGATGTAGACGGTCCAGGATCGTCAAAAGAGTTTTGTGGATAAGAGACGGAGGAATTTGGATTCTGAAGTGGGAGATTTGATTCTGAATAAGTGTTTAGTCTTCAGGATCGAATTGCTAGTTTGGATAACTGGAATTCGTTGCGTTTCACGTATCTCTGAGGGAGTACGTGTAAGATTTATCTCTGCTTGTTGAACCAGCAGTTCAGGGAGTTTTGGTTGTGATTCAGACTTGCCTGTAGTCTGATATTCTGTCTTGTTTTATGGATCTAGATGAGTGGAACTCTGTAGCTTAGTAGCATTGGTTGTTTGAGTTCTATAGAGCGAGTGTCCCGGTATTTATACTTGGGGAAACTCGAGAAAATTCTATCCGGAATTTTGTCTGGATAGTTAGATTTGATTGTTTGGATGAATTGGTTGCTATGGTTGTTAGCATATGGTTAATATATGCTTGTGTTTAAAATAAATTTTTGATTAGATTATTAAATTACCTTTGTTTCAAATTTCGGGGACGAAATTCTTTTAAGGGGGGAAGAATGTGACATCCAGGAAATTTGGGGCAATATAAATTTAATAATCTGCATTAAAAATTAAATTAATTTGATAATAATATTTGAATTGATTTAATAATCTTCCTTTAAACAAATATTTAACTGATAATTTATGTAACGTACGCGGATTTTCGACGCCGAAAAACCGACATCGATACTCCCTTTATCGACTGCCGAGAAATCGAAGGCCGAAAAACCGAATAGTTATGGGGTTTTAAAAAAAAAAAGAATTTGAGAAAAGAAAAAGAAAGAAGAGAGAAGAGATAGGAAATAGAGAGGAAAAGAAGATAGACAATTTTTAGAAAACAGAGAAAGAAAACAGAGAATTTGAAAAATAGAAGATAGAAGAATTTTAAAAATAGAACGGACAGAAAGGAAACAACAGAACAACAACAGAATCTCACAATTCACAGCGGAACAACATATAATAATAAATGAATAATCTTTAAATAAAGAACTATATCAGTTATTACATCACATTATATTTCATTACATCATATCATATCATCAGAGTGTACAACAACATACAACAATAAACAGTGCAGCGGAAAAGAAATACTATATAAACTAGTAATACGCCATGCCATCCAGCTTGCCTCCAGCAACTCCAGAATATCCAGAATATCCTGATAAACCTAACTCTTGACTGCCCGTGTGGAAATTGGTGGGCACCCAGAGTTTAGGAAGGAAAACAATAAACTCCGAGTCAGTCATGTGACTGGTGTGAGAACTCAAAACAGTTTATTTAACTTTAAAATCAAAATAGAGGAATATTTTTAAATAAATTCGCAATGCTTTTAAAAATGAGACTACCATAAGGCCTCCCGCCCACACACACATGCAAACGCAGAATCGGAGGAGATTTCTGCTTATGATAGTCAAAGATGCTTGATACGCATTTTAAAATAACATTTGATATTATTACTAGTGCATAGTGTAATAACAAATCATTTCAAAAATAAAGATATAAATCTTAGCCAACATACGACCATTATCGTATGCCTACTATAGCTACTATCCAAACAGTGGTGACCACCATAAGTGAATAGCAGGTTCTACAACTAATACCGTACAAGTTTCGTATTGGGAGTTGGATTTCCAACAAATGGTCAGGCCAAGGAACTTCCCATTGCCACATGAGAATGCCTCTGGATGGACATCCCCGAGAACCAAACCGGATCTCTACCAACACAAGGCCGGGTTACTCCTAACTGAGTAACAACTGACCGAATATGCCATCCCCCGGTCCTTTGGGACCTTTTCACCGAGCGCTCGTAATCAATTCACACAATCATAACAAAGTGTTTTCAACATGAGTAAGTATCTGGGCTCCATACCATGATACCACCCTTTTCCAAAAGGAAATGGACACATCCTAAAGGGTGCTACCCCTCATAACCTTGCTGCTTCTTTCCTGTTTTGACCATTCACGGTGTGTGAGGCTCGACGAATTCACGTCCACAAAAACATACTTTATACAAAAGCCATGCTTTGGGTCAACAAATGATCAACACAATGATCACAAGGATAGACGATCAAATAAACGATCCCATCACAAATAATCAACACAATGATCATTTCAGCATCACTCAGCATGTCACATTACCAAATTGGGAATATATCGCTGATAACATTCAACTACATAACCTCTGAGCTCGTACGTCTCAGAGAAGGGTGTTAAGCTAAAGAATAAATTCTTCGCCACCAACAGAAATAAATTTGAAAGAAATCGGCTTTATATCTCAATTTATAACGTCAGACATACAATCCATACAAGTCTGTTCCGGGCTCGAACAAAACCGAAGGCACTTCTTACGAAGCCCTTGCAATACGGGTATTCACAATCCTGATCGAATTTCCCATCACTTAGGAGATCTCTATACCAGGAGCTACCCAGTGCAGAGACAATCGATAGGTCATCCTATCGCTTTCACAAATACTCGGTCTTCAACACCGATCTTCAAATGCAATTCATAACGACGTATCACATATTCGGAATGGGTTATACGACCCCATGGTCCTTTCCCGGTTAACCCGAATAGTGAGCGCTTATTCAAAAATAAGTGTAGCATTCACATTCAAACAAATCACATCAATTACCCATTCAAAGGGAAATATTGATAGTCGGTTATTGAACTATCAATGGATATGCACACATCACCAGTTTCCAAATAATTTTCCAAATTATTTATTTTCCAAAATATCTTTACAGGATATATAATTTTCACACTTCAAAAATAAATCAATATTTATTTTCAAACAAATTCTACTTTCACATATAAATTCCATAATGAATTTATATTCCAAAATATTCATGCATATACGATTTCAATTATCCATTTTCAATTTATCTTCAAAAAGATAAATTCTAAATATTCATTTCATATTGGAAAACATTTCCATACTTATTTATTCATAAGTAATTCACAAATCTTTTTATTTTCAACCTTGGAAAATATTCAATATATTTAAATCGAATTAAGTATATATTTCATTCTTTAAGGAAATCATTTACTTAAACATATTTATTTGGGCCAAAATGAATGTTGCGTAAAACATCGTTACGACAACCCAAAATCACTAGTATAGGGATTCGGAATTAAAATAGATATATAAATCCCAATACTATACAAAACATTTCCTTCCAGAAATCATTTACTATAACAACAGTGTTATAGTCCACCATTTCCTTCTATTTCTCGAAACATCTATTTCAACAATCAATGTTGAAATCTATGGTTTCGAATCTCAACACATTTAAAACATCGTTAGATCGTTTTAATTCAAATTAAACATCTCATTCAAAACAATTTCTTTAACATATCATTCACTATTTAAAAACGTGAATATACTTCTTTAACAAATTCCATCCTTTTATTCATTTTAATTCCAAGGATTATTCACTGTCTAAAAACGTGAATATGACTCTATTTCTAAGTTATAACAATTAACTTATCAAAATAAGTCGTTTGCGAATTTATAAAACAACGTTTATAAATTCCATTTCTATTTATTTATAAAAACTTCCTTTTATAAATTCCTTTATTAACCTATTCTAGTTTATAACTAAGTTATAAACTAAACGTTCATATTATAAGTCAAATACTTATAAAACGATTATTTTACAAAATCGTTCCTTTAGAGACTTTCCAATTTATAAATCTTATAACTTATAAGATCCATTTATTTAACCAATCTATTCTTCAAATAATTTCACCAAATTTATAAATCTTACTATTTATAAATTTCTTTTATAACTTCACAGTTTATAATTCTATAAATTTCATTCATTTATGAATTTCATTTTCACTTCATTCAAAACACTTATAAAAACTCGTTTTATATCGTCCATATTTCAATTTATAAATATGCATTTATAAATCTCTTAATATAAATCAATTTATATTATTCTTTTAAACGTCTTTAATTTCCTTTATAGTTTCACCATTTTGATTTATAAAATAATCAAATTTTATAAATCCTATATTTAAACTTTTCATAATAAATTCAAAAATCCAGTTTAAACTATTTTATAAAATCATTAATTCATATTTCTCAAAAATCAGCTTTTAACTATATTTCACAAAAACCATAATTTTTATAACAATAAAAATTATAACGTTTATTTATTTAAAATAGATCAATTCCGAAAATCTTATATATTTTCAAAAATCACTTTAAAATCATTTTAAAATCCCAAAATCTGGGTCCAATGATGCTACACACCAAATAGTCAATCACGACTACAACGACATCATATATCGTATATGATAATCCATCAAATATCAAAATATCTGAAATCAAATAAAAACCGTTGAGGAATCCAGTTGGATCCCTCCAACCTGTTTCCTGCATCCAAAAACATTAGCACAATACCAATTTCGCTCCAGTACGAAATTATCGCGGTATATGTTCTTATTAAATATTATCCGCTTAATAACGGCGTAATAGGGTCTCATCCGCTAAACAAAAAAATGCGAGAAATCAACAACTGCAATATATACATATGCCAATATATATATATTGATATTATATATAATACCAATTTCACTGTTTATGAAATATTCGCGGTATATGTTTTTATTAAATAACATCCGCTTACTAACGGCGCATAATGTCTATTTTAACAATCAATAATTTACGGTCATCATTCAAACATGCATTCAAATATTTTAAATCTAACTATTTAAAATAAAATCGAAATCTATTCGATTGAGTGAGAAGTTCTCACCTTGATTTTAAATTCCGTTTTAGCGATTTATTTCGAATAAAATTAAACGTGCGTTTAATTTTACCCGAAATTCTCACTAACTCCAAACGACTCCAAACCAACTCCATCGCGTAGTGCTCGACCATACGATTCCAACGCAACTGAGTTTGCATTTTTTCGACCTCGTATGAAAAAGTTATGCATTTTATAAGATCGTACACGATTTAAATAATATAATCAACATATACTTAACTAATTTTAAACTCAACTAAATCTAGGCCGCTGGATCTCTCTTGCTAGCATCAGGACCACACGCGTTCTTCTCCCCAAACTCACATCTTCTTTCTACAGGAAGCAAGGCCGCACTCATCAAACCCATTAGCTCAACTAGGGTTTCAATTCTAGCCTTCAACACTCGACGATACCCGATCACACCAACGCCAACGCGAAGCTCTCGACGCGAGCTACTTCCACCTGCCACCATGGCCAACTCGGCCCCCCTATGACGCGCGCGCACGCATGAGAACAGCCCACGAACGGCCCCCTCTAGCTCCCTCCACACGACTCCGTTTCCGATCACCACCGTTCACATCGTAGTTCTCACTCCCCTCTCCAACTTTCATGTTGACAACTTCCTCTAATTGTTGACGGATTGGAAGATCTAGAGGGATGAAGTTGGAGCATTTCTGGCCTTAGGTTCTAATGGTGGCGGCTAGGGTTTGTTATTTTTTTTTTAATTTTTTATGAAGAGGTAGGGGCTATTTATAAGGAACGAGCGACACTATTCATCCCGGAAATTCCGAACTCCGATTTACGCGCCGTAACCAGCGTACCTAGGGTTTATCCCGCGTTCCGGACACAATGGAACAGGTTTCGGAAGCTAATTCGGACATCTGTGCGAGTTATGGCTGTAAACGCTCAATTTAAATTAAACCGATTTAAATCGATTTCTAGGCGTTTTAATTTGTACCGGACAAACGGTAAATCCAATTGACTTGAAATTTGAAACCTTACAATAATATCACATTACGGATCCGATGAAACTGGTTTCGTCGAAATCCGAGACTTTTTGAAAAATGGCTATTTTGACTCGCCAAATTTAAATTAAAAATAATTCGATGCGTTTCGAGCTGCCACGATCAAACGATAGCTCCGATTGACACGAAAATTGAAATCCGGTAATAACTAACTATTACGGATCCAATGGAACTGGTTTCGTTCAATTCTGAGACTGTTCAAAAATTGACTATTTTCACTAGTCGATTTAAATATTAAAATATTCAATTTTCACAAATTAACTTTAAATTCGATTTTAAAAGTTCTAAAATATCATTCTAACTCCAACATGATAAAATAAAATTTTACGAATCATTTTCAATCATATTTAACTATATTTTCAATTATTTCCATAATTTCACATATTAAATTATCGATTTAATTATTCAATTAAATCCAAAAATTCAAATAAAAATTTATTTGACTTATAAATTCACTAATTAATATTTAAAATTAATTAAATATTCAAATTTTAATTTCTAAAAATTCTGGGTCGTTACAATCTTCCCCACTTAAAAGAATTTCGTCCTCGAAATTACAAGTAAGAAAAGTTATACAATTTATTAACTTTCCCAAAATTCATAGTTAAACTTCTTACAAATCTTTACTAAGTTTTCAAATCATACTTAGTTATCTTTTCAAAAACAACTACTATTGTTTAACTTTCAACTTCAAATCAAAGTTTAAAGTTTTCAAAATTTTCCAAATTTCTCTAATTTTTTCTAACGCCTTAAATTTTCGGAAAAATTCGCCATAGTCTCCTTTGCGCGGCTCGATCCGAAAAAAAAAATGACAGTATATATATCACAAATATACATCTCATCAAGTAATGAGGCATCCCGAAGGGAAAAAAGTGTAAAAGTACGATATTTAATCCGAGATATGTACCTTATATTTTATTAGCAAGCATATACGGCTAATATAGCGCTAAAGCGAACTCCAAATGCGAAGCAAACGCGATCTGCACCTACGAAACACTCAGCAAATAACATGAGAACATGAATATATGAAAATAATCTCAATATACAACATATAGCAATATAATAACTATATACGTCAACATAGCTATGCATTCAAAACAACAAATGCAATATATATTCAACCATCAACCAACTAGCATTCATAACCAACATCAATATTCATTTATACTCTCATTAATATTCAATGAAATGGGTTTTCAATTTAAATCACATTTGATTTATTTACATTGGATTTTTATCAACATTCATTTTCAATTAGTTTGCATTCACTAATTTAATCCAATTCACTTTCAATTCTATTCAAATTTATTTACTTCTAATTTGAATTCAATTACATAGTTTTCAATTTCACTAATTTACTTTCATTTATACTTAATGAACTATATACAATCAACTAACAAGCATATAACAGCCAATGTATATTAATTTCAACCAAATTCCTTTGCTTATATTCATTCATTTTTTTATTCAACTTCTAATAACATTAGATTCTAATGAATCAACACTTATATTCATTATTTTATATCAACTTAAATTTACATTTAATTGATTAACATTCAATTCATTCAATTTCTAAAGTTGAATTTCATTTATATAACTCAAGTTCACCTTTGTCACTTTTATTTACAACTCATATTCAACAACTCTTAAGTTATATTCCATTTAACAAACATCATTTGTTTTTCATAACTTAAATTCCCACTTGTAAATAAATTCAGATTCCAAATTCTAAAGTAAATTTTCCATTTAACTTTAAATTCATTTTTATTCACAACTCATATTCATAGATATATCCATAAAGTTTCACTTCTCATATATATAAGTTTATTTCTCAATTGTAAATTACTTTAATTATAATTCAATTCTTATAATTCTTTTACTTATACAATTATTCTTTTATTTAGATTACTTAAACAACTAAACAATCAACTTACATACACTTTAATAATTCTGAAAATTATTCCTTTATATATAAAATATAATCAAGGTAAAATTATTTCATTCACCCAATTTAAAACAATATCGTGTCGAATTGTTCTATTCAAGTGTTTAGAAACCGCTTCGGCATAGTTGTACATACCGTGCTGACGAAGGTTCATATACCACTCAATAAACCAATCATCACAATATAAAACAATTTTATATTCACTAACAAATACGCTCTCATATTTATTATTACACTCAAACTCAATCTAGAATACTGCTGACTCTATCTCTAATGAGTAATACCCAACAGAACCATGGTTGTCGCTTAACCATCAGCTCTGATACCAAATGTAACGTACGCGGATTTTCGACGCCGAAAAACCGACATCGATACTCCCTTTATCGACTGCCGAGAAATCGAAGGCCGAAAAACCGAATAGTTATGGGGTTTTTAAAAAAAAAGAATTTGAGAAAAGAAAAAGAAAGAAGAGAGAAGAGATAGGAAATAGAGAGGAAAAGAAGATAGACAATTTTTAGAAAACAAAGAAAGAAAACAGAGAATTTGAAAAATAGAAGATAGAAGAATTTTAAAAATAGAACGGACAGAAAGGAAACAACAGAACAACAACAGAATCTCACAATTCGCAGCGGAACAACATATAATAATAAATGAATAATCTTTAAATAAAGAACTATATCAGTTATTACATCACATTATATTTCATTACATCATATCATATCATCAGAGTGTACAACAACATACAACAATAAACAGTGCAGCGGAAAAGAAATACTATATAAACTAGTAATACGCCATGCCATCCAGCTTGCCTCCAGCAACTCCAGAATATCCAGAATATCCTGATAAACCTAACTCTTGACTGCCCGTGTGGAAATTGGTGGGCACCCAGAGTTTAGGAAGGAAAACAATAAACTCCGAGTCAGTCATGTGACTGGTGTGAGAACTCAAAACAGTTTATTTAACTTTAAAATCAAAATAGAGGAATATTTTTAAATAAATTCGCAATGCTTTTAAAAATGAGACTACCATAAGGCCTCCCGCACACACACACATGCAAACGCAGAATCGGAGGAGATTTCTCCTTATGATAGTCAAAGATGCTTGATACGCATTTTAAAATAACATTTGATATTATTACTAGTGCATAGTGTAATAACAAATCATTTCAAAAATAAAGATATAAATCTTAGCCAACATACGACCATTATCGTATGCCTACTATAGCTACTATCCAAACAGTGGTGACCACCATAAGTGAATAGCAGGTTCTACAACTAATACCGTACAAGTTTCGTATTGGGAGTTGGATTTCCAACAAATGGTCAGGCCAAGGAACTTCCCATTGCCACATGAGAATGCCTCTGGATGGACATCCCCGAGAACCAAACCGGATCTCTACCAACACAAGGCCGAGTTACTCCTAACTGAGTAACAACTGACCGAATATGCCATCCCCCGGTCCTTTGGGACCTTTTCACCGAGCGCTCGTAATCAATTCACACAATCATAACAAAGTGTTTTCAACATGAGTAAGTATCTGGGCTCCATACCATGATACCACCCTTTTCCAGAAGGAAATGGACACATCCTAAAGGGTGCTACCCCTCATAACCTTGCTGCTTCTTTCCTGTTTTGACCATTCACGGTGTGTGAGGCTCGACGAATTCACGTCCACAAAAACATACTTTATACAAAAGCCATGCTTTGGGTCAACAAATGATCAACACAATGATCACAAGGATAGACGATCAAATAAACGATCCTATCACAAATAATCAACACAATGATCATTTCAGCATCACTCAGCATGTCACATTACCAAATTGGGAATATATCGCTGATAACATTCAACTACATAACCTCTGAGCTCGTACGTCTCAGAGAAGGGTGTTAAGCTAAAGAATAAATTCTTCGCCACCAACAGAAATAAATTTGAAAGAAATCGGCTTTATATCTCAATTTATAACGTCAGACATACAATCCATACAAGTCTGTTCCGGGCTCGAACAAAACCGAAGGCACTTCTTACGAAGCCCTTGCAATACGGGTATTCACAATCCCGATCGAATTTCCCATCACTTAGGAGATCTCTATACCAGGAGCTACCCAGTGCAGAGACAATCGATAGGTCATCCTATCGCTTTCACAAATACTCGGTCTTCAACACCGATCTTCAAATGCAATTCATAACGACGTATCACATATTCGGAATGGGTTATACGACCCCATGGTCCTTTCCCGGTTAACCCGAATAGTGAGCGCTTATTCAAAAATAAGTGTAGCATTCACATTCAAACAAATCACATCAATTACCCATTCAAAGGGAAATATTGATAGTCGGTTATTGAACTATCAATGGATATGCACACATCACCAGTTTCCAAATAATTTTCCAAATTATTTATTTTCCAAAATATCTTTACAGGATATATAATTTTCACACTTCAAAAATAAATCAATATTTATTTTCAAACAAATTCTACTTTCACATATAAATTCCATAATGAATTTATATTCCAAAATATTCATGCATATACGATTTCAATTATCCATTTTCAATTTATCTTCAAAAAGATAAATTCTAAATATTCATTTCATATTGGAAAACATTTCCATACTTATTTATTCATAAGTAATTCACAAATCTTTTTATTTTCAACCTTGGAAAATATTCAATATATTTAAATCGAATTAAGTATATATTTCATTCTTTAAGGAAATCATTTACTTAAACATATTTATTTGGGCCAAAACGAATGTTGCGTAAAACATCGTTACGACAACCCAAAATCACTAGTATATGGATTCGGAATTAAAATAGATATATAAATCCCAATACTATACAAAACATTTCCTTCCGGAAATCATTTACTATAACAACAGTGTTATAGTCCACCATTTCCTTCTATTTCTCGAAACATCTATTTCAACAATCAATGTTGAAATCTATGGTTTCGAATCTCAAAACATTTAAAACATCGTTAGATCGTTTTAATTCAAATTAAACATCTCATTCAAAACAATTTCTTTAACATATCATTCACTATTTAAAAACGTGAATATACTTCTTTAACAAATTCCATCCTTTTATTCATTTTAATTCCAAGGATTATTCACTGTCTAAAAACGTGAATATGACTCTATTTCTAAGTTATAACAATTAACTTATCAAAATAAGTCGTTTGCGAATTTATAAAACAACGTTTATAAATTCCATTTCTATTTATTTATAAAAACTTCCTTTTATAAATTCCTTTATTAACCTATTCTAGTTTATAACTAAGTTATAAACTAAACGTTCATATTATAAGTCAAATACTTATAAAACGATTATTTTACAAAATCGTTCCTTTAGAGACTTTCCAATTTATAAATCTTATAACTTATAAGATCCATTTATTTAACCAATCTATTCTTCAAATAATTTCACCAAATTTATAAATCTTACTATTTATAAATTTCTTTTATAACTTCACAGTTTATAATTCTATAAATTTCATTCATTTATGAATTTCATTTTCACTTCATTCAAAACACTTATAAAAACTCGTTTTATATCGTCCATATTTCAATTTATAAATATCCATTTATAAATCTCTTAATATAAATCAATTTATATTATTCTTTTAAACGTCTTTAATTTCCTTTATAGTTTCACCATTTTGATTTATAAAATAATCAAATTTTATAAATCCTATATTTAAACTTTTCATAATAAATTCAAAAATCCAGTTTAAACTATTTTATAAAATCATTAATTCATATTTCTCAAAAATCAGCTTTTAACTATATTTCACAAAAACCATAATTTTTATAACAATAAAAATTATAACGTTTATTTATTTAAAATAGATCAATTCCGAAAATCTTATATATTTTCAAAAATCACTTTAAAATCATTTTAAAATCCCAAAATCTGGGTCCAATGATGCTACACACCAAATAGTCAATCACGACTACAACGACATAATATATCGTATATGATAATCCATCAAATATCAAAATATCTGAAATCAAATAAAAACTGTTGAGGAATCCAGTTGGATCCCTCCAACCTATTTCCTGCATCCAAAAACATTAGCACAATACCAATTTCGCTCCAGTACGAAATTATCGCGGTATATGTTCTTATTAAATATTATCCGCTTAATAACGGCGTAATAGGGTCTCATCCGCTAAACAAAAAAATGCGGGAAATCAACAACTGCAATATATACATATGCCAATATATATATATTGATATTATATATAATACCAATTTCACTGTTTATGAAATATTCGCGGTATATGTTTTTATTAAATAACATCCGCTTACTAACGGCGCATAATGTCTATTTTAACAATCAATAATTTACAGTCATCATTCAAACATGCATTCAAATATTTTAAATCTAACTATTTAAAATAAAATCGAAATCTATTCGATTGAGTGAGAAGTTCTCACCTTGATTTTAAATTCCGTTTTAGCGATTTATTTCGAATAAAATTAAACGTGCGTTTAATTTTACCCGAAATTCTCACTAACTCCAAACGACTCCAAACCAACTCCATCGCGTAGTGCTCGACCATACGATTCCAACGCAACTGAGTTTGCATTTTTTCGACCTCGTATGAAAAAGTTATGCATTTTATAAGATCGTACACGATTTAAATAATATAATCAACATATACTTAACTAATTTTAAACTCAACTAAATCTAGGCCGCTGGATCTCTCTTGCTAGCATCAGGACCACACGCGTTCTTCTCCCCAAACTCATGTCTTCTTTCTACAGGAAGCAAGGCCGCACTCATCAAACCCATTAGCTCAACTAGGGTTTCAATTCTAGCCTTCAACACTCGACGATACCCGATCACACCAACGCCAACGCGAAGCTCTCGACGCGAGCTACTTCCACCTGCCACCATGGCCAACTCGGCCCCCCTATGACGCGCGCGCACGCATGAGAACAGCCCACGAACGGCCCCCTCTAGCTCCCTCCACACGACTCCGTTTCCGATCACCACCGTTCACATCGTAGTTCTCACTCCCCTCTCCAACTTTCATGTTGACAACTTCCTCTAATTGTTGACGGATTGGAAGATCTAGAGGGATGAAGTTGAAGCATTTCTGGCCTTAGGTTCTAATGGTGGCGGCTAGGGTTTGTTATTTTTTTTTTAATTTTTTATGAAGAGGTAGGGGCTATTTATAAGGAACGAGCGACACTATTCATCCCGGAAATTCCGAACTCCGATTTACGCGCCGTAACCAGCGTACCTAGGGTTTATCCCGCGTTCCGGACACAATGGAATAGGTTTCGGAAGCTAATTCGGACATCTGTGCGAGTTATGGCTGTAAACGCTCAATTTAAATTAAACCGATTTAAATCGATTTCTAGGCGTTTTAATTTGTACCGGACAAACGGTAAATCCAATTGACTTGAAATTTGAAACCTTACAATAATATCACATTACGGATCCGATGAAACTGGTTTCGTCGAAATCCGAGACTTTTTGAAAAATGGCTATTTTGACTCGCCAAATTTAAATTAAAAATAATTCGATGCGTTTCGAGCTGCCACGATCAAACGTTAGCTCCGATTGACACGAAAATTGAAATCCGGTAATAACTAACTATTACGGATCCAATGGAACTGGTTTCGTTCAATTCTGAGACTGTTCAAAAATTGACTATTTTCACTAGTCGATTTAAATATTAAAATATTCAATTTTCACAAATTAACTTTAAATTCGATTTTAAAAGTTCTAAAATATCATTCTAACTCCAACATGATAAAATAAAATTTTACAAATCATTTTCAATCATATTTAACTATATTTTCAATTATTTCCATAATTTCACATATTAAATTATCGATTTAATTATTCAATTAAATCCAAAAATTCAAATAAAAATTTATTTGACTTATAAATTCACTAATTAATATTTAAAATTAATTAAATATTCAAATTTTAATTTCTAAAAATTCTGGGTCGTTACAATTTATCTTTTAACTTGGTCTTAAAAGACACGTTTTGGATTTCAATGAGACCGGGATCGGGTTTCCACATTTGGAACATCCGAAAACCACATCAATTTCAAATTAACGATAGGTCGTTAATCTGAAGTGAAGTTGAAGATTCAGATTGCAAGGGTTATCGTCGTTAACTCTGAGGGTGATTCCAAAATGAGTGTAACGTGATAATGCCTTCGGTTTCGTTCGAACCCAGAACGAACTTGTATGGATTGAATGCTTCCAACACATCGTCAGGTGGGCGATGAGCATTCTAAGAAATGTATTCTCTAAAGATAATCGTAACCTCAAGCCTCATCAACCGGGAATGGCTAAAATAGGGGAGGTGCAGCAAGGTTAGGTGGGTCATGCCCAAGCAGGACAAGGATATTCCCCTGTCTAGATGTCCCTTTTTTTTCGGCTGTGTGGGCGGTTGATTGCAACAACTGCCGGGGTTTATCTTGTTCGGGACTGTTCAGTAAGGAATGGTTCCGGCCTTGTGTTGCAGGGGGTCGGGAGTGATCCTTGTTACCTTGATCTAGGCCACGTACTGTGACGGGCGGTACCCCAGTAGCCCTGCCATTGTATGGAATCCACAATCCAATAAGTGCCAACGATTTTGATTGCATTACCCACTTTTGTGGCTAGTAGCTAGAATTTAATGAATGTAACTATTTCGGCTATTTTCTGTTTACTTGAAAACCCTAGACCTATTATAATATCACAAAATTTCCTATCAAATGTTTTGGTTAGCGTTAGGTAAAAACTTTTCCATGTTTATGTGTGGGGAGTCTTACGTGATACCTTTTATTTCAAAAGATTTTCAAAATTAAGCAACTTTAACCTGTTACTTATACCAGACCCATGTCTGACCCGGAGTTTATTTTGTTTTTTTATAAATTCTCGGGTACCCAAATTTTTACGGGTAGCCAAGGGATTCAGGTTAGCTTTGACGAATTCTGGAGGAGCAATGGAGCAGGTGGCTTCAGCGTTGTAGATATATATATAGTTCCGCTGTGATGATATCTCTGTGTTGTTTTGTGTATTGAGTTGTATAACTAGACAGGCGTTTATAACTGTCTAGTATGTGATGTATTATCTATATAACTCTGATTGATGTTGTATACAATGTAAATACTTATGTGATTATTATAATTTATTCGTTCCGCTGTGAGATTCTGATGTTGCTGTTCTTTCTTCTCTATCTTTTCTATTTTCTCATCCCTTTCTTTCTTCAAGACGAAACAGATTTATGGGCATAGAAGTCCGGGTCGTCACACAACCACTACCGCCCACCTCGAGCCACACTCCCAAAAATCAAAGGCGCACCCAATCAATCACAAAGTAATAGAATGGTATCGAAGGAGTGTGTCCGATCAGAGAAGCTACCTCATTAGCCCGTCAATTGCTCCTGTTTTAGCCACCTTATGCCAACTCACGGGAGTCGGGTTGTAACATTCCTGAAAATTTATCAAGTTTAATTTGGTAATTTAATTTGTTTTTGAAAATAAATTGTGTATTAGTTTGAGATTTCTAGAATTAAATTTTTTTTATTACAGATAGAAATTTGACTTGAAATTTAAGCATAAGTAGCTTACAAATAAATATTGGACTTAGGAAAAATAAGATGTATATTTATATAAATGAATTATAAATAGAAATTTGATTTAAGCTGTAAGGATAAATATTTTATAAACCAACAAATATTGGGTTTCAAAATAAAATGCACTAAAAATAAAATAGAAACTAAAAACTTGAGAATAATAAAAAGATAATGATAGCTGTTTTCTAAATTTTTAAATTTATTAATATGAAGGTGTAATAGATTTTAAAAGATTTAAATTTAAGATTTAAATTCTCTTGCATAAATAAAAGTTATCCTTTGTTAATATGAAATCAAAATTTTTACATTCCTCTTTTCTTTTTTTATAGTTGTACAAAAATAAATAATAATAAAAATGTATGAATGGAAATTGTAAAAATATATAAGTATATAAATATGTTGAACAAAAAATTAATGTAAGAAAATAATTGGAATAAAATTTTGTTGTGTAAATATAAATATAAATATGAAGGAAAATGTAAACAATTTTGAAATGAAGGCATATGTATACGTGTATATACCAATGAATAAAAGTTATGTTTGTTTATAAAATAAATATGATATAAAAATTTATAAAAATTCCTTTGTCTTGTGAAATTACAAATGTAAACAAACATGAAGGAGACAGAGTAAAGAAATGAACATTGCATTAGGATTTCATAATCATTCCTCTTTACAAATGGCATTCATTACATTTGAATTGAATAAAAAATGAAATTAAAAATTATAAAAAAATTTCAGTTCCCCATATGAAATTATTAAGTATCTTGGCCAAATCTGAAATATACAGTAAACAAAGATTTGAGGCATTTCAAATCTCAACATCCAAGAAGAAAAATTGAAGTAGAAAGAAAGAAGTCAGAAAAATTGCCATTCTCTTCTCAAGAATATGAAACCAAATTCAGCAATCAAACAGAAGGATCAAAACCAAACTTAATTCTGGAAAATTAGCATGTAAGTTCATCTTTCAAATCTTTAGCCTACCATTCTTCAATCTGCCTGCATGCACTCTGAAATTCCTGAGGCAATCAAAGCAAAGTATTTTGCTTCTCTGTTTCAATTCCAGTCTCTATTTTTTTCATCAATTTCAAGTGAGCAATGAAGACAACAAGTAAAATTCCAAATTTAAAATAAGATCTGTTCAAAAGAATAGAATGCAAAGGTTTTCAATCTGAAAGCAAAGGCAAGTAAATTTCCTTTTAAAAAAAAATTGAATTTGATGTTAGAAATAAGTAAGTAAAACAAAGATTTAAACAATTATACTAAACAGTTGCAGGGAACAAAAAAAATCAAACTTTAAAGACAAAAAAGGAAAAAAAAACAGTTTCCAGTTTCTCATAAGAATGGATGCTTATGTTCTTCTCTGTTTGCACAGACCCAAGTGAGCAGATTGACCTAATTTATGTTTTAATCCCTTATCTATGGTTAACCTATGATGAATGCTTCAAGTTGTTGTTGAAAATTGTCTGCATGTATATATCTATGTAGATTTACTTTGTATACTTGTGTGTATGTTGTTGATACTCTATTCAAGCAACAGGTTAACGAATTTGAGAAGAAAAATCATATCTAAAAATATAAAGGATTTGAGTGATGATTTTTAAATGAAATTTGGCTGCAATTACCTGATTCAATTTTTGAAAACCTTTGAAAGTATAAATAATTAACACTAATACAGAAAACAAGAGATTACAATGAAAGCAAATCAAAATCAGAAAATTGATATTTGAAATATCCTGTTTGGAATTTAGAAACCAATTCGAGTTGTAAAATCATGAATTCTAATGGGTGAATCAAGATTTTTAATTTTGGTTCGAGATTAAATTCTCGAATTGAATGAAAAACACAAAACTGTCGAATTCTGGTGATTGGGTTATTTCCTGATTTCGAGTTTAAGGTCGTAGCTTGTTGGAAGGTCAAGGATCGTCAGAAAAATGGTCGTTGTTTTTATAGTCCACTGTGATGATCATTTGGGGTCAAAATAGGGTTTTAATGCCAGTTTTTTTGATGTTATTCTCGAGTCGAATTCGCTAACATAGATGGATCGAGTTCAACCACATGGAGTTGGGGCTATGACTTGCGATGTGGCGAAGGCCTGGGTGGAATGGCTTGGTTGATAGTGGCCAAGATCGCCGGCGGCTGGGGAAGTTGTCGTGTGTGCTTCGTTTCAGTTTCGATCGATTATCAAAATTTCGATTTGTTATAAAATTTCAATATCTGGGTGTTCGAATCAGAAGAAGGGACGACCGGTGACTGGTTGGTGATGGTCGCGATCGCCGGAGCATCGCCAGCGACCAGTGCACGTGCACGTGTAATCATTTGTATCAGCGGTTTCAAAAAAAATGGTGGAAGAAGAAGACGGCTCGTGTTCAAGCACGAGGGAGCAGGCATTCGACTCGAAGTCGAACTCGAGTAGGATTTTCTAACGTACCAGGTTCTAAACCTTTAAATCAAAACAAGTTTAAAAATATAAAAAAAGGGGAAGAACTCGGGTCATTTTGGGAAGAACTCGAAGTGGAGTTCGTGAATTGAAGGGTTTGGCTCGTGAAAAAGGGAAGTGTGGATCGGGGGGGGGGGGGGAATTATACAACAAGTTTTGTTTTTAATATTATTTTAGTTGATTATTTAACAAGGTTTAAGCTTTGTAAATGTTAAAACAAGTTTGACAAATATAGGGGGGTGAACTAATGATGAATTAAATATAGTTTTCAAATTCATTAATCATATAAAGTTAAAATGAAAATTAAATGAGTTTTAAACAAAGTTTCAAAATTTTAATTTTTAAGTTAAATATTAAAAATTGATTTGTTTTTAAAATAATATATATTACGTATTCTATTTTTAATGCTTTCAAATAGGATTTAATAATTAATTATTAGGATAGGTGATTAATTATCAATATAATTAAATTAAAGAGTTATTTGTTTTAATTAAAGTGATTTGTTAAATTTTAAGAATTAAGGTAAAATTGGGTTAATTAAATAATGACCTAAAGATTAATTAATGAAAGTATTTAAAGGATGATTTATTAATAAAAATAATAAATAAATTAATTAAGAAATTAAGGGTAATTAATTGCTTGGAGATAACTACTTAATTAAAAGTAACGAATTTATGATTAAAAGTTGATTAACCAAGTGATCAAACGATAATTCATTTAAGGATAACTAATTAATATGATTAATTGGAAGATGATTAATGAAATGATGAATTAAATAGTAAATTATTTAATAATTAAAAGTTGGTGGATTGTAATTAAGGGTAATAAATTTAAAGATAAATTTATTTGTGAAAGTAAATAAAAGATAATTACTTTGTGTAATTAAATGAAAGCTAATTACTTAGTGAAATTAATGAAGGATAATCAATTAAGGGTTAATTAATTAATTAAAGATAGTTAATTAAATGGTGAATTAAATAATTAAAGGATGATTATTTAATAACTAAAGGCCGATGAATTATAATTAAAGGTTAATTAATTATAAATGGTTAATTAATAAATGATTAACGAGTAATTAATCAAAATGATTTGTAATTTATTAATATTAATTAACCAGGATTAGTAAGTCATAAGTAATTAAAACTGATTTGAAATTATCAGACAATTAACTGATTTTACTTATGGATGATTGGATTTGATTTGATGATTAAATTGTTTGATATCCCTGATTGTGATGCTCTGTTTTGATTTGAGCTATGTTCACTGTGATTTATTAGCTGTGATATATACCTGTGATCTGTGAATGAAAGATAAGTGTTACAATTGGTTTGTACCGCTTGTCAAATATAAGTGTTATAGTTTATACCGCTTATTAAATATATTGCTGTATTTGAATCTGTGCTGACTGATGATGTAGCACTTTTATTGTGTAAAACCCCTGGACCACACTTATACACACACAAAATATTGATTGCACGTGGAAACGGGTTTGAAATAGTTTTAAAGATTGAATTTTTGAATCCAAATTAGTTTTGGAATTAGAATTAAAAGCTTTTGAAAATGAATTTCAAAAATAAAAGTTATTTTGAATAACTTGTTTGAGTTTTGAAATTTAAATAATTTGATTTACATTTGAATTTAATATTTAAAATTGAATTCTATGATTTGGAAACTATGGTTTAAAAAGGTTATTCAACTTATAAATGTGTCTATATGGGTTTTTAAACCATTTTAAAAGTGTTGTTTTGGGAAGTTAAATTTAACCCAAAGGTTTTTAACTTGTATAAAGGGAATCGGATTTTCCAAAACGAAACTATGTGTTTTCTAATAATAAAAGCTTTCACATAAGGAATGAACGTCCAATTTGTGTTAAAAGGACTTCAAGTTAAAATGAGAATAGTTTTCCATGTATGAATAAATCTTTGGAAATGGGTTTGAAAACTATAAATTAAATCTTTAATCTAAATATTTGATTGAGTTAATCCAAATTGAGATGGAAATTTTTTGGAATCTATAAATAGATCTTTGTGAACTGGGTGGAACTTTGTGAAACAAATCTTTTTGTTAAAAAGATTTAGAATGGTAATTTATTTAACCACTTGAAGAAAGGTTTTGGATTTTATAAGTTGTGACTTAACAGAAATCCCATATCCATATATTTTTAAATATTACGCTCATTATTTGGTTTAGCCGGGAGAGGACCTTGTGTCATATAACTAATTCCGAATAGTGATACGACGTTATGACAGCATTTGAAGACCGGTGTTGAAGACCGAGTGTCTTCGAGAACGATAGGATAACCTATCGATTGACTCTGCACTGAGTTGCTCCGGTATAGAGTTCTCCCTTAGTGATGGGAAGTCCGATCGGGATTGTGGATACCCAGATTTGCAAGGACTTCTTCGAAAGTGCCTTCGGTTCTGTTTGAACCCGGGACAGACTTGTATGGTTGTATGTCCGACACTACACTTTGAGATATTAAAACGATCTCTATCAAATACATTTCTGCTTGATGGTGGAGAATTTATTCTCTTAGCTTAACACCCTTCTCTGATATGTACGAGCTCAGAGGTTATGTAGTTGATATTTATCAGTGATATACTCCCAATTTGGTAGTGTGGCATGCTAAGTGCTGCTGTGTGTTGATTATTATTTGTGATCAAAGCATGGCTTTTGTACAAAGCGTAGATTTGTGGATGAGACTGCATCAGGACCTCACACCCCAGAAATGGTCAAAACAGGAAAGATGCGGCAAGGTTATGAGGGTCACGCCCTTTAGGGTTTGTCATTCCCTTCTGGAAAAGGGTGGTATCATGGTATGGAGCCCAGATACTTACTCATGTGGATACTGCAGATCTATTACTTTGTGATTTCTTTGTGGTTGTTGGATTAGAGGTACCTCGGATAAAGGTCCCAAAGGACCGTGGGATGGCACACTCATGTAGTAGTTACCAAGTTACAGAGGTAACACGGCCTTGTATTCGCAGAGAGCTGGTTAAGCTCTCGGGACGTCTCGCCAGAGGCGTACCCATGGACAGTAGGAAGTTCTCTAGCCTGACCATTTGTTGGAAATCCAATCAAAACATTACGAGCCTTGTATGGTTTTAGTTGTATAACCTTCCATGAAATGTGGTGGTAACCAGCTATTGAACATGGTAGCTATAGTAGGCATAAGTGCGAAATGCCTATGCTGGCTAGGATTTATATTATACTTTCGAAATGGTTTTCCACACTTTGCACTTATAGTAATAATATCAAAGAAATTTTCTCGTATCTAGCATATTTGACTATCATAAGGAGAAATCTCCTCCAATTCTGCGTTTGCATTGTGTGTGTGGCGGGAGGCCTTATGGTAGTTTCATTTTCGGAAAAGCATTGCGGATTTCAAACTTAAATTCTTTTGTTTGTTTTCAAGACCAAATGCTTTTGTTTGCTCATACCAGTCTCATGACTGACCTGGAGTTTATTGTTCCTTTCCTAAACTCTGGGTGCCCACTATTTTCCCACACGGGCAGTCTAGAGTTGGGTTTTTCAGATAGTCAATTTTAATAGATTATCTGGAGCTAGTTCAGTCTTTGGATCTGAACTGCACTTGCTTATCTTTGTGCACGTTATTGGGAGTTCGGGCTATTCTGGATTGGTGTCTTGGAGATGGAGTTACAGTTCTGGAGTTCTACCTTGATGACCATATTGGAGATTTTGTTCCGCTGCTGGTGTTATCTTCTCTTTCTACTGCTTTTGTCTTGTATCAAATCTCTAATGTATATTGATATTCATTGTATCATCTGTTGTATCATATTGTATCAATGTTGTATATTGATATATGTTATTTCATTTCTTCCGCTGTGTTGTACTTAATGTGTTATAAGCTCTGGCACGACTCGAATTTCAACATTTGAATCCGCGACATTCAAGTACAAGTGGAGTATGGATGTCGATTTCCGAACGCTGGAATTTGGACCGTGACACGGGTCCACGTATACACCTCAATGGAACGTCGCCACCACCCTCCTTTATTCTGCAATCTCCACCGCGTACACAGTTGTTAAAGTGGTTTTCGGAGTTGGTAGAGAGTATGTCAACTTCCGATCCTGGTCTTTAACAACCAACCATTATTATAACACTGCGGTCATTTCAAAATAATTTATACTTTAAAACCAAAATACCATTTTCGTTTTCAAACCATATAAATACAATATCATTTCCATTTCAAAACCAAATACGATATATTTCCATTTCAAATATATCTTTTCCAAAATCATGGCACTTCAAAGTTATAACATTTTCGAAACCAAACACTTGAAATTATAACACTTTCGAAACATAATACTTTGAAATCATAATACTTCTACGTAACCGATTTAAATATTAAAATAGTATACATAGTGAAATTGTTGTCCTCAAATTTCACAAATTAATTCCAAATCAACTCAAATTCTAAAATTCAAATTTAATCAGATCTCAAATCATTAATTCCAATTTAGCTTCTAAATAAACCATTCAAAATTATATTGATTTCAAATACAAATATGAACCACAAATAAACCATTTCAAAATATATTTCAAAGCTTTAAATATTCTATAATTTTCAAAACTAAATGTGATAATTTTATATATATCTTAATTCAATTTACTATTATTTAGTTTTGAAATATTTACTTAATGAGTTCAATATCATTTAAATAAAATTCAAACTTGAAATATTTATTAATCACTTCAAACCAACATCAAGTTATAAAATCATATCCTTTAAAATCTCAAAATCAATAAGTTCCAAATCGATTTTAATTAAATATAATTCTTAATTAAATACAATTTCAAATCAATTTCGAATCCATCTTCTCAATCTTAATTTATTAAAATCATTATAAACTCTATATTAAAATATAATTTAAAATAAAGTGGAAATTAGGAAGGCATCCCTATCATACTTTCATATTGTAAAGCAGGTCCCTGTCAAAGTTTCATTGTAAAGCGTGTCCCTGTTTTCTGAAAACGAAGAAAAATTATTGCTGAAATGTCAGCAACTTTTATAAATAAGTGCTGATATTTCTGCAACTTTCTCTGTCAAAGTTTCATTGTAAAGCGGGGTCCCTGTTTTCTGGAAACGAAGAAAAATTATTGCTGAAATGTCAGCAACTTTTATAAATAAGCGCTGATATTTCAGCAACTTTCATACACTGTGTTTACAGTGCACATAAATGTTGCTGAAATGTCAGCAACTTTTATAAATAAGTGCTGATATTTCAGCAACTTTCATACACTATGTTCACAGTGTACAGAAAAGTTGCAAAATGTCAGCAACTTTTGTGAAAAGTTGCATCATGCTCTGCAATAATCGTGAACAAAAAACAGGGACCTAATTTACACTGAAATTTAGTGAAGGGCTTTTCGTAAATTTTGAAACTTAATAAGGACATGTGCCAAAAGTACCCTAAAATAAGTACTTAACCATATTATATTTCAATAAAATCTAACTTTATTTAAACTTATTTTAAAATAAACAATTTATACATAGCTTAAAATCAAGAATTTAGCTACATATAAAATAACATTTATATAATATCTGAAATCAATATTTACATAAAACCGTATATTTCTTTTCGAAAACCATAGAAATCATTTCAAAATATTTTTATATATAGACCACATTGTCTGTATATAATTTTCTATCCTATGGCCAAGTGATATGGATATTTATCATTTCAATCCGCAATTGAAATATACATGGGTATATATCATTTCCATCCGTAATCCCAAATTCAATTCAATGAAAATCACTTGGGTCTACATTTCAACCCATAACGATTTTCTCCTATTCTAAAGTCTGTTCAGGTATGTATCATTTCAACCCATTGTGAATTCTATACTGACAGGGAACTTGCAGAGTGATAACAGACATAAAAATAATATCACGCATATATATCATCAATATAAATAACAGATAATGGTGCCAGATGTCACAGGTGACAAATATAGATAACAGCATATATATAGCAATGTAAGTAACTAACAGCAGCATATTTCAATTGTCATTTCCATTGACATCAAATTTCATAAATATAAGAACATTAATCTGAGTGATTACTCACCTTTTGAGGCTAGAGATGAATGAAACTGAAAGGAGTTAAGAATCTAAGCACGAATCCCAAATCAAAGTTAGATGGATACAGATTCGATGGACAAGCTGATAGATAAGGAACTGACGAAATCGGTTCAAAAATTGGTCGATGAAGATAATTAATACGAGTGATCTTATATATATACATATATATATATAACTATATATAACTATATATATAAATCATATACAACCTATAATTAAAATAAACAATTACCATTCAAATATATATATATATATATATATATATATATATATATATATATATATATATATATATAGACGCACATAATATATTAAAAATCAATACTTAATTCAGAAATAAGTTTATATATGGGAGCTACAAATCCCAAGATAAATATAATTTTCATTTTTTTTAAAATAGAAATAAACTTTTGCGCTATTTCAATATATACAAACTATCACTTTATACATATAACCCCCGTATTAAAGTAATACGTTTTCATAAATAAATAAAAATCCACATTTACATTTCAACACATAAAAATTTACAATACAACATACCTTCATGTATACAAATCAACTTCCATATATTCATCTTAGAATACTCAAAACATATGCATACTAGTAAATATATATATATATATATGTGTATATGTATATGTATATGTATATGTATATGTATATGTATATGTATATGTATATGTATATGTATATGTATATGTATGTATATATATGTGTGTGTGTGTATATATATGTATATATATATAGCCATACTATGCAGGGTAAAACAATGCACAAACACAAATCAATACTTCGACCAAATGTCGACCCACTCAATGCTACGTAAAATTAAACAACACATGAAATTCCTTATATGTATATAGCATGCAAACCTAGATTTTAAAAGACTCGTGTCTAAATTTTAAAACATATTCAGTAAACTTAGATTTAAATATCGATGCTTGTTGAGGCTGTCACATTAAGCAAGGTTACGTAGCAAGGCGACCCCATTTTCTTGGGCCTGATTCCTCGACCTTGTTTACGACAACTCCTATCGCATTTTATCATTGTGTCCATGTAATGACAGGTGCATGCAAAAATAAAACCGGGCAAAGAATGAGCTACCTTTCACAAATCCAAATTATAAAACATGCAACTATCAGTAAATCGCAGACTTCTCATACCCATACAGCTATATATAGATTTATATATATATATATATATATATATATATATATAATAGGCTATATGATTAGATAAACATATAATATTATAAGACAGGTTTCATACATCACCAGTATAACCATATATATAACACGAAGTAATAAACTATTATAAATCTTAGCCTAAACGTAGCAGACAAGTTCACTATGAATATACACTTTATACTTCAAACTCCTGTAACGGACCATATATAAATGCAGACACAAAAAAATTTATGCAGACAGAAAGTAAAAAAAAATTAAATGTAAAGTTTATATACAATATATATATATATATATATATAAATATGAATTTAAATTCAATATTATAAAATACATACATACATACATACATACATACATACATACATAACTAGATCGGCCTATATAGATAGAAAAATCACAGTGCATCCATATGCACTATGTTTTATATAACATATAATATTCCTTTCATAACTTACTGTAGCCTATATTGATAAAACCTAAAATAGCTATAAGCAACATTTCAAAATCTTGTATGTATACTTTACAACATCATGTCTATAAACTAATGTGTGTATATATATATATATATATTAATGTATACACACCTGTATCAAAATACAAAGGAGGACAGATAGCAAGCTGTTCGGCCAGGTGGAGGAGGCACGAAGTGGTGGAGTCGGCTAGGCTGGTGTTTCAGGTCGGTGGAGGTTGTTCGGCGCGTTGTGGTGGCAGGAGGCAACACACGGATGGAGGATATTGGGTCGGAGAAGTTGGGGTGGTGGAGAGTGAGAGGAGGTGGATCTGATGAGGGGAAGAGGTGATGGGTATCGGGTTTGGCACTTGGGTTGCGCACTGGTGGCAGCAGCCGAGAGGCTTTGCATGCGGTGGTGACATAGTGGACGAGTGGATTTGAAAAGAGTGAGCAAGTTTTAGGAAGGAGTAGTCAAATGCAATAGAGAGAGAGAGAGAGAGAAAGGAAGTGAAAGAACGTTAATAGAGAAAGAAAAATGGAGAGTCTTAGAAATGAACGGGACAGATAGAATATTATTAATGCAAACTGTGACAATTGATATTAAATTCAGATAAAAATAAAAGTTGGTGGCAGGTTGGAATAATCTAAGTCACGCACGCTAATTTAGGCAGTATTAAAGGCAGATGACCATTTGATTTTTTAACCGTTGGCAAATTTGAATGGGCATATGAAATGACCACAAACGAGTTCCGATACATTTATCTGATTCACAGATTGCGCCTTGCACCGGACATCAAAATTGATAATTTAATACTGCGAAGACCAGTGCGATGAGACGATCAGAATGGTATACACATATCAGTGGTATGATCATTTTATTAAAAGTCGATACTCGGTGCCGAAAATGCTGCAAATTTGTCGAAAATAAGATAAACGGAGAAATAGCCGTCCACAATTGACGAAACGAAATATGACGTCTCACTTAGAAGATGATTTACAAATTTATTATATAAAAATATTCAGGTTTGAAAAACATTTTATTATCATCAATATTAACTGATTTCAATTGCAATAGAATTGCACAATAAAAATAAACTTCCATATTAACATGTGAAAATTTACCATTTGCTATGTTTAAATGGACGCATTTCAAAAATAAAATTTTTATTTCAAAATTTAATCATTTAAAATTTCATTAAATTTCAATAAATTAAATTAATAAAACTATTGAAATTTATAGGTCGTTACAGCTGGAGCCCCACAAGTGGACATGGGAGCTATGTATCAATTTTTGTGAATATGATGCATGCGGGTGTTGCTGCTGGAATGGTTGTAGAAAATGCTGGAGTAAGAGTTTAGAAAGCTCTGGTGATCAACAATTATGCTAATTTAGGTAGAAATTATTTTAGACCTGGAGGAAAGCCATTTATTGGAACTGAAGATGCTATCGAAGTGGAGAACTGGTTGCTGCATTATGAGAGGATTTCTGTAGATTTAAGGCTCAATGATGAGCAGAAGAGGAGGCTTGTATCGAGACAACTTTAGGGAGCAGCTTTATTCTGGTGGAATTGTGTGACTACTGGTGTGGATGAGGAAATGATGGCATAGGATGAGTTTAAGAGAAGATTCTAAGAGAGGTTCATGTCTGTGATGGCGCAGTCTGGTTTTCTTGGAAAGTTTGCTGAGTTAGAGCAGGGACAGATGTCTATTTTGGAATATTCTATAAGGTTTGAGAAGTTGACTAGGTATGGGCATGCTACTATGGGTACTGTGATGAAGAGAAATGAGAAGTTCATTAGGGGGATTAAGCCTGAGTTGGCCAGAGCTACATTACCTCATATTAGGGATCCTTGTGATGTTGTAGTGGAGATGACATTGAGGTATGAGGAGATACTTGCTTCTCTGGAGAAGAATAAGGCAAAGGAGGTCTAGGTGGTGCAGGATCAGAAAAGGAAGATCTTTCACAAGAAGGGTGCTCA
This sequence comes from Allium cepa, assembly GCA_030765085.1. Taxonomy (NCBI): domain Eukaryota; kingdom Viridiplantae; phylum Streptophyta; class Magnoliopsida; order Asparagales; family Amaryllidaceae; genus Allium; species Allium cepa. The sequence goes on from CM060929.1 coordinate 507,369,461, forward strand.
GAAAGGTGGAGCCCCAAAGAAAGGAAAGTCTGAGGTAGTTTGCTTCAAGTGCCACAAGAAGGGGCATTTCGCGAATGAGTGTCGTATTATAAAGGTAAAGGAAGTGATCGGGAAGAAGAACAGCAGATGTTTTAACTGCGATCAGATTGGCCATTATAAGAAACAATGCAAAGAGTCGGCTAAGGATGGAAGGGGAAAAGTATTTGCATTGGAACCTGCTACATCGGGACCAACAATGCAGGAGAAAGGAAAAGTAGTGTTAGGAGATACGCTTCAGATACATGGTATGTATGTTAGCATTCTGTTTGATACTGGTGCATCACATTTGTAACATCTCGATATTTTCAACCATTCGCATCAACACATGCCGGATTTGAATTGCTCAAAATACCAGATTGTTAATTATATTTGGCAAAACTCAACATATATAGTAAATAAATAAATCACAGAATCACGGACATGGAGTAATATACAATATGCAGCGGAAATAAAATGAATAGTAGTTCATGAAGCTACTATATATATCAGAGTTAAATAAGTTACAATAGAAGTTTCAAATACAATAGTCAAATGCAAGATCAGAATAAATCACTGGAATCAATTGAATAACTCCAAGCTGAAGATGTAGATGGATCTCCTAACGAAGCTCCGACTCCAAAGGTGAGTCTCAAAAGCTATGTCACTCAGTCTGACCCGAGCGTAAAACAAAACATAAAACACTCGAGTCAGGATTAACATTCTTATATCAATAAATCCAACTCAAGTGAAATAACAACTGAAATACTAGTAACTCAAAGGATGTTTGGGATAGCCATCCTCTAAGGATCCTTTATATACACTGTTATAATAATGACTAAAGTAAAATAAACTTACTTAAAAATAGTGTTAAGGCTTTACATTTTCCACCTTAACACATATATAGTGCCAATAGTTTATACAGGACCATCGTACCTTCAGATCGGTAGGCTACCATAAATACTCCACAGGTACGATACAAATCAAAACTCGTACAAGGCGCACTAGGGTAGGTGACACGGCACAACTAGGCAATGCCAAGGTAGATATACCAAATACGCATCCGGAATGGTGGTAACGCATAGCAGCCACTACCGCCTACCTCGAGCCACACTCCCAAAAATCAAAGGTGCACCAATCAATCACAAAGTAATAGAATGGTATTGAAGAAGTGTGTTCGATCAGTGGAGCTATCTCATTGGCCCGGAATCGCTCCTGTTTTAGCCACCTTATGCCAACTCACGGGAGTCGGGTCCACATATATACCTCAATTGAACGTCGCCACCATCCTACTTCATTCTGGAATCTCCACCACGTACACAGTTGTTAAAGTGGTTTTCGAAGTTGGCAGGGAGTATGACAACTTCCAGTCCTGGTCTCTTTGACAACCAAACGTTATTATAACCCCGTGGTTATTTCAAAATAGTATATACTTTCAAACTAAAAATCATACATTTCAAAACCATATCAATATGATATCATTTCCATTCCAAAACCAAATCAATACAATATCATTCCCATTTCAAAACCAAATAAATATGATATCATTTCCATTTCAAAACCAAATCAATATGATATTATTCCCATTTCAAAACCAAATCAATATAATATCATTCCCATTTCAAAAACCAAATCAATAGGATATCGTTTCCATTTCAAATATTTTACTTCCAAAGTCATAATACTTTCAAAGTCATAACACATTCGAAACCCAAAACACTTTGAAATCATAACACTTGAAAATCATAATACTTGGAAATCATAATACTTTGGAAATGTTATCATTTGGAAATCATAATACTTTGAAATCGCAACACTTGATAACATAATACTTTGAAATTCACGACTTTGAAATCGTAACTTCCACCACTTAAACAGTTAGATATAAATAATAATAAAATATTTTATAAATAAATAGTTTATATAAAAGTAATTATAAGGTAAAATAGTTTAAAATAAAAAAATAGTTTATATTAAAAATTATTTATATTAAAATAGTTTATATCAAAATAATTTATATTAAAAATTTATAAAATAGTTTAAATAAATTTTAAAAATACTTTATATAATAAATAATTTTCCTCAAATCTCACAAATCGATTCCAAATCAACTCGAATTCAAAAATTCACATTTAATCAAATCTCAACTCCTCAATTTCAATTCAAATCAGTTTCTCAATAAACCATTCAAAATACGTCGATTTCAAATACCAATTTGAACCACAAAATAAACCATTTCATTTTCAGTATATTTCAAAACTTTAAATACTCCACATTTCAAAACTAAATTTGAAAATCACTTATATATAGCAAATTTACTTTAATATTATTTAGCTTTGAAATATTCACTTAATAAAATACCATATCATTTAAATAAACCTCAAATTTCAAATCACTGAATATCTCATTCAATTTATCTAAACTTAAAATATTCCTTTAAATCATCTTAAAACAAAACCACGTTATAAAGTCATATCCTTAAATTTCCAAATTAATAAGTTTCAAATCGATTTAATTAAAGACAATTCTTAATTAAATACAATTCCAACTAAATTTTAAATCCACTTTAATTTAAAATTATTTATAAAATTATTTCGATATCAAATGAAACCATATATATTTCCTTCCAAAACCATAGAAACCATTTCAAAATATTTATATATGGACCAACGGTGTCTGTATATAATTTTCTATCCTACGGTCAAGTGATACAGATATTTATCATTTCAATCCGTAATTTAAAATATATACGGGTATATATATCATTTCAACCCTCAATCCCAAATTCAATTCAAATAAAATCGCTTGGGTTTATCATTTCAATCCATAATGATTTTCCCCTATTTTAAAGTCCGTTCGGGTATGTATCATTTCAAACCATAGTGAATTCTATACTAACAGGGAACTTGCAGAGTGACAACATGTATGATAACAATATAACGGGCATATATCATTAATATAAATAACCGATAATGGTGTCAGATTCACAGGTGAACATATACAGGTAATAACATATGCATAACAATGTAAATAACTAATAGCAACATATTTCAATTGAAATCAAATTTAGTAAATATAAGAACATTAATCGTGAGTGATTGCTCACCTTTCGAGGCTAGAGGAGATTTGACAAATGAAACAATTTACAAATCCAAGCACGAATTCCAAAGCAACACTAGATCGACACGAATTCGACGATCAAAGCTGATAATTAGGAATTTGTAAAATAAAGTCAGAACTGAATCGATGAAGATAATTAATACAAGTGGACTTATATATATTGTAACAACCCTGTATTTTGTGATTATTTTAATTGTATACTTTAATTATTTTAATTAAATTTCCGATTTAAAAACTTTATTTCATTTATTAAAATGAATAAGTTTTGTTATTTCAAATATAAATTTTGATTTTGATGTAAATTAGAATTCCAAACCTGAATAAATGGAATATTTTCCAAAAATGTGAATTTTAGTCAATATTGTCAAACTTTGACTTTTAAATTTAAAATTTAAATATTTTAAAATTTGAATTTTATCTTTTATTATGAAAGTAAATTAAATTTCAAGAATACTGCTTTTCGTTTCGTTGAAATCCGATTTATATTGTGAAAGTTATGCTTTTTACAATACTGTGTGTAAATTGTTTTGTTTAACAAAATCGTTTATTTTAATTTATATAAATAATATTTTTATTTTTCAAAACATGTTCTAATATGTGTAATATGACACGTTATGTATTTATTTTATTTTAAAAACATTTTAAAAGTGTGGTTATAATTTTCTAATGTTCATTGTATATTGTTTATATTTTTAAATTCTAGTTTCAATTATTAAGCTATTTTCTTTATTTATTATTATTTTTCCTTAAAATATTTATTTATTTTCTTTTTCATTTTATTTTGTTCATATTTTTACTTTTATTTTCTGAATTGTATTTTTTTATTTTGATTAAAAAGAAAAAAAAAATATAAAGAGACAAAACCCTTTCATATGCCATGACTTCATTATCTTGTCCTTTCAATTTCCAATTGCCTTTTCCATTTTGTGTAGCCGTCCATTCTCTTATGTAATTGCCGTATACTCCTCATCATTTTCACGTGAAAACACTTTCTCACCTTCCCCCTAAAACTCGCGGCTACAAGAAAAAGAAAAGAAAAAAATGCTTATGGTTTCATCCTTTTCTCCTCTTTTCGTTGTATTTTCACCTTCCTCTTCTTCAAGTTTTGCTCAGCCTCTACTCCACTCCAACTCCATGACCATCACCACCACCATCTATAGAAGCTCCTGCTTCCTTTCCTCTAACCTTGACCTGGGCTGTGCCTCCATATGATGCTTGTACCAAAACTTTGCACAAAAACTCCACCAAACAAGTGCTAGCCGAGCCTATACTTCACATCACCTTCCTATTTCATTTTGGCCACCCCCTTAGCCACCACCTCCAGCAAGTTCACCTCCTCTATCCACTGCTCCAGACATGTCCAGACCTGTACAAGCATGAGCCAAGCCTATGTGACCAAGCTGAGCCAAGTGGTGCATCCAAACCCTTCCTTTTTGCCTTGTCCTTTGCATACTTCACTTTGCAACTTTCCTACCCCTTCATCTCCATGTTGCCATGCCTATTTTACCCAAACCCGAGCCATGTTGACACCTAGGCCAAGCTTAGAGTGGTGAGAACAAGCCCAATTGATCATGTGACAAGTCATGTTGTCGTGGTCATGCACTTTCGTGTGAAAGCTAGGTGACGTTCTTTGTTAATTCAAAATTCAAATTATTTCAATGTATTTTGTATTGAACTCATATGTTCATATTATCTTATTTATTTATTGTATACAAGATCATTATTTAGGCTTCCATTCATTCAAATCAAAAGTCGTGCTATATCATGCTTTCTGGAATTTATTCGTGTAGTTCGATTTGCTAACTCCAGCTTGAAAAGGTGAGTCTTTCTCACTCCGACATCTTTACTTATGAAATGGTAAATTGATGACACATGTTTAGTAACTAAAATGTTATGAAAGTTAATGATGATTATATGATATGTTATTTCATGCTATTACCCTGTTAACTTTGTTAATTATCACTTGACATCTGATATATGACATTATATTGTGACGTTGACATTGTTTATATTGTTTATGCATATGTTCACACTGCAAGTTCCCTGTTAGAATAGAATCACTATGGGTTAAAATGATACATACCCGAACAGACTTTAGAATAGGGAAAAATCATTATGGGCTGAAATGATAGGCCGGAGTGAATTTTATTTATTTTTATTTACTTAGGATTGCGGATTTGAAATGATAGAACCGGGTTTTCATTGTAAACTACGGATTGAAATGATATATATCTGTATCACTTGACCTTGGTTAGAAAATTTTATACAGACCTCGTGGTATATTTTTAAATGATTTTTCGAAGATATGTAATTTTAAAGCATGAAATTTTGAGTTAAAAATATATATTTTATGGTTTGAGAAAGTTAAATATTAAGTTTTGATTTTCGAATTCAAGTATGTAAATTTGAAGTAAATGTGATTTTTGACTTTAAATTTTATTTAAAATGTAAGTAAATAATGGAAATTAAATTTAAAGCTTTGAAATGATATTTGAAATAAAATTTTAAGTTTTATTAAATTTATGAATTGATAAACAATGAAATTTTGACTAACAAATGAATTGAGTTTTAAATTAGATATTTAATTATAAAAATTTATTGTGAATCATATGTTAAAGTATTTAAATGTGAAATTTTGAAGTCCAAAAATATGATTTATAAATTCAAATAGAATTTTTTTGAAGTTTTATTGTTTTTGAAAAGTTATAATTAAATCTGGAATTTTATTAATAGCATTTCTAAAATGCTGTAGTTTTATGACAGCACTTTAAAATGCTGTTGTTTTGAACTTAACTATGTTTGAAATAACTAAATATCTATTATGGCATTTTATAAATGCCATTATTCTTGAACTAAACTATTTTGGAAATTTTACGCTACGATAGCATTTTATAAATGCTGTCGTTGCTATAATTTAACATTGTTTTGAAATATTATAGATTTTAACACTATTTGAGTTATATTTAAAGTGTTAAATGATTTAACTTTTGAAATTGAGTATTTATGAAATTTTAAGAGTTTTGAATATATCTTAATATTCAAATTTGAATTTTAAGGAATTTAAATTGAATTTGAATGTAAATAAGTTTTACTTTGGTTTTGTGTTAAATGGGATGAAATGAAATGAGATAAATGAATTTTTGAATGGAATTTGAAATGTATTTTGTAATGATATTTGAAATAATAAATGAACGACTTATTTGATTTAAAAATGATATTTAAATTTTAATATTTGAATTTGAATTCAAATAATGATTTGATAATAAGGTTCACTTGAAAGGATATGATATTTTAATGATTGAAATGGTTTTGAATGACATAATTTTTATTTTGATAAGGAATGTGAATTTGGAATAATATTTGATTTTGATAAATGAATATTTGAAGTTTATATTAATATGAATGGATATCTGGTTTACTTGTAATTTGAGTTTATTTAAATGATATTGGATTTATGAAATGAATATTTCAAAACTAAGTAATAATGAAGTTTATTTTGAGATATATGAAATTATAAAGTTTAGTTTTGAAATGTGGGTTAAAGCTTTGAAATATATTAAAAATTGAATAGTTTATTTTTGTGAATCAAATCTGTATTTGAAATTTATAAGATTTGAAATGGTTTGTTGGGAAACTGAATTGAATTGAAACTGATGGTTTGATTTGAATTAAATTGGAAATTTGAAATTTTGGTTTAATTGAATAAATTTGTAAATGTAAAGAATTAAAGGAATGTTTAATGATTTTAAATGTATGATTTCGAAATGTTATGATTTTCAAAGTGTAATGATTTCAAGTATTTTGGTTTCGAAAGAGTTATAACTTTGGAAGTATTATGATTTTTGAAAGGTAAATATATGTTTGAAATGGAAGTGATATCGTACTGATTTGAATATATAGTTTTGAAATAAAAATGGTTTGGTTTCGAAGTATAAACTATTTTGATTTGAATATAGTTTGGAAATGGAATGATTTGATTTTTGAAGTATAAACTATTTTGAAATGACCACGACGTTATAATAACGTTGGTTGTTAAAGAGACCGGGATCGGAAGTTGTCATACTCTCTGCCAACTCCGAAAACCATTTTAATAGCCATGTACGCGGTGGAGATTCCAGAATGTAGTAGGATGGTGGTGACGTTCTTGAGGTATATTGCGTGGACCCAACTCCCTTAAGTTGGCATAAGGTGGCTAAAACAGGAGCGATCTCGGCCAAGTGAGGTCATTGCTCCGATCGGATACATTTCTTCGATACTATACTTTTACTTGTGGTTGATTTGATGGCCATCCTCCAATTTTGATTTGGGAGTGTGTTCCGAGATAGGCATATGTGGCTGCTACGTTACCACCAACCCGTGTGCGTAATTGGTATATCTACCCTGGAATTGCCTTGTGTGCCGTGTCACCTACCATAGCGAGCTTTACTACGAGTTTGTTTTTCTCCCGTATCCCAAGGAGTATTTAGGGTAGTCTCCTGATCTGAAGATATGCTGATACTGGATGGACTACTGGGACTATTACATGTTGGGGGCTATATGGGTAACCCTTTAACACTATTTAAAAGTAAGTTTATTTTACTGTAGACATTATTATAATAGCGCAATATTGCTACATAGTAAATAGTTTAACGGATCCTTAAAGGATGGACGATCCCAAGCATCCTTTAAGTTACTGATGCATTTTGTTACTGTTCACTTGAGTTGATTTACAGTTCATAAGTATTTATGTCGTGACTCGAGTGTTTTGTGTTTTTCTTTACGCTCGAGTTAGACTGAGTGATTCTGCATTCAAGACTCACCTTCGGAGTTGGAGCTTTGCTTGAAGATCCAACCATCTATTTTGTTTTCAGTATCCAGTAAATCCAGTGATGTATTCTGATTTGTACCTAATGTATCTTGTTACTCTTTTGTTGTATCTTATTTAACTCTTATGTATCTTATTTTATATAGTAGCTTCATGAACTGCTATCTCTTTTAATTCCACTGCATTATTATTTACTCTGTATCTGTGATATGTGATTATTTATTTACTGTATATTCTGAGATCTGCCAAATTTTATTTACAATGCAGTATTTTGAGCAATTCAAGTCCGACATGTGTGTCTTCCATTGCACTTGGAGGGTGCAACATGGTAGGGGATCTCGCTTCCCAGTATGGTAGCGAATGATGGACTCTTACTCCTACATGTCCAAGCGGGGATTGGTGTTGCAGTCGAGAGGCTGGTCGTAAAGGCAGAACACAGATACCAATGTATGCTACGGTGGACGTTACCCCACTGACGGTCGGTCCGTTACATTTGGTATCAGAACTTTGGTAGCTTTAGGCAAAACTCAGCATATATGGTAAATGTATTTACAGAATCACTTACATTCGAGTTTGAATCTCCTCCTTTTTAACTCGATTTCTTTGAATCTTGGAACGTTCCTTGCGGTTCCAAAATCCATTCGTGTCCCTCACTATTCATCTTCTTTTGATTCTGGAGTATCCTATACTCCACTTCAAATGATCTTTATAATGAGTCAGCAGTCTCGCCAATCTCAAATTGATTTGTAAAGGGGTGTAACTCCTTTACAACAGCATCAATTCACCAAAGATTTTATATCCTTGGTTTAGATGCTAGTATCTCTTATAATTCCAAATTCTATCTCTTGAGACCAAATGTAGATTTACCCCAAAAATCCACATCTATCTTATTCTTTAAGTCACGGTTGACTCGGTTAAGCTTGCCCGCGATTTATATAAGCTTATTCATCTTCCTATTCTATTATTTAATCATATCATCTTTGTTTCCAACTTATCTTCAAATCATTCTTGAAGTGTATTAGTAAACTAATATTTAAATTGTGTTGTTTGAGTTGTTGATGTTGATTTGGGTTTCTGATCGATTCGTCCGATCAACGCTATCGATAAGATTTCCAAAGCACTTGAACAGAGCAAACTGACACAATATGTTTTTTCAAATTTAGTAATGAAATAATTTTTTTAACTATATTATAAATCTTATTCTGGATTTTATTGAATTGGTTGTTAAGAAATAATATTTGATTTTTGTACATCATTATCCCTTGTTTCATATATAAATAATTGAACTATAAAACATGGTTTTAAATTTATTTGGAAATTTAAAATGAATTTAAAACAAGAATTTGAGATTCTAATTTCCGATGGATTTCAAACCTTGCATTTAAAGTTTAAAAAGGATATAGTATTTAAAGTATTTTCGAATGGAAATTTGTTTCCAAAGGATTTTTAAGTTTAAAATTAGTGTTTTTCTCTTTGTTGCTGGAAAATAACTATGGTGATGACTGCAGCATCATCGATATTTATTTTCGAGTTTTGAAGTGAAGAGATCATTCTGTAATCTTGCTACAGTTTTGTTTTGGGGAATTTAATTGATTTGAATTTTCTTAAAATAAGCCTGGATTTATAACATATGCTGATATATGATTTAAATTTGAATATATATATATATATATATATATATATTGTATGTGTGCATTTATTTATCTCTAAATATTTTGGAATTTATCGAAAATTTAATTCCTAAATTTTATATTGAAAGATAAATTTTAAGTATAATTTCAAGATTTGGATAAATAGTCAAGCTTGAAATGATTATATTAGAAAGTTTTATTTTTATAATACAAAATTTCATCTTAACGTGACTTACCTAAATTATACAGAAGTTGAATATGTAATTGGATAATGTACAATATAAAAAGGATTTTATAGTAAAATTTGAGTTGTTATAATAAATGTTATACACTTAAATTTTAGTTATAAATAGATTAACAAAAGTAAATAAAGAAAAAGGGTAATGAAATAATTTACAATATAAAATGATGTTAAAGGAACTAAGAATAAATTTAAATCAATTATAATAAGTATAAATATATTTAACATGGATGAGAAAATATACTGGGAGGAATAAATTTAATTTTAATAAAGAAGAATAAATTTTATTCAGAACATTATGAGTATAATAAATGATTTTTTCGAAACCATGATTTTAGAGATTCTTTATTTAAGATAATTGGATGATAAGATAATGAATTAGATATGGTTAAGATTTATTTAACTTATGTAAGATTAATTTTCAATTTAAGTTGAAATTTTATGGTTTCAAATTTATTATCTTATATTGTTTTTCAAACTATCTTTTGGATGTCCTTATTTTCCTTATCTTGCTACAGAATAGGGAGGCTATTGCTTATACCAGTCTGTTTGGAAACTTTTCTATAATCTTTGGTACTCATTTTGAATCTGAGCACTGCTCACCATCCATAGACCGCCAGTCAAGCGGAAAGTGTGAATCAGATTCTAGAAGATCTTTTTCGTGCTTGTGTTCTTGATTCTAGAGGATTCTTGGGAAGATCATCTCCACCTTATTAAACTTACCTATAACAACAGTTATCAGGTATAATTTCAATCTTTTTGTCATCTTGTCTTAATCCTATTTCATTCTATCTTTTTTGTGTTTTCCTATACCTCATTCCTTTTCGGGGACGAAAAGTTTTGAGTGGGGGAGAGTGTAACAACCCTGTATTTTGTGATTATTTTAATTGTATATTTTAATTATTTTAATTGAATTCCTGATTTAAAATTTTTATTTTATTTATTAAAATGAATAAAAAAATTTATTTTAAATATAAATTTTGATTTTGATGTAAATTAGAATTCCAAACCTGAATAAATGGAATATTTTCCAAAAATGTGAATTTTGGTCAATATGGTCAAACTTTGACTTTTAAATTTAAAACTTATATATTTGAAAATTTGAATTTTATATTTTATTATGAAAGTAAATTAAATTTCAAGAACACTGCTTTTCGTTTCGTTGAAATCCGATTTATATTGTGAAAGTTATGCTTTTTACAATACTGTGTGTAAATTGTTTTATTTAACAAAATTGTTTATTCTAATTTATATAAATAATATTTTTATTTGTCAAAACATGTTCTAATATGTGTAATATGACATGTTATGTATTTATTTTATTTTAAAAACATTTTAAAAGTGTGGTTATAATTTTCTAATGTTCATTATATATTGTTTATTTTTTTAAAATTCTAGTTTCAATTATTAAGCTATTTTCTTTATTTATTTTTATTTTTTCTTAAAATATTTATTTATTTTCTTTTTTTTAGATTTTTACTTTTATTTTCTTAATTGTATTTGTTTATTTTGATTAAAAAGAAATAAGAAATATAAAGAGACAAAACCCTTTCATATGCCATGACTTTTCATTATCTTGTCCTTTCAATTTCCAATTGCTTTTTCCATTTTGTGTAGCCGTCCATTCTCTTATGCAATTGCCGTATACTCCTGATCATTTTCACGTGAAAACACTTTCTCACCTCCCCCCCTAAAACTCACGGTTTCAAGAAAAGAAAAAGAAAAAAATGCTTATGGCTTCGTCCTTTTCTCCTCTTTTTGTTGTATTTTCACCTTCCTCTTCTTCAAGCTTTGCTCGGCCTCTACTCCACTCCAACACCACCACCATCACCACCACCATCTATAGCATCTCCTCCTTCCTTTCCTTAAACCTTGACCTGGGCCATGCCTCCATATGATGCTTGTACCAAAACTTTGCACAAAAACTTCACTAACCAAGTGCTAGCCGGGCCTATACTTCACATCACCTTCCTATTTCACTTTGGCCACCCCATTAGCAACCACCTCCAACAAGTTCACCTCCTCTAGCCACTGCTCCAGACATGTCCAGACCTGTACAAGCATGAGCCAAGCCATATTTGACCAAGGCGAGCCAAGTGGTGCATCCAAACCCTTCCTTTTTGCCTTGTCCTTTGCATACTTCACTTTGCAACTTTCCTACCCCTTCATCTCCATGTTTCCATGCCTATTTGACCCAAACCCGAGCCATGTTGACACCTAGGCCGAGCTTGAGTGGTGAGAACAAGCCCAATTGATCATGTGACAAGTCATGTTGTCGTGGTCAAGCACTTTCGTGTGAAAGCTAGGTGATGTTCTTTGTTAATTCAAAATTCAAATTATTTCAATGTATTTTGTATTGAACTCATATGTTTATATTATCTTATTTATTTATTGTATACAAGATCATCATATAGGCTTCCATTAATTCAAATCAAAAGTCATGCCATATCATGCTTTCTGGAATTTATTCGTGTAGTTCGATTTGCTAACTCCAGCTTGAAAAGGTGAGTCTTTCTCACTCCGGCATCTTTACTTATGAAATAGTAAATTGATGACACATGTTTAGTAATTAAAATGTTACGCAAGTTAGTGATGATTATATGATATGTTATTTCATGCTATTACCATGTTAACTTTGTTAATTATCACTTGACATCTGATATATGACATTATGTTGTGACATTGACATTGTTTATATTGTTTATGCATATGTTCACACTGCAAGTTCCCTGCTAAAATAGAATCACTATGGGTTAAAATGATACATACCCGAACGGACTTTAGAATAGGGTAAAATGATACATACCCGAACGGACTTTAGAATAGGGAAAAATCATTATGGGCTGAAATGATAGACCTGAGTGATTTTTATTTACTTGGGATTGCGGGTTTGAAATGATAGAACCCGGGTTTTCTTTGTAAACTACAGATTGAAATGATATACATCCGTATCACTTGACCTAGGTTAGAAAATTTTATACAGACCCGTGGTATATTTTTAAATGATTTTTATAAGATATTTATTTTTGAAGTATGAAATTTTGAGTTAAAAATATATATTTTATGGTTTTGAGAAAGCTTAATATTAAGTTTTGAATTTTTGAATTCAAGTATGTAAATTTGAAGTAAATGTGATTTTTGACTTTAAATTTTATTTTAAAAATGTAAGTAAATAATGGAAATTAAATTTAAAGCTTTGAAATAAAATGTTAAGTTTTATTAAATTTATAAGTAATAAACAATGAAATTTTGACTTAACAAATGATATCTGACAGGAAGGTATGCGAAACTTGGGATGAAGTGTGACCACCTAGAGTTTGATTTGTTAAGTCATACCTTTGTCTACAGTTTGCATGTATTTGACTTTGTAGGGTTTGAAATTATTTTGGGTATGGACTGGTTAAGTAAGTATGATGCTAGGATATTTTGTCATGATAGGAAAATATCACTTAGACACCCTGACTGTAGTGATCGCATTGTTTATACCGTAGAAGACCCTAGTTTTGAGGTGACATTATACCGAATATTCAATTTTGCAACATGTTTCCTGTCCCAATTTGTAACGGTTATTTCCATTACAAATTACCAATAGATATTACCGCGACAACATGTAACAACACTTAACACCGTTACGACAGCTGGTAATATCGTAAATAAATCTAACTGCACCAGATTGATTAGTAATTTTATCTTTTATGACTATATTTTAACCGAAGCTTCACAATTATTATAATAAACAACAAAACCCTCAAATTAGGAATCACAGCTGCCACCTAAATTCTTCTTCAACGCTCGTCTCTACTTCACTCTTGCTTCTCCATTCTCGTCTATTCTCTCTCTCCCCACCTTCCACATTATTTTTTCTCCATTTACCATCACTCTTCACTTCAGAATTGGCTTTTTTGGTCAACGACCACTATTTTTAAATAGGGGTTTCTCCTTAAACGCATATCTACAGTCAAAGCTTTTATCACTTGATCTAAGAAGAACGGGATTAAAATGTCCATTTCTCTTCCTGATGCGAGTTCCTGACCCAGTCGAGCTCCAAACAGAAAGTGGCCAAGTTCTCTTCTTTGTACAATTTTCCAATCTCCAAGGACCTACAAGATTAGGAACTAACATTTTCTCCTCTTGGGTTTCTGCCGCCACCGCCAATGATTCAGGTATTTTTTAATCGTAACATGAATTTTCCATCTCCAATTTTACCTCAAAAATAAAGTTTGCCTCGAATTGAAATTGGAAGTTCGGATGAAAATTTGATATTTGATTTGGCAAACAGTGGTCATCGTTATTACAATTGTTCCCCTTCACCTTGATCCTATTGTTATTAATATAAACAAATTTGAAGGCAATTAATTAGAATAACAAAAATAATAATTGTTTTATTTATATAATTTGTTGACATTCTTATTGGAAATATTCATCCATGTGTTATACATGTTATATCATGTCTCATGAAACACTAGTTTAATTAATTATCACATTATAATTTGCATCCTAATCCTTAAAACGCATTATTTTACTTATAATAATAATAAAAGTGTAAGGTTAGCTGTTTAATCTATAGCCCTTAACGAGAAATACACCTAATTGGTTATTATATTAATTGCTGTAGAGATGAATAAACAGATCCATATAAAATGGATGCTATAAATAATCCAAAAAAGGCTATACTTACTGAAAAAATTGCATTTTTAAAAAAATCATAAAAATCCGAAGGCTCATTTTGATGGAAATTTTTTGTAGATGGAGTTAACCACTTTGACAATAGATCAGGGTCTAGTCCACCAAAACCAATTCTGATTGATCCAATCAATAAAGTAAATAATACCAATATAAGCATGGGAAATAACATAGTATTGTCCGACTCGTGAGGATAGGTGTAAGTATATTTTTTTCTAAAGTAAGTAGTAAAGTATCGTACTCTATTTTGAAAAAAATAAAAGTGTAAGGTTAGCTGTTTAATCTATAGCCATTAACAAGAAATACACCTAATTGGTTATTATATTAATTGTTTGGAAATAATTAATGTTTATTTGCTAGTACAATTTTGTATTTAATCCTTTTATATGCTTGAAAGGAGTAAAAATCTAATCAAATGTGGACTAAAGATGAATTCACTTTGTCAAAAGCCATGGATGAATACATAAGCAACATAATGTTCATGGACAATAATATGTCAAACAAGTTATTAGGAACCAAGTAAAAAGCAAACAAGCAGGTTTGGAAATAAACGACTTTTACCTTGTGTCCGGAACATGGCGCTGAGTTGCTTACCACTACTTTGAGTAACGAATAAATATTTATTAGTTTTTGCCTTGTTTTGGAACAAGGTTTATTAGTCTCCTCATTAAATAAAACAAGAAAAGTGTTGCTTAATGATGCTTAAGCAGTGCTTAATTTTTAGTATCAAAACTGTATTTTTCAACATTAGTAGAAAGCCTAAAAAACTATGCTTAGTTTTAGGATTAAAATTTACATTTATAATACAATACAAACTTTTTATGTTACTTCAATAACACAGTGATGGGTCTGATCTTCTTCCTTGCCTTTTTAAGCCAATAATTCTTCTATTAGTTTATTTTTGAAGCAGGATCACATACTTCTTTTTTTAAATTGGAATAGGTATTAAGCATGGCATTATCATTGTTCATTGTATTCCACTTAATGATACAAGATTTTGAGATAATAAGCATTAAACAATCATTTTGCACAAAAGTGCGCTTTTCATAAAATTGTTTTTATATTCGTCACTCTATATTTTCCAGAAGAATCAACTGATATCTCTTACCACATTTGTGAGTATTTTGTTGCTGCAAAATACCTTGGACGTGTTTATGTCTTAAGAAAGAAAAATAGTGCTCATACAAAGTAGAAACCATAAGTTATGGTATCAATTGCTAGGCTACCGTTTTGAACATAGATATTTTGTTTCAACATGTGTATTTATCAAGTCTTCTTAATTTGGTAATATGTTGTGTGGGTTGGTTAAGCATTTTAATCAATTCATAGAGTAGTGAAGGCTTATTTTCAAGTCTTTGCTAAGACTTCAAAACTATTTGTGTTGTTTTCTTAAAATGAAAAATAATTTATAAGTCAATGATGTTTTGGATTGTAAAATGTTGAATTTTTTATTACAAAGTAAAATCATATATTTCATCATGCATGTAATACTACAAATAATTTTATTATGAAATGAATATTCATAATGTTTGAATTTTTTTAGTCTATGAAATAAATAAAATGCGAGTACTAATTATTACGATACAATATCTATGAAGTTTGTCATCTGATTTCCCTTGACTGCTATATTTGTTAGCATATTGTTTTAATTGAGATAATTACCTTAAAGTATTCATAAAATCAATTTGTGGATGAATAGACCCGTAATTTGCTACTATTATCATTTCCCCTCGAGAATTTCATTAGCTTGTCAATTTTATAATGTCTAATATCAGTCTCTACTTTTCATTTTTAGTTTTAATCTTTTTCCCAAATTACCGTCTTTATGTATTTTGGGATTCAAGTATATAACTGGGTATTTTTTGGATTATGATCAAAATAGGACAGCATGTGAAAGTATATATTATATTATATTTGTTTATCAGTGATACACTATATGCATATATACTGCAATAAAACATATGTTCCACTATATTTTGAGAATAATGGAAGGAGACCCAAGAAGGATAAGTTAAGAAGTCAGGTTAGACAAAATAATAGAAACCATGTCAACTAAATTAGTAATTTGCAGTACTGATCATTTTATTTGACTGTTCAAGAATGATATCTGAATTGTCTAACACAAAATAACAAACTTATATTCAGTATATTAATAGAACAATTACTGACTATAAAAGTAACATATAAAGAGAACGAAGATTGTATATACTAAAAATAATGCATCAACAGATACAAATATATTTAGTTAATTAATGTTTCTAATCAATTTGGTACTTCGATTATTTAAAATATGGTTAACCCATTGCTGTAAATCATTAATGCTAAATTATATTAATATATGTGCATTTATTTACAATTGGACTGAATTTTCACCACTTTTGTTTCAGTTTGACTGATAGCTCTCCTTTATCTTCTGCTTAAAACTCTTATTTTGTTATAATTTCAACATCAATTATAAACTTCTGATTTTCATATAATTCCAAATATTACCTTGCCTTCATTTTGTTGGAATTCATTAAGAAATAGAATGAATTGAAATATACAAAGTCCCACATCGCCAAATTGTTCAGAGCTATATTAGTTTATATATGGCTTTTGTAACGACCCGTATATTTTGACAATTTAATTTGTTTATTTAGTAGGATTTTTGTAATTTATTTAGTAGAAATAATAAAGGGGATAAATAAAGGTTAAAATGAAGGCTAAAATAAATTATGTAAATGGTGACTTAAAACCTATTTATAGAAATTTGAATAAAATCCCAATGAATTAAGCAGAAAAGGATTCTTACCTGGATACAAAATTTAATTTGAGAAATTAATGAAAATATTAAATTGATTTAATGTAATAAAAGAGTGTAAACGGTAATTGGAATAAATTAAGGAATCATGTTAATGCTGTTGGAACTTCGTATTTACAATACTTCGTAATTACGATATTTTGACTATGACAACTATATAAGTTACTGTGTATACTAACATATTTATTGCAGGAATCAATCAAAGGACAGATTCAAAAGAGCTCCAACACTTAAAGTATGTATTGAGTCTGTGTCTAGTAATAATAGTATGTTAAAATCTCTCCTATATGATATATTGCATGATCATCTTTTCAAAAAATAAGAAATTCAATTTTCATGTTACATTCAGACGTCTGAATAACTCATTTCAGACGTCTGAATCTGTAATATAGAATATTGTATATTACAATATTCAGACGTCTGAAATAAGATATTCAGACGTCTGAAAATAACCAAATATTGCCTATTTCCTTTCTGTTTCAAATATCGTTTAATTCAGAAGTCTGAAATTTAAATTTCAGACGTCTGAATATTTACAACGGCTATTTTTTTGAAAAGGCATTTCCATTCATGAAGAGTTGCAACCTTTATTTCAATAGCTCCTGATGACAATTCTTCATGAAGAGTTGCAACCACTTACTACCTATATAAACATATTAGAATCAAGTTTTAAGAACACCTAATTCATTTTGATTATTATTCTACTCTTGAAATCTTTGATTTTAATTCACTTATGCTTTCAATATCATCCAAATTCAATTTCTACTTTCTTAATCTTCACTTATTCATACATATATCATAAAGGAGAAAGATTATAGGAAGTTTGTACTAATAATAGACAAATTCGTGTTATTAAGAACACACTGTGTCAAACATACTTTTGAATTGAAGTCCTCTTCTGCTGTTGAGGCAAAATCCTGTTCTGCTGTTCAGGTCCCTTGTTCGGCTGTTCAAGGGTTGTTGTAAACCTGTTCCTCCGGGTTAAGCGAGGATTGTTGTTAGTGAAATTCCAGAAGGAGTCTGGGACTGGACGTAGAACGGGAAGTTCGAACCAGTATAAAAATTCCTGGTGTGCTTGTTATATTTTTTATTTACTTTGCAACTATCATCTATTTTCACCTTTAATTTAAGTTATTTCCATATTAGCCTATCCTAAGTAATAACTAGCATTGTTATACATTTTCATTTGGTATCAGAGCCTTGTTTCTAATAACCGTTACACAGTTATTTGATATTCTGCTAAAATGGAAAACAACACCAGCACTGTTAACACTAGTTTCATTGAAGGACAATCCACTGCACGACCTCCACTATTCAATGGTATGAATTACAATTATTGGGCAACTCGAATGCGTATTTATATGCAAGATAATGGTTTTGACTCATGGAATATTACTCAAACCGAATATAATATTCCTACAACAGAATATTCTACATGGTCAAACACACAAAGACTAGATGCTACTGCTAATGCCAAAGCTATGAATATGTTATTTTGTGCTTTAGATAGAAATGAGTTTAACCGTGTTAGTATGTGTACAACTGCTTATGAAATATGGAGAACACTTAAGATTACTCACGAAGGAACTAACAAAGTTAAACAAAGCAAAATTTCCATGCTCAAAAATCAATTTCAAAATTTTAAAATGAAGCAAGATGAAACTATAAATGATATGTATTCTAGATTCCAAGATATATACCACTCTTTACTAGGTCTTGGAGAAAAGTATTTCGATTTTGATATTGTTTCAAAAATCCTTAACTCTTTAACGGATGAATGGGAAAGAAAAGTTTTAGCTATTGAAGAAGCTAATGACCTTTCTACTATGAAACCAGAAGAGTTGATAGGAAATCTAATGTCATATGAAGTAAATTTGCAGGCTAAAAGAGTACAAGCACAAGACAAAAAGAATATAGCATTCCATGCTGAAAAAGAAGAATCAGATTCTGATGAAGAAGACTTAGCATTCATTGCTAAAAACTTTAAAAAGTTTTTAAAATTCAGAAAAGGAAATCAAAACAATGGCAAAAGGAACTACAACAGCAATCCAAATAAGCCATCTTCATCAATATTAGAATGCTTTAACTGTCACAAGAAAGGACATATGCAAAAGGATTGTCCAGAACAGAAGAAAACATATCACAATAAGAATCGAAAGGACAAATCAAAAAGAAAAGCATTTTCAGTAACATGGGATGATTCAGATTCCTCATCTTCTTCAGAAAGCAGCAGTGATAGTGAGAAAGAACAGGCAAATGTTTGTTTTATGGCTTCAGAAAATGAGGTAAGTGATCTTACTTTTGATGATATGATTGAAATAAATTCAGAACTTCTTGATAATCTAAAAAGCATCAAAAGAAAATATAAAGAAGCTCTTGAAAATCAGAGAAAAGTAGAATTCGAAAGAGATATGCTTAACGATGAAAAGAAAATATTAGAAGAAGAAATTGGAAAACTTCAAGATAAAGTTTCTAATGATAATTCTCAATTTACTTTATTGAGTCAAGAAATTGAAACTCAAAAAGAAAAGAATGATTCTCTTGTCTCTGAAAATCATGAGCTAAAAACTAAGATTAAAACGATAGAATTAGAAAATACTTGTCTCAAAACCAAATTAGAAAATATTTCTAAAAATATTTCCAACTTTAATAAAGGTAGAGAAAATCTATCTAGTATTATTGAAAATTCTCAGTCCACTTCAAATAAAAATGGACTAGGATATTTTAAGAAATCTTTATCTAAAAAGAAAATTAGGAGAAATAATTCTCATATTAATTCTAAAAATTCCAATACCATAAAAATATGGGTTCCCAAAACAAACAATAATCTAATTAGAAATAAATATATAAATCTCTTTTTTGAAACTGTTCATAAAAATCAGAATTATATATTTAAGGGGAATACTGAACCTACTGGATTTGGTTTCCTAAGACCTAACTCTTAGGACCCTATAAAAGGTGGGTACCAATGTTATTATTATTATTTGCAGGACCCACTTTTAAAGAAAGGAAAATGGATACTCGACAGCGGTTGCTCAAAACATATGACTGGAGACAAAAATATGTTATCAAACATCACTTACTCAAATGGAGGCTCTGTCACTTTTGGAGACAATTCTAAAGGATATATCATTGGAAAATGCGACGTCAGCAATGTCGGTACATCTGATTTACCTCTTATTTCAAATGTTTTATTAGTGAAAAATTTGAAACACAATCTTTTAAGTATCAGCCAATTATGTGACAAAGGTTTCAAAATCTCTTTTTCTGAAGATAAGTGTAGCATTCGTGATAAAAATCAAAATCTTATTTTTGAAGGAAATAGAGATAAAAATATATATGTTTTGAATATGAAAATCAATCATAATTTAGATATGTGTTTAATAGCTAATGAAAATGATCCTTGGCTATGGCACAAAAGACTCTGTCATATAAACTTCAAAACTATAAATAAACTTTCCAAAAATAATTTAGTCAGAGGATTACCGAAAATGAACTTCAAAATTAATCATATTTGTGATGTATGTCAATTAGAAAAATTAACAAAATCATCCTTTAAATCTAAAAAGGTTATCTCTACTCTACAACCACTTGAACTACTACATATGGATCTATTTGGACCAACCCAAGTTCAATCCATTAACCATAATAGATATGTATTTGTAATGGTAGATGATTTCTCCAGATATACTTGGACTATTTTTATGAAAAACAAAAATGATACGTTTGAGCAATTTAAAATTTTGGTCAAACGTATTCAGAATTTGAAAGGTTTAAAAATAAAAAATATAAGAAGTGATCATGGAGGAGAATTGGAAAACGAAGCTTTTGATCATTTTTGTAAAAAGAAAGGAATTTTTCATAATTTTTCGTTTCCTAGAACTCCACAACAAAATGGAGTTGTAGAACGTAAAAATAGAACTTTACAAGAATGTGCACGAACTTTGTTAAATGGAAGCACTCTTCCAAAACATTTCTGGGCAGAAGCTGTTGCAACTGCATGTTATGTTTTGAATCGTGTTTCTATTCGACCTCTAACAAAAAATACTTCTTATGAACTTTTTATTGGAAGAAAACCAAAGATTTCTTATTTTAGAGTATTTGGCTCAATTTTTTTTATATTAAATACAAAAGATCAGCTTGGAAAATTCGATGCAAAATCTGACGAAGGAATCTTTCTAGGATATTCAGATTGCAGCAAAGCTTATCGTGTATTTAATAAAAAATCAAATATTGTTGAAGAAACATTAAATGTTTCTTTTGATGAAAATTTTCTACAAAAACCAAGTATTCAAAATGATGATGATTTTCCAGATAACATTACAAATACAGATACTATAAATTTTGAAAATAATGAAAACATTGTTGACAATAATATTGAATTAAGAAATTCACCAAAAATATTACGGGATCATCCTATACAAAATATTATTGGAGAAATTAATTCAAATATTCGAACTAGAAGTCAACTAAATCAAATGGGCCACGTAGCATTCCTTTCCAATATCGAGCCAAAGAATCCCAAAGAAGCTTCCATAGATGACTACTTGATAATAGCAATGCAAGAAGAGCTAAACCAGTTTGAACACAATGAAGTTTGGGAATTAGTTCCTAGACCAAGTGATCAGGCTGTTATTGGAACAAAATGGGTTTACAAAAATAAAGCAGATGAACAAGGAAATATCACTAGAAATAAAGCAAGATTAGTTGCACAAGGTTATAATCAAGAAGAAGGAATTGACTATGAAGAAACGTTTGCTCCGGTTGCAAGACTAGAAGCAATTCGAATATTAATGGCCTATGCATTCTTTCATAATTTCAAACTTTATCAAATGGATGTTAAAAGTGCCTTTTTAAATGGTTACATAAAAGAAAAAGTGTATGTTGAACAACCTCCTCTATTTATTCACGAAAAGTTCCCCGATCACGTCTATAAACTTAAAAAAGCACTTTACGGTTTGAAACAAGCACCACGTGCTTGGTATGACCGTCTAAAGACTTATCTAATTTCTTCGGGTTTTCTAATTGGGAAGGTTGATCAAACACTTTTTATAAAACATTCTAAAAGGGATATTTTAATAGTTCAAATTTATGTTGATATCATTTTTGGTTCTACGAATGACAAATTATGCCAGGAATTTTCAGAAATAATGACCAAAGAATTTGAAATGTCTCATATGGGTGAATTAACATATTTTCTTGGATTACAAATAAAACAACTTCAAAATGGCATTTTTATTAATCAAGAAAAATATTGTATTAATCTAATCAAACGTTTCGGAATGGAAAATACTTCTGCCAAACCAACTCCAATGAGTACAACTACACATCTTGAAAAAGATGACAATGGCAAAAGTGTTGACCAGAAACTATACCGAAGTATGATTGGATCATTACTATATTTAACTGCAAGTCATCCTGATATAATGATGAATGTTTGTTTGTGTGCTAGATTTCAAGCTAATCCAAAAGAATCACATTTGAAAGCAGTAAAACGGATATTACGTTATCTTACAAACACAAAGGATTTTGGTATGTTTTATTCAAAAGGATGTCCATTCGAATTAGTCTCATATAGTGATGCTGATTTCGGTGGTTCTCGACAGATCGAAAAAGTACGAGTGGTACGTACCATTTCATTGGAAAATCTCTCGTATCCTGGTTTAGTAAGAAACAAAATTGTGTTTCTCTCTCTACATGCGAAGAAGAATACATTTCTGCTGCTCTAGCATGTACTCAAGTAATTTATATGCAACGAACACTCAAAGATTTCAATATTAATTTATCAAACTCTGCAATATACTGTGACAACTCGAGTGCTATTAACTTGTCTAAAAATCCTATCAATCATTCACGAACAAAACATATTGACATACGTCATCACTTTCTTCGTGACAATGTTGAAAAAGGAACAATAAAGTTAGATTTTGTATCTTCTGAAAATCAGTTAGCTGATATTTTTACAAAACCTCTTTTAGAAAACATTTTTATTAAGCAAAGACGAGAACTTGGTATTGTTTCTGTTAAAAATTTATAATTCTGTAACAATTTTTTCCAATCTAGTTATACATCTTCTATCTATATTATATTTGCTCCCAACATATGTGTTTATTCTCTAAAATCTCATAACTAACAAATTAGTAACAAATATTTCTAACCTTCCATTTGTTATGTATATTTCTAATTTTCCATTTTTTTTTTAAATTTTTATCCATTAGTTAGTAACTAAACAAAACTAACTATATTTAACCATTAATATAAAACTAATTTCTTTAAATAGTTTTTCCTTTTTGTTATATATATGTTCAAACTAATTATTTCTTTCATCTCATTTTAAAACACCAAAATAAAACTCTCCTTCAATGGAATTTAACCTAGTTATTTTACTTCTCTCTATGGCTTCTAATTTTGACAATTCTCCATCAGCTTATTCTACATCTTCTTTCGAGATTTTAGCAACTCCAACTCCACGTGAACAAGCTCGTCCTGCACGTGAACACTCTGGTTTTACGCCAGATAAGAAGAAATCTCGACGATTTCTTTTCTTTGGTTCTCCATCAACCAAAGAAAAAATATCCGAGATTCATCATTATCAAAAAGAGCAATTGGATTTGCAACGTGAGATGTATTATGAACAAAAAATAAATGCTAAATGACTTAGCTTCATTGAAAAAGTGGCATTTAACTTTTGTGGTACATCTCCAGAAAAAGATGTAGTCGAACCGTCATCTTCTCATCAAATAACTACATCAGGATGGAATCCATGGGAACCAAGTCCACAACGTCCTCCAGTTTCTCCAAACTCATGGGAACGTACATCATACTGGTCTCCTTAACGACCATTCACAGAAATTACAAAAATCGAACCAGAAGAATGCAAATCTCCAAATGCTTCGGAAAATTAACTTCTAATTCTATTTTTCTTGTAATTTTGTTCAAATACTATTTGTTGTTTATCATTTATTTTTTAAAATATTTGACAATCTTGTCATTCTGTTCAATATTAATATAATAGTTCTATCATTATTTTTGATTTCTCATGCAAAAGTCTGAACCTTTAAGTTTCAGACGTCTGAAACTGTTGTTTCAGACGTCTGAATATTGTACAAAAATATTTTTTTTCTACAGTTTCAGACGTCTGAAACAGTCCATTCAGACGTCTGAAATAAGACAAAAATGAACAAATTCTCTTCTGTTTGAAATTTTATAATTTCAGACGTCTGAAACTATAATTCCAGACGTCTGAATTCAAATAGTGGTTCAAAATTCAAGGGCTTTTTACAAATTTTCCAACTACCAACCACCTTTATTACTTCCATCCACTTCTTCATTTCCCCCAAATACCCGAACCGGCACCATTATCACCCTTCAAAACTCCATTTTTTCATCTCCTATCTTCAAATTTTTCACCAAAAAAAAACTCCAATGGCTCCAAAAGCAAAGCGACCAAGAGCTTCAACTTCATCTTCTACACCCAATATAGACCAATGGTTATGGAATGATGAAGCCAAGAAAAGGTTTGCTCAGATGGACAGATCTGGCTTCTTTCCAGGAGCTTTTGTGAAGTATGATGAATTTCAACCCTATAGGATTCAACAAATTGCCAATTCAAGCGGGTTAGAATCTTTATTGTCATACTCCGCGAATAATGTCAAAATAAATCATCTCCTAGTTAAGTTATTCTATGCAAATATGAATTTAGATCATCATCATCCACATAATCGAGAAAATTGTATTTGGACTTGGGTATGTGGAGTAAAAATATATCTCCCATAAGATCGTCTTGGAGATATCTTGCAATGCCCTTCATCCGGGACTGATTTAGATGGCATTGATGCTTCACTCTCCCTGGAAAATAGAGATGAAGTCTCTCATAGATTTCTATCTGATGATATCACTAGGTTAACTTCTGTCAACCTAAGGCCTCAAGCCCGTATTCTTCATCGTGCTTTAATTCGTTCCGTTTTACCAAGAACCGGAAGTTATGAAGTCATAAACAAACGGAACTTCCAAGCTTTATATGCCATTTATTCCCATCAACCTATTAATTGGGGGCAAATTATTCTTGAAGAATTTATGGATGTTAATCGCCGTCGTCGATATAAAACGTTTCATTATGGAGCATATATTATGAAAATTCTTACAAACTATGGGGTAACTTTTCCCGAATCCGAATTTTCACCCATAAAAGAACTTGGCTCCAAAACATTAGGGTTGATGAATTTGCCCAAACGTCCACAGAATCTTAATTTTATTTCTTTTCAAGAATGGATCTCAAATAGGGATCAGAATATACCCCAACCTCATCAACCTCACCAACCTCATCAACCTCACCAACCTCATCAACCTCAACAACAAATGGCTCAACAAGCTCCCGAGCATGATAATGATGATATCGAAGTGGTTTCTCTTGAGTCAACACCGAAACATGCCTTAGTTACACTCTCTCGGAATCAATCTAAACTCTATGCCAAGATTGAAAGATTGGAGAAGCAAACAAATAAGAAATTTAATTCTATTCGAGGCTTCCTAAATAAAATTTGGGGACGTATTGGTTGCTCTTCTTCCACATCTACCGACATGTTTAATCCCACACCATTTCAATGGTCTTCTAGCTCGGGCAATGGCAATGATGATGATGATGATGATGAAGAAGAAGAAGGCACAGATCAGCCCAGTTCTTCCTTCTGATTGCATAAATATTTCTGTTGCATCTTATCATATTCTACCTTTTTTTAACTAGTTGTTTGTTTCTATCATTATGTGTAAGTTTTTAGACTATTTGCAACTTGATTTCCTTATTCTGGTATGTATCCTTCAAACATTTGCTCCTATTGTTTTGTAATGACTATGTTGATTCTCTGGTTTGGTTTTCTATTTTTTGTCGATGTTAAAGGGGGAGAATTATAGTAAGGGGGAGCTTATAGTAAGGGGGAGAATTGCAGAGGGAGTTAATATAATCCTTAACTTCATTTATATATATATGATCATTTACTCATATAGTTGCCATCGTCAAAAAGGGGGAGATTGTTGGAACTTCGTATTTACAATACTTCGTAATTACGATATTTTGACTATGACAACTATATAAGTTACTGTGTATACTAACATATTTATTGTAGGAATCAATCAAAGGACAGATTCAAAAGAGCTCCAACACTTAAAGTATGTATTGAGTCTGTGTCTAGTAATAATAGTATGTTACAATCTCTCCTATATGATATATTGCATGATCATCTTTTCAAAAAATATGAAATTCAATTTTCATGTTACATTCAGACGTCTGAATAACTCATTTCAGACGTCTGAATCTGTAATATAGAATATTGTATATTACAATATTCAGACGTCTGAAATAAGATATTCAGACGTCTGAAAATAACCAAATATTGCCTATTTCCTTTTTGTTTCAAATATTGTTTAATTCAAAAGTCTGAAATTTAAATTTCAGACGTCTGAATATTTACAACGGCTATTTTTTTGAAAAGGCATTTCCATTCATGAAGAGTTGCAACCTTTATTTCAATAGCTCTTAATGACAATTCTTCATGAAGAGTTGCAACCACTTACTACCTATATAAACACATTAGAATCATGTTTTAAGATCACCTAATTCATTTTGATTATTATTCTACTCTTGAAATCTTTGATTTTAATTCACTTGTGCTTTCAATATCATCCAAATTCAATTTCTACTTTCTTAATCTTCGCTCACTCATACATATATCATAAAGGAGAAAGATTATAGAAAGTTTGTACTAATAATAGACAAATTCGTGTTATTAAGAACACACTGTGTCAAACATACTTTTGAATTGAAGTCCTCTTCTACTGTTGAGGCAAAATCCTGTTCTGCTGTTCAGGTCCCTTGTTCGGCTGTTCAGGGTTGTTGTAAACCTGTTCCTCCGGGTTAAGTGAGGATTGTTGTTAGTGAAATTCCAGAAGGAGTCTGGGACTGGACGTAGAACGGGAAGTTCGAACCAGTATAAAAATTCCTGGTGTGCTTGTTATATTTTTTATTTACTTTGCTACTATCATCTATTTTCACCTTTAATTTTAGTTATTTCCATATTATCCGATCCTAAGTAATAACTGGCATTGTTATACATTTTCAAATGCAAGTTAATAATTTATGACTTGAATGAAAATACAATTCAATAAAATCATTTAAATGTTATGATTTGATTTTTAATGAAATATGAGAAAAGAAAAAAAGAATGTAAGGATTTGATTAATATATAAGTTATTTATTCAGGGTATTGAATAAAATTTGGGAATCCAATTGTAATTAATGATAATAACATTGGTATTAGTTAATAAATTAAATTTCAATGCAATACCCATAAATGAATGGAATGAAATGAATATGTGTAAATGTATACTAGGTTATTTATCAAGTAGAAGGAAAGAAAAGCAAATATCGAATTGATTAATGAATAAATATATATTGAATAGTAATGGAATGTAAAGTTAATGGTAATTTTATAAAATCAATACAAGATAAGGAATTGCAAATTTTAGGTTTATAATAAGGTGTGAATGGAAATCTGATTGGTTATATTAAGTTGATGGGAAAGGTAAATGGATATTTAGTAATAAATTTAATGGACTCAAAAAAATGGAATTTATTTAATTAATAGATATAACAGATAAGGATATACTTATAAATGTAGGATTAAGAGTTTTACCACAACTATTATCAGTTATATACTTAGTTCCTTCAATTAAATCGGAAATCATTGCAATAATTATAAATTAAATGTTACAATAAATAAATTAAGGTAATAAATCGAGAATAACGTAAATGTTCTTCATATGATGATTTGTGAATAAAGAATGGAAATAAAGTTGTATCAATATATCAGAATTTAATTTATGATAACAAGTTTAATTGCAATTAGATGAGTTAAATATTTAAACGGGAATCAAGCTTTATTTATTCATTTGGATTTAAAATATGATAATTTGAATCTATTGAAATTAATGGAAATTGAATATAACATTTCACGTTAATTGGAAATAAAGATGGAAACAGGAAGGTTTTTTTTATTAAGGGAGGGATATGTAATAATTGCATAAATTTGTAAGTAGAAATAAAACGTTAATGAGAACAAGTATTTAAGATTAACCATCTATTTAGTATATTAAGTTATAACGGATAATCAATTGCAATAATTAAAAATATATTTATTTCATTAACAATAATGAAGTAATATTTGAAATTTAATATTTAGATATTATGAAAATATAAATTTAGATGAAATTGGAGAGATTTACGTAATGAAGTATGAATCCAACGATAAATTTATCTATATGACAAAAATATATGGAAAGTAAATTTAATTAAATTATTGGAAATTTAATGTATAATTGGTGAATTTAATGAAATTTGAGAATTTTTAGATTTTAATTCGACGGTTAAATTCTGTTTAAGTTAGTAAAGATGATTTGAAAATTTTATGATGATAAGAATCGTCAATTATCGGAGTGAAATGGGAAATTTGATTTAATTGACTAATTTTTAATTTATTTAATTAATATAAAAATAGCCATTTTGGACACTGACTTGGATTTCGACGAAACTAGTTTCATCGGATCCGTATCGGTGAATTATTGTAGGGTTTCAAGTTTCGTAGCGATCGGACTTGTCGTTTGATCGTACGAACGCGAAACGCCTTGAAATCGATTTAATTGAAATCAATTGGAAAATTTTGTTTTCAGCATAACTTCTCCATACGATGGAATTTGGACGTGAAACTTTTTCCATTGCATTCAGAGTATTTTTAAATACCTATTTTGATATATGGGTTTACCCAATTTCGTTCCGGGGTCAGAACGGGCTTTTCGGGCCATAGTTTGTTCTGCACGTTCATCTACCCGGTCTATCTACTCTAATTCAACCCTACACATAAATAGTCGATTATAAACCCTAGCCCTATCTATTCTCATTTGTGTGTGCATTCATTATCCTCAACTCTTTCTCTTCCTCAATGGATGCAAATTTTAGATCCAATTCTATTCAAATTTCAAATAAAAATCCAAAGCTAAAAATTCAAAGTCTTCAGAAAATTCCCAAAAAAATATATGTTGTAGATTTCATCGATACGAATCTACGCGTAGTTTTTGTTTTTGAAATCGGTGTTAGAATCAACAGCAAATCGCGGTCAAAGGTCAAAGTCGCGAAACCCTACGTCTCGTTTTGGGCGTTTTCATTTGGGGCAGAAATCGAGCAATCTGTTTCTGGGTTTCATAGAGAACAGCATGTGGAGTCTGTTGATGGTGGCCGTTTAGATTATAGCGAGGTGTGGTGGTCGAATTTGGCGGCTCAAGGGCCGTAATTCGACGGCGGCGGCTGGCGAATGGAGGCCGCGCGACAGAGGGGAGGGCTCGGCCTGGGTTGCTAAGTACAGTGGTGGTCGCGCCGTGGCCTATAGGCTCACGTGGTAGAGGCGATGGACGGTCAATGGTGGAGTTGGGAGCTTCTGCGTGTCACTGTAAATCTCGCGTGAGGAAGATGAGAAGTCAACGATGACGTGGATACGAATTGGAAGTATGAAATTGTGTTCCATTTTCATTTATTTTAATTTTTGTTTTTAATCGAATTTTCGGCATAACTTTCTCTTACGTTATCCGTTTCACGTACAATTCTTTTAGTTAGGATCATAATTAAATTCTGGACGCTTTGACGCTGGTTTGGACAAATTTGGAGACTGTCAAATTTTTGGGTTTGAATCAGATTTAAATTCTATTTAAATTCAAACGGTGAGTGTTTTAACACACTCACCACTTCTAAAATTTCTTATGTTTGTTAATTTGACTTTAGATATGAGTAGAAATTTATTTATGACTGTTTGGCATGTTTTATTCATTATTTCTGTTTAAACGCATTTATTTAATATAACTGTTAATTAATTTGATTATTGCATATAAATTGACAGTAAAAATTTATTTATTTGCATATAAACTGATAGTTGAATAGTTAATAAATTTATTTTGAATATAAAATGCTTGTTAATAACTGTCATTTATTTCCTGTTATATTGTATATGCCATGTATTGATGTTTGTTTAAACTGCTGATGATTGAAATGAATTGATGATGATTGAATTAAATTGGTTGATGATTGATATTGGGTGAATGGATGATGTGCTCTATCTTATAAAATCTGCAAGTTATCATGCATATTCATTTCATTCGGGATTGCGGTTTGAAATGATATACAACCGCATTTTTATTTTTAATTGCGGATTGAAATGATAAATATCCGTATCACTTGACCATAGGATAGAAAATTATATACAGGCACCACGGTATATATATATATATATAATTATTTTGAAATAACTTTTCTATGGTTTGGATAGGATACGGTTTAGTAAATATTAAGTTTTGACATATATAAATATTTTTATATACATATATAGTTAAATTGTTGAATTTAAGCTATGTATAAATCTGATAAATAAAGAGTTTAATAAGTTGAAAAATGGAGTTTTATAATTCATATTATATGTTCAAGTACAGGTTTAAGATATTGTATATATATAGAGTTTTAAATGATTCCACTCAATTTAAGATTTGAAATATAAATTGGAAATCTATTTGGAATTGAGCCATTTAAAAATTTAACTCCATAAGTTGATGTAAACCTGTTAAACTTGGAGATTTTAAAGGTATAATATTTATAACTGGATTTTTATTCAAGATGAATTAAATGAATATTTCTATTATAAATAAATTAAAAGAAATATTTAGTTATAGGTAATTCGAGTTTTATTTAAATGATTTTGGTTTAGTATGCTATATTTAAAACTAAATAATAGGGCATTTAATGGTTGAATAATGATTTTCTATCTTAAATTTTCGAAGTATAATACTTAAAGTTTGAAATATATGTTAAAAATTGAAGTGGTTTTGGAAATTGAAAGTGATATTTAAATTTATGGCTTAGACTTCAATTAAAGAAAATATATTTGTAAAGTCATGGAAATTATTTTTCTTTACAAAGTAATCTTAAGTTAAACCATTTTATTTTATATACTGTTGAATATCCAAACCATTCAAGTTTTAGAAGTTATGGTTTTAAAGCTATGAATTTTGAAATATTATGTTGAAAAGTATAACTCAAATGTTGGTTTTGAGGTATTATAAATTTTAAAAGTAGTATGATTTTGGAAAGGAAATATATTTGAAATAAAAATGATATCATATTGATTTGGGTTTTAAAAGGAAATAATATCGTATTTATATGGTTTTGAAATAGTTATTTATTCTGGTTTTGAAAGTATAAATATATTTTAAAAGACCGCAGTGTTATAATAACGTTTGGTTGTTGAAGAGACTGGGATCGGAAGTTGTCATACTCTCTGCCAACTCTGAAAACCACCTTAACAACTGTGTACGCGGTGGAGATTCCAAAATGAAGTAGGTTGGTGGGGGCGTTTCCTGTAAGGTAAATACGTGGACCCAACTCCCATGAGTTGGCATAAGGTGGCTAAAACAGGAGCGATCAACGGGTTAATGAGGTAGCACCTCTGATCGGACACTTCTCTTCGATACTATACTCTGACTTTGGATTGATTCGGTAGCCACCTTCATTTTTGATTTCTTTGACGTGAGAAGTTTGTTCGAGGTGGGCGGCAGCTGCGCGCTGCGTGTTTCCATCGGTCCGGAAGCGTAATTGGTATATCTACCCTGGCATTGCCTAGTTGTGCCGTATCACCTACCCTATCGCGCCTTGTACGAGTTTGGTTTTCTCCCGTAGCCCGTGTGGTATCCTCTGGTGGCTTCCCGATCAGGAGGGACTATGATATTGGATGGACTATTGGGACTATTACGTGTTAAGGGCTATATGGGTAACCCCTTAATGCTAAGAAAAAAGTAAGTTTATTTTACAATTAGACACTATTATAATAGCGCAATATACTACATAGTAAATAGTTTAACGGATCCTTAGGAGATGTAAATCCCGAGCATCTCTTGAGTTACTGTACTCATATTTATTTCTGTTAATTTAACTCACATAAGATCTTTTAGTTCTGACTCGAGTGTTTTTGTCTTTTCAAATTCGCTCGGGTCAGTCCGAGCGTTTCAGGATCAAAGACTTTAGCTCTGGAGGACGAAGACGGAGTTTTCTATTATTATTATTAGTTATATTCCACTACACTCATATTTCTGTTGCATTGTCATATGGTATGTGTACTCTGATATGTATTGTATAAATATAATCAAAAGTTTTGTAAAATAGCTTCATGAACTGTATATTTGATTTTTATATTTTATCCTTCCGCTGCGAGATTCTGTTTAGTTTTTTTTCTTCTCTGTTTTCTTATTTATCCCATAACAATCCGCCCTTACGTATGGTTTAAACTGGCACGTGTGTCGGTTTAAAGTGTGCGAAAAGGCGGGATGTTACATCTGGTATCAGAGCCAGGTTTAGCGATAAACCTTCGCTTTGTGGGGTTTGACTCTTTACTAATAGGGTAGTAATACCCTATGGGAGTCGCTGAGTGTATATATATGAGAGAGCGTATTAGTTAGTGTTATAAAAAGATTTTAATATTGTGTTAGTCTGTTCCGTTTTGTATTTATAAATTCTAGTTAGTTCATGGGACGCTATGACATCAATATGGATTTCTAAACACTTAATAGGACAGGCCGACATAATATTTGATTTTAATATAGGTGAATGAAATAACATTGCCTATTATATTTTCTATATATAAAAATATTTTATAATGACATATATTTGGTTGCTATAGATTGGGTGTTAGGTAATGAAAATATAAATAATAGTTGAAACTAAGTTGAAAGTAAAATAAATGAAATCTGGAAATTTAGGGCTTAAGTTCCAGGGTTTTGAAATTTCTTTCGAATAAATTTTGGAATATAATAATATCACGTATAAGTATTTTCTGATATAAATATTTTAATATAATTCGGAATAATTGTTTTAAAGAAGATTTTTGGAGAAAATAAGTTTTGTACTTTCCTCTTTGTCGCTGGAAAATAATTTCGGTGATGGCAGCCGCATCATCGACTTTCATTTTCGAGTATCGAAGGGAAAGGCCACTGTAGTAGTTTTACTGCAGATTCATTTTTGAAAAAAAAATATAAATTTGAATTGTTTTAAATATAATTAGAGATATATAAGTTGTAAGAATATATTTATCTATTATTTAAAATTAATTGAAATTTAACCCGGTACTAAATTCTTAGATTTCCATTAATTAATTGTTTCAATTATTGTAGTGAATTGAAACGTAGGTAATTAATAAATTAAAACCTCTAAAGGAAATAAGAGATTTAATGATAGGTTATAAATGGTATTAAATGGAATTTGAAATTATAACCTACGAAATAAATAATATTATTATTGAACTTTAAATTAATCATAGGTAATGAGAAAACTTGTATAACTTTCAAGTATATCTTTAAAAACATATATAACTTACCAAGTATAAAAAGTTGAAATGTTTAATAAGAAATGTAATGGAAATTATACGAGTAAAAGTAGGTAATGAAGTATTCAATGAATTTACTATTATAAATGAGAATCTAATGTTACAAACTTAAAGTTATAATTCAAATTTTTCCAAAGTAAATATAATTAAAGGTAAGTATGACAAATAGATGATTATAAACTTAAGTAATCAAAGTGTAAATAAATGAGGTCATGCAATAATAAATGAATGAATAGTTATAACGAAATAAAAAGGGAACTGAAATGACCTGAGTTAATGGGATTGAATAATTGTAAGTAATAAGAAAAATTAAATGAAGCAAACACTTAATGAGTAAATGTAAATTTAAAGGATAAATCACTGTATAAGTAAAAAGAAAATCAAACGACAAAGGTATGTAATGAAATTAATAAAAAGTTGAGTTGATTGTTGTTTGGATTGTTGTTGTTTGGTTAAGGGTGTTTGGGTAAAATACTTTAAAAATGGATTTGGGGTGAATGAATAATCTATTTAGTTTTATCTAAGACTGTTGAGTAAATGATGCACTTGATGGTTTATTCTTCATTCCGTACAATTTAAAAGTTTGAACCCGAACAGCTATTCGTTTGTTTGATTGAATGGTTGTTTTATATTTGTTGTGTATACTGTTGTTGAAATTGATGGTTGTTGTATTGATTGGTTGTTGGTGATTAAAACCACTTAATATATTTCACTTTATATAAATTGTAACCCTTTAGATTTTATAAGTGAAATGCAGGTTATGGAAGCAAATTGCTACTGCTTTTGATTCCATAAATTAAGCGTAAATTGCCCGACAAATAGGTATGCTTCGGAGTATGGTTTATAGCACTTTTTTAAATATTTTTCCTGGGTTGGGATATAATATTTTGGATAATATATATAATATAATTTGTTATATTTAATATTATATTTTCTCCCGAGCCTCTCTGTGCAAGGAGACTCTGCCAAAATTTTCCGTAAATTTTAGACTTAGAAAAATTTGAAAATGTTTTCAAACTTTAATAAGGTTGTATAAAAGTTTAAATGGGTATAAATTGGTATATTTTATTTTAAATTATTTTATTTTATTCTGTAAACTTATTTTTTATAAATTTAATATTTAAGAAAGATATATTGATATCTCATTTCTTCTTTTCCTTCCTTTCCTTTTCGAGAATGAAAAGTTTGAGTGGGGGAGAGTGTAACGACCCGTATATTTCGACAATTTAATTTGTTTATTTAATAGGATTTTTGTAATTTATTTAGTAGAAATAATAAAGGGGATAAATAAAGGTTAAAATGAAGGCTAAAATAAATTATGTAAATGGTGACTTAGAACCTATTTATAGAAATTTGAATAAAATCCCAATGAATTAAGCAGAAAAAGGATTCTTACCTGGATATAAAATTTAATTTGAGAAATTAATGAAAATATTAAATTGATTTAATGTAATAAAAGAGTGTAAACGGTAATTGGAATAATTAAGGAATCATGTTAATGCAAGTTAATAATTTATGACTTGAATGAAATTCCAATTCATTAAAATCATTTAAATGTTATGATTTGATTTTTAATGAAATATGAGAAAAGAAAAAAAGAATGTAAGGATTTGATTAATATATATGTTATTTATTCAGGGTATTGAATAAAATTTGGGAATCCAATTGTAATTAATGATAATAACGTTGGTATTAGTTAATAAATTAAATTTCAATGCAATACCCATAAATGAATGGAATGAAATGAATGTGTGTAAATGTATACTAGGTTATTTATCAAATAGAAGGACAGAAAAGCAAATATCGAATTGATTGATGAATAAATATATATTGAATAGTAATGGAATGTAAAGTTAATGGTAATTGTATAAAATCAATACAAGATAAGGAATTGCAAATTTTAGGTTTATAATAAGGTGTAAATGGAAATCTGATTGGTTATATTAATTTGATGGGAAAGGTAAATGGATATTTAGTAATAAATTTAAAGGACTCAAAAAAATGGAATTTATTTAATTAATAGATATAACGGATAAGGATATACTTATAAATGTAGGATTAAGAGTTTTACCACAACTATTATGAGTTATATACTTAGTTCCTTCAATTAAATCGGAAATCATTGAAATAATTATAAATTAAATGTTACGATAAATAAATTAAGGTAATAAATCGAGAATAACGTAAATGTTCTTCATAAATATGATGATTTGTGAATAAAGAATGGAAATAAAGTTGTATCACTATATCAGAATTTAATTTATGATAACAAGGTTAATTGCAATTAAATGAGTTAAATATTTAAACGAAAATCAAGCTTTATTTATTCATTTGGATTTAAAATATGATAATTTGAATCTATTGAAATTAATGGAAATTGAATATAACATTTCACGTTAATTGGAAATAAAGATGGAAATAGGAAGGTTTTTTTTACTAAGGGAGGGATATGTAATAATTGGATAAATTCGTAAGTAGAAATAAAACGTTAATGAGAACAAGTATTTAAGATTAACCATCTATTTAGTATATTAAGTTATAACGGATAATCAATTGCAATAATTAAAAATATATTTATTTCATTAACAATAATGAAGTAATATTTGAAATTTAATATTTAGATATTATGCAAATATAAATTTAGATGAAATTGGAGAGATTTACGTAATGAAGTATGAATCCAATGATAAATTTATCTATTTGACAAAAATATATGGAAAGTAAATTTAATTAAATTATTGGAAATTTAATGTGTAATTGGTGAATTTAATGAAATTTGAGAATTTTTAGATTTTAATTCGACAGTTAAATTCTGTTTAAGTTAGTAAAGATGATTTGAAAATTTTATGATGATAAGAATCGTCAATTATCGGAGTGAAATGGGAAATTTGATTTAATTGGCTAATTTTTAATTTATTTAATTAATATAAAAATAGCCATTTTGCATACTGACTCGGATTTCGACGAAACCAGTTTCATCGGATCTGTATCGGTGAATTATTGTAGGGTTTTAAGTTTCGTAGCGATCAGACTTGTCGTTTGATCGTACGAACGCGAAACGCCTTGAAATCGATTTAATTGAAATCAATTGAAAAATTTTGTTTTCAGCATAACTTCTCCATACGATGGAATTTGGACGTGAAACTTTTTCCATCGCGTTCACAATATTTTTAAATACCTATTTTGATATATAGGTTTACCCAATTTCGTTCCGGGGTCAGAACGGGCTTTTCGGGCCATAGTTTGTTCCGCACGTTCATCTACCCGGTCTATCTACTCTAACTCAACCCTACACATAAATAGTCGATTATAAACCCTAGCCCCATCTATTCTCATTTGTGTGTGCGTTCATTCTCCTCAACTCCTTCTCTTCCTCAATGGATGCAAATTTTAGATCCATTT
The DNA here is from genome assembly GCA_030765085.1 of Allium cepa. Taxonomy (NCBI): domain Eukaryota; kingdom Viridiplantae; phylum Streptophyta; class Magnoliopsida; order Asparagales; family Amaryllidaceae; genus Allium; species Allium cepa. Next base: position 507,406,620 of record CM060929.1, read on the forward strand.
CTATTCAAATTTCAAATAAAAATCCAAAGCTAAAAATTCAAAGTCTTCAGAAAATTCCCAAAAAAATATATGTTGTAGATTTCATCGATACGAATCTACGCGTAGTTTTTGTTTTTGAAATCGGTGCTAGAATCAACAGCAAATCGCGGTCAAAGGTTAAAATCGCGAAACCCTACATGTCGTTTTGGGCGTTTTCATTTGGGGCAGAAATCGAGCAATCTGTTTCTGGGTTTCGTAGAGGACAGCAAGTGGAGTCTGTTGATGGTGGTCGTTTAGATTATAGCGAGGTGTGGTGGTCGAATTTGGTGGTTCAAGGGCTGTAATGCGGCAGCGGCTGCTGGCGAATGGAGGCCGCGCGACAGAGGGGAGGGCTCGGCCTGGGTTGCCAAGTACAGTGGTGGTCGCGCCGTGGCCTATAGGCTCACGTGGTAGAGGCGATGGGCGGTCAACGGTGGAGTTGGGAGCTTCTGCGTATCACTGTAAATCTCGCGTGAGGAAGATGCAAAAGTCAACGATGACGTGGATATGAATTGGAAGTATGAAATTGTGTTCCATTTTCATTTATTTTAATTTTTGTTTTCAATCGAATTTTCGGCATAACTTTCTCTTACGTTATCCGTTTCACGCGTAATTTTTTTTGTTAGGATCATAATTAAATTCCGGACGCTTTGCCGCTGGTTTGGACAAATTTGGAGGCTGTCAAATTTTTGCGTTTAAATCAGATTTAAATTCTATTTAAATTCAAAAGGTGAGTGTTTTAACCCACTCACAACTTCTAAAATTTCTTGTGTTCGTTAATTTGACTTTAGATATGAGTAGAAATTTATTTATGACCGTTTGGCATGTTTTATTCATTATTTCTGTTTAAACGCATTTATTTAATATAACTGTTAATTAATTTGATTATTGCATATAAATTGACAGTAAAAATTTATTTATTTGCATATAAACTGATAGTTGAATAGTTAATAAATTTATTTTGAATATAAACTGCTTGTTAATAACTGTCATTTATTTCATGTTATATTGTATATGCCATATATTGATGTTTGTTTAAATTGCTGATGATTGAAATAAATTGATGATGATTGAATTAAATTGGTTGATGATTGATATTGGGTGAATGAATGATGTGTTCTATCTTATAAAATCTGCAAGTTATCATGCATATTCATTTCATTCGGGATTGCGGTTTGAAATGATATACAACCGCATTTTTATTTTTAATTGCGGATTGAAATGGTAAATATCCGTATCACTTGACCATAGGAGAAAATTATATAGAGGCACCGCGGTACATACATATATATAATTATTTTTAAATAACTTTTCTATGGTTTGGATAGGATACGGTTTAATAAATATTGAGTTTTGATATATTTAAATATTTTTATATACATATGTAGTTAAATTGTTGAATTTAAGCTATGTGTAAATCTGATAAATAAAGAGTTTAATAAGTTGAAAAATGGAGTTTTATAATTCATATTATATGTTCAAGTACAGGTTTAAGATATTGTATATATATAGAGTTTTAAATGATTCCACTCAATTTAAGAGTTGAAATATAAATTGGAAATTTATTTGGAATTGAGCTATTTAAAAATTTAACTCCATAAGTTGATGTAAAGCCGTTAAACTTGGAGATTTTAAAGGAATGATATTTATAACTGGATTTTTATTCAAGATGAATTAAATGAATATTTCTATTATAAATAAATTAAAAGAAATATTTAGTTATAGGTAATTCGAGTTTTATTTAAATGATTTTGGTTTAGTATGCTATATTTCAAACTAAATAATAGGACATTTAACGGTTGAATAATAATTTTCGATCTTAAATTTTGGAAGTATAATACTTAAAGTTTGAAATATATGTTAAAAATTGAAGTGGTTTTGGAAATTGAAAGTGATATTTAAATTTATGGCTTAGACTTCAATTAAAGAAAATATATTTGTAAAGTCATGGAAATTATTTTTCTTTACAAAGTAATCTTAAGTTAAACCATTTTATTTTGTATACTGTTGAATATCCAAACCATTCAATTTTTAGAAGTTATGGTTTTAAAGCTATGAATTTCGAAATATTATGTTGAAAAGTATAACTCAAATGTTGGTTTCGAGGTATTATAAATTTTAAAAGTAGTATGATTTTGGAAAGGAAATATATTTGAAATAAAAATGATATCATATTGATTTGGGTTTTAAAAGGAAATAATATCGTATTTATATGGTTTTGAAATAGATATTTATTCTGGTTTTGAAAGTATAAATATATTTTAAAAGACCGCGGTGTTATAATAACGTTTGGTTGTTGAAAAGACCGGGATCGGAAGTTGTCATACTCTCTGCCAACTCCGAAAACCACCTTAACAACCGTGTACGTGGTGGAGATTCCAGAATGAAGTTGGTTGGTGGCGGCGTATCCTGTAAGGTAAATACGTGGACCCAACTCCCGTGAGTTGGCATAAGGTGGCTAAAACACAAGCGATCGACGGGTTAATGAGGTAGCACCTCTGATCGGACACTTCTCTTCCATACTATACTCTGACTTTGGATTGATTCGGTGGCCACCTTCATTTTTGATTTCTTTGATGTGGGAAGTTTGTTCGAGGTGGGCGGCAGCTGCGCGCTGCGCGTTTCCATCAGCCCGGAAGCGTAATTGGTATATCTACCCTGGCATTTTCTAGTTGTGCTGTGTCACCTACCCTACCGCGCCTTGTACGAGTTTGGTTTTCTTCCGTAGCCCGTGTGGTATCCTCTGGTGGCTTCCCGATCAGGAGGGACTATGATATTAGATGGACTACTGGGACTATTACATGTTAAGGGCTATATGGGTAACCCCTTAATGCTAAGAAAAAAGTTAGTTTATTTTACAATTAGACACTATTATATTAGCGCAATATACTACATAGTAAATAGTTTAACGGATCATTAGGAGATGTAAATCCCGAGCATCTCTTGAGTTACTGTACTCATATTTATTTCTGTTAATTTAACTCACATAAGATTTTTTAGTTCTGACTTGAGTGTTTTTGTCTTTTCAAATTCGCTCAGGTCAGTCCGAGCGTTTCAGGATCGAAAACTTTAGCTCTGGAGTACGAAGACGGAGTTTTCTATTATTATTATTAGTTATATTCCACTACACTCATATTTTCTGCTGCATTGTCATATGATATGTGTACTCTGATATGTATTGTATAAATATAATCAAAAGTTTTGTAAAATAGCTTCATGAACTGTATATTTGATTTTTATATTTTATCCTTCCGCTGTGAGATTCTGTTTAGTTTTTTCTCGTTCTTTGTTTTCTTATTTATCGCATAACAATTCGCCCTTACGTATGGTTTAAATTGGCACGTTTGTCGGTTTAAAGTGTGCGAAAAGGCGGGATGTTACAGCTTCCTCATGAGGAGGTTGTGGGCCTGGGGCTCCCAAATGTATGATTCGTTGTGAGGAGGAAGATCATGCATCACCACCACACACGCGCGCGCCGCCGCCGCCGCCCGTCCGACCGACCGAACCAGGCTCGGGCTCGGGTTTGGGTCTAGTATGATACTTGTATTTTTACTGCAAACTAGACCAGGCTTCGGGTGCGATCCGTTAGAAGCAAATAGGTACGGCCGAACACAGGCGGGTGCGACCCGACTGAAGCAGACGCGGGCCAATGGATGCAGCGTGAGCGGGTGCGACCCGACTGAAGTGGCGCGGGCAAACAAAAGCGAATAGCAGGCGGGTGCGACCCGTTAAAGGGCAGCGATGGCAGAAAAACAGATGTGACTGTACGAAGAGGTACAGACATAACTGTTTGAGCAAACGGGTGCAGACACGACCGTTCGGAAGAGATACAGGCCAACTATAAATAAGAAGGAAAACTGATCACTTTCCTCGCTCATTTTAGAAATCCGAATCTTCTTCTTCTCTTTTGCTATTATACTCTAAATCATAAAGTGATATACTCACTACAATCCCGAGCAGAATACGTCTGTTGTATCTTAGGGGAATTTTGAACTAAAATTCTTAAGGAAATTGTTATGACAAGCCTCAGACGATATCCGGCTAGATTCTAGTTTATTCTATAATCTTTCATTTATACGTTGTGTTGTTTCTACAAATAGTATAACGTTGTTGCTGTAATTTATTTACAACGTAACTTATAGTTACAATTATCTAATGCAGAATTCCAGCGTAGTGGAATTCTAACTGGTAAACTTGTGCGACGAGTTTATAGTTACTTGCTATCTGTTTTAGTACACTAGAAAACTAACATCTTAAGAATTTTACTTTTTTCTTACTAAAATCAGAGATGGCAACAGTAGAATTTTCAAAGAATACTACTCACAACAGACCTGAACCGTTCAAGAGAGATGGTGATGATTTCTTGACATGGCAGAATCAGATGTTGTTTTATCTCACCACACTCTGTCTGCAAAAGTACCTCGAGGAGGAGGAACCGATTCCTGCACCAGGCAAGCAAGCAGAGGTGAATACATGGAAGCATTCCAATTTTTTATGCAGAAACTATATTCTGAATTGTCTCGACAAGGTGCTATACAAAGTATATCAGCCTTCAAAGACATCAAAAGCACTCTGGAATGCACTTACCACAAAGTACAAGATGCAGAATATCAGTCTTAAGAAATTCATTGTAGACAAATTCATGGACTACAAGATTGGCTGACTCCAAACCAGTAACTGCTCAACTGCATGAACTGCAAATCATCATTCATGAACTCGAAGCGGAAGGTCATAAGGTTGGAGAATCTTTTTTGGTAAAAGCCATCACGGGGAAACTACCGCCGTCATGAAGAGATTACCGCAACTATCTAGAGCATAATAAGAAGGAAATCTCTTTACAGGATCTCATAGTCTGATTAAAAATTGAGCCAGTCAACCGTGAAGTTACAAAACCAAGCGAGGAGGCATTTGTGGCTGAAGGGTCAAAGACCAAAAACAAAAAGAAGAATTTCCAGTAGAAAAGGAAAGCTCAAGACAACAAACCAAAAGACAACAAACGAACCAAGAAGTTTAATGGCGAATTTTGGGTTTGTGGAAAAGTTGGACATGCCGCTAAAGATTGCAAACACAAGAAGGAACACAATAAAGAGGCAAATATAGTGCATAACATGGAAGTAGACGACTCCAAATTCTCGACGGTGGTATCTGAATGCAATCTGATTCAGAATCCTAATCAATGGTGGGTACATACAGGCGCTACTCGTCATGTTTGTTCTGACAAATCCATGTTTTCTACATATCAGAAATTCGATCACGAAGAAAAACTCTACATGGGTAATTCTGCAGTTTCCATGATCGAAGGCAGTGGCACAGTAATCCTCAAGTTTACTTCTGAAAAAACTGTTAAGTTGAATGTCGTGCTCCACGTTCCAGACATACGCAAGAATCTCATCTCTGGTGCAGTCCTATCAAAGAAGGGATTCAAGATGGTGTTCGAGTCAGACAAGATGGTTCTGTCCAAAGCTGGAATGTATATAGGAAGGGGATATTTATGTGATGGCCTATTTAAGGCAAATGTAGCCATTGTTGGCAACAAAAATATGTATTCTGATTGTGCTATTAATAAAATTGAAGTTTCTTATTTGCTTGAGCATGAAATTTTACTATGGCATGATAGATTGGGACACATAAATTTCCGCAAAATGAAAACATTATCAAACTTGGGATTAATTCCAAAATTCCAAGTAGATAAGAACTACAAATGTGAGACATGTGCATAAGCAAAAATGGTCAAACAACCATTTAAATCTGTTGACAGAAGCACCGAACCATTAGGTTTGGTACATACAGATTTATGTGATTTTAAATCACTACCTACAAGAGGTGGGAAAAAGTAGTTCATTAATTTTATTGACGATTATACACGATATTGCTATGTATATCTTTTAAATAGTAAAGATGAAGTAATAACAACGTTTATAAAATACAAGGTTGAGGTAGAAAATCAGTTAAATGAAAAGATCAAGATACTAAGATCTGATTGAGGTGGAGAATATGAATCACCATTTGAATAATTCTGTGAACAAAATGGAATAATTCATCGAACAACAGCTCCATATTCACCACAACAAAATGGTGTAGCCAAGAGGAAGAATAGAACGTTAAAAGATATGATTAATGCAATGCTTTTAACTTCTGGTCTACCGACGAACTTGTGGGGGGAAGCCCTAAATATGTCAAATCATATATTAAATAAGGTTCCTCACAATAAAATAGGAACAATTCCATATGAGATATGGAAAGGACGCAAACCAAGTTTTAAATACCTCAAAGTGTGGGGGTGCTTGGAAAAAGTTCCAGTACCACCTTCCAAGAGAGTCAAACTTGGACCAAAAACAGTAGATTGTTATTATCTTGGGCCAGCCCAAAATAGTAGTGCCTACAGATTTTTGGTATTCAAGTCTGATATAACTAATATCCATGTAAATACAATCATGCAATCAAGAGATGCCTCATTCTTTGAAGATATGTTTCCGCACAAAAGGAATGAAGGAAATAATGTCCCAAAAAGGACAAGGGAAGAATCAAACGATTCACATGAAGATGAAACTCATCATGAAATTGAGGATGTTGAACCAAGAAGAAGCGCAAGGGCTAGAACTTCCTAAACATTTGGTTCGGACATTTTTACATATGTATTAGAGCACGAACCTCAAAAGTACAAGGAAGTAATGTCATCTTCTGAATCCTCATATTGGAAAGAAGCAATTCAAAGTGAGATTGATTCAATTCTAAGTAATAAAACTTGGAAAATTGTTGATATTCCACCAAGAATAAAACCAGTTGGCTGCAAATGGATTTTCAAGTAGAAAATGAAAGCAGATGGCTCTATCGACAAATATAAAGCCAGATTAGTAGCCAAAGGATATCGTCAAAAAGAAGGAGTAGACTTTTTGATACATATTTGTCGGTAACACGAATAACCTCTATAAGAATGTTAATAGCAATTGCATCCATCTATAATCTAGAGATTCATCAAATGGATGTAAAAACAGCATTCTTAAATGGAAATCTCGATGAGGAAATTTACATGGAGCAACCTGAGGGATTTATTTCCAAAGGAAATGAAAACAAAGTCTGTAGATTAGTCAAATCATTATACGGACTAAAACAAGCTCCAAAGCAATTGCACGCAAAATTTGATAGTGTCATGATGAGAAATGATTTTCGTACAAATGAATGTGACCAATATGTTTATTATAAACAACTTGGACAATCACATGTGATGATCTGTCTATATGTGGACGATATGCTAATATTTGGTCTAAATACTTAGGTAATTGAGACCATAAAGAAAATGTTGATCAACAATTTCGACATGAAAGACTTGGGTATTGCAGATGTTATTTTGGAAATAAAAATAATAAGAACACCTAATGGAATTGAGTTATCTCAATCACATTATGTAGAAAAAGTGATTGAAAGATTTCAAAATTTTGGAATTAAAGGAGTAAATACACCTTTTAATCCAACAGAAGTACTGCATAAAAACACTAATGAAAGTATAATGCAACTGGAATATTCTCGTGTAATAGGATGTCTCATGTATCTCATGAATTGCACAAGACCAGATATAGCTTATGCAGTAAGTCGATTGAGCTGGTATACGAGCAATCCAGGGAAGGAACGCTGGAAAGCACTAATGGGAGTGCTTGGATATTTAAAAAATACTACTACCTATTCCTTACATTATGGAAAATATCCTGCCGTCTTAGAAGGATAAAGTGATGCAAATTGGATTGCTGATTCATAGGAATCAAAATCAACGAGTGGTTATGTCTTTACCTTAGCAGGGACAGCAGTGTCATGGAAATCTACTAAACAAACATGCATAGCTCGATCCACTATGGATTCGGAGTTCATCGCTTTTGATAAAGCAGGCGAAGAAGCAGAATGGCTTCGTCACTTTTTAGAAGATATTCCATTTGGGCCTAAACCTGTACCGGCCATATGCATACACTGTGGTAACCAAGCTGCACTAAGCAGAGCGCACAACTTTGTGTATAATGGAAAGTCACGACATATTCATCGACGCCACAACATAGTTAGGCAGTTACTCTCAAATGGAACTATTTCCATAGATTATGTGAGAACAAATGATAACCTAGCGGATCCATTTACTAAAGGTTTATCAAGAGAGAAAATTGACTGCGCATCGAGGGGAATGAGTTTAAAAGCCTAAACTAATAAGAGTTATCTTATACAGAAACCTATCCTAGCGACTGGAGATCCCACGAACTAGGATCAATAGGCAAACCAGTTCTGAATAACTCAAAGACGTAATGCATTTGTTTGGACATAGTCCTATTCCATTCCTATGGTGCAAAATATAAGTGCATGCCTACAGAAGTATTAATAGGTTAAAACTATGTTTTTAATGATGAACATATCTTGGAAATAACAAGTGGGGTATTTGTAGGATACTCTTAATGGTTGCAATCACTTATGTAAGTGTGAGCTGGGTCGGCTCTATGAGAATATTAAAGGCTTAAATTCTCTATAACACTCGCAGAACCAAAATATGTTCAGGGCCAAAATGAACAGAACCAAGAAATTGGATGAGAAGGGAATCAATGCTTCGTAAAGCTTATTGTCTGGGTATACAATAAAGGCCGACGGTTCAAGATGAAATAATTCACCGATTAGCCGAGTAGATCCGATAAGTTTTAACTAGGGAAAGTTCAAAGTGAAATATCTACTTATCCACGATAAAGCATTATTCCATATGTACTCTGTGATATTTCGTTTTGTGTGGGGGATATGTATATTATCATTCATGTGGGGGATTATTGGAATTCCTTAAGAAATAGAATGAATTGAAATATACAAAGTCCCACATCGCTAAATTGTTGAGAGCTATATTGCTTTATATATGACTTTCTCATGAGGAGGTTGGGGGCCTGGGGCTACCAAATGTATGCTTCGTTGTGAGGAGGGAGATCATGCATCACCATCACACACGCACGCGCCACCGCCGTCGTCCGTTCGACCGACCGAACCGAACCGGGTCGGGCTCGGGCTCGGGTTTGGGTCTAATATGATACTCGTGTTTTTACTGCAAACTGGACCGGGCTTTCTGACAGTTGCAGGCCATACGAACAGATGCGGATCTATTCGGAAGCGGACGCGGGTTGAATAGGCGCGAACAGTGGCGGGTGCGATCCGTCAGAAGCAAACAGGTATGGCCAAACACAGGAGGTTGCGACCTGACTGAAGCAGACACGGGCGAATGGATGCAGCATGAGCGGTTGCGACCCGACTGAAGTGGCGCGGGCAAACAAAAGCGAATAGCAGGCGGGTGCGACCCGTTAAAGGGCAGCGATGGCAGAAAAACAGATGTGACTGTACGAAGAGGTATAGACGCGACTGTTTGAGCGAACGGGTGCAGACACGACCGTTCGGAAGAGATACAGACTAACTATAAATAAGAAGGAAAACTGATCACTTTCCTCACTCATTTTAGAAATCCGAATCTTCTTCTTCTCTTCTGCTGCTATACTCTAAATCACAGAGTGATATACTCACTACAATCTCGAGCAGAATTCTTAAGGAAATTGCTACGACAAGCCTCAGACGATATCCTGTTAGATTCTAGTTTATTCTATAATCTTTCGTTTATACGTTGTGTTGTTTCTATAAATAGTATAACGTTGTTGTTGTAATTTATTTACAACGTAACTTATAGTTACAATTATCTAATACCGAATTCCAGCATAGTGGAATTCTAATTGATAAACTTGTGCGATGAGTTAATAGTTATTTGCTATCTGTTTTACAACACTAGCAAACTAACACATTTTTTATAGAAACAATGTAATGTAATTGTGGTTTTTGGATGCAAAGGCAAAGCTAGATAGACTTTGTAGTGAAAAAGGTGAGTGTAATTCTCTGACTTTATTTTATGGAATCATAGGTAATTGCATGTTGGTAATTGATATGGTTTTGCTTTGAAATTTATTGATATAATATTATGGGAATGGTTGAAATGTTGGAAATTATAGGGGAGGTTATATGAATTTTCCCCACAAAATTTGTATATTTTACTACGATGTTGGAGTTAGCTTCGGACTAGGTTGTTGCCAAACGAGAAAAGTGAGGAGCACTGGGGGACGGGGTTGCATCTGTTCCGGTATCAAATGAGGCACTACTGCCATTAGGCAGTAGTGAACTCACCTGCACATGCAGGTGAGAAATTATTCTCACCTGCTGTGTGCAGGTGAGTAGCTCACGTGCATATACAGGTGAGTGGTTATCAACTGCAAGTGCAGGTGAGAATATATCTCACCTACACATGCAGGTGAGGAGTCCCCACCTGCGTAAGTAGGTGAGGAAAAATCTCACCTGCTTGCGCAGGTGAGGTATGGGCTGAGGCTAAAGTGGGCTTGCAACCCGCTACCACTTTATTGCCTGGGCCTATTTTGGCCTAACAACAAGAAATAAGATTTTTTTAAATATGAATTTTAGAATGAATAAAAATTAAAAAATGTTTCTTTGTTTCAATATTATAAATTTAAAATAAAACTGTATGGCAATAAGGGTATTAAGATTTTGTAACGACTCGCTATTTTGGACCATTCAAATCGACAATAATACTATACATGTCCGACTTGAATAATTCAAAATACCGAATTGTTAATTTAAATTTGGCAAAACATATACAGTAAATAAATCAATCACAGAATCACAGATACAGAGTAGTACAGTAATACGAAGCGGAATAAATGAATAGTAGTTCATGAAGCTACTATATAACAAAGTTAGAAATAAAATACATCAGAATATCCCAGATACAATGAAGTCTCCAATGCAACAGATGACTTCTCTTAACGAATCAACTGGAAGTGCTGAAAGCTAAGCGATAGTTGGATCTCCAAGCGAAGCTCCAAACTCCAAAGGTGAGTCTCAATGCTGTATCACTCAGTCTGACCCGAGCGTAAAGCAAAACACAAAACACTCGAGTCAGGATTAACATTCTTATATTAATAAATCCAACTCAAGTGAAATATCAACTGAAATAAAATTAACTTAGAGGATGTTTGGGATAACCATCCTCTAAGGATCCAAGGAACTATCTACAGGGTAGAAATATACACTATAACACCATGGTCATTTCAATTTTATTTATATTTCAAAACTAAAATATCATTTTCATTTCAAATATCTCAATTTTCCAAATTAGTATATATATCCAATAATTTATGAAGTAAAGTATATTTATTTCCTCAAACTTCACAAATCGCTTCAAAATCAACTCGACCTACCCGTTCAAATTTAATTAAATCAAAATTTATCAATTTCCATTCAATTTAGTTTCTGACTAAACTAATTCAAATTTTATCTATTTTAAATACGGATTTGAACCACAAAATAAACCATTTAAATTTCAATATAATTCGAAGTCAATATATTTCAGAGCTTTAAATATTCAACATTTTAAAGACTGAACTTTGATAGTTGCGTTTATCTCCTAACTTGACTTCACTATTATTTAGTTTTGAAATATTCATTTAATAAATTCAATATTATTTATATGACCTTAAATTTACATTTTCTATATATTACCTTCGATTTCTTTAGACATGAAACATCCATTAAATTTCTTAAATAAAAATTCATGTTATAGGATCATATGTTAAAGTTTTGAATTTAATAGTTTCAAATTGATTTAACTAAATAAAATCCTTAATTAATGACAAATTCAAATAAGTCCCAAATATATCTTCAAACCTTAGCTTATAAAATTTATTCCACAAATCTATTTCAGAAATACAAATTTAATAAATCCTCAAACATATTTCATACTAATAAAATCAATCTTAATTAAATTATCTTAATATTAAATCTATATATAAAAATAACCTTTATATATAATACTTTAAATCAATATTCATTAAAACCATATATTTCTTTTCAGGACCATAGAAATTATTTTCAAAACATTCATATAGACCACGGCGTCGATGTAAAATTTTCTATTCTATGGACAAGGGATACAGATATTTATCATTTCAATCCTTAAGTTAAATATATACGGGTGGATATCATTTCAACCAGTAATCCCAAATTCAATTCAAATGAAACTCGCTTGGATTTATCATTTCAACTCATAATGAAATTCTCCTATTCTAAAGTCCGTTCGGGTATGATCATTTCAGCCCATAGTGATTTCTATACTAACAGGAGTCTTGCAGAGTGATAACAAATATGAAAATAATAATAACAACATGCATATATCATCAAAAATAAATATAAACAATAGGATATGGTGTCATATCCCATAAGTGAACAGCTACAGATAATAGCATATATAACAGTTTAAATAACTACAGCATCATATTTCAATTGTCGCTTCAATTTAATCAAATTTAACAAATAAAAGAATGTTAATCGTGAGTGATTGCTCACCTTTCGAGGCTAGAGAATACAGAAGATGACATGGATACGCATCCTGATACGGACACTGAAATTTGAATTTTAAATCCGAGCACGAATTTAAAAGCAAAGTAGGATTGGCAAGAATTGGACGAACGAGGCTGATAATCAAGAATTTATTTGAATCAGAATCAGTCGGATATATACAGAAATTTTTGCTATTTTAATAAAAATCAAAATTGCATCCCTAAGAAAAATTTAAAGTCGAATTATATATATATATATATATATATATATATATATAATTTACCCTTTTTTTCATACATAAACCAATAGTTTTAACATTTGAAATAAAACATATATGTTAAATAAAAATCCTTATAATTTTTCCAAACCATTTTAATTTTTACACATTGATCAAAATTTATATTTACAAATCTAAGACCCAAACCACCCCATACGACCTATGTATATAATATCATTAAGATTTATATTTTAAAATAAGATTTATATATAAAACTTCAACAAATTACACTGTTAAAATATCATTTATAAACTACTATATACATATGGTAAAAAATCCACTTCACAATACAATTATAAATTTTAAACACTTTGCCTATATATATATATATAAATTAATATATAATTACCCATGCATAAACAGTAAACCCTATACACAGACTTATATAAAATTTTAGACAATGGATGTATGAATTACTTGTATAACTTATATTATGACTTATTTTATAAATATATATAATATTGTAACCTGTGCAGACCGAAAGTATAAGTTAGAATGTAAACTTTATACAATATATATAAATAGCAACTAATATAACTTTAAAATATATACATTTTTTTTCGAAAGTAACTGGTCTACACTAAAACACATATACACCTGCCTACTCCAAATATAAAACAGACCATATATATTAACAATATATATATATATATATATATAATGCAGACACTACTATCCTTTACGTAATTATATAGAAACAAATAAATAATGTATAAATATAAGTTATAATAACACGTACACAAACACGAATTCACTTACGCAATAGCCACTAGAAACTATTTTGTTGTTTCCAGTACATTCCATTAAGAAAGAGTAATATATAACAAAACCAACAAAACCCCAAAAAGATTCAAAAAAAAGTATATTTATTTTTAAATCACCTTATATTATTTCATTTAATAACATGATATGAAAAGCTTCACTTAAATCAAATTCACGTTTAAAATATTATAAAAAAACAAAATACTAAGCTTAAACAAATTAGAACAAAAAGCATCTTTACATACAACAGCCGAAAAAGGAAAGTTTTATTTTATAAACTAATATAACAGCATATATACATATATACACAAACACATTTATATATATATATTTATATGTATAAGAATAACTTTGACATATATATATATATACATATAAACCATATAATAGATGCAGCAAAATTTGCATAATATATTATTAAACTGGAAACAGGGAAACCCAAGATAATACAACCCATGTAACAAATTCACTGATATATATATATATATATATATGCTAACAGACAGAAGTACTATACCTAATATATGCGACCTTATGCAAGCTAGTGGTGATGAGTGTCTGATGGGTGATGGCGATAGGGGTATCGGCTGTTATGGCCTTGAAGAGGCGCTGTAACAACTTGGAAAAGAAAGAAAATAGGCTTCAGGGAGGAGGAGGAAGCAACAGTAGGTATAAACCCAAAGTTATAAAGGCAGAGGAAAAACGCTTTGCACAATTTAAGGTGAGCTTCAAATTTTTAATAAATACAAAACGTATCTAAGTTTATACGTTTATAACTTTCCAGCTGTAGTGTATATATATAATGAACAGTCATAATGAAAGAAGTGGAAACAGGAAGCATAGGAAAGGAAAGGTTAGAAAAATAATTTTTTCACCCTTTAATTCCGGAGATTAATAAGGTAACGTACCTCTTTAATGAAATGTACAGCAACGGTCACAAGTTAATATTTAGCTGAAAGTTTAAAGAAATGAGGGGAAGATGGGTTTTTAAATTAATCACTTCCCAGAATTAATATGTCAATGAAAAAGGAAAGGAGATGAATCAAGGAAACGTATTATAACTTATATATAACTATTAAACGAATAGATGGAAGAAAAGGTGAACAGGTGAGTAAAAGTGGAAACTGATTTATAAGCGAAATGGAATGTGAGCTGTTGCCTGGGAAGAAAATGGAACAGTTTAAAAATTAAAGGCAATGGACTGCTGAAATTAAATGAGTATAAAACGTGTAAAAGTTATATACTGAAACGACTATAAATTTCAATTATTATTATAAAACAAGGAATAACGAAAGGCAATGACGATGATTTCAAAGTTTATTAATGGCTAGGAATGGGGAAGTCTATCTGTGAATTGGAAAAATTATTAAGCAATTGAAATTTTAACGGTAGAAAAAGTAACAGCTACACACTATTTTAGAAACAATCAAAGCAATTAATAGCTTGATTGGACAGCAAGAATAAATATGGAAGGACATGTTATAAAGGCAAATGAACCGTTTGAAAAAAAAAATGATGGCAAATAAAACAGCTGTGCCTTGAATTTCCCAAAATAAATTATTTTATGAACATCAATTATTACTGACTTAAATTGAACAGAATCACACCCTAAAATATTCTTTCTTAATTTTTGACGAAAATTTATCATTTTCCACATTTAACTATACGTAATCCCAATGTAAGATTTTATTTCAAAATATTATTATTTAAAATTTCTCAAAATAAAATTAAATACGCTAAATAAAAACATTAAAAATTACCAAAATTTTACGGGTCGTTACACTCTCCCCCACTCAAAACTTTTCGTCCCCGAAAAGGAAGAAGGTAGGAGAATAGAAACAACCAAGAAGATAAATAGATTGAAAGACAAGGATAAACAATTAATTTAAGACTATATAAATTTTTCTAGAAATATTCATTTGAAAACTTCATTTGCAGATCTTTAATACTTTAAAACTTTTAAAAACGCGTTTGTAAAATTTCCTACTTCCCTTATAAATAACATTTATATGTTTCAATAACACCTTTGTAAATATATATGAAAACTATTTGGAAACAGTTATTCACATCCTTGGTTATGTTTTCAAGGAAGTTATTTGACAACATTAAATCCATAGTTTATAAATTTACTAATTTATCTTAAAACACTTTCAACATTATAGATAAATTAATACTCATTTCTTAAATATGTTATATTAAATTAATAACTTCTGAAATATCAATGACACTAATGATTTACTATTAAACCATGTAGTATATAAATAAACAATATTTTAAAGATTATATTCAAAAAGGAAAGGAGGGTAGATTCGAAAAAACGGAATATAGGTGAATAAATAAAGCTGAGCAGATAAGGTAGGTTCAAAGGGATAGTATCGGTCTCGAATAATTAAATCAAACCATAAAATTTTAATCTCAAATATTAATGCAAAATTTCTTTGTTGGAAATACCTTTATAATAAAATACTTTTATATTGAAATGAATTTTTTTCTTTCAAAAATACTTTTATAACTCGATGTTTCAACAAGTTTATCCTCGTTCTTGCAGACTCTGGCCATGCGTTGATCAGGGGCAAAGCTAGATTTCTTCAAGTAATTAGTAGACTTGTTTCAACACCCAGTGAAAATACTTGAAAAACCCTAAAAAAACAGATATGGAAAGTACAATCCAAACAAAACAATCAAACCAAAACCTTTGTCCAACCGTGGTTCGCAGATACACAATGGTTACGCCTGGATCCCCCAGGAAACAATCCGTATCCGTAAGCTTTCTCAGCCCTGGGAGTTACGCCATGATGACTAGTAGGGTGCAGGATACACAATGGTTACGCCTGAGTCCCCCAGGAAACAATCTGTACCCCTAAGTTGTCTCAGCCAGGCAGTTTTGCTACTAATGCGACATACACAGATTGCAGGATACACAATGGTTACGCCTGAGTCCCCCAGGAAACAATCCGTCCCCCTAGGCCAGTCTCAGCCAGGCAGTTGCGCTATGCAGTCGCAAGAAAAAAACCCATAGGTTATGCCACGGTGGGACACTCCAGTATCGCATCCGGAAAACCAAAATTAGAGAGAATAATATCGATAGAATGAATCCACAATGTGGTCACAAAGCGGATATCAAGCAGAAGGCACTTTCCATATCTTTACTTCGAAAAAATATATATCATATAGTACCTTTCCAAATACTTTCAAATATCATACTTATATAAAGTCCATTATATATAGGATTCCTTTTCCAAATCAAATACTTTCCAAATCAATAGTATATCAAATCATACTTATATAGACTTCGATTATAAAAAAATTCTCTTTCCAAATTGAGTATCTTTCAAATAAATAGATTTCAAATCAACTTCATACTTATACAAATCCATTTTATATAAGTTCGACCACTCCCAAATCAAGTACTTAATAAATCAAGGTTCTCAAAAAATTTCTCGTTTCAATAACATTTCAGTTTCAAGATCATTTATGATTTCATCAAATTTTCTTCCAAATTAAATATATTCAGTTTCAAAGTTTCTTAAACAGTAGGTTTAGAAAATAATCCAAATTTTCAAATCAACAAAATTTAGGTCAAACAAATTCATTTCCAAAATCACCATATAAGTACTAGTTTTAATTCCAATCTAATTTCAAAACAAAATATTCTTCTCAAAATCAATTATACTCAAAATGGTTTCTAAATTTATAATTATCCCTTTAAGACCTTTAACTATTTATTTCTATATGAAAAATCCAATTTTCCTTTTTCAAATTATTTATTTAACAAAAGTTTCAAATTTACTTAAGTCATACTCTTCATACTTTAAACATACAA
The DNA here is from genome assembly GCA_030765085.1 of Allium cepa. Taxonomy (NCBI): domain Eukaryota; kingdom Viridiplantae; phylum Streptophyta; class Magnoliopsida; order Asparagales; family Amaryllidaceae; genus Allium; species Allium cepa. The sequence continues at coordinate 507,423,899 of CM060929.1, forward strand.
AAATAAACTTATATTCTTTATCAAATATTTAATACTATTCGAAATTTCTTAGTTTTAAAATTTCAAACCTTGATTTGGAAGTGCTTGAACCTTCAAAATAGTCGGTGAAATCAAATTTCAAATCCAGGAGTTGGAAATCAGCAACAAATCAGTAAAAATAATAATAGAGTTATATTAAATCAAATCGAAAACTCGAGGATTGAACACCGGTTCACTTCAAATCATTTCAAATACAAATACATATATCTTTCGAATATCAAATCGTACTTCGGCACTTGAAATCAAATTTTTTTTTTTCCACAAAATCACTCATATAGCAAAGCTATTAGAGTGGCCTCTCCCCAACTCTGAAACTCGAAAATCAATGTCGATGATGCGTTCACTCATCATCGAAATTATTCTCTAGCGACATAAGTGAGTTCTGAACTTCTATTTTCTTCAAAACTTTATTGAAATTTCTTCTAAATCGTTGTAATTCTTTTGAACTCTTTTGAAATATTTCTTATCCGGAAAATACTTTTAAATCGTATTATTATTATTATAGTTTCAAAAATCTTAAAACCAATTTCAAAATACCAGAGTTCAATTCCTCGAAATTAAGATCCAAAATCCCTCAGTTATAAATCCTTTATATAATCGAATTCCTTATAAATTTCCAAAATTTCAAATCCTTTCAAAATTTCAGACTTTCGTTTATAAAAGATATATAATCCTTATCGAAAATATTTCACTTTTATATATACGATAAAATCATACTTATCAAAATAATAATTTCGATATATAAAACAATTTCAAAAATGCAAACATACCCGATTTTCAATGGGTGATTCATGAATGGATTTCAAAACAAAGCTAGAGATTCAAATTAGAGGGACTCTAATCAAATAGAATTCTGATTCGAAGGTAGGCTCGATCGACGATTAGAGAATTAAATTACAGAAAGAGAAGATGGATATACTTATATAAATCGTGGGCGACCTTAACCGGGTCAGCCGTGACTTCAAGAATATGATCGATGCGGAATTCTAAGGCAAATCGACATTCGATTGCCAAAGATAGAATTCGGCATATCAAGATATAACAGCATCGTAAACCGAGGAGACAAAAATCTTCAATGAACCGATGCCAATTGTAAAGGAGTTTTCACCCCCTTTACAAAACATTCAGTGGAGTTATGGGATACTCCAGAATCAAACGAATATAAATAGAAAGAGACAAGAATGAATTTTGGAACCGAGGGACATTCCAAAATTCAAAGGAAATCAAGTCAAAAAGGAAGAGATTCAACTCGAACGAAAGTGATCCTGTCAATAAATTTACCATATATGCTAAGTTCGGCCTAGAGCCATAGCTCTGATACCAACTGTAACGACTCGCTATTTTGGACCATTCAAATCGACAATAATACTATACATGTCCGACTTGAATAATTCAAAATACCGAATTGTTAATTTAAATTTGGCAAAACATATACAGTAAATAAATCAATCATAGAATCACAGATACGGAGTAGTACAGTAATATGAAGCGGAGTAAATGAATAGTAGTTCATGAAGCTACTATATAACAAAGTTAGAAATAAAATACATCAGAATATCCCAAATACAGTGAAGTCTCCAATGCAACAGATGACTTCTCTTAACGAATCAACTGGATGTGCTGAAAACTAAGCGATAGTTGGATCTCCAAGCGAAGATCCAAACTCCAAAGGTGAGTCTCAATGCTGTATCACTCAGTTTGACCCGAGCGTAAAGCAAAACACAAAACACTCGAGTCAGGATTAACATTCTTATATCAATAAATCTAACTCAAGTGAAATATAAACTGAAATAAAATTAACTTAGAGGATGTTTGGGATAACCATCCTCTAAGGATCCAAGGAACTATCTACAGGGTAGAAATATACACTATAACAGCGTGGTCATTTCAATTTTATTTATATTTCAAAACTAAAATATCATTTTCATTTCAAATATCTCTATTTTCCAAATTAGTATATATATCCAATAATTTATGAAGTAAAGTATTTTTATTTCCTCAAACTTCACAAATCGCTTCAAAATCAACTCGACCTTCTCGTTCAAATTTAATTAAATAAAAATTTATCAATTTCCTTTCAATTTAGTTTCTGACTAAACTAATTCAAATTTTATCCATTTTAAATACGGATTTGAACCACAAAATAAACCATTTAAATTTCAATATAATTCGAAGTTAATATATTTCGGAGCGTTAAATATTCAACATTTCAAAGACTAAACTTTGATAGTTGTGTTTATCTCCCAACTTGACTTCACTATTATTTAGTTTTGAAATATTCACTTAATAAATTCAATATTATTTATATGACCTTAAATTTACATTTTCTATATATTACCTTCGATTTCTTTAGACATGAAACATCCATTAAATTTCTTAAATAAAAATTCAAGTTATAGGATCATATGTTAAAGTTTCGAACTTAATAGTTTCAAATTGATTTAACTAAATAAAATCCTTAATTAATGACAAATTCAAATAAGTCCCAAATATATCTTCAAACAGCTTATAAAATTTATTCTACAAATCTATTTTAGAAATACAAATTTAAAAAATCCTTAAACATATTTCATATTAATAAAATTAATCTTAATTAAATTATCTTAATATTAAATCTATATATAAAATAACCTTTATATATAATACTTTAAATCAATATTCATTAAAACCATATATTTCTTTTCAAGACCATAGAAATTATTTTCAAAACATTCATATAAACCACGGCGTCGATGTAAAATTTTCTATTCTATGGACAAGGGATACAGATATTTATCATTTCAATCCGTAAATTAAATATATACGGGTGGATATCATTTCAACCCGTAATCCCAAATTCAATTCAAATGAAAATCGCTTGTGTTTATCATTTCAACCCATAACGAAATTCCCCTATTCTAAAGTCCGTTCGGGTGTGTATCATTTCAACCCATAGTGATTTCTATACTAACAGGGAACTTGCAGAGTGATAACAGATATGAAAATAATAATAACAACAGGCATATATCATCAAAAATAAATATAAACAATAAGATATGGTGTCATATCCCATAAGTGAACAATTACAGAAAATAGCATATATAACAATTTAAATAACTACAGCATCATATTTCAATTGTCGTTTCAATTTAATCAAATTTAACAAATAATAGAATGTTAATCGTGAGTGATTGCTCGCCTTTCGAGGCTAGAGAATATAGAAGATGACATGGACACGCACCCTGATACGGACATTGAAATTTGAATTAAAAATCTGAGCATGAATTTCAAAGCAAAGTAGGATTGGCACGAATCGGACGAACGAGATTGATAATCAAGAATTTATGAATTGAATCAGAATCAGTCTGTTATATACAGAAATTTTTGCTATTTTAACAAAAATCAAAATTGCATCCCTAAGAAAAATTTATAGTCGAATCACACACACACACACACACACACACACAAATATATATAATTTACCCTTTTTTTCATACATAAACCAATAGTTTTAACATTTGAAATAAAATATATATGTTAAATAAAAATCCTTATAATTTTTCCAAACCATTTTAATTTTTACACATAGATCAAAATTTCTATTTACAAATCTAAGACCCAAACCACCCCATACGATCTATGTATATAATATCATTAATATTTATATTTTACAACAAGATTAATATATAAAACTTCAACAAATTACACTGTTCAAATCTCATTTATAAACTACTATATACATATGGTACAAAATCCACTTCACAATACAATTATAAATTTTAAACACTTTACCTATATATATATATATATATATATATATATATAAACTAATATATAATTACCCATGCATAAGCAGTAAAGCCTATACACAGACTTATATCAAATTTTAAACAATGGATGTATGAATTACTTATATAACTTATATTATGACTTATTTTATAAATATATATAATATTGTAACCTGTGCAGACCGAAAGTATAAGTTAGAATGTAAACTTTATACAATATATATAAATAGCAACTAATATAACTTTAAAATATATACATTTTTTTTTTGCGAAAGCAACTGGTCTACACTAAAACACATATACACCTGCCTACTCCAAATATAAAACAGACTATATATATTAACAGTATATATATATATATATAATGCAGACACTACTATCCTTTACGTAATTATATAGAAACAAATAAACAATGTATAAATATAAGTTATAATAACACGTACACAAACACGAATTCACTTACGCAATAGCCACTAGGACCTATTTTGTTGTTTCCAGTACATTGCACTAAGAAAGAGTAATATATAACAAAACCAACAAAACCCCAAAAAGATTCAAAAAAAAGTATATATATTTTTAAATCACCTTATATTATTTCATTTAATAACATGATACGAAAAGCTTCACTTAAATCAAATTCACGTTTAAAATATTATAAAAAACAAAATACCAAGCTTAAACAAATTAGAACAAAAAGCATCTTTACATACAACATCCGAAAAAGGAAAATTTTATTTTCTAAGCTAATATAACAACATATATACATATATACACAAATACATTTATATATATATAAACCATATAAAGACGCTGCATAATTTGTTTAATATATTATTAAACTGGAAACAGGGAAACCCAAGATAATATAACCCATGTAACAAATTCACTGATATATATATATATATATATATATGCTAATAGACAGAAGTACTATACCAATATATGCGACCGTATGCAAGCTAGTGGTGACGACTGTCTGATGGGTGATAGCGATGGGGGTATCGGCTGTTATGGCCTTGAAGAGGCGCTGTAACAACTTGGGAAAGAAAGAAAATAGGCTTCAGGGAGGAAGAGGAAGCAACAGTAGGTATAAACCCTTAGTTATAAAGGCAGAGGAAAAACGCTTTGCACAATTTAAGGTGAGCTTTAAATTTTTAATAAATACAAAACGTATCTAAGTTTATACGTTTATAACTTTCCAGCTGTAGTGTATATATATAATGAATGGTCAAAATGAAAGAAGTGGAAACAGGGAGCGTAGGAAAGGAAAGGTTAGAAAAATAAAACTTTCGCCCTTTAATTCCGGAGATTAATAAGGTAACGTACCTCTTTAATGAAATGTACGGCAACAGTCACAAGCTAAAATTTAGCTGAAAGTTTAAAGAAATGAGGGGAAGATGGGTTTTTAAATTAATCACTTCCCAGAATTAATATGTCAATGAAAAAGGAAAGGAGATGAATCAAGGAAACGTATTATAACTTATATATAACTATTAAACGGATAGATGGAAGAAAAGGTGAGCAGGTGAGTAAAAGTGGAAACTGATTTATAAGCGAAATGGAATGTGAGCTTTTGCCTGGAAGAAAATGAAACAGTTTAAAAATTAAAGGTAATGGACTGCTGAAATTAAATGAGTATAAAACGTGTAAAAGTTATATACTGAAACGACTATAAATTTCAATTATTATTATAAAACGGGGAATAACGAAAGGCAAGGACGATGATTTCAAAGTTTATTAATGGCTAGGAATGGGGAAGTCTATCTGTGAATTGGAAATATTATTAAGCAATTGAAATTTTAACGGTAGAAAAAGTAACAGCTACACACTATTTTAGAAACAATCAAAGCAATTAATAGCTTGATTGGACAGCAAGAATAAATATGGAAGGACACGTTATAAAGGCAAAATGAACCGTTTGAAAATAAATAAAAGAAATTATGGCAAATAAAACAGTTGTGCCTAGAATTTCTCAAAATAAATTATTTTATGAACATCAATTATTACTGACTTAAATTGAACAGAATCATACCCTAAAATATACTTTCTTAATTTTTGATGAAAATTTATCATTTGCCACATTTAACTATACGTAATTCAAATGTAAGATTTTATTTCAAAATATTATTATTTAAAGTTTCTCAAAAATCAAATTAAATACGCTAAATAAAACCATTAAAAATTATCAAAATTTTACGGGTCGTTACAGATTTACACGTAAAAGTTAATGTATGATTGATAGTTGTATAATATTGGGTGCTACTTTTATATGTGAATGAAGGTAATGATGTGTTGAATTTTTTTATGTATTTCTTTTAAATACTTTTGCTCACTCATATCAAATCTGCAATTGTATGTGCAAGTTAGAAATGTTAAGTGCACTGAATAATTTCTTTGGTCATTAACTTATTTTTTTCCCAGAAAGACTTTATTTCAAAATCATCCTGAAGGATACCTTAGAAATTAGGTTTTTTGTTTCTAATTTTGACTTTGTAGTACTAAAATAGTAGAGCATTTTGAAGTAGAGCATTTTAAAACCAGAACCTTATGGAAGTTCGTCTTTGTATGGTTGACTATAGCATAAGAAAGTATTAACCCTTCATTTTTTGACCGGTGTTGATAGATTATAATTAATGTTTGTTATATATCTTGTTGGATCTTGTGGTTCTAAAAGAAATCCATCCTTCGTATTTACGCTTATCGGCTATCATATTCGTAACAAGATTGAATACTGGTCATATAACTCAGTGACCAAACTCCTTGGTTCATACATTTGGTAAAACTAGAACCAAAAAATGATTTATACATTTCGTTCATACATTTATGGCATTTAGTAGTCTAATGAAGTGCCTAATTCCTAAATATTTATTCTTATTTTAAAACCTTTGTCTTTGCAAAAAAAGGTCATTTAAGAAAATCTGTATATGAATTATAAGTGAGTTGTTATTTCATACCGATAGGTGTTATCCCGCTTTTTGGCAAGGCCGTGACACCAATGACTTGACTAGAAACCAAGGAAAATCCGTCCTGAAGATCGATTATACACAGGTCCACTATGAATACTGGCAAATTGGATCCGAGTCTGGATCCAGCTACAATTAGCATGGTACGAGAACAAAGCTATGAAAGCAACATTCCATGTTTCATGATGAATGGAGTTCGTATGCTCTGGTTATGGGTCGATCAAGAATCATGTAGAGGATCTCATTTCGTATCCGTCAGAGTCCACCCTTCTTCATATCCATCAACAACTATCCATATGCTTCCTTCATATCCATCGGCTCCACTCCATCTGGTTCGTATCGATCATACACCATACGCTGATTCGTATCGATCAACACTTCCACCCATTTCGTATCGATCAGCTAACGGATCGATACGAAACCGACACTTTCCATCGACACGAAGCAGTCCACGACCATGGATACGAAGCGGCATATACATGATCGATACGAAGGAAGCATGGTCAACCAAAGGATGCGTCTTTTAGCATGAAACTTGGATCTCTCCTGAACCTCCGCTCCACGTCATCAATATACACCTCATCAAACGCAAAGAGCATTGATATGAAGGTCGATCGATATGAAAGTATCGGTACATATGCTTCAGCCCACTTGCAAACCAAACTTGGATCGATCAGAACTCGTAATCTACAAGTCCAAATGCTACCAAATTTTCACAGGAGCTTACTTACTTCCTTAAGAACGCTCGTGATCGATCTCAGCCCAAATGGCACTATTTTGATCGATATGAAGGAAATTTGAATCATTCCCAATCGATCCTAAATGACTACTGATCAATCTGGTGGGCCCACCCACATGTGAGAAGGAGTATTCCGAGTTCCTGGGGAGATATTTAAGTCCTACACCTATAAATAGCACCCCTACACCTATTGAAAAATTACTTTTAACTTTGTTACGCCATTGCCCAGCCACAACTCCATTGTAACTCGAGTCTTAGAGTGTTGTACTATTGTAATCAGTTGTAAATCATCAATAAACAGCAAAACATTCAAAGTGGACATAGGCTACAACTCCGAACCACTATAATTTCTTGTCCTTTTCTATTTCTACATGCTTTTATTGGTGTGATTATTAGATTTGCCTCTTTTTTCGTTTAATTTATTCACTTTAATCTCTTTAGTCACATCCGAAGAGTGCTGTGCCCATTTTTGGTACAAACATTTAGGTGCTTTCATTGAGAAAATTCTGTTTTTCTCTGATTCATCGGATCTACTACCATTATTGGATTGCTAAAATATAAGATCCAGATCTGTCTTCTTGTGGTTCCTTCCATTCTACTTAGATTACTCAAGATCTGGGAAAGAGCTACATCAAACGTGGTGCGTACTACCAAAACTGCTTCAAATGTTGTAGATCCAAAAGGAAGGGATAGGCAAAATCCCACACGGCTGACTACCATAGGCCAGACATCAGCCGGAGCTTCAGATCCACAAGGTCTTGTGACTAGAGAGGAGTTCCAAATCCTCATGCAAGAGCTCATTCAGAGCCATCAAGAGCTTACCCAGCAGAATTGTGACAACAGGGAGCTTGCGAACTAGCTAAACGAGGATATGCGAAGGAGATCTAAGAGGAATCATGTCTCACATTCCTCAACTGAAAGCTCGGCTTCATCTAACTTCAATTATAAATCTATACTCCGTCGGCTGGATGGAAACTATCTAGAAGCCTCCGGGCATCAGCATGTTGTGAAGCTTGGACAAGCCGGGGTTGGTCCTTCTATAGGGCACCAAGCTGGACCCTCCTCTCGAGGAGGGGCACTTCCTTATCATACCATCCATGACCATGCAGCTGTTGATGCTATACATCTGGAAGCTAGGATCCAGATCCAGCCCTTCGTCAACATATCCATGCTCATGAACCCTATGTTACCAAAGACAGGGAGCCAAGTTGGCGAGGAACGGACCGTCGACAGCGCTCGAACAGTCCCCGCAACATGGAACCCGACCATGCCTTGGCCCGAACATCCAGATGCTTGACATTCCAACCATGATCCACCAAATGATCTGAAAAAGTAAAGATCTTATTAATGACGATTGGGGAATCTCCCAAAGTCCTACTCCATTCACCAAAGGCATTCTTTATGCCGAGCCACCTCGTCGATTCAAGTTGCCTACCTTGCCCGTATATGAAGGAAGTTCGGATCCTAACATGCATGTATTAAAGTATAAATGGCTCATAAACGCCGCTCAAGCTAATGACATGGTTAAGTGCAAGAGCTTCCTTATTTCCTTGGTAGGTATTGCAACTATGCGGTTCACTCGTCTACCACCTAGATCCATTTTAAGTTTCGATCAGTTAGCTACAAAGTTTGTTTACTAGTTTTGTATGCATGTTACAAGGTCAAAGGATGTCAACAGCTTGTCCAATTTCACTCAAGATCTAGGAAAGACTCTTAAGTGTTATCTGGAAAGGTTTCATGCTGCTTGCGCTAAGGTCAGAAACCCCAATGATAATTCAATATTGATGGCATTGACTAAAGGGATCGATCCCTATTTTGAGTTTGGCAATTGGTTAGCTGGGAAACCCCCTGCGTTGTTGATCATTTCTATGTTAAGGCGGCCCGGTTTTTAAAAAGAGAAGATGCTAGACGATCTAGGAAGCATAACGATGCGGGGCCTAGTGTTGAAGCCATTCAAAGTAATGTTGCTATGAAACAGACCGGTGAGAACTCCGACAAAGTACAATTGAACATACAGAACAAGCAAGGTCAACAGAAGAGCAATAGAGGTCAAGGGAAGAAAAGCGACCCAAATCGTAGACCGAGACCCAAAGCTGCTTTGTTTGACCGGTATACCCCTTTAAAAACATTGCCGAAAAATGTTTATCTGCAGACTTATAATACCATACAGTATAAGAAGTTAGCTCCGAAACCATCATATGAGAAGCAAATTTAGTCTGAAAAGTTTTGTAGATTCCACGATTGTTACAGCCATAACACCAATGAGTGTCGTCATTTGCAAGACATCATTGAGAAGCTGATCAGAGAAAGCAAGTTGGAACAGTTTGTGCGGGCTTCATAGGATGGAGGTGCAGTCCCATCTAATCTAATCAAGGTCAAGGCCAAGCAAGGCCCTAAGAACCCATGCGTACTGACGGGAGATTAGCAATAAACACAATGAGTGGTGGTCCTCATCCAGCTGACCAGAGCTGTAAGGAAATAGAGGTATATGCTAGTTCGATTAGGCATATGGAGTTTGAGTGTTGTAGTAATTCGGATGATGAGACCCTGACAAAACAATAGAGAACGATGATAGATGAGATCATTTTCAAACCCGAGATGCTGATAGAGTGGAGGCCCCCACTATGGAAGCAAAAGATCTAAAACCATGTCAATCACGTATACACGGTTTTAATGGAAGTGCAACCATACCAGCAGGCATGGTGGAGTTGCCAGTTGAGTTAGGTATTGGAGATCGTTGCAGATTCTGGATGCTGCAATTTGTTGTGTTAGACATTCATCCCCCCTACAATGCTTTCTTAAGCCAACCGACCCTCGCTGAATTCAGGGCAGCGATTGCCCTATAATGTTTGACTCTGAATTTTCCCACTGATAATGGTGTTGGAGTAGTTCTGGTGATCAGGCATTTGGACACGCCTGTTATGTTGCTGAGCTGCGGGATGCGTAGCATAAAGAAAAGGACAAGGGCATAGAGGAATCTCTTTGCATCCATTTTTCAAAGAATTGACAGCTAACGCCTTGGCCTAGGCATGGGTGCCACAACCAGTTCCATAAAGATCTTGATCCCCAAGACAATAGTGATGAAGAGGAGGCCAAAGACAATCAGGCTTCCTTGGTAGAGTTAACGATCGTTGTTCCAATCCATGACAATGATGATTCCAGAATGTTAAAGGTCAAATATCAACTTAGCAACCAGATGAGACAGGAATCAGTTGATTTTCTCCGGCCAAACCTTGATGTGTTTGCCTGGACTCATTCAGACATGTGTGGGATCTTGCCGGACATCGCGAGCCACGCATTAAACATTGATCCGCGGCACCACCCGGTCAAACAAAAAAGGCACGGTATGGATCCAGAGAGATCTGTCGCCCTTAAGGAAGAAGTAATAAACTCAAGTCGAATGGGTTTATTCGCGATGTATTATACCCGGAGTGGGTATCAAATCTATTTCTTGTTAGGAAATTGAACAGGAAATGGCGAACATGTGTGGATTACTTAGATTTAAAAAAAGCATGCCCCAAAGACAGTTTTCCAATTCCCAGAATTGATCAACTTGTTGATTCAACGATCAAACATGAGCTCTTATCTTTCATGGACACATATTCCATCTACAATCAAATATCGATGCATCTACCTGACCAAGAACATACTAAGTCACCGATTTGGGACTTTACTACTACAAGGTGATGCCGTTTGGACTTAAAAATGCTGGAGCAACTTATCAAAGGCTCATGAACCGAATGTTCGCTAACCAGATCGGAAAGACCATGGAAGTATACGTGGACGACATGCTCGTAAAATTGTGACTGTCCATCAACCATGTCAGTGATTTGGAAATAATGTTTAACATACTCCAACAATACAGAAAGAAGCTCAATCCATTGAAATGTCACTTCAGAGTTGCATCGAGAAAGTTTCTTGGATTCATCATCAATGCCAGCGGAATTGAAGCCAATCCTATGAAAATCTGGGCGATTCGGAATCTTAAAACTCCCAGGACCATAAAGCAAGTACAAAGCCTCAACAGGAAGGTGACAGCCTTAAGCAGGTTCATCTCCAGATCTACAGATAAGTGCATCCCTTTCTTTAATCTGATCAGAAAAGGAAAGTGGAACTTCGAATGGATAGAGGAGTAAGAAGGCGCATTCCAAGCAGCAGTTCAACATGTAGCAACATCTCCCATTTTTTCGAAACCGGTTGATCATGAGAGATTATACATCTATCCAACGGTTTCAAAAAACACGATCACTGCTGCGTTGATTCGGGAAGAGGATCGGATCTAAAGACCGGTCTATTATATCAACAAGCGACTGACAGAGGCGGAAAGAAATTACCCAAAGTTGAAAAAGCTGGCTTATTGTCTCGTCGTCGCCTCGAGAAAGCTCCGTCCATATTTCCAGGCGCACCCGATCACAGTCTATACCGACTAGCCATTATGGCAGATCCTAACATGACATAAGACGTCAGGTAGATCGCTCAAGTGGAACATCGAGTTGAGTCAATTTGATATTGCTTATACACCGAGGCAATCCATCCAAGGACAAGTTCTGGCGAACTTTATAACCCAATTCACCATATCAGAAGACTTTCCCGAAGCCAATGAATCTTCTAAGCATGTATGGAAGCTATATACCAATGGTGCATCAAACGACTATTGCTCAAGCACTGGTACTTGAAACCCCGGAAGTTCGATCCATATGCTTGATCTAAAGTTTGACTTCAGCGCAACTAACAACGAAGCCGAGTACGAAGCTCTACTTGCTGGACTCAGACTTGCCAAAGAGTTTGGAATTATTGCCATGGAGATTTACTGTGATTCACAATTGGTCGTATGCTAGGTTCGAGGAGAGTACCAAGCTAGAGACCAAAAATTGGCTACCTACCTTACTCGGGTTCAAGAAGTGTTGAATCAGTTTGACTATTATGCTGTTCATTTTATACCCCGAGAGCACAATCAGAAAGCCGATTCTTTAGCAAAACTGGCCAGCACTGGCTAAGCGCAACATATGGGACTTGTCCCCATCGAGACACTTACTGCTCCGAGTATTGATTAATTAGAGAAAGACTAGGTACACAGGAAACACTCAAGAAGGAGTTATGGATGACTTCATTCAAAAACTATCTTGAGCACGAAGCTTTACCCAAGCACAGGAGCCAGAAAAGTCAAATTCTCCAAAAAGCTTCACGATTTATTATCAACAATGGAGTCCTGTATAGGAGAGGGTATTTTGTTCCTTTACTCCGGTGTATCGCTCATGATGAAATCAAACGAATGTTGCATGAATTGCATGAGGAAGAGTGTGGTGACCGCACTAAGGGGCAAGCCTTTGCAAAAAAGATACTCAGATATGGATATTACTGGCCAAACATGAATAGAGATGCATTGTCTTATGCCAAGAGATGCGGTAAATACCAGAAGCATGCCAGGATTCCAAGAGCCCCGCCTATCAAAATCATGCAAATGGTCATTCCATGGCCGTTTTCCACTTTGAGCATTGATATAATTGGGTCTTTACCTTTGGCCAAGGGTGGTGCGAAGTACGCCATCGTTGCAGTCGATTACTTTACCAAATAGACGGAAACCGAGTCCCTTGCTACTATCACGATGAAGAAAATAATTAACTTTGTTGTGCACAACATCATTTGTCGTTTTAGCCTCCTACAAACAATTGTAACTTATAACGGGACCCAATTCGATACTGTTGAGTTCAAAGATTTCTGTCAACGCTACCACATCCATAAGAAGTTCTCAGCAGTGGCTACCCTCAAGCGAATGGACAAGTCAAAGCTGTCAACAAAGTTATCAAGTCCATTCTAAAGAAATGACTTGGGAAGGCTGAAGGAAAGCGGGTTGATGAGCATTCCATGGCCCTATGGGCATATCGAACTACCCACAAGTCCATGACCGACTACACCACGTTTTCACTTTTCTATGGCTCCGAAGCCATTATTCCAATTGAACTAGAAGTACCTTCTCACCGAGTGACCTATTACGATCCAAAGAAGAACGCCATCTTACTTGCAAAATCTTTAGATTTATTGGATGAGAAGTCTAAAGAGGCTGATTTGAGAGCAGCTATACACTGTAGTCGAGTCGCCCAGTTATACAATGCTAAGGTCCGACCCAGAACATTCGAAGTTGGTAATTTCGTACTCAAAAGAATTTATCCGGTCCCTTCACACATGAAACCGAAGGACCATATGTCATTAAGCGGAGACTTGGAGATGGCACATTCAAACTATCAACCGTTGATGGTCTTACTTCACCAAGTACATGGAATAGCGTGAGTCTTCATCGCTATTACACATAACTTGCTTTTATTCCTTTAGTTCGCTTTTCCTTTGAAATTTGTTTATGCATTTTTGGAATTTGAACCTGTAATAAGGCAACTGACTTTTCCGTACTTTCTTATTTCAGCAATGCAATGCAGACTCATCAAGCCAGATAAACAATTTATGAAATGCATCGTGCAAACGTCACAATATACGAAGAGCTAAGTTCCATCTTAAGGTGGGACTTATTAAAATAGGGAGTGACTATGATCCGACCGGTCACTCACTAAGTGAAACCCCAAGGTCGGGGGGCAGGCAATAATAAATTAAAAGAAATTGAAACACGACAATCCTCTAACAAACTTCACCACTCAGAGTGCGAACTGGAGTACGAACTCCAAAACACGGGCTCGAAGAGGGTGGATCTATCCTCCCATGACTTCGCCCACATCCAGTCCAAGCTCGAAGAGGATGGACCCATCCAACTACAACCTCAATTGCCAACCTAGGTTGGATGTGATTCGACCGTCCACAACCCTGATCAACTCCTCATTCCTGGAGTGCGAATGAAATCCTAATACTTAAGCAGATGTGTTTGACCATCTATCGACCGACTCCAGATTCCCAAAGTGCGAAGCGGAGTATAAACATTAGTGGGTGTGATCGACCACCCACCAACTAACTCTGGTCCCAAGAGCATGGGCTGGAGTATAAGCACCACATGGGTGTGAATGACCACCCATCAACTTATGAGAAATGCGGATTACGGATCTTAAGGCTAGAATTAACACTAGGGGGTTAAATAGTGTTATAAGGAATTACTAAATCTTTTTGAGATTATGTTAATTCGAGTATAAATGTACGCAATATTCAGACATAGATATGATCACAGAATCAAACACGGATGCATAAATAAAGTAATAGCAATAAAGGAAAGAACACACCGGATTTTATACTGGTTCGGAGTTACCCTACACCAGTCCCGCACACAAGTACAGATTTACTTTCAAAAGCAATTTTTACAATTACACCCTCGATTTCAAGGCCACGAGGTACACCACTCTATATTCACAATCCTTTCGGTAGAGATACTTGATTTTATGGGAAAAAAGTTCGTCCTATTGATTTCACAAGCTACAGTCACACCTTTTCTCGCTTGATTGATCTCACAAGCTACAATCACACCTTTTCTCACTCAATTAATTACAAAGAAGCCTATAACTCTGAATAGCACTGAGATCTTGTTGAGATAGTGATAGAGAATCAAACCAGAGATGATCTAGTTAGATTCAATGTTGATTTCGGCAGAGTAATGGTAAAAATATATGTAAAGAAACGTTGAAGAAGAAGATGAGTGAAATCAGAGAAAATATGTATATAAATTCTTTTAAAACCGCCCCTATTTATAGTAGAACAACAGCCATGTCCATTCGTGAAAGGATATGATGAATAGACACTTCCTTTCAAATTCAAATTTTTGAAACAAACTGCCACCTTGTCGACAAGGGGTCCTAGGGGTTGTCGACAGGCCTAAGTGATTTTTGATAATTTATTTTTCTTTGGAAATGACGTCTATCTTGTATTAAAACTATTTTAAACTTTATAAATATACTTAACTATAGTTAACATACATAAATAAATATAGGGAATAATATTTTGATATATATAAAATTTTACCATAATTTTATATTTAGATCTAAGTATAAATATTAAAAGTTAAATATGTTATTATTAAAAGATAGTTTAAAATCAAGGATAACTTGATTTTGAAGATAAAGATTATTTTGAGGCTAAAAGTATTTAAAACCAGGATAGATGTTTTTGATTCTTTTCAAAGGAAGGTTTTGAAATCATTTTGAAAATAAGATATAATTTTGTAAAAACATTTGAATAAAAGTTGGTAGATACAAAACAATGTTCCACTAGATTTTTTGTAGGTTCCATCCTACTTAGGATTCCATTCCTTTAACAGTTTCGAAGTCGATTCTATTCCACAAATAAATTGGATTTTAAGATGCCAGTGCTTTTCAAGGAGTTTTAACAAAATTCCTAATTAAATTACTTATTATTGAAATCTTTAACTCTTGATAATCTTGATACTCATGAATCTTCAATCTTGATATCTTGAATCTCTATACTGTACAGTCTTCATTCTTGATACCTGCATGGTTAAATCCTGCATATGCATATATATCTAAACTACAATGTTAGTATTCATTTTATAATCTTATTCTAAGGTTGTTGTCATCAAAACCATCTCCTCAGGGACCAACAATCTCCCTCTTTTTGATGATGACAACCTTTGTTTATAAAATATTACTTCTATCCTAATAACTCCCCCTTAATCTATGCCTAACTATCCTATTTTATACTTCTCCCCCTTTGTCATCAACAAAAACTAACTCCAAACTATGTATCTCCCGCTTATTCTAATACTATATGGCATGTGATTATAATGATAGTGTTATCATAAATAATCATCACTTAATTCTAAAACTAAATCTTAGTCCTTAATTATTAACTATCCTAATTAATAATCCATATATGATAATACTTATAATAGTGATAATTATATATAAGAACAAAAATGTGAGAAATCAAACGTGAGAAGTCAAATATAAGAACACAAATCATTTATTAATTATATATTGTTATATTTACATTTGTGCAGAGAACATAAGTAAGAAAAGAAACTAATGTGTATACATATTATGTTTTGCACACCAATTATCAATCCAAACCAAACCAAATCAAATTAAATCAATCCAAGCAATCAATTCAAATCAAACAAAGTAATCAAATAAATCAAACATTACGAGGAACTTCCATCCATCCTTCTTCTTCAAATATATGGTCCGGATTAATGGCATCCCAATTTTCATTATCATTGGTGAGAGAGACTAGAGGATGTGGTTCATTATCATCTTCGTGCAGGGAAGAAATCATCCATCGTATCGCATCGAAATGCTTTTCTTTCTCCTTGATCATCTGCATTTGACTCAACTCTAAGTGTCACTGATTACTAAGAACGAAAGAGAGAATATTTTTGAAAGAGTTAAGGGCTTCTTCAAGATTCTCGGTCAAATTATGAATTGGATTGGCCATTTTTGAGTTTGCGAGAAGAAATATAGATAAAGTAGATAAGAAATGGTTTTGAGTGATGAATTCTGGAAGAGATATGTATTTATAGGTGTAGAAATTCGTTTTAAATGAATAGACACAAGGTAGTTATTCAAATTTCAAATTTAAAATGAAAAGTCATTTCTGACCAGCACTTGTCGACATGGTCTAGGGGGGTTGTCGACAGGGGTCACTTATTTGATGACTCATTTTGATTTTGTGAATAATTTTGTGCGTGTGTATATTTATATAATATACTAACATTTATTCTGGAGATATGATAAGCTAGATAACAGAAAGGTAACTCAATTTCATTAATAGAACGATGCAATGATTAAACATTAAGAACTACATGAACACTCAAAATGAAACAAATTAAAACTAATACAGCAAGACATGAAAAGGTAGAACTAGTTAGAGGATGAGAAGATGAAGATAACCCAAGCTTCTTACTGACTTTGGAGAAAAACTTGTTCATCTTGGATGACATTTTATCCAACTTATTACTAACTGATCGTTTAAGTGTGTTGATTCTCAACAATGATCTTTTCATTTTTGAGTAAGGTTTTGTTGGATGGATTAGATGGATAGTTAATAATTTCCAAAGATGTTTCACTTTCTTCTTCTTCCTCTATTTCCATTTCATCCCATTCTTCTTCTTCTTCCTCTTCCATCTCCTCATGAGCCAAACGCTCTTCCTTTTCGGCAAGATTTTCATATGGTTAAAAAACGTAAGGAATTTTCATAAGAGAAATGTTTGAGTGATTAAAACTTTTCTTGAAATAAATTCTTTTCCTTTGAAATTTACTCCAAAATAATTAAAAATTCGAGCGAGATAGATTCCATGATACAAAGTGTTTTCACCCATTTCAAGATTTTTGAGACGAAGTTCATCCAAAATAACTTGCGCCCAATTAATATCATAATTTCCAAAAGTAGAAAAAAGTGCTTTGCAAACTTTTGTAGTTGGATTGTTAAAACTCCCCGATCTTGGGATCAAATTATGTTGTAAAAGAAGATTAACAATTCTAGCTTTTGGTCGAAAGTTTCGATTTATGAAATCAAAGTTATCTCCTTCAAAAATGTGATGAAATGTCTCACGATCATTTTCATCGATATTAAAACTAGAAAGATCCATTCATGTGCTCTTGAAATTGAGAATGATACCTAAAAGATCACAATTTAAAATGATTCTAGTGCCTTTGACACTAATCCAAATTTCATCATCATTTCCATTATAAATCTATGGTTGAGATTTGCATAGAAAATTTTAACTAGATTTGGATAACAAGAAAAATCATTTTGTGAAGCATCAACAAGACTAAGAATTTGATTGTTTGCAAAAAGAGAATCGATTTCATAAGAAGAAAAATCTTAAAATAGAGCAAACTTCTTGGGATGGAATTTTCCATAGTTAGCATAATTGATATATGCTTTTATAGCCTCCGGATCATTGTAGAGTTGCTCTTTTATCTTTCTGTAAATTCTCATTGTAGAGGGGTTGCTTGAAGAAGCCATTAGAGTAGAGAATAGAGAGCTTGATAACTTGGAATAAGAGTTTGAATTTGAAAATGAAAAGTTGCGATAAGAGATAGTGAATAAGTAGATTCTCAAAGGACATGTTCTCTGGTCAAAAGGAGACTTTTCAGAGACTTGAATGAAGTGAAAAGATGGAGGAAAATTCAAGCATTTGAATTCAAGTTTTGAATTTCAAATTTTGTACCCTTGTCGACATCATGGTGGGGACCTTGTCAACGGATGTCTCTGAATTTTCATGATTTATTTCCCTTAAATATTCTAATATATATATATATATATATATATTATTTTTAATGTCTATATATATCTGGAATATTACTAGAATTATAGCACATTCCATAAAATATTATGATACTAATAAAAAATAAAAAATAAAATAATAGTAAAAAATAACAAAAATAAAAAAATTTAAAATTCAAACAACACACCAATTCAAAATCAACCAATCAAACATTCAATTCTAAGCATGCAATTGCAACCAGTGTATTGTAAATGTGCACCTTTTTCTGAGCCCGTTTCTCTAAATTCATCGGGGTTGTGAACAGCCGTGAAACACATATTTGAATTATCTGTCTTCTGATCATCATCGCTTGAAGACGAGTCTAAGTCATCTAGAGCAGCAGTAAATGCACGTTCTCATTTCTTTGCGAAATTATTGTTTATAGGAAGATTTTGCTTATCTGGATGCGGACAGTCTCTTTTGGATATGGCCTGGTTCATAACAGTTGAAACATTTGATATAGTTTGACACTACATTCTGATTTTCAGAGTTCTTATAGTTGTTTATCTTGAGATTATTCACCTTTCTGTATTTCAGGAATTTTCGGAAATTCTTGGTCATAAAGGCTATCTCTTCATCATTATCGCTGTTTGAGTCTGATTCATCAGTTAATGCATTGAATGTTATTGATTTCTTTACAGATGCTTTGCTTTCTCTTCTCTCAATCATTTGGACTTCAAATGACATTAGATTTCCAATTAATTCTTCTATCTTTAAGGTACTGATGTCATTTGCCTCTTCGATTGCAGGTGTCTTTTGATCCCATTTTGGAGTAAGAGAATTTAAAAAAAAATTGACTTGATCTTCTTCCGAAAATTCCTTTCCCAAGGATATTAGAGAATGCACAATATTCTGAAATCGGATTTTAAGATGCCAGTGGTTTTCTAGAAGTTTTGAAAAAATTCCTAATTAAATTACATATTATTGAAATCTTGAACTCTTGATAATCTTGATACTCATGAGTCTTCAATCTTGATATCTTGAATCTCTATACTATACAGTCTTCATTCTCGATACCTGCATGGTTAAATCCAACATATACATATATATCTAAACTATAATGTTAGTATTTATTTTATAATCTTATTCTAAGGTTGTTATTATCAAAACCATCTCCTCAAGGACTAACACAACTAACTTTGGACACGAAAGTGCGTGCCGGAATTTAAGCACCAAATGGGTGTGACTGACCACTTATCGACTAACTCTAATCCTGAGAGCAGGGACTTGAGTGTAAATGCCAAACGGGTGTGACTGACCGCCCATAAATTAACTTTTGTCCCCGAAGCATGGATATACTTCTAAGTCTTAAATGGGTGTGAATGACCGCCCGTAAAATAATTTAAGTCCCCAGAGTGCGGATATAACTCTAAGTATTAAATGGATGTGACTAACCGGCCACAAAATAACTTTAATCCCCAGAATGCGAATATAATACTAAGTATTAAACGGGTGTGAGTGACCGTCATAAAATAACTTAAGTTCCCAAAGCACAGATATGGCTTTAAACATTAAGTAGGCATGACCGACAACCGACATTCAAGTTTAATCACCAAAGCGTGGATGCGTATACCAACAAATGAGCGAGTGTGATCTGACCACTCAAACTCATTTTACTTTAACTTTGTTCCGACTAAGTTAAATTAAAGTTAGTGAAGGCGGAAAACGACTTTCGACCGACCATTTCAATTCTTCCTAGAACTAGGGGCATAACTCAAGTACTAGTCGCTAGCCAAAACAGCACAACGTCGGGTCTTGACTTGACGTTTGATTATGACCCAAAGCCATGACTTCAGGACTTAACGACCAGACTCAAGTTCAACTCAGAAACTAAAGCCTCACAAGTACATAGAATGGAAACGCGAGTGCTGAGAAACTTAAACAAATAAACGCAGAGTTATGCTAGAAAAACAAAAGAAGTTTTATTTCCACTATTCCATAAAAAAGATAAGTACAAAACTTATTCGAAGAATTCCTATAAGCGGGGGCCGATCCCGCATCTAAACACGACCTACAAAAAGCAAAAAAATCCTATTCCAATTATCTACAAAAAGAAAAGGCAAAAGTGCAAGTCTATGCCTTTGATTATTTATCCTTCTTTCTCTTCTTCGGCGTAGACCCGTTCAAACTACCTCCTAGCTGCCTCTTCGAGCCTTTACCTCCCCGGCCTGCTTTAGCTGGTTTGTCTTCGGCCAAGGGAATTACAACTGTCTCCTCCTCGAAACTTAAAGGTATTGTAATACCCTCTGTGTGTGGAACTGGAGGAACGATGGGACCCTCAACGTTGGAAGAACTAGGCATGCTGGTATCGATGATAGTGCCAACCGAGAAAACAACAAGCATGGGGACCGGTTTGGGACCCGCCATGCCACCATCAACACTGCTAGCTTGCTTGGCTTACTCTATTTTGGCCATAATTTCCACCATTATCTCCTCGGGCCGATCTGCGCGTATCCCTATTGGAATGCTACTAGTCAGGCCCGACGAGCTTGTAATCATCACAAAATCATCAGTGAGGAAAGGTGTTTCAGTGATCGGGTCGCTTTGATGACCAAGGAGTGCTTCCATCATTTGTTCATAAAAAACGAAACTACTTTCATGCATCTCCCCCGCCGATGTGATGACCATTGTAGTAGTAGCTTCTATCATTAGTGCCTCCTGCTCGTGATGCATTCCTTTAGTTGTAGGGGGATCAAGTGATGCAGAATCTAACGCCGAATGAAGATAGGAGGAAATATAAGTAATGTCTTCTGACAATGTTCCTACTTCGAGTGAATAGGAGAAGTGTTCAAAATACCTTCATCAGTTTGGCCCCCTGATTGAGCCAATATGCCTTTTGGGCCGTGCTCTTTCATCGGTGAGAGATGTGGCCTATCCGGGTCATACGCTGGGACAACTGGAGGAACGATAGAAGAAGTAGGCTCAGACTGAGATGTTGCAGGCGCTTCAGAGCTTGCTTCATGATATTCAACTCTGGATCCTTCTATCACATCCAGGTATTTAGTAGCAAGCCTTTTCTTTTCGAGAGCAACGATAGTGTCATAAAGGACTTTCAACTCATCTCCGACAAGTATTTGATTTTCCAGTTCGAATTCGTTGATTGTTGTAGTGTTATGAGTCACCTTTTCGTCCTCCACCAAATAGCTCCAAGCCTTATACAGTTGAAAGGGATAATCTTCATCGAGCGATGGTTAGATTGCGGTTTCTTAAAACAGTGACATTGTATGTGACCAGAAGATCTTCAAATTAATTCTCCATCCTTGCCTCCACCGCTTTAATTTCATTCTCAATCCTAGCCTCGACTTTCAAAGCCTTTAAATTTTCCGCATCCCTTTCATCCTTAAGTGCCACTGTCTGCTCGCACACCTTTTGGGTGGATTTGTTGGCCTCAACCTTTTCCTTAATGGCCTCGGCTAGTTTTTCCTTTAGCTCGTTGAGCACTTCCACTGCAGCATCTCTTTCCTCCATGAAAAGAGTATTACGGTGGCCCATCTCCTAAACCAAGTCCATAAGAGATCGATGCGTTTTTTCCATGGACTGTTTTTCCTTTTCGACTCTCTGATCAGCCTCCATCTCTGATTTCCATGAAGACTCGGCTTCATTATTGAGCACTTCTATAATCTAATTTTTTTGGACGAGATCGGTCTCCATTTTCTCAATTATGTCGGCTCGCTCGAAAGCTACCGCTGAAGCCTTTTCGGCAGTTTTGACTCCCTCCTGGTACTTGCTATAAACATCATGCATGTAGTCCTATACCTGTTTTTATGCATCATTCGGAATTCCCTTCAAATTTAGGGGAAAATGGAAGCCCTCGAAGCAAATGTTTGGGAAGTCCTTCTTTAGTTTGGCAATTCGAATGGCACCCTCTCCCATGGGTTCTATAGCAGCCGGTTCTGTGACGATGGGAGCTTCTGCCTTAGTCCCACGGTGTTGTTCACCAGACTTTGAAGTATGGGAAGCACTATTTGGTGGGCAGGCTCAGAGGATTGTCTACCAAAGCCGGAGAATTTTGATGAACATTTAAGCGGAGGCAATCGCGATCAGGAGCAACACTTATACTGATGTGGCTTCTCCCTCTCCCTTTCATAGCACTCACGCTCCTGGATAGAGTAATGGCCATGGTTGTAATCTCTTTCAGATTCGCATCTATAAGATTCGAAGTGAGAGTTGGAAGAATGGCGTTTGGAACGAAGACTGCCGAGCATAAACCCTTACCTCACTATTGTGTCTACAAAATGAAAAGATAAGCAGAATTAGTTATCTCCTGAAACTAGAAAACATGTGATTAGAAGTTTTGTGATGCTGTGAAATATTTGTATCCATGTGCAAACCCCTTAACCATCCGATTATGGTGGCTTTTCTCATAGGAGTTGGCACCCCTACATCTAAAGCACTTAAGCCTGCATCGGTTTATGACGGGGAATGAAGTCCCCCTAATCCAAAATCTTGGAATGAAGTCAAGTCGTCGGGAATAGGATATCCGCCAATCCTTCCAACGAAATCTCCATTTACGGAGAAGAAGTCTATTGACCTATAGCAACCATGGTAGGTAGAGATACCATGTAACATTCCTATTTGTAAACAAATTTAAATTTGTAATTAATTTGATTCCTAGATTAAATTAAGAATTAATTTGGTAAATTAATATAAAATTTTGATTAAATTATGAATAGATTAGAATTAATTTGAATATTTGGGGATAAAATATGAATTGTATTTGGAATATGATAAATAAATTGGATTCTAGAGATAAATTGAATTTAATATTTTTATTTTTAAGCTAATAAGAATTTGTTTCTAATTTTATTTAAGCTATGCATTATAATTTGGAAATGAAGTTTTGAATATGATTTTAAATATAATATGAATTTGATAAAAGAATTTAAAACACCTTTTCTTTAAAAACGAATAAATATAGTTTAATATCTTAAGTTTAAAAATATAAATATATTGAAAATAAAAATTGTACTTACTAACTTATAAATATTTATAAGTAATATACATAATTTATTTTCAAACCATCTTTTGCTTTAAAAAGATTTTATAAATGATTAATAAAGAGATGTATTTACTTAAATAAGAAACATATATATAAAAACTGTAAATAAAGGAATCGATTTGAAAATTCAACAAATTGATAACTTGATTCACTAATAAGAAAAAATGTTTTTATCTTTAAAATAAATAAAGATTAATGATTTGGAATTCAAAAGTGAATATTTTATAAATAGACTATAATTTGAAAAAGTGAATTTGAAATTCAAATGTTATTATATTGGAAAGTTATAATTTTAAATTAATATAGTAAGAGTTGTTTAAACTAAAATTTCATATTATTTAATATACATATCTCTTGAAAATCAATGAGGATTAAATTAAGAGTTTACATACCTTCTTTTAAATTTGTTTGAATTAAAAATATGATATGATGTTTAAACAAGGTTAAATAAGAGGTTTAAAATGCTTTTGTCTTTTATACTTGAAAATAAAATATGTGTTTTATGAAATAGATTGAAAATAAAACATATATATGATTTGTAAGTAAAAAAGAAAAGAAATAAAAGAAGGTTTAAAAACAAACATTAACAAATTATTTTTCATAGGGACTTAGACATAAATTTGTTTGAATTGGACAAATGTTTAACAAGTAGTAATAGAGGTTAACAAGTGTTAAAATAAAATTACAAAACAACAAGTGGCATTTAAATTTGTTTTCTTTTAAATTAAAATGTAAATAACATGCAAAAGAGTAAATATTAAAATTCTTCTTTCATATTCAAATCTGAAAAGAAAAGAAAAAAACTGAAAAAGAAAATTCAAAAAAAATTCAAAACAGTTGCAAATCCAAAGCAAGTTAAAGATCTGGAAAACAAAGCACAAACCAAAAAGGAATTCTGGGAGAAATTTCAACATCTAAAAACAAATTAGAAAAAAAATAGGAATTAGGATCAAACAGTTTTCAAGCTTTCAACCTGGAAGTAGATTAGAGACAGCATTCAACTTGTAAAAGATCAAAGTCTTCAACCTGGGAAAAGTAAATGCAACTCCAACCTGGAAGAAACAAGTTCTCTGGAAAAAAAGGGGAATGAAGTAGCAGGCAACTCAAAGCATGCAAGATCAACTACCTACTCAAACTAATAAAATGCAGATCAAAGAAAAGGAAAAAACTATAGAACTTAATGCAAGATTAAAACCTGTTCTTTGTTCCTCTCTGCTCTGTCATTTCTCAGGTGAGTAAACCAGATCTGAATACACTTTTACGTCTAGATGTTGTGATGGATTCTTGAATTAAAATAGGGAATAATGTTTCGCTTTTATAAAATTGTATATGCATGTGTGTATCTGAGTAATGTTCATGCATATGTTCTCCTCTATTTAAAGTTGTCGAGTCAAACTCAGTAGAAAAAATTAGTATCTTCCCAATCTAATCAATATTATACTTAGATATCTAAATGAAAGTTGTTTGTTATTATATGATATTGGATTTAAAAATAATTTCAGGGAAAAATATTAAGTTAATATTGTGTAAAATATTTATTTACAGTAAAATCATCTTAGATCATAAAATTTGAGTATTTCAGTTTTACAATCTGATTATATAATTGTGTTTGTAGCACAAAATAATGATTTTAGGTGAAGAAATTATAATTTTTAAGATTACAAATGATGAGGAATAGCGAGTTGAACTGGAAACTCGTTTTGGTCAAATTTCGTTGATCAATGACGAAATTGATGACGTGATTGCTGGTGAAGGAGGATGGTGTAGTGGGAATCATCAGAAAATTAACCGGAGAATTTATAATTCGCCGTGGAAAACGTTTGACCATGAAGTAGGGTTTAAACTTCTGGTTTGGTCGATGATGTTACTTGAATTCATGCATTATCAAGGTGATACTAGAGGTGATCGGACCAAGATAGGAGGGTGCGGGGGTCTTCGATGAGTTTGTGAATGAAGCGGCGTGGATGATCGTAGGCGAGATGATCGGTGATGATGGGTTTTCTGGTCGGGTTGGTTCCATATTTTGGAACGAAGTGTTCATTTTCGATTCTTGTTTGTGTTCTTCGATCTGGTTGGTCGTGAGGTTTTGGGTGATCAACGGGGATGTGTGGGTGATCGAGGCGATGGTCGGAATGGCTTTGGTCGGCGGTGCACGTGCACCGTGCACATTTGGGGGTGCTGGAAATGTTGATGTTTGGGAAGACGATGTTGCACGCGGGCTTGACTCGAGGGAATCACGAAAATGCCCGAAGAAAGTTGTGTTGTGTGAAAACTCGAAGTTGTGCTCGAGTTTTCCTGTGTTTAGCTCGAGTAAAACCATTTTTGGCTCGGGTTAATATCCTTGTATAACTTGTACAGTTTTTTATTGTTTGTTTAAAACAAAATACAGTTTTTTGGTGAAGCATTATAGTTTCCGGATTTTAGTACAAAGCATGAGGAAGTTTAAAAGTAAATTTTTAATAAGTTTTCTAAGACAAGTTTCAAACATGGATTTAAATTCAAATATGATTTGAAAATAAATTGATGTGGATTGGAAATAGATTTTGTGTTAGATTTCTGATAGTTTTCCAAAATGTAATTAATTAATGTGATTAAATGGATAATCAAGTAGTGACTTAGTAATTAAAGATTATTTGATTTCTTAATAATAAAAGGTTATTTTATTGTTTATTTACAATTAATTGCTTAAAGATAATTACTTATCAAAAGATTAAAGTTAATAAATCAAGTAATTAATGAATGATTAAATAAAAAAATAATTACTTAGCGGAAGTAATTAAGAGTAGATAATTAAAGATTAAAGTAATTTAAGGAATAATTAATTAATAAAAGTAATTAAACTTTAATAAATTACAATTAAAGGTTAACTAATTAAGATGATTAACTAAAGAAATAATTAATTAATGAAAGTGATTAAGGATAATCACTCATTAAATTTTATTAATTAAATGGTAATTAATTGAGGATTAATAATTAAGGTAATTAATTAAAGAAATGATTTAATTTATGAAGATGGTTAAGACTAAATCAATTGTAGTTAAGAGTAATGAATCATTGACTTAAAGATTACTAATGAAAGTAATTATGTGAGTAATAAATTTTAAAACCACACGTTTTATTCACTTTAATCAAAGATGTTTGATTGTTATTGAATGTTGTGTGATGGATTGATATATTTTATATGTGAGGTAATGATATGTGATGTGCTGAGCTGTTTTATTTGTGATGAATATACCGTTGTATGAATATGAAAACCCTTTGATCCGTTAAATGACATTTGAAATTCAATGCGACAGGGAGTCGAATTCCAACTGGTCATCCGAAACCCACATCGAATTGTAATGATGAATCTTTGTGATTGATAAATTTATTTTATCTGTGATCTATGAATGAAGACAAGCGTTATAGTTTATACCGCTTATCGATATTTATGCGCTTTAATCTGTGATGTGATGATTGTTGTTACACTTTTGTGTAAAACCCCTGGACCACACCTATACACACACAAATATGGATTGCACGTGGAAATCGGTTAAGTCACAGATTTATAGAAATAGTTTTGAATTTGAATTTTTAATCCAAATGGTTTTGGAAATGGATTTGGGTTTAAAGTGAAAAACTTTTGAAAAGGTGTTTTAAAAATAAAAATTATCTTGAATAACTTGATTGAGTTTTTGAAATTTGAATAATTTGATTTAAATTTGAATTCAATATTTGAAATTGAATTCTATGATTTGGGAACTAGGGTTTATATAGGTCATTCAACTATAAATGGGTTTATATGGGATTTTAAACCATTTTAAAAATATGGCTTTGAGAATTTGAACGTAACCCAAGTTTATATTTGAAGGGTTTTAACCTGAGCAAATGTACTCGGATTTCCTGAAACGAAAACCACTTGTTTTCAAATAATAATTGCTTTCATTTAAAGAAAGGATTTCCAAATTATGTTGAAAGGTATCAAGTTTGAAATGGAATTGAAATGTTTTGAAAACTATAAAATGAGTCTTTGATTCAGAGACCGGACGAGTTAATCCAACTTGAATTGGAATTGTTTGAAAGGCTATGAATGAATCTTTGGAAACAAATTTTGAAAACTATAAGTTAAACCTTGATTTAAAGATTTAACGAGTTAATCGAATTGAAATAGAAATTGTTTTGAAATCCATGAGTGGATCTTTGTGAACGGGGTAAACTTTGTAAATTAAATATTTTGTTAAAAGATTAAAGTGTGGAAATTGTTTAAACCATTGAAGGTTTTTGAAATGAATCCTTTGTGTTTAAAAGATTGGAAGTGGTAATTTGTTTTAACCATTTGAATGAAAGGTTTTGGGATTTAAGCTGTGATTTAATTGAGATCCCATATCCATATGTTTTTTTAATATTGCGCTCATTATTCGGTTTAGCCGGGAGAGGACCTTTGCGTCATATAACCCATTCCGAATAATGATACGACGTTATGGATATCATCTGAAGACCGGTGGTGAAGACCAGGTATTTGCGAGAACGATAGGATGACCTATCGATTGTCTCTGCATTGAGTCGTGCCGGTATAGAGATTCCCTAAGTGATGGGAAGTCCGATCGGGATTGTGAATACCCGGATTTGCAAGGGCTTCTTCGGAAGTGCCTTCTGTTCTGTTCGAACCCGGAACAGACTTGTATGGATGTGTGTCTGACATTACACTTTGAGATGTAAAACCAGTTTCTATCAAATACATTTCTATTTGGTGGCAGAGATTTATTCTCTTAGCTTAACACCCTTCTCTGAGACAAACGAGCTCAGAGATTATGTAGTTGATGGTTGCTACTGATACATTCCCAATTTGGTAATGTGGCATACAAAGTGCTGCTGATCATTTGTTGATCAAAGAATGGATTTTGGGTAAAGCGTAGCTTTGTGGACGAGACTTTGTCGAACCTTACAACCCGGAATGGTCGAAACAGGAAGAATGCGGCAAGGTTATTCGGGGGTAGCGCCCCCTGAGGGTATGTTCATTTCCTTCTAGATAGGGGTGATATCATGGTATGGAGCCCAGATATTTAACCTATGTGGTTGCTGCAAATTTATTACTTGTGGTTGTTGGTGAATCCCGGGATAAAGGTTGGTTATGATCGGGGGATGACATACTCGTGTCAGTAGTTACCTAGTGACAGAGGTAACCCGGCCTTGTGTTGGCAGAGATCCGGTTAGTTTCTCGAGGCTTCCCTCCAGAGGCGTACCCATGTGGAAATGGGAAGTTCCCTGGCCTGACCATTTGTTGGAAATCCAAAGAAACAATACGAGCCCTTTACGATTGCAATTTTATAACCTGCCTCCTTAGGAGGTAGCTATAGCTGGCATAATATAATAATACCTATGCTGGTTAAGATTAATATTATACTTTCGAAATATTTTCCACTATGCACTAATAATAATATCAAATGGTTTTCACGTATCAAGCATATTTGACTATCATAAGGAGTAATCTCCTCCAAGTTTGCGTTTGCATTGTGTTTGCGGCGGGAGGCCTTATGGTAGTTTCATTTTCCAAAAACGCATTGCGGATTTCAAATTTAAATTCTTTGTTTTTTGTTTTAAAGACCAACTATTTTTGTTTGCTCACACTAGTCCCACGAGTGACCCGTAGTTTATTGTTCCCTTCCTAAACTCTGGATGCCCACAATTTTCCACATGGACAGTCAAGATTTAGGTTTTTCAGATAGTAGATAAAAATTGATTCTGTAGCTTTCGGCTTTCTTTTGGGTATTCTTTGGAGATCCTGGATATTGGAGTCTTTGGATTCATAGACGAGACTTTCTTAGCTTGGTGCAAATTGTTGGTGGTTCGAGCTTGTGGTTTGGAGTTTTTAGCTTTGAGCATTGAATTGGAGTTGCAGTTTAATCATTGGAGTTATCTCTTTCGCTATTCATTTTCCGCTGTTGTTTATTGTTTCTGATATTCATTGTATCTCTGATAGTTTTGATATGTATCGTATCATTCTATTGTATCATCATTGTATCTGGATATTATATCAATATTGTATATGATATTCATTTTTCTTCCGCTGTGTTGTTATACTTATTTGCGTTATAAGCTCCGGCATGACTTGAATTTCAACGTTGGGATCTGCGACATTTAAGTACAGTGGAGTACGGATATCGATTTTCGAACGCTAGAATTCAGGACGTGACATTTTGGTATCAGAGTTGAAGGTTTAACTTTAGCTCAGGAGTATAACACATTAAGTAACTCATTAGAGATAGGGTGAAGTATACCCTAGAATGAGTATATCCCTAAGATATCCATCTAAATGCCTCAGTAAATTCTCTTACTATTCACTGATAGTAAGTATTAGTGCAAGAAGAGGACGAGATAGGGGACATGGGAATACCACTACAAATGGTCAATACCCTGCAATAGCAGAAACAACTTTCTCTATCAATCTCCTTTGATTCGTCTTTTCAATTCTTTGATGATTCCTAGCAGCTCCAGGAAGAAGCTTTGATATATTTACATGGGACATAAACTCCAGATGGGTCAGAATTGTTT
Source organism: Allium cepa (assembly GCA_030765085.1). NCBI lineage: Eukaryota > Viridiplantae > Streptophyta > Magnoliopsida > Asparagales > Amaryllidaceae > Allium > Allium cepa. The sequence continues at coordinate 507,454,149 of CM060929.1, forward strand.
GTCTGGATGAATTGTTTGCTCTGGTTGCTATGGTTGATAGGTATATTTTGGTTGATTAGACTAAAAAGTTTTGGAATTGTATCCACCTATTCTTTGGGGTGTTCCGACTTGAGCTTGGAATCCATACCAAGTGTTTGAGAATTATGGAAGATTAAATTCATTTATTTGTTCTTTTGGGTCTCGATATATTCTACGAGTGGTTAGTTATCTTTAGAACTAACCAATGCCCCTATATACTCGTAGATCTGGTGACCCAAGTATCCTGATCTGTTCTTGTATCCATTATTGATATTCTGATTTGGGAAGCCAAATGAAGAATAGATATTCAGTTTAATATGGTGATTCATCTCTCGATCTTTCTATATTTCTTGGTTGTCTCCCTTTCAAATTTCGAGGATGAAATTTTCTAAGGGGGGAATCTGTAACATTCCTATTTTTAAACAAATTTAAATTTGTAATTAATTTGATTCCTAGATTAAATTAAGAATTAATTTGGTAAATTAATTTAGAATTTTGATTAAATTATGAATAGATATAGAATTAGTTTGAATATTGGGGATAAAATAAGAATTGTATTTGGAATATGATAAATAAATTGGATTCTAGAGATAAATTGAATTTAATATTTTTATTTTTAAGCTAATAAGAATTTGTTTCTAATTTTATTTAAACTATGCATTATAATTTGGAAATGAAGTTTTGAATATGATTTTAAATCTAATATGAATTTGATAAAAGAATTTAAAACATCTTTTCTTTAAAAATGAATAAATATAGGTTAATATCTTAAGATTAAAAATATAAATATATTGAAAATAAAAATTGTACTTACAAACTTATAAATATATATAAGTAATATACATAATTTAATTTCAAACCATCTTTTTCTTTAAAAAGATTTTATAAATGATTAATAAAGAGATGTATTTACTTAAATAAGAAATATATATATAAAGACTATAAATAAAGGAATCAATTTGAAAATTCAACAAATTGATAACTTGATTAACTAATAGGAAAAAATGTTTTTATCTTTAAAATAAATAAAGATTAATGATTTGGAATTCAAAAGTGAATATTTTATAAATAGATTATAATTTGAAAATGTGAATTTGAAATTCAAATGTTATTATATTGGACAGTTATATTTTTAAATTAATATAGTAAGAGTTGTTTAAACTAAAATTTCATATTATTTAATATACATATTTCTTAAAAATCAATGAGGATTAAATTAAAAGTTTACATACCTTCTTTTAAATTTATTTGAATTAAATTGTAAATATAATATGATGTTTAAACAAGGTTAAATAAGAGGTTTAAAATGCTTTTGTCTTTTATACTTGAAAATAAAATATGTGTTTTATAAAATAGATTGAAAATAAAACATGTATATGATTTGTAAGTAAAAAGAAAAGAAATAAAAGAAGGTTTAAAAACAAACATTAACAAAATAATTTTCATTAGGGACTTAGACATAAATTTGTTTGAATTGGACAAATGTTTAGCAAGTAGTAATAGAGGTTAACAAGTGTTAAAATAAAATTACAAAACAACAAGTGGCATTTAAATTTATTTTCTCTTAAATTAAAATGTAAATAACATGCAAAAGACTAAATATTAAAATTCTTCTTTCATATTCAAATCCGAAAAGAAAAGAAAAAACTGAAAAAGAAAATTCAAAAGAAATTCAAAACAGTTTCAAATCCAAAGCAAGTTAAAGATCTGGGAAACAAAGCACAAACCAAAAAGGAAATCTGGAAGAAATTTCAACATCTGAAAACAAATTAGAAAAAAAATAGGAATTAGGATCAAACAGTTTTCAAGCTTTCAACCTCGAAGTAGATTAGAGACAGCATTCAACCTGTAAAAGATCAAAGCTTCAACCTGGGAAAAGTAAATGCAACTCCAACCAGGAAGAAACAAGTTCTCTGGAAAAAAAGGGGAACGAAGTTGCAGGCAACTCAAAGCATGCAAGATCAACTACCTACTCAAACAAATAAAATGAAGATCAAAGAAAAGGAAAAACTGTAGAATTTAAAGCAAGATCAAAACACGTTTTTTGTTCCTCTCTGCTCTGTCATTTCTCAGGTGAGTAAACTAAATCTGAATACACTTTTATGTCAAGATGTTGTGATGGATTCTTGAATTAAATAGGGGATAATGTTTTTCTTTTATAAAATTGTATACGCATGTGTGTATCTGAGTAATGTTCATGCATATGTTCTCCTCTATTTAAAGTTGTAGAGTCAAACTCAGTAGAAAAAATTAGTATCTTCCCAATCCAATCAATATTATACTTTGATATCTAAATGAAAGCTGTTTGTTATTATATGATAATGGATTTAAAAATGATTTCAGGGAAAAATATTAAGTTAATATTGTGTAAAATATTTATTTACAGTAAAATCATCTTAGATCATAAAATTTGAGTATTTCAGTTTTACAATCTGATTATATAATTGTGTTCGTAGTACAAAATAATGATTTTACGTGAAGAAATTATAATTTTTAAGATTATAAATGATGAGGAATAGTGAGTTGAACTGGAAACTCGTTTTGGTCAAATTCCGTTGATCAATGACGAAATTGTTGACGTGATTGCTGGTGAAGGAGGATGGTGTAGTGGGAATCATCAGAAAATTAACCGGAGAATTTATAATTCACCATGGCAAACGTTTGACCATGAAGTAGGGTTTAAACTTCTGGTTTGGTCGATGATGTTACTTGAATTCATGCATTATCAAGGTGAGACTAGAGGTGATCGGACCAAGATAGGAGGGTGCGGGGGTCTTCGATGAGTTTGTGAACGAAGCGGCGTGGATGATCGTAGGCGAGAAGATCGATGATGATGGGTTTTCGGGTCGGGTTGGTTCCAGAATTTGGAACGAAGTGTTCGTTTTCGATTCGCGTTTGTGTTCTTCGATCTGGTTGGTCGTGAGGATTTGGGTGATCAACGGGGATGTGTGGGTGATCGAGGCGATGGTCGGAATGGCTTTGGTCGACGGTGCACGTGCACCATGCACATTTGGGGGTGCTGGAAATGTTGATGTTTGGGAAGACGATGTTGCACGGGGGTTTGACTCGAGGGAATAATGAAAATGCTCGAAGAAAGTTGTGTCGTGTGAAAACTCGAAGTTGTGCTCGAGTTTTCCTGTGTTTAGCTTGAGTAAACCCATTTTTGGCTCGGGTTAATATCTTATATAGCTTGTATAGTTTTTTATGTTTGTTAAAAGCAAAATACGGTTTTTTTTGTGAAGCATTATAGTTTCCGGATTTTAGTACAAAGCTTGAGGAAGTTTAAAAGTAGATTTTTAATAAGTTTTCTAAGACAAGTTTCAAACTTGGATTTAAATTCAAATATGATTTGAAAATGAATTGATGTGGATTGGAAATAGATTTTGTGTTAGATTTCTGATAGTTTTATAAAATGTAATTAATTAATGTAATTAAATGGATAATCAAGTAATGACTTAGTAATTAAAGATTGTTTGATTTCTTAATAATAAAAGGTTATTTGATTGTTTATTTACAATTAATTGTTTAAAGATAATTACTTATTAAAAGATTAAAGTTAATAAATCAAGTAATTAATGAATGATTAAATAAAAATAATAATTACTTAGCTAAAGTAATTAAGAGTAGATAATTAAAATTAAAGTAATTTAAGGAATAATTAATTAATAAAAGTAATTAAAATTTAATAAATTACAATTAAGGGTTAATTAATTAAGATGATTAATTAAAGAAATAATTAATCAATGAAAGTGATCAAGGATAATTACTCATTAAATTTTATTAATTAAATGGTAATTAATTAAGGATTAATTAATTAAGGTAATTAATCAAAGAAATGATTTAATTTATGAAGGTGGTTAAGACTAAATCAATTGTAGTTAATAGTAATGAATCATTGATTCAAAGATTACTAATGAAAGTAATTATGTGAGTAATAAATTTTAAAACCACATGTTTTATTCACCTTAATCAAAGATGTTTGATTGTTATTGAATGTTGTGTGATGGATTGGTATATTTGATATGTGAGGTAATGATATGTGATGTGCTGAGCTGTTTTATTTGTGATGAATGTACCATTGTATGAATATGAAAGCCCTTTGACCCATTAAACGACATTTGAAATTCGATGTGACAGGGAGTCGAATTCCAGTTGGTTATCCGAAACCCACATCGAATTGTAATGATGAATCTTTGTGATTGATAAATTTATTTGATCTGTGATCTGTGAATGAAGATAAGCGTTATAGTTTATACTGCTTATCGATATTTATGCACTTTAATCTGTGATGTGATGATTGTTGTTGCACTTTTGTGTAAAACCCCTGGACCACACCTATACACACACAAATATGGATTGCACATGGAAATCGGTTAAGTCACAGATTTTTAGAAATAGTTTTGAATTTGAATTTTTAATCCAAATGGTTTTGCAAATGGATTTGGGTTTAAAGTAAAAAACCTTTGAAAAGGTGTTTTAAAATAAAAATTATCTTGAATAACTTGATTGAGTTTTTGAAATTTAAATATTTTGATTTAAATTTGAATTCAATATTTGAAATTGAATTCTATGATTTGGGAACTTGGGTTTATAATGGTCATTCAACTATAAATGGGTTTATATGGGATTTTAAACCATTTTAAAAATATGGCTTTGAGAATTTGAACGTAACCCAAGTTTATAATTGAAGGGTTTAACCTGAGGAAATGTAATCGGATTTCCCAAAACAAAAACCACTTGTTTTCAAATAATAATAGCTTTCATTTAAAGAAAGGATTTCCAAATTATGTTGAAAGGTATCAAGTTTGAAATGTTTTGAAAACTATAAAATGAGTCTTTGATTCAGAGACCGGATGAGTTAATCCAACTTGAATTGGAATTGTTTTGAAAGGCTATGAATGAATCTTTAGAAACAAATTTTGAAAACTATAAGTTAAACCTTGATTTAAAGATTTAATGAGTTAATCCAATTGAAATAGAAATTGTTTTGAAATCCATGAATGGATCTTTGTGAACGGGGTGAACTTTGTAAATTAAATCTTTTGTTAAAAGATTAAAGTGTGGAAATTGTTTAAACCATTGAAGGTTATTGAAATGAATCCTTTGTGTTTAAAAGATTGGAAATGGTAATTTGTTTTAACCGTTTGAATGAAAGGTTTTGGGCTTTAAGCTGTGATTTAACTGAGATCTCATATCCATATGTTTATTTAATATTGCGCTCATTATTTGGTTTATCCAGAAGAGGACCTTTGCGTCATATAACCCATTACGAATAATGATACGACGTTACGGATAACATCTGAAGACCGGTGGTGAAGGCCGGGTATTTGCGAGAGCGATAGGATGACCTATCGATTGTCTCTGCACTGAGTCGCGCCAGTATAGAGATTCCCTATGTGATGGGAAGTCCGATCGGGATTGTGAATGCCCGGATTTGCAAGGGCTTCTTCGAAGTGCCTTCGGTTCTATTCGAACCCGAAATAGAGTTGTATGGATGTGTATCTGACGTTACACTTTGAGATGTAAAACCAGTTTCTATCAAATACATTTCTGTTTGGTGGCGGAGATTTATTCTCTTAGCTTAACACCCTTCTCTGAGACATACAAGCTCAGAGGTTATGTAGTTGATGGTTACTAGTGATACATTCCCAATTTGGTAATGTGGCATACAAAGTGATGCTGATCATTTGTTGATCAAGGCATGGCTTTTGGGTAAAGCGTAGCTTTGTGGATGAGACTTCGTCGAACCTCACAACCCGGAATGGTCGAAACAGGAAGAATGCGGCAAGGTTATTTGGGGGTAGCGTCCCCTGAGGGTATGTTCATTTCCTTCTGGATAGAGGTGGTATCATGGTATGGAGCCCAAATATTTAACCTATATGGTTGCTGCAAATTTATTACTTGTGGTTGTTGGTGAATCCCGGGATAAAGGTTGGTTATGACCGGGGGATGGCATACTCGTTTCAGTAGTTACCTAGTTACAGAGGTAACCCGGCCTTGTGTTAGCAGAGATCCGGTTAGGTTCTTGGGGCGTCCCTCCAGAGGCGTGCCCATGTGGCAATGGGAAGTTCCTTGGCCTGACCATTTGTTGGAAATCCAAAGAAACAATACGAGCCCTTTACAATTGCAATTGTATAACTTGCCTCCTCAGGAGGTAGCTATAGCTGGCATAATATAATGGTACCTATGCTGGTTAAGATTTATATTATACTTTCGAAATATTTTCCACTATGCACTAATAATAATATCAAGTGGTTTTCGCGTATCAAGCATATTTGACTATCATAAGGAGAAATCTCCTCCAAGTCTGTGTTTTCATTGTGTGTGTGTGGCGGGAGGCCTTATGGTAGTTTCATTTTCCAAAAAGCATTGCGGATTTCAAATTTAAATTCTTTGTTGTTTGTTTTAAAGACCAACTGTTTTTGTTTGCTCACACCAGTCCCACGACTGACCCGGAATTTATTGTTCCCTTCCTAAACTCTGGGTGCCCACAATTTTCCACATGGGCAGTCAAGAGTTGGGTTTTTCAGATAGTAGATAAAAATCGATTCTGTAGCTTTCGGCTTTCTTTTGGGTATTCTTTGGAGATCCTGGATATTGGAGTCTTTGGATTCATAGACGACACTTGCTTAGTTTGGTGCAAATTGTTGGTGTTTCGAGCTTGTGGTTTGGAGTTTTTAGCTTTGAGCATTGAATTGGAGTTGCAGTTTAATCATTGGAGTTATCTCTTTCGCTATTCATTTTCCGCTGTTGTTTATTGTTTCTGATATTCGTTGTATCTCTGATAGTTTTGATATGTATCGTATCATTCTATTGTATCATCATTGTATCTGGATATTGTATCAATATTGTATATGATATTCATTTTTCTTCCGCTGTGTTGTTATACTTATTTGTGTTAAAAGCTCCGGCATGACTTGAATTTCAACGTTGGGATCTGCGACATTTAAGTACAGTGGAGTATGGATATCGATTTTCGAACGCTGGAATTCGGGACGCGACATACCACAACAGTTTTACGCCCCTGAGATATATGGGCGAGGGCTTTGCCTTTTCTTTTCGATAATCGAAGACTATGCGAAAGTGGAACCGCAGGCTCATCCCCAGCTGGCATACTCTCATCATCATCATGTTCGGTGATTACGACTCCAGGAGCTCTTCGTCCTCCTAGCCTTACCGAAGCCACCATAGGAACTCCTACTAGCCCGGTGCTTCGATTTCCCTCTATCAGCCCCGTGGAGATTAAGTTTTCATCGGTAAGGACTTCATCGATTACTTTGAACTTGGCTGGCGCCGATTGAAGAATCCTTGCTATCTCCTTTAATTGCGCTCCTTCAGGCTGCGGAATTGAAGCTGAAAAAGAAGCAAAGTATTAGATTCAACATCAATTCATATCCCGTTAATCGACAAAGAAGTTTGAACACTTATTTCTAACTTACCACCGCTGGCAAATCTAGGTGGACACTGAACGAAGAACCATTTAGTTTTGAATTAGCTTAATTTACTCCAAGTGCCAGCCACTACTTGGCAGTTTTGAATTGCTTCTAAGAAGGTGAATGAAGGGTTGTCCCCGTGACTTTTGACGTTATATAGATATCTGATTTCCTCGACTATGGAGGGACAAAAAAGGTGCTCCATGAAGATAATATATAAGCTGTTGAGCAGAGCAAACCCGTTTGGGTGTAATTGAGATGGAGCAATCTTCAAGAAGAACAGCGCTTCTCGGATAAATTGATTGAAAGGGGCAGTGTTCTGGCAGTGCATATAAACATGTTGCAAGCAGTATAACATTCTAGTGGATTATGGGTTGTCTTCTGGCCCCGACGATAAAACATCTTCTACAGATAAACCATGTTTGAGGAAAATCCTGACTAGCAATCTTTGGCAATTTTGGAGCGTACTAAATCCTCTGGCTTTAAAACTAAAGTTGCACCCGGTAGTTCATCCAGGGTGGGGCTAACTATTTCATCTGCGATGTCTGGCACATCAATTATAGGAAGTGGAGGACTCTGAATTCCCTGTTGCTCGGAGCTTTCGGGATCCATAACTATTGAACTCGATAAAAAAACATAATTACATGGCAATAAACCCATGTTCCCCATGGTGTAAAGTGAGTGATCGTGTTGTGTAGTGCAGTGCTGCATAATATTGTAAGTTTCTATAGGTTCGGAAGATGTTAAAATGACAAGACTTCAAGATTCAACCAGAGTGACCGTCATTGTTGACCGTCACAATCATGTGAACCTGACTTTGGAGAATGATCCATGTTGGAGTTCGTTCAGTTTGTTAAATTATGATTCCATCGACGAGCTTCGAAGGGTAGTTCGATATGCAGTATAATGGTCAAGTCGAATTATGCAGGCCAGAGCTCGTAGGAATCAAGTGTTCGAATGTGCCAGAGTTTTGTATCTATCAAATTTCAACATGGATCGCTCCTCCAATAGCTCGGTTTCATATCGTTCTCCATCCAAGATTTCATATAGATTGACTTCCAGGGCTTTGTATCGATCGCCGGCTATTAGTTCGTATCGATCGTTTCAGATCGATACGAACTCCCACCATTCCAAATTGATACGAAGCTGCTCCCTCCATCCATCGTTTCCTCATCGATATGAGCTTCCACATTCCCAATCGATACAAAGATGCTTCCTCTATCCACCATCGATACGAGATTGAAACAAGAGATTCTTCCAATGACTACTTCGTATCCATCAATGGCTCTTCTTCTTCAAGCTACAACAATTCCATCACCACTTCCGTGACCTCACTCCAACCAATTTTCGGCATCAATAGCGGGGGAATCGGCCATGACATTGGATGAAATGGCATTGAGACTCGAGTCTTATCATTTTAAAATAGTTTCGGTCGATTAATTATCCAGTTCAAGTGAATTGGATCGAGGGTTAAAAACTAAGTGATTTAGAGATGAAGGTAGTTATTTTTTCCCGTGTTCTCAATCGATATGAAGGCAGATAAGAAAACAATGGCAAGTGAAATTTTTTCTAAGTACAAAATCCTATTATATGGATTCGTATCCCAGCAAAGAACGTTACGTATCCCAATGGAAAGAACCAATTGAAATGATAAGGGTCTATCGATACGAAGGGCATTGAGCAAACATGTCTGGAATGATTCCCTACATCGATATGGAGATGTAGCTTCATATCTATCATCCCAGAGCAATCCAGAGGTTAACACTTCATATCCATCAACGGGTTACCATCTATTTCATATCCATCAATTCGAACCTCATCGATACAAAACTTACAACAAATTCTTATTTGAATCACTGAATTTCATCGATATGAAACACCTATTTCTTATCCATATGCTCGAAAACCCAAGCTCATATCCATCGATACGAAGCGGATACACACGATCGATATGAAAGAAACATGGTCAACCAAAGGATGTGGTCTTCTAGAATGAAACCCGGATCTCTCCTTAACTGTTACTCCACATCATCAATAAACGCCCGATTGATATGCAAAGAGCATCGATACAAAGGTCGATCGATACGAAAGTATCGACATGTACGCTTTAGCTCACTTGCAAACCAACCTTGGATCGATCATAACTCATAATCTACTAGTCCAAATGCTACCAAATTTTCACAAGATCTTTCTTACCACCTCAAGAATGCTCCAAATCGATCTCAGCCCAAATGGACACCATTTTGATCATTATGAAGGAAATAGGGATTGATCCCAAATGAACCCAGATCGATCTACTGGGTGCACCTATGTGTAAGAAGGAGTATTCCGAGTCATAGGTAGATAATTTAGACTTAAACCTATAAATAGCACCTCTATGCCTGTAGAAAAGGACCTTTGACTCTGCTACACCATTACTCTACAACAACTCCATTGCGACTCGAGTCTTAGAGTGTTGTATTGTTGTAATCAGTTGTCAATCATTAATAAACATCAAAACATTCAATGTGGACGTATGCTACAGCGTCGAACCACTATAATTTATTGTCTTTTTCTGTTTCTCCATGCTTTTATTGGTGTGATTGTTAGATTAGCCTCTTTTTCCATTTAATTTTTTTACATTAATCTCTTTAATCACATCTGAAGAGTGTTGTGCCAAATTTTGGTACAAAAAATAGGTTAGTAACATGTAAATATTTTTTTAGTGCATGACTAGGATTAATGTTTCCACTTGGCTAAAATTAACATCCTTCATTTTTTCTTGACCATGAACGCTGGAACTAACATCTCATTTTATGATTTTTGTCATAAAGATGAATAAAGTTTTTGTTCTAAATATTGTTGTCTATCAAACAGTCAAACCAATATAAATGATATAAAACAAATATTGCTATTTCATAACTTCTATAATGTTAAGAAACACCATCTATAAACAAAATTGCACATTCATGTACAAAAAAAAAGTTAAAACATTTATACTATAGTGAACATCAACTTTGAATATCTTGTTTAGAAGTTAAAAACTCCAAATGCTTCATATGGTCTAAAATATATTTACACTAAATCATTTTTTCACTATCGGATATAAATTTTTAGGCTATGTGGCATTGCCATCCTATGTAAACAAAAGGTGGCATTTGATCATCATCATAACAATTAATATTAATTGAAATTTGAAGGATTTACTACCTTTGTAGAATAATCTATTTCTTGATACCAAAATATTCATGGCAACCAACATCTAGTAGGCAAAAACAAACTTGGTCCAACCAAAATTATATTTATATATGTATTATCTTTCATTTAGGCTCTAAATCTGGTACAATGGCCTGTCTCATACATCAAAGCTTGCCAACATTCACTTCTACTACTATATAGTTTAAATGTAACCAAATATAAATGCGCGTCGCGTGGGTCTAAATAACACCTAGATATATGGAATAGACAACTAATATTTTGTTCAATTTACTTTTGTCCAGTCGGTTATTGAGTGAGCCTCATCACAACAAGTTGGAGCTTTGGACATGGTATTTCTAAGTGACATGGTTATGTATTATTCACCCATTCGTATGCGTGCATATACAAACTTAAGCTTCAAACATTATTTAGTTTTATTTCATTTTTGAATGCAATAATATGACCTACATTTTATTATATGAACTATTGCATTGACATGGTTTCTTTGGGTTTTTTTATACAGTTTGGATATATTGTGCTGACTACATACATCAATTAACATCATGGAGCATGAAGGGCTATGAAAAAGATTGTTGGTGGAAAAGTTCATGATTTATTTTTATAGTAACATGATATTATTATAATAATACATTTAGTGCTTGGGATGCAAATTTAGTGAAATTCTAGAAGTTCATTTATTACTTTTTAAATGTGTTTATGAGCTTTGTTAAGTCTTTAGTTGGAGTTCTAGATTTTGAGTGTTACATGGATAGTTGTATTATCAAACTTTTTTTATTAATGATGTTCATATTTTCAATACTTTAGGCTATATGATTATTTAAAATAGTTAATGTATTTTGAGTTTATCTCATGTTCTTCACCCACGATTTAGTATTTATCACACTGTTTTGTACATGAACTTGTATAGTTTGTATATACATTATTTTCCAACGGTTATAACCGTTGAAACTTTCAAACGGTTATAAATGTTGGAAAACATCAAAAATTCCCCACGATTATAATCGTTGGAAATATGGTATTTCCCAACGGTTATGCCGGTTGGAAGTTTCCATATTCCCAACAAGTATAACCGTTGGGAAATACGTTGTAGATTTTTCCATGTACCTATTTGTAATGGTTATAACCGTTACAAATTTGATTTGTAACAATTATAACCGTTACAAAATGGCAATTTTGCTGTTGTATGAATACTTTTTGGGTGTTATGGAGTTAGAGGATGAGTTGAATCAGGTTTTTATGGTTAGATAATTTAGATGTGTTTGAGTCGATAGTAGGATTGACACCAAAACGAGCCATTGAGTTTCAAATAGATTTGGTGCTAGGAGCAGAACCAGCGAGTAGGCTGCCAAGTAGGATGATACCTACATAAATGAGAGAGTTGAAGGTACAATTGGTGGATCTGGAAGGAAAGAATTTGTCAGACTTAGTAGTTCAACTTAGAGAGCAGCCGTAGTGTTTGCTAAGAAGCTGGACAGATCATTGAGGTTATGTTTCGACTATTGCAAGTTGAATGAGAAGAAGATAAAGAATCAGTATTCATTGCCTAAAATTGATGATTTATTCGATCGGTTGAGTGTATCTAAGGCATTTTCTCAGTTGAATTTGGCAACAGGGTTCCATCAGCTTAGAGTAGTAGAGGACAGTGTTCCTTTGACGGCGTTTAGGACAAGATATGAATTGTACGAATGGTTAGTTAGGCCGTTCGGACTAACTAATGCGCTAAGGCATTCTTTGTGAATTTGATGAACTATGTTTTTTGAGAACACTTGGATATGTTCATGTGGGTTTTCATAGATGATATTTTGAAATACTCTTGGGATGAGAAGAAGCATGAAGTTCATCTTAGAATTGTGCTTGAGACGTTGAGGTAGAATCAACTGAAGGTGAAGGTTTCAAAGCGAAGTGAAGTTTCTTGGTCATGTAGTCTCAGAGAAAGGGTTGTCTGTTGATCCGACTAATATTGATGTGGTGAATAATTGGAAGAGACTCGAGACAGTTACCGAGATAAAGATTTTTTTTGGATTGGCTGGGTACTATCGGAAGTTCATAAAGGATTTTTCATGAATAGCAGCACTGATGACCAAGCTAATGCGAAAGGATGCGAAGTTTATACGGACTGATAAGTGTGAGGAAGCAATCCAAAGCTTGAAACACTTATTGACCCATGTACCTATAATAGTTATTCCAAAAGGGAATCGAGATTTGGTAGTTTATATCGATGCATGTGGAACAGGGTTAGGAGCTGTGTAATGCAGAGAGGTAAAGTGATTGTATATGCTTCTCGACAGCTTAGACCACATGAGGTTAGATATCCAACACATGATTTGGAATTAGCTGCAGTGATTTCTTTATTGAAGGTGTGGAGACATTACCTTTTGGGAGAGCGATTTAAGTTATATACGGATCACAAGTCATTAAAGCACTTATTCCCTCAGAAGGAGCCGAACATGAGACAGCAAAGATGGTTAGAGTTTATTGTTGCTTACGACTTTAGAATTGAGTACACATTAGAGATAGGTAATAAGGTTACAGATGCACTTAGCAGGAAGCATCAAAACGCAGCATTGGTGATGATAGTTGAGTAGAAGGGTTTGGAAGCATTGTCAACTTGCAGAGTGTAGTGGAGATCTGAATTTAGGCCTAGTGAAGGAACTATTGTGTTGCCTTGTATAGAAGTTCGACCAGTCATGATCGAAAAGATTGCTTCTAAATAGTAGAAGGATCTAGTGTTGGCTGAATGAATCGAGAAGTTGAAGCTTGGAACGGAGAGCGATGACTTAAAGGGTTTTAGTTTGGACCAGAATGGGTGGTTGAGAAAGAAAGGTAGGTTATGTGTTCCAAATGTGGGGGACATAAGGAAAGATGTTCTGGAGAAATGCCATCGCTCGAAGTTCACTATTCATCTGGAAGGAACTAAGATGTATCTGGGCTTGAAGCGGAGTTTCTTCTGGGAAGGTATGAAAAAGGATGTAGGCTTATGGGTGAGGTAGTGTTTGAACTATCAAAAAATAAAAGCCAAACATCAAAAGTCAAGTTGGTTGCTACAGCCATTGGATATTTTGGTATGGAAATGAGATTCTATTTCTATGGATTTTGTAGATGAGTTGCGAAGATCTAGTAAAAGGAATGAAAATATATGGGTCATTGTGGATAGATTGACCAAGAGTGTCCATTTCATTCTAGTTAAGTCAACTAGGATGACACCTGTTTGGGTTAAGTTATTTATGAAGAATATAGTTGGACTTTATGGAATTCCAAGTAGAATCGTCAGTGATAGAGATTCCTTGTTCACTAGCGAGTTCTGGAAGAGTCTATATAAGATTTTAGGAACCAAGCTCAAGATGAGTACCGCTTAAAATCCACAGATCGATGGGCAAACAGAAAGAGTTAACAAAGTTTTGGAGGGTTTGTTAAGAGCTTATGTGTTAGATTTCAGGGGATCTTGGGAAGACCATCTACACTTAGTCAAGTTTTCATATAATAACATTTATTAGGCTAGTATAGGGATGACACCATTTGAAGCTTTGTATGGAAGGCCATGTCAATCTCCCATTTGTTGGTTAGAGACAGAGGATATGTTGATTCTAGGTCCAGATTTAGTTAGAGAAGCTGCAGAGAAGAATGAGTTGATTCGAGCTAGGATGAAGGAGGCTCAGTTTTGGAAGAAGAGTTATGTTGATAGAAGATGAAAAGACTTAGAGTTTTCTATTGAAAATCATGTTTTTATTAAGGTGTCACCGATGAAGGGTTTGATAAAATTTGGAAGCTCGAGAAAGTTGGCACCGAGATTCGTAGGACCATTTCCTATTATAGAGAAAATTGAGAAACTTACATATAGAATAGAGTTACCAAGCAGTTTGGCAGGAGTCCACGATGTTTTCCATGTTTCTCATCTAAGGAAATGTGTTAGAAACCCGGAGACTACTATTGCACCGACTGTGTTAGAGGATTTGGTAGTAGAGCTAAACTTGACTATAGTTAGAAAACCGATTCGTATAGTCGTGAGAGATGAGAAGAGGCTAAGGACAAGACGTTAGATTAGTGAAAGTGGAGTAGAGCGACAATAAGAGAGACTGTACTAGGGAGACTGAGAACAAGATTCGAGACACTTATCCTGATTTGTTTGATGGTATGTTTTACCTTTTTGATTGATTATTGTGTACCTTATCATAATTTAGAGGACGAAACTCGTTAAGTAGAGGAGTCTGTAATGACTCTAATTTTTAGTAACATTATTTAGGATATTTAATTAGCAAAGTTAAATAAAATAATTTGATGATTAGGGGATTGAGATTTGTGATTAAACTATGGGGTAGACGTGCCATGTAACCAATGAACTAAAGAAGAGTTAAAATGAAATAGAGGATGGGTAAAATAGAAAAGAGATCATTCTAATAACCTAAACCCTTAGCCATGTATGTTCTACACGTTCATTTGCAAAATTAAAAACAAATAAAGGATGGCCACCATTAGCAAGAACAAGAGAAAGAAAGAGCTAAAGGAAGAAGACTAATTAACTTAATCCATTCAAGTCTCAAACTCCTTAATCTTAAAACTAAGGGTGAATAATGACTATATCTCATTTGTCTAATTGTTTTCAGTTTTAAGATGAATCCGAATTATTTTGCATGATTATGCCATGTTTGTGAATGATAAAATATTTGTATATGCTTCTTGATGATTTATGCTTGTTCATATAGATTTTCTGACATGTTTTGATGTAAAAACCTTATTAAATGACATCCAAATGCCTTGCGAATTCATGTTTAGATCAGAATTGATATTTTAGAGACGTGTCTCAATTTTCATAATTTTCTGAATTAATGTGGATTTTATATTAATTTTCTAGTGAAGTAAATGTTTATTTGCGTTTAAATTAATTTATAGATAAATTATTTATGTTCTGGGTCTGAAATTGATGTATGTTAGAAAACATATTAAAAATGATTTTTTTGAATTTTAAGTAGAATTTTCCTAAGTGTTTTGATGAATAAATAAAATTATTTAAGGTATGGGACTTAAATGTTTTATATATTTATAAAAGGAGAAGATGTATTTTGTAAATAAATTAAATGCTTTATCCCTGAAATATTGGCAGCACTTTTAGAAAAGAAAATTAGCAGCCAATCAGATTTTGACAAATAAGGCAAGTTAGTTGAAAATATTACTTTAAAAAGATAAAATCAGTTTAAACATGTTTTATACATGTTTGGCCATATTCCATGGTTAGGTTCCAACTTAGTAGTTCCACCACCATCACCATCAAAACCAATGCGTGTGGCATCAAAGACTTGGTGCACAGTGAATTGGATATAGGCAGAAGGTATTAGGTCGAAACCAGGGGTTCCGAAGTGGTTGAAGCGCTACTATACTTTCAAATGAAATTGCGCCTGCTTTGCTTTCGGAAGTAATGCTTTCCACTTGGTTGGCTTCCGACCGGGTTAAATTGATTTAAGGAATAGTTCGAATGGGTTGCGACTTTTGTTTTAAGTAGATGCTTTTGAATGAGGTCGAAACCCCTAGCTATTGCTTTTTCTACCTTTCGGAGTCAATGGTTTTAGAAGGTATACTTTGTTTTTTAAAATTTGGCAACTTGTCCAATGCTTTCGGAAGGGTTGGTTTCGACACCATCATTTCTTTACTTAATAATTGTTTTCGAAAGGAATGCTTTAGATCTAAATGGTTTTAGTGACCCATTTGCTCTGTTGAAGGTAGAACCCAAAGGTTTCAAAGAAGATAGTTTTAAATGGTTTCGAAAGGTGTTCCCATATGTTTTAAACTGAACCCAAATGCTTTCGAAAGGTTTTGATGCTTTCAAATGGTTTTAAATGAAGATTTCAAAGGAGTAGTTCCCTAATGGTTTCGAAAGGTTTGAAAGGAAGGTTTCCATTGGTTTCGAAAGGTCTGATAGGAAAGGTTTTTTCAATAGTATCGAAAGAATTATACGAATGGTTTCGAATGGAATGCTTTGGCCTTTCGGCCAAGGTGAAAGAAATGGGTTTACTTGGCTTGGAAAGGGGTACTTTCAATGGATTCGAAAGAGGTACTTTCAAAGGTTTAAATGTTTTCATAAACAAAGGTTTATGTAAAGTATATACATAACATGGCAAGGTGATTTTGAGTAAAGCATAAAATATATGTATTTTCCTTGTTTAAGTTTGATTTAAAAGTTTTAAATCAATTTGAGATGAAAAGGTTTTCAAGGAAAATTTTGGAAAGATTACTCTAGGTAAAATGGCTCGGATATTAGAATACCAGATGAGACTGGTATATGGTCGTTCCCTATACCTTAGCTATTAGCCATAACTAATTTAGACCAAATCCCCGTGTGTAGGGCTTTGTCACAGGTAAGACTAAAATAATGTTACACACAGAATGTAATATATTTTTGTATAGAGGCAAGTTATTGGTGAGCCCGCAAAACCATTAGGATCAGGTGACTCTGGAGAAGATAAATTAAGGACAGACCATCCAGAAGAGGAGTATCTAATAGATGTTAGATTATTTATTTATATTGTCTGGTTGGCCTGAGTCAACCAAATGTTAGTTGTTATCCAAACAAAACTATAGTGTTCGGACAGATAGTCCATTTATTACCTAATATGTATGTTTACATGATAATGCTTTACAGTTTTGAACTAGTTTTGGTTGCAGGAAATGATTTGCAAAAGATATATTTTGTAAGGAAATTAGTGAGGGAAAACCCGTTCCGCTAAGCAGCGTGGTCTAACTTAATATCAAATAACCGAGATCTATAGTATTATTCATACCAAGATTTATGTCTAACTCGAAGTTTATGTTTTTCCCTTTAAACTCTCGGTGCTTAAAAATTGATTTGAGTAAGCTGAGGGTTGAGGTTTATAGGTTTAGTAGGTTGACGAATAAAGCTACCGAAGATGAGTAAAAGGCTGATAGATAGCTATTTAGGAGTTGCAGTTTTATTTTGTTTATTCCTCTATGTTATATTAAGTCATTTGTGACTATATAGTACTCTGGTCAAACAAGGGGCATCTTCATATGTCGCTCTTAGCATATTTATGTAATTATTATATTTTATCCGAACTTGAGGACCGAATGGGATTATGTAACTTGGATATGAAAATTTGTTTTAAAGTGTAATAAAAATGTTGTTTTTGAAATATGTGATTTTATTTCATATTCAAGTGCTTCTGATATTATGGATATCGTACCATATGTCACCGAAAGTTAATACTATAGATGGCTACACCACTTAGCTTTGGGCCTCCAGATAGGGATGTTACATAGGCATCTATTAAAGCCAGCGAAAAAAAGATTTTTACAAATATGAATCTATTACAACTGGAAAAAAGAAAGGTTGTGATAGGCATCTATTACAACTGGAAATATAAAAGAGTTTTTGAAAATAAGTTTATTACAATTTTCTTAAAAGAAAAGAGTTGTAGAAATCCTTTATTACAACTGCCATTTTGCGACCGTTGTAAAACTACATTTGTAATATGGTCCTTTTGTTGTAGTGATGGTGGCAACTATATATAATGTATGCACTTTAATTGTTTATTTTAGGTCAAAACCCCATGTTATGGAACTCTCCATAAGATGCAATTTTCTTCCTCGATCATTTGATGAAATAAGATAGTGTGTATAGTTAATAAAAATCATCCCCTAAGATACAATGAAGTCTAAGTATGAAACTCTCTGATCGACTGTGGTCGCACGATCCTAGTCTGATCTCTATTATCTTCAGAATGACTTAAATGACAAGGTTATCGAGATAGTAACCCACAATATTACAAAGTTAGTATAATATTTGAAAATAGAGCAGAGGTCAGAGACCTAAAGAAGAATTCAATGAGAAGAATAAATAGATTTTCGTTTTGGAATAGGAGGCTTAATTTTATTGGCAACGAACAGTTATGTTTGTTTTAACGATCATGTATGCTCGCTCCAATGGCAATAAATATTCATTCCAACAGGCATAAAATTTTGTTTAAAATTACACGTTCATTGAGGATTTCTCCCCCTTAACACTCATTCGAATTCTTGAATTAAAAATATTTATGAGCCAAATTATTGGCTAAAAAATCTAGTTTAAACTAAAAAATATTATTAGTTGGAACCTTAGCCCATGATCAAGCCCAAAACCCAAACCTGTACCTAGCATGGCTCTGCTTGATATGGCAAGACGATGGTGTGTGTGCATGCATGTTCAGATGCATTGCCTCCCTTCTCAACATAAGAGAAGATATTTTGATGTCTAAAGGATCCAACCTTACTTACGTGAGCTTTATATTTAAACAAACACAATTCCAAAATTACTTGTACGGGACTTTTCCTCTTCTTCCTCTTTTTTTCACTCTTCCTCTAAAATAAATAAATCACACAAAATTTAATTTAAAATTTCCAGCAATCCTCCACCAAATTTTAATTAAATTTCTCTTGTTAATTATTGCAGAAGAAGTTGTGTATAAGTATAGATATCTTGTGCAGTTGAATCTATATATAGTGATAACCCATATAGCATGTCAAGATGGAATGTTTGAATAATCATTGAACCATTGATCATATTTGACGTATCGGATGTGTTTCACACAAGCGTTCTCGAAATCTTTAGATAGTATGAATATACTGACATGTGTATGACCTTGTGTCATATCTCGATTGAAATAAATTCCCTTAGAGACTAAGCAACGGTTTCGCAAAAGACAACACCACTTTCATGCATTTATACGTGTAGGATTATTGGAACTGTCTTATAATCCACATTTCATGCAACGATCCAGAATTTCGAAGACTTCGTGTTTAAATATCTGAATTGTTTAAATATTTGAATCTTGGAATGTTATTAAATTGATTATATAATCTTGTTAAGACCTTTTTTGATTGTAACTAATGATGATAGCTTATCTTTGGAAAATGTTTACAACAGTAAATGGTTTAAAGAAATCTTGATAATGTGACCGAAAACCATTTAGCGATAATTTTTTTTTACTCAATAAAAGTTATTCGAATTTGTTATGATTTCTTAAATATTAATTTATAATTGATTAGCAACTAATGTAATCATCAGATGACATAATAGGACTAGAAGAATAACAGTTTTAAGACACTATTAAAAAGAAACTAATGTAGAGATGTATGCATGCACAACATTAATTAAATTAACTTGATACTAAGTCCTTGATTACAATAAAGTAGCGAGAATAAAGTAAAAGTAAAAGAAAAAATTAATTAATTTAATTATTTTTTGGTTTTCACGAGGCGTACTTCATACCCACCTCCAAGGTGCTGGACGACATCGTACGGCATATGGGTTCCAAAGATCTTATCCTAGGAAATAAAGAAAAGCTATGCGTAGTTAAATTTATTGCCTCTGAGCCGATGATGAATATCATAGTAAGCGCTGTTGTTATCAGTGAGAAACTAAAGAGGATTCCATGGAAGCCAAAGGGAGCAGTGCACGTCAACAGTCTCAATAGTAGCTGTTGGAGAAAATCCCTTCAGATGATCAGTCCAAGGGAATAAAAACCCAACGCAGTGGAAATAATCTAGATCGTGATTGTAGTGAGACAGCACAAACAGAGATAAACACCAGAACAGATAGTCACAAAATAATGCAATGCAGAAAAATAAATAACACCGGTATTTATAGTGGTTCCACTACAGCGAGGCAATGTACATCCACTTGGGGAGAGGAGATTTTATTAATCATTGAAAGATTAGAGTTACAAGATTGATTCACTTTTGAAGGCTATACATAAAAAGAATTAACAATATAGTCAAAATTCTGCAAAGTTTTAGCTCTTTAGGATGGCTATCATTGTTGTCCAAAAGTTCCACTATTTATAGAGTGAAGAAGTGAAGAGGGGTAGCTGCTATATAGCAGCTCAGGCATCTGGTTCGACAAAATTTGGTTCGGCAAACAATACTCAAGATCAGGATCGGCATCTCCCAATTCTCGAACCAAACATCTGGAGCGGAAAATTGGTTTGGCATAGTATGGTTTGGCATAGCTCATTTGGTTCGGCATTACTACTTTAGTTTCAGCCGACATGCTATCGAACTTTGCACCGAATGAGACAACTTTCTTCTTCTCCAAACGAGATCAGCTTCCCAAACTTCATCGAACAAGATTACTCGTTCGGCTTTCATAGCCTTAACGCTGAACCACAAGTCACCCCATGAGATTTCTCGTCCGACCTCCTCATCACCGAACGAACTTCTTCTCTTCGCCGAAGTCAATCACCTCCACCGGAACAAACATTTGGTTCGGCATCTCTTCCATCGAACCGAATATTTTGTTCGGCATCTTCTTTTGAACACCGAACAAAACCCACAAAGTACTACGACTTCACCTCTCCTTCAACGCACCTAGGGTTAGGGCTTCTCCAAGCTTCGTGAGTATCTCCAATGGCCTTATCTTTCCAGATTCGAAAATTAGATGTCAAAACTAACAATCTCCACCTTGATACTAGATTTTCAAACAAGCCTTCTAACTCCATCTACACCTTTATGCTCTAGGCAATGGATACTTATCCAACAAGCTTCGGCAATACCATCACCCATTACACTTTGTCAACGAACTACAACAAGGCTACCGCCCTTCAACAAAGTGTTCGAAGTACCAAGTCCGTGTAGAACCTATCAATCACCACCATGAAAACAAACATCTCCGTGAACCATCTCAACTCTCCCCCGTGCCACCGCATGACACCTAGCACTTTATTAAGCAAATCAAGTCCGAGCAATGCTCGAACTTAGCAATAGGAAACGATTTGGTAAACATGTCTGTTGCATTCTCCTTTGTGTGAACTTTCTAAAGACAAAATAGCTTCTCTTCACTCGTTGAGACAAGAAACGATTCTATTACCTCAACACACTTTGTTCTCGAGTTGAATGCCAGATTTTCAGCTAAGTGAATTTCACTCTCACCATCACAATACACATCCACACTTTCATATACGAAGCCCAAATCATACAATAGTCGCCTCAAATAATGCGCCTTCTTAGCTACTTTAACCGCAGCTATGAGCTCTACCTCTGTAGTAGACAAAGACACAATCGTCTACAACCTCGCTCTCTAATTGATCGCTGTCCCACAAATGGTGAATACATATCCAGAGGTTTAATTCCTTCGATCTCTATTGTTGGCATAGTCGGAAACACAAAATCCAACCAAGCTGAAATCTTTTCCTCTGCCGCTAAAGAAAAGTCCATGGTTTGGAGTTCCTCTAAGGTATCTGAAGATACACTTCACCGCTTCCCATTGCGTCTTTCCTAGTTTTTCCATGAACCTACTCACAGATCCAACTGCTTGTGCAATGTCAGGCCTAGTGCAGACCATGTCATACATCAAGCTGCCAACTACACTTGTATATGGGACCTTCATCATATAAGCCTTGTCCTTTTTCGAGATTGGAGAGCCTTTACTAGAAAGCTGTATGTGCAAAGACATGGGTGTGCTGATTGCCTTTGCCCCTTTCATGCTAAACCCTGCAAGCACCTTTCAAATGTACTCCTTTTGAGTGAGGATCGGAAGCCCTAGCTTTCTATCCCTTTGGATTTCCATACCTTAAATTTTATTTGCTTCTCCAAGGTCCTTCATTTCGAATTCCTCTTTTAGCTTTAGCTTCAAACTATCAATTTCAGCTTTATCCTTGTAAGCAATCAACATATCATCCACGTACAAGAGTAGGTACACCCATCTACCATTCTTTAAATGTTTGAAGTACATACAAGCGTCTTTAATGCTATAATCAAAACCAAGTAAAAGCATAAAAAAGTCAAACCTATCATACTATTGTCTAAGCACCTGCTTAAGTCCATACAATGACTTTTCAATATGCAAACCCAATTTTCTTTCCCATCTACAGAAAATCATTCTGGCTGCTTCACGTAGATGGTCTCATCCAATTATCCATCCAAGAAATGGTTTTCACATCCAGTTACTCCAGCTCTAAGTCATGAGCTGCGACGATAGCAAGAAAAATGCGGATGGACGTATGCATCACTAATGGAGAGATATCTCATCATACTTCAATCCTTTTCTTTGTAAAAACACTTTAGCAACAAGTCTATCTTTGTATCTCCTATCATCCTTCACCTTGAACTCCCACTTGCAACATATGTCTCGGCTTCCTTGAGGAGGTGGTACAAAATCCCAATCCTTGTTCTTCTTCAACGAATCTAACTCCTCTTCCATAGCGCACATCCGCTTCGAACTGTCACATGACTTCAAAGTTTCATCAAGATTAAGCGGCTCCTCATGAACCGCATGTAGGGCATAGTAAAACTGATCACCAAGGCTGAGGTTCGCAAACTTTCAATCACCGTACCTTTCGGGCGGCTTAATAGTCCTATGACTAACTTGGGTTGGTACTGCTTCGCCTAAACTCCTTTCAGCTTCACCATGAACTGAACTTCCTCTAGATTCATACACATCACCAGCACTACTAGAAGGTACCTTTGGACTATCCTGTGATGTTTCATCAACCGCATTTTCCTCGATAGCATCAACAACAACTCTACTATTTGGTTGGAACATGGGAACTTCTTCCATCTCCTTAGGCCTATCAGAATCTTCTTATATGGTAGGTAGCTTCTCCTTCGGATTGAGTATAGCAGACTCATCAAAAGTAACAAGTATGGAATGAACAATCTTTCGATCAACAGGGTTCCAAATTTGATACCCGCTGATACCATCGGTTTATCCCATTAGTAAGCCCTTGTATGCTCTAGCCTAAAACTTGTCATCACTTATCTGGTAAACGTATACAGGACAACCAAAAATTCGGAAGTAACCAAGATACACTGCTTTACCTCTCCACTTCTCCTCTGGAATCTTTCCATCTATGGCTGCGCACGGAATTCGATTTATGATATGCACCGTAGTTGATAATGCCATAGCCCAAAAGCCTCTAGACGAGCCCGCCGTCAATCTCTAGCAACAAGCCTTCTCTAGTAGAGTCATGCTCATCCTTTCTGCAACTCCATTAGATTGCGGATCTTCGGGTGTAGTGAAATTGAATGCTATGCTTTCTACGAAAGTCGATGAACTCCCTAGAGACATTTCACCGCCATTATCAGTTCTAAGCACCTTCATCTTAGAACTAGATTAGTTCTCAACAAGCGCTTTCTAGTGTTTGAACTTCTCAAAACTCTTTGATTTGGCCTTGATCACATACACCCATATTTTTCGAGAAAAGTCATCAATGAAAGAGATAAAATACTTTTCTCCTCTAAGAGAAGGTGTAGCAACTGGTCCCCAGACATATGTATGCACATACTCAAGTACTCGCCTCGATCTATGGAGTCCAACTACAAAAGATACTTTATTTACTTGCCTAACATACACTCCTAGCAAAAGTCCATCTTGTTAAAGCTTTCTCCTTTGATCATCTTCATTCTTCGAAGCAACTCTAAGCCCTTCTCTGAAATATGACCCAATTTGTGATGCCAATGCTTTGTGGCATCTAATGCATAAGAATTGTCTACTCCAACACACGACTCTCCAAGAACTGTGGTTCCTTTCAGCAAATACAGATTTTGAAACACATTTCCTTTCATAAGAACTAGTGCACCTCTCAAAACCTTCAGACTATCCTTCTCAATAGTTACCTTGTATCCCAAAGATGCCAATTTTCCTAAAGAGATTAAGGACTTCCGAAGACATGGAACATACCGAACACCTGTCATACTACGTATCACTCCATCGAACATCCTGATCCTTACTGTATCTTCACCCATCGCTCTATAGCTAGCATCATTAACCATAAGAATAGAGCTTCCCTCTCATCCAACGAAAGAACTAAAGTAATCCCTATTAAACACCATATGAAAAGACGCCCCCGAGTCCAACACCCAATGGTTTGAGACGTCCGACACTGCTGCAGACAACACATCATCAAATACAGAATTCTCCACCGCAAATGATGAAGATACGTCTTCTTCCATCTTCTTCAAATCTGGAAAATCCTTTTTTCAATGACTAGGTTTCTTGCAAATAAAGCACTTCCTGCCTTTAGACTTTCCTCTCCTACCATTACCGGGCTTCCAAGACTTAGAATACCCTCTAGAGTGCCAATTCTTCTTATCATCTCTATCTCTTTCAACAAACAGGCCGTGACTACTACTTCCACATCTACTTCCTTCACTTATCTTCTTCATCTGATCTCTCAAGCCATCAGATAAAAGCCTAACTTCACATCTTCCACTATCAATGCGTCTTTAGCGAAGATAACGATATTTGTGAAACCTGTGTATCGCTCTGGAAGAGAATACAAAAGAATCATTGTTATTTGTTCCTCATCCATCTTCAAGTCAACAGTCTTCATCTTCATCACGAGATCATCAAAGAAACTAAGATGTTCCTTCACTGAAGTACCCTCCCTCATCCGCATGGTGAAAAATATCTTCAGCAATAGCAGACGGTTAGTCAGGGATTTCTTCAAGCAGAGATTTTCTAGCTTCGTCCAAATGCCCCTAACAGCAGTCCCACCGCTAATCTCTGAGACAACATTCTCTTTCATAACTATTTGTAAAGTAGTAAACATCTATTTCCCATCTCATTCCTTTCCATGGCTGAGATATCAGCCGTCAACTCCTTAGGGGAAAACACTACAAAATGGACTTCATTCTTCATTAGAACAGCCTTCATCCTCCATTGCCACTTCTCGAAGTCTTTATCCCCATTCCATTTCTCAATTCCTAACTATGATCCTAATGCGATATACATTCCTCTAGTATATGGTCTTGTAACAACTAGAGTCGCTTCGTCTCCTGCCATAATGTCTAACACTCCTCAATCAACCTTGCAGCTCCGATACCAAACTGCTAGGGAAAATCACTTCATATGATCAGTCTAAGGGAATAAAAAAAACCAATGCAGTAGAAAACAACTGGATCGTTATTGTAGCGAGATGATACAAACAAAGATAAACATCAGAACAGATAGCCACAAACCAATGCAATACAGAAAAATAAGTAGCACCAGTGTTTATAGTGGTTCCACTACCACGAGGCAGTGTACGTCCACTTGAGGAGAGAAGATTTTATTAATCACTGAAAGATTAGAGTTACAAGATTGATTCACTTTTAAAGGATATACATAAGAAGAACTAACAATACAGTCAAAATTCTACAGAGTTTCAGCTCTCTAGGATGGCTGCCATTGTTCTCCAAAAGCTCCACTATTTATAAAGTGAAGAAGTAAGGAGGGGTAGCTGCTACATAGCAGCTCAGGCATCTAGTTCGACAAACAACACTCAAGATTTAGATCGGCATCTTCCAATTCACAAACCAAACATCTGGAGCGGCAAACTTGCTCGGCATAATTCGGCATATCTCATTTGGTTCGACACTACTACTTTAGTTTGGACCGACGTGCTTCACTAAATTATTGAACATTCCACCGAAAGAGACAACTTTCTTCTTCCCCAAATGAGATTAGCTGCTCCAACTTCACCGAACGAGATTACATGTTCGACCTTCATAGCTTTAATGCCAAACCATAAGTCACCGGACGAGATTTCTCGTCCGGCCTCCTCATCACCGAACGAACTTCTTCTCTTCACCGAAGTCACTCACCTCCACCGGACCAACCTTCTGGTTCGGCACCTCCTCCTCCGATCCAAATATTTGGTTCGGCATCTTCTTCTGAACACCATCGAAACCCACAAAGTACTACGACTTCGCCTCTCCTTTACCGCACCTAGGGTTAGGGCTTCTCCAAGCTTCGTGAGTATCTCCAATGGCTTCATCTTCTCCAGATTCGAAAATCAGGTATCAAAACTAACAATCTCCACCTTAATACCAGATTTACAAGCCATACAACTCCATTTACACCTTTATGCTCTAGGCAATGAATACTTACGCAATGAGCTTTGACAATGCCATCATCCATCACACTTTGTCAACGAACTTCAGCAAGGCCACCGTCCATCAACAAAGAGTTCGAAGTACCCAGTCCGTGTAGAACCTACCAATCTCCACCATGAAAACAAACACAATTCCAAAATTACTACTGTGGGACATTTCCTCTTCTTCCTCTTTCTTTATCTCTTCCTCTAAAATAAATAACTCACACAAATCTTAATAAAAAAATTCCAGCAATCCTCCACCAAATTTTAATTAAATTTCTCTTATCAATTATTGTAGAAAAATTTGTGCACAAGTATAGATATCTTGTGTAATTGAATCTATACATAGTGATAACCCATAAAGCATATCGAGATGGAATGACTGAATAAGCATTGAACCATTAGTCACAGTTGATGTATCAGATGTGTTTCACATAAGCATTCTCGAAATCTTTAGATAGTATGAATATATCGCCAAGTGCATGACCTTGTGTCCATATCTCGATTTCAATAAATTTCCTTAGAGACTAAGCAACGGTTTCGCGAAAGACGACACCACTTTCGTGCATTCATATGTGTGGATTATTGGAATTGTCCTATAATGCACACTTCATGTAACGATCCAGAATTTTGAAGACTTCGTATCTAAATATCTAAATTGTTTAAATATTTGAATCTTGAAATGTTATTAAATTGATTATATAAACTTGTTAAGACCTTTTTTTAATTGTAAATAATGATGTTAAACTTGTCTTTGGAAAATGTTTACAGCAATAATAGTTTAAAAAAATCTTGATAATGCGACCAAAAATCATTTTATCGATAATATTTTTTTTACACGATAAAAGTTGTTCGAACTTGTTGTGATTGCTTAAAATATTAATGTATAATTAATTAGCAACTAATGTAATCATCAGATTTCATAACAGGACTATAAGAATAATAGTTTTAAGACACTATTAAAAAGGAACTAATACAAAGATCTATGCATGTACAATATTAATTAATTAACTTGATACCGAGTCATTGATTGCATTAAAGTAGCGAGAATAAAGTAAAATTAAAAGAAAAAACAAACTAATTTAATTAGTTTTTGGTTTTCACGGGGCGTACTTCATACCTTTTACACTTAGCTATTACTGGAATCAGATGAATGCCCACTTCTCGAACTTGATTGCTTGAAATATCATGAAACTTGGTAGCTAGACAACCCTAGAAAATGTATTAAATCATGATGCAAGAAGAATGATTTCCCCATGAGCAGTATCCATGGATCGCTAGCGATCCATCCCCCTAGGCTACTTTTGTTTTTTATTGTCTCCTGAGTCTTTCTTGGTTCCTTCTTCTGGTTCTTTTGATTGATCCTTGAGTTGTTTCGTCCTACCGTAATTGTTCTAGTTCCTTTTGAAGTATACTGGGTTAAAAATCCGATTAACAATAATTAAGGTTCAAGTTTGGTGCATGGCTATATTTTACACAACTTTATGTTTTTGTAGGGCCTTGAAATTGATTTTATTGGGCTTAAAATAAAAACTACCTACAACCTCGAAACACTCAAGGCCGGGCCTAAGTGTAATCCATCTCTTATACTTTTTCATTATTAGTAATATAAAGACTCTCTCCAAAGTGGATGTACACTAATACAAACATTAGTGAAACAACTATGAATGTTGTGTGTAATTTACTTTTGTTATTACTTCTATTGCTTGTTTGGATTGTGATTCGGTTTTATTTGTATCGAATTGTGATTTGGTGTTGAGATATTGATTGATTGTTTTTTCACATTTTGGAGCGATCTAACTTTTCCGCGACGTTTGGAGTTTGGATTAGAACGGTCTTGAATTCAAATTTCATAACATTTACATAGATCATGTAGAGACACAAACTTCCCTGACATGCGGTTATAATGCTTGACCTCAAATTGTCATTACCTTTGTGCACCATAATGTTTTGCCAATTAACTCACTCTTGTTCCTCCTCACATGGTCATTGGTGATGTCCCGAGTCCACTTAGTCACGAGGGGTTTTGCCTAAATTGATTTAAACAGCGTGCATTGTTTTAAACGATGAAAAGAAAACGTTTCGATGTAAAATGATACATACATACATACATACATACATACATATATATATATATATATATATATATATATGTTTGTGTATATATATATATATGTATGTGTATATATATATATATTTATACACACACACACTACTATTCGTTATAGCTGATGATATGATTTCCAAAAACGCAACTATGAAAATCAGGTCATGTTTAACTTTCCTAAGTCTTAACTGCAAAGGGGACCAATGGTTATATGAGATTTTATGATGCTGCATAAGTCATACGCGTGCCTCGTAATTTGCATCATTTTTGCATACATTCATAGTCAATATTTGGGTTAGATTTGGCAAAACCTATCACATAACTGCACGTGGGACTTGAATCAAAGTTGTGCCAGAGTGGTTTAAGTTCCCTAAGTGACTTAATTGATATGCAGAACTTTGGAACACGAATCAGCGGAGGACAATATATCGACCGTGTACAAACAACGTAGTCATTAGATGACATAACAGACTAGAAAAATAACAGTATTAAGACCCTATTAAAAAGGAACCGATATAGAGATGTATGCATGCACAATATTAATTAATTAACTTGACACCCGAGTCGTTGATTACATTAAAGTAGCGAGAAATAAAAAGTAAAAGTAAAAGTAAGAGTAAAAGAAAAATCAAACTAATTTAATTAGTTTTTGATTTTGACGGGGCGCACTTCATACCCGCCTCCAGGACGCTGGACGACGTCGTAAGGCATATGGGTTCCAAAGATCTTATCCCAGGAAATAAAGAAAGGCTGCGCGTAGTTAAATTTGTGGCCTCTGAGCTGATGATGAACGTCATGGTAAGCGCTGTTGTTGTCAAAGAGAAACTGAAGAGGATTCCATGGAAGCCAAAGGGAGCAGTGCACATCAACCGTCTTGATAGTAGCAAAAGAAAAGAAATAGATACTGGTCCTAGGACTCATCCCAGAAAGAAGAAAAGCAAGGGAACCACCGATGGTGTCCAAAATGAGGCCTTCAAGGGGGGTGTTGTATAGGGCGCCATACGCATAAGGCGCTAGCAGTTCATGGTGAGTCGAATGCAGGTGCTTGTACAGGAACCTGTTTATGTGCATGTATCTGTGCCCGAAGTACTGCCATGAGTCCAAAACCACCATGCCAATAATGAACTGCCACACCAGCAATAGTATCGATGGTTGTGGCTTTGCTGTCTCATTCTCGTTGCTTATGAACTGAAACATATCATGTATATTGTTCAGACAATGATAGGTTTAACAACTTTATTGGTTATATATCAAATGAGAAGCTACAAGTGTATATAAAGACGGCGAGTTGCAGTACCTTTAAAATTGAGAAGACTACGATGACCTGAATGAGTTGCTGGAGGAGGACTCCTTTCAGAACCTGTCCCCTCGATGCTATATTTTTCTCTTCTTCGCTCTTTGGATGAAGACGTGAACCTTCCATGTAGTATGTTAACACTTCGTATATACCTGAGAATACCCAGTAAACTACTATAGGCACAAAAGTGCTTAGCACTTCATCCGATACCTCTATACCCATTAATTTGTTGCTGTACACTGTTTGTTTTATGATGTTGATGTTCTTCTTGCCAAATTAGAAGCAAGTTTGGATATCTGTGTTTATCGAGTAAACACTTCTATTTATAATCACGAACTAAATATATTCAAATTAGTAGCAAGTTTGGATACCTGTACGTGGTTTACTTAGAATTGTCAATAATTCTATGCTTGACCGCGACTAGTTTAAACAATTTAAAACTTATGCTTGAATGTTTCAAATCCACACATTCTTCCGAGCTTGCAACCAAGAATGATTAGTAGTTAGTACGGGATTGATTGACCACAATTTATAAATGATTTAATATTTTGCATAAGGAGAAAATTATTATGTTTAGTTCCATTATACACCAAAGTAAACTAATTATGTGTTAATTAGATCAAGTATTCAATTTCAGACATATATTATCAAAAATCACATCCACATATCAAAAATCCGTATAATCACAATAGCTCATTCGGCCAGACATTGAGCTGCTGAGATTTTTCTACCTCATCCGGTTCAGCAATCAATTCTTTTTGCGTTATCATCAGCACAATATATTATCATTCAATAGATCTCCAATACCATCACATGCTTCATAATCTAAAGTATATTCTTGCAACATCTGTCCATCTTCCTGAAATTGTATCTCATTGCATAATAGATCTATAACATTCCGTAAAAATAAACAGAAATTAACTAAAAAAAGTTAATAAATAATTATTGATGTCCGAAATATAACTTTTGTAAACATCGGAATTTAGTTATGAAACTTGTACCGTCCTGTTCGTTACGATTATTTGATGAACTTTCATGTATAAAATTTTATAATCGGATTTCAAATGTAAATTTTATTAACATTTGAAGTTTCCTGATCAGAAATAATTCATAACTATTTAAGAAAATAAATGCTAATAACTTAGCATTAAAATGGACATTAGAGCATCTCCAACAGTTTGGAGTGCGGAAATTCGATTTTCCGCACTCCAAAATGTTGGAGCCCTCATTTCTATTGTAGAAATGAGGGCAGGCGCCTGTTGAACAGGCGCCTGAACAGGCGTCTGGGCATCAGGCGCCTGTTCAACAGGCGCCCGCGTTATTAATAATCGGACGCCTGTTGAACAGGCGCGTGATGCCCAGGCGCCTATTCAACATGCGCCTGCTTAACGCTCCTACTTTAGGCGTGTTTTCCCCATTTCCACTCATTTTCCTCTCCTCCATACTCTTTTCAGCAAAACTTTTTAACTCAGCTTTGCGTCCAAATGTCGCCCCGTCCGGTCAAAACTGGTAGACGCACCGTTCGATATACGACCGATGCCAATATCGGACATGTTCATGTCCCTCCTGATGCTACCGTGACTCCAGACGATCTTCGATCTTTGCACAACTTGCCACCTACTGTTTCGCATCGACTTACTGCAGCTATAGTGACGCCACAGGTATACGGTTATTTATTTATTGCTTGATGAACGACCATGTAAATATACGGTTATGTATAATAATTCTTTGTTTATTTTAACGGTTATAATAATCATATATTTAGGTTCGTCACGTAGCGATGCGAGGTAGTTGGTATAGGTGTATGTCTGAGTATTTTGATCAGTTACCGGAGCCGATTTTGGATAGGCTACATGCGTCACCTTTTGGTGAATTTCTTGCTTTACCTAGATTTGCACATGTAGATCGTTGTCTGGTAGAGGCCCTCACCGAGAGATGGTGGCCTACCACTCACACATTTCATTTCCCTGATTTTGAGCTAGGACTGACTCCTCTAGATTTTTATATGCTCACTGGCATAGAGGTTGGTAGACCCGACCGTCTCCCTGTTCCATTTGATAGTTCATTTGAGGAGTTCGAGTCATATTCAGCTTATTTACCGACTTTGGCCGATGAGGAGGTTAGAGGAGGAGCTGTTACTCTCCCTTGTTTGCAGCGGTATGTAGTAGAGTACATGGCTGTTGAGGATATGCACACTCCGGTTATTCGTGCCTTCATATTATACCTTTTTGGGTCTACATTTTTTAGTAACAATAAGGGCACTATTAGGCTTGGTTTTTTGGCTGGATTAGTTGATGTGGATGGACTACACATATATGATTACGGTCCTGCTATTATTGGTTATTTGTACGTAGCATTAGATACTTATGCACTTCAACAGTCTAGACAGATGTATCGATTTTGGTACATTCTGTCATTTTGGTACTACGAGTATACTGCCAATATGCACCCCCGACTAATTGTAGAGGCGAATGCCACACCTTATATTTACTTTCCTAGATTGCGTCGTTGGGGTCCTCCTATGCATTTGCCCCGTGCTGCACAAGGGGTGCACAATGAGTTGATGGAGGCTAGACAGTAGATGGATATAAGGCGACGTGGTAACATTATCGTTCGTCCATGAGATCAGTACTTACAGTTCCTAGAGCCCGGTCCTGATCATCCACTCATATTTCAGTTTTCCATGTCGCGACGCAGGATTTTCTTTCAGGTTCCTACATGTCCATTCATATGGTATTTTGGGGAGCGGTGTTGGCTACAGTTGTATGATATAGTTCGCATTCCATCTGATCCGCTACCATGGGATGATATGTATGGTGATATTAGGGTTGGACCAGCTTATATTCTTGCGATGAGGGGTGCGGGATGGGTGGATGGTGAGCCATTTACAGTTCTTGGGGACTTTGATTCATATTGGGCTCAAGTAGCCCCACGTGCTTACGCGTTGCCTGATTATATTCAGGGTTTGAACTCCGATCATATTGGTCCGCGTACCTCTTCCGGTAGAGTTCTACTACCACCTGCCACCTTTGAGCCTACATCATCTCAGTACACGCAGCCTCCTACTTTCGACCCCCCTCCACATTCGTTTAGAGCATATGATGTACATGGTCAAGTGGTGGAGTACCCCTTCTAGTATCCTGCAGATGACGATATTACGGGTGTACCATCCGTCGGATTGTATCAGCCTTATCAGGTTTGCACGAATTTTAACTGTTCTTTAAATAACTTGTCATTATATTCTCCACCTATGTATAATTCGTTTTTACACATATCAGTATTCTCAGTACATGGATAATGATAGACAGATGATTGCTGCATTTGAGCGTATGACACTCAATTATACACAGATGATGTATCAGAGTTACCAGACCGCGATCCAGCAGCAACAGACTCAGTATGATGCGCAGGTACAGGATTACAGACCCAGATTCAGCAGCTTCAGGAGCAGCTCAATGCCGGACCTCAGCCTGACGACTTTGATGACGTCAACGATGACAGTGACGACGACAGTGGAGACGATGAGGAGATTGATAGTGGTTCCGATCACATAGGCTGATGTGCTGCATTTAGATGTTTTAGACTGTGTTAGTATTTTTCACACCTTACATTAGTTGGTTGCATATTATGTTGGTAATGATGCTACTGTTATATCTGATTGTCTATATGTTATGGCATTGTGTCGATTATATTTTGTGTTGATTATTGTATTGTGTTGATGTTAATTTACGCTTGTTTATTATTAAGCGTATATGAAGTCAGAATGTTGAACAAACAAACACAGTTGTGTTTGTTTGTCAAAAATTTTATGGATGTTTGACACGTGGACGTTAATCTTATGTTTCATTTTTTTGATGCGGATCACGACCTCTTTATTTAAGATAAAGTGTTATATTCTAATGTCACAACATTTAAAAGTTTAGCTAAATCAATCAATGTGTAACATAATATTTTCGGCTACAGAATTGACACTGTTAGTAAATTTTACAAGGGTGCTTCAACACCACCGCCTGTTTGGCGCAACAATATTATTGGCAGCGCACTAGAACTCGAGTTTCATGTAGAAAGCCAAATGTCCTACCGTAGTGTTCAACTGCATCGCAGATTGCAAAATGATCTCATAGATCATCTATGGAGGTTTTCTGGAAATCAGTGAAACTATATTTCTGTTGTTACTTTTCCTACCGCTGTTTCTGTTGTTGTTACTTATTATTGTTATTGTAATCTGTTTATCTTTAATTAATGTAATGTTGTTATAATCTTTTTTCAATGCAATGCAATTTCAATGAAAGTACTTATATTAATAATTGTTTGCATTCAGAACACAGTACAAATAACGGTAATTAAAAGATACAAAGGTTGTAGAAACAGTAATTCATTTAATGACCCTCTTCAAGTCTATGCCTCATAATTTCTCTCCTTCTTCGCTCCGTATACTCCAGTTGATCTGCAGACATGTTTGACGTATCCATGAACATTATTGCATCTTCATCTCTTTGGCGGTTTGCAACAAGAAGTTGATCCATTCTTGATAACTTTTCTTGGTGTTGAATTGCTCGAGTCTCCATTGCCCGGTTAAATCTATCTTTAGATTCAAACATGAGTTTGTTAATGTCAACTTGATCCGCACTAGCAGTCTGCTTCTTTTTGGCCGCTTTTGATCCCAGTGGCCTAACAAAATGATCTTCGGTTGGGATTGGGTCTTCTTCTGATCCTAAACCGTAGCTTCCTTGCGATTCTCTAGGACTAGAGCTTTCTCCAACTCTAGGCGTTTTACCCCGACCACTGTTTGATTGAACTTGTTGAACGGTTTTTTGAAGCGATGATTTCCATTTAACATGCTCGACCAACATGTCATAAACATGCATGAATTGATAAATATGTGGTCCTTGTTTACTATCAGGTTTATAGATTTGTTTGAACAACTTGTTTGCGACCATTCTCTGTTCAAAAAATTATTAGTATATTAGAGAACTATGATAAAAAAATAGAATAATGATATTATATTAAAGCTTACCAAATGCGTTTCATTTCCAAATCCGCTAGGATTCGTTTTCTTTAGCTTGAACATTTGAGAATCGAACGTTTGCATTTGGCGATTTATTTTTCCATAATGACCTTTGACTGAAGATAGCGTTCTTTTCCGATCGATGTTCTTCCGATTGTAGCAATTAGTAACTTTGCCCCAAAAAGATTCACCACTTTGATCGGTCCCTCGAATAGGATCAACCGAGTGGGCACAGTAAATGTAGCAAATATCGTAGTCTTCCGCAAGGATCCAACTTGCATTAGTGACTTCTCCCCCGAGCGGAACCGTAACGTCTTCTAAGTCGTAGTCTTCAAAACTGGACCTTGCAGCAACGATGTCAAAATCGGAGTACATTTTCAAGTGAGAGTTATGGCAGAAAAAACTGTAATGGAGGAAGCAAATTGGTTGTGAAGGGAAGAAGAGGTGGGAGTTGTATTTGAAGAGAGAAAAATGGCCGTTGGAAAGTAGCCGTTGGGGCGGAAATAAGTGGGCGCCTGTTAAACAGGCGCCTGGATGCCAAGCGTCTGTTCAACAAATGCTTGATCTCAGGCGCCTGTTGAACAGGCGCCTGACCTCCAGGCGCCTGTTTAACAGGCGCCTCGTCCTCTCCGTTATTCTCACACTTTCCCCCCTATTTTCTGCACTATGCGGGATTCTCGACCTCTGTTGGAAGCATTTTCGGATGCAGATTTGAGAATTTTTCACCTGTTGGAGATGCTCTTAAATATAAATATCAACTTTTAAAAAGAATATAATAAATACCACCAGCTTAGCATTTAAGCAACCGTTATATATAAGTGTTAATTAAGGACGCTTAATTAAATTAAATTCGATTAAGAAAGCATGTAAATAAATAAATTGAGCGTAAAAGAAAATAAATAGGAAAAATCAACGTGGAAGGAAATAAATAATAATTAATTAATGTTAATCAGATGTAATGAAATCAGTCGTAGGAAATAAAAGGAATAAAATAAACACGTATATGTAAGTGACCAGCCGACCGCTTGCGGTCATCCAATGAAATATGGTCGTCGACCAGTGGCTGATATGGCGGCGAGAATGAACCTAGTCCTAACGGTTCGGATTTACATTAAAATCTAATGGATGAAATCACAACAAAAGTCATTGCCGTTAGCAAAGGCTTGAATGCGATGTCGGCCGTCGTCGGCCGTCGCTAAAAGGCGATGCAAAAATAGTCGGCAACAATAGGTTTTGCGACAGCGTCGTCGCTGGTTTAGCGACGGCTAGTGTCATGAAGTTGGACAAACGACAAATCCAGAGTGGTCGTTAGGTTGTCGTTGACCGGTGTTAGCCGAGGAAAAATTGGGTAAATGCGCCGTAGTAAGCCGTCGGTGGCCGACATAAGTCTGGACTAGTACGCCGTCGCTAGCCATCACAATACTGGATTTTTTTGCCTACAGCTTCTATTTGAGCCATTCAACCGTGCAAATATCACTATATTTTAACACATCTCATCTCCAACACATAGAAATCCAATTTTGCAACTACGACCATCGCATAAGAAAGTATATAACATAAAAATCGATATCTACATCAACATTCGGTCAAATAACGTCTATATTGCATCAAACAACACAACCATACTTAAAAATACTTATGTCCATCAAAAAAAAACATCCACAAATCTTTCAAACAGCACAACCATACCGACAATTACTCATGTCCATCAAACAAAACCATCAAGTACCACAATCGCTAAATAAGTATCAAATCCATCAATACATGTCAAATAAATACAAAACAAAATGAACAAAATCCATCAAACACCACAGTCATACCTACTCATCGTCATCTCCAGACCCATCCTCCTCAGGCATTCTTCCGTGCTCTGCTAAATATGCCGCAATCCGCTCATCTAGCAGCCGCGCTAGTTCTCCGCTCTTCCTTCGATCATTGAACTCTATCATCTGCTGTTTCGGTTGAGCTATCTCGTCCTTTGTCTGGAATCTCCTATAAGTCATCTGAGTCATTATCGTCTATAAACTAGTTAATAACGAGTTATAATTTATGTTGAACATTAAATAAAATATGTATATATTAGTTAATGAAGCAGTTTACTTTCCGATTTCCGTAACTCTACGGCCTATTTCGTGAAGGAGGGTCAATCAGAGCATCCCAAATACGGTTCGACTCCTTTAAGGTCAACTCACGGCTAGTGGACTACGCCACTCGAGCTTGCTCCACTTCATGTCTTTTCTGCGATGACGAACATAAGTTTGCTACAATAAATATTCAATTTAAAACTTAAGAAATTTGAAGTAAAAATAATTATGTATGTTTACCGTTATGGATTGACATTTATTGTTCGTCCAAACATATGAAACTTTGCCTTCATCATCTATCCGATCAATGGCATATTTGTGTGTGAAGACCTCTGCCATTGTGGGTTGCGATTATACTTCTTATACTCAAATTATATACATGAATAAACAATGTTACCAATATGATTAAATATCAATGATCTATTTATAATCACAATTTATAAATTCACCAATTCTTTCCAATGTTGTTTGAAGGATTTAGAGCCACGGCGATGTACAGTAGGATTTTTATTCATTTTTGCACGGTTCTGCAATGATATTTCCTGCAAATTTAAATAT
Organism: Allium cepa; assembly: GCA_030765085.1. Classification (NCBI taxonomy): domain Eukaryota; kingdom Viridiplantae; phylum Streptophyta; class Magnoliopsida; order Asparagales; family Amaryllidaceae; genus Allium; species Allium cepa. The sequence goes on from CM060929.1 coordinate 507,491,688, forward strand.
ATTATTAACTAAATTAATGCAACTAATATACGAAATTTAAACAAATTATAATAACAATATAAAATAAAATAACTTACTTTAGTTTCAGAAGTATCGCAACTAAAGAAATTCAGCCCAAACATCCGCGTTCATCCAAGCGGGTTTTTTATTCGCGTTCTTTGCCTTTGAGAGAATGTCTGTATAATGTTTTCTTATCTTTTTGCTCTAGTGTTTCGTAAAAACATCCATATATTCTGGATCAACACGTACTGCGAGCTACATATTGAAATTAATTTGAATTATATATATATTATATTAATTTTCAAATGAATTATAAATTTATTATTACCATCAAGTCGGCCCATGTAGCAATCATAACAAAGAAGCGAAAATATACTAATAGTCATGCCATCAAGTCATCCATGCAATAAGGACAAGCTACATGACTAGCCGTACTTCAACTTGAAAACATTGTATACGTAGAGAAATCACTAATAGTCCATAACAAAAAGCAAACATACGATTTTTTTTTTCAAATGTCGTATCTTTCAACTCCTTCATGCCATAATATTTTCAACTCTTCAATAAATGGTTGCAAATAAACATCGATTCCTTATGTTGGATCATCAGGGCCAAAACGATAATAGTGGGAAAAATGTATGGAGTTTTCATACATATCCACGGATGTAAATTATAAGAAGTAACGATAATAGGCCAAGATAATTTACTAACAAACTGAAAGAATGGTGAAAACTCATCCGTACATAAACCAAGTCAGACATTATAGCTCTCTATAGAAAATACGGGATATGATTTATCGAAATGTTTCCATGCTTCTCCATCATATGAATGTGTCAAAGTTCTCTTTTCCTATGTTCTCACACTATGTCATCGCATATGACATGTCGTAGCTGAATATGCATATAACCATTGAAGTCTCGGAATGATGGATAAATAATGCATTCTTTTGTATCGAACTACTTGCTTTTCTTTTTTTTTCTTTGTTTGTATCTTTTCTTGTTATATATTTTGCAGCTTCTAAGGTTAACGTCAATACAACATGCACTTTTACACATGTCTATCCTTTGGTACGATAGACCGTAAGTCGAAAAAATCTTTTCACTATATAATGACTATCCCACAATAGATTATTGGATGACATATATCGTTTTTAAACTTATACAATGCTGTAAATCCAGCTTCTGTTAAGTTGAATTTTGATTTCATACTGGTGTATTTAACGGTTACTGATAATTCAATTCCTCTTTTACAACCATCCCACAATGGCCTCTTAACATCATCCAATAAATAAAAAATTCTTTTCGCCCCCACATTCTATTCTTCTTCGATATTTACGTTTTCGTCGTCAACTTGAATGGTCGGGAACATTGATGGTGCTGCATCTTCCACCATATCTTCCATTAGATTCATCATAGCATAATCGTTCTCTGACACTACAATATTAGATGTAGATGCAACAAATTCTCCATGACGATCCTACAAATAATAATTTGGCACAAAATCTGTAACGAGAGCGAATTTTGCCCGCTCGAAAATCGACATCCATACTTCAAATTGTATTCGAATGCCATAGATTCGACCGTTCAAATCCGATTCGCCGGAGCTTATAACAACATTAAGTAAATAACACAGCGGAATAAAAGAATAATACATTGATATACAGTACAGATACAATATCTGATACAACATAGTGATACAATGAATATCAATATACATCAAAGATATGATACAATAAAATAGCAGCGGAAAACAAAATCGATAACACCAGCAGCGGAACAATATAACTCTAAGATAGTCTTCAAAAGAGAACTCCGAGAACTGCAACTCCATCTCCAAGAACCAATCCAGCAATAGATCAAACTCCCAATAACGATGCACAAAGATAAGCAAGTGCGGTGTGATCCAAAGACTGAACTAGCTCCAGATAACCTACTAAATCTGACTATCTGAAAAACCCAACTCTAGACTGCTCGTGTAGAAAATAATGAGCACCCAGAGTTTAGGAAAGAAACAATAAACCCCGGATCAGTCATGGGACTGGTGTGGGCAACTAAACAGTTTATCTTTAAAACAAACAAAGAAATATTTTAAAATAGATTCGCAATGCTTTTTAGAAATGAGACTACCATAAGGCCTCCCGCACACACACACAATGCAAACGCAGAATCGGAGGAGATTTCTCCTTATGATAGTCAAAGATGCTTGATACGCATTAAAAAGAAACATTTGATATTATTACTAGTGCATAGTGTAGTAAAAATCATTCCGAAAGTAAAGATATAAATCTTAGCCAACATAGACATTTCGAACTATGCCTACTATAGCTACCATCCAAACAGTGGGGCGCCACCATAAGTGAATGATAGGTTCTACAACTAAAACCGTACAAGGTACGTATTTGAAGAATGGATTTCCAACAAATGGTCAGGCCAAGGAACCTCCCATTGCCACATGGAAACGCCTCTGGAAGGACGCCCCGAGAACCCAACTGGATCTCTGCCAAACAAGGCCAGGAACCCCTTTTCCCAAGGGATATTATAAACCCTCAGATATGCCACCCCCGGTCCGTTGGGACCTTTAAACGAGAGCTCTCTAACCAACATCACACCATAATAATAAGTGTTTCAACATGAGTAAGTATCTGGGCTCCATACCATGATACTACCCTTTTCCAGAAGGAATGGTCATACCCTAGGGAAGCTATCCCTGAAAACCTTGCCGCACAATTCTTGTTTCGACCATTACCGATTTGTGAGGCTCGACGAAGTCTCGTCCACAAAAACACGCTTTATACAAAAGCTGTGCTTTGGGTCAACAAATGATCATAGAAATGATCACAAAGATAAACGATCAAACAAATGATCCTATCACAAATGATCAACACAATGATCATTTCACAGCAACACTCAGCATGTCACATTACCAAATTGGGAATATATCACTGATAAACATCAACTACATAACCTCTGAGCTCGTACGTCTCAGAGAAGGTTGTTAAGCTAAGAGAATAAATTCTCCGCCACCAACAGAAATGTATTTGAAAGAAATCAGCTTTATATCTCAATTTGTAATGTCAGACATACTATCCATACAAGTCTGTTCCGGGCTCGAACAGAACCGAAGGCACTTACAAAGAAGTCCTTGCAATCCGGATATTCACTAATCACGTTCGGGCTTCCCATCACATATGGAGTCTCTATACCGGGGACCATTCGATGCAAAGACATTCGACGAGTTGTCCTTACGTTTTCGAAAATATCCGGTCTTCACCACCGGTCTTCAAATGCTATCCATAACGACATATCACATATTCGGAATGGGATATATGACACAAAGGTCCTCTCCCGGCTAAACCGAACAGTGAGCGCAGTATTTCAAAAACATATGGATATTGGGATTTCAATTAAGTCACAACTTAAAACCCAAAAACTTTCCTTTTCAAATGGTTTAAACCAATTACCATTTCAAATCTTTATATTACAAAAAAGATTTATTTCACAAAGATCGATTTATAGACTTTAAAACAATTTCCATTCCAATTGGATTAACTCATTAAATCTTTAAATCAAAGATTTAACTCATAGCTTTCAAAATTCGATTAACTTGTTGAATTTCTAAATCAAGATTCAACTTATAGCTTTCAAATCGTTTTCATAACTTGGAAATTATCTTCATTTTCAAACTTGAAATTCTTTTTAACACAAACGGGACGTTCATTTCTTATGTGAAAGCTTTTATTATTTGAAAACAAACAATTTTCGTTTCAGAAAAATCCAATTATATTTACCCGAGTTAAAGCCCTTGAATTCTATTCACATCCCAAATAAATTCATTTTAAAATAGTTTAACCCATATATAACTGGTATAACATCTTTAATCCCTAGTTTTAAATCATAGAATTCAATTTCAAATCTTGAATTTAAGTTCAAATCAAATTATTCAACTTCATATTTTATCGAGTTATTCAAAATAAATTTCATCTATGAAATTCCATTTCAAAAGCTTTTCACTTTAAACCCAATCCATTTCCAAAACATTTGAATTCAAATATTCAAATTTAAAACTATTTCAAAAATCTGTGACTTAATCGATTTCCTCGTGAAATCCATATTTGTGTGTGTATGGTGTGGTCCAGGGGTTTAACACAATAGTGCAACATCATACAATCATCACAGATCAGAATACAGAAATATAGTTGATAAGCGATATAACTATAAAGCTTATCGCCCATTCACAGATTTACTGATAATATATAGATTTATCATAAATAAATGAATAAAATATACATAGCATAATCACAGAACAAAGTGTCACAGATCAGATAGGACAATCAATTCAAAGCATCTCATACAATAAAATCCTTCATAAGTAGGGCTAACATTCAATAATCATTTATAAGTAGGATTAATTAATCGTTTAATCCTACTTAATTCAATTTATTTCCAATTAAATTAATTACTTATGAATTATTTATCCAATCCTGATTTATTGATTACAAATCAATTGATATAGATTAATTTATCAATCACCTTTATTAATTCTTCTTAATTAATAAATTAATTAGATTAATCTTTTAAACCAATTACATAATTAATTAACCAATTAATTAATTGTTTTAAGAAATTAGACCTTAATAAATAAAGTTAAACTTAAAATTACTAATTTAATTGATACAAAACATTAATTATCCATTCCTATTATCTTAATAATTAACGTATTACGAATCATTCAATCTTTATTAATTTAAGGTGAACTCATTCTTAGTAGTGATTTAAATATCATTTACAAATATGTTTCAAAACCTGTTTATTTCAACTTGCCTTTCTAAATATCATTTTAAACTCAAGATTTAAAAATGAAACCTCCTTTGTCTTTAGTAAAGTTTAAACAAATTTTAAAAATCCTTTAAATTACTTGTTTAAGTAATATTTTATTATAAAGAAATTTTAAAGAGTTGAAATCAAATCCTAAAACATTTAACTTATTTAAAATATTTAAAATACTTGCATTTATCACTCTCTTTCATTTCAAAATCTGAAATTCAATTATATGTTCAAATCTATTCTTCAGATTTGTTTTCAACTTTGCTTAAACTTTCTTTTACAACTCAATTTCTAATCTTATATTCAATTCTTTTAAATAAAATATTTCTTAATTGTTATTAAAACAAATTTAAACTTAAAAACTTAGTTATACCCAAACCATGTTGTAAACTAACTTAAGTTTATATTTAAACTTCTACTTTTAAACTGGCTTAAGCTTTGTTTCAAAATTAATTTTTTTTTTTAAACTTTGAAAACAGAACAAGTTCTGTTTATTAAACCTGAACATCACTGACTCGAGCCCCACAATGCTTGCTTCGAGTCAAAACGAAGATTCCCCGAGCCAAACGTTCAAACTACTCGACATGTTCCCGAGCTTCCCCTCTACCACAAACTTTATCAGGAATTAAATGACACCGTGCACATGCACGGGCCAACCAACGACTTCCGACCACCCACGATGTCTCACTCAAGTCATCGATCACCTTCGCGTCCTCACCTGACCGTCAGAACATCATCACGAACTCGAAATCAAAATCGAGAGTTCGAGCTACAAACCTGCAAACGAAGTCACCAAACCTGGAAACGCAACCGAGTTTTCCCCTCAAACCTGTCAACGCACCACGCTCGCAGCTCCGACCACTGGAGGCCACCAAACTCCGGCAATCCACTCGTCGTACTTCCCTCTACTATCCCCCAAAAGCATGTCGAACTCGATGCCTCCCATAGGACGAACGAATCAAAAGTTTTCGGCCTTACAAAACTAGGGTTTAAAACATTAAACGTTCGCCGTCGCCGTATAGATGATCGAGGGCATCTCCGGTTATTTTTCCCACCGCCACCGTGGCTTCCTCTATCACCATGAGCAACCCCGACCCTCCTGCTTGACGTGTTCACCAGAATTTCCCCAAACAATGAAATTTGAACAAAACCCAACCCCTCTTGAATTCGTGATCTAAAAATTCCAATTCTTGCCTTAAAAATCAAGCCAAGATATAAGAATTCAAATTATATGTTTGAATTCGAGAATTAAGACATTCGAATTTTTGTATATATGATGATGTTTCTCAGTTCTTGGCTTTTCCAGAGACATTTCAATCTTTATTTAACTTAAACAAATTTTTAAAACCTTCTTTACGACAAAACATACAAGTTTTATTTAAATCTTAAGACCAAACATATATTGGGCTGAGGAATATTGATTTTTGAATCAAGCACTGGAGCCTGGAATCTAAACAGAGAAATACTGATTCATAGCACATGCACACAACTATGTACAAACATATATGTATACAGGACCATCTACCTATATTCACACAAACACAGTATTTTAATAAAACATGTATACTTGATTATCTTCATAACTAATCCAAGCAACCAGTCAAAAAGAATACTTAACCATATTTAAAAAAAAATATAAGTTACTCACCTTGGTAGGAAAGAACAGAGCCTGGAATTGTTGAACAGAGTTGCTTTAAATTTTGACACAGACTTGACAAAGTTGAAATAGGCCTGCATTTGTTTGCTGAAATCTTCCTTCTTTGGTTTTCATTGATTGATGTTTAAACTGAGTTGTTGATTTAAAGTTGAATTTCTTTTGTTTAAAATGGAGATGATATTCACTTTAGTTTTTTTTTTCCTTGGGTTTGAAGGAATGAAGTGGGGTGAGGAAGATGATAATATAGGAGAAAAGTTTACTGGTGATATATAAAAGAAAGTGTACAGGTGAATAAATATTGTTTATACAAGGTGATGTTTATACAGTGTTATATCTTTGTTTATTCAATAAGCATGGCTGAATTGTATTGGAGGCATGTTGCATTAATTGTTGTTGTGTACATGCTTACCTTATTTGCTAGCTTAGACTTATGTATTTCTCTTTCTTGCTTTACCAACTATGCAGATCTTCCTCTGGTGGCTGGAGTAATTGCATTGATTATCTTTGCCTTGTTTCTCAGGTCTTTACTTACCTACATATATATATTTTTTCTTCTCGTACAGCTTATTTATGTGTACCATACTTAAAAATATTGTTTCTGGTTTGACAAGATCTGTTTTTGGGCTGGAGATATCTTGCATTAATTGCTTTGTCCATATTTCCCTGTGTACAACTATACTTTGGTTTGTTTCATTGCATTTATTAGCTTGTTTTTACTTTGCTTTATGTTCTTTCACTTGCCTGCATATCTACTTTACACTCTCCATTACATCTTACCTGCCTTTGTCTAAGTATTTTGCATTTGTTTTATAAGTTCATACTTATATATTTCCTTACTTACCTGGCAGCCTTTTGTATGTTGATGTTTTCCTATCGTTAATATGTTGTTAAAATTTATTTTAATATGTTTACTTTGTTTATTTTATTTTTAAAGACTTCATTTTGATAATTTTCAAACCAATTTTAAAAATAGATTTCACCATTTTTAAATCAAAAATAAATTAAATTATTGATTTAAAATAAATTAAAATTTGGGATCGTTACAAAATCAGATTTACACAAATGTACTTTAACTGCATCTGGTTATCAATGCTTCAAATGTTGGCATTTACTACATGGGCAACGAAGTTCTTCGTTATTTCGATTATTAGATATCCTTCGTGTACACTATTTCGAAATGTTCCTTCATCGAAAATTTCATACCAGTTTTGACTTCATACATCTATGTATGATCGAGAAAACAATCGATCAGCGTTTCAAATTTACTAATATTTGTTAGTAATTTCGGCACCACCTAAATTCTGTCTAAAACAAAATTAAAGCATTTTAGGACTAAAGACTTCACACAACACACTTCTATCTAATTTCGACAGCACTTCACTTTACTTCTCTTCTGTGCTTAAATTTGCATCCAAGGGGTATATTGTTGTTGTTATATTTTCTAAAATATATTAAAATCTTTTGGGACTAAGGACTTCAATTTGTTGTTGTATTTGTTAAAATAATACTTAACGCTTATTTTCAAACTTAAATTTATTATTTCTTAATTTATATTTCACTTCACTTCACTGCTCAATTTTATAATTCATTCAACTATTTAAATATTTTATTAACTAAATTTGAAATTTTAAAACATATTATACACTTATTTTCGCGTAAACTAAAAACATTATTCTAAAGTATAACAAAAATCCACGTTGTAATGACCCAAAATTTCAGTCATTTGAAATTTGTATATTTAGTTGATTTTAAATATTCATAAGATAATTTTGTAAGCCGAATAACTAATATTTCGAATATCTCAATTTAACTGAATAATTAAATTGTTAAATTAATATTTGAAATTGCTGAAATAATTGATATATGGATTTCATGTGAATAAGAATGATTATAATGTTGAATTGAATTCTATTTGAATTTGAATGATGTTATGAACTTTCAAAATTGATTTAAAAGTTAATTTGTAGAGATTGAATATTTTAATATTTAATTAATGTGTAAAAATAGTCATTTTTCGTACAATCTCGGATTTCGATGAAACTAGTTTTATTGGATCCGTAATGTTGTATCATTGTTGGATTTCAAATTGTGTGTCAATCGGATTTACGGTTTGTCCGGGAAGCAAAAATGCATAGAAAATTGTTTAAGTGAATTTTAAATTTAAATAAGTCGATTCGAAAGCATGTCTACCAAATACGATCGTCGTGTTCGGAATAGTAGTAAAACATTATAAATGCCAGACTGCACACTTTGTTTCGATTCGAAAAATTTTCGAGTGAATAGTGTCGCGAAATTTTCTATAAAAGGACCTTATTTTCTGAAAATTGTTAAAACCCTAGAAATCTAACCCTAGCAGCCACCTTCTATTTCAATGGCCAATGTCTTCCAAACTTCATCCCCTCCGTTCTCCTCATCGATCTACTTTTACCAAAAACTTCAACTAGAATATTGTAGAGGATGGAGAGATGAACCTATCCAACGGCTACGATTGGATATCCTGGTGTGGATTAGAGGCAATAAACGTTTGAATGTTCGATGTTCAAGCATGAACTTTGAGACACAGGCGAGGCCGAGCTCCAAGCGGCTTGGGGTGGTGGAGGAGCAAGAGGAGGCGCATCATTCGTCATTGCCCGATCGACGTCTTGAATCAAAGAAGGCTCGAAAATTTGATAAATGATCGGCAACCATGGGTTCTTCATGCACGTATAAACGAGGGAGGGAAGAAAAGGCGCACAGCTAGACTTTCCTTGATCAAAAATCAATGGCTCTGATTGATTCTAGGTTTAAAAATAAAAAGAAATTGAATTTAAATTTATACATAATTCGTGTAATCTTTATAACGTCATAACTTTGTCATACGAGGTCCTTTTTTGACAAGATAAGTTGCATTGGGTCCGTATTGACTTGCACTACATATTAACGCTGGTTTGGAGTCGATTGGAGCTAGTGTAAATTTTGGATAAAATTAAACGCTTGTTTAATTTTATTCAGAACAAAACACTTCAACTGTTATTGGAATCAATGTGAGCACAACTCACTCTTTCCGGCTTATTCATATTTTATATAAGTGAGAATAAATTTATTTTATGTTGATTGATGATTTTTTAGATGATATACGATATTATATATATATAACTATTTGGATATATTCCTGCCTATTGGAGTAGATGAGACCGTATACGTTTCCGTGTATGGGCGGATGACCCATTGCACGTGCGTCTGCCTCGAAGTGGACATTGTACACATATTCTAATATGTATATTTATTGCAGGTGACAGTTTGGAGGGATCCAACAGGATTCCTCACCACTGTAGATTTATTTACAGATATTGTAATATATGCTATTATCGTGTGTGATATATGATATTTTGGATGTCGTGATTGATGTATTTAGTGCTGTTGCAGCATTGGGCCTATTTTTGGAATTTTAAAAATATTAAAGTGATGATTTCCAAATTTAAAAAGGATTTTTAAATGATTTTGAAAATATACGTTTTGTTGAATTTTGATTTATTGATAAATGAATTTATTTTAAATAAATAAATGTTACAATTTTTATGTTATAAAAATTGTGATTTTTGGGAAATATGATTAGAATGAGATTTTTGAAATATGAAGTTGATTATTTTATAAAATAGTTTAAATTGAGTTTTGAATTATTATAAATGGTTTATGTACAGGATTAATAAAGTTGATATTTTATAAATAAAAAAATAATGGGATTGTAAAGGAGTTTTATAAGTGTTAAAGTGAAGTTATAAATGAATCTTATAATTGATTAAGATTTATGAATTTGTGAAGCTATAAAATAAATGAATTTGTAAAAAAAAGAATTATAAGTGAATTAACTTATTCGGCATGTAAATGGGATATAAATGGAATTGGTTAATAGAAGGATTTTGTAAATGGAAGTTTTTATTAAATATATATGGAATTTATAAACATTGTTTTATAAATGTGAAATCAATTGAATTAGATAAGTTAAATATAGAAGTTTATTAAAGGAGATATATCCACGATTTTGGACAGTGGATAATCCTTTAATGAATATATAGAAGCAATGAATTTGGTAAATGAATTATATCCACGATTTTGGACAGCGGATTATCTTTAATAAATGTGTAGAAATATTGGATTTGGTAAATGAAGTATATTCACGATTTTGGACAGTGAATAATATATTATATAAAATTGATATGTTTTGGAAAGTGATCTTTTAAATTTAAAGATAGGTTTTGAAAAGTGATATTTTAAGTAAAGTTAAATGGTTTGAAATATGTTTTAAAATGTGTTGAGCATCGAATACATAGATTTCAACGTTCATTGTTGAAATAGACGTTTTCGAGAAATAAGGAAATGATGGACTATGACATTGTTGTTATAGTAATTGATTTTCGAAAGGAAATGTTTTTGTATAGTATATGAGATTTATATATCCATTTTATTTTCAAATCCCCATACTAATGATTTTGGGTTTTCGTAATGATGTTTTACGCAACATTCATTTTGACCCAAATAAATGTGTTTAAAGAGAATCTTTTCCTTAAAGAATAAAAATACACTTAATCCTAATTTAAGTATATGTAATATTTTCTAACTGTAATGGAATTTTTTTTCAATATTGAAATGGTTTTGAAAATTATATCTTTTTAAAGATAATTTAAGGTGGATATTTAGCAAGTGACAATTAATAAAAGATTAATTGAAAGGGCATAGTGATTGCTTATGGTGCCAAATATTTGTTTATTTGTTTTGGTAGTTAAATAACCGACTATTAAATTTGGCCATTTTAGTTCCTCGACTTGATGTGGGAACTATTTAGTCATACACTTAGTATGTAGCCTTCTATGTAGGCTTGATTATCATTTATGTTGGGGATGTTGATTCGTGAAGTGCGGAGTACTACTCCAATCTATCGAGCTTCCTTCTTGGCCAAGGATAGCAAGTTGAAACTTGGAAACGTGATAAGTCTACGAGACTTAGTTTCTGTGTGAGGTTGAGAAAGGCTTTTGCGTTGTTAGTGCGAAGAGACCGAGATCAGATTTATCTGAGAACCACTTCAGACCAACGTATATGAGACGATTGTGCAGGTTTCTTATGATGATATTGATATTCAGGATTTTCATAGTGGGGGACTGCTTGTTGATCGTTTAGGGTTAAAATCCCAATATACATATATTTGCAGTGGTCTCTTCATTATGAAACATCCATTGCAAGGACTATTCTCTACCAATCCTAGGGATTTTCCGATAGTATGTGATAGGAAAGTGCCATCGGTTTGTCCTGTTCGTAGACAACTTGTATGAATGTTTGTCTGACATTGCATTTCTACAGATTATGTACATTGGTTTTTACAAACATACATCAGTGGTGGTGGAGAAGGCATCTTCTCTTAGCTTAACGCCCTCTTTGAGACGTATGAGCTTAAGGGTTGTATTTTTGTGGAAGGCAACGGAAATGGCCATGTGGCATTCAAAGTGATGTGATTGTAATTTTGTGAAAGGTAATCATTACCTCAGGCCCCATCAACCGGAAATGAACAAAACTGGGTTAGATGTAGCAGGGCTAAGTGGGCCTCTCCCTAGTAGGGTATAATCATCCTCTTCTAGATATATCTTTGCACACTATGCATCGTGTATCTGATTATTATGGTTTGTATGCTAGAGGGCCCTCAGAATAGGTTGGTAACTACTGGAGGATGACATATTTGGTACCGTCTAATTATAGAGGGGGGACAGTCTTGTGTTGGTAGAGGGCAGATGTTCTGTGCCTCGGGACATCCATCTAGTGGTGTACCCACCGGAAGGTAGTCCCTTCACCTGGTCATTTGTATGGAAGTCCAAACTCCACTGTGTACTTGCCATTTTGATTGTACTACCCATTTTGGTCTATATGCTAGAATTTAATCAATGTAACAATTTCAACCATGATTAATATTATTTGTATACTAGACACTAGTATAATATCAGATGGTTTGATATGAAAGGTTTTAGTTATCGTAAGGTAAAAACATGTTCATGTTTATGTGTGGACACGTCTTACGAGATACTTTTATTTTGATAAAGGAAAAGTTTGGTAATTTAATAAATTCAGTTGAGTGTTTCTTACGCTAGTTTACCATGGGTTCTTCATGCACGTATAAACGAGGAAGGGAAGAAAAGATGCACGGCCAGATATGCCGTAATAAAAAATCGACTGCTCCGATTGATTCCAGATTTAAAAATAAAAGGAAATTTAAATTATATATATATATATATAAATAAATAATTCAGTGTAATCTTTAAACGTCATAACTTTATCATACGAGGTCCATTTTTGACGAGACAAGCTGCGTTGGGTCCGTATTGACAAGCACTATTTTTAGAGTTGGTTGGAATTGATTGGAGCTAGTTTAAATTTTGAGTAAAATTAAACGCTTGTTTAATTATATTCGGAATAAAACACTACAACTGCTATTGGAACCAATGTGAGTACAATCACTCTTTTTGACTTACTGAATTTTTATATAAGCGAGAATAAATTTATTTTATGCTGATTGATGATTGTTTGGATGATACATTATATATATATATATTATATATATATATATATATATATATTGATTGGTATTTGGATATATTCCTGCCTATTGGAGCAGATGAGACCCTATACGTTTCCGTGTATGAGCGGATGAGCATTTGTACGCTCATCTACCTCGAAGCGGACATTGTACACATATTCTAATATGTATATTTGTTGCAGGTCACAGGTTGGAGAGATCCAACTGGATTCTCACCAATGTTGATTTATTTACAGATATTGTGATATATGCTGTTATCATGTGATATATGATATTTTAGATGTCGTGATTGATGTATTTAGTGCTATTGCAGCATTAGGCCTATTTTTGGAATTTTAAAAATATTAAAGTGACGATTTCCAAATTTAAAAAGGATTTTCAAGTGATTTTGAAAATATACCTTTTTTTGAATTTTGATTTATTAAGAAATGAATTTATTTTAAATTAATAAATGTTATAATTTTTATGTTATTAAAATTATGATTTTTGTGAAATATGATAAGAATGTGATTTTTGAAATATGAAATTGATTAATTTATAAAATAGTTTAAATTGAGTTTTTGAATTATTATAAATGGTTTATATACAAGATTAATAAAATCGATATTATATAAATAAAAAAATAATGGGATTGTAAAGGAGTTTTATAAGTGTTAAAGTGAAGTTATAAATGAATCTTATAAGTGATTAAGATTTATGAATTTGTGAAGTTATAAAATGAATGAATTTGTAAAAAAAGAATTATAAGTGAATTAAATAATAATTTGGATTCGACATGTAAATGGGATATAAATGAAATTGGTTAATAGAAGGATTTTACAAGTGGAAGTTTTTACTAAAATATAAATGGAATTTGTAAACATTGTTTTATAAATGTGAAATCAATTGAATTAGATAATTTAAATATACAGGTTTATTAAAGGAGATATATCCATGATTTTGGACAGTGGATAATCTTTCAATGAATATATAGAAGCAATGAATTTGGTAAATGAATTACATCCATGATTTTGGACAGTGGATTATCTTTAATAAATGTGTAGAAATATTGAATTTGGTAAATAAAGTATATTCATGATTTTGGACAGTGAATAATATATGAAATAAAATGGATATGTTTTGGAAAGTGATCATTTAAATTTATAGATAGGTTTTGAAAAATGATATTTTAAGTGAAGTTAAATGGTTTGAAAGATGTTTTAAAATGTGTTGAGCATCGAATACATAGATTTCAACATTTATTGTTGAAATAGACGTTTTCGAGAAATAAGGAAATGATGGATTATAACACTGTTGTTATAGTAAATGATTTTCGAAAGGAATTATTTTTGTATACTATATGGGATTAATATATCTATCTTATTTTCAAATCCCTATACTACTGATTTTAGGTTGTCGCAACGATGTTTTACGCAACATTCGTTTTGACCCAAATAAATGTGTTCAAAGAGAATCTTTTCCTTAAAGAATAAAAATATACTTAATCCTGATTTAAGTATATGTAATATTTTGTAAGTGTTGATAATAAATTGATTTGTGAATTACTTATTATTATATAAGTATATGGAAATGTTTTCCAATATTGAAATATTAAAATAGTTTTGAGAATTATATCTTTTTAAAATAATTTGAAGTGGATATTTAGCATGTGACAATTAATAAAAGATTAATTAAAAGTGTCTAGTCATTGCTTATGGTGCTAAATATTTGTTTGTTTGTTTTAATAGTTAAATAACTGACTATCAAATTTGGCCATTTTACTTCCACAACTTGATGTGGGAACTATTTAGTCATACACTTAGTACGTAACCTTCTGTGTATGCTTGATTATCATTTATGTTAAGGATGTTGATTCATGTAGTGTGGAGTATTACTCCAATCTATCGAGCTTCCTTCTTGGCCGAAGGATAAAAAGTTGAAAGTTGAAAAAGTGATAAGTCTATGAGACTTAGTTTCTATGTGAGATTGAGAAACGCTTTTGCGTTGTTGGTGCGAGGAGACCGAAATCAGATTTATCGAAAAACCACTTCGGACCAATGTATATGCGACGATTGTGCAGGTTGCTTATGATGATATTGATATTCAAGATTTTCATAGTGGGGGACTTCTTTTTGATCGTTTGGGGTTAAAATCCCAATATACATATAGTAGTATTCGTCTCTTCATTATGAAACATCCAATGCAAGGACTATTTGCTACTAATCCTAGGGTTTTCCCGACAGGATGTGGTAGGAAAGTGCCTTCGGTTTGTCCTGTTCCTTGACAACTTGTATGGATAATTGTCTGGCATTGCATTTCTACATCTTACATACATTGGTTTTTACAAACGTACATGAGTGGTGGCGGAGAGGCAACTTCTCTTAGCTTAACACTCTCCTTGAGACGTATGAGCTTAAGGGCTGTATTTTTGTGGAAGGTAGTTAGTAGTCAACGGAAATGACCGTGTGACATTCAAAGTGACATGATTGTGATTTGTGAAAGGTAATCGCTACCTCAGGCCTCATCAACCAAAAATGACCAAAATAGGGTTAGATGTAGCAGGGGTAAGTGGGTCGCTTCCAAGTACGGTATGATCATCCTCTTCTAGATATATCTTTACACGTTATAACGCCATGTATCTGATTATTATGGTTTGTATGCTAGAAGGCCTTCAAAAAAGGTCAGTAACGATCGAAGGATGACATATTCGGTACCATCTAGTTATAAAGGTGCGTTGGCCTTATGTTGGTAGAGAGCAGATGTTATGTGCCACGGGATATCCATCTATAGGTGTACCCATCGGAAGGTAGTCTCTTCACCTGGTCATTTGTATGGAAATCTAAACTCCACTACGTACTTGTTATTTTGATTGTATTACCCATTTTGGGCTATAAGCTAGAATTTAATCAATGTAATAATTTCGGCTATGATTAATATTATTTGTATACTAGACACTAGTATAATATCAGATGATTTGATATGAAAGGTTTTAGTTATCGTAAGGTAAAAACATGTTCGTGTTTATGTATGGATGTGACTTACGAGATACTTTTGTTTTGATAAAGGATTAGTTTGGTAATTTAATAAATTCATCTGAGTGTGTTTCTCATGCTGGTTTACCAGACTAATCTGGGAGTTCTTCCCTTTTAATGCTCGGGTCAGACCGAGTATATTTGCAAGTTAGAGTAGGTGATTTTGGAGCATCAACAGGCGGGCTAGAGATCTTTATTTTCGTATACATGTATCTATTTGATTATCTACTGCTTAGCTCTTTATATTATAAGCAATTGTGAGGACAGGTTATTATAACTGTTCATGATGATAACTATTGACTGACTATTGTACTCTGATTGATGTACGTATATATAATTTATGTTTTGTAAAGGTCATTAATATGATATTATATATTTTCCACTGCGATGTGAGATTCTATATTGTTCTATTTGGTTCTATCTTCTCTCTTTCTTCTCTTCTCTTCTTCTCTCTTCTTTTCTTTCACTTGACTTTCCTTCAGTCTGTGCCTTTTGGTTCGGACATGTGTGGATTATTGTCGATTCAAAGATTTGCGGGTCGTACATGTGGTATCAGAGCTTAGATTTTGTATATTCCTAAGCTTTGATGTGTACTCAGTATAGATAGAAATAGTAGCACCCTAGATTGAGTTTGAATGTATTATATATATGAGCACGTATTTGTTAGTGAATATAAAATGTTTTATATTGTGCTTACTTATCCGTTGAGTTGTTTGTTAATTTTGGTCCGTATATGGGACGTCATGTTATCGATAGGAATTTCCAAACACTTAAACGAGGCAAGTTGACATAATATTCTTTTAAATTGGATGAATGAAATAATTTTGCTTATATTATATTTTATATATGAAGGAACAATTTTTCAGAAATTATCAAACTGTATAAAAATTAATTGTTTAGTTGTTTGAAAAAGTAAATATATATATAGACATATATAAAAGTTAATCAAAGTTGTTTGAATAATCTAAATAAAACAATAATTGTAAAAGAATAAATTATATAAGCAAATGAATTATAAAGATGGAATTATACTTAATATGATTTACAAATTGTAAAATAATCTTATATATAAGAAATGAAACTAAATGAGCATATTTATAAATGTGAGTTGTAAATGAAAATGGATTTAAACTAAGAATTTGAAATTTTGAATCCCATTTATTTTGAAAGTTTTTTTCAAAGTTAAAGGATTATATTGTTATAAATCTAGATAAGATAAATAAATTCGGAATGAATCTTATGAAAGTGAAGTAAAATAGTGAAATTATATAGTAAGAATTTATAAATATACTAGGTCTTTGAAAGAATATAAAGCACTGAATTCACTATTGTTGTTGGAAAATAATAAGGGTTATGACTTCACGTCATCGGTATCATTTCTAGTTTCTATGTGATGGATTTGCTACCAACAGTAAATTGAAAATTTAACTTTTGTTGTGATAAACATATTTGAATTTAAAATCCAAGTTGAAATTGATAAATATAAGTAAAATGAGTTTTGGGCTTATAATATTAAAAAAATGGTTTAACTGTGGTAAAGCTGAAATTAATTTGAGTTAGCATAATAAATATATGAATTGAAATTTAACTAAAGGAAGGTTAAGTAAATTGAACTAGATTGGATAAGTTTTTGAAATGAAAATTAAACTTTTAAGTGATTATATAATATAAATTTGGAAGTTTAAATAAATAAGTTGTATAACTTATTAAGATGAGAGAAGGTAAGTAAAACCAATTGTTAAAAAGGTTAAATAATTTTGTTAAACAAAATAAAATCTGAATTTGAGTAGTGATATAAATTTGACTTAAGTAAACGTTGAATAAATAGAATTTGAAATAAATTAGAAATGAACTTAAGCTTTATAATGGTGGTAAATGTAAATGAAGATGAAATGAAACGTAACTTAAGTGATGTTGAATGAAGTTGAATTTGATATCAAAATGAATTAACAAATTAAATAATGAAATGAAGTCCTTAAAGAATATGGACTTAGGTTATATAATGAAATTCGACTTGAAATGTAAATTAAATAAATTCGGTTATGTTAGTTATGCATTGGTTGTTAGTTGATTGAATAGAAATTCATATGAAATTGAATCAACAAAATTGAAAGCCAAATAATTGAATTCAAATTGGAAGTAAGTAAATCTAAATAGAATTTTATTTTATTTGAACTGAAAGTGAATTTTTTTGAATGTGATTAGTGAATGTAAATTAATTGAATATGAATAAATGAATGTTAGTAAAATCCGATGTTAATGAATCAAATGCGAAAAATTGAAAATTAATTCAATGGATATCAATAATGAATTTATAGTGATTTGGTTATGGATTGACTGGATAGATATTGGTTTGTTGGATGATAGTTGTTTGATGGTTGGATTTGTTGCTTTTGATTGCGTTGCTATATTGGCACATATAGTTGTTGTATATGTATATGTTGTATATTGATATTACTTTCTATATACATATTTTTCATTTGTTTGTTGAGTATTTAGTAGGTACGTAAGGCACTTGCTTCGCATTTGGAGCTCGCTTTTGCACTATATTAGCAGTATATGCTCGCTAATAATATATAAGGTATATATCTCGGATTACATATCGTACTTTTACAGTTTTTTCCTACGAGACACTTCATCGCCGAGATGAGATGTATATTTGTGATATATATATATAGTGTGTGTGTGTGTGTGTTGTGATCCTACTACGATTGAACCGCGTAAAGGATGCTATGGTGAAATTTTTTGAAAATCTTAGGCGTTAGAAAAATTTTGAGAAAAAAACTGAAAAATATTTTGATATCTAAAATTTTGGATTTTGGGTTGAAAATTGAAAGATATTAATTGATTTTGAAAAGATAACTAAGTATGATTTGAAACTTAAAGAAGTTTTTGGAAGAGTTTAACTAATGGATTTTGGAAAAGTTAAAAGTTTTTAGATGATTTGGTAAATCTAGTTGAACGAATTGCTTTGAAAAGTTAATGGATTTTGTGACTTTTTCTACTTGGTAATTTTGAGAAAGAAAATCTTTTAAGCAGAGGAGAACGTCACGACCCAAAATTTCAGTCATTTAAAATTCATGTATTTAATTGATTTTAAATATTCACAAGTTAATTTTATTAGCTGAATAACTTATATTTCGAATATCTCGATTTAATTGGATAATTAAATTGTTAATTTAATTTTTGAAATTCCTGAAATAGTTGATATATGTATTTAATGTGAATAAAAATGATTTATAATGTTGAATTAAATTCTTTTTGAATTTGAATGATGTTAGTGAACTTTCGAAATTGATTTAAAAGTTAATTTGTAGAAATTGAATATTTTAATATTTAACTAACGTGTAAATACAGTCATTTTTCATACAGTTTTAGATTTCGACAAAACTAGTTTCATTAGATCAGTAATGTTATATTATTGTAGGATTTCAAATTTCATGTCAATCGGATTTATGGTTTGTACGAGGGAAGCTAAAACACGTAGAAAATTGTTTAAGTGAATTTTAAATTTAAATAAGTCGATTCGAAAACTTATCTTCCAAATACGATCGAATTGGCTCTTGATATATATTCCATTATGTTTGGAATAGGGGTAAAATAATATAAACGCCAGGCAGCATGCTTCGTTTTGAGTTCGAAATTTTTTCGGATGAATAGTGTCGCGAAATTTTCTATAAAATGACCACTTTTTCTGAATATTGTTAAACCCAAGAAATCAAACCCTAGCCGCCACCTTCTTTCAATGGCTGCCGTTTTCCAAACTTCATCCCCTCCGATCTCCTCATCCGTCGACCTTTACCAAAAACCTTCTACTAGAATATTGTAGAGGATGGAGTGATGAACCTATCCAACGACTATGGTTGGATATCGTGGCGTGGATTGGCGGAAATAGGAGTTTGAATGTTCGACGTTTGTGCATGAATTTCGAGATACAGGCCGAGGCCGAGCACCAAGCTGCTCGGGGCAGTGGAGGATCAAGAGAAGGCGCATCGTTCGACATTACCTGATTGATGTCTCGATCATCATAGAAGGCTCGAAAATTTGAGAAATGATCAGCGGCTATGGGTTCTTCACGCATGTATAAACGAGGAAGGGAAGGAAAGGCGCACGACCAGATCTCCCTTGATCAAAATTTCGAGATACAACTCACTCTTTCTAACTCACTGATATTTTTATATAAGTGAGAGTAAATTTATTTTATGATGATTGATAATTGTTTGGATGATATATGATATTATATATATATATATATTGGTATTTGGATATATTCCTGCCTATTGGAGCAGATAAGACCCTGTACGTTCCCATGTATGAGTGGATGTCCCTTTGTACGCTCGTCTGCCTCAAAGTGGACATTGTATACATAATCTAATATGTATATTTGTTGCAGGTGACAGGTTCGAGGGATCCAACTGGATTCCTCACCACTATCGATCTATTTACAGATATTTTGATATATGTTGTTATCATGTGATATACGATATTTTGGATGCCGTGACTGATGTCTTTAGTGCTGTTGCAGCCTTGGGTCTATTTTTGGGATTTTAAAAATATAAAAGTGATGATTTCCAAATTTAAAAAGGATTTTCAAGTGATTTTGAAAATATAAATTTTTTTGAATTTTGATTTATTAAGAAATGAATTTATTTTGAATAAATAAATGTTATAATTTTTATATTATAAAAATTATAATTTTTGTGAAATATGATAAGAATGTGATTTTTGAAATATGAAGTTGATTATTTTATAAAATAGTTTAAATTGAGTTCTTGAATTATTATAAATGGTTTATGTACAAGATTAATAAAATCGATATTTTATAAATAAAAAAATTAATAGGATTGTAAAGGGGTTTTATAAGTGTTACACTGAAATTATAATTGAATCTTATAAGTGGTTAAGATTTATGAATTTGTAAAGTTATAAAATGAATGATTTTGTAAAAAAAGAATTATAAGTGAATTAACGTATAATTTGGATTCCGCATGTAAATGGGATATAAATGGAATTGGTTAATTGAAGGATTTTATAAGTGGAAGTTTTTATTACAATATAGAATTTATAAACATTGTTTTATAAATGTGAAATCAATTGAATTAGATAAGTTAAATATAGAAGTTTATTAAAGGAGATACATCCACGATTTTGGACGGTGGATAATCCTTTAATGAATATATAGAAGCAATGAATTTGGTAAATTAATTATATCCACGATTTTGGATAGTGGATTATCTTTAATAAATGTGTAGAAATATTGGATTTGGTAAATGAAATATATTCATGATTTTGGACAGTGAAAAATATATTAAATAAAATTGATATTTTTGGAAAGTGATCTTTAAAATTTAAAGATAGGTTTTGAGGATATTTTAAGTGAAGTTAAATGGTTTGAAAGATGTTTTAAAATGTGTTGAGCATCAAATACATAGATTTCAACATTCATTGTTGAAATAGACATTTTTGTGAAATAAGGAAACGATGGAATATAACACTGTTGTTATAGTAAATGGTTTTCGAAAGGAAATATTTTTGTATAGTATGTGGGATTTACATATCTATCTTATTTTCGAATCCCTATACTAGTGATTTTGGGTTGTCGTAGCAATGTTTTACGCAACATTCATTTTGACCCAAATAAATGTGTTTAAAGAGAATCTTTTCCTTGAAGAATAATAATATAATTAATCTTTATTTAAGTATATGTAACATTATCTAGGTGTTGAAAATAAATTGATTTGTGAATTAATTATTATTATATTAGTATATGGAAATGTTTTCCAATATTGAAATATTGAAATGGTTTTGAGAATTATGTCTTTTCAAAGATAATTTGAAGTGTATATTTAGCAAGTGACATTTAATAAAAGATTAATTAAAAGGGCATAGTGATTTCTTATGGTGCGAAAATATTTGTTTGTTTGTTTTGATAGTTAAATAATTGACTATCAAATTTGGCCATTTTAGTTCCTCGACTTCATGTGGGAACTACTTAGTCATACGCTTAGTGCGTAGCCTTCTGTATAGGCTTGATTATCATTTGTGCTAAGGATGTTAATCCGTGTAATGCTGAGTATTACTCCAATCCATCCAGCTTCCTACTTGACAGAAGGATAGCAAGTTGAAAGTTGAAAATGTGATAAGTCTATGAGACTTAGTATTTGTGTGAGGTTGAGAAATGCTTTTGCGTTGTTGATGCGAAGAGGCCGAGATCAGATTTATCTGAAAACCACTTCGGACCAACCGTATATGCAACGATTGTGCAGGTTGCTTATGATGATATTGATATTTAGGATTTTCATAGTGGGGGACTGCTTGATGATCGTTTGGAGTTAAAATCCCAATATATATATATATATTGTAGCAATGGTCTCTTCATTATGAAATATCCAATGCAAGGACTATTCGCTACTAATCCTAGGGATTTCCAGACAGGATGTGGTAGGAAAGTGCCTTCGGTTTGTCCTGCTCCCGAACAACTTTTATGGAGGTTTTTCTGATATTGCATTTCTACAGATTACGTAAATTGGTTTTACAAACGTACATCAGTGGTGGCGGAGAAGACAACTTCTCTTAGCTTAACACCTTGTTGAGACGTAAGAGCTTAAGGGTTGTATTTTTATGGAAGGCAATTAGTAGTCAGCGGAAACGGCGGTGTGGCATTCAAAGTGACGTGATTGTGATTTGTGAAAGGTAATCGTTACCTCAGGACTCATCAACCTAAAATGACCAAAACAGGGTTAGATGTAGCAGGGGTAAGTGGGTCGCTTCCAAGTAGGGTATGATCATCCTCTTCTAGATATATCTTTACATGTTATGATGTCGTGTATCTGATTATTATGGTTTGTATGCTAGAGGTCCCTCGGAAAAGGTCGGTAGCAATCGGAGGATGACATATTATGTACCATCTAGTTATAGAGGTGGGCCGGTCTTGTGTTGGTAGAGGGCAGATGTTCTGTGCCTCGGGACATCCACCTAGAGGTGTACCCATTGGAAGATAGTCCCTTCACCTGGTCATTTATATGGAAATCCAAACTCCACTACGTACTTGCCGTTTTGATTGTATTACCCATTTTGGGCTATATGCTAGAATTTAATCAATGTAACAATTTCATCTATGATTAATATTATTTGTACACTAGAAACTGGTATAATATCAAACTATTTGATATGAAAGGTTTTGGTTATCGTAAGGTAAAAATATGTCCGTGTTTATGTGTGGGTGTGTCTTACGAGATACTTTTGTTTTGATAAAGGAAAGGTTTGGTAATCTAATAAATTCAGTTGAGTGTGCTTCTCACGCTGTTTACCAAATTGATCCAGGCGTTCTTCCCTTTCAATACTCGAGTCAGACCAAGTATATTTACATGTTACAGTTGGTGCTTGTGGAGCTTCAGCAGGCAAGCTGGAGATCTTCTTTTTCGTATGCACATATCTGTTTGATTATCCACTACTTAGTTGTTTATATTATCAGCAATTGTGAGGACGGGTTATTATAACTTTTCAGGCGGTTAACTATTGATTGATTGTTGTACTCTGATTAATGTGTATATACAGTTTCTGTTTTGTAAAGATCATTGACATGATATTATATGTTTTCTGCTGCGATGTAAGATTTTATATTGTTCGGTTTGGTTTTATCTTCTCTCTTTCTTATCTTCTCTTATTCTCTCTTCTTTTCTTTCTCTTGACATTCCGTAAGTTTGTGCTTTTTGGGTCGGATGTGTGTGAATTATTATCGATTCAGAGGGTACAAATTTGCGGGTTGTAACATACGTAAACGTTAAAAAATTGTATTCATTTCGAAATCGATTTTAGTACAATATTCGTTTTAAAAAATTATTATTTCAAATTAAAATTTATTATTTCTTGATTTATTATTTCACTTCGTTTTATTTCTTAATTTTATAATTCATTCAACTATTTAAATATTTTATTATCTAAATTTGAAATTTTAATACATATTTTACAATTCATTTAACTATTAAATTTTGAACCAATTTTGTAAACTAAAATTTGAAGTTTGTACTAATTTAAATCAATAATTATACACTAATTTTTGCACTTATTTTAATCAATAATCACTACAAGAACACACGATTATTCCGACGGCAAATAGCCGTCGGCGGCCATCGGAAGCCGATGGTATAGCCATCGGAATCTCGTACACAGTTTTTGTCAACTTTCGACGAAGGCGACAACAATCTTTCGAAGGCTTTTAGGCGGCTTCTAACAGAAAATAGCGACAGCCTTCAATGATCAACGAGGTACATGTGGATCCACTCGTAACCAATAATCCATCGGTAGTCGTCGATAGCTGTCAAAAGATTGTGTCCCGTAACCCATTGGTAGCCGTCGGAAATCTGGGTTTATTTTTTTTTATTTCTATGCCTATTCGACTTCCACTAAATCTACACATATATCTCAACTCCATTCCACACGGATAATTCATATATATATATATATATATATATATATATATATTTATATATATATATATATAACAACCAACATCACATATTATACCAACAACAATATTAACCATAATCTCCAATATATACAAAATCATAAACCCCAATATATACAAAATTAGGATCATAAACTCCAATATATACAAAATCAACCATCCAACACCCTCAAACATCTAACAAAACACTGGCCAATGAACATCAAACATCAAACAACTCAACTAAATGTGCCAAATCAATACAACACATCCAATCTCTCATCAAAGTCTATCAACATACCAAAACAAATCATCCTCTCTAACTCCAAGTCAACATATACAACATCCAAGTACAAACACAAAAGCGTATCTATCAAGAGTCGTCCTCGCCTTTGGTAGCACCAAATGACGAAGGAAATGAACAATGTTATTGCACGTGCTCCATCAAGCACTGATTCAACCGCTCCATCTATATAGCGTGAAGACGGTCCTACTCCTGCAGTTGCTCGACCATGGCACTCAGCTAGTTTATCTCGGCTTTGTCCTGCTCTTTTTGGTACATTTGTTGAGATTCTCTAGTTTGCGAATAGAAAAAATTGTTATAGAATTTTTTGATGACTTTTATAACATTTTGTAACCTTTGTAAGATAGTTTAATTTTATAAACTACCGTTTGGTTTCTATAATCAAAATGTCAATTTCGCTACCTCGGATCCATGATAGAGTCAAAAATAGCGTCTTCCGCTTCGCGGGTCGACTCCTTGCCTTCCGATCCCTCTAGCATTTGTGTCCGTGCCTCTTGAAACTTTTTCTACAATGCCATAAAAATTACAGTTGAAATTAACGCAACATTATTTTAATTCTTCAAAGCTAGTTACTTAAATTAATCAATATTAATAACTTAAAATTCAAAATATGCATACATATGCAGTCGTCACCTTATCCTCATCTTCCCATGCATACGTAAGGTTGCCAGCTTTATCCGTTTGCTTTATAGCATGGGTATGAGCAAATACTTTCATGTATGAAACCGAACGTTGACGCGCTCACTCTTGCAATAATATATATATATATATATATATATATATATATATATATATATATATTACTGTTTATATTAACTGTTTATTAATAATTTATAACCTAAACAATAAAACGTGGTAACTATTTATAATCGCAATTAATAAATTTACCAAATCCTCAAGATGATGTTGGAATGGCTTGGAACCACCACGATGTGTTACTGGTTTCTTATTTCTATTCGCAGAGTTCCTCTCTAACTCCGCCTACAAATTTAAATAATTGAACTATATATTTAATAGCTGTAAAACAAAGTAACGAGATATATATGATAGATTTATTATCTTGAACTCATCATTGTTCCACCAGGCAACCCAAGCATCCCATACACTAGCACTCATCTGGTTCGGTTGCTTCCCAGTTCTCCTAAGGCTCGATATCGTGTCTCAATAATTCTTCGCTGTCATAGAATTCCAGTGGCACAACACAAGGGAAATGTCCACTTCCTGCAGATCTACGGAACCCTACACATTGAGAAAATTAATATAAGTTATATATTTTTAAGTAGTAAACAAACTGTAAAAAGGTAATTTATAAATATGTAAGTTTAAACTCACCAAAAAGTCCTGCCAGATGCTCTTTCTGATTGGGTCAAAGATCTTACTCCATCGGGGCCAACAACTAGTCATCCTACTCATATATGCTTGCTTGGAAATACTAAGAACCACTACCGATAGCTCTAGCTCAAATCTTGTGTGTTAAATTTGAAACATATCTTTAGACTATTATATATACTATACATAAAATATTTCTAATGCTATGCTAGTAATTTTAATACTTACAATCCATCGGCTTTGGGTTGTAAATACACTACTGGTCGTGCTGCTGGCTCTGAAGGGCCACTATCATCATCTTTTTTCCCTCTTCGAGAAGAAGAGGGGGAACTAGAGTGGGAAGAGTTTGAACTATTCTTTCCATCAAACGTAAATCTTACCTTCGTTTTAAAAACTGTCGACCAGTGTGCTTTATCTCATTTAGAGATGGATAAGGGGTATAATAAACTTGTATGGCTTGTTTGGCAAGTACAAAAGGATTGTACTTTTGACAACGCGAGGTATGTTTTACTTTTATAAGATTATAATTTGGATGCATGATAGCTCCAGAACCTGGAACGTTGCTGAATCAATTACATCTAAATATAAAAAAAACTTCCTCCGTGGGTCTAGTGAAATATGTAAACTGCAAAACCTGGGTTAACACACCATAAAAATCATTTATATAATCATTTGGATTATCATTGCCTTTAACAAATATACCAGTATTGTTAGTTAATTTTTTAGCACCATATTCTTTGGTGTTGAATTTATATCCATTAAAGAAGAATATTGGATATGTCTTAACCATTCTTTTTGGTCCCATCGCTAGATGTTTAATTCTTCATCGACCGCACAATTTGTCGGATCATAAACGTAGTCCGAAAACCAAGTAGCCGAATCTTTGCTTATATCACCGCTTGAATGTTGTGATTCATAAACATTGCAAACATAGATAAAATATTGCATTATAATTAAGGTACATGTATAGTATTAAATTTAATAAATATGTCCAGACTTGTAATTTTATATTACCTAGTAAATGGTGCAACTTCGGTACAATTAAGAATAATTTATGCGTGTACTACATGGTAATCTCTATCGTCTAACCATCTTCCACACATTTTCCAGCAAGTCGATCATGTTGTCTTAAAATAGATAAAATTGCATTAGAAGAACAATCTTGTTCAATGTTCCATAATTATGCATAATGCTTTCAAATGATAAGTTTACATGATCACTAAATTAATGAGAGAAAAAAGAACCAAGCTAGGTGTGTTAACGTACCTTCTTCCCGTGTTCTCACATTGTGTCATCTCATATGATGCGTTGTTACCGATGATGCATATAACCTTTGAAGCCTAAGAGTGATAAGTAAGTAACGCATATGCTTATATGAAACTTCTTTTCCCTTTTTTTCTTGGTTTGTATCTTTCCTAGTTATATATTCTGCAATTTCTACAATTGACGTCTTCTTTCCAAAACAACATGCAACCATTTAAACAAGTATATATTTTTTGATATGGAAATCTGAAAGCAGACATAAGTTTTTTTTACTTCATAATGATTTTCGCACATTAATTTAGGGCAGCATATGCCGTTTAGAAGCTTGAAAAATAGCTGTAAATCTGGCTTCTGTGAGGTTGTATTTCTTCATCGTAGTGTACTCAGCAGTTACTGATAATTGAGTGTCGTTTGTAGAGCCATTTCATAAGGGTTTCTTAGCAGCATCCAATAAATCATATATTTTTTCGCTCCAACAGTTGGTTCCTCTTCCATGTTAACATCATCATTATCAACTTTAACGATAGAGAACATTGATCGTGATGCATCATCAACCATATGTTCCATGAGATTCATCGTACTAATTTCATCACCAACCTCCTCCTCTGACCGTTCTTGCACCAAATAATTTGACATGAAACCATATTGGTGAAAATAAACTTAACCATATCCGGTATCAAATGATTCAATAGTTTGTGTGACGCCCCACCTCTATACCCACGCTAGCCAAGAACACTACGGAGTAATGCTGTCAACTAGCACAGAGAATAAGGCTGTTGAGGAGCGACCATCCGTGTAATTGCTTTGCGCGAGCACCGATATGTCAGATAGTATAACATGCATTTTTATTTCAAGGGGAAAATCCGACATACCGATACAAACACAAAGCTACTACACAGTGGCTATAATAATCTTCGGAAATAAATATAGAAATAAACATAACATAAATCAGTCACAGACAATTCATATCACAAAGGCGGAAATAGATATGAATATTACACTAGGAAGTGTACATCAGAGTAGTGGTCTAAAAAGATCCATAATATCACAAAAGAATAGTTTCACGAACTACACAAAAGAATAAGTATACATTATGGAGTCTATATCTCAAATGTATACAACAAAATAAACTACTAATCTAAGTAGTTAGCCAAAAGTCAGAGTAATGATCCTGGATGAGAAGTAAAGCAGAAGCACCTGTAACATCTCGGTCTGACCCGAGTATTATTTAATAAGAAAATAATAAACGGATCAGTCTAGCTATAAATATCAGATGAAACGATATAGAGTAAGAGATATGACTAAACACATAATAATCACAATGCCAAGCTGTGATATATATAAGTAATTGAAAATCAACAAGAGATTAATCAATATCACAAAATCTACACAAGAATCAAAGAAATGTCAAACTCCTTATTTCGTTCACCAAACCATAAATATTGACGATTATATCAATGTCAATCACAAAAGTCAATGACACACAAATTCACCAATGCACAAATATTGATAAAACTTATCAATGGAAATCACGAAAATTGGTGAAACACAAATTCTAGAAATCATCTCAAGAAATCCAGAAATCACAAAAAGGGGGGAGGCCTATCACAAACGGGAGCATAAAGCTCACTAACACGTGTATCACAAACGGAACGCTGATTCCATAGTTGCTAACCATCACAAATTGAGCCGAAGCTCCACAAACGGCCCGAAGACCATAGGTTGCTACCCCACCAATTTGAGTCGAAACTCCACAAAACGGGGTTTAGTCTCCCTCGCAGACAAAGAGACATCGCACATTGCTAGTCTAAATCACAAAGATGATCGTCATGATCAACGAGAAGTGTCAATTACACTAAGCTAGTAAATATATGAGTTTAGCTTCATGTCCCATAACCACTTGCTTAACTTAAATATTTACGAACAAACTGTAGATCTCCACTAGAAAATTATCACAAGAGATTCAATCGAACAAGTCCAAGAATTAACCGACGAAGTAAACGCAAGCGTTTCATACCACTCGTTTTACTAAGTCGTTTAATTAGATTTCTCATACGAGTGAGGTAAAGGTTTGTATATACTAATAGATTGGAAATCGGTTTGAGAAAACGAGCTTTGTAATAAAATAATGTTGAAATCATTTGAAGAAAGAGTTTTGATATTTACTACTAGTATGGAAACCTTTATATTTTAAAGTGACAAATCACAAAGAAGATTGTAGGAACAATCAATCACTAAAATTCGCATATGAAGATGTGAATAAAAATCCAACGAAACGGATAAAGAATCCATCAAAATGGATATTCAAAAATCCCTAAAAAGGAGTCATCAAAGTCATAAAAAATGATAACAACACATAGGAAACAACACGAATCGATTAAAGTTGGAAATTCAAACAACTAGGCGAAATAGGCAAAAATGCACCAGGTCGGTCGGCCGGCTACGGAGCTCGGTCGACTGGACCCTGTTCTCAAAATTCCTCGGGAAGCAGGTCGGTCGGCCGAACCCTGTACTCGGTCGACCGAACCTTAAACAGAGAAGTGCTTATGCACTTGGCAGCAGGTCGGTCGGCCGGCAGCAGGGCTCGGTCGACCGGACCTGTTGCCAGTCCCTTCCCAACCCATCCAAATGAGGTCCAACCTCGACCAAATTGCATTCTCTTGAGCAACGGCGCTAAGGGATTATACCAATCGACTACCCGGCCCTATATGCTCCTCGATGCATCACCAAAAACATGTTCAAACATCAAAGTTAGGATTTTTAACGAATTGAACTCAAAACACCAAAAATTGGAATATTCTCCAAATCAATCCAAACCAAAAGTAAATGCACACGAATAAGTGTTAGGAATTCATACCTAACATTCGAAGATAAATATAAGCATAGATGTGAGATAAAAATCTCACCTTTGAACCCAAGCAATTGAAAAAGAAGCTTGAAAGCAAAAGAGAATCAACCACTCTTCAAATCCAACTCAAGAAGCTTGATTCTAAGCTAACAAGAGAAACATTTTCCAAATTAGGTTTAGGAATTTCTGAAATTGATAAGACAATGAGTTGGAGAAGAAGAAGAGAAGCTTACCAAAGGGTTCTTCTATTAGTTTGGAGCTAGAGTTGATTTGCAAGAGAAAACTAGGGTTTTGGAGTTTTAATTTCCCATCTCTCCCTCCATTGATGTTTTAAAACTGAAAAGAGGAGAAAGTGAGGGTGAATGGGGAGTAGTGGCTCAGATTTGAGTACAAGTTAAACATAGGGCTGAGCCCAAACCCAAACCCAAAGTGAAAAGTAGCAAAAATCAACTTTCTCCAAACATATCGAAGCTTATACTCAAAAAGGTCGCAAACGACATTTTAAACTCAATGGGAGTGGTCCCGAGTCCTAATTCGACCGTATGCAAAAAGTAGCTTTTCGGACTAAATTCCGAGTATCGATAAAATATTTAAATAAAATATTTAAATATAAAAATCGACAAATATGCGGGTTGTTACAGACTCCCCTCCTTAAAGAAATTGCATCCTCGCAATATTTAAGAAGAAGATATATAGTAACAACCATAAAAGCATATTTAACACAAAAGAAGTTTGAAATAAGAAGTTCACCTCAAAGAGCACGGGAAAGTAAGTCCGGATGTGATCGCTTGATGAACTCTCTAGACTCCCAAGAACAATCCTTAGGATTTGAAGACCATTGAACTTTCACAAGCGGAACATCTTTATTTCGAAGACGTTTGACCTCCGAAGCAATAATTCGAATAGGATGCTGCTCATAAGTTAAATTAGGCGAAACCTCAATTTCTTCCACAACACCGGGCTCAAGAACAAGATCGGAATCTCGAAGTCACTTCCGAAGTTG
Source organism: Allium cepa (assembly GCA_030765085.1). Taxonomy (NCBI): domain Eukaryota; kingdom Viridiplantae; phylum Streptophyta; class Magnoliopsida; order Asparagales; family Amaryllidaceae; genus Allium; species Allium cepa. The sequence goes on from CM060929.1 coordinate 507,522,931, forward strand.
AGAAACGTGAAACACGTCATGGATAGCAGAAAATTGAGCCGGTAATAAAAGGCGATAAGCCATGGAACCAATACGTTCAGTGATAGGAAATGGCCCAATATATCGAGGCGCTAATTTTCCCGATCGACTGAAACGTACAACACCTTTCATAGGTGAAACACGAATAAAAACAAGATCTCCAACAGAAAATTCTAATTTCCTTCTTCGGTTATCGGCATAGGATTTTTGTCTACTCTGGGCTTCTTTCATCCTATGACGAATAAGATCAATCTTTTCTGTGGAATCACGAATAAAATCTGGACCTAAAACCAGCTTCTCACCGGCCTCAAGCCAACAAGAAGGAGATCGGCATGGCCTTCCATAGAGTGCCTCGAAAGGTGCCATACCAATACTAGATTGGAAGCTATTATTATAGGAAAATTCAACAAGTGAAATATGATCTTCCCAACTTCCACCAAAATCAAGAACACATGCACGAAGAAGATCTTCAAGAGTTTGATTCACATGCTCCGTTTGTCCATCGGACTGGGGGTGATAAGCGGTGCTAAAATTAAGCTTCGTTCCCAAAGCTTTTTGAAGACTCTTCCAAAATCCACTAGTAAACAATGGATCACGATCACTAACTATAGAAGTAGGAACTCCATGCAATTTAACAATTTCTTTAATAAAAAGTTTGGCCAAAAGAGGTACGGTTCGGTTAGACCGAACGGGAATAAAATGGGCAGATTTAGTAAGTCTATCAACAATCACCCATAAGCTATCATGACCCGAACGAGAACGGGGAAGGCCATCTATAAAATTCATGGAAATCTGGTCCCACTTCCAAATTCGAATTTCTAAAGGTTTCAATAACCCACCGGGCCTTTAATGCTCGGCCTTAACGAGTTGGCAAGTCATGCAACGCTTAACGAAGTTAGCGATGTCAAGTTTCATTCCCTCCCAATAATAAAGTCGCTTCATATCCGCGTACATTTTACTACTACCAGGATGAATGGTAAATTTAGAATGATGAGAATCTTCTAAAATATCTTTACGAAGATCACCAATACTTGGCACGACAAGTCTACCAAATTTCCGAATGCCGCCACGAGAATCGATATCAAAGTCTTTCAAACCTTCAATATCAATTTTATCCTTAATATTTTGGCCAAGAAGAGCCAATTCAGGATCTAGCCTTTGAGCTTCAAGAATGCGGTCTAAAAGAGAAGGATGAGCCTCAAGGCTACATAAAACAAATGATGAGCATAAATCGGATACGCGCTCTCGAATCTCATAAGTGGATAAGATCTCGAGATCGTTCCATTCAGATATCATCATAGAAACAACAGCTTGTTGTTTACGGCTAAGAGCATCGGCGACACGATTACCCTTACCGGGAGTGTAAAGAATATCAAGATCATATAGTGCAAGAAATTCGAGCCAACGCTGTTGACGCAAATTAAGTTCCTTTTGAGAGAATAAATACTTCAAGGATTTATGATCGGTATAAAGAACAAATTTCTCTCCTAAAAGATAATGACGCCAAATCCGAAGAGCAAAAACAATAGCCGCGAGCTCTAAATCATGAGTGGCATATCTAGCCTCAGCAGGCTTTAATTTCCTAGAAGCATAAGCAATAACACGTTCTTTTTGCATAAGAACGGCACCCAAACCAACGCGACTAGCATCGGTATAAACAACGAAATCTTGATTCCCCTTGGGGATAACAAGAATAGGAGCATTAGAAAGAAGTTCCTTTAGTTTCTGAAAAGACGTTTCACATTTGTCCGACCAAATGTATTTAACACCTTTCTTCGTTAAGCTAGTGAGAGGCATGGCAATCTTAGAAAAGTCTTTGATAAAATGGCGGTAATAGCCCGCAAATCCGAGAAAACTACGAATCTCTGTCACACTCTCCGGTCTCTTCCAATCTTGAATCGCTTCAATTTTTGAAGGATCCACGGAAATTCCGGATTCGGAAATAATATGACCGAGAAACTTCACACGAGATTGCCAAAAATGGCATTTAGAATATTTTGCTTTTAACTGATTACTCCTAAGAGTTTCCAACACAATCCGAAGATGTTTTTCATGCTCCTCCTCGGTTTTTGAATACACAAGAATATCATCAATAAAGATGAGAACAAACCGGTCGAGGAAGTCTTTGAAAACTCTATTCATAAGGTCAACGAAATAAGCCGGAGCATTCGTTAGACCAAATGGCATAACAAGCCATTCATAAGATCCATAACGAGTGCGGAACGATGTCAAAGGAATGTTATCCTCTGCAATACGAAGCTGATGAAATCCAGTAGCTAAGTCTAATTGCGAAAAGACTCTAGCACCACTAAGTTGATCGAATAGATCATCAGTCCGAGGTAAAGGGTATTTATTTTTGATAGTAAGATCATTAAGCTTGCGGTAGTCAACGCAAAGCCTAAGTGTACCATCGGATTTCTTCACAAAAATAGCCGAAGCTCCCCAAGGCGAGGAACTAGAGCGAATAAATTGCTTCGTCTCCGATTCGGATAATTGTTTACGCATCTCCTCGTTTTCTTTATTGGACATACGATAAGGAGGACGAGTGATAGGTTGAGCTCCAGGAATGAGATTAATTCTGAACTCAATTGCTCGCTTAGGTGGTAATCCTAAAACGGGCTCGAATATGTCAGAAAATTCACGAACGACGTGAATAAGAGAAATAATATCACCCTCATCATCATCATCGTCATCACGAGGGTTTAAAGAATATAAAGATGCAACCAAAGCAGAATCCGAATCTTTAAGAATAACAGAAACCTGATTAACAGATTGAGGATGTCGAAGATGAATAGTCCGCTCAGGACATAGGATATGGCTTCATAACGGTTAAGCCAATCCATTTCCAAAATCATTCCAAAGCCTAAATAACGCATGACATGCAAATCGGCTAGGAAAGGAAAATCACACAAAATAATCTCGACATCTTTACATAATAAACTGATTGTTGCGGATCCACCAACCGGATTCGCAATTCTCAAAGAAGTCATTAAACACAAAACATCCAAAGAAAAAGTATCAACAAGTTCTTTTGATATAAAAGAATGGGACGCACCCGTATCAAAAAGAACTCGAATAGGATGATCACGAAATAAAATAATTCCATCTAGAATAGAATGAGAAATACCTTGGCCACGAGATGTGTTGCCAGGGGCTTGAGCAACATTAAGCTTTCCCTCCTTCTTTCCCTGAAGCTTGGGGCATGAAGATATAACATGACCGGGACCTTTGCAGTAGCTACAAGAGATAGACTTGGGACACTTGTTCGCATAATGGTCCTTCGAACCACAATTATAGCACTCCCCACGACCAAAGGAAGAAGTCTTTGTCACGGAGGTCGCTTGCTTCCCTTTCTTATTGGGATAAGGGCCTTTGAATTTACTGGGCCTTTTCTTGTTGTTGTTGAAGTTTGGTTTGGAACCCACCACTTCAACATCATTCTCCCTATCCGCCTCTTCAAGACGAAGAGCGATATCAATGAGTTGGTCGAAAGAAACTTCTAATTTTAGAAGTAATGGCTTCTTGAGGTTTTTGTTTAAGCCATAAACGAACCTCTGGTTCTTCTTTAAAGGGGTGTTGATGTATTCAACCCCATATTTGGAGAGAGATTCAAAAGACGCGACATAATCTGCCACGGAAGATTCACCTTGAACAAGGTCTATAAAACGGCGAGCCAAAGTCACCTTCTCAGCTTCTGGTACGAATTTCAACTCGAAGCGTTCCCGGAATTGCTCCCAGGTGAGATCCACTTCATTCATCTCAGAAATAAGAAGCTCGTACCAGTCCAATGCTCTTTCTCGGAGCATACTAGAGGCCACCTGAACTCGGTGAAGGTCAATAAGATTCATGCGAGAAAAGATTCGATCGCATGACCTTAGCCAAGCCTGTACTTCAATAATAGTTTCGGAACCTTTGAATGGCTTCACACCCAAATTAGTATAATCGCTGCACAAGCGTGCAAATCCCGACTTTGGGTGAGTAGGTTCCGGATTAGCTCCAGCTGCTTGAGCATTTGTCACTAAATCAAGAAGCTATTGAGCAGTCATAAAAACTCCATCTTGGGGAGTAGCACTAGGTTAACCGGCACGGGGACGGCCTGGTCTAGACATTTCTCTTCCTTTAGAAAGAAAGAAGAAGAAAAAAAAGGTTATTCACCAAATTGAATATCAAGCAATCTTGATAGATAAACAAGGAATCATAAGGAAAATAGGATGAATCGGTACGAAGACTCGAATTAAATCCTAAAACACGACTCCTAAGATGGACTTAGGACGATGATCCTTGTTATACTATTCCATATTGTTCCGAAGTTTGGCTCTGATACCAAGCTGTGACGCCCCACCTCTATACCCACGCTAGCCAAGAACACTACGGAGTAATGCTGTCAACTAGCACGGAGAATAAGGCTGTTGAGGAGCGACCATCCGTGTAATTGCTTTGCGCGAGCACCGATATGCAGATAGTATAACATGCATTTTTATTTCAAGGGGAAAATCCGACATACCGATACAAACACAAAGCTACTACACAGTGGCTATAATAATCTTCGAAAATAAATATAGAAATAAACATAACATAAATCAGTCACAGACAATTCATATTACAAAGGCGGAAATAGATATGAATATTACACTAGGAAGTGTACATCAGAGTAGTGGTCTAAAAAGATCCACAATATCACAAAAGAATAGTTTCACGAACTACACAAAAGAATAAGTATACATTATGGAGTCTATATCTCAAATGTATACAACAAAATATACTACTAATCTAAGTAGTTAGCCAAAAGTCAGAGTAATGATCCTGGATGAGAAGTCAAGCAGAAGCACCTGTAACATCTCGGTCTGACCCGAGTATTATTTAATAAGAAAATAATAAACGGATCAGTCTAGCTATAAATATCAGATGAAACGATATAGAGTAAGAGACATGACTAAACACATAATAATCACAATGCCAAGCTGTGATATATATAAGTAATCGAAAATCAACAAGAGATTAATCAATATCACAAAATCTACACAAGAATCAAAGAAATGTCATACTCCTTATTTCGTTCACCAAACCATAAATATTGACGATTATATCAATGTCAATCACAAAAGTCAATGACACACAAATTCACCAATGCACAAATATTGATAAAACGTATCAATGGAAATCACGAAAATTGGTGAAACATAAATTCTAAAAATCATCTCAAGAAATCCAGAAATCACAAAAAGGGGGGAGGCCTATCACAAACGGGAGCATAAAGCTCACCAACACGTGTATCACAAACGGAACGCTGATTCCATGGTTGCTAACCATCACAAATTGAGCCGAAGCTCCACAAACGGCCCGAAGACCATGGGTTGCTACCCTACCAATTTGAGTCGAAACTCCACAAAACGGGGTTTAGTCTCCCTCGCAGACAAAGAGACATCGCACATTGCTAGTCTAAATCACAAAGATGATCGTCATGATCAACGAGAAGTGTCAATTACACTAAACTAGTAAATATATGAGTTTATCTTTATGTCCCATAACCACTTGCTTAACTTAAATATTTACGAACAAACTGTAGATCTCCACTAGAAAATTGTCACAAGGGATTCAATCGAACAAGTCCAAGAATTAACCGACGAAGTAAACGCAAGCGTTTCATACCACTCGTTTTACTAAGTCGTTTAATTAGATTTCTCATACGAGTGAGGTAAAGGTTTGTATATACTAATAGATTGGAATTCGGTTTGAGAAAACGAGCTTTGTAATAAAATAATGTTGAAATCATTTGAAGAAAGAGTTTTGATATTTACTACTAGTATAAAAACCTTTATATTTTTAAAGTGACAAATCACAAAGAAGATTGTAGGAACAATCAATCACTAAAATTCACATACGAAGATGTGAATAAAAATCCAACGAAACCGATAAAGAATCCATCAAAATGGATATTCAAAAATCCCTAAAAAGGAGTCATCAAAGTCATAACAAATGATAACAAAACATAGGAAACAACACGAATCGATTAAAATTGGAAATTCAAAAAACTAGGCGAAATAGGCAAAAATGCACCAGGTCGGTCGGCTGGCTACAGAGCTCGGTCGACCGGACCCTGTTCTCAAAATTCCTTGGGAAGCAGGTCGGTCGGCCGAACCCTGTACTCGGTCGACCGAACCTTAAACAGGAAAGTGCTTATGCACTTGGCAGCAGGTCGGTCGGCCGGCAGCAGGGCTCGATCGACCGGACCTGTTGCCAGTCCCTTCCCAGCCCATCCAAATGAGGTCCAACCTCGACCAAATTGCATTCTCTTGAGCAACGGCGCTAAAGGATTATGCCAATCGACTACCCGGCCCTATATGCTCTTCGATGCATCACCAAAAACATGTTCAAACATCAAAGTTAGGATTTTTAACGAATTGAACTCAAAACACCAAAAATTGGAATATTCTCCAAATCAATCCAAACCAAAAGTAAATGCACACGAATAAGTATTAGGAATTCATACCTAACATTCGAAGATAAATATAAGCATAGATGTGAGATAAAAATCTCACATTTGAACCCAAGCAATTGAAAAAGAAGCTTGAAAGCAAAAGAGAATCAACCACTCTTCAAATCCAACTCAAGAAGCTTGATTCTAAGCTAACAAGAGAAACATTTTCCAAATTAGGTTTAGGAATTTTTGAAATTGATAAGAGAATGAGTTGGAGAAGAAGAAGAGAAGCTTACCAAAGGGTTCTTCTATTAGTTTGGAGCTAGAGTTGATTTGCAAGAGAAAACTAGGGTTTTGGAGTTTTAATTTCCCATCTCTCCCACCATTGATGTTTTAAAACTGAAAAGAGGATAAAGTGAGAGTGAATGGGGAGGAGTGGCTCAGATTTGAGTATAAGTTAAACATAGGGCTGAGCCCAAACCCAAACCCAAAGTGAAAAGTAGCAAAAATCAACTTTCTCCAAACATATCGAAGCTTATACTCAAAAAGGTCGCAAACGGCATTTTAAACTCAATGGGAGTGGTCCCGAGTCCTAATTCGACCGTATGCAAAAAGTAGCTTTTCGGACTAAATTCCGAGTATCGATAAAATATTTAAATAAAATATTTAAATATAAAAATCGACAAATATGCGGGCTGTTACAGTTTGCACCTACTACATGGACAACGAATTTCTTCGTCGTTTCCATTATTACTTAAAGCAAATTCAATAAACACATGTATCTCATTACAAAAACGTTCACTTATTGGGCCTTCCATTTTCCTTCGTCGTTTATACATCCAGCTCCGATCGGTAAAATAATCGACCATTTTTCCTACTTTAAATCCTATGATAGAAATGAAAATTAGTATTAATCATTTAATTTTTATGGATTGACGATTTATCTTTTAATTAAAAAGTATTTATATACAATGTTATTGAATTTGCTAATTTTTTCCTTTTTGCGTCTTCTTGCACTTTTTTGCGCATGGAAATTGCTTTTGCACCTTTTTGCGCTTTCTTGTGCCTTAAATTGGTTTTGCGCCTTAAAATGAATGTAATATTAAATTTTTAACTTCTATATTATTTTTTGCTTTGATGGTCGGTTATTCTACTTCCTATTATAAACACAGTAGTAATTATATTTCATAAATCAATTCATTTTAAACGATTTCATAAAATTTTGGCAGCACATCTCCTGTGTCCCATGTATCGTACACAAATGCGTATACACAAGGAACAAAAGGAAATGCTGTCGAAATTTTGTGAACCGTTTAAAAAAAAAGATTTATGAAATGTATTACTTTATAGTGTTTGTAGCTTCTCCAATACAGGGACAAATCCAACTATATCAGAAGAATATGAATGTCCGTTTTGTAATAAAAACGAATATTCATATAACGATCATATACAATACTTGTCGGACGGGCCCAAATCTCTCTAAGCGGATTATAAAAAGTAAAACGCATTATGCACATCTAATTTGTTTATAGATTATCAATATTAGCATTATATATCAATATTATGCACAATTAGTTAATTATATAACATATATTAGCATTTGTACAATAGTTTATTTGCATTTTGTTGTTTTATTAAATATATACTATATTATATGATTTTTACTATTTCGAAAATATATATTATTCATGTCTTCAAATTTAACGAATTACGTATATAGTATTATATTTTATTTAAAATAATATTAAACTATAGTGTACACTAGTTTATATCATGCCACACAATATTGTACCAAACTTGATTTTATATAAACGATTAAGGGTTAAACTATGATTAATATATTTTAATTATCATTTTCGGAATATTACAAACCATAAACACAATTATTAACATCAATCCTAACTAACCAAATGCTGGCTCAAATACGCATATACACTAAATAACCAATGTATATATATATATATATATATATATATATATATGTATACACTAATTGGTTAGTGTAAGAAACCTAATCAAATTATTAATTAAGGTTTAGTGTTTAGGAAATTGCTAACTAGGGTTTAGGGTTTATGTAAATAAACTAATCAAATTACTAATTAGTTAATGTAAATGTAAATGTACAATCAATCAGCTATTATAAACAACTAGAATTACAATTTAACCCAAAATTAACAAATCTAAATCAACTAGGTTAAGGAAAAACTTGATTTGGAGATGGATGGAGAGGCTAGAGTTGTTGGGCGCGATGATTGATGATGTTGGAGATGCTCCAAAAGATGTAGGGGGTGGCTGTCGCGGGGAAGAGGTGGGGGAGTTGGGGATTTTGATTGATTTGGGTGAAAGGGCGATAATGAAGTAGCTCTTGGCCAATCTGGCCTATAAACACGTTTATTTCCGACCGCTGTCGACGGCCGCTTACAGCTGTATTTGCGTTGGTTTTCGATGGCCAGTAATGGTTATTTATTTTAATTACAGAAATGATACGAAGATGACGGGCCGTCGGAAATTTCCATCGACGGCCGTTGGAAGCGTGTTTCCGCTGTGTACTATTATTCTTGTAGTGAATTATATACTAATTTTAAAACATTTTTACAATTCGTTTAACTATCTAGCAGTGTATGAATCAATAATTATACACTAATTTTTGCGTAAATCATAAAAAACATTGTTTTAAACTATACTAAACATTTTCGTAAACTTATCAATAAACATATTAATCAATAATTAAACACTAATTTTCAGATTTTAAATCAACATTAATTTTTAATTACAAATTATACAGTCAACCCATTAGCTAATATTCCCAAATCAGCAAATACACTAGTATCATCAATTAGTATGCAATAATCATCAATTTCAAACGCATAATAAATCATTTTTCAAATTTAGGCTTTAAATAATACTTCGACTAAGCTGAAATTGTGGAGGAAGGCGACCGGCTCGGCTGACGGTGGCGATAGCAAGGCGGCGGGAGCAGCTATAAAAAGGAGGCGCGATTGAGAAATGGCAGCGACAACAAAGAATGAGGCGACGAGGCGGGCGCCGGCTTGGTAGGGCAAGCGGCAGCTGTAGATAGAAGGCAACAGCGGCGGCGGCAATGGGGAGGTGGGAGGCAGCGGCAGCAAAGAAGGGGAAGGCAGATTGATCGTGGGAAATGATGAAAAGTTTGAGGTTCGTGGGTTTTACCTGGGTATGCAGATCTGCGTCGACTTGCGTCGACCACTCATTCTAGCCATCATCGGCCAACGCAAAAGGTTGCCGCTAAATGCTGCCTTTCTTGTAGTGAAGTGATTTGTGTGCCTACAAATATAAGCCAAACCCTCACTTTTCTTCTCATATTTTCGGAATCAAGGAGTGAAGCTTCGACATTTTTTTTATCCACAATTTATAGGAAATATAAAAATAACAAAATAGTATTATACGTGTGTGTCTGTGTGTCTGTGTATGGAGGATAACGGAAAATAAAAGATAGGAAAAATAACGGGTGAATCAATTTGGTAAAGAAGAGGTAAATTCTAAATAAAAAACTTTACAACTACGTTCAATTCAAATCTATTTTAAGATCTATATTTCTAATAAATATGCATACGCGTTAATATATATTTTGATAAATGGAAAGGGAGTCAAATAAGAAGAATGAATTTAGATCTAGATATGCAAAAACTTAGAGATGAGTGAGAATTATATATTTTTATATAATATTATATTCATATCATTGTGAATCGGTTCTTTTTATGCTTGATTGTAAATTTTGGGATTGTAGACCTAAATATATATACAATAACCTAAGATCCTTGCCTACATATTCTATGACTTCAGTTTAATATGAGAATGCATGCGTGTATGTGTAAATCTGGAATGTAAGGGTAAGTGTAGTACCTAAAAGTTATGAAATAAAGCATTGAAAAGTTTGTATGTTAAATGCAGATTAAATTGGTTGAATGTCATAAGTTATATAACCTGAATTAAAAAGTAATTTCTAATTTGATTGAGATTTAAGTTTGTATTTTTATTCATTAGAATGAAAAATGTTTCTACATGATTTCTGTAAATTATCCAATTTTATATTATATGCATAAATGTGTGTTGTTTGAAATCACAAGGAATATACTTAAAAAAGATATGGGCAAAGGTGGAATAATTACCATATTTTGCACTGTCTATTTTAGATACAACAAAAAAGATGATTTCTTGTAATTTCAAACACAATCCAAATCTTCTTTTAGATAATTTATGGTAAATTATAGTGTTAATATTACCTTTTGGGAAGATGTAGTCCAAATGTAGAAATCTGTAAAGGTAAAAATTAGATTATTCGATTTGGATTTCAATTGTAAATTCATCCAGAGCTTCTTCAAGGAGGGAATTTTTTTGATCAAATAAAACTACATAGTTTAGAGTGTGTTTTCCATCGTACATGCCTTACTTAAAGATTCATGCCATGGAACCCCACTTACCATTTTTTATTCCATTTAGATATGGTATCAATATAGAATGTTCTCACACAAAGAAAACTCTCTTACTTTATCTCGGTTTCTCTTTTTAAAATGTAATTAAATTAAATACAAAAAAGTAGTATAATTAGAATACTAATAAATAGACAAATTATAGCACGTGGCTAGGGCTATATGGATGGAAACAGATTCAGTGGAGAGGAGTGGGGCCTGCAGCTTAGAGGATTAGAGCACGTGGCTACGAACCATAGTGTCAGGGGCTCGAATCCTTTCTCGTCCACAACCGGCCCAAAAGGGAAGGACCTTTCCCTCTGGGGGTAAGAAAATCATGATTGGGATAGCGGATGTAAAGCTATTGATCTTGGAAATGGTCTTTTGTCGAAATGGAATGACCTTACTTTTTATTTATTTTATCCTGAAGGCTTTTTAATTACATGTAGTAACAATACTTGAATTAGCATATTTGTGTTTTACTCCCCATAATTCTTCCACAGCCAGGCTTGCGCAGAATAGCAGAGAAAAATACAAGTATTAGAAGCATAGCAAAAATAAATACAATTAATAATCATCTTTGTGTCGTTAAAAATATGCTAAAAAATAAATAATAAGTGCTAACATGAATAAGACAATGAACTAAAGAATAGGGAATGTTATAACAGTTTCATTAAATAGGCATGAATTGAAAAGAAGTAACAAATATATTCAATTGTATAAATTTAAAAGAAGTAGTAAAATATATCTAATTGTAATAATTAGAAATGGAATAGTAATAAATGTTTAGTCCATTAAATTATAAAGAAGTAGTAAATGCCATCTAATGACGTTAACGAAATAAGAAGTAAACGCATGTAAAAGTGAAGTAATATTAATAATTGAACTTAGGAAGCATAATAATAGCTAAATTTATATAGGCTCAATTAGATTAAGTCTTCAATTTCAAACATATATTACCAAAAATCCCAACCAAATAAAATTTCCACCAAAAGTCTGTATAATCATAATAGCTCATTCGGTTTAGACAACAAGTAGCCACACAATATATTATTTGATAGGTTTCCAATACCGTCACGTACTTCAAACGGTAACTAAAAGGAGCTAATTAATAATTATTGGTGCCCAAAAATAAATATTTTGTAATGTTGAAATTTGGCAACGAAACATATACAATTGTGTTCGCTGCGGTTTTCAGATAAACTTTCATATATAAAGTTTTACGATCGAAGTTTAAATGAAAAAATTATTAAAGTTTGAAGTTTTCAAATCGAAAATATTTTAAAGCCAGTTAAGAAAATAAACGTTAATAGTTTAGTACTAAAATTAACATTAGATATAAATATTAGTGTTTTAAAAAGAAAACAATAAATATTATCAGCTTAGTAGTTAAACAACCGTTGGATATAATTATTAATTAAGAACGCTCGATCAAATTAAATCTAATTAAGAAAACGTGTATATAAGTAAATTGAGAATAGAAGGAAATAAATAAATTGAGCATGAAAGGATACAAATAATGATTAGTTAACGTTAATCGGATGTAAGAAAATCAATCGCAGGAAATAAAAGGACTAAAATTACCACTTAACGTATATATAAGCAACCTGTCGAGCCCTTATTCGGACTAGTCGATCGTTATCCGAAGCTGACGGTTGACCGATAAGGATATAACGGTCGATCATGGCTGCTACTGTGGTGGGACTGAACCTAGGCTTAACGGTCTAGATTTAATAAATTATAATCTAACGAGTGGAATTAATTCGTGTACCTATAAATACAAGCATCTCCCTCCACTTTTCTTCTCGTATTTTATGAATCTTAAAGCCAAGCTCCGCCATTTTCCTTTCTCCATAATTTTTACAAAATATAAAAATTATACAATAGTATATTTTATATGTGTGTGTGGAATGGCATAAAATAAAGAAGAAAAAGAATAATAGGTTAAATTTAGTGAAATTGTTTTCTCAAATCTATAATTATAATAACTTTTTATACGCTTAATACATATTTTGGTATAAGGAAAGCGAGTCAAATAAGAAAAATGGATTTTAGATCAGGAGATTTGTAAGATTATAGTTGAGTGAGAAATTATATATTTTTATGTAATATTAGATTATTTATGTAATACTATATTATTTGTATAATATTAGATTTATATCATGTTGAATCTTTTCTTTTTATGCTTAATTGTATATTTTGGGATTGTAGGTTAAATATGTATATAATAACCTAATATCATTGCCTACGTATTTTGGGACTTTAATTTAATGTGTATATATGTGTAAATATGGAATGTAAGGGTGAAAGTAGTCCCTAAAGGTTATGAAAATAAGTCATTAAATTATTGTATATTAAATCCTGATTTGGTTGGTTGAATGCCATAGGTTGTACAACTTGAATTAAAAATTAATTTCTAATTTGATTGGGATTTAAGTTTGTATTTTAATTTCTTGGAATGAAGAATGTTGTGTAATTTCTATAAATTATCTAACTTTATAATTATATGCATAAATGTGTATTGTTCAAAATCTTATAAGCAATATACCTAAAACAAAGAGATATGCAAAGTAAGAATGTTTACTGTATTTGCAATGTCTATTTCAAATATAACAGAAAAGATAATTCCTTGTATTCCAAACACAATCCATATATTCTTTTAGATAATTTATGAGAAATTATAGTGTTAGTATTTCTTTTTGGGAAGATGTAGTTTAATGCATTAAAATGTAAAATCCCTAATGGTGAAAATTAGAGTGTTATAAATACAATTCATAATAATCCTAATGTGATTAAATAATATGCTAAAAAGAAACGATAAGCGTTAACATGAATAAGATAATAAACTAAAGAATTGGGGAAGTTATAGTAGTTTCATTAGATAAGCATGAATTGAAAAAAAATAGTAAGATACTCAATTTTATAAATTGAAAAGAAATAGTAACTTATATCTAACTTAATAATTGAAAATTAAATAGAAACAGATGTTTAATCTATTAAATTAGAAAGAAACAGTAAATGTCATCAAATGGCATTAATGAAATAAGAAGTAAACGTATGTAAAAGCGAAAGAATATTAACAATTGAACTTAAGAAGCGTAATAACAGCTAAATTTATATAGCCCCAAATATACGTTATGGCAGGTGTGAATCATTGGATCTAATCAATGATTTAGATTAAATATAAATGACACAGTCATTGTTAAGGGTCGGAATGCGAGGTCGGTAATGTTGAACAACAGAAGTCTGCCCTCCGAAAGGGGCTACAACAGTTGTGTATTCATTGCACTGATATGGGACTTCTTCTAATGTAGGACATGTGGGAATATACGTTATTGGTGAACGTAATATACCAAAATAGTTTGCCTCGATTTGAAGAGTTAAAGGGCTAAGTAGGGTCTACTCAATGCTTATAGAGGTGGGTGTTAAGTAATCAAGTGGACATTTTCTTGATTGGACGCTAAATGTAGACTCGGTGCTATATCAGCAAGGGTGGTACCATATATGCAAGGACTAGGCCTGTACGCGTAGGTCGAGAGTATCAATGGTCCAGGAGTGGTCATTAGAAAGACCTGGGTTACGCCTAAACAGACAATACCTCCTACAAACGTAGGTCACGTATGGGACATGCACCGTCTCAATATTTTTTATTAGTTTGTTTATTAATAGGAGTAAGACTAGATAACCGTTAGTTAAGGTCGTTCAAGAGAAAATAATAGTCCACGTTAGCCTGAGGAGCGAAGTCCTCAATAGTCCAAGGAGCTGAGTCTATGATAGTCTGAAGAGTGGTGTAACGTCCCGCCATTTTGGATAGTATAAATCGACGATATACCACACACGTCGGACTCAAACCATACAGAAGGGTGGATTGTTATTGGGGTGAATAAGAAAACACAGAGAAAGGAAAAAAAAAAGAATCTTGCAGCGGAATGAAAAAATATAACAATCAAATAACGATTCATGAAGATGTTTACAAAACGTTTGATTTTACTAATACAATACAAAATCAGAGTTAGACATATCAGAGATAAGTAAATAATGCAGCGGAACAATATGAATGCAGTGTAATAAATATAGTAAATAATAGACGTAGTAAATAATAGTAGCACAAATCTTCATCTCTATCCTCCATAAATAAGGTTTTCAAATCCTGAAACGCTTAGGCTGACCCGAGCGAATTGAAAAGACAAAGCACTCGAGTCAGGCTAAAAGATCTTGTGTAAGTTATATCAACGGTAAATATGCGTGTGACGGCGTCAGAGATGTTTACGGGGTTTAACATCTCCTATCTAGTGTCTAAGTGAGTGTAGTAACTTAAGAAATGTTCAGGATTCACATCTCTTAAGGATCCGTTAAACTACCTACTATGTAATACAATACGCTATTATAATAGTGTCTAAAGTAAAGTAAACCATTAAAATATCGTTAATGCTACATTTCCCCCTTCACATATTTTATATATTCACATAGTCTATACACTACCGTAACCCGACCCGCACTGGACGCTGTTAGAGGGCACTCTATAGGTATGGTACAAAACAACTGGTAGAAGGCGCGCTAGGGTAGGTGACATGGCATAACTAGGCAATGTCAGGGTAGATATACCAGTGGACTGGTGGTAACGCATAACAGCTACTACCGCCCACCTCGGGACACACTCCCGAGAAACATCACGGGTGACCACCAAATAAATCAAAAAGTCAGAATATAGTATCGATGGAGTGTGCCCAATCGAAGGAATAACCTCACTTGGCCCGTCAATTGCTCCTGTTTTAGTCATCTTATGCCAACTCGCAGGAGTCGGGTCCACGTATATACCTCATATAGGATCGTCGCCACCATCCTACTTCATTCTTGAATCTTCACCACGTACACATTTGTCAAAGTGATTTTTGGTATTGGCAAAGAGTTTGACAACATTTGATCTCAGTCTCTTTGACAACCAATCGCTTATTACACACCGGATGGTTCTTTTGCATTTCTAAATCATTTCGTAATTGATATCAAAATATCATATTCAGTTCAAACCATATCACTTTCTAAATCATTACTTACTTTCGAAATCATATTCGCCTTGGAAACCATAGTTCGATAATTGTATTTCCTTTCAAGTCAAATTCACAATTTATATCAAAATATCGTGTTCTAAAAAACTATACCACTTTCAAATCATATTTCTTCCAAAAGTCATGTTTCCAAAACAGGTTAAGTCCTTGCTTCAAAATCATCATTTCGATTTATTATAACATTCAAAATTTCAACTTAGGTTATAACGTCCTTTAACCTTATTCTCTTTTTAAACCAACTGAAATGAATATAAATTCTTCCACGTACTTAGTTTGGAAATTTAGAAAGTAGTTTAAATAGTTCTAAATAGTTAAAATGCTCTAAACAGTTTAATTATAGGTAAATACTTTTAAATTGATTTATGATAGTTAAATAGATTTATATTAGATTAAATATAATTAAAATATATTAAGTAGCCCAAAATAGAATAATTAGATTTAAAATAAATTAAAATGGTTAATTAGTTTTTAAAATAATTAAATTGGTTTAAAATTGATCAAAATAATATATATAGTTAATATTGGTTAAATAGTTTGAATAAATTTGAAAATCTTTACAATTTGAAAATTTAAAATAATATATTTTAAAGCAGTTTATATTAAAATATGAGTTTGGAATTTATATCAAATTAAACTATTCATTCAATTCAACGCATTTGGACTAATTTAAATTTCCAAATCGACAAACCCAATTTCCAAACCTTCAATTTTCCAATTTCAATAACTATCGAATTTCAAATCGGTTTCAATCCATGTTCAAATACCAATTCGAATCACTCCGCTTCCAAAAAGATTTCAAAGTTATTTTCAAACAAATTTAATAACTCAATTTCGATAGAATTTCATTTATACTTAAAAGTTTAACTTCATACTTCCAATTAACTTTCTTAAAGAAATTCCTTTTTAAACCAATTCACATTTCAACGCAAAACTTGATTTTTCAATAATACTTCAATTTATATAAATCAAATTTCCATCTCCAAATATAATTTTATTAAATTCAGAAATTTAAGGATTTTAAAATCATTCAATTTAACCAATCCAACGTCCGTATATAATTTTCTACCCTAGGGCCAAGTGATACGGATATTTATCATTTCAATCCGCAATTTAAAATTTTACGCTTATATATCATTTCAAACCACAATCGCAAATTAAATAAAATTCATAAAATCTCTCGAGTCTATCATTTAACCCATAACGATTTTTCCGTAATCTATGGATCATTCGGGTATGTATCATTTCAACTCATAGTGAACTTGCAGTTTATAACGATATCAAATACAACATCCATTCATCCCATTTCAATAATCAACATCCATCGCAATCATCATCCAAATCAATCAATAAATATCAGTATAGAACTGATAATCGATGACAGGTATTTAACTTGCAATTTATATCAAATAATAAATTAAATAACGAATTAATTCAAACAAATTCAAATTAACCAAGATGGTGATTTAAAATATACCAAACAGTCATAAATAAATTCCTAATCACATCATAAATTAAATTTAACAAACATAAGAAATTTTAAAAGTTTTGAGTGGGTTAAAACACTCACCTTTGAATTTAAATTGAATTTAAATCCAATTTAAACTCAAAACTCAAACAGTCTCAGAATTCATCCAAACCAGCATTAGAATGTCCGAAATTTCGATACAATCCTAGCGGATCAAACCGCACTAAATCGGAGCTTGCATACAAAAGATATCGATGTCAGAACGTTTAAAATCAAGACAAATCGTACCTCGCCACGACAACATCCACGCAACATTGTTTCAGAGCAACAACACGCACCCGATCTCGAATCGTGCCAGATCCTACAGTGCCGCCTACCACCAGGATGCGCGCGATCACGCCGATCATCTCCAGTCGAGACGCCATCGTAGGCATAGCTTCCCCGACCACGAAACCCCTCGAATCTCGATCGCCAGAGCGCGGCATCCTCCACCGAACTCATGCCCTAAGTTGAATTAAACCTATCAATTTAAAACTGTCAATCTTGCCGTCAACTTTCCAAGCCAACCTCACCGACGGACAACGCTCGATGCTCTCTACAGCCTGGTAACCTTAAATCGACGATTGGTCGATATCGATCGTAACACAAAGGACGACCAAGAATTTATCCTTGAGTTTCGGTCATACAGAAATCCAAATTGAAAAATTATCAGCAAAATTGAATTGCGCTCTTCGAGTGCTTCAAATCTATATATAATTCGATATAGTTTGAGGAGTTTGAATTTTTGATTTGAGATTTGATTTGAAGTTGCAATTGGAAATTAGGGTTTGTCTACAGTTGGACAAAGGAGGAGAAAATAGAATTGTAGGTACTGAAATCCGAATTAAGAGATGACCTAGGGTTTATAATGATATATATATATTGGCAGAATAAAATAGAAAGGAATGGGCTCGATTGGTTTGGAATGTTGAACGATACACGACCCAAAAAGCCCATTTCGACACCAGAACGGAGATGGGTCTACCCATATATCAAAATGGATGTTTTTGATAATTTTAAAATCAATGGAACAGGTTTCAAGTCTTAATTCCATCGTATGAAGAAGTTACGTTAAAATCATATTATTTCAAATTGATTTCAATTGATCTCAGTTAAATTAATTTCTAGGCGTTTTGAGCCCGTATGATCAAACGACAAGTCTGATCGATACGAAACTTAAAATCCTATAATATTTCACTGTTACAGATCCAAAGAAAGGGGTTTCATAAAATTACCAGACAGTGGCCAAAATGGCTATATTTCAGTTATTTAAATAAATTAATATTAAATTAATTAATCAATTTTCGATTCAATATTTAATAATTTACAGTTTCCATCACTCTGAATTACTTTGTGATTTATAGTCCTTTAAAAAAATTCCTATATCAATTTACTGTAGAATATTTCACAATTACAAGGTTTTAATTTCAATTTCAATATATTCAGAGATTATAATTAAATTTCAAAAAATCCAATTTAATTTTCTTTCCATCTTGTTATTAAACCAATTATTATCGTGAGGCTATAATTACACTAGTTTATATTTTATTACACTAATAATTTCCAATTTCATCCAAATCCCTATTAAGGTGATGTTTAATTCCATTTAATTGCAATTGATTTCAAATTTAATATACCAGATTAAATATATGTGCAATTTATAATAATTGTTGCCATTAACTCTTAATCACCCTTTTATAAGTTCATTATATTTCAAACAAGTATTATACTTACTTATGTAACACTGATTAAATCTAATTTCCATCCATTACATACTATTCCACTAATATATTCCATACTTACATTTGTTTTCTTGTATTCAATTTATACTCAAGTAAACATTTTAAATTATTGCAACTAATTGGAATTTCATAAAGATTGTTAATAATCACTTACATTAACATTGTTACACTTTATTTTAGTGTTCATTTCATTATTAAATTACAGATTTTTATTTCTTCACTGTTAAATTACCAAAATCTTATTAAATTAACAAATTTAATTATTGAAAATTATGGGTCGTTACACTCTCCCCCACTCAAAACTTTTCGTCCTCGAAAAGGGAAAAGAAGAAATTAGTAATCAATATATCTTATTCAAAATATTAAATTTATGAAAAATAAATTTAAAAATTAAAAAATTTAAATAAAATATATCCATTTATAAACAGTTAAATCCCTTTATACTCAAACTAATAAAGTTTGGGAAACATTTTATAAAATTTTCTAAGTCCAAAATTTACAGAAAATTTCAGTACAGTCTCCTTTGTACGGAGAGGCTCGGGAGAAATAATAATCATATATATCAAATATTTTCCAAAATAATATATTCCAACATGGGAAAAACAATATAATATCGCTAGAAAACCGTAATCTGAAAACATACTTATTTGTCGGGAAAATAACGCTTATTTTATGAAACCAAAAGCAGTAGCAGTTGCTTCCACGAACCTGTATTTCACTTATATAATCCAAAAGAATTAATAATTGTATAAAATGAAATATTTAAAGTTGTTTCAACCACTAACAAATAAAACAATCACTTGCAACCACAGCATACAATCATCATATGAAGTTGGTATAAATCGATCATCCATATCAACCAAAACATATAGTTTGTTCATGTTAAGGCACTTTGAATCACATAGAATGATGAATAACTACTAAGTATACCATTCACTCAATAGTCGTAGATAAAACTCAATAGATTATTTATACGTCCAAACAATTAGAGATATCATTTCCTAAACAATCCATAAGCTAAGAAAATAACAGATTGTGACATTTAAGTTTATTCTTATTAATCCTTTACACAAGATTTGTTGTTCATCATTTTTTTTCCATTCATTTAGTGATTACTTTCTTTAATTTATGCTCATTTATTCATTCAGCACTTATTTATTATTATTTACTTTCATTCATTACTTACAAAATCTCACTTTCATTTGTTTAAATTCATTTCTCACACAAGTTATTCCACTCAATTTCTTAGCATATCAATTCATTGACTTAAGTTTCCAATTACTTGATTACAATACTTTCTTTCTATCACACTTTTTTATAATAACGTTTCAATTATAACTTAAGTTTATAACAACTATAACATCAAATTCTTATTTATAAAAGGATTTCATTGAATACTTTCATTACATTAAGTTTTACTTATATACTATTCTATTACATATCCTTTTTAAACATGACAACTTTCAATATTTTGCAAGTTATTTATATGCTTTAAGAATGCAATTGAAAGTTGCACAATTGTACCCATTTCTTTTAATTAATTTAATATTCAATAACCATATTCTTTGTTTTATAGGTTACAAATTTCAACTTTCCTGTAATTTCATTTATAACCTAGCATTTAATCTCTTATTTAATTTTGAGTTTCCAATTATTAATTAGTTAAATTCCATTTCATTAATTAAAATCCCTAATTCATAGAAATTTAAGAACTAAATGCCGGATTCTGTTTCAAATCATTTAAAAACAATAGATATATGTATATACTCATAACTTATATATCCAATTATATTTAAAGTAAATTTAAATTTATATTTGTTTATCAAAATAAATCTGCAGTACGACTACTACAGTGGTCTTCCCACTTTGAAACTTGAAAATGAAGGTCGATGATGCGTGCACTCATCACCGAGATTATTTTCCAACAATAGAGAGGGGAGTACAGAACTTATTTCTTTCCAAAATCTCTTTAAAACATTTTTTTTCCAATCATACTGAAATATTTATATCAGAAAATACTTATAAATAATATTATTATTATATTCCAAAATCATTCGAAAGAAATTTTCAAAACCCTAGAAATTAAGTTCTAAAATTTCCAATTTATTCTCATTTTATTTGTAAATTTTATTTTACAACCAATACTTATAAATTTCACTACCTAGCAAACAAATATATTACAACCAAATATATCATGTATAAAATTTAATATTTTATATACAAAATATACAATAGGCAAAATTATTTCATTTACCTATATTTCAAAACAAATATTGTGTCGGTCTATCCTATTAAGTGTTTAGAAATCCCTACCGATGTCATAGCGTCCTATGCACCAATCATAATTTATAAATACAAAACGGAACAAATTAACATAATTTAAAAACCTTTTATAACACCAACAAATACGCTCTCTCATATATATACACTCAGCGACTCATTCTAGGGTATTACAACCCTATTAATAAAGAGTCAAACCCCACAAAGCTAAGGTTATCGCTAACCAAAGCTCATATACCAATTGTAACATCCCGCATTTTTGGACAGCTTAAATCGACGATAAAGCTCACACGTCAGACTCAAACCATACAGAACGGCGGTTTGTTATTAGGGTGAATAAGAAAAAACAGAGAAAGAAAAAACAAACAGAATCTTGTAACGGAATGACAAAATATAATAATCAAATAACAGTTCAAGAAGCTGTTTACAAAACATTTGATTTTACTACTGCAACACAAAATCAGAGTTACACATATCAGAGATAAATAAATAATGCAGCAAAAAAGTATGAATGCAGTGGAATAACTATAGTAAATAATAGATATGGTAAATAATAATAGCACAAATCTTCTTCTTCATCCTCCAGAAATAAGGTCTTCAAATCCTGAAATGCTCAGGCTGACTCGAGCGAATTGAAAAGACAAAACACTCGGGTTAGACTAAAAGATCTTATGTAAGTTAAATCAACGGTAAATATGCGTGTGACGGCATCATAGATGTTTACGGGGTTTAACATCTCCTATCCAGTGTCTAACGTGAGTGTAGTAACTTAAGAGATGTTCGGGATTCACATCTCCTAAGGATCCGTTAAACTATCTACTATGTAGTACAATACGCTATTATAATAGTGTCTAAAGTAAAGTAAACTATTATAATAGCGTTAAGGCGTTATACTTTCCCCCTCACCACATTTTATATATTCCTATAGTTTATACAGTACCGGAATCCCACCCATACTAGACGCCGTCAGAGGGCACTCCATAGGTATGGTACAAAACCAACTCGTAGAAGGCGCGCTACGGTAGGTGACATGGCATAGCTAGACAATGTCAGGGCAGATATACCAATTACACTTTCGGATTGGTGGTAACGCATAGCAGCTACTACCATCCATCTCGGAACACACTTCCGAGAAAAATCGTGGGTGGCCACCAAATAAATCAAAAAGTCAGAATATAGCATCGATGGAGTGTGCCCCATCGGAGGAATGACCTCACTTGGCCCGTCAATTGCTCCTGTTTTAGCCACCTTATGCCAACTCACGGGAGACAGGTCCACGTATATACCTCATATAGGACCGTCGCCACCATCCTACTTCATTCTGGAATCACCACCGCATATACAGTTGTCAATGTGGTTTTTGGTATTGGCACAAAGTATGACAACATCCGATCCCAGTCTCTTTGACAACGAATCGTTTATTACACACCGGATGGTTCTTTTACATTTCGAAAATCATTTCATAATTGATATCAAAATATCATATTCAATTCAAACCATATCACATTTGAAATCATCACTTACTTTCGAAATCATATTCGCCTTTGAAATCATAGTTCGATAATTACATTTGCTTTCAAAGTCAAATTCATAATTTATATAAAAATATCGTGTTCTCAAAAACTATACCACTTTCAAATCATATTTCATCCAAAAGTCATATTTTCAAAACAAGTTAAGTCATTGCTTCAAAATAATCATTTCGATTTATTATAACATTCAAAATTCCAACTTAGGTTATAACGTCATTTGACCTTGTTGTCTTTTTAAACCAATTGGAATGAATATAAACTCTTCCACGTACTTAGTTTGGAAATTTAGAAATTAGTTTAAATAGTTCTAAATAGTTAAAATGCTCTAAACAGTTTAATATAGGTAAATACTTTTAAATTGATTTATGATAGTTAAATAAATTTAAATTAGATTAAATATAAGTAAAATAGATTAATAGCCTAAAATAGATTAATTAGATTTAAAGTAAATTAAAAGGTTTTAATTATTTTTTAAAATAAATTAAATTGGTTTAAAATAGATTAAAATAATATATATATAGCTAATATTGGTTAAACAGTTGAATAAATTTGAAAATATTAACAATTTGAAATTTTAAAATAATATATATATATCTTAAAGCAGTTTATATTAAAATATGAATTTGGAATTTATATAAAATTAAACTATTCATTCATTTCAACACACTTGGATCAATTTAAATTTCCAACTTGACAAATCCAATTTCCAAACCTTTTAATTTTCAAATTTCAATAACTATCGAATTTCAAATCGGTTTCAATCCATGTTCAAATATCAATTCGAATCACTCCAATTCAAAAAATATTTCAAAGTTATTTTCAAACAAATTTAATAACCCAATTTCAATTGAATTTCATTTATACTTAAAAGTTTAACTTCAAACTTCCAATTAACTTTCTAAAAGAAATTCCTTTTTAAACCAATTCACATTTCAACACAAAACTTGATTTTTCAATAATACTTCAATTTATATAAATCAAATTTCCATCTCAAAATATCATTTTATTAAATTCAATAATTTAAGGATTTTAAAATCATTTAATTTAACTAATCTGGTGTCCGTATATAATTTTCTACCATAAGGTCAAGTGATACGGATATTTATCATTTCAATCTGCAATTTAAAATTTTACGGCTATATATCATTTCAAGCGCAATCCCGAATTAAATAAAATCCATAAAATCTCTCAAGTCTATCATTTTAACCCATAATGATTTTTCCTTGATCTGTAGATCATTTGGGTATGTATCATTTCAACCCATAGTGAGCTTGCAGTTTATAACGATATTGAATACAACATCCATTCATCCAATATCAACAATCAACATCCATCGTAATCATCATCCAAATCAATCAATAAATATCAATATAGAACTGATAATCGATGCAGGTATTTAACTGGCAATTTATATTCAATAATAAATTAAATAATGAATTAATTCAAATAAATTCAAATTAACTGAGATGATGGTTGTCAAAAATAAATTCCTGATCAAATCATAAATTAAATTTAACAAACATAAGAAATTTAAAAGTTGTGAGTGGGTTAAAACACTCATCTTTGAATTTAAATTGAATTTAAATCCAATTTAAACTCAAAATTCAAATAGTCTTAGAATTCGTCCAAACCCAAGTCAGAATTTTCGGAATTTCGATACAATCCCAACAGATCAAATCGTATGTAAGTAGGAGCTTGCATGCAAAAGATATCGATGTCAGAACGTTTAGAATCAAATTTAAATTAAATAAACGAGACAAATCATACCTCGCCACGTCAACATCCATGCAGCGCCGTTTCAGAGCAACAGGCATGCACCCGACCTCGAATCATGCTAGATCCTATAGCGCCGCCTACCACTAGGATGCACGCGACCACGTAGATCATCTCCAGCCAAGACGCCATCGCAGGCATAACTTCCCCGACCACGAAACCCCTCGAATCTCGATCGCCAGAACAAGGCAGCCGCAACCATACTTATGCCCTAAGTTTAATTAAATCCATCAATCTAGCCGTCAAATCGCCAAGCTAACCTCACCGATGGACAACACTCGATGCTCTCCACAGCTTGGTAACCTTAAATCGATGTTCGGTCGATGTCGATCGTAACACAAAGGATGACCGAGAATTTCTCCCTGATTTTCGGTCACACAGAAATCCAAATCATAAAATGATCAGCAAAGTTGACTTGCACTCTTCGAGAGCTTCAAATTGATATATAATTCGATATAGTTTGAGTTTGAATTTTTGATTTGAGATTTGATTTGAAGTTGCAATTGAAAATTAGGATTTGTCTGCCATTTGACATAGGAGGAGAAAATGGAATTGTACGTATTGAAATTAGAATTAAGAGATGACCTAGGGTTTATAACGATATATTTATGTTAGAATAAAATAGAAAGGAATGGGCTCGATTGGTTTGGAATGTTGAACGATATACGACCCGAAAAGCCCGTTCCGACTCCGGAACAAAGATGGGTCAGCCCACATATCAGAATGGATGTTATTGATAATTTTAAAATCAATGGAACAGGTTTCAAGTCCTAATTCCATCGTATTGATAAGTTGTGTTTAAATCAGCTTATTTCAAAGTGATTTCAATTGATTTTTAGGCGTTTCGAGCCCGTATGATCAAATGACAGGTCCGATCGTTACGAAACTTGAAATCCTATAACAATTCACCGTTACGGATCTAATGTTTCAAAAAAATCCGAGACAGTGGCCAAAATGGCTATATTTCAATTAATTAAATAAATAAATATTAAATTAATTAATCACTTTTCGATTCAATATTTAATAATTTACAATTTCCATCACTCTGAATTACGTAGTGATTTATATTCCTTTAAAACAAATTCCTATATCAATTTACTATGGAATATTTCAAATTACAAGGTTTTAATTTCGGTTTTACTATATTCAAATATTATAATGAAATTTCCAAAAATCCAATTTAATTTGCTTTCCATCTTGTTATTAAACAAATTATTATCCTGAGGCTATAATTACACTAGTTCATAATTTATTACACTAATAATTTCCAATTTCATCCAAATACCTATTAAGGTGATGATTAATTCCAGTTAATTGCAATTTATTTCAAATTTAATATACCGGATTAAATATATAGGCAATTTATAATAATTGTTGTCATTAACTCTTAATCGCCCTTTTATAAGTTCATTATATTTCAAACAAGTATTATACTTACTTATGTAACACTGATTTAATCCAATTGCCATCCATTACATACTATTCCACTAATCTATTCCATACTTACATTTGTTTACTTATATTCGAATTATAGCCAAGTAAACATTTTAAATTATTAAAACTAATTGTAGTTTCATACACATTGTTAATAATCACTAACATTAACATTGTTACACTTTATTTTAGTGTTCATTTCATTATTAAATTACAGATTTTTATTTCTTCACTGTTAAATTACCAAATTTTATTAAATTAAAAAATTTGATTATCGAAAATTACGGTTCGTTACAAGTGGAGTCCTTGATGTGAAGTAGTTAGATAAGTCTTCGAGATGGATTAAAATACGGCTAAATATTTCTAATGTCGCTGTTAGCACTAATGAGAAGATCCTCGCTGTACGTAGGAAATTCGACCTGGATAAATGGTGGATACCTGGCGCAGTGTAGAGTTACGGATACTGATGGGGAATGTATATATCATAGTCCATGGAGGGATAGTGGTACTCATACATATAGACACACACACATAAACATATGTAGTTATTGTATAACTCATGTAAGTGGTGCATATCATACGCGTACATGAAGTTAAGTGGATAAAATTTAAATAGTAGAAATAACAAGTAATGAAAGACAATCAGTATAAACCAGTGTTATGGATACAGTATGTAATTTACCAGTCACTAGAATATTGCTCTAACCCCCTTCTCATTACATCTCACGTAATAGATTAAAGTGACAAGTACTGGTACAAGGTAGGAATAATGGAAGGACGGATTTCCTCATGCATTCTCGACACTGAAAAGGGTATTAGACACCGGAATTAGCCTTGATTGGTAATTGTATGTTTTATTATATTTTACTATTTCGATGTCAGTTTACATTAATAGTGCTCTGAAATACTTTTGTTTATTTATAGGTTACCAATACTAATGATCCGTACTATAGTAGATTTGAGTTTTTGCTTTAGAAAAATTTAGACCCTCTAAGGTACAGGTTATTACAATATAAATACTAACAGACCATTTTTATTCCTTTAAAAAATGTTGTAAATCACAATCTGCAAATATTTGCAATTCACATGGAAAATCAAGCATTTGCACTTTTATCACTTTTGAAATGCCAATTGGAATTTTGATTTTTCTAAATCAAGATTAATTCATGCAAATGCAATTCGATCTCAAAACAGTTACATCGACAATCTAATGACATATCATTGTGCTCATAAAGGACATAAAGTAGAACTTTTCATCGCTATTATTAATAATAATATATATAAGTTTAAAACATTAGTTCAAATATTTTGCAATTCGATTTAAAACTTGTAAATATTTACAATTGTTTGGATCTTAGTTACAATTGAAAGCAGAAACAGCAAGTATTTTTAATCCACCCACAAAACTTTATCAAAATATATAACATATGAATCTAGTTAAAATACATAAAATTAATGACTAAGTGGTAAAAAACCATTTGGCTTTTTCACTATAAGATGGTTAGGATTTTGTACGTTAAAAGTAATAATGATTATAACTTCGTATAATAAAAATAGAGAACTAATGTTTTACTTGGAGATATAAAGGAATATAGTGATAATTCCAATGCTTCTAAGAACATACGATGAAAGATATTACTAATTTTAATATTCTTATAAGTTCACCTATTACAGAATAAGAATACCTTAAAGCATAAATATTGAAGTCACATCTTACTCAAGAACATTCTTTTTCCTTATAATACACACATACATACACATACACACATTCATACATACATACATACATACATATGTATGTATATAGGTATATATATACACAAACACATATGTGTGTATGTAGATGTGTGTAATTCTCCTAGACTAAGTGGATTCTCAAGAAAGTCGCAAATTTATGTTATTCTCAAGCGCCATTCTTTGAATCCAGTTACCTTTGGTTTGTCTAATATATTATGAAATTATTAGTTCCTTTAAAATAGATTTTTATTAAGTTCTTTCTCATTTATAAATTTCTATCAAAATTTAAACTTGAGTCCCAAGAACTTATACATTGTAGCTGTTTTAAATAAGTAATAATGATGTTTTTTCTAGTTCTATTATTTGAAATATGAACTTTACAGATAAAATAAAATACTTTCAAATGCTTATGATTATGCTACCAGGAATGAAAAAAACTAATGGTATATAAACATAAGGTCTGAGAGCTACAATTGCATTTTAAGCTTTTTGGTTAGTTCGACTGTTGTTATCACATGTAATATTTATGTTGGTGGTATTTCTCGAATTTACAATACAGCAAAAACACCATTTTACAAATGCCAAAAATAGTTATAATAGGTCTATTACAACGGAATGTCGTCTGTTATGATATCCAAAGTTGTAATAGAGCATATTTATTTACAATGATTTTCGGTAGTTTTTAAAGATTTTTTTATAACTGCGATTAGTAGTTGTGGTAAAAAGAATGCAAAATAAATAAAAAATTCTAAACACATTTTGCAAGTGCAGCAAGAAATAGATAACCAACAACATTAAATGCAGAATGATTGTATTCTGCATTAAGCGCATTTTTTAGCACAAAACAAACCGACCCTAATTTACATTAACTCCTATTAAAAGAACAACGAGAAATAAAATTTGCAAGGAACTTCAAAATGGTAGTTAATTACCACAGCTGAAAGTGAGTACAAAATGAACAATCAACTAATTTAAAGCAATGCTGGAATCGCCGTCTATATGAAGAACTATGCAATCAAAATAAATGACTAATGTATGTATTTCCATCGAGCTGAGCTCAACCACCAAGTCTGAAGTGCTAATGGGGCGACCTCTTAAAATGTTCTATTTAATCTTTGATCCTTCACTTCCAACATTCCATTTTAGTTTCGTCTTCTCTATTTCCGACTTCTCTTGATTTGCTGAAAGTTTGTTTCCAATATCTTGCTTATCTGACAAATTATACTGATAACGAACAAGAATGGAGTGACATGTTAATGTAAAGTAGGTTAAAAGTTATAGCAGAAATAAAAACTTATTTAAAAGTTGAAGGAGGTTCAAGAAGAAAGGAACCAACTGCATCATTTACAACTAATCTATAGTTTTTTGACGATCTTTTGGCATCGCTGTGGTGTCACTAAATTATTTAACGATATTATAACAACGCCAGTTGCTTTGACAGGAAAACGAGCACCACTAAGTAGTTTGACGTTGCTAAGATGCCACAAAAGTGGCGTCAGTAAAATTTAACGATGCATTATAACAGATGTTTTGTACCAAGAAAAAGCTTCGTTATGACGTCGCTAAAATTTAGCGGTGCCAAGTTCTGAAGCAAGTAATGTTTAAAATTAAAAAAAAACTATTTGATTTAAATATTGAAGAAAAGAAAAGGCAGTGTTTTTGCTTTGAATTAAAAAACCATTTGGTATTGTTCGCTTTGAAATTTCAAGCTCTGGACTAATTCCTATTTCAGTTTGACAGAATACAAACCTCCATCGCAACTCATATTTACACCATACAATATATAGGGGATTTCACTTAAAGGACTTGTTTGTGCATATTAATAAGTTTTAAGCACGGTACTTTTGAAAAATTAGTTTTAATGACAATTTACAGGAAAAAGATAAATGAATTTATCATTTTTCTATAAATTATTTTTAAAACTAATTATTAATAAGCGTTGTCTTTTAAACTTATTACTTTAGAAGGAGAAGTCCTCCAACCTAATTTCCAGATAGTGAAATTAAAAAGGACATTCCTTAAAGCTTGAAACCAAAACAAAATATCACCCTAGTAATATCTACCTTTAGAACATCATAAGGAATATAAAGCTACTTGAAGAAATTTCAATTTCAACAGATCTAAGCAATTAAACATTTCACTAATAAAATAGATAGCACAAAATTTCCAGACATTTTTCACTCATCACAAGAATATACATACAGCATCAATAAAACAAGAAAAAACATCAAGCATTGACCAACTTTTTCTGATGGTGTCTTTGAAGCATGAGCAGACTTTGGTAACAAGTTTTGGCATCGCATCAAAACTTTGGAGCAGTTTTAGAGCACTGCGGTCAATCTCTAGAAACATCTCAACAGTTTCATCCCTACAATCGACATTAGTCAGCACACAATCTCAGGTTCTCTTAGAGGCAAAGACAGCAAAGGTAGCGACGATTTCACTGATGGTGGAGACGATCAGGCAATAGTGCATCTTTCAACCATGGTTAACTTCGAATGACAGTGTGGATTGTGGGGAAATCATATGACAACGACTCAAACATCCAAATCGAGTGGCTATGGTTGGCTTCTCAGTGGTGTCTTTGGATCGGGTTTTTTTATTAGTAATTTCTTTCCAGTTTTAGGCGCCATGACAGATCTTAGGGTTTTATGGAGCATTGGGCGAGATTTGGGCGGTAATAGGGAATGATTTAGGAAAATGAGAATATGGTCTATAAAAGAAATATTTTGATCTCTGATTGGAGTAAAGGGTCCTGATAGATGAGGTGTTGCGATTTGAAACGTACGTTTGTAAACGATGACAAGTGGATTTGCTGGTTACTTATGAGACGTGGATTGCTTTGCTGGATTTTAGAGAGGGCTGGTGATAAGGGAAGTGTGAAATGTACATGGAGTTAGTAAATTTTGAATTTGAAATTGAATACTTAAAACAAAAATTTGGAAAATTCAATTTTTGAAATTGCCTAAATCGGGAAGTCAAAAGTTTTGAAATATAGCGTCACTACGGCGTCGCTAAATTTTCACAATGTCGCAAAGGCATAGATAATTCCCAATACTTTTACGACGCTAATTTAAAAACATTTTAATAATTATGGCTCTATTAAGGCATAGCTAATTAGCGATGCTTTTCTAAGGTCTTGGTGACAGTAGTAAATTTAGCAATGCCGCACCAACGTCGGGTCACTGTAGCATAGCTAAGCAATGTCAGAAATCAATCGTTCGTTTGTCCAGTTGTGATTTACGCTCGTAACGCTTTATAAACTCAAAATTTAGCTCAACTCATACCTTTTTGTCATGGTTATCTTTTTACCTGAAACATCTTCTTAAGTTCAACTCTTTCCATCACTAAGAGATCTTTGTCCTCTTCTGCCTTTTCATTTTAAAAGTAGCTAGAAGTTACAAAAGAACAAAATATAAATATTCTATTTGCATACAGACTCAATTGACTTAGCACTACATCTACAGAAGATATCTATAATTCATTGAAAAGGAAAAAATACCTCATAAAGGTGTGCTAGGCAAAGTGGGGTAGAGCCATCTTCAAGAGCCTGATAAATAAAAATTCCAATGAGTGGGAAAGCTTCTTAATTTTGAAAAATAAGAAACTACCCAACTCGCACTTGTCACAAAGTGCATTTCCTGTTATATGTCTAGTGTACTAAAACAGATAGCACGCTACAATAAACTCGTCGCACAAGTTTATTAATTAGACTTCCACTACGCTGGAATTCTGTATTAGATAAATGTAACAATAAGTTACGTTGTAAATAAATTACAACAACAACGTTATACTATTGTAAGAAATAGTACAACTTATAAACGGGAAAGATTACAGTGAATCTAACCAGTATATAAAGGAAATTCCGTCTGAGGCTTGTCGTAACAATTTCCTTAAGAATTTTATTTCAAAACTCTCGCAAAATACAACAGACGTAATCTGCACGAGTTTGTAATGAGTATGTCAACTTTGTGATATGTATAGAATATAGAGCAGTAGAGCAAAGAAGCAGAAGAAATTAGATTGGAATTGGATGAGAATGTGATCAGTATTCTCTCCTATTTATAATTTCGTCCGCATCCCTTCAAACAGTCGCGTCCGCTTGACGGGTCGCACCCGTTTGCCTTTTGGTCGCTGTTGTTTGTTAACGGGTCGCACCCGCCTGCTACTGGTCGCATCTGCTTGCGTCCAACAGTACTGTTTCGCACCCGCTTGTACCGCCTGCACCTCTACAGTCGGGTCGCATCATCCGCTTCAATCGGCTCGCGCCTGTTTGCTTCTAACGGGTCGCACCCGCTGATGTTCGCGTTTATTCAACCCGCTCGCTTCAGAAGTCGCACCTCCTCAGCAATCCGCGTCCGTTCGTATAGCCTGCAACTGTTAAAAAGCCCGGTCCAGTTGCAGTAAAAATACGAGTATCATATTAGACCCAAACCCAAATCCAAACCCAAACCCGGCCCGGTTCGGTCGAACGGACGGCGGCGGCAGCGCGCGCGCGTGTGTGGTGGAGATGCATGATCTCCCTCCTCACAACGAAGCATACATTTGGGTGCCCCTAGGCCCCAACACCTTCATTGCAAAGCCATATATATCTTGGAATGGCTTTGCAAATTTGGCGATGTGGGACAAGTGTATTTCATTTACACTAGGAATTCCAACAATCCCCCACATAAATGATAATATATTTTTCCCCCACACAAAGCGAAATATCACAGAGTACATATGGAATAATGCTTTATCTTGGATAAGTAGATATTTCACTTTGAACTTTCCCTAGTTAAAACTTATCGGATCTACTTGGCTAATCGGTGAATTATTTCATCTTGAACCGTCGGCCTTTATTGTATATCCAGACAATAAGCTTTACGAAGCATTGATTCCCTTCTCATCCAATCTTTTGGTTGTGTTCATTTTGGTCCTGAACAATATTTTTGGTTCTACGAGTGTTTTTAGAGAATAAAAGCCTTTTAATATTCTCATAGAGCCGACCCAGCTCACACTAACATAGGTGATCGCAACCATTAAGAGTATCCTACATATACCCCACTTGTTATTTTCAAGATATGGTCATCATTAAAAAACATAGTTTTAACCTTTAAAACTTCTGTAGGCATGCATTATATTTTGCACCATAGGAATGGAGTAGGACCAAGTCCAGACAAATGCATTACTTCTTGAGTTACTCATAACTGGTTTGCCTATTGATCCTAGTCCGTGGGATCTCCAGTCGCTAGGATAGGTTTCCGTATAATGTAACTCTTGTTGGTTTAGGCTTTTAAACCCATTCCACTCGATGCGCAGTCAATTTTCTCTCTTGGTAAATCTTTAGTAAATGGATCCGCTAGGTTATCATCTGTTCTCACATAATCTATGGAAATAGTTCCATTAGAGAGTAACTGCCTAACTGTGTTATGGCGACGACGTATGTGTCGTGATTTGCCATTATACACAAGGTTTTTCGCTCTACTTAGCGCTGCTTGATTATCGCAGTGAATACATATGGCCGTCACAGGTTTTGGCCAAAATGGAATATCTTCTAAGAATTGACGAAGCCATTCTGCCTCTTCGCCTGCTTTATCTAATGCGATAAACTCAGATTTCATGGTGGATCGAGCTATGCATGTTTGTTTAGTAGATTTCCATGACACTGCTGCTCCTGCAAGGGTAAAGACATAACCACTTGTGGATTTTGATTCCTCTGAATCTGCAATCCAGTTTGCATCACTATATCCTTCTAAGACGGTAGGATATTTTCCATAATGTAAGGAAAAATTAGTGGCATTCTTTAAATATCCCAACACTCTCATTAGTGCTTTCCAGTGTTCCTTCCCTGGATTACTTGTATACCTGCTTAGTCGACTTACTGCGTAAGCAATATCTGGTCTGGTGCAATTCATCAGATACATTAAGCATCCTATTACACGAGAGTATTCCAGTTGCATTACACTCTCATCAGTGTTTTTATGCAGTACTTCCGATCGATTAAAAGGTGTCCTCACTCCTTTAATTCCATACTCTTGGAATTTTTCAATCACTTTGTCTACATAGTGTGACTGAGATAGTTCAATTCCATTAGGTGTTCTTATTATTTTGATTCCCAAAATAACGTCCGCAACTCCTAAGTCTTTCATATCGAAATTGTTGATTAACATCTTCTTTATAGTCTTTATTACTTTAGTATTAGGATCAAAGATTAGCATATCGTCTACATATAGACAAATCATCACATATGATTGTCCAACCTGTTTGTAATAAACACATTTATCACATTCATTTATACAAAAACCATTTTTCATCATGACACTATCAAATTTTTCATGTCATTGTTTTGGAGCTTGTTTTAGTCCGTATAGTGATTTCACTAACCGACATACTTTGTTTTCATTTCCTTTGGAAAAAAACCCTCAGGTTGCTCCATGTAAATCTCCTCATCAAGATCTCCATTTAAGAATGTTGTTTTGACATCCATCCGATGAATTTTCAGATTATATATGGAAGCAATTGCTATTAACATTCTTATAGAGGTTATTCGTGTAACCGGTGAATAGGTATCAAAGAAGTCTACTCCTTCTTTTTGACGATATCCTTTGGCTACCAATCTGGCTTTATATTTATCTATAGAGCCGTCTGATTTCAATTTCTTCTTGAAAATCCATTTGCAGCCAATTGGTTTTATTACAGGTGGAATATCAACTATTTCCCAAGTTTTATTACTTAGAATTGAATCAATCTCACTTTGGATTGCTTCTTTCCAACATGAAGATTCAGAAGATGACATTGCTTCCTTGTACGTTTGAGGTTCGTGTTCTAACATATAAGTTAAAAAATCCGAACCAAATGTTTTGGAAGTTCTTGCCCTTACGCTTCTTCTTAGTTCAACCACCTCGTTGTCCTGATGAGTTTCATCTTCACATGTCTCATCTCTGTTATCTCTTGTCCTTTTTGGGACAGGATTTCCATCGTTTCTTTTATGTGGGAACACATCTTCAAAGAACGAGGCATCTCTTGATTCCATGATTGTATTTACATGAATATCATTTATATCAGACTTGAATACCAAAATCTGTAGGCACTACTATTTTGGGCTGGCCCAAGATAATAACAATCTACTGTTTTTGGTCCAAGTTTGACTCTCTTGGGAGACGGAACTGGAACTTTTGCCAAGCACCCCCACACTTTGAGGTATTTAAAGCTTGGTTTGTGTCCTTTCCATATCTCATATGGAATTGTTCCCATTTTATTGTGAGGAACTTTGTTTAATATGTGATTAGACATATTTAAAGCTTCCCCCCACAATTTCGTCGGTAGACCAGAAGTTAAAAGCATGGCAGTAATCATGTCTTTTAACGTTCTGTTCTTCCTCTCGGCTACACCATTTTGTTGTGGTGAATATGGAGCTGTTGTTTGATGAATTATACCATTTTCGACACAGAACTGTTCAAATGGTGATTCATACTCTCCACCTCGATCAAATCTCAATATCTTGATCTTTTTATTGAACTGATTTTCTACCTCAGCCTTGTATTTTATAAACGCGGTTATTGCTTCATCCTTACTATTTAAAAGATATACATAGCAATATCGCGTATAATCGTCAATAAAAATAATAAACTACTTTTTCCCACCTCTTGTAGGTAGTGATTTAAAATCACATAAATCTGTATGTACCAAACCTAATGGTTCGATGCTTCTGTCAAGAGATTTAAATGGTTGTTTGACCATTTTTGCTTCTACACATGTCTCACATTTGTAGTTCTTATCTACTTGGAAATTTGAAATCAATCCCAAGTTTGATAATTTCTTCATTTTTCGAAAGTTTACGTGTCCTAATTTATCGTGCCATAGTAAAATGTCATGCTCAAGCAAGTAAGAGACTTCAATTTTATTAATAGCACAATCAGAATACATAGATTTATTGCCGGTAACGGCTACATTTGCCTTAAATAGGCCATCACATAAATATCCCCTTCCGATATACATTCCAGCTTTGGACAGAACCATCTTGTCTGACTCAAACACCATCTTGAATTCCTTCTTTGATAGGACTACACCAGAGATGAGATTCTTGCGTATGTCTGGAACGTGAAGCACGTCATTCAATTTGTCAGTTTTTTCAGAAGTGAACTTGAGGATAACTGTGCCACTGCCTTCGATCATGGAAACTGTAGAATTACCCATGTAGAGTCTTTCTTTCTGATCGAATTTCTGGTATGTTGAAAACATGGATTTTTCAGAGCAAACATGACGAGTAGCTCCTGTGTCAGCCCACCATTGGTTAGGGTTCTGAATCAAATGGCATTCAGAAATAACCGCTGAAAAGTTGGACTTGTCCATTTTCATGTTGTCAACTGTTAACATCTCTGTTTTAGTGTAAAACAGAATTTTTTTTAAGATGTTATATGTCTAGTGTACTAAAACAGATAGCACGCTACAATAAACTCGTCGCACAAGTTTATTAATTAGAATTCCACTACGCTGGAATTCTGTATTAGATAAATGTAACAATAAGTTACGTTGTAAATAAATTACAACAACAACGTTATACTATTGTAAGAAATAGTACAACTTATAAACGGGAAAGATTACAGTGAATCTAACCAGTATATAAAGGAAATTCCGTCTGAGGCTTGTCATAACAATTTCCTTAAGAATTTTATTTCAAAACTCTCACAAGATACAACAGACGTAATCTGCACGAGATTGTAATGAGTATGTCAACTCTGTGATATGCATGGAATATAGAGCAGTAGAGCAAAGAAGCAGAAGAAATTAGATTGGAATTGGATGAGAACGTGATCAGTATTCTCTCCTATTTATAATTTCGTCGCATCCCTTCAAACAGTCGCGTCCGCTTGACGGGTCGCACCCGTTTGCCTTTTGGTCGCTGCTGCTTGTTAACGGGTCGCACCCGCCTGCTACTGGTCGCATCTGCTTGCGTCCAACGGTACTGTTTCTCACCCGCTTGTACCGTTTCGATCGGCTCGTGCCTGTTTCAGAAGTCGCACCTCCTCAGCAATCCGCGTCAGTTCGTATAGCCTGCAACTGTTAAAAAGCCCGGTCCAGTTGCAGTAAAAATACGAGTATCATATTAGACCCAAACCCGGCCCGGTCGGCGGCGCGTGCGATGGAGATGCTATCTCCCTCTTCACAACGAAGCATACATTTGGGTGCCCCTAGGCCCCAACACCTTCATTGCAAAGCCATATATATCTTGGAATGGCTTTGCAAATTTGACGATGTGGGACAAGTGTATTTCATTTATACTAGGAATTCCAACATTTCCATAGAGTATCTCAAAATTTTAATGACAAGTAAAATCAAAACTAATTTGATTGAAAAAGAAGTTTACAGAAAACATGCATCCAAGGGATCATCAGTGATCATCAATTCATAGATCAATTCATACATCACCAATACAAAATATAAAAACAAGAAACAAATAAAATGAAGGCTAGGTTTTTACAAAAGCAAATAACATCAAGAGTACAAAACCTAAACTCTAAACATGAACATATAATTTATAAGTCAAAAATAAAGAATTATAAAGCACTAATCTACATTATAATATAATAATAAAAAGAAAAGGATATAAGAAAATATTTTGTAACATTTGAGTTGAAAGATTTTTCTAGAATACTACATGGTTTGACAAAACAAATGGAGAACACAAGAAACCATCCCTCAAAAGCAAATTCCTAATAGATCAACTACTTCTACTAGATACGGTATTTTGTAAACGAACCAAAAAATAAAAAGTTATTAACGGTATGGAATCTCTGTGTATTCGATTATCAAATAATGGAATCCAATAGCGATTAGAGGAGGCTAAATTTGGTTCAGGATTCAATGTACCATGATTGATAGAAATGAGGGTTTTTATTTGTTTCCTGTTTTTATATTTTGTATCCATGATGCGAAATTAATCAATTTACACTTCAACCAAAGTAAAACACACGCATACATATATTCATGATCATCAATTCATATATCAATTCATAAGCTTACCTTCATAAGTATCACAAGTGTGCACCTTCGACACAAAAATAACAAAGCGAGAATATTGAGGCCTCTATATGTTCAGACATAATTGAATTGGTTCTCTCACAAACACCACCAATCTTCCATCTTCAGAAATCTCGAATCCAAGGACAACACTCCATCACCATAATCAAACTAAGCCATTATATCTAAATACCATAAATCTAGAAGTATCAACAAACTTCAGCAAAACAACATCAGAAAGGTAACTAACGAGTTTTTTGAAAACACGGACAACTCAAGGCAAATGACGTCAGCGAACAGATCATATCCAAATTTGAACTCATGAATTTCAGATTTAGTGGCTTCA
Source organism: Allium cepa (assembly GCA_030765085.1). Lineage (NCBI taxonomy): Eukaryota > Viridiplantae > Streptophyta > Magnoliopsida > Asparagales > Amaryllidaceae > Allium > Allium cepa. Next base: position 507,561,231 of record CM060929.1, read on the forward strand.
TTTATTTTTCAAGCATCACCTTCAAATTCAGTTTTGACTTTTACTGGCTATGCAAGCACAAGCACCAGAGACGTATAGTGCAGGGCTCTTCAATAACAGCAACGATGATTTGACTTGGTTACTCTCGGTTTCAAAACCGCAAATTGATTAGCGTCGACGGCGATTCAACCTTGAAGGAGATGCGGTTTGACTTTGAGGAAGATAAAACTTTTTTTTCCTTTTTGGAAGGAAACGAAGATTAAAAAATTATGGATGAGAGGAGGGAAAACAAAATTTTAGGTTACCGGGAGAGGAGAGAGGTAGCGATATCATATGTTCAAATTTAGGTATGGAGCCCAAAAATTTGTTTTTGGAGCAACAATTTTAGGTTTATTTGATTTTATTTTGTGTTTTCAATTTTTAACATATATAACAAAACTTAAAGATAGCAGAAGCATAAGCTTCAAATTTGGACGATTGAGGGACGGTGGAGGGGGTGGAGGAACGGCGGAGGGGATGAATTTGTTTTTGATTATTTTGTTATTTCTCAAAACACGAAAAACACAATACATTTGTTTTCTATTATATATGTTAGTGTTATTTTCCAAATCGGTTATTTTTCAAAAATGCATGCGTGAAGTGTGCATTTTTTGGATGAAAACACAAAACTAAAAATGACAAACCAAACGGGGCCTTAATTTTAGAGCCAAGGAAAATTTGTATGCCTTCAAAATATAACATCCTATGTAAATTAGGTCTAACATAGGGGTGTCAATGAGTATCCGAAAAATTCGAAATCCGTCCATATCCATATTCAAATATGAAAACTTACCTGATATCCGAAAAACGGATAAGAATATGGTCACATCTTCATCTGATAATTATCCATCCGGTTTTAATCAAAATTATAGCTAATTTTTCATGTATTTTAGTAGATAAAATGATTGTCATTTACTATTTTATATAAGTAAAAAAAATTAATGTGTATAAAGATCAATATTTGCAGCTTAAAATTAATTTTCTTAGCATGTTTATTATTTTTTGTATTTTTACTACTAAAATATATTTATAATGAATCAGAATTTTCTATTTATCTATTTAGATTTATTAGTTATGAACTGGTCGAAGAATATCCGATAAATATTTTATATCCGTCCACGTCCGCTGATACAGATATTAAAATCTGAAAATGATTTCGGATATGGATACAGATATAACACTATCCGAATTCGTATTCTGTATCAGTATCCGACCATTTACAAGACTAGTTCAATGACATCCACTTAAAGAAGGCAATATTCACCACTCATAGTAATCACATCAAATACTATTATTAATAATACTGACCCCATATAGTATTTAAACCAAGTGGAAACTATCTGCATTATATTATTTCAAAACTAAATAATATATTAAACTCCAAACAGACCACTACCTCCATTGAATAAAATTTCTCCCAATATAATCCAAAAGTAGTATATAACCATAATGAATTCATTCAAAAGAAAGAGCAATCTACTCATAGTAATTTTTCATATTTAAAAATAATTACTAATTATTATTATTTAATTTTAAATATTAATTATTATTATTATTATTATTTAATATTAATTTTAAATTTTAGTTGTTATTATTTTATTATAAAAAATTTATTATTAATTATCAATTATTAGTATTTAATAGTGAATTATATATAAATTATTAATTATTAATTTAATATTAATTTAATGATTATTGATTGTTAATTTATTGGTTGTTACTAATTATTAATAGGAATTATTTCATACTTCAAACTAATTATTAATTTTTATTATTTAATAGTAGTTATTAATTATTATATATTAATATTTAAATATTATTATTTGAGTACTATGTATTTAATAATAATTATTTTATTGATTATTAATTGTTATTACTATTTAACATATTGATTTTTAACTTTTAATTTTTATTATTTAATTTTTATTTTTAACTTTTAATTATCGTTATTATTTTATATTGATTTTTAACTTTTAATTGTTATTATTTAATATTGATTTTTAACTTTTAATTAATTATTACGTATTATGAAAGATTTATTATATATTAATTATCAATTACCATTATTTAATAGTAATTATTATAGTTGTTAGTTAAATATTTATTGTTTATTTATTGATTATTAATTTATTCTTTAATTATTAATTTATTCTTTAATTATTAAATACTAATTATTAATGGGAATCAGTGCATATTCAAAATATATTATTAATTATTACTATTTAATAGTAGTTATTAATTATTATACGTTAATATTAAATTACTATTAGTATTATTTGTTAAAATATTATTCATTAAATATTAATTTATTTTACTTATTATTAACTCTTTATGAATTATTAAAAGTTAACAGGCAAATATTAAATATTAGTACTTAATTGTTACTTCTTTATTATTAATATTAATTATTACTTCTTAATTATTAATTATTCATTATTAAAAATTAATTCTTATTTATTATTTATTAATTATTTATTAATTAATATTAATTATTAATTATTAATTATCGAATAGTAATTATTAATATTATTTATTCCATATTTTCAAATTAATTATTAATTATTATTATTTAGTATTAATTAATAATTATGAATTATTTTTTATGAATCATTTATTTATTAATTATTAAGTATTATTATTTAATTATAATTATTAATGTATTATTACAACGGACAAACGAAAAAGGTTGTAATAGGCATCTTTTACAACTGACAAAAAAAGGAGAGATATTATAAGTTGGCATCTATTACAACTGGTAAATGGAAAAGATTGTAATAGGCTGTAATGACCCTAATTTTTAGTAACATTCTTTAGGATATTTAATTATCCAAATTAAATAAAATCTTTGATAAGTAGGGGATTGAGATTTGTATTAAACTAAGGGGTAGCCATGCCATATAACCAATGAACTAAAGAAGAGTTAAAATGAAATAAAGAAGGGTAAAATATGATCATTTTAATACCCTAAACCCTTAGCCTTGAATGTTTTACATGTTCATTTGCAAAATTAAAAACAAATAGAGGCCGACCACCATTAGCAAGAACAAGAGAAAGGAAGAGCCAAAAGAAGAAGATTAATCAACTTAATCCATTCAAGTCTCAAACTCCTTAATCACAAAGCTAAGGTGCATATTGACTACATCTCATTTTTCTAATTGTTTTCGATTTAAAGACGAATTCAAAGTATTTTGCATGATTTTGCCATGTTTTTGAATGATTAAATGCTTATATATGCTTGTTGATGATTTATGCTTATTTATATAGATTTTATGATATGTTTTGATGTAAAAACCCTATTACATCCAAATGCCTTACGAATTTAGCTTTAGATCAGAATTTACATTTTAGAGATGGGTCTCAATTTTCATAAATTTCTGAATTAATGTGGATTTATATTAATTTTCTAGTGAAGAAAATATTTATTTGGGTTTACAATAATTTATGGCTAAATTATTTATGTTTTGGGTCAGAAATTAATATACGTTAGAAAACATATTGAAAATGATTTTTTGAATTTTTTGTAGAATTTTCTAAGTGTTTCAATGAATATGTAAAATTATTTAAGGTATGGGAATTAAATGTTTTATATATTTATAAAAGAAGATGGTTGTTTTGTAAATAAGTTAAATGGTTTATCTCTGAAATATTGGTAGCACTTTTTAAAAAGAAAATTAGCAACCAATCAGATTTTGACAAACAAGGCGCGTTAGTTAAAAAGATTTCTTAAAATGATAAAAATCAGTTAAACATGCTTTATGCATGTTTCGCCATTTTTGAAACTTAGGTTTTGACTTAGTAGTTCTGCCACCATCACCATCAAAACCAGTGCACTTGGCTTCAAAGACTTGGTGCGCAGCGAATTGGATATGGGCGGAAGGTATTAGGTCGAAACTAGGGGTTCCGAAGTGGTCGAAGCACTACTATACTTTCAAATGAAAATGCGTCTGCTTTTCTTTCGAAAGTAATGCTTTCGACTTGGTTGGCTTCCAACCGGGTTAAATTGATTTACAGAATGGTTTCGAATGGGTTGCACTTTTTGTTTTAAGTAAAAGCTTTCGATTGGGGTCGAAGCCCCTCGCTGTCGCTTTTTCTACCTTTCAAAGTCAATGGTTTCGGAAGGTATACTTTGTTTTTTAAAACTTTGCCACTTCTCCAATGCTTTCGAAAGGGTTGGTTTCGACACCATCACTTCTTTACTTATGAATTGTTTTCGAAAGGAATGCTTTCGACTTAAATGGTTTTAGTGACCCTTTTGCTCTGTTGAATGTGGAACCCAAAGGTTTCGAAGAAGATATTTTTAAATGGTTTCGAAAGGTGTTCCCACATTTTTCAAATTGAACCCAAATGCTTTTGAAAGGTTTGTTGTTTGCAAAGGTTTTGATGCCTTCATAAGGTTTTAAATGAAGGTTTCAAAGGAGTGGTTCCCCAATGGTTTCGAAAGGTTTGAATGGAAGGTTTCCAATAGTTTTGAAAGGTCTGGCAGGAAAGGTTTTTCAATGGTTTTGAAAGCATTATATGTATGGTTTCGAAAGGAATGTTTTGGCCATTCAGCCTAGGTGAAAGAAAGGGGTTTACTTGGTTTCAAAAGGGGTACTTTCAATGGAATTTAAAAGGGGCATTTTCAAAGGTTTAAATGTTTTCATCAACAAAGATTTGTGTAAAGTGCGTTTGTCTATATATATATAATATAGCAAGGTGATTTTGAGTAAAGCATAGAATATATGTATTTTTCTTGTTTAAGTTTGATTTAAAGGTTTTAAATCAACTTGAGATGAAAATGTTTTTAAGGAAATTTTTGGGAAAATTACCCCAAGTAAAATGATTCAGATATTAGAATACCAGGTGGGACTAGCATAGGGTCGCGCCCTATACATTAGCTATTTGCCCAGCTAATTTAGTCCAAAATTCTAGTGTGTAGGGCTTTGTCACATGTAAGACTGAAATGATGTTACACACAAAATGGAATATATATTTGTACAGAGGTAGGTTATTGGTGAGCCTGCAAAACAATTAGGATCAGGTGACCCTGGAGAAGATAAGTTAGAGACATACCGTTCAGAAGAGGAGTACCTAATAGATGTTAAATTATTTGCTTATATTGTTTGTTAGGCTCGAGTCAGCCAATGGTTAGTAGTTAGCCAAACAAAAACTATAGTGCTCGGATAGATAGTTCATTTGTTACCTGATATGTATGTTTACGTGATAATGCTTTACGGTTTTTAATCAGTTTTGGTTACAGGAAATGATTTGCAAAAGATATGTTTTAAAAAAGGTACTGGTAAGGGGAAACCCATTTCGCTAAGCGGCGTGGTCTCACTTAATATCAAATAACCAAGATGTATAGTATTATTCATAGCATACTTTAAGTCTGACTCAAAGTTTATGTTTTTTTCCTTAAACTCTCGGGTTCTCAAAAATTGATTTGAATAGGCTAAGGGTTGAGGTTTACAGGTTTTAGCAGGGTTGATAAATAAAGCTACCGAAGATGAGCAGGAGGCTGTCGGATAGCTATTTAGGAGTTGTAGTTTTATTTTGTTTATTCCGCCGTATTGTATTAAGTCGGTTATGACTATATAGTACTCTGGTCAAACAAGGGACATCTTAATATGTCGCTCGTTGCGTATTTATGTAATAATTATATTTTATCTGAACCTAGGAAGCGAATGAGATTATGTAACTTGGATATGAAAATTTGTTTTAAAATGTAATGAAAAATATTCTTTTTGAAATCTATGATTTTATTTCATATTCAAGTGCTTCTGATATTATGGATATCATTAACATTACCGTATTTGGTCACTGTAAGTTAATATTATGGATGACTATAGTATCTGTAGCGCTTAGCTACGGGCCTCTAGATAGAGGATGTTACAACTTGGTATCATAACATAGGTTTATGAAAAAATTGAAACTAAAATGATTTTTGAAAACATAATCCTAAGGATTAGAGATAAGATCGGGGTATGGATAACGTTATAGTAACATACTTATATTTGCTATACATAAGTATATACTACATCTCTATTCTTCTATCTCTTAGGTTGTTCTTCTGTATCTCATGAGGCTTGAATATAGATAGGATGCTAGAAGTGGAAGGGTGAATCTTGGAGAAAGCACCACCACAAATGGTAATGTCAAACCGAATACTAGAAGGAATCTAGGTCAGGAAAAAGCAGGGAATGTTGGTGCTGGTGTAACAGACCGATATTTTCAACCATTTGCATCCACACATACCGGATTTGAATTGCTCACAATACCAGATTGTTAATTTATTTTGGCAAAACTCAGCATATACAGTAAATAAAAAAATCACAGAATTATAGACGTATAGTAATATACGATATGCAGCGGAAACAAAAGAATACTAGTTCATAAAGCTACTGTATATATAATAGAGTTAAATAAGATACAACAGAAGTATCGAATACAGTAGTCAAATACAAGATCAGAATACATCACTCCAATCAACCAATAATTCCAAGCTGAAAAGATGTAGATGGATCTCCAAAGGAAGCTCCAACTCCAAAGGTGAGTCTCACAAGAAGTAGCACTCAGTCTGACCCAAGCGTAAAGCAAAACACAAAACACTTGAGTCAGGATTAAGATTCTTATATAAATAAATCCAACTCAAATGAAATAACAACTTAAACACAAGTAATTCAAAGGATGCTTGGGACAACCATCCTCTAAGGATCCGTTAAACTATCTACTATGTAGTAATATATGTTATTATAATAATATCTAAAGTAAAATAAACCTACTTAAAAATAGCGTTATGGCTTTACATTTTCCACCTCAACATATATATAGTGCCAGTAGTCTATACAGTACCATCGTACCTCCAAATCGGGAGGCTACCATAAATACTCTATAGTTACGACACAAATCAAAACTCGTACAAGGCGCGTTAGGGTAGGTGACACGGCACAACTAGGCAATGCCAGATTAGATATATCAATTGCACTTCCAGACCGGTGGTAACACGTAGCAGCCAATACCGCCCACCTCGAGCCACACTCTCAAAAATCAAAGGTGCATCCAATCAATCACAAAGTAATACAATGGTATCGAAGGAGTATGTCCGATCAGAGGAGCTACCTCATTAGCCCGTCAACTGCTTCTATTTTAGCCACCTTATGCAAACTCACGGGAGTCGAGTCCACGTATATACCTCAATAGAACGTCGCCACCATCCTACTTCATTCTAGAATCTCCACCGTACACGGTTGTTAAAGTGGTTTTCGGAGTTGGTAGAGAGTATGACAACTTCCGATCCCGATCTCTTTAACAACCAACCGTTATTATAACACCGCGGTCATCTCAAAATAATTTATACTTTACAACCAAAATACCATTGCCTTTTCAAAACCATATAAATACAATATCATTTCCATTTCAAAACCAAATACGATATAATTTCCATTTCAAATATATCTTTTCCAAAATCATATCACTTCAAAGTTATAATATTTTCGAAACCAAACACTTGAAATTATAACACTTCCGAAACATAATACTTTGAAATCATAATACTTCCCATTTAACCGATTCAAATATTAAAATAGTATACATAATGAAATTGTTTTCCTCAAATTTTACAAATTAATTCCAAATCAACTCGAATTTCAAAATTCTACTTTAATCAGATCTCAAATCATTAATTCCTATTTAGCTTCTAAATAAACCATCCAAAATTATATTGATTTCAAATACAGATTTGAACCACATATAAACTATTTCAAAATATATATATTTCAAAGATTTAAATATTCTATAATTTCAAAACTAAATGTGATAATTATATATATATATATATATATATATATATATATATCTTAATTCAATTCACTATTATTTAGTTTTGAAATATTTACTTAATAAGTTCAATATCATTTAAATAAAACTCAAACTTGAAATATTTAATAATCACTTTAAACCAACAACAAGTTATAAAATCATATCCTTTAAAATATCAATTCAATAAGTTCCAAATAGATTTTAATTAAATATAATTCTTAATTAAATACAATTTCAAATCAATTTCAAATCCATCTTCTCAACCTTAATTTATTAAAATCATTACAAACTCTATATTAAAATATAATTTAAAATAAATCTTAACCATATTATATTTTAATAAAATCAAACTTTATTTAAACTTATTTTAAAATAAACAATTTATACGTAGCTTAAAATCAAGAATTTAACTGTATATAAAATAACATTTATATAATATCTGAAATCAATATTTATATAAAACCATATATTTCTTTCCAAAAACCATAGAAATCATTTCAAAATATTTTTATATATGGACCAAGGTGTTTGTATATAATTTTCTATCATATGGTCAAGTGATACGATATTTACCATTTCAGTCTGCAATTTGAATATATCATTTTAACCCGTAATCCCAAATTCAATTTAATGAAAATCGCTTGGGTCTATCATTTCAACCCATAATGATTTTCTCTTATTCTAAAGTCCGTTCGGGTATGTATCATTTCAACTCATTATGAATTCTATGCTAACAGGGAACTTGTAGAGTAATAACAGATATAAAAATAATATCACATGCATATATCATCAATATAAATAACAGATAATGGTGTCATATGTCACAGGTGAACAAATATAGATAACAACATATATGTAGCAATGTAAATAACTAACAAAAGCATATTTCAATTGTCGTTTCCATGACATCTAATTTAATAGATATAAGAACACTAATCTGAGTGATTACTCACCTTTCGAGGCTAGAGATATACGAGACTTAGAGGAGTTAAGAATCCAAGAACGAATCCCAAATCAAATTTAGATGGATACGGATTCGACGGACAAGCTGATAGATAAGGAATTGATGAAATCAGATCAGAAATTGATCAATGAAGATAATTGATATGAGTGATCTTATATATATCTATATATAACTATAGCTATAAAAATCATATACAACCTATAATCAAAATAAACAATTATCTTTCAATATATATACATATACACACACACACAAAATATATATTAAAAATCAATACTTAATACAGAAATAAGCTTGCATATGCGAGCTACAAATCCCAATATAAATATAATTTACATTTTTTTTAAATCGAAATAAATTTTTGCTTTATTTCAATATGTATAAACTATCACTTTATACATATAACCCCCGTATTAAAGTAATATGTTCTTATAAATAAATAAAAATCCACATTTACCTTTCAACACATAAAAATTTACAATACAACATATCTTCATGTATACAAATCAACTTCCATATATTCATCTCAGAATACTCAAAACACATGCATACTAGTAAATATATATATATATATATATATATATAACCCATACTATGCAGGGTAAAACAATGCACAGACACAAATCAATACTTCGACCAAATGTCGACCCACTCAATACTAATGATGAATTAAATATAGTTTTCAAATTTATTAATCATATAAAGTTAAAATGAAAATTAAATGAGTTTTAAACAAAGTTTCAAAATTTTAATTTTTAAGTTAAATATTAAAAATTGATTTGTTTTTAAAATAATATATATTACGTATTCTAGTTTTAATGCTTTCAAATAGGATTTAATAATTAATTATTAGGATAGGTGATTAATTATCAATATAATTAAATTAAAGAGTTATTTGTTTTAATTAAAGTGATTTGTTAAATTTTAAGAATTAAGGTAAAATAATTACATGATTTGGGTTAATTAAATAATGACCTAAAGATTAATTAATGAAAGTATTTAAAGGATGATTTATTAATAAAAATAATTAATAAATTAATTAAGAAATCAAGGGTAATTAATTGCTTGGAGATAAGTACTTAATTAAAAGTAACTAATTTATGATTAAAAGTTAATTAACCAAGTGATCAAACGATAATTCATTTAAGGATAACTAATTAATATGATTAATTGGAAGATGATTAATGAAATGATGAATTAAATAAATTAAGGTAAATTATTAAATAATTAAAAGTTGGTGGATTGTAATTAAGGGTAATAAATTTAAAGATAAATTTATTTATGAAAGTAAATAAAAGATAATTATTTCGTGTAATTAAATGAAAGCTAATTACTTGGTTAAATTAATGAAGGATAATCAATTAAGGGTTAATTAATTAAAGATAATTAATTAAATGGTGAATTAAATAATTAAAGGATAATTATTTATAATTAAAGGCCGATGAATTATAATTAAAGGTTAATTAATTATAAATGGTTAATTAATAAATGATTAAAGAGTAATTAATCAAAATAATTTGCAATTTATTAATATTAATTAACCAGGATTCGTAAGTCATAAGTAATTAAAGCTGACTTGAAATTATTAGACAATTAACTGATTTTACTTATGGATGATTGGATTCGATTTGACGATTAAATTGTTTGATATCCCTGATTGTGATGCTTTGTTTTGATTTGAGCTATGTTTACTGTGATTTATTAGCTGTGATATATACCTGTGATCTGTGATTGAAAGATAAGCGTTACAATTGGTTTGTACCGCTTGTCAAATATAAGCGTTATAGTTTATACGGCTTATTAAATATATTGCTGTATTTGAATCTGTGCTGATTGATGATGTTGCACTTTTATTGCGTAAAACCCCTGGACCACACTTATACACACACAAAATATGGATTGCACGTGGAAACGGGTTTGAAATAGTTTTAAAGATTAAATTTTTGAATCCAAATTAGTTTTGGAATTAGAATTAAAAGCTTTTGAAAATGAATTTCAAAAATAAAAGTTATTTTGAATAACTTGTTTGAGTTTTGAAATTTAAATAATTTGATTTAAATTTGAATTCAATGTTTAAAATTGAATTCTATGATTTGGAAACTATGGTTTAAAAAGGTTATTCAACTTATAAATGTGTCTATATGGGTTTTTAAACCATTTTAAAAGTGTTGTTTTGGGAAGTTAAATTTAACCAATGGTTTTTAACTTGTATAAAGGGAATCAGATTTTCTAAAACGAAACTATGTGTTTTCTAATAATAAAAGCTTTCACATAAGGAATGAACGTCCACTTTGTGTTAAAAGGACTTCAAGTTAAAATGAGAATAGTTTTCCAAGTATGAATAAATCTTTGGAAATGGGTTTGAAAACTATAAATTAAATCTTTAATTTAGAGATTTGATTGAGTTAATCCAAATTGAGATGGAAAATGTTTTGGAATCTATAAATAGATCTTTGTGAACTGGGTTGAACTTTGTGAAACAAATCTTTTTATTAAAAAGATTTAGAATGGTAATTTGTTTAACCACTTAAAGAAAGGTTTTGGATTTTATAAGTTGTGACTTAACTGAAATCCCATATCCATATATTTTTAAATATTGGCTCATTATTCGGCTTAGTCGGGAGAGGACCTTGTGTCATATAACCCATTCCGAATAGTGATACGACATTATGGACAACATTTAAGACCGGTGTTGAAGACTGGGTGTCTTCGAGAACGATAGGATAACCTGTCGATTGACTCTGCACTGATTTGCTCCGGTATAGAGTTCTCCCTTAGTGATGGGAAGTCCGATTGGGATTGTGGATACCCGGATTTGCAAGGATTTCTTCGGAAGTGCCTTCGGTTCTGTTCGAACCCGGGACAGACTTGTATGGTTGAATGTCCGACACTATACTTTGAGATATTAAACTGATCTCTATCAAATACATTTCTGCTTGGTGGCGGAGAATTTATTCTCTTAGCTTAACACCATTCTCTAAGATGTACGAGCTTAGAGGTTATGTAGTTGATATTTATCAGTGATATACTCCCAATTTGGTAGTGTGGAATGCTAAGTGTTGCTGTGTGTTGATGATCATTTGTTGATCATTTGTGATCAAAGCATGGCTTTTGTACAAAGCATAGCTCTATGGACGAGACTACATCAGGACCTCACACCCCGGAAATGGTCAAAACAGGAAAGATGCGGCAAGGTTATGAGGGTCGCGCCCTTTAGGGTTTGTCATTCCCTTCTGAAAAAGGGTGGTATCATGGTATGGACCCCAGATACTTACTCATGTGGATACTGCAGACCTATTACTTTGTGATTGCTTTGTGGTTGTTGGATTAGAGGTACCTCGAATAAAGGTCCCAAAGGACCGGGGGATGGCACGCTCGTGTAGTAGTTACCTAGTTACAGAGGTAACCCGGTCTTGTGTTGGTAGAGAGCCGATTAAGCTCTCGGGACGTCCCGTCAGAGGCGTACCCATGGACAGTAAGTTCTCTAGCCTGACCATTTGTTGGAAATCCAATCAAAACATTATGAGCCTTGTATGGTTTTAGTTGTATAACCTGCCATGGAATGTGGTGGCAACCTACTATTGAACATGGTAGCTATAGTAGGCATAAGTGTAAAATGCCCATGCTTGCTAGGATTTATATTATACTTTCGAAATGGTTTTCCACACTTTGCACTTATAGTAATAATATTAAAGAAATTTTCTCGTATCAAACATATTTGACTATCATAAGGAGAAATCTCCTCCAATTCTGCATTTGCATTGTGTGTGTGGCGGAAGGCCATATGGTAGTTTCATTTTCTAAAAAGCATTGCGGATTTCAAACATAAATTCTTTTGTTTGTTTTCAAGACCAAATGCTTTTGTTTGCTCATACTAGTCCCATGACTGACCTGGAGTTTATTGTTCCTTTCCTAAACTCTGGATGCCCACTATTGTCCCACACGGGCAGTCTAGAGTTGGGTTTTTCAAATAGTCAGGTTTAGTAGATTATCTGGAGCTAGTTCAGTCTTTGGATCTGAACTGCACTAGCTTATCTTTATGCATCGTTATTGGGAGTTCGGGATTTTTCTGGATTGGTATCTTGGAGATGGAGTTACAGTTCTGGAGTTCTTCCTTGATGACCATATTGGAGATTTTGTTCCGCTGCTGGTGTTATCTTTTCTTTCTGCTGCTTTTGTCTTGTATCATATCTCTGATGTATATTGATATTCATTGTATCATCTGTTGTATCATATTATATCAGATATTGTATCAATATTGTATATTGATATATGTTATTTCATTTCTTCCTTTGTGTTGTACTTAATGTGTTATAAGCTCCGGCACGACTCGAATTTCAACGTTTGAATCTGCGGTATTCAAGTACAAGTGGAGTACGGATGTCGATTTTCGAATGCTGGAATTTGGACCGTGACATAGGTCCACGTATACACCTCAATAGAACGTCACCACCATCCTCTTTTATTCTGAAATCTCCACCGCGTACACAGTTGTTAAAGTGGTTTTCGGAGTTGGTAGAGAGTATGACAACTTCCGATCCTGGTCTTTTTAACAACCAACCGTTATTATAACAATGCGGTCATTTCAAAATAATTTATACTTTAAAACCAAAATACCATTGCCGTTTTAAACCATATAAATACAATATCATTTCCATTTCAAAACCAAATACGATATATTTCCATTTCAAATATATCTTTTCCAAAATCGTGGCACTTCAAAGTTATAACATTTTCGAGACCAAACACTTGAAATTATAACACTTTCGAAACATAATACTTTGAAATCATAATACTTCCACTTAACCGATTTAAATATTAAAATAGTATACATAATGAAATTGTTTTCCTTAAATTTCACAAATTAATTCCAAATCAACTCAAATTCCAAAATTCAAATATAATCAGATCTCAAATCATTAATTCCAATTTAGCTTCTAAATAAGCCATTCAAAATTATATTGATTTCAAATACAGATATGAACCACAAATAAACCATTTCAAAATATATATTTCAAAGCTTTAAATATTCTATAATTTCAAAACTAAATGTGATAATTTTATATATATCTTAATTCAATTTACTATTATTTAGTTTTGAAATATTTACTTAATGAGTTCAATATCATTTAAATAAAATTCAAAATTGAAATATTTATTAATCATTTCAAACCAACATCAAGTTATAAAATCATATCCTTTAAAATCTCAAATTCAATAAGTTCCAAATCGATTTTAATTAAATATAATTCTTAATTAAATACAATTTCAAATCAATTTCAAACCCATCTTCTCAATCTTAATTTATTAAAATCATTATAAACTCTATATTAAAATATAATTTAAAATAAAGTGGAAATTAGAAAGGCATCCCAATCATACTTTCATATTGTAAAGCGGGTCCTTGTTAAAGTTTCATTGTAAAGCATGTCCCTGTTTTCTGAAAACGAAGAAAAATTATTGCCGAAATGTCAGCAACTTTTATAAATAAGTGTTGATATTTCAACAACTTTCTCTGTCAAAGTTTCATTGTAAAGCGGGTCCCTGTTTTCTGGAAATGAAGAAAAATTATTGCTGAAATGTCAGCAACTTTTATAAATAAGTGCTGATATTTCAGCAACTTTCATACACTGTGTTTATAGTGTACATAAATGTTGCTGAAATGCCAGCAACTTTTATAAATGAGTGCCGATATTTCAGCAACTTTCATACACTATGTTCACAGTGTACAGAAAAGTTGCAAAAATGTCAGCAACTTTTGTGAAAAGTTGCATCATGCTCTGCAATAATCGTGAATAAAAAACATGGACCTAATTTACACTGAAATTTAGTGAAGGACTTCTCGTAAATTTTGAAACTTAATAAGGACCTGTGCCAAAAGTACCCTAAAATAAATACTTAACCATATTATATTTTAATAAAATCAAACTTTATTTAACTTATTTTAAAATAAACAATTTATACATAGCTTAAAATCAAGAATTTAACTACATATAAAATAACATTTATATAATATCTGAAATCAATATTTACATAAAACCATATATTTCTTTTCGAAAACAATAGAAATCATTTCAAAATATTTTTATATATAGACCACGTTGTTTTTATATAATTTTCTATCCTATGGTCAAGTGATATGGATATTTATCATTTCAATCCGCAATTTAAAAATACACGGGTATATATCATTTCAATCCGTAATCCCAAATTCAATTCAATGAAAATCGCTTGGGTCTACGTTTCAACCCATAACGATTTTCTCCTATTCTAAAGTCTGTTCAGGTATGTATCATTTCAACCCATTGTGAATTCTATACTGACAGGGAACTTGCAGAGTGATAACAGACATAAAAATAATATCACACGCATATATCATCAATATAAATAACAGATAATGGTGTCATATGTCACAGGTGAACAAATATAGATAACAACATATATACAGCAATGTAAATAACTAACAGCAGCATATTTCAATTGTCATTTCCATTGACATCAAATTTCATAGAAATAAGAACATTCATCTGAGTGATTACTCACTTTTTGAGGCTAGAGATGAATGAGACTGAAAGGAGTTAAGAATCTAAGCACGAATCCCAAATCAAAGTTAGATGAATACAGATTTGATTGACAAGCTGATAGACAAGGAATTGACGAAATCGGTTCAGAAATTGGTCGATGAAGATAATTGATATGAGTGATCTTATATATATACATATATATAACTATATATAACTATATATATAAAAATCATATACAACCTATAATTAAAATAAACAATTATCTTTCAAATATATATATATGCACACACACATATATATATATATAGACGCACATAATATATTAAAAATCAATACTTAATTCAGAAATAAGCTTATATATGCGAGCTACAAATCCCAAGATAAATATAATTTTCATTTTTTTTAAAATTGAAATAAATTTTGGCTCTATTTCAATATATAAAAATTATCACTTTATACATATAACCCCCGCATTAAAGTAATATGTTTTCATAAATAAATAAAAATCCACATTTACATTTCAACACATAAAAATTTACAATACAACATATCTTCATGTATACAAATCAACTTCGATATATTCATCTCAGAATACTCAAAACATATGCATACTAGTAAATATATATATATATATATATATATATATAACCATACTATGTAGGGTAAAACAATGCACAAACACAAATCAATACTTCGACCAAATGTCGACCCACTCAATGCTACGTAAAATTAAACAACACATGCAATTCCTTATATGTATATAGCATGCAAACCCAGATTTTAAAAGACTCATGTCTAAATTTTTAAACATATTCAGTAAACTTAGATTTAAATATCGATGCTTGTTGAGGCTGTCACATTAAGCAAGGTTATATAGCAAGGCGGTCCTACTTTCTTGGGCCTGATTCCTCGACCTTGTTTACGACAACTCCTATCGCATTTTATCAATGTGTCCATGTAATGACAGGTGCATGCAAAAATAAAACGGGGCAAAGAATGAGCTACCTTTAACAAATCCAAATTATAAAACATGCAACTATCAGTAAACCGCAGACTTTTCATACCCATACAACTATATATAGATATATATATATATATATATAATAGGCTATATGATTAGATAAACATATAATATTATAAGACAGGTTTCATACATCACCAATATAACCATATATATATAACACAAAGTAATAAACTATTATAAATCTCAACCTAAACGTAGCAGACAAATTCACTATAAATATACACTTTATACTTCAAACTCCTGTAACAGACCATATATAAATGCAGATACAAAAAAATTTATGCAGACAGAAAGTAAAAAAAATTAAACGTAAAGTTTATATACAATATATATATATATAAATTTAAATTCAATATTATAAAATCCATATATATATATATATATATATAACTAGATCAGCCTATATAGATAGAAAAATCACAGTGCATCCATATGCACTATGTTTTATATAACATATAATATTCCTTTCATAACTTACTGTAGCCTATATTGATAAAACCTAAAATAGCTGCAAGCAACATTTCAAAATCTTGTATATATACTTTACAACATCATATCTATAAACTAATGTGTGTGTGTGTGTGTGTGCATATCAATGTATACACACCTATATCAAAATACAAAGGAGGACAGATAGCAAGCTGTTCGGCCAGGTGGAGGAGGCACGAAATGGTGAAGTCGGCTAGGCTGGTGATTGTTTCAGGTCGGTGGAGGTTGTTCGGCGCGTTGTGGCGGCATGAGGCAACACATGGATGGAGGATATTGGGTCGGAGAAGTTGGGGTGGTGGAGAGTGAGAGGAGGTGGATCTGATGAGGGGAAGAGGTGATGGGTATCGGGTTTGGCACTTGGGTTGCGCACTGGTGGCAGCAGCCGAGAGGCTTTGCACGCGATGGTGACATAGTGGACGAGTGGATTTGAAAAGAGTGAGCAAGTTTTAGGAAGGAGCGGTCAAATGCAATAGAGAGAGGGAGAAAGGAAGTGAAAGAACGTTAATAGAGAAAGAAAAATGGAGAGTCTTAGAAATGAAGGGGACGGATAGAATATTATTAATGCAAACTATGACAATTGATATTAAATTCAGATAAAAATAAAAGTTGGTGACAGGTTGGAATTATCTAAGTCACGCACGCTAATTTAGGCAGTATTAAAGGCAGATGACCATTTGATTTTTTAACCGTCGGCAAATTTGAATAGGCATATGAAATGAGCACAAACGAGTTCTGATACGTTTATCTGATTCACAGATTGCGCCTTGCACCAAACATCAAAATTGGCAATTCAATACTACGGAGACCAGTGCGACAAGACGATCAGAACGGTATATACATATCAGTGGTATGATTATTTTATTAAAAGTCGATACTCGGTGCCGAAAATGCTGCAAATTTTTCGAAAATAAGATAAACGGAGAAATAGCAGTCCACAGTTGACGAAATGAAATACGACGTCTCACTTAGAAGGTGATTTACAAATTTATTATATAAAAATATTCAGGTTTGAAAAACATTTTATTATCATCAATATTAACCGATTTAAATTGCAATAGAATTGCACAATAAAAATAAACTTCCATATTATCATGTGAAAATTTACCATTTGCCATGTTTAAATGGACGCATTCCAAAAATAAAATTTTTGTTTCAAAATTTAATCATTTAAAATTTCACTAAATTTCAATAAATTAAATTAATAAAACTATTTAAATTTATAGGTCGTTACAACTGGAGTCCCACAAGTGGATATGGGAGCTATGTATCAATTTTTGTGAATATGATGCATGCGGGTGTTGCTGCTGGAATGGTTGTAGAAAATGCTGGAGTAGGAGTTTAGAAAGCTCCGGTGGTCAACAATTATGCTAATTTAAGTAGAAATTATTTTAGACCTGGAGGAAAGCCATTTATTGGAACTGAAGATGCTATAGAAGTGGAGAACTGGTTGCTGCATTATGAGAGGATTTCTGTAGATTTAAGGCTCAATGATAAGCAGAAGAGGAGGCTTGGATCAAGACAACTTTAAGGAGCAGCTTTATTCTGGTGGAATTGTGTGACTGCTGGTGTGGATGAGGAAATGATGGCATGGGCTGAGTTTAAGAGAAGGTTCTATGAGAGGTTCATGTCTGTGTTGGCGCAGTCTTCTTTGCTTGGAAAGTTTGCTGAGTTAGAGCAGGGACATATGTCTGTTTTGGAATATTCTATAAGGTTTGAGAAGTTGACTAGGTATGGGCATGCTACTATGGATACTGTGATGAAGAGAAATGAGAAGTTCATTAGGAGATTTAAGCCTGAGTTAGCCAGAGCTACATTGCCTCATATTAGGGATCCTTGTGATGTTGTAATGGAGATGGCATTGAGGAATGAGGAGATACTTGCTTCTCTGGAGAAGAATAAGGCAAAGGAGGTCTAGGTGGTGCAGGGTCAGAAAAGGAAGTTCTTTCACAAGAAGGGTGCTCAGAAAGGTGGAGTTGCAAAGAAAGGAAAGTCTGAGGTAGTTTGCTTCAAGTGCCATAAGAAGGGGCATTTCGCGAATGAGTGTCGTATTGTAAAGGTAAAGGTAAAGGTAAAGGAAGTGATCGGGAAGAAGAACAGCAGATGTTTTAACTGCGATCAGATTAGCCATTATAAGAACCAGTGCAAAGAGCCGGCTAAGGATGGAAGGGGAAAAGTATTTGCATTGGAACCTGCTACATCGGGACCAACAATGTAGGAGAAAGGAAAAGTAGTGTTAGGAGATACGCTTCAGATATATGGTATGTCTGTTAGCATTCTGTTTGATACTGGTGCATCACATTTGTAACATCCCGATATTTTCGACCATTCGCATCAACACATGCCGGATTCGAATTGCTCAAAATACCAGATTGTTAATTATATTTGGCAAAACTCAACATATGCAGTAAATAAATAAATCACAGAATCACGGACATGGAGTAATATACAATATGCAACGGAAACAAAATGAATAGTAGTTCATGAAGCTACTATATATATCAGAGTTAAATAAGTTACAAATGAAGTTTCAAATACAATAGTCAAATGCAAGATCAGAATACATCACTCGAATCAACTGAATAACTCCAAGCTGAAGATGTAGATGGATCTCTAAACGAAGCTCCAACTCCAAAGGTGAGTCTCGAAAGCTGTGTCACTCAGTCTGACCCGAGCGTAAAGCAAAACATAAAACACTCGAGTCAGGATTAACATTCATATATCAATAAATCCAACTCAAGTGAAATAACAACTGAAATACTAGTAACTCAAAGGATGTTTGGGATAACCATCCTCTAAGGATCCGTTATATACGCTGTTATAATAATGTCTAAAGTAGAATAAACTTACTTAAAAATAGCGTTAAGGCTTTACATTTTCCACCTTAACACATATATAGTGACAATAGTTCATACAGTACCATTGTACCTCCAGATCGGGAGGCTACCATAAATACTCCGTAGGTACAATACAAATCAAAAGTCGTACAAGGCGCACTAGGGTAGGTGACACGGCACAACTAGGCAATGCCAAGGTAGATATACCAATTACGCATCCGGACTGGTGGTAACGCATAGCAGCCACTACCACCCACCTCGAGCCACACTCCCAAAAATCAAAGGTGCACCAATCAATCACAAAGTAATAGAATGGTATCGAAGAAGTGTGTTCGATCAGAGGAGCTATTCATTGGCCCAGAATCGCTCCTGTTTTAGCCACCTTATGCCAACTCACGGGAGTCGGGTCCACATATATACCTCAATAGAACGTCGCCACCATCCTACTTCATTCTGCAATCTCCACCACGTACACGGTTGTTAAAGTGGTTTTCGAAGTTGGCAGAGAGTATGACAACTTCCGGTCCCGGTCTCTTTAACAACCAAACGTTATTATTACCCCGCAGTCATTTCAAAATAGTACATACTTTCAAATTAAGAATCATACATTTCAAAACCATATCAATATGATATCATTTCCATTCCAAAACCAAATCAATACGATATCATTCCCATTTCAAAATCAAATCAATATGATATCATTTCCATCAAAACCAAATCAATATGATATTATTCCCATTTCAAAACCAAATCAATATAATATCATTCACATTTCAAAAATCAAATCAATAGGATATCATTTCCATTTCAAATATTTTTACTTCCAAAGTCATAATACTTTCAAAGTCATAACACCTTCGAAACCCAAAACACTTTGAAATCATAACACTTGAAAATCGTAATACTTGGAAATCATAATACTTTGGAAATGTTATCATTTGGAAATCATAATACTTTGAAATCGCAACACTTGATAACATAATACTTTGAAATTCACGACTTTGAAATCGTAACTTCCACCACTTAAACAGTTAGATATAAATAATAATAAAATAGTTTATAAATAAAATAGTTTATATAAAAGTAATTATAAGGTAAAATAGTTTAAAATAAAAAATAGTTTATATTAAAAATGATTTACATTAAAATAGTTTATATCAAAATAATTTATATTAAAAATGTATAAAATAGTTTAAATAAATTTTAAAAATACTTTATATAATAAATAATTTTCCTCAAATCTCACAAATCGATTCCAAATCAACTCGAATTCAAAAATTCACATTTAATCAAATCTCAACTCCTCAATTTCAATTCAAATCAGTTTCCCAATAAACCATTTCAAAATACGTCGATTTCAAATACCAATTTGAACCACAAAATAAACAATTTCATTTTCAATATATTTCAAAACTTTAAATATTCCACATTTCAAAACTAAATTTGAAAATCACTTATATATAGCAAATTCACTTTAATATTATTTAGCTTTGAAATATTCACTTAATAAAATACCATATCATTTAAATAAACCCCAAATTTCAAATCACTGAACATCTCATTCAATTTATCTAAACTTAAAATATTCCTTTAAATCATCTTAAACCAAAACCACGTTATAAAGTCATATCCTTAAATCTCCAAATTAATAAGTTTCAAATCAATTTAATTAAAGACAATTCTTAATTAAATACAATTCCAACTAAATTTTAAATCCACTTTAATTTAAAATTATTTATAAAATTATTTCGATATCAAATAAAACCATATATGTTTCCTTCCAAAACCATAGAAACCATTTCAAAATATTTATATATAGACCAGCGGTGTCTATATATAATTTTCTATCCTATGGTCAAGTGATACAGATATTTATCATTTCAATCCGTAATTTAAAATATATATGGGTATATATCATTTCAACCCTCAATCCCAAATTCAATTCAAATGAAAATCGCTCGGGTTTATCATTTCAATCCATAACAATTTTCCCCTATTCTAAAGTCCGTTCGAGTATGTATCATTTCAACCCATAGTGAACTCTATACTAACAGGGAACTTGCAGAGTGACAACATATATGATAACAATATAACAGGCATATATCATCAATATAAATAACCGATAATGGTGTCAGATGTCACAGGTGAACATATGCAGCTAATAACATATGCATAACAGTGTAAATAACTAATAGCAACATATTTCAATTGAAATCAAATTTAGTAAATATAAGAACATTAATTGTGAGTGATTGCTCACCTTCCGAGGCTAGAGGAGATTTGAAAAATGAAACAAGTTACGAATCCAAGCACGAATTCCAAAGCAACGCTAGATGGACACGAATTCGAGATCAAAGCTGATAATTAGGAATTTGTAAAATAAAGTCAGAATGGAATCGATGAAGATAATTGATACAAGTGGACTTATATATATTGTAACAACCCTGTATTTTATGATTATTTTAATTGTATATTTTAATTATTTTAATTAAATTTCTGATTTAAAAACTTTATTTCATTTATTAAAATGTAAGTTTTGTTATTTTAAATATAATTTTTGATTTTGATGTAAATTAGAATTCCGAACCTGAATAAATGGAATATTTTCCAAAAATGTGAATTTTGGTCAATATGGTCAAACTTTGACTTTTAAATTTAAAATTTAAATATTTGAAAATTTGAATTTTATCTTTAATATGAAAGTAAATTAAATTTAAAGAATATTTCTCTTTGTTTCGTTGAAATCCGATTTATATTGTGAAAGTTATGCCTTTTACAATACTGTGTATAAATTGTTTTATTTAACAAAATCGTTTATTT
The DNA here is from genome assembly GCA_030765085.1 of Allium cepa. Lineage (NCBI taxonomy): Eukaryota > Viridiplantae > Streptophyta > Magnoliopsida > Asparagales > Amaryllidaceae > Allium > Allium cepa. The sequence continues at coordinate 507,583,701 of CM060929.1, forward strand.
TAATTTATATAAATAATATTTTTATTTGTCAAAACATGTTCTAATATTTGTAATATGACATGTTATGTATTTATTTTATTTTAAAAACATTTTAAAAGTGTGGTTATAATTTTCTAATGTTCATTGTATATTGTTTATATTTTTAAATTCTTGTTTCAATTATTAAGCTATTTTCTTTATTTATTTTTATTTTACCTTAAAATATTTATTTATTTTCTTTTTCATTTTATTTTGTTCAGCTTTTTACTTTTATTTTTTGAATTGCATTTTATTATTTTGATTAAAAAGAAATAAGAAATATAAAGAGACAATACCCTTTCATATGCCATGACTTCATTATCTTGTCCTTTCAATTTCCAATTGCCTTTTTCATTTTGTGTAGCCGTCCATTCTCTTATGCAATTGCCGTATACTCCTCATCATTTACACGTGAAAATACTTTCTCACCTTCCCCCTAAAACTCGCGGCTTCAAGAAAAAAATGCTTATGGCTTCATCCTTTTCTCCTCTTTTCGTTGTATTTTCACCTTCCTCTTCTTCAAGCTTTGCTTGGCCTCTACTCCACTCCAACTCCATGACCATCACCACCACCATCTATAGAAGCTCCTCCTTCCTTTCCTCTAACCTTGACCTGGGCTGTGCCTCCATATGATGCTTGTACCAAAACTTTGCACAAAAACTCCACCAGACAAGTGCTAGCCGAGCCTATACTTCACATCACCATCCTATTTCATTTTGGCCACCCCCTTAGCCACCACCTCCAGCAAGTTCACCACCTCTAGCCGCTGCTCCAGACATTTCTAGAACTATACAAGCATGAGCTAAGCCTATGTGACCAAGCTGAGCCAAGTGGTGCATCCAAACCCTTCCTTTTTGCCTTGTCCTTTGCATACTTCACTTTGCAACTTTCCTACCCGTTCATCTTCATGTTGCCATGCCTATTTGACCCAAGCCTGAGCCATGTTGACACCTAAGCCGAGCTTAGAGTGGAGAGAACAAGGCCAATTGATCATATGATAAGTCATGTTGTCGTGGTCAGGCACTTTCGTGTGAAAGCTAGGTGACGTTCTTTGTTAATTCAAAATTCAAATTATATCAATGTATTTTGTATTGAACTCATATGTTTATATTATCTTATTTATTTATTGTATACAAGATCATCATTTAGGCTTCCATTCATTCAAATCAAAAGTCGTGACATATCGTGCTTTCTGGAATTTATTCGTGTAGTTCGATTTGCTAACTCCAGCTTGAAAAGGTGAGTTTTTCTCACTCCGACATCTTTACTTATGAAATGGTAAATTGATGACACATGTTTAGTAATTAAAATGTTATGCAAGTTAATGATGATTATATGATATGTTATTTCATGCTATTACCCTGTTAACTTTGTTAATTATCACTTGACATCTGATATATGACATTATATTGTGACATTGACATTGTTTATATTGTTTATGCATATGTTCACACTGCAAGTTCCCTGTTAGAATAGAATCACTATGGGTTAAAATGATACATACCCGAATGGACTTTAGAATGGGGAAAAATTATTATAGGCTGAAATGATAGGCCGGAGTGAATTTTATTTATTTTTATTTACTTGGGATTGCGGGTTTGAAATGATAGAACCCGGGTTTTCTTTGTAAACTACGGATTGAAATGATATATATCTGTATCACTTGACCTAGGTTAGAAAATTTTATACAGACCTCGTGGTATATTTTTAAATGATTTTTCTAAGATATGTAATTTTAAAGCATGAAATTTTGAGTTAAAAATATATATTTTATGGTTTGAGAAAGCTAAATATTAAGTTTTGATTTTCGAATTCAAGTATGTAAATTTGAAGTAAATGTGATTTTTGACTTTAAATTTTATTTTAAAATGCAAGTAAATAATGGAAATTAAATTTAAAACTTTGAAATGATATTTGAAATAAAAATTTTAAGTTTTATTAAATTTATAAATTAATAAACAATGAAATTTTGACTTAACAAATGAATTGAGTTTTAAATTGGATATTTAATTATAAAAATTTATTGTGATAAATCATATGTTAAAAGTATTTAAATGTGAAATTTTGAAGTCTAGAAATATGATTTATAAATTCAAATAGAATTTTTTTGAAGTTTTATTGTTTTTGAAAAGTTATAATAAAATCTGGAATTTTGTTAATAGCATTTCTAAAATGCTGCAGTTTTATGACAGCACTTTAAAATGCTGTTGTTTAGAACTTAACTATGTTTGAAATAACTAAATATCTATTACGACATTTTATTAATGCCATTATTCTTGAACTAAACTATTTTTTAAATTTTACGCTACGATAGCACTTTATAAATGCCGTCGTTGCTATAATTTAACAATGTTTTGAAATATTATAGATTTTAACACTATTTGAGTTATATTTAAAGTGTTAAATGATTTAAATTTTGAAACTGAGTATTTGTGAAATTTTAGGAGTTTTGAATATATCTCAATATTCAAATTTGAATTTTGAGGAATTTAAATTGAATTTGAATGTAAATAAGTTTTACTTGGTTATGTGTTAAATGGAATGAAATGAAATGAGATAAATGAATTTTTGAATGGAATTTTGAAATGCATTTTGTAATGATATTTGAAATAATGAATGAATGACTTATTTGATTTTAAAATGATATTTAAATTTAAATATTTGAATTTGAATTCAAATAATGATTTGATAATAAGGTTCACTTGAAAGGATATAATATTTTAATGATTGAAATGGTTTTGAATGACATGATCTTTATTTTGATACGAAATGTGAATTTGGAATGATATTTGATTTTGATAAATGAATATTTGAAGTTTATATTAATATGAATGGATATCTGGTTTACTTGTTATTTGAGTTTATTTAAATGATATTGGATTTATGAAATGAATTTTTCAAAACTAAGTAATAATGAAGTTTAATTTGAGATATATGAAATTATAAAGTTTAGTTTTGAAATGTGGGATATTAAAGCTTTGAAATATATTAAAAATTGAATAGTTTATTTTTGTGAATCAAATCTGTATTTGAAATTTATAAGATTTGAAATGGTTTGTTGGGAAACTGAATTGAACTGAAACTGATGGTTTGATTTGAATTAAATTGGGAATTTGAAATTTTGGTTTAATTGAATAAATTTTTAAATGTAAAGAATTAAAGGAATGTTTCATGATTTCAAATGTATGACTTCGAAATGTTATGATTTTCAAAGTGTAATGATTTCAAGTATTTTGGTTTCGAAAGAGTTATAACTTTGGAAGTATTATGATTTTTGAAAGGTAAATATATGTTTGAAATGGAAGTGATATCGTACTGATTTGAATATATAGTTTTGAAATAAAAATGGTTTGGTTTCGAAGTATAAACTATTTTGATTTGAATATAGTTTGGAAATGGATTGATTTGATTTTTGAAGTATAAACTATTTTGAAATGACCACGGCGTTATAATAACGTTTGGTTGTTAAAGAGACTGGGATCGGAAGTTGTCATACTCTCTGCCAACTCCGAAAACCATTTTAACAGCCATGTATGCGGTGGAGATTCCAGAATGTAGTAGGATGGTGGCGACGTTCTTGAGGTATATTGCGTAGACCCAACTCCCGCGAGTTGGCATAAGATGGCTAAAACAGGAGCGATCTCGGCTAAGTGAGGTCATTCCTCCGATCGGATACATTTCTTCGATACTATACTTTTACTTGTGGTTGATTTGATGGCCATCCTCCGATTTTGATTTGGGAGTGTGTTCCGAGATGGGCATATGTGGCTGCTACGTTACCACCAGCCCGTGTGCGTAATTGGTATATCTACCCTGGAATTGCCTTGTGTGCCGTGTCACCTACCATAGCGAGCTTTACTACGAGTTTGTTTTTCTCCCGTATCCCATGGAGTATTTAGGGTAGTCTCCCGATCTGAAGATATGCTGATACTGAATGGACTACTGGGACTGTTACATGTTGGGGGCTATATGGGTAACCCTTCAACGCTATTTAAAAGTAAGTTTATTTTATTGTAGACATTATTATAATAGCGCAATATTGCTACATAGTAAATAGTTTAACAGATCCTTAAAGGATGGGCGATCCCAAGCATCCTTTTAAGTTACTGATGCATTTTGTTACTGTTCACTTGAGTTGATTTACAGTTCATAAGTATTTATGTCGTGACTCGAGTGTTTTGTGTTTTGCTTTATGCTCGAGTTAGACTGAGTGATTTTGCATTCAAGACTCACCTTCGGAGTTGGAGCTTTCTTGAAGATCCAGCCATCTATTTTGCTTTCAGTATCCAGTAAATCCAGTGATGTATTCTGATTTGTACCTAATGTATCTTGTTACTCTTTTGTTGTATCTTATTTAACTCCGATGTATCTTATTTTATATAGCAGCTTCATGAACTGCTTTCTCTTTTAATTCCGCTGCATTATTATTTACTCTATATCTGTGATATGTGATTATTTATTTACTGTATATTCTGAGATTTGCCAAATTTTATTTACAATGCGGTATTTTGAGCAATTCAAGTCCGACATGTGTGTCTCCCATTGCACTTGGAGGGTGCAACATGATAGGGGTTCTCGCTTCCCAGTTTGGTAGCGAACGGTTGACTCTTATTCCTACATGTCCCCTCGGGGGTTGGTGTTGCAGTCCAGAGGGCTGGCCGTAAAGGTAGAACACAGGTACCAATGTATGCTACGGTGGGCGTTACCCCACTGACGGTCGATCCGTTACATTTGGTATCAGAGCTTTGGTAGCTCTAGGAAAATCAGCATATATGGTAAATGTATTTACAGAATCACTTACATTCGAGTTTGAACCTCCTCCTTTTTAACTCGATTTCTTTGAATCTTGGAACGTTCCCTGCGGTTTCCAAATCCATTCGTGTCCCTCACTATTCATCTTCTTTTGATTCTGGAGTATCCTATAACTCCACTTCAAATGATCTTTATAATGAGTCGGCAGTCTCGTCAATCTCAAATTGATTTGTAAAGGGGTGAAACTCCTTTACAATAGCATCGATTCACCAAAGATTTTATATCCTCGGTTTAAATGCTAGTATCTCTTATAATTCCAAATTCTATCTCTTGAGACCGAATGTAGATTTACCCCAAAAATCCACATCGATCTTATTCTTTAAGTCACGGTTGACCCGGTTAATCTTGCCCGCGATTTATATAAGCTTATTCATCTTCCTATTCTGTTATTTAATCATATCATATTTGTTTCCAACTTATCTTCAAATCATTCTTGAAGTGTATTTGTAAACTCATATTTAAATTGTGTTATTTGAGTTGTTGGTGTTGATTTGGGTTTCTGATCGATTCGTCTGATCAACGCTATCGATAAGATTTCCAAAGCACTTGAACAGAGCAAACAGACACAATATGTTTTTTCAAATTTAGTAATGAAATAATTTTTTTAACTATTTTATAAATCTTTTTTCGGATTTTATTGAATTGGTTGTTAGGAAATAATATTTGATTTTTATATATCGTTATCTCTTGTTTCATATATAAATAATTGAACTATAAAACGTGGTTATAAATTTATTTGGAAATTTAAAATGAATTTAAAACAAGAATTTGAGAATTTAATTTCCCGATGGATTTCAAACCTTGCATTTAAGTTTTAAAAGGATATAGTATTTAAAGTATTTTCGAATGGAAATTTGTTTCCAAAGGATTTTTAAGTTTAAAATTAGTGTTTTTCTCTTTGTTGCTGGGAAATAACTTCAGTGATGACTGCAGCATCATCGACATTCATTTTCGAGTTTTGAAGTGAAGAGACCGTTCTGTAATCTTGCTACAGTTTTGTTTTGGGGAATTTAATTAATTTGAATTTTCTTAAAATAAGACTGGATTTATAACATATGCTGATATATGATTTAAATTTGAATATATATATATATTGTATATGTGCATTTATTTATCTCCAAATATTTTGGAATTTATCGAAAATTTAATTCCTAAATTTTATCTTGAAAGATAAATTTTAGGCATAATTTCAAGGGTTGGATAAATAGTCAAGCTTGAAATGATTAAATTAGAAAGTTTTATTTGTATAATACACAATTTCATCCCAACATGACTTACCTAAATTATACAGAAGTTGAATATGTAATTGGATAATATACAATATAAAAATGATTTTATAGTAAAATTTGAGTAGTTATAATAAATATTATACACTTAAATTTTAGTTATAAATAGATTAACAAAAGTAAATAAAGAAAAAGGGTAATGGAATAATTTACAATATAAAATGATGTTAAAGGAACGAAAAATAAATTTAAAGCAATTATAATAAGTATAAATATATTTAACATGGATGAGAAAATATATTGAGAGGAATAAATTTAATTTTAATAAAGAAGAATAAATTTTATTGAGAACATTATGAGTATAATAAATGATTTTTTCAAATCCATGATTTTAGAGATTGTTATTTAAGATAATTGGATGATAAGATAATGAAATTAGATATGGTTAAGATTTATTTAACTTATGTAAGATTAATTTTCAATTTAAGTTAAAATTTTATGGTTTCAAATTTATTATCTTATATTATTTTTCAAACTATCTTCTGGATGTCCTTATTTCCCTTATCTTGCTACAGAATAGGGAGGCTATTGCTTATACCAGTCTGTTTGGAAACCTTTCTATAATCTTTGGTATTCATTTTGAATCTGAGCACTGCTTACCATCCATAGACCGTCAGTCAAGCGGAAAGCGTGAATCAGATTCTAGAAGATCTTTTTCGTGCTTGTGTTCTTGATTCTAGAGGATTCCTGGGAAGATCATCTCCACCTTGTTAAACTTACCTATAACAACAGTTATCAGGTATAATTTCAATCTTCTTTTCATCTTGTCTTAATCCTATTTCATTCTATCTTTTCTGTGTTTTCCCGTACCTCATTCCTTTTCGGGGACGAAAAGTTTTGAGTGGGGGAGAGTGTAACAACCCTGTATTTTGTGATTATTTTAATTATTTTAATTGAATTCCTGATTTAAAAACTTTATTTTATTTATTAAAATGAATAAATTTTTTTATTTTAAATATAAATTTTGATTTTGGTGTAAATTAGAGTTCCAAACCCGAATAAATGGAATATTTTCCAAAAATGTGAATTTTGGTCAATATGGTCAAACTTTGACTTTTAAATTTAAAATTTATATATTTGAAAATTTTAATTTTATCTTTTATTATGAAAGTAAATTAAATTTTAAGAATACTGCTTTTCGTTTCGTTGAAATCCGATTTATATTGTGAAAGTTATGCTTTTTACAATACTGTGTGTAAATTGTTTTATTTAACAAAATTGTTTATTTTAATTTAATAATATTTTTATTTGTCAAAACATGTTCTAATATGTGTAATATGACATGTTATGTATTTATTTTATTTTAAAAATATTTTAAAAGCGTGGTTATAATTTTCTAATGTTCATTATATATTGTTTATTTTTTAAATTCTAGTTTCAATTATTAAGCTATTTTCTTTATTTATTTTTATTTTTCCTTAAAATATTTATTTATTTTCTTTTTAATTTTATTTTTTTCAGCTTTTTATTTTTATTTTCTGAATTGTATTTGTTTATTTTGATTAAAAGGAAATAAGAAATATAAAGAGACAAAACCCTTTCATATGCCATGACTTTTCATTATCTTGTCCTTTCAATTTCCAATTGCCTTTTCCATTTTGTGTAGCCGTCCATTCTCTTATGCAATTGCCGTATACTCCTCATCATTTTCACATGAAAACACTTTCTCACCTCCCCCCTAAAACTCACGGTTTCAAGAAATGAAAAAGGAAAAAAAAATGCTTATGGCTTCATCCTTTTCTCCTCCTTTTGTTTTATTTTCACCTTCCTCTTCTTCAAGCTTTGCTCGGCCTCTACTCCACTCCAACTCCATGACCATCACCACCACCATCTATAGCAGCTCCTCCTTCCTTTCCTCTAACCTTGACCTGGTCCATGCCTCCGTATGATGCTTGTACCAAAACTTTGCACAAAAACTCCACTAAACATGCTAACCGGGCCTATACTTCACATCACCTTCCTATTTCACTTTGGCCACCCACTTAGCCACCACCTCCAGCCAGTTCACCTCCTCTAGCCGCTGCTCCAGACATGTCCATACATGTACAAGCATGAGCCAAGCCATATTTGACCAAGCCGAGCCAAGTGGTGCATCCAAATCCTTCCTTTTTGCCTTGTCCTTTGCATACTTCACTTCGAAACTTTCCTAACCCTTCATCTCCATGTTGCCATGCCTATTTGACCCAAACCCAAGCCATGTTGACACCTAGGCCGAGCTTAGAGTGGTGAGAACAAGCCCAATTGATCATGTGACAAGTCATGTTGTCGTGGTCAGGCACTTTCGTGTGAAAGCTAGGTGATGTTCTTTGTTAATTCAAAATTCAAATTATTTCAATGTATTTTGTATTGAACTCATATGTTTATATTATCTTGTTTATTTATTTATTTATTGTATACAAGTTCATCATCTAGGCTTCTATTAATTCAAATCAAAAGTCGTGCCATATCGTGCTTTCTGGAATTTATTCGTGTAGTTCGATTTGCCAACTCCAATTTGAAAAGATGAGTCTTTCTCACTCCGACATCTTTACTTATGAAATAGTAAATTGATGACACATGTTTAGTAATTAAAATGTTATGCAAGTTAATGATGATTATATGATATGTTATTTCATGCTATTACCCTGTTAACTTTGTTAATTATCACTTGACATCTGATGTATGACATTATATTGTGACATTGACATTGTTTATATTGTTTATGCATATGTTCACACTGCAAGTTCCCTGCTAGAATAGAATCACTATGGGTTAAAATGATACATACCCGAATGGACTTTAGAATAGGAAAAAATCATTATGGGCTGAAATGATAGGCCTGAGTGATTTTTATTTATTTTTATTTACTTGGGATTGCGGGTTTGAAATGATAGAACCTGAGTTTTCTTTGTAAACTACAGATTGAAATGATATATATCCGTATCACTTGACCTTGGTTAGAAAATTTTATACAAACCCGTGGTATATTTTTAAATGATTTTTCTAAGATATTTATTTTTAAAGTATGAAATTTTGAGTTAAAAATATTTTTTTTATGGTTTTGAGAAAGCTTAATATTAAGTTTTGAATTTTTGAATTCAAGTATGTAAATTTGAAGTAAATGTGATTTTTGACTTTAAATTTTATTTTTAAAATGTAAGTAAATAATGGAAATTAAATTTAAATCTTTGAAATGATATTTGAAATAAAATGTTAAGTTTTATAAAATTTATAAAATAATAAACAATGAAATTTTGACTTAATAAATGAATTGAGTTTTAAATTGGATATTTAATTATAAAAATTTATTGTGATAAATCATATGTTAAAAGTATTTAGATGTGAAATTTTGAAGTCCATAAATATGATTTATAAATTTAAGTAGAATTTTTTTGAAGTTTTATTGTTTTTGAAAAGTTATAATAAAATCTGGAATTTTATTAATAGCATTTCTAAAATGCTGTAGTTTTATGACAGCACTTTAAAATGCTGTTGTTTTGAACTTAACTATGTTTGAAATAACTAGATATCGATTACGACATTTTATAAATACCATTATTCTTGAACTAAACTATTTTAGAAATTTTATGCTACGATAGCACTTTATAAATGCTGTCGTTGCTATACTTTTACAATGTTTTGAAATATTATAGATTTTAACACTATTTGAGTTATATTTAAAGTGTTAAATGATTTAACTTTTGAAATTGAGTATTTATGAAATTTTAGGAGTTTTGAATATATCTTAATATTTATATTTGAATTTTAAGGAATTTAAATTGAATTTGAATGTAAATAAGGTTTACTTGGTTATGTGTTAAATGGATGAAATGAGATAAATGAATTTTTGAATGGAATTTTGAAATGTATTTTGTAATGATATTTGAAATAATAAATGAATGTGTTATTTGATTTAAAAATGATATTTAAATTTGAATATTTGAATTTGAATTCAAATAATGATTTGATAATAAGGTTCACTTGAAAGGATATAATATTTTAATGATTGAAATGGTTTTGAATGACATGATCTTTATTTTGATAAGGAACGTGAATTTGGAATGATATTTGATTTTGATAAATGAATATTTGAAGTTTATATTAATATGAATGGATATCTGGTTTACTTGTAATTTGAGTTTATTTAAATTATATTGGATTTATGAAATGAATATTTGAAAACTAAGTAATAATGAAATTTAATTTGAGATATATGAAATTATAAAGTTTAGTTTTGAAATGTGGGATATTAAAGCTTTGAAATATATTAAAAATTGAATAGTTTATTTTTGTGAATCAAATATGTATTTGAAATTTATAAGATTTGAAATGGTTTGTTGGGAAATTGAATTGAATTGAAACTGATGGTTTGATTTGAATTAAATTGGAAATTTGAAATTTTGGTTTAATTGAATAAATTTGTAAATGTAAAGAATTAAAGGAATGTTTCATGATTTCAAATGTATGACTTCGAAATGTTATGATTTTCAAAGTGTAATGATTTCAACTATTTTGGTCTCGAAAGAGTTATAACTTTGGAAGTATTATGATTTTTGAAAGGTAAATATATGTTTGAAATGGAAATGATATCGTACTGATTTGAATATATAGTTTTGAAATAAAAATGGTTTGGTTTCGAAGTATAAACTATTTTGATTTGAATATAGTTTGGAAATGGAATAATTTGATTTTTGAAGTATATACTATTTTGAAATGACCACGGCGTTATAATAACGTATGGTTGTTAAAGAGACCGGGATCGGAAGTTGTCATACTCTCTGCCAACTTCGAAAACCACTTTAACAACCGTGTACGCGGTGGAGATTCCAGAATGAAGTAGGATGGTGGCGACGTTCTTGAGGTATATTACGTGGACCCAACTCCCGTGAGTTGGCATAAGGTGGCTAAAACAGGACCGATCTCGGCCAAGTGAGGTCATTCTTCCGATCGAACACATTTCTTTGATACTATACTTTTACTTGTGGTTGATTTGATGGCCATCCTCCGATTTTGATTTGGGAGTGTGATCCGAGGTGGGCGTATGTGGCTGCTACGTTACAACCAGCCCGTGTGCGTAATTGGTATATCTACTCTGGCATTACCTTGTGTGCCGTGTCACCTACCATAGCAAGCTTTACTACAAGTTTGATTTTCTCCCATAGCCCATGGAGTATTTGGGGTAATCTCCCGATCTGGAGATATGCTAATACTGGATGGACTACTGGGATTATTACGTGTTGGGGGCTATATGGGTAACCCTTCAACGCTATTTAAAAGTAAGTTTATTTTACTGTAGACATTATTATAATAGCGCAATATTACTACATAGTAAATAGTTTAACGGATCCTTAAAGGATGGACGATCCCAAGCATCCTTTAAGTTACTGATGCATTTTGTTACTGCTCACTTGAGTTATTTTACAATTCATAAGTATTTATGTACTGACTCGAGTGTTTTGTGTTTTGCTTTACACTCGAGTTAGACTGAGCGATTCTGCATTCAAGACTCACCTTCGGAGTTGGAGCTTTGTTTTAAGATCCAACCATCTATTTTGCTTTCAGTATCCAGTAATTCCAGTGATGTATTCTGATTTGTACCTAATGTATCTTGTTACTCTTCTGTTGTATCTTATTTAGCTCTGATGTATCTTATTTTATGTAGTAGCTTCATGAACTACTATCTCTTTTAATTCCGCTGCATTATTATTTACTCTGCATCCGTGATCTGTGATTATTTATTTACGGTATATTCTGCGATTTGCCAAATTTTATTAACAACGCGGTATTTTGAGCAATTCAAGTCTGACATGTGCGGATGCGAATGGTTGAAAATATCGGGTCGTTACATGTATAACTATATATATATAAAATGATTTATATATTAATTCATATTCTAAATTTTAGCATATACTAAACTAAATCAAAATTATTGTTTTTAAATTAAAACACATAAAATAAAATTATCCAAATATAACCATATATATTTAAAAATAAGATTAATATACTTACTTTGTTATAACATATAAAATATTACTACAAAAGATCATATATTACAAACATATATTAAACTGCATATTACATTCATACAAATACAACCTTTAACTATATGTGTACTGTAACTATATGTGAAATATATATACTAGCAAAATAATACCTATAAACTACATATATATAACATATATCATATACAGTAACTATATATATATATATATATATATATATATATAATTTTGCTTTTATATCATACAAACGGCTCACATTAGGCAGCATACAACTACATACAAACTAATATATAATCTGTGTACTTTTATAATAGCATACAAATATGATACATAAGGTATAAAACAAATCAAGTTATCAAATCTTTATACATATTATAATATCATATACATTATGAACATAAAATACTATCAAAAGCTAATTTTTTTTATAACTATATATATATGATACAATAGTATAAGCAAAATCTGTTGGACTACTATATATATATAATATGTACCAATAATAATATGAACATATGCATAACAGAGAATTATAAACAATTTTTACAAACCAATATATATTAATTTACCAACATAACTGATATGAACATTAAAGATAAATCATAGTTATATATATATATATATATATATATATATATATATATAACACAACAAATACACACACACGCGCACCTATGGGAATATATTTTGAAGAAAAGAAAATAAACATATATATTTATAAATGGTAAGGAAGAGAAGTATATAAAATAAAACTCATAATATAACAACGCATAAGTATATAGCATACATTACATATAATACATACAAGTGAAGCCGCAGATTGTTGAGTGCAAGGATTCGTGCACGGTCATTGCTATAGTGGAGGAACTTCGTGAGGTAGGTTCGGCCTGAGGTGGAGCACAGGCTGCCGTCGGCTATCTGTGCGCGAGTGGGAGTTGTGCTCGGCGAGCTGCTGCAAGTTGCTCGGGAAGGTGCACGAGGAGAAGAGGCACGAGGAACATTTCACATGGAGGAAGATCAGTTTAAGCAATGACTTGCGGCTATGGCGGGAGAGAGATGGTCAGAGTGGGTATGCGGCTGATGTGTAGAGGCGGCACAAGGGTTTGGCTACTATGGAGGCTCTCGGTGGTGATGGGTGATTGTCGAGTGGGTTAAGTGAAGGGATGGGCGGTTCGTGCCAATATCGGGAGTGGAAGCTCGGTAGTTGCAGAAGAAAAAGAAAAAAAAGATGTGGCCTTCCGTATATACAGGCTATGCAAATAATAAATTATAAGATGAAAAATATAACATGACAGAGAAGGGATGTGAAACCAAAGGACATCGCATTAAATTTCACCAGTGAATTGCTAAAGTCAAGCGTAAATTTTCAAGAATATTAAAGGCTAGTGGCCTTCGGTTATTCCTAGAAACAAACGAAAAGATACTGAACTAAAAAGGCAAGAGACGGTACTGATACGGTTACCATCTATGCAGATTCTGCTATATACCGAACTTGAAAACACAGAATTGAATATACCATAGAGATCAGCACGATGAGACGATCAAAACGGTATGCAGATATCAGTGGGATGACTGAACTATCAAAAGTCGATAATCGATACTGAAAATGCTGCTATTTTGTCGAAAATAAGATAGACGGGGCAATAGCAGTCCAAATTTGAGAAAACGAAAGATGACATCTCACTCAGAAGATGATTTACAAATTTATTGTATATAAAAATATTCAAGTTTCGAAAATATTTTATTATCATCAAATCTAACTGATTTAAATTTAAAATAAAATTTACACAGAAAATAAACTACCATATTTTCTGATGAAAATTTACCATTTGCTATGTTTTTAAATACGTATTTCAAATATCAAATTTTTATTTCCAAATTCAAATATTTAAAAACTCATAAAATTTCAATTAATTAAATAAATAAAACCACTAAAATTTACGGGTCGCTACACTCTCTCCCACTCAAAACTTTTCATCCTCGAAAAGGAACGAGGTAGGAGAATAGAAACAACCAAAAAGGAAAATATATTAAAATCAAAATAAGCAATTTATTTTAAAACCATATAATTTCAAATTTAAATTAATTTATATTCAACAATTGATTTTATCCATTTGATTTCACTTAAGTTAAACCAATCTTAACTTCTTCTAATTTCATTATCTTATTATCCAATTATCTTCAATTAACAATTTCTAAAATCATAAATTTGAATAGTCATTTATTATAATCATATTTTATTCAAAAAAATTAATTCTTCTTTATTCCAAATTAATATCAAGTTTATTCCACTTAATATACCTTATCACATATATTAAATGTATTTACACTTATTATAACCACTCAAATTTATTTATAAACTCCTTCAACATAATTTTATGTTGTAAATTATTCAATTACATATTCAACTTCTGAATGGTTTAGGTAAGTTATATTAAAATGTGTAATTGGGTATTATACAATTAAAATTTTCCTAATTCAATTATTTCTAGTTTAAATATTTATTCAAAATTTTTGACTTCATTTTATAATTGAAAACATCCTTTAACGTAAATTTAAGAATTAAATTTCCGATTTCACTTCAAACCATTGGAGATAAATATACAAATATATATATACATATATAAATATAGGTCAAATCAAATCTATAAATATATACTTATATTATAAATGAAGTCATACTTCAGTAATTCAAATCAATTTAATTTCCAACATAATAGTGTAGCAAGGCTACAGAATGGTCTCTCCACATTGAAACTCGAAAATGGATGTCGATCATGCGGTCACCATTATCGAAATTATTTTCCTACAACAAAATAGGAAAGCACTGATTTAAACATTTAAAATTCTTTAGAAAACAATTTCTATTTGAAAATGCTTTAGATGATACATTTTAAAACTTTAAAACAAAAGTTCGAAAATTTCGAAAATTAAATTATCAAATTCTTACTTTAAATTCATCTAAATTTCCAAATCAACTTATAAACCAAGTTTTATAATTCCATTTACTATAAGTTGGTAAATCAATGGTTTACAAAACAATAAATGAAAATCAAATAATATCATTTCTGACAACAAATTCATTAACAATTTAATTTTAGAAAAATTTATAATATAATCATTCAAAATTATTTTATTTACCAAATTTGGAAACAATATTGTGTCAGTTTCTCTGTTCAAGTGTTTTGGAATTCCTATCGATAGCGCTGATCAGACGAATCGATTGAAAACCCAAATTAGCATCAACAACTCAAACAACACACTATAAAACATTTTAATATTAATGTAAAAATATAGTTCCTCGCTCGACGATACAAGAATGGATTTCAAAGTAAGAATAAAGATTCAAATTTGATGGACTCAAATAAAGGAGAATTCTGATTCGAAGATAAGTTCGAAACAAAAGATAAGATGATTAAATAACAGAATTGGAAGATGGATAAGCTTATATAAATCGTGGGCGTCCTTAACCGGGTCAAACGTGACTTCAACAATAAGATCGATATAGAACCCTGAGGCAGATCGGCATCAAATCACAAGAGATAGAATTCGAGCAAGTCAAGAAATATTGGCATCTAAACCGAGGATACAGAAATCTCCGGTGAATCAGTGCCAATTATAGAGGAGTTTCACCCCTTTACAAATCATATAGTAGAGCTATGGGAAGCTTTAGAATTCAGAAGAATACGAATAGTGAGGGACAAGAATGGATTTCGGAACCGAGGGAACTTTCCAAAATTCAAAGGATACTCGAATCAAAGAGGAAGAAATTCAAGCTCGAACGGAAGTGATTCTGTAAATAAATTTACCATATATGATAAGTTTTCCTAGAGCCAAAGCTCGGATACCACATGTAACATCCTGACATTTTCATCCATTCGCATCCACACATGCCGGATTTGAATTGCTCAAAATATTAGATTGTTAATTTTATTAGGAAAAACTAAACATATATAGTAAATAAATAAATCACAGAATCATAGACACGGAGTAATATACAATATGCAGCGGAAACAAAATGAATAGTAGTTCATGAAGCTAATATATATATATATATATATATCAGAGTTAAATAAGTTACAATAGAAGTTTCAAATACAATAGTCAAATACAAGATCAAATACATCACTGGAATCAACTGAATAACTCCAAGCTGAAGATGTAGATGGATCTCCAAACGAAGCTCCAACTCCAAAGGCGAGTCTCAAAAGCTGTATCACTCAGTCTAACTCGAGCGTAAAGCAAAACACAAAACATCCGAGTCAGTATTAACATTCATATATCAATAAATCCAACTCAAGTGAAATAACAACTGAAATACAAGTAACTCAAAGGATGTTTGGGATAACCATCCTTTAAGGATCCATTAAACTATCTACTATGTAGTAATATACGCTATTATAATAATGTCTAAAGTAAAATAAACTTACTTAAAAATAGCGTTAAGGCTTTACATTTTCCACCTTAACATATATAGTGCCAATAATCTATACAGTATAATTGTACCTCCAGACCGGGAGGCTACCATAAATACTCCATAGGTACGACACAAATCAAAACTCATACAAGGCGCGTTACGGTAGGTGACACGACACAACTAGGCAATGCCAGGGTAGATATACCAATTACGCATCTGAACTGGTGGTAACACATAACAGCCACTACCACCAACCTCGAGCCACACTCCCAAAAATCAAAGGTGCACCTAATCAATCGCAAAGTAATAGAATGGTATCGAAGAAGTGTGCCCGATAAGAGGAGCTACCTCATTGTCCCAGAATCGCTCCTGTTTTAGCCACCTTATGCCAACTCACGGGAGTCGGGTCCACGTATATATCTCAATCAAACGTCGCCACGATCCTACTTCATTTTGGAATCTCCACCGTGCATACGGTTGTTAAAGTGGTTTTCGGAGTTAGCAGAGAGTATGACAACTTCCGATCCCGATCTCTTTAACAACCAAACGTTATTATTACCCCGTGGTCATTTCAAAATAGTATATACTTTCAAACTAAGTATCATATATTTCAGAACCATATCAATATGATATCATTTCCATTCCAAAACCAAATCAATACGATATCATTCCCGTTTCAAAACCAAATCAATATGATATCATTCCCATTTCAAAACCAAATCAATATGATATAATTCCCATTTCAAAAACCAAATCAATAGGATATCATTTCCATTTCAAATATTTTTACTTCCAAAGTCATAATACTTTCAAAGTCATAACACCTTCGAAACCCAAACCACTTTGAAATCATAACACTTAGAAATCATAATACTTAGAATCATAATCTTTGGAAATGTTATCATTTGGAAATCATAATACTTTGAAATCACAACACTTGATCACATAATACTTTGAAATTCACGACGTTGAAATCGTAACTTCCACCACTTAAACAGTTAGATATAAATAATAATAAAATAGTTTATAAATAAAATAGTTTATAAAAAGTAGTTATAAGGTAAAATAGTTTAAAATAAAAAAATAGTTTATATTAAAAATGATTTACATTAAAATAGTTTATATCAAAATAATTTATATTAAAAATATATAAAATAGTTTAAATAAATTTTAAAAATACTTTTTATAATAACTAATTTTCCTCAAATCTCATAAATCGATTCCAAATCAACTCGAATTCCGAAATTCACATTTAATCAAATCTCAACTCCCTAGTTTCAATTCAAATCAGTTTCTCAATAAACCATTTCAAAATACATCGATTTCAAATACCGTTATGAACCACAAAATAAACCATTTCATTTTCAATATATTTCAAAACTTTAAATATTCCACATTTCAAAACTAAATTTGAAAATCACTTATATATATATATATATATATGTCAAATTCACTTTAATATTATTTAGCTTTGAAACATTCGCTTAATAAAATAACATATCATTTAAATAAACCTAAAATTTCAAATCACTGAATATCTCATTCAATTTATTTAAACTTGAAATATTCCTTTAAATCATCTTAAACCAAAACCACGTTATAAAGTCATATCCTTAAATCTCCAAATTAATAAGTTTCAAATCGATTTAATTAAAGACAATTCTTAATTAAATACAATTCCAAATAAATTTTAAATCCACTTTAATTTTACTTATTTATAAAATAATTTCAATATAAAATAAAACCATATATATTTCCTTCCAAAACCATAGAAACTATTTCAAAATATTTATATATAGACCAACGGTGTCTGTATATAATTTTCTATCCTATGGTCAAGTGATAAGGATATTTATCATTTTAATCCATAATTTAAAATATATACGGGTATATATCATTTCAACCCGCAATCCCAAATTCAATTCAATTGAAAATCGCTCGGGTTTATCATTTCAACCCATAACGATTTTCTCCTATTCTAAAGTCCGTTCGGGTATGTATCATTTCAACCCATAGTGAATTTTATACTAGTAGGGAACTTGCAGAGTGACAACATATATAATAACAATATAACAGGCACATATCATCAATATAAATAACTGATAATGGTGTCAGATGTCATAGGTGAACAGATACAGGTAATAACATATATAACAGTGTAAATAACTAATAGTAGCATATTTCAATTGTCATTTCAATTGAAATCAAATTTAATAAATATAAGAAGATTAATCCTGAGTGATTGCTCACCTTTTGAGGCTAGAGGCAATTTAATAAATGAAACAAGCACGAATTCCAAAGCAACGCGAGATGACATGAATTCGACGATCAAAGCTGATAAATAGGAGTTTGCTGAAATCAAGTCAGAACTGAATCGATGAAGATAATTGATACAAGTGGACTTATATATATAACTATATATATAAAATGATTTATATATTAAGTCATACTCTAAATTTTAGCATATATTAAATTAAATCAAAATTATTGTTTTTAAATTAAAACACATAAAATAAAATTATCCAATTATAATCATATATATATATACCTATAATATACTTGAAATAAATTCTTATATATACACTTATATATAAAAATGCAAAAATACCTGCACATATAGTATATCTTTAAAATCGATATTTAAAAATAAGATTAATATACTTATTTTGTTATAACATATAAAATATTACTACAAAAGATCATATATTACAAACATATATTAAACTACATATTATATTCATACAAATACAACCTTTAACTATACGTGTACTGTTACTATATGTGGAATATATATACTAGCAAAATAATACTTATAAACAACATATACATAACATATATCATATACAGTAACTATATATATATATATATATATATATATATATATAAAATTTTGCTTTTATATCACACAAACGGCTCACAATAGGAAGCATACAACTACATATAAACTAATATATATAATCTGTGTACTTGTATAATAGCATACAAATATGATACATAAGGTATATAACAAATCAAGTTATCAAATCTTTATACATATTATAATATCATATACATTATGAACATAAAATAGTGCCAAAAGCTAAAAAAATTTATAACTATATATGTATGATGCAATAATACAGGCAAAATCTGTTGGACTAACTATATATATAAAATATATATGTACCAGTAATAATATGAACATATATATAACAGAGAATTATAAACAACTTTTACAAACCAATATATATTAATTTACCAACATAACTGAGATGAACATTAAACATAAATCATAGTGATATATATAACACAACAAATATGTATATGCAGACCTATGGAAATATATTTTGAAGAAAAGAAAATAAACATATATATTTGTAAATGGTAAGGAAGAGAAGTATATAAAACAAAACTCATAATATAACAAGTCATAAGTATATAACATACATTATATATAATACATACAAGTGAAGCAGTAGATTGTCGACTGCAAGGTTTCGTGCACGGTCATTGCTACAGTGGAGGAACTTCGTGAGATAGGCTTCGGCCTGAGGTGGAGAACATGCTACTGTAGGCTATTGGTGCGTGAGTGGGAGTTGTGCTCGGCAAGCTACTGCAAGTCGCTCGGGAAGGTGTGCGAGCAGAAGAGGCGCGAGGAACATTTCACACGGAGGAAGATCAGTTCAAGCAATGGCTTGCAGTTATGGCGGGAGAGAGATGGTCAGAATGGGTATGCGGCTGATGTGCAGAGGCGGCACAAGGGTTTGGCTGCTATGGAGGCTCTCGGTGGTGATGGATGATCGCCGAGTGGGTTAAGTGAAGGGACGGGCGGTTCGTGCCAATGTCGGGAGTGGAAGCTCGGTAGTTTGCAGAAGAAAAAGAAAAAAAAATGCGGCCTTCCGTATATACAGGCTATGCGTGTAATAAATTATAAGATGAAAAATATAATGTGACAGAGAAGGGATGTGAAACCAAAGGACACCGCATTAAATTTCACCAGTGAATTGAAAAAGTCAAACGTAAATTTTCAAGAATATTAAAGGCGGGTGGCCTTCGGTTATTCCTAGAAACAAACAAAAAAATACTGAACTAAAAAGGCAAGAGACGGCACTGATAAGGTTATCGTTTATGCAGGTTCCACTACGTACTAGACTTTAAAATACAGAATTGAATATACGGTAGAGATCAGCACGACGAGACGATCAAAACTGTATGCAGAAGTCAGTGAGATGACTAAACTATCAAATAATGGGTACCGAAAATGCTGCTATTTTCTCGAAAATAAGATAGACGGGGTAATAGCAGTCCAAATTTGAGAAAATGAAAGACGACGTCTTATTCAGAAGATGATTTACAAATTTATTGCATATAAAAATATTCAAGTTTGGAAAATATTTTATTATCATCAAATCTAACCGACTTAAATTTAATGTAAAATTTGCACAGAAAATAAACTGCCATATTTTCTGATGAAAATTTACAATTTGCTACGTTTTTAAATACGTATTTCAAATATCAAATTTTATTTCCAAATTCAAATATTTAAAAATTCTTAAATTTTCAATTAATTAAATAAATAAAACCACTAAAATTTATGGGTCGTTACAATATTCTTCTATATCTCATTTTTTAGTAGATAAGCTTAACCTTGAACCCTTATACTTAGCTACTTCCTTAAGGGTTGTAAATCCGACATGAGGGTATGCGAAACTTGGGATGAAGTGTGACCACCTAGAGTTTGATTTGTTAAGTCATACCTTTGTTTACAGTTTGCATGTATTTGACTTTGTAGGGTTCGAAATTATTTTGGGTATGGACTGATTAAGTAAGTATGATGTTAGGATATTTTGTCATGATAGGAAAATATCACTTAGACACCCCAACTGTAGTGATCGCATTGTTTATACCGTAGAATACCCTAGTTTTGAGGTGACATTATACCGAATATTCAATTTCGCAACATGTTTCCTGTCCCAATTTGTAACGGTTATTTCCATTACAAATTACCAATAGATATTACCGTGACAACATGGAACCACACTTAACACCATTACGACAGCTGATAATATCGTAAATAAATCTAACTGCACCAGATTGATTAGTAATTTTATCTTTTATGACTATATTTTAACCGAAGCTTCACAATTATTATAATAAACAACAAAACCCTCAAATTAGGAATCACAACTGCCACCTAAATTCTTCTTCAACGCTCATCTCCGCTTCACTCTTCCTTCTCCGTTCTCGTCTATTCTCTCTCTCCCCACCTTCCACATTATTTTTTCTCCATTTACCATCACTCTTCACTTCAGATTTGGCTTTTTTGGTCAACGACCACTATTTTGAAATAGGGGTTTCTCCTTAAACGCATAGCTACAGTCAAAGCTTCTATCACTAGATCTAAGAAGAACGAGATTAAAACGTCCATTTCTCTTCCTGATGCGAGTTCCTAACTCAGTCGAGCTCCAAACAGAAAGTAGCCAAGTTCTCTTCTTTGTACAATTTTCCAATCTCCAAGGACCTACAAGATTAGGAACTAACATTTTCTCCTCTAAGGTTTCTGCCGCCACCGCCAACGATTCAGGTATTTTTTAATCGTAATATGAATTTTCCATCTCCAATTTTACCTCAAAAATAAAGTTTGCCTCGAATTGAAATTGGAAGTTCGAATGAAAATTTGATATTTGATTTGGCAAACAGTGGTTATCGTTATTACAATTGTTCCCCTTCACCTTGATCCTAATGTTATTAATATAAACAAATTTGAAGGCAATTAATTAGAATAACAAAAATAATAATTGTTTTATTTATATAATTTGTTGGCATTCTTATTGGAAATATTTATCCATGTGTTATACATGTTATATCATGTCTCATGAAACACTAGTTTAATTAATTATCACATTATAGTTTGCGTCCTAATCCTTAAAACGCGTTATTTTACTTATATATAATAATAAAAGTGTAAGGTTAGCTGTTTAATCTATGGCCATTAACGAGAAATACACCTAATTGGTTATTATATTAATTGCTGTATAGATGAATAAACAGATCCATATAAAATGGATGCTATAAATAATCCGAAAAAGCCTATACTTACTGAAAAAACTGCATTTTTTAAAAAATCATAAAAATCCGAAGGCTCATTTTGATGGAAATTTTTTGTAGATGGAGTTAACCACTTTGACAATAAATCAGGGTCTAGTCCACCAAAATCAATTCTGATTGATCCAATCAATAAAGTAAATAATACCAATATAAGCATGGGAAATAACATAGTATTGTCAGACTCGTGAGGATAGGTGTAAGTATATTTTTTTTCTAAAGTACTAAAGTATCGTACTCTATTTTGAAAAAATAAAAGTGTAAGGTTAGCTGTTTAATCTATAGCCATTAACGAGAAATACACCTAATTGGTTATTATATTAATTGGTTGGAAACAATTAATATTTATTTGCTAGTACCATTTTGTATTTAATCCTTTTATATGCTTGAAAGGAGTAAAAATCTAATAAAGTGTGGACTAAAGATGAATTCACTTTGTCAAAAGCCATGGATGAATACATAAGCAACATAATGTTCATGGACAATAATACGGCAAACAAGTTATTAGGAACCAAGTAAAAAGTAAACAAGCAAGTTTGGAAATAAACGATTTTTACCTTGTGTCTGGAACATGGCGTTGAGCTGCTTACCACTACTTTTGAGTAACGAATAAATATTTATTAGTTTTTGCCTTGTTTTGGAACAAGGTTTATTAGTCTCCTCATTAAATAAAACAAGAAAAGTGTTGTTTAATGATGCTTAAGCAGTGCTTAATTTTTAGAATCAAAACTGTATTTTTCAACATTAGTAGAAAGCCTAAAAAACTCTACTTAGTTTTAGGACTAAAATTTACATTTATAATACAATACAAACTTTTTATGTTACTTCAATAACACAGTGATGGGTCTGATCTTCTTCCTTGCCTTTTTAAGCCAATAATTCTTCTATTAGTTTATTTTTGAAGCAGGATCGCATATTTCTTTTTTTAAATTGGAATAGGTATTAAGCATGGCATTATCATGCTTCATTGTATTCCACTTAACGATACCAGATTTTGAGATAATAAGCATTAAACAATCATTTTGCACAAAAGTGCACTTCTCATAAAATTGTTTTTATATTCGTCATTCTATATTTTCCAGAAGAATCAACCGATATCTCTTACCACATTTGTGAGTATTTTGTTGCTGCAAAATACCTTGGACGTGTTTATGTCTTGAGAAAGAAAAATAGTGCTCATACAAAGTAGAAAGCATAAGTTATGGTATCAATTGCTAGGCTATCATTTTGAACATAGATATTTTGTTTCAATATGTGTATTTATCAAGTCTTCTTAATTTGTAATATGTTGTGTGGGTTGGTTAAGCATTTTAATCAATTCATAGAGTAGTGAAGGCTTATTTTCAAGTCTTTGCTAAGACTTCAAAACTATTTGTGTTGTTTTCTTAAAATGAAAAATAATTCATTAGTCAATGATGTTTTGGATTGTAAAATGTTGAATTTTTTATTACAAAGTAAAATGATATATATCATCGTGCATGTAATACTTGGAATAATTTTATTATGAAATGAATATTCATAATGTTTGAATTTTTTTAGTCTATGAAATAAATAAAATGCGAGTACTAATTATTACGATACAATATCTATGAAGTTTGTCACCTGATTTCCCTTGACTACTATATTTGTTAGCATATTGTTTTAATTGAGATAATTACATTAAAGTATTCATAAAATCAATTTGTGGATGGATAGACCAGTAATTTGCTACTATTATCATTTCCCCTCGAGAATTTCATTAGCTTGTCAATTTTATAATGTCTAATATCAGTCTCTACTTTTCGTTTTTAGCTTTAATCTTTTTCCCAAATTACCGTCTTTATGTATTTTGGGATTCAAGTATATAACTGGGTATTTTTTGGATTATGATCAAAATAGCACAACACGTGAAAGCATATATTATATTATATTTGTTTATCAGTGATACACTATATGCATATATACTGCAATAAAACATATGTTCCACTATATTTTGAGAATAATGGCAGGAGACCTAAGAAGGATAAGTTAAGAAGTCGGGTTAGATAAAATAATAGAAACCATGTCAACTAAATTAGTAATTTGCAGTACTGATCATTTTATTTGACTGTTCAAGAATGATATCTAAATTGTCTAACACAAAATAACAAACTTTATATTCAGTATACTAATAGAACAATTACTGACTATAAAAGTAACATATAAAGAGAACAAAGATTGTATATACTAAAATTAATGCATCAACAGAATATGGTTAATGCTAATTTTTTTTAATATATGTGCATTTATTTACAATTGGACTGAATTTTCACCACTTTTGTTTCAATTTGACTGATAGCTCTCCTTTATCTTCTGCTTGAGACTCTTATTTTTTTATATTCAACATCAATTATAAACTTTAAAATATGGTTAATGCTAATTTTTTTTAATATATGTGCATTTATTTACAATTGGACTGAATTTTCACCACTTTTGTTTCAATTTGACTGATAGCTCTCCTTTATCTTCTGCTTGAGACTCTTATTTTTTTATATTCAACATCAATTATAAACTTTTAATTTTCATATAATTCCAAATATTACCTTGCCTTCATTTTTCATAGAAACAATGTAATGTAATTGCGGTTTTTGGATGCAAAGGCAAAGCTAGATAGACTTTGTAGTGCAAAAGGTGAGTGTAATTCTCTGACTTTATTTTATGGAATCATAGGTAATTGCATGTTGGTAATTGATATGGTTTTGCTTTGAAATTTATTGATATAACATTATGGGAATGGTTGAAATGTTGGAAATTATAGGAGAGGTTATATGAATTTTCTCCACAAAATTTGTATATTTTACTACGATGTTGGAGTTAGCTTCGGACTAGGTTGTTGCCAAACAAGGAAGGTGAGGAGCATTGGGGGACGCGGTTGCATCTGTTCCGGTATCAAATGAGGCACTACTGCCATTAGGCAGTAGTGAACTCACCTGCACATGCAGGTGAGAAATTATTCTCACCTGCTGTGTGCAGGTGAGTAACTCACTTGCATGTACAGGTGAGAAATTTTTCTCACCTGTCTTATGCAGGTGAGTGGTTATCAACTACATGTGCAGGTGAGGATATATCTCATCTGCACATGCAGGTGAGGAGTCCCCACCTGTGTAAGTAGGTGAGGAAAAATCTCACCTGCTTGCGCAGGTGAGGTGTGGGCTGAGGCTAAAGTGGGCTTGCAACCCACTACCTCTTTATGGCCTGGGCCTATTTTGGCCCAACAATAAGAAATAAGATTTTTTTTAAATATGAATTTTAGAATGAATAAAAATTAAAAAATGTTTCTTTGTTTCAGTATTCTAAATTTAAAATAAAACTGTATGGCAATAATGGTATTAAGATTTACACGTAAATGTTAATGTATGATTGATAGTTGTATAATATTGGGTGCTATGCTTATATGTGAATGAAGGTAATGATATGTTGAATTTTTTATGTATTGCTTTTAAATACTTTTGCTCACTCATATCAAATCTGCAATTGTATGTGCAAGTTAGAAATATTAAGTGCACTGAATAATTTCTTTGGTCATTAATTTTTTTTTCCCCAGAAAGACTTTATTTCAAAATCATCCTGAAGGATACCTTAGAAATTAGGTTTTTTGTTTCTGATTTTGACTTTGTAGTACTAAAATAGTAGAGCATTTTGAAGTAGAGCATTTTAAAAGCAGAACCTTATGGAAGTTCGTCTTTGTATGGTTGACTATAGCATAAGAAAGTATTAACCCTTCATTTTTTGACCGGTGTCCATAGATTATAATTAATGTTTGTTATATATCTTGCTGGATCTTGTGGTTCTAAAAGAAATCCATCATTTGTATTTACGCTTATCGGCTATCATATTCGTAACAAGGTTGAATACCGGTCATATAACTTAGTGACCAAACTGCTTGGTTCATACATTTGGTAAAACTAGAACCAAAAATTGATTTATACATTTCGTTCATACATGTATGGCATTTAGTAGTCTAATGAAGTGCCTAATTCCTAAATATTTATTCTTATTTTAAAACCTTTGTCTTTGCAAAAAAGGACATTTAAGAAAATCTGTATATGAATTATAAGTGAGTTGTTATTTCATACCGATAGGTGTTATCCCGCCTTTTGGCAAGGCCGTGACACCAATGATTTGACTAGAAACCAAGGAAAATCCGTCCTGAAGATCTATTATACACAGGTCCACTATGGATACTGGCAAATTTGAACCGAGTCTGAATCCAGCTACAATTAGTATGGTACGAGAACAAAGCTATGAAAGCAACATTCCAAGTTTCATGATGAACGGAGTTCGTATGCTCAGGTTATGGGTCGATCAAGAATCATGTAGAAGACCTCATTTCGTATCCGTCAGAATCCACCCTTCTTCGTATGCTCAGGTTATGGGTCGATCAAGAATCATGTAGAAGACCTCATTTCGTATCCGTCAGAGTCCACCCTTCTTCGTATCCATCAACCACTATCCATATGCTTCCTTCGTATCCATCAGCTCCACTCCATCTGGTTCGTATCGATCATACACCATATGTTGATTCGTATCGATCAACACTTCCACCCATTTCATATCGATCAGCTAACGGATCGATATGAAACCGACACTTTCCATCGACATGAAGCAGTCCACGAGCATGGATACGAAGCGGCATACACACGATCGATACGAAGGAAGCATGGTCAACCAAAGGATGTGGTCTTTTAGCATGAAACTTGGATCTCTCCTGAACTGCCGCTCCACGTCATCAATAAACGCCTCATCGAACGCAAAGAGCATTGATATGAAGGTCGATCGATATGAAAGTATCGATACATATGCTTCAGCCCACTTGCAAACCAAACTTGGATCGATCATAACTCATAATCTACAAGTTCAAATGCTACCAAATTTTCACAGGAGCTTACTTACCTCCTCAAGAACGCTCGTGATCGATCTCAGCCCAATTGGCACTATTTTGATCGATATGAAGGAAATGAGAATCGTTCCCAATCGATCCTGAATGACTACTAATCAATCTGTGGGCCCACCCACATGTGAGAAGGAATATTCCGAGTTCATGGGGAGATATTTAAGACCTACACCTATAAAGAGCACCCCTACTCCTATTGAAAAAGTACTTTTAACTTTGCTACGCCGTTGCTCAGCCATAACTCTATTGTAACTCGAGTCTTAGAGTGTTGTACTGTTGTAATCAGTTGTCAATCATCAATAAACAGCAAAACATTCAAAGTGGACATAGGCTACAACGCCGAACCACTATAATTTCTTGTCCTTTTCTATTTTTACATGCTTTTATTGGTGTGATTATTAGATTGGCCTCTTTTTTCGTTTAATTTCTTCACTTTAATCCCTTCAATCACATCCGAAGAGTGTTGTGCCCAATTTTGGTACAAACATTTAGGTGCTTTCATTGAGAAAACTCTATTTTTCTCCGATTCATCGGATATACTACCATTGTTGGATTGCTAAAATATAAGATACAGATCTGTCTTCTTGTGGTTCCTTCCATTCTACTTAGATTACTCAAGATCTGGGAAAGAGCTACATCAAACGTGGTGCGTACTACCAAAACTGCTTCAAATGTTGTAGATCCAAAAGAAAGGGATAGGCAAAATCCCATGCGGCTGACTACCATAGGCCAGACATCAGCTGGAGCTTCAGATCCACAAGGTCCTGTGACTAGAGAGGAGTTCCAAATCCTCATGCAAGAGCTCACTCAGAGCCATCAAGAGCTTACCTAGCAGAATTGTGACAACAGGGAGCTTGCGAACCAGCTAAACGAGGAAAGGCGAAGGAGATCTAAAAGGAATCATGTCTCATATTCCTCAACTGAAAGCTCTGCTTCATCTAACTTCAACCACAAATCTATAATCCGTCGGCTGGATGGAAACTATCTAGAAGCCTCCGGGCATCAGCATGTTGTGAAGCTTGGACAAGCCGGGGTTGGTCCTTCTATAGAGCACCAAGCTGGACCCTCCTCCCGAGGAAGGGCACTTCCTTATCATACCATCCATGACCATGCAGCTATTGACGCTATACATCTGGAAACTAGGATCAAGATCCAGCCCTTCGTCAAGATATCCATGCTCATGAACCCTATGTTACCAAAGACAGGGAGCCAAGTTGGCGAGGAACGGATCGTCGACAACGCTCGAATAGTCCCCGCAACATGGAACCCGACCATGCCTTAGCCTGAACATCCAGATGCTTGATATTCCAACCATGATCCACCAAATGATCTGAGAAAGTAAAGATCTTATTAATGACGATTGGGGAATCTCCCAAAGTCATACTCCCTTCACCAAAGACATTCTTTATGCCGAGCGACCTCGTCGATTCAAGTTGCCTACCTTGCCCGTATATGAAGGAAGTTTGGATCCTAACATGCATATATTATAGTATGAATGGCTCATAAACGCCGCTCAAGCTAATGACATGGTTAAGTGCAAGAGTTTCCTTATTTCCTTGGTAGGTATTGCAACTATGCGGTTCACTCGTCTACCACCCAGATCCATTTTAAGTTTCTATCAGTTAGCTACAAAGTTTGTTGAATAGTTTTGTATGCATGTTACAAGGTCAAAGGATGTCAACAACTTGTCCAGTTTCACTCAAGGTCTAGGAGAGACTCTTAAGTGTTATCTAGAAAGGTTTCATGCTGCTTGCGCTAAGGTCAGCAACCCCAATGATAATCCAATATTGATGGCATTGACTAAAGGGATCAATTTCGATTTTGAGTTTGGCAATTGGTTAGCTGGGAAACCCCTTGCGTTGTTGATTGTTTCTATGTTAAGGCGGCCCGGTTTTTAAAAAGAGAAGATGCTAGACGATCTAGGAAGCAAAACAATGCGGGGCCCAGTGTTGAAGGCATTCAAAGTAATGTTGCTATGAAACAGACCGGTGAGAACTCCGGCAAAGTACAATTGAATATACAGAACAAGCAAGGTCAACAGAAGAGCAATGGAGGTCAAGGGAAGAAAAGAGCCCAAATCGTAGACTGAGACCCAAAGCTGCTTTGTTCGACCGGTATACCCCTTTAAAAACATTGCCGAAAAATATTTATCTGCAGACTTATAATACCGTACAGTATAAGAAGTTAGCTCCGAAACCATCATATGAGAAGCAAATTTAGTCTGAGAAGTTTTGTAGATTCCACGATTGTTACGGCCATAACACCAATGAGTGCCGTCATTTGCAAGACATCATTGAGAAGCTGATCAGAAAAAGCAAGTTGGAACAGTTTGTGTAGGCTACGTATGATGGAGGTGCAGTCCCATTTAATCTAATCAAGGTCAAGGCCAAGCTAGGCCCTAAGAACCCATGCGTACTGACGGAAGATTAGCACTAAACACAATGAGTGGTGGTCCTCATCCAGCTGACCGGAGCCGTAAGGAAATAAAGGCATATGCTAGTTCAATTAGGCATATGGAGTTTGAGTGTTGTAGTAATTTGGATGATGAGACCCCGACAAAACAATAGAGAACGATGACAGACGACATCATTTTCAAAACCGAGATGCTGATAGAGTGTAGGCCCCCACTATTGATCCGTTAATCATTTCAGCCCATATAGGCCCTGCTTGGTTGAAGATGATCTTGTTTGATAGTGAAAGCTCAATGATCATTCTTTTTAAGCGAGCTTATGACCAAATGAGAATGGAAGAAAAAGATCTAAAACCATGTCAATCACGTATACACGGTTTTAACGGAAGCGCAACCATACCAGCATGCATGGTGGAGTTGCCAGTTGAGTTAGGTATTGGAGATCGTTGCAGATTCCAGATGCTGCAATTTCTTGTGTTAGACATTCATCCCCCTACAATGCTTTCTTAGGCCGACCTGCCCTCGCTGAATTTAGGGCAACGATTTCCCTATGATGTTTGACTCTGAAGTTTCCCACAGATAATGGTGTTGGAGTAGTTCTGGTGATCAGGCGGTTGGACGCGCCTGTTATGTTGCTGAGCTGAGGGATGCGTAGCATAAAGAAAAAGACAAGGGCATAGAGGAATCTCTTTGCATCCATTTTTCAAAGAATTGACAGCTAACGCCTAGGCCTAGGCATGTGTGCCACAACTACTTCCATAAATATCTTGATCCCCAAGACAATAGTGATGAAGAGGAGGCCAAAGACAATCAGGCTTCCTTGGTAGAGTTGACGATTGATGTTCCAATCCATGACAATGATGATTCTAGAATGTTAAAGGTCAAATCTCAACTTAGCGACCAGATGAGAAAGGAATCAGTTGATTTTCTCCGGCCAAACCTTGATGTGTTTGCTTGGACTCATTAAGACATGCGTGGGATCTTGTCGGACATCGCGGGCCACACATTAAATATTGACCCGCGGCACCACCCGGTCAAACAAAAAAGGCACGGTATGGATCCAGAGAGATCTGTCTCCCTTAAGGAAGAAGTAATAAACTCAAGTTGAATGGGTTTATTCGCGATGCATTATACCCGGAGTGGGTATCAAATCCATTGCTTGTCAGGAAATTGAACAGGAAATGGCGAACATGTGTGGACTACTTAGATTTAAAAAAAGCATGCCCCAAAGACAGTTTTCCACTTTCTAGAATTGATCAACATGTAGATTCAACGATCAGGCACGAGCTCTTATCTTTCATGGACGCATATTCCAACTACAATCAAATATCGATGCATCTACCTGACCAAGAACATACTAAGTCACTGATTTGGGACTTTACTGCTACAAGTTGATGTCATTTGGACTTAAAAATGCTGGAGCAACTTATCAAAGGCTCATGAACCGAATGTTCGCTAACCAGATCGGAAAGACCATGGAAGTATACGTGGACGACATGCTCGTAAAATCGTGATTGTCCATCAACCATGTCAGTGATTTGGAAATAATGTTTAACATACTCCAATAATACAGAAAGAAGCTCAATCCATTGAAATTCACTTCAGAGTTGCATCGGAAAAGTTTCTTGGATTCGTCATCAATGCCAACGGAATTGAAGCCGATCCTATGAAAATCTGGGCGATTTGGAATCTCAAAACTCCCAGAACCATAAAGCAAGTACAAAGCCTCAATAGGAAGGTGGCAGCCTTAAGCAGGTTCATCTCCAGATCTATAGATAAGTGCATCCCTTTCTTTAATCCGATCAGAAATGGAAAGCGGAACTTCGAATGGATAAAAGAGTATGAAGGCGCATTCCAAGCAGCAGTTCAACGTGTAGAGACATCTCCCATTTTGTCAAAACCGGTTGATCACGAGAGATTATACATCTATCCAACGGTTTCAGCAAACACGATTACTGCTGCGTTGATTCGGGAAGAGGATCGGATCTAAAGACCGGTCTATTATATCAACAAGCAATTGACAGGGGCGGAAAGAAATTACCCAAAGTTGAAAAAGCTGGCTTATTGTCTCGTCGTCGCCTCAAGAAAGCTCCGTCCATATTTCCAGGCACACCCGATCGTAGTCTACACCGACTAGCCGTTATGGCAGATCCTAACATGACATAAGACGTTAGGTAGATCGCTCAAGTGGAACGTCGAGTTGAGTCAATTTGATATTGCTTATACATCGAGGCAATCCATCCAAGGACAAGTTCTGGCGGACTTTATAACCCAATTCACCATACCAGAAGACTTTCCCGAAGCCAATGAATCTTCTAAGCATGTGTGGAAGCTATATACCAATGGTGCATCAAACGACTATTGCTCAAGCACTGGTACTTGAAACCCTAGAAGTTCGATCCATATGCTATGATCTAAAGTTTGACTTCAGCGCAACTAACAAAGAATCCGAGTACGAAGCTCTACTTGCTGGACTCAGACTTGCCAAAGAGTTGGGAATTATTGCTATGTAGATTTACTGTGATTCGCAATTGGTCGTATGCCAGGTTCGAGGAGAGTACCAAGCTAGAGACCAAAAATTGGCTACCTACCTTACTCGGGTTCAAGAAGTGTTGAATCAGTTTGACTATTATGCTATTCATTTTATACCCCGAGAGCACAATCAGAAAGCCGATTCTTTAGCAAAACTGGCTAGCACTAGCTAAGCGCAACATATGGGACTTGTCCCCATCGAGACACTTACTGCTCCGAGTATTGATCAATTAGAGACAGACTAGGTGCACGAGGCAACACTCAAGAAGGAGTTATGGATGACTCCATTCAAAAACTATCTTGAGCACGAAGCTTTACCCAAGCACAGGAGTCAGAAAAGTCAAATTCTCCAAAAAGCTTCACGATTTATTATCAAGAATGGAGTCCAGTATAGGAGAGGGTATTCTGTTCCTTTACTCCGGTGTATCGCCCACGATGAGATCAAACGAGTGTTGCACGAAGTGCACGAGGAAGAGTGTGGTGACCATACTAAGGGGCAAGCCTTTGCAAAAAAGATACTCAGATATGGATATTACTGGCCAACCATGAATCGAGATGCATTGTCATATGCCAAGAGGTGCGATAAATACCAGAAGCATGCCAGGATTCCAAGAGCCCCGCCTGTCGAAATCATGCAAATGGTCATTCCATGGCCGTTTTCCACTTTGAGCATTGATATAATTGGGTCTTTACCTTTGGCCAAGGGTGGTGTGAAGTACGCCATCGTTGCAGTCGATTACTTTACTAAATAGGCGAAAGCCGAGTCCCTTGGTACTATCACGACGAAGAAATTAATCAACTTTGTTGTGCACAACATCATTTGTCGATTAAGCCTCCTACAAACAATTGTAACTAATAACGGGACCCAATTCGATACTGTTGAGTTCAAAGATTTCTGTCAACGCTACCACATCCAGAAGAAGTTCTCAGCAGTGGCTACCCTCAAGCGAATGGACAAGTCAAAGCTGTCAATAAAGTTATCAAGTCCATTCTAAAGAAATGACTTGGGAAGGCTGAAGGCAAGTGGGTTGATGAGCTTTCCATGGCCCTATGGGCATATCGAACTACCCACAAGTCCATGACCGGCTACACCACGTTTTCACTTTCCTACGGCTCCGAAGCCGTTATTCCAATTGAACTAGAAGTACCTTCTCACCGAGCGACCTATTACGATCCAAAGAAGAACGCCATCTTGCTTGCAGAATCTTTGGATTTATTGGATGAGAAGTCTGAAGAGGCTGATTTGAAAGCAGCCACACACCTAGTCGAGTCACCCGGTTATACAATGCCAAGGTCCGACCCAGAACATTCGAAGTTGGTAATTTCGTACTTAAAAGAATTTATCCGGTCCCTTCACACATGAAACCGAAGGAACATTTGTCATTAAGGGAAGACTTGGAGATGGCACATTCAAACTATCAACCGTTGATGGTCTTACTTTACCAAGTACATGGAATAGCGTGAGTCTTTGTCGCTATTACACATAACTTGCTTTTATTCCTTTAGTTCACTTTTCCTTTGAAATTTATTTATGCATTTTTGGAATTCGAACTTGTAATAAGGCAACTGACTTTTTCGTACTTTCTTATTTCAACAATGCAATGCAGACTCATCAAGCCAGATAAACAAGATATGAAATGCATCATGCAAACGTCACAATATACGAAGAGCTAAGTTCCATCTGAAGGTGCGACTTATTAAAATAGGGAGTGACTATGATCCGATCGGTCACTCACTAAGTGAAACCCCGAGGTCGGGGGCAGGCAATAATAAATTAAAAGAAATTGAAATACGACAATCCTCTAACAAACTTTAGCACTCAGAGTGCGAACTGGAGTACAAACTCCAAAATACGGGCTCGAAGAGGGTGGATCTATCCTCCCATGACCTCGCCCACATCCAGTCCAAGCTCGAAGAGGATGGACCTATCCATCTACAATCTCAATTGCCAACCTAGGTTGGATGTGATTCGACCGTCCACAACCCTGATCAACTCCTCATTCCTGGAGTGCGAATGAAGTCCTAATACTTAAGCAGATGTGTTTGACCATCTATCGACCGACTCCAGATTCCCAAAGTGCGAAGCGGAGTATAAACATTAATAGGTGTGATCGACCACCCACCAACTAACTCTAGTCCTAAGAGCGCGGGGTGGAGTATAAGCACCACATGGGTGTGACTGACCACCCATCAACTTATGAGAAATGCAGATTACAGATCTTAAGGCTAGAATTAACACTAGAGGGGGGTGAATAGTGTTATAAGGAATTACTAAATCTTTTTGAGTTTATGTTAATTTGAATATAAATGTATGCAATATTCAGACATAGATATGATCACAGAATCAAACACAGATGCATAAATAAAGTAAAAGCAGTAAAAGAAAGAAGACACCGGATTTTATACTGGTTCAGAGTTACCCTACACCAGTCCCGCACACAAGTACGGATTTCCTTTCAAAAGAAATTTTTATAATTACACCCTCGATTTCAAGGCCACGAGGTACATCACTCCAGATTCACAATCCTCTGGGTAGAGATACTTGATTTTATGGGCAAAAAGTTTGCCCGATTGATTTCACAAGCTACAATCACACCTTTTCTCGCTTGATTGATTTCATAGGCTATAATCACACCTTTTCTCACTCAATTTATTACAAATAAGCCTATAACTTCGAATAGCACTGAGATCTTGTTGAGACAGTGATAGAGAATCAAACCAGAGATGATCTAGTTAGATTCAATGTTGATTTTGGCAGAGTAATGGTCAAAATATATGTAAAGAAATGTGGAAGAAGAAGAGGAGTGAAATCAGAGAAAATATGCATATAAATTCTTTTAAAACCGCCCCTATTTATAGTAGAACAACAGCCATGTCCATTCGTAAAAGGATACGATGAATAGACACTTCCTTTGAAATTCAAATTTTTGAAACAAACTGCCACCTTGTCGACAAGGGGTCCTAGGGGTTGTCGACAGGCCTAAGTGATTTTTAATAATTTATTTTTCTTTGAAAATAACTTCTATCTTGTATTAAAACTATTTTAAACTTTATAAATATACTTAACTATAGTTAACATACATAAATAAATATAGAGAATAATATTTTGATATATATAAAATTTTACTATAATTTTATATTTAAATATAAATATTAAAAGTTAAATATATTATTATTAAAAGATAGTTCAAAATCAAGGATAACTTGATTTTGAAGATAAAGATTATTATGAGGCTAAAATTATTTAAAACCAGGATAGATGTTTTTGATTCTTTTCAAAGGAAGGTTTTGAAATCATTTTGAAAATAAGATATAATTTTGTAAAAACATTTGAATAAAAGTTGGTAGATACAAAACAATGTTCCACTAGATTTTTTGTAGGTTCCATCCCTTTAACAGGTTCGAAGTGGATTCTACTCCACGAATGAATTGGATTTTAAGATGCCAGTGCTTTTCAAGGAGTTTTAACAAAATTCCTAATTAAATTACTTATTATTGAAATCTTGAACTCTTGATAATCTTGATACTCATGAATCTTCAATCTTGATATCTTGAATCTCTATACTGTACAGTCTTCATTCTTGATACCTACATGGTTAAATCCTGCATATACATATATATATATATATATATATATATATCTAAACTATAATGTTAGTATTCATTTTATAATCTTATTCTAAGGTTGTTGTCATCAAAACCATCTCCCCAGGGACTAACAATCTCCCCCTTTTGATGATGACAACTTTTGTTTATAAAATATTACTTCTATCCTAATAACTCCCACTAAACATAATAACCCCCCCTTAATCTATGCCTAACTATTCTATTTTATACTTCTCCCCCTTTATCATCAACAAAAACTAACTCCAAACTATATAAACCCCCTTATTCTAATACTATATGACATGTGATTATAATGATAGTGTTATCATAAATAATCATCACTTAATTCTAAAACTAAAACTTAGTCCTCAATTACTAACTATCCTAATTAATAAACCATATATGATAATACTTATAATAGTGATAATTATATATAAGAACACAAATGTGAGAAATCAAATGTGAGAAGTCAAATATAAGAACATAAATCATTTATTAATTATATATTGTTATATTTACATTTGTGTAGAGAACATAAGTAAGAAAAGAAACTAACGTGTATACATATTATGTTTTGCACACCAATTATCAATCCACACCAAACCAAATCAAATTAAATCAATCCAAGTAATCAATTCAAATCAAACAAAGCAATCAAATAAATCAAACATAACGAGGAACTTCCATCCATCCTTCTTCTCCAAATATAGGGTCTGGTTTAATGGCATCCCAATTTTCATTATCATTGTTGAGAGAGACCGGAGGATGTGTTCATTATCATCTTCGTGCAGGGAAGAAATCATCCGTCGTATCGCATCGAAATGCTTTTCTTTCTCCTTGATCATCTGCATTTGACTCAACTCTAAGTGTCACTGATTACTAAGAATGAAAGAGAGAATATTTTTGAAAGAGTTAAGGGCTTCTTCAAGATTCTAGGTCAAATTATGAATTGGATTGGCCATTTTTGAGTTTGCGAGAAGAAATATAGATAAAGTAGATAAGAAATGGTTTTGAGTGATGAATTCTGGAAGAGATATGTATTTATAGGTGTAGAAATTCGTTTGAAATGAATAGACACAAGGTAGTTATTCAAATTTAAAATTTAAAATGAAAAGTCTTTTCTGACCAGTACTTGTCGACATGGTCTAGAGGGGGTTGTCGACAGGGATCAGTTAATATGATGACTCATTTTGATTTTGTGAATAATTGTGTGTGTGTGTGTCTATATATATATATATATATATATATATATATATAATATACTAACATTTATTCTAGAGATATGATAAGCTGGATAACAGAAAGGTAACTCAATTTCATTAATAGAAAGATGCAAAGATTAAACATTAAGAACTACACAAACATTCAAAACAAATTAAAACTAATGCAACAAGACATGAAAAGGTAGAACTAGTTAGAGGATGACGAAGATGAAGATAACTCAAGCTTCTTACTGACTTTGGAGAAAAACTTGTTCATCTTGGATGACATTTTATCTAACTTCTTACTAACGGATCATTTAAGTGTCCGTTGATTCTCAACAATGATCTTTTCATTTTTGAGTAAGGTTTTGTTGGATGCATTAGATGGATGGTCAATACTTTCCAAAGATGTTTCACTTTCTTCTTCTTCCTCTATTTCCATTTCATCCCCTTCTTCTTCTTCTTCTTCCTCTTCCATCTCCTAATGAGCCAAACGCTCTTCCTTTTCGGCAAGAGTTTCATATGGTTGAAAAATGTATGGAATTTTCATAAGAGAAATGTTTGAGTGATTGAAAAATTTTCTTGAAACAAATTCTTCTCCTTTGAAATCTACTCCAAAATAATTAAAAATTTGAGCGAGATAGATTCCATGATACAAAGTGTTTTCACCCATTTCAAGATTTTTGGGACGAAATTTATCCAAAATAACTTGCGCCCAATTAATATCATAATTTCCAAAAATAGCAAAAAGTGCTTTGTAAACTTTTGTAGTTGGATTGTTAAAACTCCCCGATCTTGGGATCAAATTATTTTCTAAAAGAAGATTAACAATTCTAGCTTTTGGTCGAAAGTTTCGATTTATGAAATCAAAGTTATCTCCTTCAAAAATGTGATGAAATGTCTCACGATCATTTTCAGCGATATTAAAACTAGAAAGATCCATTCCCGTGCTCTTGAATTTGAGAATGGTACCTAAAAGATCACAATTTAAAATGATTCTAGTGCCTTTGACACTACTCCAAATTTCATCATCATTTCCATTATAAAATTCATGGTTGAGATTTGCATAGAAAATTTTAACTATATTTGGATAACAAGCAAAATCATTTTATGAAGAATCAACAAGACTAAGAACTTGATTGTTTGCAAAAAGAGAATCGATTTCATAAGAAGAAAAATCTTGAAATAGAGCAAACTTATCGGGATGGACTTTTCCATAGTTAGCATAATTGATATATGCTTTTATAGCCTCCGGATCATTGTAGAGTTGCTCTTTTATCTTTCTAGAAATTCTCATTGTGAAGGGGTTGCTTGAAGAAGCCATTAGAGTAGAGAGTAGAGAGCTTGATATTTTGGAATAAGAGTTTGAATTTGAAAATGAAAGTGAAAAGTTGTGATAAGTGATAGTGAATAAATAGATTCTTAAAGGACATGTTCTCTGGTCAAAAGGAGACTTTTCAGAGACTTGAATGAAGTGAAAAGATGGAGGAAAATTCAAGCATTTGAATTCAAATTTTGAATTTCAAATTTTGTACCCTTGTCGACATCATGGTGGGGACCTTGTCGACGAATGTCTCTGAATTTTCATGATTTATTTCTCTTAAATATTCTAATATATATATATTTATTATTTTTAATGTCTATATATATCTGGAATATTACTAGAATTATAGCACATTCCATAAAATATTATGATGCTATTAAAAAAAATTAAAAAATAATAATAGTAAAAAAATAAAAAAAAATAAAAAAAATTAAAATTCAAACAACACACCAATTCATAATCAACCAATCAAACATTCAATTCTAAGCATGCAATTGCAACCATTGTATTGTAAATGTACACCTTTTTCTAAGTCCGTTTCTCTAAATTCGTCGGGGTTGTGAATAGCCGTGAAACACATATTTGAATTATCTGTCTTCTGATCATCATCGCTTGAAGACGAGTCTAAGTCATCTAGAGTAGCAGTAAATGCACGTTTTCATTTCTTTGCGGAATCATTGTTTATAGGAAGATTTTGCTTATATGGATGCGGACAGTCTCTTTTGATATGGCCTGGTTCGTCACAGTTGAAACATTTAATATAGTTTGACACTACATTCTGATTTCCAGAGTTCTTATAGTTGTTTATCTTGAGATTATCCATCTTTCTGTATTTCAGGATTCTTCGAAAATTCTTGGTCATAAAGGCCATCTCTTCATCATTATCACTGTTTGAGTTTGATTCATCGGTCAATGCACTGAATGTCATTGATTTCTTTACAGATGCTTTGCTTTCTCTTTTTTCAATCATTTGGACTTCAAACGACATTAGATTTTCAGTTAATTCTTCTATCTTTAAGGTACTGATGGCATTTGCCTCTTCGATCGCAGGTGACTTTTGATCCCATTCTGGAGTAAGAGAATTTAAAATTATTCTGACTTGATCTTCTTCCGAAAATTCCTTTCCCAAGGATATTAGAGAATGCACAATCTTATGAAATCGGATTTTAAGATGCCAGTGCTTTTCTAGGAGTTTTGACAAAATTCCTAATTAAATTACTTATTACTGAAATCTTGAACTCTTGATAATCTTGATACTCATGAGTCTTCAATCTTGATATCTTGAATCTCTATACTGTACAGTCTTCATTCTCGATACCTGCATGGTTAAATCCTACATATACATATATATATAAACTATAATGTTAGTATTTATTTTATAATCTTATTCTAAGGTTGTTGTCATCAAAACCATCTCCTCAGGGACTAACATAACTAACTTTGGACACGAAAGTGCGTGCCGGAGTTTAAGCACCAAATGGGTGTGACTGACCACTCATCGACTAACTCTAATCCTGAGAGCAGGGACTTGAGTGTAAATGCCAAACGGGTGTGACTGACCGCCCGTAAAATTAACTTTTGTCCCCGAAGAATGGATATACTTCTAAGTCTTAAATGGGTGTGAATGACCGCCCGTAAAATAATTTAAGTCCCCAGAGTGCGGATATAACTCTAAGTATTAAATGGATGTGACTAACCGGCCACAAAATAACTTTAATCCCCAGAATGCAAATATAATTCTGAGTTTAAAACGGGTGTGAGTGACCGTCATAAAATAACTTAAGTTCCCGAAGCGCACATATGACTTTAAACATTAAGTAGGCATGACCGACCACCGACGTACAAGTTTAATCACCAAAGCGTAGATGCGTATACCAACAAATGAGCGAGTGTGATCTGACCACTCAAACTCATTTTACTTTAACTTTGTTCCGACTAAGTTAAATTAAAGTTAGTGAAGGCGGAAAACGACTTCCGACCGACCATTTCAATTCTTCCTTGAACTAGGGGCATAACTCAAGTACTAGTCGCTAGCCAAAATAGCACAACGTCGGGTCTTGACTTGACGTTTGATTATGACCCAAAGCCATGACTTCAGGACTTAACGACCAGATTCAAGTTCAACTCAGAAACTAAAGACTCACAAGTACATAGAATGGAAACGTGAGTGCTGAGAAACTTAAACAAATAAACGCAAATTTATGCTAGAAAAACAAAAGAAGTTTTATTTCCACTATTCCATAAAAAAAGATAAGTACAAAAACTTATTCGAAGAATTCCTATAAGCAGGGGCCGATCCCGCATCTAAACACGGCCTACAAAAAGCAAAAAAGAATCATATTCCAATTATCTACAAAAAGAAAAGGCAAAAGTGCAAATCTATGCCTTTGATTATTTATCCTTCTTTCTCTTCTTCGGCGTAGACCCGCTCAAACTACCGCCTAGCTGCCTCTTCGAGCCTTTACCTCCCCGGCCTGCTTTAGCTAGTTTGTCTTTAGCCAAGGGAATTACAACTGTCTCCTCCTTGGAACTTAAAGGGATTGGAATACCCTCTGTGTGTGGAACTGGAGGAACGATGGCACCCTCAACTTTGGAAGAACGAGGCACGTTGGCATCGATGATGGTGCCAACCGAGAAAACAATAAGCACAGGGACCGGTTCGGGACCCACCATGCCACCATCAACACTGCTAGCTTGCTTGGCTTACTCTATTTTGGCCATAATTTCCACCATTATCTCCTCGGGCCGATCTGCGCGAATCCCTATTGGAATGCTACTAGTCAGGCCCGACGAGCTTGTAATCATCACAACATCATCAGTGAGGAAAGGCGTTTCAG
This sequence comes from Allium cepa, assembly GCA_030765085.1. Lineage (NCBI taxonomy): Eukaryota > Viridiplantae > Streptophyta > Magnoliopsida > Asparagales > Amaryllidaceae > Allium > Allium cepa. Next base: position 507,625,122 of record CM060929.1, read on the forward strand.
TGATCGGGTCGTTTTGATGACCAAGGAGTGCTTCCATCATTTGTTTATAAAAAATGAAACTGCTTTCGTGCATCTCCCCCGCCGATGTGATGACTGTTGTAGTTGTAGATTCTATCATTAGTGCCTCATGCTCGTGATGCATTCCTTTAGTTGTAGGGGGATCAAGTGATGCAGAATCTAATGCTGAATGAAGATAGGAAAAAATATAAGTAATGTCTTCTGACAGTGTTCCTACTTCGAGTGAATAGGAGAAGTGTTCGAAATACCTTCATCAGTTTGGCTCCCTGATTGAGCCAACACGCCTTCTAGGCCGTGCTCATTCATCGGTGAGAGATGTGGCCTGTCCGGGTCATATGCTGGGACAACCGAAGGAACGATAGAAGAAGTAGGCTTAGACTGAGTTGTTGCAGGCGCTTCAGAGCTTGCTTCATGATGTTCAACTCTGGATCCTTCTCTCACATCCAGGTACTTAGCAGTAAGCTTTTCCTTTTCGAGAGCAACGATAGTGTCGTGAAGGACTTTCGGCTCATCTCCGACAAGTATTTGATTTTCCAATTCGATTTCGTTGATTGTTGTAGTGTTATGAGTCACTTTTTCGTCCTCCACCAAACAGCTCCAAGCCTTGTACAGTTGAAAGGGATAATCTTCATCGAGCGATGGTTAGATTGCGGTTTCTTAAAACGCTGACATTGTATGTGACCAGAAGATCTTCAGATTCATTCTCCATCCTTGCCTCCACCGCTTTAATTTCATTCTCAATCCTAGCCTCGACTTTCGAAGCCTTTAAATTTCATCCCTTTCATCCTTAAGTGCCGCTGTCTGTTCGCACACCTTCTGGGTGGATTTGTTAGCCTCAACCTTTTCCTTAATGGCCTCGGCTAGTTTTGCCTTTAGCTCGTTGAGCACTTCCACTGCAGCATCTCTCTCCTCCATGAAAAGAGTATTACGGTGTCCCATCTCCTAAACCAAGTCCATAAGAGATCGATGCATTTTTTCGATGGACTGTTTTGCCTCTTCGAATCTCTGATCAGCCTCCATCTCTGATTTCCATGAAGACTCAGCTTCATTATTGAGCACTTCTATAATCTAATTTTTTTAGACGAGACCGGTCTCCATTTTCTCAATTATCTCGGCTCGCTCGAAAGCTACCGCTGAAGCCTTTTCGGCAGTTTTGACTCCCTCCCGTTACTTGCTATAAACATCATGCATGTAGTCCTATACCAGTTTTTATGTATCATTGGGAATTCCCTTCAAATTTAGGGGAAAATGGAAGCCCTCGAAACAAATGTTTGGGAAGTCCTTCTTTAGTTTGGCAATTCGAATGGCTCCCTCTCCCATGGGTTCTGTAGCAGCCGGTTCTGTGACGATGGGAGCTTCTGCCTTGGTCCCACGGTGTTGTTCGCCAGACTTTGAAGTATGAGGAAGCACTATTTGGTGGGCAGGCTCAGAGGATTGTCTACCAAAGTTGGAGAATTTTGATGAGCATTTAAGCGGAGGCGATCGCGATCAGGAGCAACACTTATATTGATGTGGCTTATCCCTCTCCCTTTCATAGCACTCATGCTCCTGGCTAGAGTAATGGCCATGGTCGTAATCTCTTTCAGATTCGCATCTATAAGATTCGGAGTGAGAGTTGGAAGAATGGCATTTGGAACGAAGACTGCCGAGCATAAACCCTTACCTCACTATTGTGTCTATAAAATGAAAAGATAAGCAGAATTAGTTATCTCCTGAAACTAGAAAACATGTGATTAGAAGTTTTGTGATGCCATGAAATATTTGTATGCATGTGAAAACCCCCCAACCATCCGATTATGGTGGCTTTTCTCATAGGAGTTGGCTCCTCTACATCTAAAGCACTTAAGCCTGTATCAGTTTATGACGGGGAATGAAGTCCCTCTAATCAAAAATCTTGGAATGAAGTCAAGTCGTCAGGAATAGGATATCCGCCAATCCTTCCAAGCAAAATCTCCATTTGCGGAGAAGAAGTTTATTGACCTATAGAAACCACGGTAGGTAGAGATACCACAACAGTTTTATGCCCCTGAAATTTATGGGCGAGGGCTTTGCCTTTTCTTTTCGATAATCGAAGACTATGCAAAAGTGGAACTACGGGCTCATCCCCAGTTGGCATACTCTCATCATCATTATGTTCGGTGATTACGACTCCAGGAGCTCTTCATCCTCCTTGCCTTACTGAAGCCACTATAGGAACTCCTACTAGCCCGGTGCTTTGATTTCCCTCTATCAGCCCCATGGCGATTAAGTTTTCATCGGTAAGGACTTCATCGATTACTTTGAAGTTGGCTGGCGCCGATTGAAGAATCCTTACTATCTCCTTTAATTGCGCTCCATCAGGCTGCGGAATCGATGCTGCAAAAGAAGCAAAGTATTAGATTAAGCATCAGCTCATATCCCGTTAATCGACAAAGAAGTTGTCTTAGTTTTGAAGTAGCTTTATTTACTCCAAGCGCTAGCCACTACTTGGCAGTTTTGAATTGCTTCTCAGAAGGTGAATGAAGGGTTGTCCTCGTGACTTTTGACGTTATATAGATATCTGATTTCCTTGACCGTGGAGGGCCGAAAAAGGTGCTCCATGAAGATAATATATAAGCTGTTGAGCAGAGCAAATCCATTTGGGTGCAATTGAGATGGAGCAATCTTCAAGAAGAACATCGCTTTATGGATAAATTGATTGAAAGGGGCAGTGTTTTGACAGTGCACATGAACATGTTGCAAGCAATATAACATTCTAGGGGATTATGGGCTATCTTCTGGCCCCGACAATAAAACATCTTCTATAGATAAACCATGTTTGAGGAAAATCCTGACTAGCATTCTTTGGCAATTTTGGAGCGTACTAAATCCTCTGGCTTTAAAACTAAAGTTGCACCCGGCAGTTCATCCGGGGTGGGGCTAACTATTTCATCTGCGATGTCTGGCACATCAATTATAGAAAGTGGAGGACTCCGAATTCCCTGTTGCTCGGAGCTTTCGGGATCCATAACTATTGAACTCGGTAAAAATCATCTTTAGATGGAAATAAACCCATGTTCCCCATGGTGTAAAGTGAGTGATCGTGCTGTGTAGTGTAGTGCTGCATAATATTGTAAGTTTCTACAGGTTCAGAAGATGTTAAAATGACAAGACTTCGAGATTCAACCGGAGTGACCGTCGTTGTTGACCGTCACAATCATGTGAACCTGACTTTGGAGAATGATCCATGTTGGAGTTCATTCAGTTTGTCAAATAACGATTCCATCGACGAGCTTCGAAGGGTAGTTCGATATGCAGTATAATGGTCAAGTCGAATTATGCAGGCCAGAGCTCGTCGGAATCAAGTGTTCGAATCTGCAAGAGTTTTGTATCTATCAAAGTTCAACATGGATCGCTCCTCCAATAGCTCGGCTTCATATCGTTCTCCATCCAAGATTTCGTATAGATTGACATCCAGGGCTTTGTATCGATCGCTGGCTATTAGTTCGTATCGATCGTTCCAGATCGATACGAACTCCCACCATTCCAAATTGATACGAAGCTGCTCCCTCCATCCATCCTTTCCTCATCGATATGAGCTTCCACATTCCCAATCGATACAAAGATGCTTCCTCTATCCACCATCGATACGAGATTGAAACAAGAGATTCTTCCAATGACTACTTCGTATCCATCAATGGCTCTTCTTCTTCGAGCTACAACAATGCCATCACCACTTCCATGACCTCACTCCAACCAATTTCTGGCATCAATAGCTGGGGAATCGACCATGACTTTGGATGAAATGGCATTGAGACTCGGGTCTTATCATTTTAAAATGGTTTCGGTCGATTAATTATCTAGTTCAAGCGAATTGGATCGAGGGTTAAAAACTAAGTGATTTGGAGATGAAGGTAGTTATTTTTTCCCGTGTTCTAAATTGATATGAAGGAAGATAAGAAAACAATGGCAAGTGAATTTTTTTCTAAGTACAAAATCCTATTATATGGATTCGTATCCCGACAAAGAATGTTTCGTATCCCAGTGGCAAGAACCGATTGAAATGATAAGGGTCTATCAATACGAAGGGCAATGAGCAAACATGCCTGGAATGATTCCCTCCATCGATATGGAGATGTAGCTTCATATAAATCATCCCAGAGCAATCCAGAGGTTAACACTTCATATCCATCAACGAGTTACCATCTATTTCATATCCATCAATTCGAATCTCATCGATACGAAACTTACAACAAAGTCTTATTTGAATCATTGAATTTCATCAATATGAAACACCTATTTCATATCCATATGCTCGAAGACCCAAGCTCATATCCATCGATACGAAGCACCTCCGGGAACTATCTATTTAAATCGATGGCCATCGATATGCAGCATGCATCCCAGCATGTCTGATCGATTCAGGAGAGGACCGATATGAAAGGAGTTACTTCAAATGATTATCGATTGTTGCTACAACTCAAATTTCACATCGATCCAGGAGAGGGTCGATACAAAACTTGATCCAAACAAGAACTAAAGAACTTGACATTGACCCATGAACGTGCAAACGTAAACAGGAATCAGGCTGACATACGTGCACATATGACAAAGTTACATTCGATTTTCAAAATTAATAGGAATTGAATGCTCACCTGGTGACAACTAGGATAACGAACAACAAATCACTAACACTCAACATTTAGTTACAACATAACACTGCATGATCATTGGTAGTCCATAATTCAACATTTAAATTACTAGAAATCAATCGAAGGTTGCATCTGTCGTTAAAAAGACAACAACTGTTCAACAAATCAAATAGAACTTTTTCAGAATGAAGATCGCAGCTTTTCAAAGCATGTCATGTTCACACAGGATGTACATTGGAGGGAAATATTGTCCCGCCTTTTGGCAAGGCCATGACACTAAGGAGTTGACTAGAAACCAATTTCAATCCATCCTGAAGATCAGTTATACACGGGTCCACTATAGATACTGGCAAATTTGGTTCGAGTCTGGATCGAGCTACAATTAGCATGGTACGACAAACAAAACTTTGAAAGCCAACATTCTAAGTTTTAGGATGAACGGAGTTTGTATGCTTATGTTATGGATCGATCAAGAATCAGGTAAAAGACCACATTTCATATATATCAGAGTACACCCTTCTTCATATCCATCAACAACAATCCATATGCATACTTCATATCGATCGTATTCATATCCATCAGCTCCACTCCATCTGGTTCGTATCGACCATACCCTATATGTTGATTCGTATCGATCAACACTTCCACCCATTTCGTATCGATCAGCTAACATATCGATACGAAACCGACACTTTCCATTGATACAAAGCAGCTCACGAGCATCGATATGAAGCGGATACACACGATCGATATGAAGGAAACATGGTCAACCAAAGGATGTGGCCTTCTAGCATGAAACCCGGATCTCTCCTTAATTGTTACTCCACATCATCAATAAACGCCCGATCGATATGCAAAGAGCATCGATACGAAGGTCGATCGATACGAAAGTATCTATACATACGCTTTAGCTCACTTGCAAACCAACCTTGGATCGATCATAACTCGTATTCTACTAGTCCAAATGCTACCAAATTTTCACAGGATCTTTCTTACCACCTCAAGAATGCTCCTAATCGATCTCAGCCCAAATGGACACCATTTTGATCATTACAAAGGAAATAGGGATTGATCCCAAATGAACCCAGATCGATCTAGTGGGTGCACCTACATGTAAGAAGGAGTATTCCGAGTTCATGGGTAGATATTTTAGACTTACACCTATAAATAGCACCTCTATGCCTATAGAAAAGGACCTTTGACTCTGCTACACCATTACTCTACCACAACTCCATTGCAACTCGAGTCTTAGAGTGTTGTATTGTTGTAATCAGTTGTCAATCATTAATAAACATCAAAACATTCAATGTGGACGTAGGCTACAGCGTCGAACCACTATAATTTATTTTCTTTTTCTGTTTCTGCATACTTTTAGTGGTGTGATTGTTAGATTAGCCTCTTTTTGCATTTAATTTTTTTACATTAATCTCTTTAATCACATCCGAAGAGTGTTGTGCCAAATTTTGGTACAAAAAATAGGTTAGTAACATGTAAATATTTTTTTAGTGCATGACTAGGATTAAATGTTTCCACTTGGCTAAAATTAACATCGTTCATTTTTTCTTGACCATGAACGCTGGAACTAACATCTCATTTTATGACTTTTGTCATACAGATGAATAAAGTTTTTGTTCTAAATATTGTTGTCTATCAAACAGTTAAACCAATATAAATGCTATAAAACAAATATTGCTATTTCATAAATTCTATAATGTTAAGAAACACCATCTATAAACAAAATTGCACATTCACATACAAAAAAAAATATTTAAAACATTTATACTACAGTGAACATCAACTTTGAATATCTTCTTTAGAAGCTAAAAACTCCAAATGCTTCATACGGTCTAAAATATATTTACACTAAATCATTTTTTCACTATCGGATATAAATTTTTAGGTTATGTGGCATTTGCAACCAATGTAAACAAAAGGTGGCATTTGATCATCATCATAACAATTAATATTAATTGAAATTTGAAGGATTTACTGCCTTTGCAGAATAATCTATTTCTTGATACCAAAATATTCATGGCAACCAACATCTAGTAGGCAAAAACAAACTTGGTCCAACCAAAATTATATTTATATATGTGTTATCTTTCATTTAGGCTCTAAATCTGGTACAATGGCCTGTCTCATACATCAAAGCTTGCCAACATTCACTTCTACTACTATATAGTTTAATTGTAACCAAATATAAATGTGCGTAGCGTGGGTCCAAATAACACCTAGATATATGGAATGGACAGCTAATATTTTGTTCAGTTTACTTTTGTCCAGTCGGTTATTGAGTGAGCCTCATCACAACAAGTTGGAGCTTTGGACATGGTATTTCTAAGTGACATGGTTATGTATTATTCACCCATTCGTATGCGTGCATATACAAACTTAAGCTTCAAACATTATTTAGTTTTATTTCATTTTTGAATGCAATAATTTGACCTGCATTTTATTATATGAACTATTGCATTGACATGGTTTCTCTGGTTTTTATACAGTTTGGATATATTGTGCTGACTATGTACATCAATTAGCATCATGGAGCATGAAGGGCTATGAAAAAGATTGTTGGTGGAAAAGTTCATGATTTATTTTTATAGTAACATGATATTATTATAATAATACATCTAGTGCTTGGGATACAAATTTAGTGAAATTCTAGAAGTTTATTTATTGCTTTTTAAATGTGTTTATGAGCTTTGTTAAGTCTTTAGTTGGAGTTCTAGATTTTGAGTGTTACATGGATAATTGTATTATCAAACTTTTTTTATTAATGTTGTTCATATTTTCTGTACTTTAGGTTATATGATTATTTAAAATAGTTAATGTATTTTGAGTTTATCTCATGTTTTTCACCCACGATTTAGTATTTATCACATTGTTTTGTACATAAACTTGTATAGTTTGTATATACATTATTTTTCAACGGTTATAACCGTTGAAACTTTCAAACGGTTATAACTATTGGAAAACATCAAAAATTCCCCACGGTTTTAATCGTTGGAAATATGGTATTTCCAACGGTTATGCCGGTTGGAAGTTTCCATATTCCCAACGAGTATAACCGTTGGGAAATACGTTGTAGATTTTGCCATGTACCTATTTGTAATGGTTATAACCGTTACAAATTTGATTTGTAACAATTATAACCGTTACAAAATGGCAATTTTGCTGTTGTATGAATACTTTTTGGGTGTTATGGAGTTAGAGGATGAGTTGAATCAGGTTTTTATGGTTAGAGAATTCGCAGATGTGTTTAAGTCGATAGTAGGATTGACACCAAATCGAGCCATTGAGTTTCAAATAGATTTGGTGCTAGGAGCAGAACCAGTGAGTAGGCCGCCAAGTAGGATGATACCTACATAGATGAGAGAGTTGAAGGTACAGTTGGTGGATCTGGAAGGCAAGAATTTGTCAGACTTAGTAGTTCAACTTAGAGAATAGCCATAGTGTTTGCTAAGAAGCTGGACGGATCATTGAGGTTATGTATCGACTATCGTAAGTTGAATGAGAAGACGATAAAGAATCGGTATTCATTGCCTAAAATTGATGATTTATTCGATCAGTTGAGTGTAGCTAAGGCATTTTCTCAGTTGAATTTGGTAACAGGGTTCCATCAGCTTAGAGCAGTAGAGGACAATGTTCCTTTGACGGTGCTTAGAACTAGATATGGATTTACGAATGGTTAGTTAGGCCGTTCGGACTAACTAATGCGCTAAGGCATTCTTTGTGAATTTGATGAACATAAGTTTTTCGAGAACACTTGGATATGTTCATGTGGGTTTTCATAGATGATATTTTTATATACTCTTGGGATGAGAAGAAGCATGAAGTTCATCTTAGAATTGTGCTTGAGACGTTGAGGTAGAATCAACTGAAGGTGAAGTTTTCAAAATGAAGTGAAGTTTCTTGGTCATGTAGTCTCACAGAAAGAGTTATCTATTGATCCGACTAAGATTGATGTGGTGAATAATTGGAAGAGACTCGAGACTGTTACCGAGATAAAGAGTTTTTTTGGATTGGCTGGGTACTATCGGAAGTTCATAAAGGATTTTTCGCGAATAGCAGCACTGATGACCAAGCTAATGCGAAAGGATGCGAAGTTTGCACGGACCGATAAGTGTGAGGAAGCAATCCAAAGCTTGAAACACTTATTGACCCATGTACCTATAATAGTTATTCCAAAAGGGAATCGGGATTTGGTAGTTTATACAGATGCATGTGGAACTGTTTTAGGAGCTATGTAATGCAGAGAGGTAAAGTGATTGTATATGCTTCTCGACAGCTTAGACCGCATGAGGTTAGATATCCAACGCATGATTTGGAATTAGCTGCAGTGATTTCTTTATTGAAGGTGTGGAGACATTACCTTTTGGGAGAGTGATTTAAGCTATATACGGATCACAAGTCATTGAAGCATTTATTACCTCAGAAGGAGCCAAACATGATACATCAAAGATGGTTAGAGTTTATTGTTGCTTACGACTTTAGAATTGAGTACACATCAGAGATAGGTAATAAGGTTACAGATGCACTTAGCAGGAAGCATCAGAATGCAGTATTGGTGATGATAGCTGAGTGGAAGGGTTTGGAAGCATTGTCAACTTGTAGAGTGTAGTGGAGATCTGAATTTTGGCCTAGTGAAGGAACTATTTTGTTGCCTTGTATAGAAGTTTGACCAGTCATGATCGAAAATATTGCTTGTAAATAGTAGAAGGATCCAGTGTTGGCTGAATGAATCGAGAAGTTGAAGCTTGGAACGGAGAGCGATGACTTAAAGGGTTTTAGTTTGGACCACATTGGGTGGTTGAGAAAGAAAGGTAGGTTATGTGATCCAAATGTGGGGGACATAAGGAAAGATGTTCTGGAGAAATGCCATCGCTCGAAGTTCACTATTCATCTGGGAGGAACTAAGATGTATCTAGGCTTGAAGCGGTGTTTCTTCTGGGAAGGTATGAAAAAGGATATAGACTTATGGGTGAAGTAGTGTTTGAACTATCAAAAAATAAAAGCCAAACATCAAAATTCAAGTGGGTTGCTACAGCCATTGGATATTTTGGTATGGAAATGAGATTCTATTTCTATGGATTTATAGACGAGTTGCGAAGATCTAGTAAAACGAATGAAAATATATAGGTCATTGTGGATAGATTGACCAAGAGTGTCCATTTCATTCTAGTTAAGTCAACTACGACGACACCTGTTTTGGTTAAGTTATTTATGAAGAGTATAGTTGGACTTTATGGAATTCCTAGTAGAATCGTCAGTGATAGAGATTCCTTGTTCACTAGCGAGTTCTGGAAGAGTCTATAAGAGATTTTAGGAGCCAATCTCAAGATGAGTACCGCTTAAAATCCACAGACCAATGGGCAAACAGAAAGAGTTAACAAATTTTTAGAGGGTTTGTTAAGAGCCTATGTGTTAGATTTCAGGGGATCTTGGGAAGACCATCTACACTTAGTCAAGTTTTCATATAACAACATTTATTAGGCTAGTATAGGGATGACACCATTTGAAGCTTTGTATGGAAGGCCGTACCAATCTCCCATTTGTTGGTTAGAGACAGAGGATATGTTGGTTCTAGGTCCAGATTTAGTTAGAGAAGCTGCAGAGAAGAATGGGTTGATTCGAGCTAGGATGAAGGAGGCTCAGTCTGGGAAGAAGAGTTATGTTGATAAAAGATGAAAAGACTTAGAGTTTTCTATTGAAAATCATGTTTTTATTAAGGTGTCACCGATGAAAGGTTTGATAAAATTTGGAAGATCGAGGAAGTTGACACCGAGATTCGTAGGACCATTTCCTATTATAGAGAAAATTGAGAAACTTACATATAGAATAGAGTTACTGAGCAGTTTGGCAGGAGTCCATGATGTTTTCCATGTTTCTCATCTAAGGAAACGTGTTAGAAACTCGGAGACTACGATTGCACCGACTGTGTTAGAGGATTTGGTAGTAGAGCTAAACTTGACTATAGTTATAAAACTGATTCGTATAGTCGTGAGAGATGAGAAGAGGCTAAGGACAGGACAGTTAGATCAGTGAAAGTGGAGTAGAGCGACGATAAGAGAGACTATACTAGGGAGACTGAGAAAATCATTTTAAACATGTTTTATACAGTTTGGCCACATTCCACGGTTAGGTTCCAACTTAGTAGTCCCACCACCATCGCCATCAAAACCAATGCATGTGGCATCAAAGACTTGGTGCGCAGTGAATTGTATATAGGCAGAAGGTATTAGGTTGAAACCAGGGGTTCCAAAGTGGTCGAAGCGCTACTATACGTTCAAATGAAATTGCGCCTGCTTTGCTTTCGGAAGTAATGCTTTCCACTTGGTTGGCTTACGACCGGGTTAAATTGATTTAAGGAATAGTTTGAATGGGTTGCGAATTTTGTTTTAAGTAGATGCTTTTGAATGAGGTCGAAACCCCTAGCTATTGCTTTTCCTACCTTTCGAAGTCAATGGTTTCAGACGGTATACTTTGTTTTTTAAAATTTGGCCACTTCTCCAATACTTTCGGAAGGGTTGGTTTCGACACCATCATTTCTTTACTTAATAATTGTTTTCGAAAGGAATGTTTTAGACTTAAATGGTTTTAGTGACCCTTTTACTCTGTTGAAGGTAGAACCCAAAGGTTTCAAAGAAGATAGTTTTAAATGATTTCGAAAGGTGTTCCCATATGTTTTAAACTGAACCCAAATGCTTTCGAAAGATTTTGATGCTTTCAAAAGGTTTTAAATGAAGATTTCAAAGGAGTAGTTCCCTAACGGTTTCGAAAGGTTTGAAAGGAAGGTTTCCATTGGTTTCGAAAGGTTTGAAAGGAAGGTTTCCATTGGTTTCGAAAGGTCTGATAGGAAAGGTTTTTCAATAGTATCGAAAGAATTATATGAATGCTTTCGAATGGAATGTTTTGGCCTTTCGGCCAAGGTGAAAGAAATGGGTTTACATGGTTTGGAAAGGGGGTATTTTCAATGGATTCGAAAGACGTACTTTCAAAGGTTTAAATGTTTTCATAAACGAAGATTTATGTAAAGTATATGCATAACATGGCAAGGTGATTTTGAGTAAAGCATAGAATATATGTATTTTCCTTGTTTAAGTTTGATTTAAAAGTTTTAAATCAATTTGAGATGAAAAGGTTTCAAGGAAATTTTTTGAAAGATTACTCTAGGTAAAATTGCTCGGATATTGGAATACTAAATGAGACTGGTATAGTGTCGTGCCCTATACCTTAGATATTATCCATAACTAATTTAGACCAAATCCCAGTGTGTAGGGCTTTGTCACAGGTAAGACTAAAATGATGTTACACATAGAATGTAATATATTTTTGTATAGAGGCAGGTTATTGGTGAGCCAGCAAAACCATTAGGATCAGGTGACTCTGGAGAAGATAAATTAGTGACAGGCCATCCAGAAGAGGAGTATCTAATAGATGTTAGATTATTTATTTATATTTTCTGGTTGGCCCGAGTCAACCAAATGTTAGTTGTTATCCAAACAAAACTATAATGTTCGGACAGATAGTCCATTTATTACCTAATATGTATGTTTACATGATAATGCTTTACAATTTTGAACCAGTTTTGGTTGTAGGAAATGATTTGCAAAAGATATATTTTATAAGGAAATTAGTGAGGGAAAACCCGTTCCGTTGAGCAGCGTGGTCTAACTTAATATCAAATAACCGAGATCTATAGTATTATTCATACCAGGCTTTATGTCTAACTCGAAGTTTATGTTTTTCCCTTTAAACTCTCGGGTGCTTAAAAATTGATTTGAGTAAGCTGAGGGTTGAGGTTTAGTAGGTTGACGAATAAAGCTACCGAAGATGAGTAGAAGGCTGATAGATAGCTATTTAGGAGTTGCAGTTTTATTTTGTTTATTCCTCTATGTTATATTAAGTCATTTGTGACTATATAGTACTCTGGTCAAACAAGGGGCATCTTCATATGTCGCTTTTAGCATATTTATGTAATTATTATATTTTATCTAAACCTGAGGATCGAATGGGATTATGTAACTTGGATATGAAAATTTGTTTTGAAGTGTAATAAAAATATGGTTTTTGAAATCTGTGATTTTATTTCATATTCAAGTGCTTCTGATATTATGGATATCGTTAGCATTACCATATTTTGTCACCAAAAGTTAATACTATGGATGACTACACCACTTAAATTTGGGCCTCCAGATGGGGATGTTACATAGGCATTTATTAAAGCCAGCGAAAAAAAGATTGTTACAAATATGAATCTATTACAACTGGCAAAAAGAAAGGTTGTGATAGACATCTATTACAACTGGAAATATAAAAGAGTTGTTGAAAATAAGTTTATTACAATTTTCTGAAAAGAAAAGAGTTGTAGAAATCCTTTATTACAACTGCCATTTTGCGACCGTTGTAAAACTACATTTGTAATATGGTCCTTTTGTTATAGTGATGGTGGCAACTATGTATAATGTATGCACTTTAATTGTTTATTTTCGCTCAAAACCCCATGTTATGGAACTCTCCATAAGATACAATTTTCTTCCTCAATCATTTGATGAAATAAGTGAGTGCGTATAGTTAATAAAAATCATCTCCTAAGATACAATGAAGTCTAAGTATGAAACTCTCTGATCGACTGTGGTCGCACAATCCAAATCTGGTCCCTATTATCTTTAGAATGACTTAAATGACAAGGTTATCGGGATAGTAACCCACAATATTACAAACTTAGTATAATATTTGAAAATAGAGTAGAGGTCAGAGACCTAAAGAAGAATTCAATGAGAAGAATAAATTGATTTTCGTTTTGGAATAGGAGGCTTAATTTTATTGGCAACGAACAGTTATGTTTGTCTTAACGATCATGTATGTTCGCTCCAATGGCAATAAATATACATTCCAACATGCACAAAATTTTGTTTAAAATTACACGTCCATTGAGGATTTCTCCCCCTTAACACTCCTTCGAATTCTTGAATTCAAAATATTTATGAGCCAAATTATTGGCTAAAAAATCTAGTTTGAACAAAAAAATATTATTACTTGGAACCTTAGCCCATGGTCAAGCCCAAAACCCAAACCTGTACCTAGCATGGCTCTGCTTGATATGGCAAGATGATGGCGTGTGTGCATGTATGTTCAGATGCATTGCCTCCCTTCTCAACATAAGAGAAGATATTTTGATGTCTAAATGGTCCAACCTTACTTGCGTGAGCTTTATATTTAAACAAACACAATTCCAAAATTACTTGTATGGGACTTTTCCTCTTCTTCCTCTTTCTTTCACTCTTCCTTTAAAATAAATAAATCACACAAAATTTAATATAAATTTTCCAGCAATCCTCCACCAAATTTTAATTAAATTTCTCTTGTTAATTATTGCAGAAGAAGTTGTGTATAAGTATAGATATCTTGTGCAGTTGAATCTATATATAGTGATAACCCATAAATCATGTCAAGATGGAATGATTGAATAAGCATTGAACCATCGATCATATTTGACGTATCAGATGTGTTTCACACAAGCGTTCTCGAAATCTTTAGATAGTATGAATATACTGACACGTGTATGACCTTGTGTCATATCTCGATTGCAATAAATTCCCTTAGAGACTAAGCAACGGTTTCGCAAAAGACGACACCACTTTCATGCATTCATACGTGTAGGATTATTGGAACTGTCTTATAATACACACTTTATGCAACGATCCAGAATTTCGAAGACTTCATGTTTAAATATCTGAATTGTTTAAATATTTGAATCTTGGAATGTTATTAAATTGATTATATAATCTTGTTAAGACCTTTTTTAATTGTAACTAATGATGATAAACTTATCTTTGGAAAATGTTTACAACAGTAAATGGTTTAAAGAAATCTTGATAATGTGACCGAAAATCATTTAGCGATAAATAATTTTTTACTCAATAAAAGTTGTTCAAATTTGTTGTGATTGCTTAAATATTAATGTATAATTAATTAGCAACTAATGTAATCATCAGATGACATAACAGGACTAGAAGAACAACAGTTTTAAGACACTATTAAAAAGAAACTAATGTAGAGATGTATGCATGCACAATATTAATTAAATTAACTTGATACTAAGTCCTTGATTAAATTAACGTAGCGAGAACAAAGTAAAATTAAAAAAAAATTAATTAATTAAATTAGTTTTTGGTTTTCACGAGGCGTACTTCATATCCACCTCCAAGGCGCTGGACGACATCGTAAGGAATATGGGTTCCAAAGATCTTATCCCAGGAAATAAAGAAAAGCCGTGCGTAGTTAAATTTATTGACTCTGAGCTGATGATGAACATCATAGTAAGCGCTGTTGTTATCAAAGAGAAACTAAAGAGGATTTCATGGAAGCCAAAGGGAGCAGTGCACGTCAACCGTCTTAATAGTAGCCGTTGGGGAAAATCCCTTCAGATGATCAGTCTAAGCGAATAAAAACCCAACGTAGTGGAAAAAATCTAGATCGTGATTGTAGTGAGACAGCACAAACAGAGATAAACACCAGAACAGATAGTCATAAAATAATGCAATGCAGAAAAATAAATAACACTAGTATTTATAGTGGTTCCACTACAGCGAGGCAATGTACATCCACTTGGGGAGAAGAGATTTTATTAATCACTGAAAGATTAGAGTTACAAGATTGACTCAGTTTTGGAGGCTATACATAAGAAGAATTAACAATATAGTCAAAATTCTGCAAAGTTTTAGCTCTCTAGGATGGCTATCATTGTTGTCCAAAAGTTCCACTATTTATAGAGTGAAGAAGTGAGGAGGGGTAGCTGCTATATAGCAGCTCAGGCATCTGGTTCGACAAAATTTAGTTCGGCAAACAATACTCAAGATCTGGACCGGCATCTCCCAATTCCCGAACCAAACATCTAGAGCGGAAAATTGGTTTGGCATAGTATGGTTTGGCATAGCTCATTTGGTTCGGCATTAATACTTTAGTTTGGGCCGACATGCTATCGAACTTTCCACCGGATGAGACAACTTTCTTCTTCCCCAAACGAGATCAGCTTCCCCAACTTCACCGAACAAGATTACTCGTTCGGCTTTCATAGCCTTAACGCTGAACCACAAGTCACCCTATGAGATTTCTCGTCCGACCTCCTCATCACCGAACGAACTTCTTCTCTTCACCGAAGTCAATCACCTCCACCGGAACAAACTTTTGGTTCGGCATCTCTTCCACCGAACTGAATATTTTGTTCGGCATCTTCTTCTGAACACCGAACAAAACCCACAAAGTACTACCACTTCGCCTCTCCTTCACCGCACCTAGGGTTAGGGCTTCTCCAATCTTCGTGAGTATCTCCAATGGCCTTATCTTTCAGACTCGAAAATTAGATATCAAAACTAACAATCTCCACCTTGATATTAGATTTTCAAACAAGCCTTCTAACTCCATCTACACCTTTATGCTCTAGGCAATGGATACTTACCCAATAAGCTTCGGCAATACCATCACCCATTACATTTTGTCAATGAACTACAACAAGGCTACCGCCCTTCAACAAAGTGTTCGAAGTACCAAGTCCGTGTAGAACCTATCAATCACTACCATGAAAACAAACGTCTCCGTGAACCATCTCAACTCTCCCCCGTGCCACCGCATGACACCTATCACTTTATTAAGCAAATCAAGTTCGAGCAATGCTTAAACTTAGCAATAGGCAACGATTTGGTAAACATGTCTGTTGCATTCTCCTTTGTGTGAACTTTCTAAAGACAAAATAGCTTCTCTCCACTCGTTGAGACAAGAAATGATTCTATTACCTCAACACACTTCGTTCTCGAGTTGAATGCCAGATTTTCAGCTAAGTGAATTTCACTCTCACCATCACAATACACATCCATAATTTCATATACAAAGCCCAAATCATACAATAGTCGCCTCAAATAATGCGCCTTCTTAGCTGCTTCAACCGCAGCTATGAGCTCTACCTCTGTAGTAGACAAAGCCACAATCGTCTACAATCTCGCTCTCTAATTGATTGCTGTCCCACAAATGGTGAATACATATCCAGAGGTTTAATTCCTTTGATCTCTATTTCTGGCATAATCGGAATCACAAAATCCAACCAAGCTGAAATCTCTTCCTCTGCAGCCAAAGAAAAGTCCATGGTTTGGAGTTCCTCTAAGCTATCTGAAGATACACTTCACTTCTTCCCAATGCGTCTTTCTTGGATTTTCCATAAACCTACTCACCGATCCAACTGCTTGTGCAATGTCAGGCCTAGTGCAGACCATGACATACATCAAGTTGCCAACTACACTTGTATATGGGACCTTTATCATATAAGCCTTGTCCTTTTTTGAGATTGGAGAGCCTTTACTAGAAAGCTGTATGTGCAAAGATATGGGTGTGCAGATTGCCTTTGCCCCTTTCATGCTAAACCGAGCAAGCACCTTTCGAATGTATTCCTTTTGTGTGAGGATCAAAAGTCCTAGCTTTCTATCCCTTTGGATTTCCATACCTAAAATTTTATTTGCTTCTCCAAGGTCCTTCATTTCGAATTCCGTTTTTATCTTTAGCTTCAAACTATCGATTTCAGCTTTATCCTTGGAAGCAATCAACATATCATCCACGTACAAGAGTAGGTACACCCATTTACCATTCTTTAAATGTTTGAAGTACACACAAGCATCTTTAATGCTACAATCAAAACCAAGTGAAAGCACAAAAAAGTCAAACCTATTATACTATTGTCTAGGCACCTGCTTAAGTCCATACAATGACTTTTCAATCTGCAAACCCAATTTTCTTTCCCATCTACAACAAATCAATCTGGCTGCTTCACGTAGATGGTCTCATCCAATTATCCATCCAAGAAATGGTTTTCACATCCAGTTACTCCAGCTCCAAGTCATGAGCTGCGACGATAGTAAGCAAAATGAGGATGGACGTATGCATCAATACTGGAGAGATATCTCATCATACTCCAATCCCTTTCTTTGTAAAAACCCTTTAGCAACTAGTATAGCTTTGTATCTCCTATCATCCTTCACCTTGAACTCCCACTTGCAACATATGTCTCGGCTTCCTTGAGGAGGTGGTACCAAATCCCAATCCTTGTTCTTCTTCAACGAATCTAACTCCTCTTCCATAGCGCACATCCACTTCGAACTGTCACATGACTTCAAAGCTTCATCAAGATCAAGCGGCTCCTCATGAACCACATGTAGGGCATAGTCAAACTGATCACCAAGGCTGAGGTTTGCAAACTTTCAATCACCATACCTTTCGGGCGGCTTAATAGTCCTACGACTAACTTGGGTAGGTACTGCTTCGCCTACACTCCTTTCAGCTTCACCATGAACTGAACTTCCTCTAGATTCATGCACATCACCAGCACTACTAGAAGGTACCTGTGGACTATCCTGTGATGTTTCATCAACCGCATTTTCCTCGATAGCATCAACAACAACTCTACTATTTGGTTGGAACATGGGAACTTCTTCCATCTCCTTAGGCCTATCAGAATCTTCTAATGTGATAGGTAGCTTCTCTTTTGGATTGAGTATAGCAGACTCATCAAAAGTAACAAGTCTGGAATGAACAATCTTTCGATCAACATGGTTCCAAATTCGATACCCGCTGATACCATTGGTTTATCCCATTAGTAAGCCCTTGTATGCTCTAGCCTAAAACTTGTCATCACTTATCTGGTGAACGTATACAGAACAACCAAAAATTCAGAAGTAACCAAGTTACGCTGCTTTACCTTTCCACATCTCCTCTGGAATCTTTCCATCTATGGCTGAGCACAGAATTCGATTTATGATATGCACCGTAGTTGATAATGCCTTAGCCCAAAAGCCTCTAGACGAGCCCGCCGTCAATCTCAAGCAACAAGCCTTCTCTAGTAGAGTCATGCTCATCCTTTCTGCAACTCCATTAGATTGTGGATCTCCGGGTGTAGTGAAATGTATTTGAATGCCATGCTTTCTACAAAAGTCGATAAACTCCCTAGAGACATTTCACTGCCATTATCAGATCTAAGCACCTTCATCTTAGAACTAGATTGATTCTCAACAAGCGCTTTCCAGTGTTTGAACTTCTCAAAACTCTTTGATTTGCCTTGATCACATACACCCATACTTTTCGAGAAAAGTCGTCAATGAAAGAGGTAAAATACTTTGCTCCTCTAAGAGAAGGTGTAGCAACTGGTCCCCAGACATATGTATGCACGTACTCAAGTGCTCGCCTCGATCTATGGAGTCCAACTCCAAAAGATACTTTATTTGCTTGCCTAACATACACTCCTAGCAAAAGTCCATCTTGTCAAAGCTTTCTCCTTTGATCACCTTCATTCTTCAAAGCAACTCTAAGCCCTTCTCTAAAATATGACCCAATCTGTGATGCCAATGCTTTGTGGCATCCAATGCATAAGAATTGTCTACTCCAACACACGACTCTCCAAGAACTGTGGTTCCTTTCAGCAAATACAGATTTTGAAACACATTTCCTTTCATAAGAACAAGTGCACCTCTCGAAACCTTCAGACTATCATTCTCAATAGTTACCTTGTATCCCAAAGATGCCAATTGTCCTAAAGAGATTGAGGACTTTCGAAGACATGGAACATACCGAACACCTGTCATACTGCGTATCACTCCATCAAACATCCTGATCCTCACTGTATCTTCACCCATTGCTCTATAGCTAACATCATTACCCATAAGAATAGAGCTTCCCTCTCGTCCAACGAACGAACTAAAGTAATCCCTATTAAACATCATATGAAAAGACGCCCCCGAGTCCAGCACCCAATGGTTTGAGACATCCGACGCTGCTGCAGACAACACATCATCAGATACAGAATTCTCCACCGCAAATGATGAAGATACGTCTTCTTCCATCTTCTTCAAATCTGGACAATCCTTTTTTCAATCACTAGGTTTCTTACAAATAAAGCACTTCCTGCCTTTAGATTTTCCTCTCCTACCATTACCGGGCTTCCTAGACTTAGAACACCCTCTAGAGTGCCAATTCTTCTTATCATCTCTATCTCTTTCAACAAATAGGCCGTGACTACTACTTCCACATCTACTTCCTTCACTTATCTCCTTCATCTAATCTCTCAAGCCATCAGATAAAAGGCCAAACTTCACATCTTCCACTGTCAATGCGTCTTTAGCGAGGATAACGCTATTTGTGAAACCTGTGTATCGCTCCGGAAGAGAGCACAAAAGAATCATTATTATTTGTTCCTCATCCATCTTCAAGTCAACAGTCTTCATCTTCATCACGAGATCATCAAAGAAACTAAGATGTTCCTTCACTGAAGTACCCTCCCTCATCCGCATGGTGAAAAATGTCTTCAACAATATCAGACGGTTAGTCAGAGATTTCTTCAAGTAGAGATTTTCTAGCTTGGTCCAAATGCCCCTAACAGCGGTCTCACCATTAATCTCTGAGACAACATTCTCTTCCATAACTAGTTATAAAGTAGTAAATGCCTATTTCACCATCTCATTCCTTTCCATGGCTGAGATATCAGCCGTCAACTCCTTAAGGGCAAACACTACTGGATGGACTTCATTGTTCATTAGAACAACCTTCATCCTCCACTGCCACTTCTCGAAGTCTTTATCCCCATTCCATTTCTCAATTCTTAACTATGATCCTAATGCGATATACATTCCTCTAGTATATGGTCTTGTAACAACTAGAGTCGCTTCGTCTCCTGCCATAATGTCTAACACTCTTCAATCAACCTTGCAGCTCCGATACCAAACTGCTAGGGAAAATCACTTCAGATGATCAGTCTAAGGGAATAAAAAAATCTAATGCAGTAGAAAACAACTGGATCGTTATTGTAGAGAGATGATACAAACAGAGATAAACATCAGAAAAGATGGCCACAAATCAATGCAATACAGAAAAATAAGTAGCACCGGTATTTATAGTGGTTCCACTAGCACGAGGCAGTGTACGTCCACTTGAGGAAAGAAAATTTTATTAATCACTGAAAGATTAGAGTTACAAGATTGATTCACTTTTAAAGGATATACATAAGAAGAACTAACAATACAGTCAAAATTCTGCAGAGTTTCGCTCTCTAGGATGACTCCCATTGTTCTGCAAAAGCTCCACTATTTATAGAGTGAAAAAGTAAGGAGGGGTAGCTGCTATATAGCAGCTCAGGCATCTGGCTCGACAAAGAACACTCAAGATCTAGATCGGCATCTTCCAATTCCCAAACCAAACATCTGGAGCGGCAAACTTGCTCGGCATAATTCGGCATATCTCATTTGGTTCGGCATTACTACTTTAGTTTGGACCGACATGCTTCACTAAATTACTGTTCCACCGAACGAGATAACTTTCTTCTTCCCCAAATGAGATTAGCTGCTCCAACTTCACCGAACGAGATTACATGTTCGATCTTCATAGCCTTAATGCCAAACCATACGTCACCGGACGAGATTTCTCGTCCGGCCTCCTCATCACCGAACGAACTTCTTCTCTTCACCGAAGTCACTCACCTCCACCGGACCAAACTTCTGGTGCGACACCTCCTCCTCCGATCCAAATATTTGGTTCAACATCTTCTTCTGAACACCGAACGAAACCCACAAAGTACTACGACTTCGCCTCTCCTTTACCGCACCTAGGGTTAGGGCTTCTCCAAGCTTCGTGAGTATCTCCAATGGCTTCATCTTCTCCAGATTCGAAAATCAGGTATCAAAACTAACAATCTCCACCTTAATACCATATTTACAAGCCATCCAACTCCATTTACACCTTTATGCTCTAGGCAATGAATACTTACGCAATGAGCTTTGACAATGCCATCATCCATTACACTTTGTCAACGAACTTCGGCAAGGCCACCGTCCATCAACAAAGTGTTCGAAGTACCCAGTCCGTGTAGAACCTACCAATCTCCACCATGAAAACAAACACAATTCCAAAATTACTAGTGTGGGACATTTCCTCTTCTTCCTCTTTCTTTCTCTCTTCCTCTAAAATAGATAACTCACACAAATTTTAATAAATTTTTTCCAGCAATCCTCCACCAAATTTTAATTAAATTTCTCTTATCAACTATTGTAGAAAATGTTGTGCATAAGTATAGATATCTTGTGTAATTGAATCTATACATAGTGATAACCCATAAAGCATATCGAGATGGAATAACTGAATAAGCATTGAACCATCAGTCATAGTTGATGTATCGGATGTGTTTCACATAAGCATTCTCGGAATCTTTAGATAGTATGAATATATCGCCAAGTGATGACCTTGTGTCCATATCTCGATTTCAATAAATTTCCTTAGAGACTAAGCAACGGTTTCGCGAAAGACGACACCACTTTCGTGCATTCATATGTGTGGATTATTGGAATTGTCCTATAATACACACTTCATGTAACGATCCAGAATTTTGAAGACTTCGTATTTAAATATCTGAATTGTTTAAATATTTGAATCTTGAAATGTTATTAAATCGATTATATAAACTTGTTAAGACCTTTTTTAATTGTAAATAATGATGATAAACTTGTCTTTGGAAAATGTTTACAGCAGTAAATCATTTAAAAAAAAATCTTGAAATGTGACCAAAAATCATTTTATTGATAATATTTTTTTACTCAATAAAAGTTGTTCGAACTTGTTGTGATTGCTCAAATTATTAATGTATAATTAATTAGCAACTAATGTAATCATCAGATTTCATAACAGGACTAAAGAATAATAGTTTTAAGACACTATTAAAAAGGAACCGATACAGAGATCTATGCATGTACAATATTAATTAATTAACTTGATACCGAGTCATCGATTGCATTAAAGTAGCGAGAATAAAGTAAAATTAAAAGAAAAAACAAACTAATGTAATTAGTTTTTGGTTTTCATGGGGCATACTTCATACCTTTTACACTTAGCTATTACTAGAACCCGATGAATGCCCACTTCTCGAACTTGATTGCTTGGAATATCATGAAACTTGGTAGACAACCCTAGAAAACGTATTAAATCATGATGCAAGAAGAATGATTGCCCCATGAGCAGTATCCATGGATCGCTAGCGATCCATCCCCCTAGGCTACTTTTGTTTTTTATTGTCTCCTGAGTCTTTCTTGGTTCATTCTTCTGGTTCTTTTGATTGATTCTTGAGTTGTTTCGTCCTACCGTAAATGTTCTAGTTCCTTTGAAGTATACTGGGTTAAAAATCCGATTAACAACAATTAAGGTTCAAGTTTGGTGCATGACTATATTTTACACTACTTTATGTTTTTGTAGGGCCTTGAAATTGATTTTATTGGGCTTAAAATAAAAACTACCTACAGCCTCCAAACACTCAAGGCCGGGCCCAAGTGTAATCCATCTCTTATACTTTTTCATTTTAGTAATTTAAAGGCTCTCTCCAAAGTAGATGTAAACTAATACAAACATTAGTGGAACAACTATAAATCATGTGTGTAATTTACTTTTGTTATTACTTCTATTGCTTGTTTGGATTGTGATTCGGTTTTATTTGTATTGAATTGTGATTTGGTGTTGAGATATTGATTGATTGTTTTTTCACATTTTGGAACGATCTAACTTTTCCGCGACGTTTGGAGTTTGGATTAGAGCGGTCTTGAATTCAAATTTCATAACATTTACATAGATCATGTAGAGACACAAACTTCCCTGACATGCGGTTATAATGCTTGACCTCAAATTGTCATTACCTTTGTGCACTATAATGTTTTGCCAATTAACTCACTCTTGTCCCTCCTCACATGGTCATTGGTGACGAGTCCACTTAGTCACAAGGGGTTTTGCCTAAATTGATTTAAACTGCATGCATTGTTTTAAACGATGAAAAGAAAATTTTCGATGTAAAATGTTATCATATATATATATATATATATATATATATATATATATATATATATATATATATGTATGTATGTATGTATGTATGTATGTATGTATGTATGTATGTATATATACTACTATACGCTATAGCTGATGATATGATTCTCAAAAACGCATTTATAAAAATCAGGTCATGTTTAACTTTCCTAAGTCTTAACTGCAAAGGGGACCAATGGTTACATGAGATTTTCTGATGCTGCATACGTCATACGCGTGCCTGTAATTTGCATCATTTTTGCATACATTCATAGTCAATATTTGGGTTGGATTTGGCAAAGCCTATCACATAACTGCACGTGGGACTTGAATCAAAGTTGTGCCAGAGTGGTTTAGTTTCCCAAGTGACTTAATTGATACGCAGACCTTTGGAACACGAATCAGCGAAGGACAATATATCGACCATGTACAAACAACGTAGTCATTAGATGACATAACAGACTAGAAGAATAACAGTTTTAAGACACTACTAAAAAGGAACCGATACGGAGATGTATGCATGCACAATATTAATTAATTAACTTGACACCGAGTCGTTGATTACGTTAAGGTAGCGAGAAATAAAGTAAAAGTAAAAGTAAAAGAAAAAACAAACTAATTTAATTAGTTTTTGATTTTGACGGGGCATACTTCATACCCGCCTCCAGGACGGTGGACGACATGGTAAGGCATATGGGTTCCAAAGATCTTATCCCAGGAAATAAAGAAAGGCTGCGCGTAGTTAAATTTGTGGCCTCTGAGCTGATGATGAACGTCATGGTAAGCGCTGTTGTTGTCAAAGAGAAACTGAAGAGGATTCCATGGAAGCCAAAGGGAGCAGTGCACATCAACCGTCTTGATAGTAGCAAAAGAAAAGAAATAGATACTGGTCCTAGGACTCATCCCAGAAAGAAGAAAAGCAAGGGAACCACCGATGGTGTCCAAAATGAGGCCTTCAAGGGGGGTGTTGTATAGGGCGCCATACGCATAAGGCGCTAGCAGTTCATGGTGAGTCGAATGCAAGTGCTTGTACAGGAACCTGTTTATGTGCATGTATCTGTGCCCGAAGTACTGCCATGAGTCCAAAACCACCATGCCAATAATGAACTGCCACACCAGCAATAGCATCGATGGTTGTGGCTTTGCTGTCTCATTCTCGTTGCTTATGAACTGAAACATATCATGTATATTGTTCAGACAATGATAGGTTTAACAACTTTATTGGTTATATATCAAATGAAAAGCTACAAGTGTATATAAAGACGACGAGTTGCAGTACCTTTAAAATTGAGAAGACTACGATGACCTGAATGAGTTGCTGGAGGAGGACTCCTTTCAGAACCTGTCCTCTCGATGCTATATTTTTCTCTTCTTCGCTCTTTGGATGAAGACGTGAACCTTCCATGTAGTATGTTAACATTTCGTATATACCTGAGAATACCCAGTAAACTACTATAGGCACAAAAGTGCTTAGCACCTCATCCGACACCTCTATACCCATTAATTTGTTGCTGTACACTGTTTGTTTTATGATGTTGATGTTCTTCTTGACAAATTAGAAGCAAGTTTGGATATCTGTGCTTATTGAGTAAACACTTCTATTTATAATCATGAACTAAATATATTCAAATTAGTAGCAAGTTTGGATACCTGCACGTGGTTTACTTAGAATTGTCAATAATTCTATGCTTGACCGCAACTAGTTTAAATAGTTTAAAATTTGTGCTTGAATGTTTCAAATCCACACATTCTTCCGAGCTTGCGACCAAGGATGATTAGTAGTTAGTACAGGATTGATTGACCACAATTTATAAATGATTTAATATTTTGCTTAAGGAGAAAATTATTATGTTTAATTCGATTATACACCAAAGTAAACTAATTAACTTTGATAAGAAATATACATTTAAAATTTTTGTTAATATTACTTAAACATTAAGTGATAATATGTTGGAAAAAAATAAATTGAGATTTGAATCTGAAAATATGAATTTCAAATTTAAATATTGATCAAAGTATTCAAAATTGTCGATTTGAAATTGAAATTTTAAAATTTGAAAATCATAATAGATTTGAATTTGAAATCTTTGATGCGCGAAATAAAAGGAGAAAGTTTAGGGAAACCGCGATGAGACAAGATCACGTTTTTAGAGAAACCGCGATGAGACAAGATCCACGTTTTTTTGGCTTCAGAAAAATTAATTTTGGCCAGTGACAGTAAGCAAACCTCCTTAACGGTCGGTTTGATTATCACAAATCACATCCAGATATACTTTCCATCAAAAATCCGTGCTTATACAATCTTATTTACAAGGAGATCTTTGTGACTATGCGGATTTTAGAAAGATAGACAGAAACCTAATATATCCAGTCTTCAATTAAGTCTATCTTTCTAAAGTATAATCACGAAAATCACAAAGATCTCCAATACAATCACGTGCTTCATAATCTAAAGTATATTCCTGCAACACCTGTCTATCTTTCTAAAAATGTATCTCATTGTTAGAGATCTATAACATTCCGTAAAAATAAACAGAAATTAATTAAAAGAAAGTTAATAAATAATTATTGATGTCCAAAATATAACTTTTGTAAACATCGGAATTTAGTTATGAAACTTGTACCATTCTATTCGTTACGAGTTTCTGATGAACTTTCATATATAAAGTTTTATGATCGGGTTTCAAATGAAAATTTTATTAACTTTTTAATAAATAATTATTGATGTCCAAAATATAACTTTTGTAAACATCGGAATTTAGTTATGAAACTTGTACCATTCTGTTTGTTACGATTTTCTGATGAACTTTCATGTATAAAGTTTTACGATCGGGTTTCAAATGAAAATTTTATTAAGTTTTTAATAAATAATTATTGATGTCCAAAATATAACTTTTGTAAACATCAGAATTTAGTTATAAAACTTGTACCATTCTGTTCTTTACGATTTTCTGATGAACTTTCATGTATAAAGTTTTATGATCGGGTTTCAAATGAAAATTTTATTAACGTTTGAAGTTTTCAGATCGGAAATAATTCATAACCAGTTAAGAAAATAAATGTTAATAACTTAGCATTAAAATGGACATTAAATATAAATATCAACATTTAAAAAGAATATAATAAATATCATCAGCTTAGCATTTGAACAACCGTTATATATAAATGTATATAAATGTTAATTAAGGACACTCAGTTAAATTAAATTCGATTAAGAAAGCATATAAATAAATAAGTTGAGTGTAGAAGGAAATAAATAGGTAAATTCGGCGTGGAAGGAAATAAATAATAATTAATTAATGTTAATCGGATGTAATGAAATCAGTCGTAGGAAATAAAAGCAATAAAATAGACATGTATATGTAATTGACCAGTCGACCGCTTGCGGACGTTCAATGAAATATGGTGGTCGACCTGTGGCTGATATGGCGACGAGAAATCACAACAAAAGTCATTGCCGTTAGCGACGGCTTGAATGCGACGTCGGCCGTCGTCGGCCGTTGCTAAAAGGCGATGCAAAAACAGTCGGCAACAATAGATTTTGCGACGGCGTCGTCGCAGGTTTAGCAGCGGCTGGTGTCATGAAGTTGGACAAACGACAAATCCAGAGTGGTCATTCGGCTGTCGTTGACCGATGCTACACGAGGTAAAACTGGGTAAATACGCCGTAGTAAGCCGTCGATGGCCGACATAAGCCTGGACATGTAGGCCGTCGCCAGCCGTCGCAATCCTGGGTATTTTTTCCTACAGCTTCTATTTGAGCCATCCAACCCCACAAATATCACCATATTTTTATCCATCTCAACTCCAACACATATAAATCCAATTTCGCAATTACAACCATTGCATATCATACATAAGAAGTATATAACACAAAAATCGATATCTACATCAATATTCCATCAAACAACGTCTATATTCCATCAAACAACACAACCATATGTCCATCAAAAAAACATCCACAAATCCTTCAAACAGCACAACCATACCGACAAATGCTCACGTCCATCAAACAAAACCATCAAGTACCACAATCGTCAAACAAGTATCAAATCCATCAACACATGTCAAATAAATACAAAAAAATATGAACAAAATCCATCAAACACCACAGTCATACCTACTCATCATCATCTCCCGACACATCCACCTCAGGCATTCTCCCATGCTCTACTAAATATGCTGCAATCCGCTCGTCTAGCAGTCACGCTAGTCCTTCGTTTATCCTCCAATCATTGAACTCTGTCATCTGCCGTTTCGGTTGAGCTATCTCTTCCTTCGTCTAGAATCTTCTATAAGCCGTCTGGGTCATTATCGTCTATAAACTAGTTAATAGTGAGTTATAGTTTATGCTCAACATTTAATAAAATGTGTATATATTAGTTAATGAACCAGTTTAACTCCTGATTTCCGTAACTCTAAGGCCTATTTCGCGAAGAAGGTCAATCAGAGCATCGCATACACGGTTCGACTCCTTCAAGGTCAACTCACGGCCAGTGAACTACGCCACTCGAACTTGCTTCGCTTCATACCTTTCCTGTGATGATGTACAGAAGTTTGTTGTAATAAATATTCAATTCAAAACTTATGAAATGTGAAGTAAAAATAATTAAGCATGTTTACCATTACGGATTGACATTTATTGTTCGTCCAAACATATGAAACTTTGCCATCATTATCTATCTGCTCAGCGTCATGCATGTGTGTGAAGACCTCTGCCGTTGTGGGCTTGCGATTATACTTCTTATACTAAAATTATATACATGAATAAGCAATATTACCAATATGATTAAATATCAATGATTTATTTATAATCATAATTTATAAATTTACCAATTCCTTCCCATGTTGTTTGAAGGATTTAGAGCCACCATAATGTACAATAGGATTTTTGTTCCTGTTTGCACGGTTCTACGATGATATTTCCTATAAATTTAAATATATTATTAACTAAATTAATGCAACTAATATACGAAATTTAAACAAATTATAATAATAACATAAAATAAAATAACTTACTTTAGTTTCAGGAGTATCGTAACTAGAGAAATTCAGCCCAAACATCAGCACTCATCCATGCGAGTTTTTTATTCGCGTTCTTTGCCTTTGAGAGAATGTCCCTATAATGTTTCCTTATCATTTGGTTCCACTGTTTCATAAAAACATCCATATCTTCTGAATCAACACGTACGGCAACCTACATATTGAAATTAATTTGAATTATATATATTATATTATTTTCGAATGAATTATAATTTTATACTTACCATCAAGTCGGCCCATCTAGCAATCATAACAAAGAAGTGGAAATTCACTAATAGTCATACCATCAAGTCATCCATGCAATAAAGACAAGCTAGACGATCAGCCGTACTCCAACTTGAAAACATTGCATACACTGAAAAATCACTAATCGTTCATAACAAAGAAGCGAACATACGAAAATTCTTTTTTTTTGAAATGTCGTATGTTTCAACTCCTTCGTGCCATAATGTTTTCAACTCTTCAATCAATGGTTGTAAATAAACATCGATTCCTTATGTCGGATCATCATGGTCAAGGACGACAATAGTGGAAAACATGTATGGAGTTTTCACACACATCCACGGAAGTAAATTATAAGGAGTAACGATAATAGGCTAAGATAAATATTTACTACCAAACTGAAAGAATGGTGAAAACTCATCCGTACATAAACCAAGTCAGACATTACAACTCTCTACAGCAAACACAGAATATGATTTATCGAAATGTTTATGTGCTTCTCCATCATATGGATGTGTCAAAGTTCCCTTTTTCCATGTTCTCACACTATGTCATCGCATATGACATGCCGTAGCTGAAGATACATATACCTTTGAAGTCTAGGAGTGATGGTAAATCATGCATTCTTTTGTATGGAACTATTTCATTCCTTTATTTTCTCTTGATTTGTATTTTTTCTCATTACATATTTTGCAGCTCCTAAGGTTAATGCCAATACAATATGCATTTTTATACATGTATCTATCCTTTGGTACGACAGACTGAAAGTCGACGTAAGTGTTTTCACTATATAATGGCTATCGCACATCAAATTATTGGATGGCATATGTCATTTTTCAGCTTATACAATGCTGTAAATCCAGTTTCTATAAAGTTGAATTTTGATTTCATAGTGATGTATTTAATGGTTACTGATAATTCAGTTCCGCTTTTACAACCATCCCACAACGGCCTCTTAGCATCATGCAATAAATAAAAAATTATTCTCGCCCCCACATTTTGTTCTTCTTCGATATTTACGTTTTCATCGTCAACTTGAATGGTAGGGAACATTGATGGCGCTGCATCTTCCACCATATCTTCTATTGGATTCACCATAACATAATCATTCTTTGACTCTACAATATTAGATGTAGATGCAAAAAGTTCTCCATGATGATCCTACAAATAATAATTTGGCACAAAATCAGATTTACACAAATGTAGTTTAACTACATCTGGTTTCCAATGCTTCAAATTTTGGCACTTACTACATGGGCAACGAAGTTCTTCGTTATTTCGATTATTAGATGTAGCGATCTAATAAATTCGTGTACACCATTGTCGAAATGTTCCTTCATCGAACCTTTCATACCAGTTCTGACTTCATACATCTAAGTATGATCAAGAAAATAATCGAACACTATTTCTAATTTACAAATATATGCTAGTAATTTCGACACCGTCTAAATTCTGTCTAAAACAAAATTAAAGCCTTTTAGGACTAAAGACTTCATACATCACACTTCTATCTAATTTCGACAGCACTTCACTTTACTTCTCTTCTGTGCATAACTTTGCATCCAAGGGATATATTGTTGTTCTTATGTAAAGGCCCAAAATTTTCGACCTCGAAAATCGACACTAATACGTTCACTGTATAGAGTGTCGAACAATTGAGTGCGAAAGTCCCAGACTGTTAGGGTTAAGAAGAAAAAGAGGTAGAAGAAGAAACAGAAAACAAAGGCATAGAATCTCACAATCGCAGCGGAACAAAATATAATATACAAATAACAACATTTTATACAAGAAAAGCTGTAACTGTTTATATACACACAACATGTAACGACCCGCAAATCCGTACCCCTTAAGTCAACACTATTCTACATCAATTAACTCAAGTGGAACAGAAAAACGAACCATTAGAGTTAAAGAAGAAGAGATATGAGAAGAAGGAACTAAACAATATCAGAATATCACAGTCGCAGCGGAATAAACTATAATAGTAAATAATAAATCTTTACACAAAATGAAACTATATCTGTTTTATACATCATATCATCAGAGTATCTCATACAACAATATTACCAATCAGACATTACCATACAATCATAGCAGCAGATATATATATATATATATATATATAAATATGGATAATACGTCTTGGACTCCAGCTCCTCTCCTGCTCCATAGCATCCTGTCCTGAACATATAATACTTGGTCTGACTCGAGCATTATAATGAAATAACACCCGAGTCGGTCTGGAATACCAGCTGATAATAATGCATCCAAATTGATTATTATAGTTTCAAAAATCCTTTTGAAAACAAAAGCATCTCGTAAGACCACGCCACCAATAAACATGTCGGGTTTTTACCTTACGATAGCTAAAACACTTTTTATAGAAATCCTCTGATATTATAATAGGGTCTATATACAATTACTTATAAAATAGCCAAAATTGTTACATTATTAAATTCCAGCTACTAGCCACAGAGTGGGTAATACAAACAAAACTCGTACAAGGCTCGTAGGGAGAATGGATTTCCAACAATGACTAGACACTGGGGTACCACCTGTCACAGTACGTGGTCTAGATCACAGTACCGAGGAGTACTCCCACTCCCCTGCAACACAAGGCCGGACCCATCCCTTACTGGACAGTTCCGAATAAGGTCACCCCGCGGTTGGGATCAGCAACCGCCCACTAAGCCGAAATAAAATGGGACATCTAGACAGGGATGACCTTACTCTCAAGTGGGGGCTACCCACGAAGCCTTGCTGCATATCCCCTGATTCTCAGTCATTCCCATTTGATGAGGCTTGAGGCTAAGTGTTACCTTTAGAACGTTTCACTTAGAATTCCCATCGCCCACCTGACGATGTTCCGAAAGCATTCATCCATACAAGTCCGTCCCGGGTTCGAACTGAACCGAAGGCACTACTCCTACTACATCCATTTTGGAAATATCCTCAGGATTAGTAGCGACTAGCCCTTGCACTTCACTGCTCCATCTTCGACTCCGAACACGTTTTTCCACGAAATGTACAAACCGGATCGAAGTGGTTTTTGAGAAATAAATCTCGAACCCGGTCTCTTCGAAACGATCAGCGCATTTATCCAATATTGATAGTCGGTGATTTAACTATCAATTAATATTCACAAACATCCGTCACACAATAAATAATTCCCAATTATTTATTTCCTCAAATATCTTTAAAAGATATATTTCCAAATTTTCAAAACTCATTTGAAAACAATTTCCCAAAGTTCTTCCTTTACAAGGTAAATCCTTTACCATTTAATCCCATTGGAAATAACCAAGTTCAAAACATTTAGATTTAAAACAGTTAAAACATTTTATACAGAAATACTTTAAAATATGTAAATTTACTTCTGGTTATTTACTCAAAATATAAATTTGAAATATTGTGAAGTAAAACTATTTATTAAGACATAAACTTGATTTTACATAAAGGTTTAGTTAAATTAAATTTAAAAGTAGATTTTAAAAGGATTAATAATAATTTCAAATAACTTTATTCAAAACTAGGCTTTAAATAAATCCATTTGTAAAAGGAATTTCTAATGTATTCGTAAATAATTACTATTGCAAATTTACTAATTAGTTACTTAAAAATAATAATTTCAAAAATACTCTTTTAATCAAGTTTAAACTTTAACTTGTTCTTAAATAAAATCTGTTAAAACACAAACTTGATTTCCCAGGGAAAACACACTTCCATTCAAACACCCCAAAGAACTTTTCTTATAAATCCCGTCCAATCCATTTTAACCCAAAATTTATGTTTAAATAACGTAAATTTCCTTTCCATGCTTAAAAATAAACTCCTTTTGAAGTTTAACACCTTTTCCATTCCCGAAAATTTACTTCCAAAATATAGGTTTAGAATATTTTTAAATAAACTTTTATAGATTTATTTATTTAAAATCACGCTTAAGAAATCACTTAAATGAATACCTACTTAAATTCCAATGGGTTAAAATAGTATTTCAAAATATTTTATATACATTTAAACTGCTAACTTATATTTTGGAAAGCTTCATTGAAAACATATTAAATTCTCAGGCAAACGCTATTCATTATCAAATAAATAACCCATCGTTATTTTTAACAATTTATAACTCCTTATAGGATTTCTCACCAGAAATTCATACTTCCACATTTATCAACTGATAAATTTTCCACTTTATTTATATTTCCAAATTTAAAATTTTTCAATCTTCATCCAAACCAGATTCCAAATTTTATTCCTTTAAATTCTTTATTCAACAATTCATTTTATTTCCTTTAAAACCCAATTCATTTTATTCATTTTTAATATTCTAGGTTTTATTCATCAAATTATCTCACTAAATAACTGAATTCGAAAATTTAGCTATCTCAGAATATAAACAAGATACATAATAATTTCTACATTGTGAGGAATCCAGTCGGATCCCTCCAACCTGTTTTTCCCTGCATCGACAAATATTAGCACAACAATTATATATATCAATCCAGACTGATAACAACATTTATATTCAACCAATCGCACATATATTTAAATATTAACTATTTAAATTAGCTAGCATCCAGATGTGAGTGAGTTAAACTCACCTTGAGTTTCGGCGAGCGTTCGAAATTTAAATTAAACCGAACGACATTCGATATAACTCAAATTTTTACTTGCCCGGAATGATTCCAGAACTGCAACATTGCGTAGTACTCGTCACTGCAATCCCGACGTCGTGAATTTTGCCAAAATCTGATCAGGTATGCAAAAGATATGGTTATTTAAAGTTTGAATCTATAATTAAACAAATTCCTTTTAAATTTTAATTATTATTATCAAACTTTAGATCTGACCGTTAATCAAAAAACAAGGCCGAAGCCATCTTCCTCACGCAAACCAACTCTAGGAAGAACGAAACTCAACATCGGCCAATTAGGGTTCCAAACCACTCCCAAATCGCTCGCCGATAGATCGATCAGAAGTCACCACGCCGTAGCTCATTACTTACTCCGCTCTCGGCCCAAAGATGGCTAAACTCGGTTCCCTATAGATCTCGAAAAACGAGGTCGACTCGGTGACGAACGGCACATCCTAGAGCCTCCTCTGGTCGACTAAAACTCATCTCCACCGTACGAATCGAAGATCCAGACCCGCTCTACGATTTTCTATTAGGAGCCTCGACCTAAAAACGCCCGGATGAAGACGGCGGCTCTGAATATAACTAGGGTTTTGTAAATATAAGTGTGTATATATAATATTATTTAATATTATTTTAGTATCGTTTCCAAACATTTTACCACTTATGCAAACGAACTCCAAATCTCACGTACCAACAGACGATCCTAGGGTTTTTTCGGGTTCCGGACACAATGGAATAGGTTTCGTAGGCTAATTCGGTCATACGCACGAGTTACGGAATTAAACGATCAATTTAAAATTAAATCGGTTAAATCGATTTCGATGCGTTTCGAGCTGCCACGGTCAAACGACAACTCTGATTGCTACGAAAATTGAAATCCGATAATAACTAACTATTACAGATCCAATGGAACTAGTTTCGTCAAATTTTGAGACTGTGCCCCGGAAGGCTATTTTAACTCGTCTATTAAATCGAGCGATTTTCAAAATTGTCGAAAACGCTTAAAGTTTCACTTTTAAAATTTTAATAACTTAACAATAAATTACATAAATTTATAACCACATTAAAAATCATCCTGGCTCATTCCAGACCAAAATCTGATTAAATTGCATTTTAATAATATTAAATTCTCTTATTAAATTAATATAAAACCCCAAATAATAACTTATTAACTTTAAAATTCATCTAAAACTTCAACCGTAGTATTTAAATCCAAATGGACTAAAAATAAATTTTAGAACTCATTTCCATATCTAGTTACCCCCATATTCACAATTTATCCCGATTCAATATTAAATTATTACTATTTAAATTCCAGTGGGATTACCATATTTGAAATTATACGTAATTTATTAATTCTACCCAATTCTTTTTATTTTAAAACCAATTCAAAATCTACATTGAACATTTAAAATGAATTAAATGTTCAAAATTAAATGTCCAAAATCCGGGATGTTACACAACATATCATAGTACAATAAATCTGGATAGTTGTAACAACTTGTCCATGAATACTATCAATATAGCCTCTAATACACAGCGGAATATAATCAATACGTCTCTGTTATCTAGCTCGTCTCCTATGCTCCAGAATGTCATAACCTGAAAAATCTATAATACTAGATCTGACCCGAGCATTACAATAAAGTAACACCCGTGTCAGGTTGGAAACCAGCGTGAGTATACCCATTTAATATGAAATACTTAAGTTATAAAGCTTCTTTGAAAACCCAGGTAACTCGTTCATCGCTACGAGTTTTATCTTGCTATAACCAAACACTTATTTCACAAAATAATATCTAAGTACCGTACTTAGTTTAGTGGCCAAGTTTACTTAATTTATTCCATCCAGCCTATTTGATTCTATAATAAAATCTATAAGGAATTATAGTAGTTACCAATCGAGGTGGTCCCGAATATCGCGAATATCCAACCCCGTTTTCTTCGAACGCCATCCTTTAAGCCAAGTTGTCTAAGTAAAAATAATTCAATTTAAATTTCAAAATGTCATATTCACACAGAAATTCCATCACAGATATCTATTTAGATAAACGACTCACATTTATCAATAGTTCAATCCAGGGTATCTCATATCACAAAATATCACGAATTAACATACTAGAGATATTAAAGCAATCCAAAGCATTCAATCCAATTTAATCATTCATATGCTAGATTAACTAGTCACGCAATCATCTAACTAAATAAATTAATTACTTATAAATCAAGCTTAATTGTCATTAACTAATTAAAAGCCATTTATTTTAATTAAATATTTGGAATTAGTTAATTATTGAAATGTATAAGTAACTTAAGGTTTTTAATTAATTAATCCTTCAAACAATTTATTTTACTTAAATGTACTTTAGGAATTAATCAGGCAATTAACAAATATGTGTAGTTATCTTAATCTTAACTAATATGAGCTTAAATCATTTTATTTGCATCGTTTATTAACCTAAGTTTAGGGTTAATTTAAAACTTTAAATTACTTATTATTTCCAAAAGTTTAAGTTAAAAAAACATTGGACTTAAAAATAATTGGTTAAAACTTCTTTTGAAAACTTTGTTTGTTTTCTTTTTCCTTCAAAACTTTGTTAATATTTTTTTTTTAAATGAAGAAACCTATTAAGGAAATTGACATTTGTGAGCTTGATGTATTGGTATTTAACATGTCTCCTTTTCTAGCTTACATACAAATCTCATTACCTAAGCATATATATATATATATATATATATATATATATATATATTCTTGTCTCTAAACCTTACAAATGTCCATATGTATATTATTATTTTATATTTTCCTTTTTATTTATTCATTTATTTTAACCATGGATAACTTAAATTTTTTTGCTTAATATTATATAACCTTCTCTTTACTTGTTCTTATTTTTATCTCTAAACATATTTTCTTAATATTTTAAGCTTAAGTTATTAATACTTCAATTAATAACCACATATATATATACTTATATCTTGTGTTTTAAAATGTAGAGTTTAAATTTAAATTACTTTTTAGAGATTTACTTTGAATTTCCAAATCATAGTTTCTTTCCACAATCTATATATGTACATATGAATAAATAGTAAATAACTAGCATATTTTATTTCTCATGGCATAAATATACATATATATACACATACTTATATACTTGTATATGTATACACTTATATATACTTCCTACAAAGTTCATCATACCCAATGTTATAACTTAAGTTCGTATATAATGCTTAAACCAGTTTATATTCATATCCATATATTTTTAATTACCAGAATTTTATTTGTTCGACTTATAAATCAGTATTCCTAATGATTTAATCCAGTTAATTACCAATTAATGACCGTTAAAAATCCAGGTCGTCGCATTCCTCCCCCCTTTATAACTTTTCGTCCTCGAAAAGAAATGAAGCGAGAATTTTATTTAATGCATTATTTTAGTTAAATTATTCTTTAGACATTCATAGCTCTTTACTCTTTTTATTCTAAAGTTTTAAAACACTTTAAAATCTACATAATATTACCAAAATAGCTTTACTTTTTATAACCCTATGTCTCAACAAGTCCATCCTTATTCTTACAGAAATTCAGTCATATGTTGATCAGGCGTAGGACTGAAAATCTATAAGTACTTAGTAGACCCGTTTTCAACACTTAGTGAAAATACTTAAAAAATATTTTTATGAGAATGTAGAAAATGCTCTGTAAATCATCACCTACTCCATGGATCGCAGTTAGCCCGATGATTAGGTCGCCATCTCGGCAGACCATAGAAAATCGTAGGCATCCGCACCCCTTGATTCCACCAGGGAACCGCCATAGATCGCAGCTACACCTAGGGTTACATTGCCATCACAGCAAAAACCATGTAACTGTAGGCATCAACGCCTTTGAATTTCACTGCCAAATGAAACTTCACCACATAGATCGTAGACTACATCAGTCGAGTCCCAATGTAGCCTGTAGGCACTCACTGCCATACGACTTTCGCTATGTCCACATAGATTGCAATCTTCCAATGTACTCCCAGCGAAATCAAACGTAGACTTTAGGCAATCATTTCCCTTCGACTTACGCCATGGAAACGCAGTAGATCGCAGTTACACCGAGTTACACTACCGTCACAACATAACCCCAATATCTCTGTAGGCATTAGCACCCTCGACTTACGCTACCCCAATCACAATCCACAGGGACTACAGTTTAGTCCGGACCTCCTCTGGGATTAAAATTTAGAACCCCCCTTAGGGCTTAAGGCAGAACCACCCGGTGGATCTCCTACTACAAGTCTCAACTCTAAATGGGAGCGCCTTTTTCCCCATAGCATTCTCAAAACATTTTATACTATACATATATAGTATCTTCCAAATCATACTCTTTATATGTATCACATATAAATCCATTTTCACAAAATCGATATCTTAAAATCGATAATTCTCAAACTTGGCTTTCCAAATTCCCAAAATTGATTTTTCCCAAAAGCCTTTCAAAATCAGTGGGTTTCAAAAACTTCTCCCAGTTCCATCCTCATAAAATTATATACATAAGTTTATTCCTTCAACTTAAAAAAAAATCTTTGGATCACTTCATACTTATATAAATTCCTTTTAATACTTCAAATATTTTTCAAAGATCTTTTATTCTGGTTATAGATTCGACATGGGTAGATTAACATATATTACAAATATATATATAACTTATTTATGCCAAATCAACATTCAAGTTCGATTTCCCTTACAGAGTCATTTGCAACATTACTCACTTCTTATAAAGTGAGTTTCAGTTATAGTGTTATTCACTTCTATTTTACAAACATATATTTCTCAAAATATACTCTTCTATATCAAAATCATCTTTTCTTCAATACCTTATTTCTCTTTCACTTCACAATTGCTTCAATTTCCATTTGGGTTATTACTTTAATTCTTATCTCAATTGGTGTTTAAATCCGAACAGTTTCTACTCTGACCAGGTTGAATTTAGAAAATAGCTTGAAAAGTTTAAAATAGTTAAGTATTGTAAAATAGCAATTAGTTGTAAAATAGTTGTAAATAGTTAAGTGGTTATAAAATAGTTATTAGTTGTAAAATAGGTAAATAGTTGTAGAATAGTTAGATAGTTGCAAAATAGTTGTAAAATGGTTGTAAAATGGTTGAATAGTAAGTATAAGATAGTTTGGGTATTAAAGGAAGGGTTTGTATAGTAAATAGCTTGGGAAAATAGATTTAAGACAGTTTATATTAGAATAGTTTAATGGGAAATAGTTCAGATTCATACTGGTTCAATCTCCCGATCTCCATCTCAATTTATTTTTTCAATTTAATTCTCTAATTTCATTTAAATTGACTCATTTTCAATTCAATTTGAATTATCTTCAATCCCTATTCTAATACAAATCAATTCCCATTTGAATTTAAATTTATTCTACTTCGATTACAATTCCAATTTATTCATTTCAATTCCACCTTTAAATTAATTCCAACTCCATTCTTAAATTTTAAGCCATCTCAATTTATATAAATTCGAGTTCAATTTCTTTCAGAATGCCAATTTAATTACTTAGATCAAATTAACGCCTAACCCTTTTATTCTCAACCCAAGTCTTTAACAGTTTAATTCTGAGTCCAAATTTACAAATTAATTTACTTCTGCTAAACTTACTTCAAGGTTAAAGTGAGGGTACAAATCTTTTTAAACAAATAAATTTTAGGGATCCAATTTATTTCTCAATTTTAACATCAAATTTTTGAAATCCAATTCTTACACAATTTTAGTTGACAAGTTCATTTTTAACATTTAAATCTTAAGTTCAAAGTGATGCCATTTCCATAATTTCAATTTTATTTCTAAAAATCAAAATCATTTAAATAATTTCAAATTAAATTATTTCCATTTAATTTCAACAATGGATGAATATCATTTCAACCCACTTCTAATTTATTCAAAATAATACAATTCACAGTTTCATAGATTATTAATAACAACAGGATGATAGCAGGACATGTCAAAGTAAATAAGCATCCAAATTATCTAAGCACCAATCAATAGCATCCATCACACATTTCTAGAATTTGAAACCTGCTTGAGACCGTACATACCTCCCTGAGTTAAATCTTCAAATTTCACCTAGAAATTTTCAATTCAGATTGTTCGTTCTAAACTTATTTAACTTCCCTAAGTTAATTATCAATTTCATCTTGAAACCTCCCATTTTAGATTATAAGTCCACGACTTATTTAACTTGTCCAGAGTTAAATTCCAATTTATTAATCAATTTAGACTTCTCAATTTAAATTTTCATTTCAAATTTAAATTTTCTTATTAACATTCCTTCCACTTATAAGTTTAAAAACTTATTTCTCTTTGGGTTTTTACATCTCATTCTCAAGGGAATTAGAATTCAACACTTAGTATTTATTTCAAATCAACTTTGATATTATGTATATCCTACGTATATATATACACATATTTATTTCTTTTGCACACCAATTCATACTTTCAATTTTAAACCATTCTTGGTTTTTAATTCAAAACAAATTCCCTTAAAAAAATTAAACAACTCTTGTTTTAAAATAAGATTCCTACATTCAATAATATTCTGAATAATATTATTTGTTATATCTTTTAACACTTTGAAACAATTTTAAATTTCCTAGACATAGATTTTAAACCTTCGCAATTTAAATCCTTTTCAATTTATAAGTCATACTTATCTAAATTGTTACTTTCTTAAAACATTTCATTCTACTTTACCATTGTTTATTTAGAAAAATAAACATCCCTTTATTAAGATACAATACCCAATTTATGATCTAAATACACTATTTATTCCATCATGATTTATTGGAAAATAAAATCAGGGTAACTTACTTTGTTTTGAAAACACTTCTGTAAATTTTCAGAGTTTCAAATTCAGGTTTGAATCCATTTAGCTCA
The DNA here is from genome assembly GCA_030765085.1 of Allium cepa. Classification (NCBI taxonomy): domain Eukaryota; kingdom Viridiplantae; phylum Streptophyta; class Magnoliopsida; order Asparagales; family Amaryllidaceae; genus Allium; species Allium cepa. Next base: position 507,665,461 of record CM060929.1, read on the forward strand.
ACTTATTTGCATAGTTAATCCTTACCCAAATTTCTATTCGGTTGTATACATATTACTACTTAATCTTATTATTATATTTAATTTCAATAATCAATAATCAACAACCAATTATCTTAATATATTATAATAATTAGAAAAATTATTGCTTTATATACCAAAATATAGGCTTATATGCAAACCATTTTTAAAACTGTTTTTAAAATCATTATATAAGAAAATAACAAGTACGCTCACATATAATACGCTCAACTCATTCTAGGGTACTACTAACTCTATCTCTAATGAGTAACCTTCATCAGAACCAAGGTTCTCACTTAACCTTCAGTTCTGATACTAAATGTAGCAGCCTAAAATTTTTGACGTTGAAAATTCGACATAAATACGTTCACTGTATAAAGTGCCGAGCATTTGAGTGCTGAAAGTCCCAGACTGTTAGGGTTAAGAAGAAAAAGGGGTAGAAGAAGAAATAAAAAACAAAAGCACAGAATCTCACAGTCGCAGCGAAACAAAATATAACATACAAATAACAGTATTTTATACAAGAAAAGTTGTAACTGTTTATATACACACAGTATATCAGAGTACAATAAATCTGGACAGTTGTAACAACTTGTCCCTGAATACTAGCACTACAGCCACTAATACATAGCGGAATATAGTCAATATGTCTATGTTATCCAGCTCGTCTTTTGAGCTTCAGAACGTCCTAACCTGAAAAATCTGTAATACTCAGTCTGACCCGAGCATTACAATAAAGTAACACCCGAGTCAGGCTAGAAAGCGTGAGTAAATCCATTTAATATGAGATACTTAAGTTATAAAGCTTCTTTGAAAACCCAGGTAACTCGTTCATCACTACGAGTTTTATCTTGCTATAGCCAAACATTTATTTCACAAGTCTAAGTACCGTTACTTAGTTTAAATGACCAAGTTTACTTAATTTATTCCATTCCACCCTATTTGATTCTATAATCAAATCTATAAAGAATTATAGTAGTTACTAATCGAGGTGGTTCCGGATATCGTGGATATCCGACCCCGATCTCTTTGAATCCAACGCCATCCTTTAAGCCAAGTTGTTTAAGTAATAACAATTCAATTTAAATTTCAGAATGTCATATTCGCACAGAAATTCCATCATGGATATCTATTTAAATAAATGACTCACATTTATCAACAGTTCAATCCAGAGTATCTCATATCACAGAATATAACGAATTATAGAGATATTAAAGCAATCCAAAGCATTCAATCCAATTTAATCATTCATAGGCTAGATTAACTAGTCACACAATCATCTAACAAAATAAATTAATTACTCATAAATCTTGCTTAATTGTCATTAACTAATTACAAGCCATTTATTTTAATTAAATATTTGGAATTAGTTAATTATTAAAATTTATAAGTAACTTAAGGTTTTCAATTAATTAATCCTTCAAACAATTTATTTTACTTAAATGAACTTTAGGAATTAATTAAGTAATTAACAAATATGTGTAATTATCTTAAGCTTAACCAATTTGAGCTTGAATCATTTTATTTGCATCGTTTATTAACCTAAGTTTAGGGTTAAAATTAAAACTATAAATAACTTATTATTTCCAGAAGTTTAAGTTAAAAAAAAATTGGACTTAAAAATAATTAGTTAAAACTTCTTTCGAAAACCTTGTTTGTTTTATTTTTCCTTTAAAACTTTGTTAATATTCTTTTTAAATGAAGAAACCTATTAAAGAAATTGACATTTGTGAGCTTGATGTATAGGTAATTAATATGTCTCCTTTTCTAGCTTACATACAAATCTCATTACCTAAGTGTGTGTGTGTGTGTGTGTGTGTATTCTCGTCTCCAAGCCTTACAAATGTCCATATGTATATTATTATTTTATATTTTCCTTTTTATTTATTCATTTATTTTAACCATGGATAACTTAAATGTTTTTGCTTAATATTATATAACCTTCTCTTTACTTGTTCGTATTTTTATCTCTAAACATATATTCTAATTATTTTAAGCTTAAGTTGTTAATACTTCAATTAATAACTACATATATATACATATCTTGTGTTTTAAAATATAGAGTTTAAATTTAAATCATTTTTTGGAGATTTACTTTGAATTTCCAAATCATGGTTTCTTTCCACAATCTATATTTGTACATATGAATAAATAGTAAATAGCTAGCATATTTTATTTATCATGGCATAAATATACATACATACACATACATATATGTGTGTGTGTACACTTATATACTTGTATATGTATACACTTATATATATATATATCCTACAAAGTTCATCATACCCAAAATGTTATAACTTAAGTTCGTATGTAGTGTTTAAACCAATTTATATTTATATCCAGATATTATTAATTATCGGAATTTTATTTGTTCGACTTATAAATCAGTATTTCTGATGATTTAATCCAATTAATTACCAATTAACGACCGTTAAAAATCCGGGTCGTCACATGTTATATTCTTTAAAATAAATTCAAGCCTTTCGGGACTAAAGACTTTAATTTGTTGTTGTTGTATTTGTTAAAATAATACTTAACGCTTATTTTCAAACCGAAATTTATTATTTCTTAATTTATATTTCAGTTCATTTCATTTCTCAATTTTATAATTCATTCAACTACATAAATATTTTTTTAACTAAATTTGAAATTTTAAAACATATTATACACTTATTTTTGCGTAAACTAAAAAAAATTATTCTAAAGTATAACAAACATTCGCGCAAACTTTAAAATATTATATTCATTTCAAAATCCATTTTAGTACAATATCCGTTTCAAAAAAATTTATTATTTAAAATTAAAATTTATTATTTCTTTATTTATTATTTCACTTCGCTTCATTTCTTAATTTTATAATTCATTCAACTATTTATATATTTTGTTATCTAAATTTGAAATTTAATACATATTTACAATTCATTTACCTATTTAAATTTTGAACTGATTTTGTAAACTAAAATTTAAAGTTTGCACTAATTTAAATCAATAATTATACACTAATTTTTGCACTTATTTTAATCAATAATCACTACAAGAACACAGGACTATTCCAACGGCAAATAGCCATCGGCGGCCGTCGGGAGCCGATGGTGTAGCCGTCAGAAAGCGTACATGGTTTTTGTCAACTTTCGACGAAGGCGACGATAATCTTTCGAAGGCATTTCGGCGGCTTCTAACGGAAAATTATGATGGCCTTCAACGATCAACGAGGTACATGTAGATCCACTCGTAACCAATAATCCATCGATAGCCGTCGGAAGATTGTGTCCCGTAAGCTGTCGGTATCCGTCGGAAATCTGGGTTTATATTTTTTATTTCTATGCCTATTCGACTTCCATCAAATCTACACATATATCTCGACTCCATTCCACACACATAATTCAATATGTGTGTGTGTGTATGTGTGTGTGTGTGTAACAACCAACATCACATATTATACCAACAATATTATTAACCATAATCTCCAATATATACAAAATCATAAACCCCAATATATACAATGTCAAGATCATAAACTTCAACATATACAAAATCAACCATCCAACATCCTCAAACATCCAACCAAACACTGGCCAATTAACGTCAAACATCAAACAACTCCATAAAATGTAGCAAATCAATACAACACATCCAATCTCTCATCAAGTGTACCAAACATACCAAAACAAATCATACTCACCAACTCCAAGTAAACATATACAACATCCAAGCACAAATACAGAAAAGCGTACCTATCAAGAGTCGTCCTCGCCTCCTGTAGCACCAAACGACGAAGGAAATGAACAGTGTTAGTGCACGTACTCCACCAAGCACTGATTCAACCGCTCCATCTGTATAGCGCGAAGGCGGTCCTGCTCCTATAGCTGCTCGACCATGGCTCTCAGCTGATTTATCTCGGCTTTGTCCTGCTCTTTTTAGTACACTTGTTGAGATGCTCTAATCTGCGAATAGAAAAAACCGTTATAGAACTTTTCGGCGACTTTTATAACAATTGTGAAACTTTTATAAGATAGTTTATTTTTATAAATCACCGCTTGGTTTCTATAACCAACACGCCGAATTCGCTGCGTCGGATCCATGATGGAGTCAAAATTAGCGTCTTTCTCTTTGCCAAAAAAGTACAGTTGAAATTAACACAACATTATTTTAATTCTTCAAAGCTAATTACTTAAACTAATCAATATTAATAACTTAAAATTCAAAATATGCATACATAAGTAGCCGTCGCCTTATCCTCATCTTCCCATGCATATGTAAGGTTGCCAGCTTTATCTGTTTGCTTTATGGCATGGGAATGAGCAAATACTTCCATGTATGAGACCGAACGTTGACGCACTCTTTCGTACAATAAATAATGTATATATATATATATATTACTGTTTATATTAACTGTTTATTAATAACTTATAACCTAAATAATATAAATGTAGTAACTGTTTATAATCGTAATTAATAAATTTACCAAATCCTCACGATGATGTTGGAATGACTTGGAACCACCACGATGTGTTACTGGTTCTTATTTCTATTCACAGAGTTCCTCTCTAACTCTGCCTATAAATTCAAATAATTGAACAATATATTTAATAGTTGTAAAACAAAGTAACGAGATATATATATATATATATATATATATATATATGATAGATTAATTACCTTGAACTCATTGTTGTTCCACCAGGCAACCCAAGCATCCCATACACTGACACTCATCTAGTTCAGTTGCTTCCCAGTTCTCCTAAGGCTCAACATCGTGTCTCGATAATTCTTCGCTATCTTAGAATTCCAGTGGCACTACATAAGGGAAATGTCCGCTTCCTGCAGATCTACGGAACCCTACATATTGAGAAAGTTAAATATAAGTTGTACATTTTTAAGTAGTCAACAAATTGTAAAACGGTAATTTATAAATATGTAAGTTTAAACTCATCAAAAAGTCCTGCCAGATGCTCTTTCTGATTAGGTCAGGGATCTTACTCCATCGGGGCCAACAACTAGTCATCCTACTCATATATGCCTGCTTGGAAATACTAAGAACCATTCCCAATAGCTCTAGCTCAATTCCTCTGTGTTAAATTTGAAATATACCTTTAGACTATCATATATATTGTACAAAAAATATTTCTAATGCCATGCTACTAATTTTAATACTTACGATCCATCGTCTTTGGGTTGCAAATACACTACTGGTCGTGCAGCTGGCTGTGATGGGCCACTATCATCATCTTTATTCCCTATTCGAGAAGAAGAGGGGGAACTGGAGTAGGAAGAGTTACGCCTTTGGTAAAAAGACATAATACCTGTCACATACATATTAATTTGTTATGTCATAACATATAATTCATAATAATTAAGAGAGAAGATATCATAATTGATGAGAAAAATGTAACATGAATAATTACACAAATTACCTTATATTAAATTGTATATTAGCAGTCAGTCCTTGTCGTTTTCTGATTCGGACTCGGTTTCATACTCTATATCGTTTTTCTCTTTAGTTTCAACTACTAATACATTTGATTCATCATTTAGAGGTCTAAAATCCATGTGATCGTCCGTTATTGTTATTTTAATATTTTCCTCGATATCTGCTTATAAGCTTGTTCGTTTGGACTATTCTTTCCATCAAACATAAATCTTGCCTTCGTTTTAAAAACTGCCGACCAGTCTGCTTTATCTCGTTTTAGAGATGGATAAGGGGTATAATAAACTTATATGACTTGTTTGGCTAGTACAAAAGGATCGCTCTTTTGATAATGCGAGGTATGCTTTATTTCTATAAGATTATAATTTGGATGAACGATAACTCCAGAACCTGGAACATTGCTGTATCAGTTGCATCTAAATAAAAAAAACTTTCTCTGTGGGTCTAGTGAAATATGTAAACTGTAAAACTTGGGTTAACACACCATAAAAATCATTTATATAATCATTTGGATCATCATTTCCTTTAACAAATACACCAGTATTGTTAGTTAATTTTTCAGCACTATATTCTTTGGTGTCGAATTTATATCCATTAAAGAAGAATTTGGATATGTCTTAATTATTCTTTTTGATCCCATCGCTAGATGTTTTAATTCTTCGTCGACCATACAATTTATCGAATCATAAACGTAGTTCGAAAACCAAGTAGCCAAATCTTTGCTTATATCGCCGCTTGAATGTTGTGATTCATAGACATTGCAAACATTGATAATTATTGCACTATATTTAATGTACACGTATAGTATTAAATTAAATAAATATATCCAGACTTGTAATTTAATATTACCTAATAAATGGTTCAACTTTAGTACAATTAAGAATAATGTATATGTGTGTTACATGATAATCTCTATCGTCTAATCATACTTTCACACATTTTCCAACAGGTCGGCCATGTTGTCTAAAAATAGATAACATTACCTTAGAAGAACAATCTTGTTCAACAGCTTTATCATTATGCATAACACTTTCAAATGATAAGTTCACATGATCACTGAAATAATGAGAGGAAAAAACCAAGCTGGGTGTATTAACGTACCTTCTTTCTATGTTCTCACATTGTGTCATCTCATATGATACGCTGTTACAGATGATGCATATAACCTTTGAAGTCTAAGAGTGATAGGTAAGTAATGCATACGCTTGTATGAAACTTCTTGTCCCTTTTTTTCTTGGTTTGTATCTTTTCCAGTTACATATTCTGCAATTCCTAATATTGACGTCTTCTTTACAAAACAACATGCAATCATTTAAACAAGTATCTATTTATTGATACGACAAACAGAAAGCAGACGTAAGGTTTTTTTACTTCATAATGGTTTTCGCACATCAAATTATCGGGTGGCATATGCCGTTTAGCAGCTTGTACAACATCTATAAATCCAGCTTTTGTGAGGTTGTATTTCTTCATCGCAATGTACTCTACAGTTACTGATAATTGAGTGCCGCTTGTACAGCCATTCCATAAAGGTTTCTTAGCAGAATCCAATAAATCATATATATTTTTCGCTCCAACAATTGGTTCCTCTTCCATGTTAACATCATCATTATAAACTTTAACGGTAGAGAACATTGATCGTGAAGCATCATTAACCATATGTTCTATGAGATTCGTCGTACAAATTTCATCACCAACCTCCTCCTCTGACTGTTCTTGATTAGGTGTTATAATTTCTCCATGACGATCATACACCAAATAACTTGGCATGAAATCGTATTGGCGAAAATAAACTCTAACCATATCCGGTATCAAATGCTTCAATAGTTTGCACATATTACATGGACAACGAATTTCTTCGTCGTTTCTATTATTACTTAAAGAAAATTCAATAAACACATGTACCTCATTACAAAAACGTTCACTTATTGGGCCTCCCATTTCCCTTCGTCGTTTATACATCCAGCTCCGATCGGTAAAATAATTGACCATTTTTCCTACTTTAAAACCTATGATAGAAATTAAAACTAGTATTAATTATTTAATATTATGGATTGACATTTTGTTTTTTAATTAAAAAGTATTTATTTACAATGTTATTGAATTTGCTAATTTGTGCCTTTTTGCGTCTTCTTGCACTTTTTTGCGCACGGAAATTGCTTTTGACCTTTTTGCGCTTCATTGCGCCTTGAATTGGTTTTGCGCCTTAAAATTAATATAATATTAAATTTTTAGCTTCTATATTATTTTTTGCTTTGATGGTCGGTTATTCTACTTTCCATTATAAACACATTAGTAATTATATTTCATAAATCAATTCATTTTAAACGATTTTATAAAATTTCGACAGCACATCTCCCATATCCCCTATATCGTACACAAATGCGTATACACAAAAAACAAAAAGGAAGTGCTATCGAAATTTTGTGAACCGCTTAAAATGAAATGGTTTACGAAATGTATTACTTTATAGTGTTTGTAACTCGTCCAATAAAGGGACAAATCTAAAAAATATTATATTAGATGAATATGATTGTCCGTTTTGTAATAAAAACGAATATTCATATAACGATCATATACAATACTTGTTGGGCGAGCCCAAAAACTCTCTAAGGGATTTATAAAAACAAAACGCATCATGCACATCTAATTTGTTTATAGATTATCAATATTAGCATTATATATCAATACTATGCACGATTAGTTAATTATATAACATATATTAGCATTTATACAATAGTTATTTGCGTCAGTTTTCGACGGCCTGTAATGGCTATTGTATTTTAATTACAGAAATGATATGAAGATGACGGGCCATCGCTAGCCGTCGGAAATTTCCGTCGGCGGCCATCGAAAGTGTGTTGTCGCTATGTACTATTATTCTTGTAGTGAATTATATACTAATTTTAAAACATATTTTACAATTCATTTAATTATCTAGCAGCGTATGAATCAATAATTATACACTAATTTTTGCGTAAATTATAACAAACATTGTTTGAACTATACTAAACATTCACGTAAACTTATCAATAAACATATTAATCTATAATTCTACACTAATTTTCAAATTTTAAATCAAAATTAATTTTGAATTACAAATTATACAATCAAACAACTAATTAATATTCCCAAATCAGCTAATACACTATTACCATCAACTAATATGCAATAATCATCAATTTCAAACCCATAATAAATCAATTTCAAAACTGGGCTTTAAATAATATTTCGATTAAGCTGAAATTGGAGAGGAAGGCGGCTGGCTCGACTGCTGGTGGCGGAGGCAAAAGCAAGGTGGCGGCGGTAGCTACAAAAAGGAGGCGCGATTGAGAAATGGCGGCGGCAGCAAAGCATGAGGCGACGAAGGCGGGCGTCGGCTTGGTGTGGGCAAGCGGCGGCTGTAGATAGGAGGCAACAATGGCGGCGGTAATGGGGAGGCGGGAGGCAGTGGCAACAAAGAAGGGGGAGGCAGATCGATCGTGGGAAATGATGAAAAAATTGAGGTTCGTAGGTTTTTACCTGGGTATGCAGATCTGCGTCAACTAGCGTTGGCCACTTATTTTAGCCATCATCGACCGACGCAAAAGGTTGCCGCTAAAGGCAGCCTTTCTTGTAGTGAAGTGATTCGTGTGCCTATAAATACAGGCCCAACCCTCACTTTTCTTCTCATATTTTCGGAATCAAGGAGCGAAGCTTCGTCATTTTCTTTTCTCCACAATTTATAGGAAATATAAAAATTATAAAATAGTATTATATATGTGTGTCTGTGTATGGAGGATAACCAAAAATAAAAGATAAGAAGAATAAGGGGTGAATCAATTTGGTAAAGAAGAGGTAAATTCTAATTCAAAACTTTACAACTATGTTCAATTCAAATCTCTTTTCAGATCTATATTTCTAATAAATATGTATACGCGTTAATATATATATATATATATATATATATATATATATATATTGATAGAAGGAAAGGCAGTCAAATAAGAAGAATGAATTTAGATCTAGATATTTGAAAACTTAGAGATGAGTGAGAATTATATATTTTTATATAATATTAGATTTATATCATTGTGAATTGGTTCTTTTTATGTTTGATTATAAATTTTGAGATTGTAGACTTAAATATATTCTATGACTTCAGTTTAATATGAGCGCACACACGTATGTGTATCTGGAATGTAAGGGTGAAAGTAGTACCTAAAAGTTATGAAATAAAGCATTGAAAAGTTTGTATGTTAAATGCAGATTAAATTAGATGATTGTCATAAGTTACATAACCCGAATTAAAAAGTAATTTCTAATTTGATTGAGATTTAAGTTTGTATTTTAATTCGTTGGAATGAAAAATGTTTCTACATAATTTCTGTAAATTATCCAATTTTATATTATATGCATAAATGTGTGTTGTTTGAAATCACAAGGAATATACCTAAAAAAAGATATGGGCAAAGGGGGAATAATTACCATATTTTTCACTGTCTATTTTAGAAACAACAAAAAAGATGATTTCCTGTAATTTCAAACACAATCCAAATCTTCTTTTAGATAATTTATGGTAAATTACAGTGTTAATATTTCCTTTTCGGAAGATGTAGCTCAAATGTATTAAAATGTAGAAATCTCTAAAGGTGAAAATTAGAGTATTCGATTTGGATTTCAATTGTAAATTCATCCAGAACTTCTTCAAGGAGGGAATTTTTCTGATCAAATAAAACTACATAGTTTAGAGTTTATTTGCCATCGTGCATGCCTTATTTAAAGATTCATACAATGGAACCCCACTTACCATTTTTTATTCCATTTAGATATGGTACCAATATAGAATGTTCTCACCCAAAGAAAACTCTCTTACTTTATCTCGGTTTCTCTTTTTAAAAAGTAATTAAATTAAATACAAAAAAGTAGTATAATTAGAATACTAATAAATAGACAAATTATAGTGTAAGAAATCGTATTAGTATAACTATATTTTCTAGTTCATTTTATATTATAAAAATACAAATATAAAATGCATTAATTTAATTCTTAATCAATTTCCACTTTTTTCCATTTTGATTTGAAAGAAAAGTGGAATGTGTTAGGGCTATATGGACGGAAATAGATTCGGTAGAGAGGTGTATGGCATGTATCTTTGAGGATTAGAGCATGTGGCTACGAACCATAGTGTCGAGGGTTCGAATCTCTTCTCGTCCACAACCGACCAAAAGGGAAGGACCTTTCCCTCTGGGGGTAAGCAAATCATGATCGGGATAGTGGATGTAAAGCTACTGATCTTGGGAATGGTCTTTTGTCGAAATGGAATGGCCTTACTTTTTATTTGTTTTATCGTGAATGCTTTTTAATTACATATAGTAACCATACTTGAATTAGCATATTTGTGTTTTACTCCCCATAATTCTTCCTCAGCCAAGATTGGGTAGAATGGTAGAGCAAAGTACATTAGTAGCATAGAAAAAATAAATACAATTAATAATCATCCTTATGTCATTAAAAATATGCTAAAAAGTAAACAATAAGTGCTAATATGAATAAGACAATGAACTAAAGATTTGGGAATGTTATAATAGTTTCATTAAATGGTATGAATTGAAAAGAAGCAGCAAATATATTTAATTGTATAAATTGAAAAGAAGTAGTAAGATATATCTAATTGTAATAATTAGAAATGAACAGTAATAAAAGTTTAGTCCGTTAAATTATAAAGAAGTAGTAAATGTCCTCTAATGACGTTAACGAAATAAGAAGTAAACGCCTGTAAAAGTAAAGTAATATTAATAATTGAACTTACGAAGTGTAATAACAGCTAAATTTATATAGGCTCAATTAGATTAAGTCTTCAATTTCAAAAATATATTATCAAAAATCACACCTAAATAAAATTTCCACCAAAAGTCTGTATAATCATAATAGCTCATTCGGTCAAGACAATAAGTAGCCACACAATATATTATTTGATAGGTTTCCAATACCATCACGTACTTCAAACGGTAACTAAAAAGAGCTAATTAATAATTATTGGTGTCTAAATATAAATATTTTGTAAATGTTGAAATTTGGCTACGAAACTTATACAATTGTGTTCGCTGCGATTTTCTGGTAAACTTTCATATATAAAGTTTATGATCGAAGTTTAAATGAAAAAATTATTAACGTTTGAAGTTTTCAGATCGAAAATATTTTAGAACCAGTTAAGGAAATAAACGTTAATAGTTTAGCACTAAAATTAACATTAGCTATAAATTTTAATGTTTTAAAAAGCAAACAATAAATATTTTTAGCTTAGTATTTAAGCAACCGTTAGATATAATTGTTAATTAGATCAAATTAAATCTAATTAAGAAAACGTTTATATAAGTAAATTGAGCATAGAAGGTAATAAATAAATTGAGCATTAAGGATATAAATAATGATTAATTAACGTTAATCGAATGTAAGAAAATCAGTCATAGGAAACTAAAGGAATAAAGTTACCATTAAACTATATATAAGCGACCAGTCGAGCCCTTATTCGGACCAGTCGATCGTTATTCGAAGCTGACGGTTGACCGATGAGGATATAACGGTCGACCGGTGGCTGCTATGGTAGTGAGACCGGACCTAGGTTTAATGGTCTGGATTTAATAAATTATAACCTAACGAATGTAATTGATTCGTGCACCTATAAATACAAGTATAACCCCTACTTTTCTTCTCGTATTTTCTTAATCTTAAAGCGAAGATCTGCTATTTTCTTTTCTCCATAATTTCTACGAAATATAAAAATTATACAATAGTATATTTTATGTGTGTGTATGTGTGTGTGTGTGGAATAGCATAAAATAAAGAAGAAGAAGAAGAAGAAGAAGAATGGGTTAATCAATTTAGTGAAGAATAGGTAAATTCTAAATCTAAAACTTTACAACTACGTTTATTTCAAATCTTTTCTCACATCTATAATTATAATAAATTTGTATACACTTAATACATGTTTTGGTAGAAGGAAAGCGAGTCAAATATGAAAAATGGATTTTTGATCAGGAGATTTGAAAGTTTATAGTTGAGCGAGAAATTATATATTTTTATATAATATTAGATTATTTATGTAATATAAGATTTATATCGTTTTGAATCTGTTCTTTTTATGCTTAATTGTATATTTTGGGATTATAGGCTTAAATATGTATACAATAACCAAGATCCTTGCCTACATATTTTGGGACTTTAATTTAATGTGTATATATGTGTAAATATGGAATGTAAGGGTGAAAGTAGTCCTTAAAGATTATGAAAATAATTCATTAAAATGATTGTATATTAAATCCCGATTTGGTTGGTAGAATGTTACAGGTTGTACAATTTGAATTAAAAAGTAATTTCTAATTTGATTGGGATTTATGTTTGTATTTTAATTTGTTGTAATGAAAAATGTTGTGTAATTTCTGTAAATTATCTAACTTTAGATTTATGTGTATAAATGTGTATTTTTTGAAATCTTATAAGGAATATACCTAAAACAAAGAGATATGCAAAGTAAGAATGTTTATCGTATTTTGCACTGTCTATTTCAAATATAATAGAAAAGATAATTCCTTGTATTCCAAACACAATCCATATATTCTTCTAGATGATTTATGAGAAATCACAGGTTAATATTTCCTTTTGGGAAGATGTAGTGTAATGCATTAAAATGTAAAATCCCTAATGGTGAAAATTAGAGTGTTATAAATACAATTCATAATAATCCTAATGTCATTAAAAATATGCTAAAAAGAAACGATAAGCGTTAAAACTGAAGAATTAGGGAAGTTATAGTAGTTTCATTAAATAAGCATGAATTGAAAAGTAGTAAGATACTCAATTGTATAAATTGAAAAGAAATAGTAAATTATATCTAACTTAATAATTGAAAATTAAATAGTAACATACGTTTAATCTATTAAATTAGAAAGAAACAGTAAATGTCATCTAATGGAATTAATGAAATAAGAAGTAAACGTATGTAAAAGTGAAAGAATGTTAACAGTTGAACTTAAGAAGCGTAATAACAGTTAAATTTATATAGCCTCGAGTATACCTTATGACAGGTGTGAATCATTAGATCTAGTCAATGATTTAGATTAAATATACATGACACAGTCATTGGTAAAGGTTGGAATGCGAGGTCAGTAACGTCGCACAACATAAGTCTACCCTTTGAAAGGGGCTACCAGCAGTTATGTACTGATATGGGACTTCTTCAAATGTAGGACATGTAGGAATATACGTTATAGGTGAATGGAATATACCAAAATAGAGTTCGCCTCGGTTTGAAAAGTTATAAGGCTAAGTAGGGTCTACTCAATCCTTATAAGGGTAGGTGTTAAGTAATCAAGTGGACATTTCCTTGATTGGACGGTAAACGTAGACTCGGTGCTATATCAGCAAGGTTGGTACCATATATGCAAGGACTAGGCATGTACGCGCAGGTCGAGAGTATCAACGGTCTAGGAGTGGTCATTAGAAAGACTCGGGTTATGCCTAAACAGACAATACCTCCTACGAACGTAGGTCATGTATGGGAATGAACCATCTCGATATTTTTTTTAGTTTGTTTGTTGATAGGAGGCATGACTAGATAACCATCAGTTAAAGTCTTTCAAGCGAATATAATAGTCCATGTTAGTCTGAGGAGCGAAGTCCTCAATAGTCTAAGGAGCTGAGTCCATGATAGTTCGAAGAGTGGAGTCCTTGATATGAAGCAGTTAGATAAGTCTTCGAGATGGATTAAAAAACGACTAAATAGTTCTAACATCGTTATTAGCACTAATGGGAAGATCCTTGCTGTACGCAGGCAATTCGACCAAGATATATGGTGGATACCCGACGTGGTGCAGAGTTACGAATACTGATGGGGAATGAATATATCTTGGTCCATGGGGGGATAGCGGTACCTATAAATATAGACACATACACACACATATAAACGTATGTGGTTATTGTATACCTCGAGTAAGTGGTGCATATCATACGCGCACATGAAGTTAAGAGGATAAAGTTTAAATAGTAGACATAACACGTAATGAAAGACAATCATGATAAACCAGTGTTATGGATAAAGTATGTAATTTACCAGTCACTGAAACATAGTTTTGACCCCCCTTCTCATTACAGCTCACATAATAGATTAAAGTGACAAGTACTGGTACAAGGTGGGAATAATGGAAGGATGGATTTCCTCATGCATGCTCGACAATGACAAGGGTATTAGACACCATAAGTATTAGCCTTGATTGGTAATTGTATGTTTTATTATATTTTACTATTTCGATGTCAGTTTACATTGATAGTGCTCTGGAATACTTTTGTTTATTTATAAGGTACTAATACTAATGATCCGCACTCTAGTAGACTTGAGTTTTTGCTTTAGAAAAATTTAGACCCTTTAAGGTACGGGTTATTACAATATAAATATTAAAAGACCGTTTTTATCCCTTTAAAAAATGTTGTAAAGCACAATCTGCAAATATTTGTAATTCACATGCAAAATTAAGCATTTGCACTTTTATTACTTTTGAAATGCCAATTGGAATATTGATTTTTCTAAATCAAGATTAATTAATGCAAATGCAATTCGATCTAAAAACAATTACATCAACAATTTAATGACATATCACCGTGCTCATAAAGGACATAAAGTAGAACTTTTCATTGCTATTATTTATAATATTAATAAGTTAAAACATTAGTTCAAATATTTTGCAATTCAATTTAAAAATTGTAAATATTTACAATTGTTTGGATCTCAGTTACAATTGAAAGCAGAAACCGCAAATATTTTTAATCCACCCACAAAACTTTATCAAAACATATAACATATAAGTCTAGTTAAAATATCATAAAATCAATGACTAAGTGGTAAAAAAACCATTTCAGCTTTTTCACTACAAGATAGTTAGGATTTCGTACGTTAAAAGTAATAATGATGTTTATAACTTTGTATAATAAAAATAGAGAACAAATGTTTTGGAGATATAAAGGAATATAGTGATAATTCCATTACTTCTAAGAACATACGATGAAAGATATTAATAATTTAAATATTCTTATAAGTTCTTCCATTACAGAATAAGAATATCTTGTAGCATAAATATTGAAGTCACATCTTACTCAAGAACATTCTTTTACCTTATAACACGCACATATACACAAACACATACACACATTCATACATACATACATACATACATACATATGTATGTATGTATATAGGTACATACACACACACACATATGTGTGTAATTCTCCTAAACTAAGTGGATTCTCAAGAAAGTCACAAATTTACATAAATATCAAGCGCCATTCTTTGAATCGAGTTACCTTTGGTTTGTCTAATATAGTCTGAAATCACTTAGTTCCTTTAAAATCTATTTTTTATTAAGTTCTTTCTCATTTATAAATTTCTATCAAAATTTAAACTTGAGTCCCAAGAACTTATACATTGTAGCTGTTTTAAATAAGTAATGATGATGTTTGTTCTAGTTCTATTATTTGAAATATGAACTTTATAGATAAAATAAAATACTTTCAAATGCTTATGATTATGCTACTAGCAATGAAAAAAACTAATGGTATATAAACATAAGGTTTGAGAGCTATAATTGCATTTTAAGCTTTTTGATTAGTTCGACTATTGATATCACATGTAATATTTATGTTGGTGGTATTTCTCGAATTTACACTACAACAAAAACACCATTTTATAACTACCAAAAACAGCTGTAATGGGTCTATTACAATGGGCTGCCGTCTGTCACGATATCCGAAGTTGTAATAGAGCCATATTTATTTACAACAGTTTTCGGTAGTTGTAAAAGACTTTTGTATAACTGCGATTTATAGCTGTGGTAAAAAGAATGCAAAATAAATAAAAATTTCTAAACGGATTTTGCAAGTGCAGCAAGAAATAGATAACCAACAACATTAAACGTAGAATGATTGTATTCTGCATTAAGCACAATTTTAGCACAAAACAAACCGACCCTAATTTACATTAACTTTAATTAAAAGAGCAATGAGAAATAAAATTTGCGAGGAGCTTCAAAATGGTAGTTAATTACCACAGCTGAAAGTGAGTACAAAATGAATAATCAACTAATTTAAAGTAATGCTGCAATCGCCGTCTATATGAAGAACTATGCAATCAAAATAAATGACCAATGTATGTATTTCCATCGAGCCGAGCTCAACCACCAAGTCTGAAGTGCTAATGGGGCGACCTCTTAAAATGTTCTCTTTAGTCTTTGATCCTTCACTTCCAACATTCCATTTTAGTTTCTTCTTCTCTATTTCCGACTTCTCCTGATTTGCTGATAAGTTTGTTTCTCATATCTTGCTTATCTGACAAATTACAATGATAATGAACAAGAATGGAGTGACATGTTAATGTAAAATAGGTTAAAAGTTATAGTAGAAATAAAAACTTATTTAAAAGTTGAAGGAGGTTCAAGAAGAAAGGAACCATTTGCATCATTCACAACTACTCTTACAGTTTTTTGATGGTCTTTTGGCATCGTTATGGTGTCACTAAATTATTTAACGACATTATAACAATGCCAGTTGCTTTGACAGAAAAACGAGCATCACTAAGTAGTTTGACGTTGCTAAGATGTCACAAAAGTGGCGTCGCTAAAATTGAACGATGCATTATAATAGATGTTTTGTACCAAGAAAAAGCATCGTCACGACGTCGCTAAAATTTAGCGGTGCCATATAGACAACCAAGTTCTGATGCAACTAATGTTTAAAATAAAAAACTATTTGATTTACATATTGAAGAAAAGAAAAGGCGGTGTTTTCTGCTTTGAATTAAAAAACCATTTGGTATAGTTCACTTTGAAATTCCAACCTCTGGATTAGTTCATATTTCAGTTTGACAGAATACAAACCTCCATCGCAACTCATATTTACACTATACAATATATATTGGGGATTTTCTTTTAAAAGGCTTATTTGTGCACAATAATAAGTTTTAAGTACGGCACTTTTGAAAAATTAGTTTTAATAGAAATTTACAGAAAAAAGATAAATGAAGTTATCATTTTCAATTATACAGAAATAATGATAAATGAGTTTATCATTTTTCTGTATAACTTAAAAACATAAATGAATTTATCATTTTTTTGTAAATTGTTTTCAAAACCAATTATTCGTACAGGGAATTAGGCTGAAAGAAAAACCCGAGAACATTTTTAGTCTGAAAGACAGAAGTTTTAAAATTTAGCCTGAAGGACAAAAAATGATATATTCATATAGTATTGCACATCCATAATGCTATATTCATATAGCATTACGCAGCTGCTTGTTTGTGTATGCAGAAACTTATAAAATTGTGTTGTATATAGCATTATAGATGTGTAATGCTATATGAATATAGCATTATGGATGTGCAATGCTATATGAATATATCATTTTTTGTCCTTCAGACTAAATTTTAAAACTTCTGTCCTTCAGACTAAAAATGTTCTCAGGTTTTTCCTTCAGCCTAATTCCCTCTTATTCATAAGTGTATGTATAATTGAATTTCTTTGGTTTTGGCAACAAATAGTGCATTGCATTCAATACACACACAGATACCCACACACAGTCTTAAGCGGATATAACAAAGTTGGTCAAGAGTTATCTTGCTCCCTGTACCCCGTGTTAATTAATTTTTAGAAGGAGGTGCATTAGGCAAGACTCAAACCTTCGGTTACCCGTTTGAGAGTTAGATTACACTGATATATAGTATTAGTGGGAGTCGGACCCAAACAGAAAAACATTAACCGAATGCATTTTAAGGCTTTATGTTTGATAAATATTTTTTAGAAAAACCAATAAAATGATCTTTTCAGGCTAAAAGAAGTGAAACAGTACTTATGGAAACTTAAATGAGATTTAAAACTCAAATAAGCATGTATTTTATGACGTATGGAAAAGATGAACGGGATGAGAATGGTCGACATAACATATAAAATTAAAAGACATTTTCATTTTTTTTTTTTTGAGAAATATTAAAAATTATCTTCTCCTGTTTCTTTTTCACTTTTGTTGAAATGTCTATTATCATCCACGCTTTTTTCTCTCCCACACCAGTTGAAAACCCAAAAAAAAAAAACAGAAAAAAAAAAAAAAAAACAAAAAAAAAAAAAAATAGGAAAAGAAAAGATCAAGCCAAACTCTATCTAAATTTTCGAGTTCCATCGTTGCACTATTGTACTGATCGGATAATTGGTAACTCAGGTGTATAGTATTTTGTTCAATTATAATTGTAAGCATTTAACATTTACAATAAGAAAACGCCGACAGAGACTTCAATAAAAACTGAAAATGCCAAATAAAAGAAAGGATCATTTAATCAAATTTGTGACACTACAAATCATCAATAAGTCAATGGGACTTCATCGAGTTCATGTTTCACATTCACAGTTACACATATCAAATAATAAGAAAAGGTAAGAGTAAAAAAAATCAATGAACAAGATAAGTAACAAGCAAGGCCAAAAGCATTAACAAGTAAGCAATGCCTTGGTCAATTGATTTTCCGTCACTTCTCATCATCGGAGAAGGTGCTATGTACTGGTCTTCTGCATATCCAAGTTGCATAACTGCAAAAAATATGCAGGCAATGACAAACAAAGTGAAGATATTCATTGAGCTCATGTTCTATATATACAAGAATTGCAATGGAATTAATTTTAGAGAGAATTAATCTTTTTGATGCAACTGCACTATCTTTTTATTAGTAACTTTGATTAAGAGAAGAGAGAGTAGGTGATGATACATAAAATGACCTAACATGTGAGCTTTATATAGCAATGTGTTCCTTGCTTTGATGTTTTCCCACGAAAATTTCAACATTCAAATTATGTCTGAATATGTTATGTACTTAAAATGCTGTCCACGATTGAGTATGACTCATTCAATTTATAAATTAACAAATAGCATATTACAGTGAAATGTGGCCAGTCAAATTAGTTGTTATGTAACTGTAAGTCAATTTCTGCTACAATTATTAATACGGGGAAACACTTGAAGCAATTGCTGGCTTAATTACTAATTCGCGGTGGTATGTAAACGATGAAGATCTAACGACGAATGTGTGGGTCATCAGCAATTTTCTAGGTTTTGAATCAGCAATGAGATTTTTAATAGAAAACCGGGGACAAAATGGTAAGGAAAACGAAGCTGTAAGATAATTAATGAAAAATGAAATTCATATGAAAGTTCAAAAATAGTAAACCCTTTCGGTCTAGAAAAAATTTGGAAAGAGAGGGAGCACCCAGCCTCGCACCTTAAAGTTTGGCCAGCTAATGGATTAAACAGATTGTCTCGGAGAACTTCTAATTCATATAAGATCAGATTTTTTTTGTATTATTATTACGAGCGGTTGCGGCAAGTACATTATTTTTTTAACAAATTATACATGTTTAATCGTTTTTGTACGCTGAAATTAGGTGTAGTTAGTTTTAGCCTAATTATTTTCAAAGTTTGTCCTTCAGCTTAAAAATGAAACTTGTTTTCCTTCAGCCTAATTTTTTTTTAAAGTTTATCCTTATGCATATTTTTCACATTTTATTTCGTGTTTTTAATTTTTAACATTTATAACAAAGCATAAGGATAGCAGAAGAAAAGTTTCAAATTTGAAGCCATTACGATGACGATTGAGAGATGGCGGAGGAGATGAATTATATTTCATTCTTTTCTTATTTCTCAAAACACAAAAACAAAATATATTTGTTTTCTATTTTGTATGTTAGTGTTATTTCCCGAATCGGTTATTTTTAAAAATGCAAGCATCTTGTGTACATTTTTTGGACGAAAGCACAAAACTAAAAATGACAAACCAAACGGGGCTTTAATTTTAGAGCCAAGAGAAATTTGTATGCCTTCAACATATAACATCCTATGTAAATTAGGTTTAACATAGGGCTGTCAATGAGTATTCGAAAATTCGAAATCCACCCATATCCATATTTGAAATATGAAAAATTATCCGACATCAGAAAAACGGATACGAATACGAATATGATCACATACGCATCTGATAATTATCCATCCGGTTTTAATCAAAATTATAGCTAATTTTTCATGTATTTTAGTAGATAAATGATTGTCATTTACTATTTTATATAAGTAAAAGAAATTAATAAATGTGTATACACTACTAGAATCGGACTGTATAGTGTCAAGACTTTGCGTCGGCGAGAATCGGCTAAAAAATGCGGCCAATTCTAGCCAATTCTAGCTGACGCAATATTGCATTACAGAAGCAAAAACCCGCGAGCAGATTCTCATTTTTTCTTCCCTCCCAATTTCACGTCAAAACCCTCATCCTCGTCACACGCCGCAGCCGCCTGCCGTCACCGCCATCTCAAGTCAACATCTAGCCCCCGACGCTCTCCAAAGCTCTCCGGTATCTCCTTTCTTTCTGATTTCAGTTTATTTGAGGTATTGTTATCCTAAATTTTGAAATTAGTTGATGGTAGATTAGAAATTGATGATTGGTTGGTATTATTCGATGATGTTACTGTTTTAGATTGGTTTGGAAATATAATTTTGACATTGTCTGCTTGAAATTAAGGAAATTAGAGAAAAGAGTTGATTATCAATTTGTAATTGTTGATTATTGCATATGGTTGATGTTAATGGTGTACATTAATTGATGATAAAATGTATTAGTTGATTTAGTATAAAAAAAAATCTATTTTTACTAGTTATATGTGTGAACAACTTATTTTAGTTTACATAATCGGCAAATTAAAAATTAAAATTGTTAAACGAAAGTTAAATTACGTTGTAAAATTTCAAATTTAGTTAATAAATATTTAAATAGTTGAATGAATATTGTTAATTATAAAAGTTTTATTTTTTAAACCCCTTAGAGAATTTTTGGCCCCGTCTGACAAGTGTTGCATATGATCGTTATATAGTTGTTCGGTTTTTCACAGAACGGACATCTATATTCATCTGATATAATATTTGTCGAATTTGTCCCAGTATTGGAAAAGTTACGAATACAATAAAGTATAATTACATTTTGTAAATCATTTCATTTTAAACGGTTTAAATTTCGATAGCACTTCCGTTTTGTTCTCTCTGTACACGTATTTGTGTACGATACAGGGAACAAAGTGGAAGTGCTGCCGAAATTTTGTGAACCGTTTAAAATGATATGATTTACGAAATGTAATTACTTTATTGTATTTTTAATGGGAAGTAGGATGGTCGATCATCAAAGTTAAAACAATAAAGCAAAAAAGCAAAAAATTAATCGAATTGATTATTTGGATTAATAAACGATAAACTTTATTGGGTTTCTAACATATATTTTCAAATCAGGAAAAATGTTCGATTATTTTCTCGACCGTAGTTGGATGTATGAAGTCGGAACTGGTATGAAAGGTTCAACAAAGAAACATTTCTGTAACGGTGTACACGAATTTATTAGATTCGCTAAATCTAATAATCGTAATAACGAAGAACTTCGTTGCCCGTGTAGTAAGTGCAAACATTTGAAGCATTGGAAAGAAGATATAGTTGAAGTACATTTGTATAAAAATGATTTTGTGCCGAATTATTACTTGTGGGATCGTCATGGAGAACTTCTTGCACCCATACCTAATCCTGTAGCGTTAGATGACAATAATATTATGACGAATCCAATAGAAAATATGATGGAAGATGCAGCACGATCAATGTTTCCAATGTTTGATCAAGATGACGATGAAGATGTAAATGTCGAAGAAGAACCGACTGTGAGAGCTAAAAAAATATATGATTTATTGGACTCTGCTAAAAGGCCGTTGTGGTATGGTTGTAAAAGTGGAACTGAATTATCAATAACTGCCGAATACATTACTATGAAATCAAAATTCAACCTTACAGAAGCTGGATTTACAGCAGTTGTACAAGCAGCAAAACGACACATGCCACCCAATAATCTGATGTGCGATAGTCATTATAAAGTGAAAAAACTTATGTCCGCTTTCGGTCTGCCGTACCAAAAGATAGATACATGTGTAAAAGGTTGCATGTTTTATTGGAAAGATAACGTTGAGCTTAGAAAATGCAGAATATGAACAAAGAAGATACAAACTAAGAAAAAAAGGAAAAGAAGTTCCATACAAGAGGATGCATTATTTACCCATCACTCCCAGACTTCAAAGGTTATATGCATCTTCTGCTACGGCGTGCCATATGCGATGGCACAGTTTGAGAACACCGAAAGAAGGAACTTTGATACATCCGTCTGATGGAGAAGCATGGAAATATTTCGATAGGACTTATCCCGCATTTTCTACCGAAAGCCGTAATGTCAGACTCGGTTTATGTACGGATGGATTTGCACCATTCCCTCAGTTTGGTAGTAAATATTCATCATCGCCTATTATCGTAACTCCTTATAATTTACCTCCATGAATGTGTATGAAAACTCCATATATGTTTCTCACTACTGTCGTCCCTGGGCCTGATAATCCAACACAAGGAATCGATGTTTATTTACAACCATTGATCGAAGAGTTGAAAACGCTATGGAATGAAGGAGTTGAAACGTACGACATTTCGGAAAAAAGAATTTTCGTATGTTCGCTTCTTTATTGTGGACTATTAGTGATTTTTCTGCATACGGGATGCTTTCAGGTTGAAGTACGACTGGTCGTCTAACTTGTCCTTATTGCATGGAAGAAACACGGGCGTTTTCGCTACGGTATGGAAAGAAAATTTCTTGGTTTGATTGTCACCGGTGTTTTCTCCATCTCAATCATACTTTTAGAAGAGATAGAAAAAGCTTTATAGCTAACAGAGAAGAGAGTATGCAACCACCGAAGATTTGGTCAAGCGAAGAAATATATGAAATTATAAAGAATTATCCGAAGATACATGAAACTGGAGTGCAGACTGAAATTCCAGGTAAATCAGACATTCATAATTGGTGCAAAAAAGGGGCAGATTGATGGTAATTAAGTATATGGGACGACATCCCAGCGCCTGTAAAGAACGCAATATGGGCAGATCTGATGGTAATTAAGTATAAATTTTTATTTGATTTGAATGTTAATAGAATGTTTATAATTCAAGTTAATTTCAATATGCAGGCTGCCGTACGTATTGAGCCCCAGGATCTAGATGTGTTTAGAAATCATTGGAATCAAAGAATGAATTTTTTTTATAGAAACACGATAATTAAAGCAAAGAGTGTGGGAAAAAAGCCAAGTTGGATGAGCGCTGACGTATATAGTGAGTTTCTTCGGCTCTGAGATACTCCTGAATTCAAAGTAAGCTATCCACTTTCGAATTGTAATTTAAAAAAATTTAAGATTTTGTATATTAGTTGCATTAATATAGTTAACCTTGTGTTTAAATGTATAGGAAATATCAGCGCGGAATCGCGAAAACCGGAATAAGAATCCTGCTGTACATCGTGGTGGCTCGAAATCTTTTCAGCAACATAAAAACGAATTGGTAAATTTATAAATTGTGTTTATAAATATCTATAACATTATTTAATCATATTGGTAACATTGTTTATTCATATGTATGTTTTTAGTCTAAGAAGTACAACCGCAAGCCTACGATGGCTGAGTTGTTTACTGCCACACATGTTGTGGAGAAGACAGATGAGGAAGGAAATGTTTCATATAGATGGACAGACGCCAAATCTCAATCTGTAATGGTAAATATGCATATCCGTAATTATAGTGTTTGATAATACTTTATTTCACAGGTAAAAAATCGTAAATTAATTTTATTTTGTGTCAAAATTTTATTTATAATCGCAAGAGTCATATGAGACGGAGCGGACACATGTGGCGCAGACCACCGTACGTGAGGAGTTGATCGTTGAGGAGTCAAACCATATTTGGGATGCCATTGTAGATCCGCCTATGCGAAATAGGCGATATAGTTATGAAAATATGGAGGTAAACTGCTTCATTAACTAATATATACATTGAGTATGATATGAAACATAAATTATAACTAGGTATTAACTATTTCATAGGCGATATCGTCCCAGAGGGCTTACAGGAGATCCCAGGCGGAGGAGGAGATAGCTTTGTTGCGTCAGCAGGTTGCGGAGATCAATGACTGGCGGAAGAGCAATGCTTTTGCACAGCAGCTTGATGCGCATATCGTGGCATACCTGGTAGAGCATGGAAGAATGCCTGGAGAGGATGCGTTTGGAGATGATGAGTAGATAAGGTTGTGCTTGTTACATTTTTGTCGTTGTTTTGTGTTGAACTTATTGTTGTTTGATGTATGATGATGAGTAGGACAATGATGTATGATTTGTTTGATGGTACTTATATGTGTTGTTGAGTATGATGTATATTAGTGAACGTTGTGTTTGATTTATGAGTTTTTGGATACATAGTTGTTGTTTAATGGAAAATTGTGAATTTATGTTTGATTGATGAGAGGTTGGTGTTATACTTCTGTTGGAAGATTGAATGTTGTTATAGTTCGACGGAAATTGTTATTGTGGTTTGAGGGCGCAAAAAGCAGCTGTTTACAAACAGAAGAACACAGGCTTGCGTCGGCTAGAATCGGCTTCCGTCGGCGGTTTGGTTACAGGATTGCGTCGGCTAGAATCGGCTGTTTGGTTGCAGGATTGCGTCGGCTGGAATCGGCTAGTTAGGGCCAACAGAATTTTGAAAAAAATGGCCACGTGGATTGAGCCGTCACCTCCCGACACTAAAGTGGTGACGAAGGCGACGCAAAACCCGACTCGAATGCTTGGTGGTGACGTCTATTTTTGCGTCGCGTCGGCTAGAATCGGCCCGCGTCGGTTTTCTGCCGATGCAAATACCGATTTTCCTTGTAGCGATAAAGATCAATATTTGCAGCTTAAAATTAATTTTCTTAGCATATTTTTTTTTTACTACTAAAATAGATATATAATGAATCAGAATTTTCTATTTATCTATTTAGATTTATTAGTTGTGAACTGGTCGAAGAATATCTGATAAATATTTTATATCCGTCCACGTCCGCAAATACAGATATCCAATATTTGAAAATAATTTCGGATATGGATACAGATATAACACTATCCGAATTCGTACTCTGTATCAGTATCCAACCATTTACAAGCCTAGTTTAACGACATCCACTTAAAGAAGGCAATATTCACCAATCATAGTAAATCAAATCAAATACTATTATTAATAATACTGTCCCCATATAGTATTTAAACCAAGTGGAAATTATCTGCATTATATTATTTCAAAACTAAATAATATATCAAACTCCAAACAAAACCAAACCTTGACAAACTACCTCCATTGAATAAAATTTGTCCCAATATAATCCAAAAGTGGTATATTACCATAATGAATTCATTCGAAAGAAAGAGCAATCTACTCATAGTAATTATTTCATATTTAAAAATAATTACTAATTATTATTATTTAATTTTAGATATTAATTATTATTATTATTATTTAATATTAATTTTAACTTTTAATTGTTATTATTTTATTATAAAAAATTAATTTTTAATCATTAATTAACAATTATAAGTATTTAATAGTTAATTATATAAAAATTATTAATTATTAATTTAATATTAATTTTTTAATTGTTGATTGTTAATTTATTGGTTATTACTAATTATTAATACGAATTATTTCATATTTCAAACTAATTATTAATTTTTATTATTTAATAGTAGTTATTAATTATTATGTATTAATATTTAAATATTATTATTTAAGTACTATGTATTTAATAATAATTATTTTATTGATTACTAATTGTTATTACTATTTAATATTGATTTTTAACTTTTAATTATTATTATTTAATACTGATTTTTAACTTTTAATTATTATTATCATTTAACGTTTATTTTTAAATTTTAATTATTATTATTTAATATTGACTTCTAACTTTTAATTAATTATTATGTATTACAAAAAATTTACTATATATTAATTATTAGTTACCATTATTTAATAGTAATTATTATTTAAAATTATTAATTAAATATTTATTATTTATTTATTGATTATTAATTTATTCTTTAATTATTAATGGGAATTATTGCATATTTAAAATATATTATTAATTATTATTATTTAATAGTAGTTACTAATTATTATATGTTAATATTAAATTATTTTTAAAATTATTTAAGTATTATTTGTCAAAATATTATTTATTAAATATTAATTTCTTTTACTTATTATTAACTCTTTATGAATTATTAAAAGTTAATAAGAAAATATTAAATATTACTACTTAATTATTACTTCTTAATTATTAATTATTAATATTAATTATTCATTATTAAAAATTAATTCTTATTTATTAATTGTTAATTGTTTAATAATAATTATTATTAATTATTTATTAATTAATATTAATTATCGAATAGTAATTATTAATATTATTTATTTCATATTTTCAAATTAATTATTAATTAATATTATTTAATATTAATTATGAATTATATTTTATTAATTATTAAGTATTATTACAAATTATTATTATTTAATTATAATTATTAATGTATTATTAAAATGGACAAACGAAAAAGGTTGTAATATGCATCTTTTACAAGTGACGAAAAAGGAGTGTTATTATAAATTGGCATCTATTACCACTGGTAAATTAAAAGATTGTAATAGGCTGTAATGACCCTAATTTCTAGTAACATTCTTTAAGGTATTTAATTATCCAAATTAAATAAAATATTTGATGAGTAGGGGATTGAGATTTGTGATTAAACTAAGTGGTAGCCATGCCATATAACCAATGAACTAAAGAAGAGTTAAAATGAAAGAGAGGAGGGGTAAAATAGAAAAGAGATCATTCTAATACCCTAAACCCTTAGCCTTGTATGTTTTACATGTACATTTGCAAAATTAAAAACAAATAGCGGCCGTCAACATTAGTAAGAACAAGAGAAAGAAAGAGCAAGAAGAAGAAGATTAGTCAACTTAATCCATTCAAGTCTCAAACTCCTTAATCACAAAGCTAAGATGAATATTGACTACATTTCATTTTTCTAATTGCTTTCGGTTTTAAGATGAATCCGAAGTATTTTGCATGATTTTATCTCATTTTTGTATGATTAAATGTTTATATACGCTTGTTGATGATTTATGCTTATTTATATAGATTTTACGATATGTTTTGATGTAAAAACCCTATTAAATAACATCCAAATGCCTTATGAATTTAGGTTTAGATCACAATTGATATTTTAGAGATGGGTTTCAATTTTCGTAAATTTCTGAATTAATGTGGATTTTATATTAATTTTCTAGTGAAGAAAATGTTTATTTGGGTTTAAAATAATTTGTGGCTAAATTATTTATGTTTTGGGTCTGAAATCAATATACGTTAGAAAACATATTAAAAATGATTTTTGAATTTTTTTAGAATTTTCCTAAGTGTCTTGATGAATATATAAAATTATTTAAGGTATGGGACTTAAATGTTTTATATATTTATAAAAGGAGAAGTGGTGTTTTGTAGATAAATTAAACGGTTTGTCTCTGAAATATTGGCAGCACTTTAAAGAAAATTAGCAACCAATCAGATTTTGACAAATAAGGCGCGTTAGCTGAAAACATTACTTTAAAAAGGTAAAAATCAGTTAAACATGCTTTATACATGTTTCGCCACTTCCGGCTTAGTTCTGACTTAGTAGTTCTGCCACCATCACCACCAAAAGCAGTGCGTTTGGCATCAAAGACTTGATGCGCAGCAAATTGGATATAGACGGATTGGTCGAAACTAGGAGTTTCGAAGTAGTCGAAGCGCTACTATACTTTCAAATGAATATGCGCCTGCTTTTCTTTCGAAAGTAATGCTTTCGACTTGGTTGGCTTCCGATCGGGTTAAATTGATTTAATGAATAGTTTTGAACGGGTTGCACCTTTGTTTTAAGTAAATGCTTTCTAATGGGGTCGAAGCCCCTAGCTATCGCTTTTGCTACCTTTCGAAGTCAATGGTTTCAGAAGGTATACTATGTTTTTTAAAACTTGGCCACTTCTCCAATGCTTTTGAAAGGGTTAGCTTCGACACCATCACTTCTTTACTTATGAATTGTTTTTGAAAGGAATGCTTTCGACTTAAATAGTTTTAGTGACCCTTTTTCTCTATTGAAGGTAGAACCCAAAGGTTTCGAAGAAGATGGTTTGAAATGGTTTCGAAAGGTGTTCCCACATTTTTTTAATTGAACCCAAATGCTTTTGAAAGGTTTGTTGTTTACAAAGGTTTTGACACTTTCGTAAGGTTTTAAATGAAGGTTTCAAAGGAGTGGTTCCACATTGGTTTCGAAAAGTTTGAATGGAAGGTTTCCATTAGTTTAGAAAGGTCTGATAGGAAAGGTTTTCCAATGGTTTTGAAAGGATTATATGAATGGTTTCGAAAAGAATGTTTTGGCCTTTCGTCCTAGGTGAAAGAAAGGGGTTTACTTAGTTTCGAAAGGGGTACTTTCAATGGATTCAAAAGGGGTACTTTCAAAGGTTTAAATATTTTCATCAACAAAGATTTGTGTAAAGTGCGTGTATATATATTTTTATAATATGGCAAGGTGATTTTGAATAAAGCATAGAATATATGTATTTTCTTTGTTTAAGTTTGATTTAAAGGTTTTAAATCAATTTGAGATGAAAAGGTTTTTAGGGAAATTTTTAGGAAGATTACCCTAAGTAAAATGATTCAGATATTAGAATACCAGGTGGGACTAGCATAGGGTCGCGCCCTATACATTAGCTATTAGCCCAGCTAATTTAGTCCAAAATCCCAGTATGTAGGCTTTGTCACATGTAAGACTAAAATGATACTACACACAAAATGGATATATATTTGTACAGAGGTAGGTTATTGGTGGGCCTGCAAAACCATTAGGTTCAGGTGACCCTGTAGAAGATAAGTTGGGGACAGACCGTCTAGAAGAGGAGTATCTAATAGATGTTAACTTATTTTCTTATATTGTTTGGTAGGCCCGGGTCAGCCAATGGTTAGTAGTTAGCTTAACAAAACTATAATGTTCAGATAGATAATCCATTTGTTATCTAATATGTATGTTTACGTGATAATGCTTTAGAGTTTTTAACCAGTTTTGGTTACAGGAAATGATTTGCAAAAGATATGTTTTAAAAGAGTATTGGTGAGGGGAAACCCGTTCCGCTAAGTGGCGTGGTCTCACTTAATATCAAATAACTAAGATGTATAGTATTATTCATACCAGGCTCTATGTCTGATTCAAAGTTTATGTTTCTCCTCTTAAACTCTTAGGTTCGCGAAAATTGATTTGAGTAGGATGAGGGTTGAGGTTTATAGGTTTCAGTAGGTTGATGAACAAAACTATCGAAGACGAGCAGGAGGCTGACGGATAGCTATTTAGGAGTTGCAATTTTATTTTGTTTACTACGCCATGTTGTATTAAGTCAGTTATGACTATATAGTACTCTGGTCAAACAACGGACATCTTCATATGTCGCTCGTGGCGTATTTATGTAATAATTATATTTTATCTGAAACTAGGAAGCGAATGAGATTATGCAACTTGTATATGAAAATTTGTTGTGAAATGTAATGAAAAATGTTCTTTTTGAAATATGTGATTTTATTTCATATTCAAGTGCTTCTGATTTTATGGATATCATTAACACTATCATATTTGGTCATCGTAAATTAATACTATGTATGACTGCAGCATCTGTAGCGCTTAGCTTCGGGCCTCTAGATAGAGGATGTTACAACTTGGTATCAGAGCATAGGTTTATGAATTTTTTTAAATTGAAATGATTTTTGAAAACATAATCCTAAGGAATTAGAGATAAGATTGGGATATGGGATAACGTTATAGTAACGTATTTGTATTTTCCATATATAAGAATATGACATATCTCTATTCTCATATCTCTCTTAGGTTATTCATCTATATCTCATGAGGCTTGAATATAGATATGGATGCTAGAAGTAGAAGAGTGAATCTTGGAGGAAGCACCACCATAAATGGTAATGTCAAACCGAATACTAGAAGGAATCAAGCTCAGATACAAGCGGGGAATGTTGGTGCTGGAGTCCCACAAGTGGATATGGGAGCTATGTATCAATTTTTCATGAATATGATGCATGCGGGTGTTGCTGCTGGAAAGTTTGCAGAAAATGTTGGAGTAGGAGTTTAGAAAGCTCCGGTGGTCAACAATTATACTAATTTGAGTAGAGATTATGTTAGACTTGGAGGAAAGTCATTTATTAAAACTGAAGATGCTATAGAAGTTGAGAACTGGTTGATGCATTATGAGAGAATTTGTGCAGACTTGGGGCTCAATGATGAACATAAGAGGAGGCTTGGTTCGAGACAGCTTCAGGGAGCAGCTTTATTCTGGTGGAATAGTGTGACTTCTGGTGTGGATGAGGAAACGATGACATGGGCTAAGTTTAAGAGAAGGTTCTAGGAGAGGTTCATGTCTGTGATGGCGCAGTCTGCTTTGCTTGGTAAGTTTGCTGAGTTAGAGCAGGAAGAGATGTCTATTTTGGAATATTCTAGAAGGTTTGAGAAGTTAACTAGGTATGGGTATGCTACTATAGATGCTGTGATGAAGAGATATGAGAAGTTCATTAGTGGGTTTAAGCCTCAGTTGGCCAGAGCTACATTACCTCATATTAGAGATCCTTGTGATGTTGTAGTGGAGATGACATTGAGGCATGAGGAGATACTTGCTTCTCTGGAGAAGAATAAGGCAAAGGAGGTCTAGGTGGGCAGGGTCAGAAAAGGAAGTTCTTTCACAAGAAGGGTGCTTAGAAAGGTGGAGACGCAAAGAAAGGAACGTTTGAGGTTGTTTGCTTCAAGTGCGGCAAGAAGGGACATTTCGTTAATGAGTGTCGTACTGTAAAAGTAAAGGAAGTGATTAGAAAGAAGAATAGAAAATGCTTTAACTGCGATTAGATTGGCCATTATAAGAACCAGTGCAAAGAGCATGCTAAGGATGGAAGGGGCAAAGTATTTGCGTTGGAACCTGCTACATCGGGACCAACAATGCAAGAGAAAGGAAAAGTAGTGTTGGGAGATATGCTTCAGATCTATGGCATGTCTGTTAGCGTTTTGTTTGATATTGGTACATCACATTCGTTTGTATCTCGTTTTTTAGTAGATAAGCTTAACCTTGAACCATTATACTTAGTTACTTTCTTAAGGGTTTCAAATTCGATAGGAGTGTATGCGACACTTGGGATGAAGTGTGACCACCTAGAGTTTGATTTGTTAGGTCATACCTTTGTTTGCAGTTTGCATGTATTTGACTTTGTAGGGTTCAGAATTATTTTGGGCATGGACTGATTAAGTATGATGCTATGATATTTTGTCATGATAGGAAAATATCACTTAGACACCATGACTGTAGTGATCGAATTGTTTATACCATAGAATACCCTAATTTTGAGGTGACATTATACCAAATAATCCATTTTGCAACATGTTTCCTGTCCCAGTTTGTAACGGTTATTTCCATTACTAATCACCAATAGTTATTATTGTGACAACATGTAACAACGCTTAACACCGTTACGACAGCTGGTAATATCGTAAATAAATCTAACTACGCCAGATTGCTTAGTAATTTTATCTCTTATGACTATATTTTGACCGAAGCTTCTCAATTTTTATGATAAACAACAAAACCCTCAAATTAGAAATTACGGCCGATACCTAAATTATTTTTCAATGCTCGTCTCTGCTTCACTCTTTCTTCTTCGTTCTCGTATATTCTCTCTCTCCCCACCTTCCATGTTATTTTTCCCCATTTACCATCACTCTTCACTTCCAATTTTCCTTTTTAGTTCAACAACCACTATTTTGAAAAAGGGGTTTCTCCTTAAACGTTCAGCTACAGCCAAACTTTCTATCACTAGATCTACGAAGGTCGGGATTAAACCGTCCATTTCTCTTCCTAATGCGAGTTTCTGACCCAATCGAGCTCCAAACAGAAAGTAGTCAAGTTCTCTTCTCTGTACAAGTCTCCAGTCTCCAAGGACCTACAAGATTGGGAACTAACATTTTCACCTCTAGGGTTACTGCCACTGCCGCCATCGATTCAGGTATTTTTTAGTCGTATTATGTATTTTCCATCTCCAATTTTGCCTCAAAAATAAAGTTTGTCTCGAATTGAAATCGGAAGTTTGGATGAAAATTTGATATTTGATTTGGCAAACAGTGGTCAACATTATTGCAATTTTTCCCCTTCATCTTGATCCTAAAGTTATTTATATAAACATATTTGAAGGCAATAAATTAGAATAACAAAAAAAACAATTATTTTATTTATATAATTTATTGGCATTCTTAATTGAAATATTAATCCATGTGTTATACAAATTATACCATGTCTCATGAAACATTAGTTTAATTAATTATCACATTATAATTTGCATCCTAATTCTTAAAGCACATTATTTTACTTATATAAAATAATAAAAGTGTAAGGTTAGACGTTTAATCTATAGCCATTAATGAGAAATACACCAAATTGGTTATTATATTAATTGTTTGGAAATAATAATATTTATTTGCTGGCACCATTTTGTATTTAATCGTATTATATGTTTGAAAGGAGTAAAAATCTAATAAAGTGTGCACTAAAGATGAATTCAGTTTGTCAAAAGCCATGGATGAATACATAAGCAACTTAAAGTTCATGGACAATAATATGTCAAACAAGTTATTAGGAACCAAATAAAAAGCAAACAAGCAGGTTTGGAAATAAACAATTTTTACCTTGTGTCTGGAACATGGCGTTGAGCTGCTTATCATCGCTTTGAGTAATGAATAAATATTAGTTTTTTCCTTGTTTTGGAACAAGGTGTATTAGGCTCCTCGTTAAATAAAACAAGAAAATTGTTTCTTAATGGTGCTTAAGAAGTGCTTAATTTTTAGTATCAAAACTGTATTTTTCAACATTAGTAGAAAGCCTAAAAAACTATATTTAGTTTTAGGACTAAAATTTACCTTTATAATAAAATACAAACTTTTTATGTTACTTCCATAACACAATGATGGGTCTGATCTTCTTCCTTGCCTTTTTAAGCCAATAATTCTCCTATTAGTTTATTTTTGAAGCCGGATCGCATATTTTTTAAATTGGAATATGTATTAAGCATGGCCTTATCATGCTTCATTGTATTCCACTTAACAATACCAGATTTTGAAATAATAAGCATTACACAATCATTTTGCACAAAAGTGCACTTCTCATAAAATTGTTTTTATATTGGTCACTCTATATTTTCTAGAAGAATCAACTAACATCTCTTACCACATTTTTAAGTATTTTGTTGCTGCAAAATACCTTGGACGTGTTTATGTCTTAAGAAAGAAAAACAGTGCTCATACAAAGTAGAAAGCATAAGTTATGGTATCAATTGCTAGGCTATCATTTTGAACATGGATATTTTGCTTCAATATGTGTATTTATCAAGTCTTCCTAATTTGGTAATATGTTGTGCGGGTTGGTTAAGCATTTTAATCAGTTCATAGAGTAGTGAAGGCTTAGTTTCAAGTCTTTGCTATGACTTCAAAACTATTTGTGTTGTTTTCTTAAAATGAAAAATAATTCATAAGCCATGATGTTTTGGATTGTAAAATGTTGAATTTTTTATTACAACGTAAAATGATATATATCATCATGCATGTAATACTTAGAATGATTTTATTATGAAATGAATATTCATAATGTTTGAATTTTTTTAGTCTATGAAATAAATAAAATGCGAGTACTAATTGTTACGATACAATATCTATGAAGTTTGTCACCTGATTTCCCTTGACTACTATATTTGTTAGCATATTGTTTTAATTGAGATAATTACATTATATATTCATAAAATCAATTTTGTATGGATAGACCAGTAATTTTCTACAATTATCATTTCCCCTAAAGAATTTCGTTAGCTTCTCAATTTTATAGTGTCTAAAATCAG
This sequence comes from Allium cepa, assembly GCA_030765085.1. Lineage (NCBI taxonomy): Eukaryota > Viridiplantae > Streptophyta > Magnoliopsida > Asparagales > Amaryllidaceae > Allium > Allium cepa. The sequence continues at coordinate 507,699,851 of CM060929.1, forward strand.
CCTCTACTTTTCGTTTTTAGTTTTTTTTTTTTCAAATTACTATCTTTATGTATTTTGGGACTCAAGTATATAACTGGGTGGATTATGATCAAAATAGAATAGCATGTGAAAGTATATATTATATTATATTTGTTAATCAGCGATACACTATATGCATATATACTGCAATAAAATATATCTTCAACTATATTTTGAGAGCAATGGTAGGAGACCCAAGAAGGATAAGTTAGAGAAGTCAGGTTAGATAAAATAATAGAAATCATGTCGACTAAATTAGTAATTTGTAATACTGATTATTTTATTTGACTGTTCAAGAATGATATCTGAATTGTCTAACACAAAATAACAAACTTTATATTCAGTATACTAATAGAACAATTACTGATTATAAAAGTAACATATAAGAGAACACAGATTGTATATACTTAAAATAATGCATCAACAGATATAAAGATATTTAGTTGATTAATGCTTCTAATCAACTTGATACTTTGATTGTTTAAAATATATTTAACCCATCGCCGTAAATCATTAATGCTAAATTTTATAAATATATGTGCATTTATTTACAATTGGACTGAATTTTCACCACTTTTTTTTCAATTTGACTGATAGCTCTCCTTTACCTTTTACTTGAAACTTTTATTTTATTATACTTTCAACATCAATTGTAAAATTTTAATTTCCATATAATTCCAAATTATTATCTTGCCTTCAATTTTCATAGAAAGCAATGTAATGTAATTTCAGTTTTTGGATGCAAAGGCAAAGGTAGATGAAAGTAAGCTTTGTATTGCAAAAGGTGAGTGTAATTCTCTGACTTTATTTTATGGAATCACAGGTAATTGCATGTTGGTAATTGATTTGGTTTTGCTTTGAAATTTATTGATACAACATTGTGGGAATGGTTGAAATGTTGGAAATTATAGGGGAGGTTATATGAATTTTCCCCACAAAATTTGTATATTTTACTACGATGTTGGGGTTAGCTTCGGACTAGGGTGTTGCCAGACAAGGAAGGTGAGGAGCATTGGGGGACGAGGTTGCACCCATCCAGGTATCAAATGAGGCATTACTGCCATTAGGCAGTAGTGAACTCACCTGTACATGCAGGTAAGAAATCATTCTCACCAGCTGTGTGCAGGAGAGTAACTCGCTTGCATATACAAGTGAGAAAATTTTCTCACCTGCCTTATGCAGGTGAGTGTGGTTATCAAATGCATGTGCCGGTGAGAGTATATCTCACCTGCACATGCAGGTGAGAGCAGGTGAGGAGTCCCCACCTGTGTATGTAGGTGAGGAAATATCTCACCCGCTTGCACATGTGAGGTGTGGGCTGAGGCTAAAGTGGGCTTGCAACCCACTACCTGTTTATGGCCTCGGACGATTTTGGCCCAATAACAAGAAATAAGAATTTTTTAAATATGAATTTTAGAATGAATAAAAATTAAAAAATATTTCTTTGTTTCAATATTATAAATTTAAAATAAAACTGTATGGCAATAACGATATTAAGGTTTAAACGTAAAAGTTAATGTATGATTGATAGTTGTATAATTTTGGGTGCTATGGTTGTATGTGAATGAAGGTAATAATGTGTTGAATTTTTTTTATGTATTTGTTTTAAATGCTTTTGCCCACTCATACCAAATCAGCAATTGTATGTGCAAGTTAAAAACATTAAGTGAACTGAATAACTTCTTTTGGTCATTAACTTATTTTTTTTCCCAAAAAGACTTTATTTCCAAATCATCCTGAAGGATACCTTAGAAATTAGGTTTTTTGTTTTTGATTTTGACTTTATACTACTAAAATATAGAGCATTTTGAAGTAGAGCATTTTGAAACTAGAACCTTTTGGAAGTTTGTCTTTGTAGGTTGACTATATTGTAAGAAAGTATTAACCCTTCATTTTTTGACAGGTGTCGGTAGATTATAATTAATGTTTATTATATATATTGCTGGATCCGGTGGTTTTAAAAGGAATCCATCCTTCATATATACGCTTATCGGCCATCATCTTCGTAATAAGATTGAATATTGGTCATATAACTTAGTGGCCATACTGCTTGGTTCATACATTTGGTAAAACCAGAGCCAAAAAATGATTTATACATTTTGTTCATACATTTATGGAATTCAGTGATCTAATGAAGTGCCTAATTCCTAAACATTTATTCTTATTTTAAAACCTTTGTCTTTGCAAAAAGAGGACATTTAAGAAAATCTGCATATGAATTATAAGTGGTTGTTATTTCATACTGATAGGTGTTGTCCCACCTATTGGCAAGGCCGTGATACCAAGGACATGACTAGAAACCAAGGGAAATCCATCACGAAGACCGATTATAAATGGGTCCACTATGGATATGGGCAAATTTTATCCGAGTCTCGATCGAGCTACAATTAGCATGGTACGACAAACAAAGCTATGAAAGCAACATTCCAAGTTTCATGATGAATGGAGTTCGTATGCTCAGGTTATGGATTGATTAAGAATCATGTAGAAGACCTAATTTCGTATCCGTCAGAGTCTACCCTTCTTCGTATCCATCAACAACTATCCATATGCTTCCTTCGTATCCATCGTATTCGTATCCATCAGCTCCACTCCATCCAGTTCGTATCGACCATACCCCATATGCTGATTCATATCGATCAACACTTCCTCCCATTTCGTATCGATTAGCTAACGGATCGTTACGAAACTAACACTTTCCATCGATACGAAGCAACCCACGAGCATCGATACGAAGCGGCATACACACGATCGATACGAAGGAAGCATGGTCAACCAAAGAATGCGGTCTTCTAGCATGAAACTTGGATCTCTCCTGAATCGTCACTCCACATCATTAATAAACGCCTCATTGATACGCAAAGAGCATTGATATGAAGGTCGATCGATACGAAAGTATCGATACGTATGCTTCAGCCCACTTGCAAACCAAACTTCGATCGATCATAACTAGTAATCTAGAAGTCCAAATGCTACCAAATTTTTACATGAGCTTGCTTACCACCTCAAGAATGCTCGTGATCGATCTCAGCCCAAATGGTACCATTTTGATCGATACGAAGGAAATGGGGATCGTTCCCAATTGATCTAGAATGACCCGTGATCAATCTGGCGGGCCCACCCACATGTGCGAAGGAGTATTTCGAGTTCATGGGAAGATATTTCAAACCTACACCTATAAATAGCACCTCTATGCCTATAGAAAAAGTACTTTTGACTCTACTATTCCGTTACTCTGCCACATCACCACTGCAACTCGAGTCTTAGAGGGTTGTAATGTCGTAATCAATTGTCAATTATTAATAAACAGCAAAACATTCAAAGTGGACATAGGCCACAACACCGAACCACTATAATTCTTGTCTTTTTCTATTTCTACATGCTTTTATTGGTGTGATTGTTAAATTGACCTCTTTTTCCATTTAATTTCTTCACGTTGATCTCTTCAGTCACATCCGAAGAGTGTTGTGCCTAATTTTGGTGTAAACACTTATGTGCTTTCATTGAGAAAACTCTATTCTTCTCTAATTCATTGGATCTACTGCCATTGTTGGATTGCTAAATTGTAAGATCCAGATCTATCTTCTTATAGTTCCTTCCATTCTACTTAGATTACTCAAGATCTAGGAAAGAGCTACATCAACCGTGGTGCGTACTACCAAAACTATTTCAAATGATGCAGATCCAAAAGGAATGGATAGGAAAAATCCCACGTGGTTGACTACTATAGGCCAGACAATGTTCGCTGGAGAAACGTATCGAAAGGCTCGTGAACCGAATGTTCGTCAACCAGATCGAAAAGACCATGGAAGTATATGTGGACGACATGCTCATAAAATCGCGACTATCCATCAGCCATGTCAATGATTTGGAAACAATGTTTAACATACTCTGATAATACAGAATGAAGTTCAATCCATTGAAATGTCACTTTGGAGTTGCGTCGGGAAAGTTTCTTGGATTCGTCGTCGATGCTAGAGGAATTGAAGCCAATCCTAAGAAAATCTAGTGATTCGAAATCTCAAAACTCCCGGGACTATAAAGCAAGTATAGAGCCTTAACTGGAAGGTGGCAGCCTTAAGCAGGTTCATCTCCAAATCTACAGACAAGTGCATCCCTTTCTTTAATCTGATCAGAAAAGGAAAGCGGAACTTCGAATAGATAAAGAAGTGTCAAGGTGCATTCCAAGTAGTAGTTCAACATCTGGCGACATCTTCCATTTTGTCGAAGCTGGTTGATCACGAGAGATTATACATCTATCTAGTGGTTTTAGCAAACACGATCACTGCTACGTTGATTTGGGAAGAGAATCGGATCCAACGACCAGTCTTGTATCAGCAAGAGACTGACAGGGATGGAAAGAAATTACCCACAGTTGAAAAAGCCGGCTTATTGCCTCGTCATCGCCTTGAGAAAGCTCTGTCCATATTTCTAGGCTCACCTGATCATAGTCTATATCGGCTAGGAATTATGATAGATCCTAACATGACCTGAGATGTCTGGTAGATCGCTCAACAAGAACATCGAGTTGAGTCAATTTGATATTGCTTATACACCGAGGCAAGCCATCTAAGTACAATTTCTGGCGAACTTTATAACTGAATTCACCATACCAGAAGACTTTTCTGAAGCCAATGAATCTCCTAAGCATGTGTGGAAGCCATACACCAATGGTGCATCAAACGACTGTTGCTCAAGCACTGGTGCTTGAAATCTTAGAAGTTCGATCCATATGTTATGCTCTATAGTTTGACTTCGGCGCAGGTTCGAGTAGAGTACCAAGCCAGAGTGGTTCGAGGAGAGTACCAAGCCAAAGACCGAAGATTGGCTACCTAATTTACTCGGGTTCAAGAAGTGTTGAATCGGTTCGACTATTATGCTATTCATTGTATACCTCGAGATCACAATAAAAAAGCAGATTCTTTAGGAAAACTAGCCAACACTGGCGAAGCGCAACATATGGGACTCGTCCCTACTGAGATAGTTACCGCTTCGAGTATTGATCAATTAGAGACAGATTGGATGCACGAGGCAACACCGACAAGGAGTCATGGATGACTCCATTCAAAAATATCTTGAGCATAAAGCTTTACCTGAGCACAGGAGCGAGAAAAGTCAGATTCTCCAAAAAGCTTCACGATTTATTATCAAGAATGGAGTCCTGTATAGGAGAGCCAGTTCCCTTACTCTAATGTATCGCCCACGATGAAATCAAACAAGTGTTACACGACATGCATAAGGAAGAGTGTGGTGACCACACAAAGGGGCGAGCCCTTGCAAAAAAGATACTCAGATATGGATATTACTGGCCAACCGTGAATCGAGATGCATTGTCTTATGCCAAGAGATGCGAAAAATGCCAGAAGAATGCCAGGATTCCAAGAGCCCCACCTATCGAAATCACGCAAATGGTCAGTCCATAGTCGTTTGCCATATGGGGCATTGATATAATTACGTCTTTACCTTTGGCCAAGGGTGGTGAGAAGTACGTCATCGTTGCAGTCGATTACTTTACCAAATGGGCGGAAGCTGAGTCCCTTGCTACTATCACGATGAAGAAATTAATCAACTTTGTTGTGCACAACATCATTTGTCTTTTTGGCCTCCCATTTACAATTGTAACTGATAACGGGACCCAGTTCGATAGTGTCAAGTTCAAAGATCTTTCAACGCTACCACATCAAAAGAAATTCTCAGCAGTGGCTCACCCTCAAGAAAATGGACAAGTCAAAGCTGTCAACAAAGTTATCAAGACCATTCTAAAGAAACGACTAGATAAAGCTGAAGGCAAGTGGGTCAATGAGCTTCCCTTGGCCCCATGGGAATATCGAACAACCCACAAGTCCGCGACTGCCTACACTCCGTTTGCACTTTCCTACGGCACCGAAGTCGTTATTCAATTTGAACTAGAAGTACCTTCTCATGGAGTGACCTATTATGATCTAAAGAAGAACGCCATCTTACTTGCAGAATCTTTGGATTTATTGGATGAGAAGTGTGAAGAGGCTGATTCGAGTGCAGCCACACACCGCAGTCGAGTCGCTCGGTTATACAATGCTATGGTCCAACCCAGAACCTTCGAAGTTGGCAATCTCATACTCAAGAGAATTTATTCGGTCCCTTCACACAGGAACCGAAGGACCATATGTCATTAAGCGGAGACTTGTAGACGACACATTCAAACTATCAACCATTGACGGTCTTACTTTACTAAGAGCATGGAACAGTGAGAATCTTCATCGCTATTACACATAGCTGGCTTTTATTCCTTTAGTTTGCTTTTCCTTTGAATTTTTTTTATGCATTTTTGGAATTCGAACTCGTAATAAGGCAATTGACTTTGCCGTACTTTCTTATTACAGCAATACATTCAAGACTCATCAAGCCAGATAAACAATTTATGAAATGCATCGTGCAACCATCACAATGTACGAGGAGCTAAGTTCCATCTCAGGGTAGGACTTATTCAAATAGGGAGTGACTGTGATCCGAATGGTCACTCATTAAGTGAAACCCCGAGATGGGGGCAAGCAACAATAAAGTAAAAAAAAATGAAACACGACAATCCTCTAACAAACTTCAGCTCTCAGAGTCCGAGCTGGAGAGAGCTGGAGTACAAACTCCAAAACACAGACTCGAAGAGGGTGGATCTATCCTCCCATGACTTCGCCCTCATCCAGTCCAAGCTCGAAGAGGATGGATCCATCCATCTACGACCTTAATTGCCAACTTAGGGTGGATGTGATATGAACGTCCACAACCCTGATCAACTCCTCGTTCCCAAAGTGCGAATGAAATCCTAATACTTAAGCAGATGTGATTGACCGTCTATTGACCGACTCCACATTCCCAGAGCATGAACTGAAGTATAAATATTAACGGATGTGATCGACCACCACCAACTAACTCTGGTCCTGAGAGCGTGGGGGCGGAGTATAAGCACCAGATGGGTGTGACTGACCACCCATCAACTAACTCTAGACCCAAGAGCGCGGGCCAAGGTATAAACATCAATGGGTGTGACTGACCACTCATCGACTAACTCTAATCCCGAGAGTAGGGACTTGAGTGTAAATGCCAAATGGGTGTGACTTACCACCCATAAAATTAACTTTTGTCTTCGAAGCTTGGATATAATTCTAAGTCTTAAATGGGTGTGAATGACTGCCCAAAAATAATTTAAGTCCCCAAAGTGCAGATATAACTCTAAGTATTAAATGGGTGTGACTGACTAGCCACAAAATGACTTAAGACCCCGGAATGCGGATATAATTCTAAGTATTTAATGGGTGTGGCTGACCGCCATAAAATAACTTAAGTTCCCGGAGCGCGCATATGACTTCAAACATTAAGCAAGCATGACCGACCGTCGGCGTACAAGTTTAATCGCTAGAGTGTGGATTCAAATACCAACTAATGAGCGAGTGTGATATGAACATTCAAACTCATTTTACTTTAACTTTGTTCTGACCAAGTTAAATTAAAGTTAGTGAAGGCGAAAACCGACTGTCGATCGACCACTTCAATTCTTCCCTGAACCAGGGGCATAACTCAAGTACTAGTCGCTAGCCGAAACAGCACAACGTCGGGGATCGATAGATGTTCGATTATGACCTAAAGCCATGACTTCAGGACTTAACGACCAGACTCAAGTTCAACTCGGAAACTAAAGCTTCACAAGTACATTGAATGGAAATGCGAATGCTGAGATACTTAAATAAATAAATGCAGAGTTATGCTTGAAAAACAAAAGAATTTTTATTTCCACTATTCTTTGAAAAACGATAAGTACAAAAAACTTATTCGAAGAATTCCTATAAGCAGGGGCCGATCCCATATCTAAATACATCCTACAGAAAATAAAAGAGAATCCTATTCCCATTATCTACAAAAAGAAAAGGCAAAACTTCAAGTCTATGCCTTTGATTTTTTATCCTTTTTTCTCTAGACCCACTTGACCTACCGCCCAGCTACCTCTTCGAGCCTTTACCTCCCCAGCCTACTTTAGCTGGTTTGTCTTCGGCCGAGGGAATTACCACGTCTCCTCCTTAAAACTTAAAGGGATCGGAATACCCTCTGTGTGTGGAACTGGAGGAACGATGGCACCCTCAATGTTGGAAGAACGAAGCACGCTGGTATCGATGATGGTGCCACCTGGGAAAACAATAAGCATAGGGACTGGGTCGGGACCCTCCATGCCACCATCAACACTACTAGCTTGCTTGGCATGCTCTATTTTGGTCATAATTTCTGCCATTATCTCCTCAGGCCGATCTACGCGAATCCCCATTGACACGCTACTAGTCTAGCCCGATGAGCTTGTAATCATCACGTCATCATCAATGAGGAGAGGCATTTCAGTGATCAGGTCGCTTTGACGACCAAGGTGTGCTTCCATCATTTGTTCATAAAAAACAAAACTGCTTTCGTGCATCTCCCCAGCCGATGTGATGACCGTTGTAGTGTTAGCTTCTGTCATTAGTGCCTCTTGCTCGTGATGCATTCCTTGAGTTGCAGGAGGATCAAGTGATGCAGAATCTAAGGCTGAATGAAGATAGGAGAAAATATTAGTAATGTCTTCCGACAGTGTTCGTACGTTCGAGTGAATAGGAGAAGTGTTCATAATACCTTCATTAGTTTGGCTCTCCGATTGAGCTGGCACGCCTTCTGGACCGTGCTCAGTCATCGGTGAGAGATATGGCCTGTTCGTGTCATACACCGGGACAGCCGGAGGAACGATAGAAGAAGTAGGCTCAGACTGAGACATTGCAGGTGCTTCGGAGCTTGCTTCATGTTGTTCAACTCCGGATCATTCTCCCATGTTCTGATACTTAGCAGCAAGCTTTTCCTCTTTCAGAGCAATGATAGTGTCATGAAGGACTCTCGACTCATCTCCGACAATTATTTGATTTTCCAGTTCGAATTCTTCGACGGTTGTAGTGTTGCGAGTCACCTTTTCATCCTCCACCAAACAGCTCCAAGCCTTGTACAATTGAAAGGGATATCTCCATCGAGCGATGGTTAGATTGCAGTTTCTTAAAATGTTGACGTTGTATGTAAGCAGGAGATCTTCAAATTCATTCTCCATCCTTGCCTCCACCGCTTTAATTTCATTCTCAATGTTAGCCTTGGCTTCCTAAGCCTTTAAATTTGTCGCATCCCTTTCGTCCTTAAGCGCCATCGTCTGTTCGCACGCCTCCTGGGTGGATTTATTGGCCTCATCCTTTTCCTCAATGGCCACGGCGATTTTTGCCTTTAGCTTGTTGAGAACTTCCACTACAACATCTCTCTCCTCCATGAAAAGAGTATTCCGGTGGCTTATCTCCTGAACCAAGTCCATATGAGATCGTCGCATTTTTTCCATGGACTGTTTTGTCTCTTCGATTCTCTGATCAGCCTCTGTCTCTGACTTCCGTGAAGACTCGGCTTCATTATTGTGCACTTCTGTAATCTAATTTTTTGGACGAGATCGGCCTCCGTTTTCTCAATTATCTCAGCTCGCTTGAAAGCTACCGTTGAAGCCTTTTCGATAGTTTTGACCCCCTTCCGGTACTAGCTGTAAACATCATGCATGTAGTCCTGTATCAGTTTATGCATCATTGGGTATTCTTAAAATTTGGGGGGAAATGGAAGCCATTGAAGCAAATGTTTGGGAAGTCCTTCTTTAGTTTGGAAACTCGAATGGCTACCTCTCCCGTAGGTTCTATAGCAGCCGGTTCTGTGACGATGGGAGCTTTCGCCTTGGTCCCACGACGTTGTTAGTCGGACTTTGAAGAATGAGGAGGCATTATTTGGTGTGCAGTCTTAGAGGATTGTCTACCGGAGCCGAAGAGTTTTGATGAACCTTTAAGCAGAGGCGATCGCGACCTAAAGCGACACCTATATTGATGTGACCTCTCCCTCTCCCTTTCATAGCGCTCACGCTCCTGGCTGGAGTAATGGCCACGGTCGTAATCGCTTTTAGATTCGCATTTATAAGGTTCGGAATGAGAGATGGAAGAATAGCGTTTGGAATGAAGAATGCAGAGCATAGACCCTTACCTCACCATTATGTCTGTAGAATGAAAAGATAAGCAAAATTAGTTATCTCCTAAAACTAGAAAACATGTGATTAAAAGTTGTGTGATGCCATGAAATATTTATATGCATGAGAAAACCCCCTAACCAATCGATTATGATGGCTTTGCTCATAGGAGTTGGCTCTCCTACATCTAAAGCACTTAAGCCTGCATCGGTTTGTGATGGGGAATGAAGTCCCTCTGTTCCAAAATCTTGGAATGAAGTCAAGTTGTCAAGAATAGGGATATCTGCCGATCCTTTCAACGAACTCTCCATTTGCGGAGAAGAAACCTATAGCAGCCGTAGCAGGTAAAGATACCACAATAGTTTCATGCCTTTGAGATTTATGGGAGAGGGCTTTGCCTTTTCTTTTCAATAATCAAAGACTATGTGAAGGTGCAACTACGGGCTCATCCCCAATTGGCAAACTCTCATCGTCATCATGTTCGTTGATTACGACTCCAGGATCTCTTCGTCCTCCTTGCCTTACCGAAGCCACCCTAGGAACTCCTACTAGCCCAATTCTTTGATTTCCCTTTATCAACCCCATGGCAATTAAGTTTTCATCGGTAAGGACTTCATCGATTACTCTAAACTCGGCTAGCACCGATTAGAGAATCCTTGCTATCTTCTTAAATTGCGCTCCTTCAAGCCATGGAATCGAAGCTGCAAAAGAAGCAAAGTATTAGATTCAGCATCAACTCATATCCCGTTAATCGACAAAGAAGTTGGAGCACTTATGTCTAACTTACCATCGCTTGGAAAATCCAGGTAGACATCAAACGAAGAACCATTTAGTTTTGAAGTAGCTTAATTTACTCCAAGTGCCAGCCACTACTTGGCAGTTTCAAATTGCTTCAAAGAAGGTGAATGAAGGGTTGTCCCCGCGACTGTTGATGTTAAATAGATATCTAATTTCCTTGACCGTGGAGGTCCGAAAAAGATGCTCCATGAAGACAATATACAAGCTGTTGAGCAGAGCATATATGTTCGGGTGCAATTGAGATGGAGCAATCTTCAAGAAGAACAGCGCTTCTCGGATAAATTGATTGAAAGGGGGCAGTGTTCTGGCAATGCACATGAACCTATTACAAGCAATATAACCTTCTGGGGGAATGTGGGCTGTCTTCTAGCCCCGACAATAAAACATCTTCTAGAGATAAACCATGTTTGAGGCAAATCCTGCCTAGCATGTCTTTGGCAGTTTTGGAGCGTACTGAATCCTCCGGCTTTAAAACTGAAGTTGCAGCCGGCAGTTCATCCGGGGCAGGGCTAACTACTTCAGTTGCGATGTATGGCACATCAGTTATATGAAGGGGAGGACTCTGAATTCCCTATTGCTCAGAGCTTTCGGGATTCATAACTATTGAACTCAGTAAAAATCATCATTAGATGGCAATAAACCCATGTCCCCCATGGTGTGAAGTGAGTGATTGTGTTGTGTAGTCTGCATAATACCGTGAGTTTCTATAGGTTCGAAAGATGTTAAAATGACAAGACTTCGAGATCCAACCGGAGTGACCATCATTGCTGACCGTCACAACCGTGCAAACCTGAATTTGTAGAACAATCCATGTTAGAGTTCATTAAGTTTTTCAAATTACGGTTCCATCAACGAGCTTCGAAGGGTAGTCCGATATGCAGTTTAATGGTCAAGTCCAATTATGCAGGGCAAGAGCTCATCGGAATCAAGTGTTCGAATGTGCAAGGGTTTTGTATCTATCAAATTTCAACAAGGATCGCTCCTCCAATAGCTCGGTTTCGTATCGATCTTCATCATAGATTTCGTATAGATCGACATACGAGGCTTTGTATTGATCGCCAGCTGTGAGTTCATAACGATCATTTCAGATCGATACGAACTCCCACCATTCCAGATCGATACGAAGCTGCTCCCTCCATCCATCGTTTCCTGATCGATATGAGCTTCTGTAACGACCCATAAAATTTTCAATAATTTTATTTGTTAAGTTTATAAGTTTTGGTAATTTAATATACAAAACCTTATTAATTAAAAATTGAACGATGGTAATGAGAAATAATTAGTAACAACTGAAATGAAATTACAATTTAGTGAAGTAATTAAAATTGGCATACTTGGCTATAAATTAATGTAAGAAAACTAATGCAAATATTTAAATTTATAAAAGGAATAATATGAAATAAATGACTCTTGAATAAAGATTGGGTATATAAGAATGGTAACATTTGTTGTGAACAATGAAATCACAAGTGTGAATGTTGAATCATTAATGGGATAATATATTATTAATATAAATTGAAGTAAATCAGTGTTGATTAAGTAATTGTAACATTTGATTTGTAAACAATAACGAATTCATTAATGTGACTTAAAGTAATAGTAACGGTTATAAGTTACTACTTAATTGGCCTATTAATTTAGTTGTAACTGTTATATTTGAGTATAAATTTGAATATAAGTAAATAAGGGTAAGTGGTGTATAAACAAATGAATTAGTATAATTAATAGTAATTGAATGAATTTAATATTAGGTACGTAACTATAATAATTAGTTGAATATAATAAACTTAAGTGTAAATTAAAGGGTAATGGTAACAGCTATTATAAGTTGCCTATTTAGTCTATAAAATAAATAGGAAATCTTTAATGTCATTAATGAGAATTAATGCAGTAACAGGAGGTGTGAATGTATGAATTAAATAGAAACGTAAATTTATTTATAAAGTAATAAATTGGTAAAAGGGATGGAACTAAGTTAAATTAATTAATTGGTTTTAAACCTTAAATAATGTGTACAATTGACAAGATTTCAAATTTAGAAATGTAACATTTAATACAAATTTAAGATGAAAATAAGAGTAGACTAGTGTAATGGAATATAAAACTAATGTAACTAGGTATATAGGGTAATAATGGACCTAGTATAAAGATGGAACTTAAACCAAATCAAATAATTGGAAGCAATTTTTATTAAATGGAATGTAATCTATAATAAAATGGATTATTGTAGGTAAATGAAATTAATTACTATGTAAATTGAAATTTGGATGAATTGGGAAGTTATTAATATATTAGTATATAAACCAATGTTAATATTACCCATAAGAGGATAGGTTAATAGTTGATTCAATAACAAAATTGAGAAATCAAATATATAGATTTATTGGGGATTTAAACTTATACTTTTTAAATTAGACAAAATACAGTGTTTACACGCAATGACTTTCTATATTTTATTTCCCTGTGTTTTTTTCTCTAATTTTTATTTTTCTATTTTATTTGTATAAACTTTGAATATATTTATTTTATTTTTGATTGATTTATTTTTAATAATAGCTTAGAAATTTCAAGAGATATAGGTTACTTGTTTTGTTTATTTGTTGCCTTTTTCTTTTCCCTTGCCTTTCCGTTTGCATAGCCAATTACTTCCCACATTCATAGCCATGAATTCTTCTCATAATTCACATACATATTGTTCCTCAAACTCCTCTTTTCATTGCGTGCAAATAAAGGAAAAAAAAATTAATAAATACATCAAGTTATTTGTCGCCTTTTTATTTCCCAAACCATTCAACCTTCTGCCTTTTATTACCTAGCCTCTTTATTCCTTACCTTAGCCGTTCGTTCCTTTAATCTAGCCGCCACTCTCTTTCTTTTTTTTATTTCACGTACGAAGTTTCTCATCTCCTCATCTTATTCATTTGTGTGAAGAAGAAAAAATACCAGATCTAAAGTCATGGCTTCCTTCCTCCTTCGCCTCTTTTTTCATTTCGTTTTCTTTCTCTTCCTTTAAGCTAGGCTCGGCCTCCATCTTCTCCTAGCACATCTCTAACCATCATGACCAAGCAACACAAGATGATGGTTGAACCCATATATGGTGTAGCCAAGCCATTGATTGATTAAGGCAAGTTATGCCACTTTGATTCGTTATTTTTCCATTGTTTTAACCTCTATTCTTTTGTATTGAATCATATTCTTATATATGTAATATTTGTTCATACAAGATTTGGATCTGACTCTTCATCCACTCAAGTTTGTATTGAGCTTTGTCATGCTTTTCGTGCTTTGCGGAGTTTGGATTTTTATTCTAATTTGTCAGTTCTAGCTTTTAAAAGGTGATTTATCACTCTAGACTTACAAACTTATATTATTGTGAAATGATGACAAGTGAATTGTATAAATTAATATGATATATTCATATATGCCTGTGATGTGATTATATGATGTTAAATCCTGTTTATACATATTTTTTCATCATCTGATATGATATTATTTTCTATACAGTCATTTTATTTTCTGTTATCACACTGCAAGTTCTCCTTCACTATGGGTTGAAATGATACATACCTGAACGAACTGTAGAATAAGGAAAAATCATTATGAGCCAAAATGATAGTCCCGAGTGATTTTATTGTATTTATTTTACTTGGGATTGCGTGTTCGAAATGATAGAACGCGGATTTTCTTTTAAATTACGGATTGAAATGATATATATCCGTATCACTTGACCTAGGTTAGAAAATATTATACGGGCACATGGTTAATATTTTTAAGGTAATATTTGCCCAAAAATTTATTAAGTATTTTGAATATTTAGAAATATGAAATTTTACCTTGAAATTGGATTTAATGATTTAAAATATAAAGAGATATTGGCTTTCAGCAAGTTAAATTTTTATAAGTTGATGATGGGTTTAGATTATAATTTTTAAAAAATTATTTGGTTTCAAATGGTAATTTAAAGAGATTTAATTGTGATAAATAACTTAATAATTAAAGTTAACTAATATGGAATTTAAAGTCTGGCCTGGTAATTGCAATCAATTTTTATTTTACGAAATGAATATGTCTGTATAATAAATGTTGTCCTTTGAATTGAAAATTTGAAATACAGTTTTAATTGTACATTTTGTAATAAATGTATTTAGCCAGAAATCATAGTTTAATTGATGCCTAAATGAATAAATTTGCAAAAAAAATTGATCGTTATATTTACTATGAAAAATTACTTTATTTATGAAATGGAAATGTTTGGAAATTGAATAATTATGATTTAAGTGGAAAAGTGTATATTCAAAATATGACTTAACTTGATAAATGGAAAATTTGGTTTTAATTGAAATTGTTAAGTTAAGTAAATAAATGGGAATTTAGTCTTATTTATAAAGTGGGTATTTTAAAATAAAGTGGTAAGTTATTTTTTGAAATAAAAGAAGTAAAAGAATGTGTTTTTGACTGAATAAATGAATTATAGTTTAGTTTGGATATTTATTGATAAAATTTTTATTTTATTAAATCATAAGTTAAATGATACACAAATGAATATTTTTAAGTGGGAAATGTGATTTTTATAAGTTAAATTGACTAAAAATTGAAATTTTAATGTAGCTGAAATATACAATGTTTTTGGAAAGTTTATAATTGAATGAATAAACTTATAAATGCTACAACTTTGAAATGAATATTATTTGACATTGAATTTAAATGGTTAAATGAATCTTGTTTGGAAAATATTGACATTGAGTTTAGATGGTCTAAATAAATATGTTTCAAATTGTTTGGTTTCAGAGTTGTTATAACTTGAAGAAATATGGCTTTGGAAATGAAATTATTGGAAATTGTATTTAATTAAGAATTGTCTTTAAATATATAAATTTGGAACTTATTGGAAATGGAAGATTTAAGAATATCACTTTATAAAGTGGTTTAGTTTAAGATGATTTAATGGAATATTTCAAGTTTAATAAATTGAAGGAATATTCAGTGATTTGGAAATTTAGGTTTTAAATTAAATGATATAGTATTATTTTGGTTTTGGAAAGTATATACTATTTTGAAATAAATGATATGATTTGGAAATGGATATGATATTTTGGGTTTGAAGTATAAACAATTTTGAAATAAATATCCATGGGTTGTAATAATGTTTGGTTGTTAAAGAGACTGAGATCGGAAGTTGTCATACTCTCTGTAAACTCCGCAAACCACTTTGACAACCGTGTACACGGTGGAGATTCCAGAATGAAGTAGGACAGTGATGGCGTTCCTTTGAGGTATATACGTGGACCCGACTCCCGTGAGTTGGCATAAGGTGGCTAAAACAGGAGCGATCGACGGGCTAAGTGAGGTCATTCCTCCGATCGGACACACTCCTTTGATATTATACTCTATCTTTTGGATTGATTCGGTAGGCACCTTTGATTTTTGATTTGGAGGTGTGGCTCGAGGTGGGCGGTGGTGGCTGCTATGCGTTACCACCGGCCCGAAAGCGTAATTGGTATATCTACTCTGGCATTGCCTAGTTGTGCCGTGTCACCTACCCTAGCGCGCCTTGTACGAGTTTGGTTTTCTTCCATAGTCTGTGGAGTATTTAAGGTAGTCTCCCGATCTGGAGATGTGTTGATACTGGATGGAATACTGGGACTATTACGTGGTAAAGGCTATATAGGTAACCCCTTAACGCTATTTAAAAGTAAGTTTATTTTATTATAGGCATTATTATAATAGCGAAACATCACTACGTAGTAAATAGTTTAACGCATCTTTAGAGGATGGGCGGTCTCAAGCATCCTTTAAGTTACTTGTACCTTTATGTTACAATTCACTTAAGTTGGTTTACATTGTATAAGTATGTATGTCCTGACTCAAGTGTTTTGTGTTTTTCTTTACGCCCAGGTCAGACTGAGTGATATAGCATTTGAGACTCACCTTCGGAGTTGGAGCTTTTATTGAAGATCCAGCTATCTATTCCAATTTCAGTATTCAGTTGATTCCAGTTATTCAATTGATTCCAGTGATGTATTCAGCTTTGTACTTGATCGTTGTATTGAACTTATGTTGTATCTTGTTTAACTCTGATATATTTATATAGTAGCTCCATGAACTACTATCTCTTTACTTCCGCTGCATTTTATTACTCTGTGTCTATGATCAGTGATTATTTATTTACTGTTTATGCTGTGTTTTGCCAAATTTAAATTACAATTCGGTATTTTGAATAATTCAAGTCCGACATTTGTAGATGCGAATGGTTGAAAATATCAGATCGTTACAGCTTCCACATTCGCGAACGATACAAAGATGCTTCCTCCATCCACCATCGATATGGGATTGAAACTAGAGATTCTTCCAATGACTACTTCGTATCCATCAATGGCTCTTCTTCTCCAAGCTATAAAATGCCATTACCACTTCCATGTCCTTACTCCAACCAACTTCCAACATCAATAGCAGTGAAATCGGCCATAACTTTGGATGAAATGGCATTGAGACTCGAGTCTCATCATTTTAAAATGGTTTCGGTCGATTAATTACCTAGTTCAAGTGAATTGGATAGAGGGTTAAAAACTTTGTGATTTGGAGATGAAGGCATTTATTTTTTCCCGTGTTCTCAATCGATACGAATGCAGATAAGAAAACAATGGCAAATGAATTTTTTTAAGTAAAAAATCCTCTTATATGGATTCATATCCCAGCAAAGAACGTTTCGTATCCCAGTAGCAAGAAACGATTGAAATGATAAGGGTCTATCGACACGAAGGGCATTGAGCAAACATGCCTGGAATGATTCCCTCCATCGATGTAGCTTCGTATCTATCATCCCAGAGCAATCCAGAGGTTAACACTTCATATCCATCAACGAGTTACCATCTATTTCATATCCATCAATTTGAATCTCATCCATACGAAACTTACAACAAAGTCTTATTTGAATCACTGAATTTCATCGATACGAAACACCAATTTCGTATCCATATGCTCGTAGACCCAAGCTCATATCCATCGATACGAAGCATCTCCAAGAACTATCTACTTCATATCGATGGCCATCGATATGCAGAATGCATCCCAACATCTCGGATCGATCCATGATAGGACCGATACGAAAGGAGTTACTTAAAACGACTATCGATCGTTGCTACAACTCGAATTTCACATCGATCCAAGAGAGGATCAGTACAAAACTTGATCCAAACAAGAACTAAAGAACTTGACAATGACCCATGAATGTGCAAATATGAACAGGAGTCAGGTTGACATACGTGCACGTATGACAAACTAACATTCGATTTTCAAAATTAACAGGAATTGAATGCTCACCTGGTGACCACCAGGATAATGAACAACAAATCACTGACACTGAACACTCAGTTACAACATAACACTGCATGATTATTAGTAGTCCATAATTCAACATTTAAATTACTGGAAATCAATCGAAGGTTGCATCTATTGTTGAAAAGACAACAACTGTTCAACAAATCAAATAGAACATTTCCAAAGTGAAGATCGAAGCTTTTCAAAGCACATCATGTTCATACAGGATGTACTTAGGAGGGCAAATATTATCCATCCTTTTGGCAAGGTCATGACACCAAGGACTTGACTAAAAACCAATTGCAATCCATCCCGAAGATGAGTTATACATGGGTCCACTATAGATACTGGCAAATTTGGTCCGAGTCCGGATCGAGCTACAATTAGCATGGTACGACAAACAAAACTACGAAAGCCAACAATCCAAGTTTTAGGATGAACGGAGTTTGTATGCTCAGGTTATGGATCGATCAAGAATCATGTAGAAGACCACATTTTGTATCCATCAGAGTACACCCTTCTTTGTATCCATCAGCAACTATCCATATGCTTAC
The DNA here is from genome assembly GCA_030765085.1 of Allium cepa. Taxonomy (NCBI): domain Eukaryota; kingdom Viridiplantae; phylum Streptophyta; class Magnoliopsida; order Asparagales; family Amaryllidaceae; genus Allium; species Allium cepa. The sequence continues at coordinate 507,718,562 of CM060929.1, forward strand.
TTCGTATCCATCGTATTCATATCCATCAGCTCCACTCCATCTGATTCATATCGACCATACCCTGTATGTTGATTCGTACCGATCAACACTTCCACCCATTTCGTATCGATCAGCTTACAGAACGATACGAAACTGACACTTTTCATCGATACGAAGCAGCCTACGAGCAACGATACGAAACGACATACACACGATCGATATGAAGGAAACATGGTCAACCAAAGGATGCGGTCTTCTAGCATGAAACTCGGATCTCTCCTTAACTGTCACTCCACATCATCAATAAATGCCTAATCGATACTCAAAGAGCATCGATACGAAGGTCGATCGATACGAAAGTATCGATACGTACGCTTCAGCTCACTAGCAAACCAACCTTGGATCAATCTTAATTCGTAATCTACAAGTCCAAATGCTATCAAATTTTCAAAGGAACTTGCTTACCACCTCAAGAATGCTCATGATCTGTCTCAGCCCAAATGGACACCATTTTGATTGTTATGAAGGAAATGGGGATAGATCCCAGATGACCCCAAATCGATCTAGTAGGCCCACTACATGTGAGAAGGAGTATTCTGAATTCATAGGCAGATATTTCAGACCTACACCTATAAATAGCACCTCTATGCCTATAGAAAAAGGATTTTTGACTCTGTTACACCATTATTCGACCACAACTCCATTGCAATCCGAGTCTTAGAGTGTTGTACTATTGCAATCAGTTGTCAATCATCAATAAACATCAAAACATTTAATGTGGACGCAGGCTACAATGTCGAGCCACTATAATTTCTTATTTTTTATATTTCTGCATGCTTTTATTGGTGTGATTGTTGGATTAACCTCTTTTTCCATTTAATTTCTTCACATTAATCTCTTCAATCACATCCGAAGAGCGTTGTGCCCAATTTTGGTACAAAAAATAGGTTAGTAACATGTAAATATTTTTTTACTATATGACGAGGATTAAATGCTTCCACTTTGGCTAAAATTAACATCGTTCATTTTTTCTTAACCATGAATGCTGGAACTAACATCTCATTTTATGGATTTTGTCATAAAGATGAATAAATTTTTTGTTCCAAATATTGTTGTTTATCAAATGGTCAAACCAATATAAATGCTATATATCAAATTTTGCTATTTTATAACTTCTACAATGTTAAGAAGCACCATCTATAAACAAAATTGCACATTCATGTACAACCAAATAAATACTTAAAACATTTATACCATAGTGAACATCAACTTTGAATATCTTCTTCAGAAGTTAAAAAATTCAAATGCTTCATATAGTCTAAAATATATTCACACTAAATCATTTTTTCACCATTGGATATAAATTTTTAGGCTATGTCGCATTTGCAGCCTATGCAAACAAAAGGTGGCATTTGAACATCATCATAATAGTTAATATTTAATTGAAATTTGATGGGTATACTGCCTTTACAGAATAATCTATTTCTTGATACCAAAATATTTTTGGCAACCAACATCTAATAGGCAAAAACAAACTTGGTCCAACCAAATTATACTCATAGATGTATTATCTTTCATTTAGTTTATAAATCTGGTACTATGGCCAGTCTCATACATCAAAGCTTGCCAACATTCACTTCTACTACTATATAGTTAATTGTAACCAAATACACGTGTGCATAGTATGGGTCCAAATAATACCTAAATATATGGAATAGACAACTAATATTTTGTTCAGTTTACTTTTGTCTAGTCGGTTATTGAGTGAGCCTCATCACAACAAGTTGGAGCTTTGGACATGGTATTTTTCAGTGACATGGATATGTTTTATTCACCCATTCGTATGCGTGCACACACAAACTTAAGCTTCAAACATTATTTAGTTTTATCTCGTTTTTGAATGCAAGAATATGACCTGCATTTTATTATATGGACTTTTACATTGACATGGTTTCTCTGGGTTTTTTACACAGTTTGGATACATTGTGATGACTACGTACATCAATTAGCATCATGGAGCATGAAGGGCTATGAAAAAGATTGTTGGTGGAGAAGTTCATAATTTATTTCTAAAGTAACATGATATTATTATAACAGTACATTTAGTGCTTCAGATACAAATTTAGTGAAATTCTAGAAGTTTATTTATTGTTTTTGAATGTGTTTATGAGCTTTGTTAAGTCTTTAGTTGGAGTTCTATATTTTGAGTGTTACATGGATAATTGTATTATCACAATTTTTTTATTAATGACGTTCATAATTTCTATACTTTAGGCTATATGATTGTTTAAAATAGTTAATGTATTCAGAGTTGATCTCATGTTTTTGACCCATGATTTAGTATTTATCACATTGTTTTGTACATGAACTTATGTAGTTTGTACATACATTATTTTTCGACGGTTATAACCGTTGAAACTTTCAAACTGTTATAACTATTGGAAAATATAAAAAATTCCCCATGGTTATAATCGTTGGAAATATGAAATTTCCCAATGGTTATACCCGTTGGAAGTTTTCAAATTCCTAACGAGTATAACCGTTGGGAAATACGTTGTAGATTTTGTCGTATACTTATTTGTAACGGTTGTAGCTATTACAAATTTGATTTGTAACAATTATAACCGTTATAAAATGGCAATTCTGATGTTGTATGAATACTTTGTTGGGCGTTATGGATTTAGAGGATGAGTTGAATCGAGTTTCATGGTTAGAGAATTCGCAGATCTGTTTGAGCCGATAGTAGGATTGACACCAAAACGAGCCATTGAGTTTCAAATAGATTTGGTGCTAGGAGCAGAACCAGTGAGTAGGCCGCCAAGTAGGATGACATCTACAGAGATGTGGGATTTGAAGGTGCAGTTGGTGGATCTGGAAGGCAAGAATTTTAGCAGACCTAGCAGTTCAACTTAGGGAGAAGCCGTACTGTTTGCTAAGAAGCTGGATGGATCGTTATGGTTATGTATCGATTAACGTATGTTGAATGAGAAGATGATAAAGAATCGGTATTCGTTGCCTATTGACGTTATGTTCGATCAGTTGAGTGTAGCTAAGGAATTTTCTCAGTTGGATTTGGCAATAGGGTTCCATCAGCTTAGACTAGTAGAGGATAGTATTCCTTTGACGGTATTTAGAACTAGATATAGATTGTACAAATGGTTAGTTAGGCTGTTCGGACTATATAATGCGCTAAGGCATTCTTTATGGATTTAATGTACCGAGTTTTCCAAGAACACTTGGATAGGTTCATGTTGGTTTTCATAAATGATATTTTGATATACTCTAGGGATGAGAAGGAGTATGAAGTTCATCTTAGAATTGTGCTTGAGACGCTGAGGCAGAATCAACTGAAGGTGAAGTTTTCAAAGTGAAGTGAAGTTTCTTGGTCATGTAATCTCAGAGAAAGGGTTGTCTGTAGATCCGACTAAGATTGATGTGGTGAATAATTGTAAGAGACTCGAGACAGTGACTGAGATAAAGAGTTTTGTTGGATTGGATGGATACTATCGGAAGTTCATAAAGGATTTTTCATGGATAGCAGCACCGACAACCAAGCTAACATGAAAGGATGTGAAGTTTGTATGGACTGATAAATGTGAGGAAGCATTCCAAAGCTTGAAACACTTATTGACCCATTCACCTATAGTAGTTATTCTAAAAGGGAATCAGGATTTGGTAGTTTATACAGATGCATGTGGAACTGGGTTAGGGGTTGTGTTAATGCAGAGAGGTAAAGTGATTGTATATGCTTCTCGATAGCTTAGACTGCCTGAGGTTAGATATCCAACGCATGATTTGGAATTAGCTATAGTGATTGTTTCATTGAAGCTATGAAGACATTACCTTTTGGGAGATCGATTTAAGCTATATACGGATCACAAGTCATTGAAGTACTTAATCTCTCAGAAGGAGCTGAACATGAGACAACAAAGATGGTTAGAGTTTATTGCTGCTTACAACTTTAGAATTGAGTGCACATCAGAGATATGTAATAAGGTTGCAGATGTACTTAGCAGGAAGCATCATAATGCAGTATTGGTGATGATAGCTGAGTGGAAGTGTTTGGAAGCATTGTCAACTTGCAGAGTGCGGTGGAGATCTGAAGTTGGGCCTAGTGAAGGAACTGTTGTATTGTCTTGTTTAGAAGTTCGACCAGTTATGATCGAAAAGATTACTTCTAAATAGGAGAAGGATCCAGTGTTGGATGAATGAATCGAGAAGTTGAAGCCTGGAACAGAAAGCGAGGACTTAAAGAGCTTAGTCATGACCAGAATAGGTGGTTGAGAAAGAAAGGTAGGTTATGTGTTCCAAATGTGAAGGACATAAGTAAAGATGTTCTGGATGAATGCCATCGCTCGAAGTTCAATATTCATCTGGGAGGAACTAAGATGTATCATTGCTTGAAGCGGAGTTTCTTTTGGGAAGGTATGAAAAAGGATGTAGGCTTAAGGCTGAAGTAGTGTTTGAACTATCAACAAGTAAAAGCCGAACATCAAAAGTCAAGTGGGCTGCTACAGCTATTGGATATTCCGGTATGGAAATGAGATTCTATTTCTATGGATTTTATAGATGGGTTGCCAAGATCTAGTAAAAAGGAATGATAATATATGGGTCATAGTGGATAGATTGACCAAAAGTGTCCATTTGATTCTAGTTAAGTCAACTAGGACGACACCTGTTTTGGCTAAGTTATTTATGAAGAATATAGTTGGACTTCATGGAATTCCTAGTAGTATCGTCAGTGATAGAGTTTCCTTGTTCACTAGTGAGTTCTGGAAGAGTCTACAAGAGATTTTAGGAACCTCAAGATGAGTACCGCTTACCATCCACAGACCGATGGGAAAACAGAAAGAGTTAACAAAGTCTTGGAGTGTTTGTTAAGAGCTTATGTGTTAAATTTTAGGGGGTCTTAGGAAGATCATCTACACTTCGTCAGGTTTTCGTATAACAACAGTTATTAGGCTAGTATAGGGATGGCACCATTTGAAGCTTTGTATAGAAGACCATGCTAATCTCCCATTTGTTGGTTAGAGACCAAGAATAGGTTGGTTCTTGGTCCAAATTTAGTTAGAGAAGCTGTAGAGAAGATTGAGTTGATTCGAGCTAGGATGAAGGAGGCTCAGTCTGGGAAGAAGAGCTATGCTGATAGAAGATGAAAAGACTTGGAGTTTTCTATTGAAGATCGTTTTTTTATTAAGGCGTCACCGATGAAGAGTTTTATCAAATTTGGAAAATCAAGGAAGTTGGCACCGAGATTCGTAGGACCTTTTCCTATTATAGAGAAAACCGAGAAACTTGCATATAGAATAGAGTTACTAAGCAATTTGGTAGGAGTCCATGATGTTTTTCATGTTTCACATCTAAGGAAATGTATTAGAAACCTATAGCCTACTATTGCACTAACTGTGTTAGAGGATTTGATAGTAGAGCCAAACTTGACTATAGTTAGAAAACCAATTCGTATAGTCGCGATAGATGAGAAGAGGCTAAGGACAAGACAATTAGATTAGTGAAAGTCGAGTAGAGAGACAATGAGAGAGACTGTACTAGGGAGACTGAGAGCAAGATTCAAGACGCTTATCCTAATTTGTTTGATGGTATGTTTTACCTTTTTGATTGATTGTTGTGTACCTTATCGTAATTTCGAGGACGAAGTTCTTTAAGTAGGGGACTCTGTAATGACCCTAATTTTTAGTAACATTATTTAGGACATTTAATTAGCCAAATTAAATAAAATAATTTGATGATTAGGGGATTGAGATTTGTGATTAAACTAAAGGGTAGCCATGCCATGTAACCAATGAACTAAAGAAGAGTTAAAATGAAATAGAGGAGGAGTAAAATAGGAAAGAGATCATTTTAATAACCTAAACCCTTATCTGTGTATGTTCTACATGTTCATTTGCAAAATTAAAAACAAATAAAGGTCGGCCACCATTAGCAAGAACAAGAGAAAGAAAGAGCTAAAGAAAGAAGATTAATTAACTTAATCCATTCAAGTCTCAAACTCCTTAATTTTAAAACTAAGGGTCCGAAATTGATATATGTTAGAAAACATATTAAAAATGATTTTTTGGAATTTTTGTAGAATTTTCCAAAGTGTTTTGATGAATAAATAAAATTATTAAAGGATTGAGACTTAAATGTTTTATATATTTATAAAAGGGGAATGGGTATTTTATAAATAAATTAAATGGTTTATCTCTGAAATATTGGCAGCACTTTTAGAAAAGAAAACTAGCAACCAATCAGATTTTGACAAATAGTGCAAGTTAGTTGAAAAGATTACTTTAAAAAGATAAAATCAGTTTAAATATGTTTTATACATGTTTTGCCACATTCGACGCTTAGGTTCCAACTTAGTAGTTCCACCACCATCACCATCAAAACCAATGTGCATGGCATCAAAGACTTGGTGCATAGCGAATTGGATATAGGCGGAAGGTATTTGGTCGAAACCAGGGGTTCCGAAGGGGTCGAAGCGCTACTATACTTTCAAATGAAATTGCGCATGCTTTGCTTTCAGAAGTAATGCTTTCAACTTGGTTGGCTTTCGACCGGGTTAAACTGATTTTAAGTAAATGCTTTCGAATGGGGTCGAAACCCCTAGCTATCGCTTTTCGTACCTTTCGAAGTCAATGGTTTTGAAAGGTATACTTTGTTTTTTAAAACTTGGCCACTTCTCCAATGCTTTCGGAATGGTTGGTTTCGACACCATCACTTCTTTACTTAAGAATTGTTTTCAAAAGGAATGCTTCGACTTGAATGTTTTTAGTGACCCTTTTTCTCTGTTGAAGGTAGAACCCAAAGGTTTCGAAGAAGATAATTTTAAATGGTTTCGAAAGTTGTTCCCACATGTTTAAACTGAACCAAAATGCTTTCGAAAGGTTTTTTGTTTACAAAGGTTTTGATGCTTTCAAAAGGTTTTAAATGAAGATTTCGAAGGAGTGTTTCCCCATTGGTTTCGAACGGTTTGTAAGGAAGGTTCCCAATAGTTTCGAAAGGTCTGATAGGAAATGTTTTCCAATGGTTTCGAAAGGATTATATGAATGGTTTCGAAAGGAATGTTTTGGTCGTTCGGCCTAGGTGAAAGAAATGGGTTTACCTGGTTTCGAAAGGGTTACATCCAACAGATTCGAAAGGGGTATTTCAAAGGTTTAAATGTTTTCGTAAACAAAGATTTATGTAAAGTATATATATATATATATATATATATATATATATATATAACATGGCAAGGTGATTTTGAGTAAAGCATAGAATATATGTATTTTCCTTATTTAAGTTTGATTTAAAGATTTTATATCAATTTGAGATGAAAAGGTTTTCAAGAAATTTTTTGGGAAGATTACCCTAAGGAAAATGACTCAGATATTAGAATACCAGATGGGATTGGTGTAGGGTCGCACCTTATACTTTAGCTATTAGCCCTAACTAATTTGGACCAAATTACAGTGTATAGTGCTTTGTCACAGGTAAGACTGAAATGATGTTACACACAGAATGAAATATTTATTTGTATAGAGGTAGGTTATTGGTGAGCCTGCAAAACCATTAGGATCAGGTGACTGTAAAGAAGATAAGTTAGGGACAGACCGTCCAGAAGAGTAGTATCTAATAGATGTTAGATTATTTATTTATATTGTCTGGACAGCCTAAGTCAAACAAATGTTAGTTGTTAGTCAAACAAAACTATAGTGTTCGGATAGATAGTCCACTTATTACCTGATATGTATGTTTACATGATAATGCTTACAGTTTTGAACCAGTTTTGGTTGTAGGAAATGATTTGCAAATGATATATTTTAAAATGAAATTAGTGAGGGGAAACCTGTTCCGCTAAGCGGCGTGGTCCCACTTAATATCATATAATGAGATGTATAGTATTATTCATACCAGGATTTATGTCTGACTCGAAGTTTATGTTTTTTCCTTCAAACTCTCGGGTGCTCAAAAATTGATTTGAGTAGGATGAGGGTTGAGGTTTACAGGTTTTAGTAGGTTGACGAATAAAGCTACCGAAGATGAGTAGGAGGCTGATAGATAGATATTAAGGAGCTGTAGTTTTATTTTGTTTATTTCTCTGTGTTATATTAGGTCAGTTGTGACTATATAGTACTCTGGTCAAACAAGGGGCATCTTCATATGTCGCTCTTGGCATATTTATGTAATTATTACATTTTATCTGAACCTGGGAACCGAAGGGAATTATGTAACTTGGATATGAAAATTTGTTTTGAAGTGTAATAAAAAATGTTGTTTTTGAAATTTGTGATTTTATTTCATATTCAAGTGCTTATGATATTATGGATATCTTTAATATTACCATATTTTGTCACCGGAAGTTAATACTATGGATGACCACACCGCTTAGCTTCGAGCCTCCTGATGGGAATGTTACATAGGCATCTATTACAGCCAGCGAAAAAAGAGTTGTTACAAATATGAATCTATTACAAATGGCAAAAAAAGGTTGTGGTAGGCATCTATTACAATTGGAAAAATAAAAGAGTTGTTGAAAATAAGTTTATTACAATTATCTGAAAAGAAAAGTGTTATAGTAACCCTTTGTTACAACTGCCATTTTGTGACCATTGTAAAACTACATTTGTAATATGGTTCTTTTGTTGTAGTGATGGTGGCAATTATAGATAGTGTATGCACTTTAATTGTTTATTTCCACTCAAAACCCGTGTTATGGCACTCTCCATAAGATGCAATTTTTTTCCTTGATCATATGATGAAATGAGTGAATGCGTATAGTTAATAAAAACCATCTCCTAAGATACAATGAAGTCTGAGTATGAAATTCTTTGATCGACTGTGGTCGCACAATCCAAGTCTGGTCCCAACTACCTTCAGCATGACTTAAGTGACAAGGTTATCAAGATAGTAACCTGCATATAACAAACTTAGTATAATATTTGAAAATAGAGCATAGGTTAGAGACCTAAAGAAGAATTCAATGAGAAGAATAAATTGATTTTTATTTTGGAATAGGAGGCTTAATTATATTGGCAGCCAACACTTATGTCTTTTTTAACGATCATGTATGTTCGCTCCAACGGCCATAACTGTTCATTCCAACGGGCATAAAATTTTGTTTAAAATTACACGTCCATTAAGTATTTTTTTCCCTTAACATTCCTTTAAATACGCGAATTCAAAATATTTCTGAGCCAAATTATTGGTTAAAAAAATCTAGTTTGAATATACAAATCCTGTACAAAAAATATTATTACTTGGAACCTTAGCCCATGGTCAAGCCCAAAACCTAGACCCGTACTTAGCACGGCTCTGCTTGATATGGCATGACGATGGCGTGTGTGCATGCATGTTAAGATGCAATGCCTCCCTTCTCAACACAAGAGAAGATATTTTGATGTCTAAAGGGTCCAACCTTACTCATGTGAGCTTTATATTTAAACAAACATAATTCCAAAATTACTTGTGTGGGACTTTTCCTCTTCTTCCTCTTTCTTTCACTCTTCCTCTAAAATAAATAAATCACACAAAATTTAATATAATTTTCCAGCAATCCTGCATCAAATTTTAATTAAATTTCTCTTGTCAATTATTGTAGAAAAGTTGTGCATAAGTATAGATATCTTGTGCAATTGAATCTATACACAGTGATTACCCATAAAGCATGTCGAGATGGAATGATTGAATAAGCATTGAACCATCGATCATGTTTGATGTATCGAATGTGTTTCATGCAAGCGTTCTCGAAATCTTTAGATAGTATGAATCTACCGACACGTGCATGACCTTGTGTCTATATCTCAATTTCAATAAATTCTCTTAGAGACTAAGCAACGCTTTCACAAAAGACAACAACACTTTCATGCATTCATATGCGTAGGATTTTTGGAACTGTCCTATAATACGCACTTCATGCAACGATCCAGAATCTCGAAGACTTCGTATTTAAATATCTGAATGGTTTAAATATTTGAATCTTGGAATATTATTAAATTGATTATATAATCTTGTTAAGACCTTTTTTAATTGTAACTAATGATGAAAAACTTGTCTTTGGAAAATGTTTACAGGAGTAAATAGTTTAAAGAAATCTCGATAATGTGACCGAAAATCATTTTAGCGATCAATATTTTTTTCTCTCAACAAAAGTTCTTCGAACTTGTTGTGATTGCTTAAATATTAATGTATAATTAATTAGCAACTAATGTAATCATCAGACGACATAACAAGACTAGAAGAATAACAGTTTTAAGACACTATTAAAAGGAAACTAATGCAGAGATGTATGCATGCACAATATTCATTAATTGACTTGATACTAAGTCCTTGATTACATTAAAGTAGTGAGAACAAAGTAAAAGTAAAAGAAAAAATAAATTAATTTAATTAGTTTTTGGTTTTCATGAGGCGTACTTCATACCTGCCTCCAAGGCACTGGATGACACTGTAAGGCATACGGGTTACAAAGATCTCATCCCAGAAAATAAAGAAAGGCCGCGCGTAGTTAAATTTGTTGCCTCTGAGCTGATGATGAACATCATAGTAATAGTTGTTGTTATCAAAGAGAAACTGAAGAGGATACCATGGAAGCCAAAGGGAGCAGTGCACGTCAACCGTCTTAATGGTAGCCATTGGGAAAAATCCCTTCAGATGATTAGTCAAAGGGAATAAAAACCCAACGGAGGGGAAAAAAATCTATATTGTGATTGTAGTGAGATGATACAAATAGAGATAAACACCAGAAAAGATAGTCACAAAATAATGCAACGCAGAAAAATAAATAACACCAGTATTTATAGTGGTTCCACTACCACGAGGCAATGTACGTCCATTTGAGAGAAGAGATTTTATTAGTCACTGAAAGATTAGAGTTACAAGATTGATTCACTTTTGGAGGGTATACATAAGAAGAATTAACAATATTCTCAAAATTCTACAAAGTTTCAGCTCTCTAGGATGGCTGCCATTATTGTCCAGAAGCTCCATTATTTATAGAGTGAAGAAGTAAGGAGGGGTAACTACTATATAGCAGCTCAAGCATCTGGTTTGGCAAGATTTGGTTCGGCAAACAACACTCAAGATCTGGACCTACATCTCCCATTCCTGAACCAAACATATGGAACGACAAACTGGTCCGGCATAGCATGGCTTGGGGTAGCTCATTTGGTTTGGCATTACTAGTTTAGTTTGGATCGACATGCTTCACCAAATCATCGAACTTTCCACTGAACGAGATAACTTTCTTCTTCCCTGAATGAGATCAGCTGCTCCAACTTCACCAAACGAGATTACTCGTTTGGCTTTCATAGCCTTAACGCTGAACCACAAGTCACCGTATGGGATTTCTCATCTGACCTCCTCATCACCGAACGAACTTCTTCTCTTCACCGAAGTCACCCACCTCCACTGGACCAAACTTTTGGTTCAGCATCTCCTCCACCGAATCGAATATTTGGTTCAGCGTCTTTTTCTGAACACCGAACAAAACCTACAAATTACTGTGACTTCGCCTTTCCTTCACCACACCTAGGGTTAGGGCTTCTCCAAGCTTCATGAGTATCTCTAATGGCCTCATCTTCTCCAGATTCGAAAATTAGGTATCAAAACTAACAACTCCACCTTGATACTAGATTTCCAAACAAGTCTTCCAACTCCATCTACACCTTTATGCTCCCGGCAATGAATACTTACCCAATGAGCTTCGACAATGCCATCACCCATTAGACTTTGTCAACGAACTCCGACAAGGCCACCACCCATCGACAAAGTGTTCGAAGTACCCAGTCCGTGTAGAACCTATCAACCTCCACCATGAAAACAAACGTCTTCATGAACCATCTCAAATCTCCCCTCATGCCACCCTATGGCATCTAGCACTTCATTAGGGAAATCAAGTTCGGGAATTCTCGAACTTAGCAATAGGCAACGACTTGGTAAACATGTCTGTTGCATTCAACTTCGTGTGAACTTTCTAAAGACGAACTAGCTTCTCTTCACTCTTCGAGACAAGAAATGATTCTCTTACCTCAATATGCTTCGTCCTCGAGATGAATGCCAGATTTTCAGCTAAGTTAATTTCACTCTGACCATCACACTACACATCCACACCTTCATATACGAAGCCTAAATCATACAATAGTCGTCTCAAATAAAGCGCCTCCTTAGCTTCTTCAACAGCAGCTATGAGATCTACCTCTATAGTAGACAAAGCCACAATCGTCTATAACCTCACTCTCTAATTGATCGATGTCCCACAAATGGTGAACACATATCCGGAGGTTGACTTCCTTCGATCTCTATTGCCGGCATAGTTGAAATCACAAAATCCAACCAAGCTGGAATCTCTTCCTCTGCCGCTAAAGACAATTCCATGGTTTGAAATTCCTCTAAGGTATCTGAAGATGCACTTCACCTCTTCCTAATGCGTCTTTCCTGGATTTGCCATGGACCTACTCACTAATCCAACTGCATGTGCAATGTCAGGCCTAGTGCAGACCATGGCATACATCAAGCTGCTAACTGCACTTGTATATGGGACCTTCATCATATAAGCCTTGTCCTTTTCCAAGATCAGTGAGCCTTTACTAGAAAGCTGTATGTGCAAAGGCATGGGTGTGCTGATTGCATTTGACTCTTCAATGCTAAACTGAGCAAGCACCTTTCGAATGTACTCCTTTTAAGTAAGGATCAAAAGTCCTAGCTTTCTATCCCTTTGGATTTCCGTACCCAAAATCTTCTTTGTTTCTCTAAGGTCCTTCATTTCGAATTCCGCTTTTAGCTTTAGCTTCAAACTATCGATTTCAGCTTTATCCTTGAAAGTAATCAACATATCATCCAAGTACGAGAGTAGGTACACCCATCTACTATTCTTTAAATGTTTGAAGTACACACAAGTGTCTTTGATGCTACGATCAGAACTAAGTGAAAGCGTAAAAGTGTCAAACCTATTATACCATTATCTAGGCGACTGCTTAAGTCCATACAATGACTTCTTCAATTTCCAAACCCAATTTTCTTTCTCATATACAACAAATCCTTCTGCCTGCTTCATGTAGATGGTCTCATCCAATTATCCATGCAAGAAAGCGGTTTTCACATCCAGTTACTCCAGCTCCAAGTCATGAGCTGCGACAATAGCGAGCAAAATGCTGATGGACGTATGCCTCACTACTGGAGAGATATCTAATCATACTCCAATCCATTTCTTTGTAAAAACCCTTTATCAACTAGTCTAGCTTTGTATATTCCATCATCCTTCACCTTGAACACCCACTTGCAACATATGACTCGGCTTCCTTGAGGAGGTGGTACCAAATCCCAATTCTAGTTCTTCTTCAATGACTATAACTCCTCTTCCATAGCGCACATCCACTTCGAACTGTCACATGACTTCAAAGCTTCATCAAGGTCAAGTGGCTCCTCATGAACCACATGTAGGGCATAGTCAAACTGATCACCAAGGCCGAGGTTTGCAAACTGCCAATCACCATACCTTTCAGGCGGCCTGATAGTCCTACGACCGACTTGGGTAGGTACTGCTTCGTCTAAACTCCTTTCATCTTCACCTTGAACTGAACTTCCTCTAGATTCATACACATCACCAGCACTACTAAAAGGTACTTATGGACTATCCTGTGAAGTTTCATCAACTTCGTTTTCTCCGACAGCATCAACAACAACTCTACTATTTGGCTGGAACATGGAAACTTCTTCCATTTCCTTAGGCCTATCAGAATCTTCTAATGTGGTTGGTAGCTTCTCCTTTAGATTGAGTATAGAAGACTCATCAAAAGTAACAAGTATGGAATGAACAATCTTTCGATCAACAGGGTTCCAAATTCGATACCCGCTGATGCCATCGGTTTATCCCACTAATAAGCCCTTGTATCCTCTAGCCTCTAACTTTCCATCACTTGTATGATGAATGTACACAGGACAACCAAAAATTCGGTAGTAACCAAGATACATTACTTTACCTCTCCACTTCTCCTCTGGAATCTTCCCATCTATGGCTGAGCACGGATTTCGATTTATGATAAGAACCACAGTTGATAATGCCTTAGCCCAAAAGCCTCTAGACAAGCCAGCCGTCAATCTCAAGCAACAAGCCTTCTCTAGTAGTGTCATGTTCATGTTTTCTATAACTCCATTAGATTGCGGATCTCCGGGTGTAGTGAAATGTCTTTGAATGCCATGCTGTCTACAAAAGTCGTGGAACTCCCTAGAGACAAATTACACACCATTATCAGGTCTCAGCACTTTCATCTTAGAACCAGATTGGTTCTCAACAAGCGCTTTTCAGTGTTTGGACTTCTTAAAACTATTTCATTTTGGCTTCATCACATACACCCATACTTTTCAAGAAAATTCATCAGCGAAAGAGTTAAAATACTTTGCTCCTCCAAGAGAAGGTGTAGCAACTAGTCCCAGACATCTGTATGCACGTACTCAAGTACTCGCCTCGATATATGGAGTCCAACTCCTAAAGATACTTTAGTTTGCTTGCCTAACACACACTCTTAGCAAAAGTTCATCTTGTCAAAGCTTTATCCTTTGATCATCTTCCTTCTTCAAAGCAACTTTAAGCCCTTCTCTGAAATATGACCCAACCTGAGATGCCAAAGCTTTATGGCATCCAATGCATAAGAACTGTCTACTCCAACACACGACTCTTTAAGAACTATAGTTCCTTTCAATAAATAAAGATTTTGAAACACATCTCCTTTCAGAAGAACTAGTGCACCTCTCAAAACCTTCAGACTATTCTTCTCGATAGTTACCTTGCATCCCAAAGATGCCAATTATCATAAAGAGATTAAGAACTTCCGAAGACCTGGAACATACCGAACACCTATCAAAGTACGTATCACTCCGTCAAACATTCTGATCCTCACTGTACCTTCACCCATTGCTCTACAGCTAGCATCATTACCCATAAGAATAAAGCTTCCCTCTCGTCCATCGAAAGAATTGAAGTAATCCTTATTAGACATCGTATGGCCCGACACTGCTGCAGACAACACATCATCAGATACAGACTTCTCCACCGCAAATGATGAAGATACGTCTTCTTCCATCTTCTTCAAATGTGGACAATCCTTTTTTCAATGACCAGGTTTCTTGCAGATAAAGCACTTTCCATCTTTAGACTTTTCTCTTCTACCATTACCGGGCTTCCTAGACTTAGAACGCCCTCTAAAGTGCCAACTCTTCTTATCTTCTCTATCTCTTTCAACAAACAGGCCGTGACTACTACTTCCACCTCTACTTCCTTCACTTATCTCCTTCATCTGATCTCTCAAGCCATCAGATAAAAGGCCTAACTTCACATCTTCCACTATTAATGTGTCTCTAGCGAAGATAATGCTCTTAGTCAAACCTATGCATCACCCCGAAAGAGAACACAAAATAATCATTGTCATTTGCTCATCATCCATCTTCAAGTCAATAGTCTTCATCTTCATCACGAGATCATCAAAGAAACAAAGATGTTCCTTCACTGAAGTACCCTCTCTCATCCGCAAGGTGAAAAATGTCTTCAGCAATATCAGACGGTTAGTCAGAGGTTTCTTCAAGCAGAGATTTTCTAGCTTGGTCCAAATGCCCTTAGCATCGGTCTCACTGCTAATCTCTGACACAAAATTCTCTCCCATAGCTAGTTGTAAAGAGTAAACGCCTAATTCTCCATCTCCTTGCTTTCCGCGACAGAGATGTCAGCTGTCAACTCCTCAGGGGCAAATACTACTGGATGGACTTAATTCCTCATTAGAACAACCTTCATCCTCCATTGCCACTTCTCGAAGTCTTTATCCCCATTCCATTTCTCAATTGCCAACTGTGATCCTAATATGATATACATTCCTATGTTATAGGGCCTTGTAACAACTGGAGTCGCTTCATCTCCTGGCATAATGTCTAATACTCCTCAATCAACCTTGCATCCCCGATACCAGACTACTAGGAAAAATCACTTCAGATGATCAATCTAAGAGAATAAAAAACCCCAACGCAGCGGAAAACAACTGGATCGTTATTGTAGTGGGATGATACAAATAGAGATAAACACCAGAACATATAGCCACAAACTAATGCAATATAGAAAAATAAGTAACACCGGTATTTATAGTGGTTCCACTACCATGAGGCAGTGTACGTCCACTTGGGGAGAGGAGACTTTATTAATCACTAAAAGATAAGAGTTACAAGATTGATTCACTTTTGAAGGCTATACATAAGAAGAATTAACAATACAGTCAAAATTCTGCAGAGTTTCAGCTCTCTAGGATGGCTGCCATTGTTGTCCAAGCTCCACTATTTATAGAGTGAAAAAGTAAGGAGGGGTAGCTGCAATATAGCCGCTCAGGCACCTGGTTCGGTAGTTTGGTTCGGCCTTCAAGGGGGTGTGGTATAGGGCACCATATGCATAAGGCGCTAGTATTTCATGGTGAGTCGAATGCAGGTGCTTGTACAGGAACCTGTTTATGTGCATGTATCTATGCCCAAAGTACCACCATGCCAATAATGAACTGCCACACCAGCAATAGTATCGATGGTTGTGGCTTTGCTGCCTCGATCTCATAGCTCATGAACCGAAACATATCATGTATATTGTTCAGACATTGACAGGTTTAACATCTTTATTAGTTATATATCAAATGAGAAGCTACAAGTATATATAAAAATGAATAATTGCGGTACCTTTAAATGGAGAAGACTACGATGACCTGAATTAGTTGCTGGAGGAGGACTCCTTTCGGAACCTGTCCTCTCGATGCTATATTTTTCTCTTCTTCGCTCTTTGGATGAAGACGTGAACCTTCCATGTAGTATGTTAACATTTTGTATATACCTGAGAATACCCAATAAACTACTATAGGCACAAAAGTGCTTAGCACTTCATCCGACACCTTTATATCCATTAATTTGTTGTTGTACACTGCTTGTTTTATGATGTTGATGTTTCTTCTTGAAAAATTAATAGCACGCCTGGATACCACCGTTTATCGAGTAAAGACTTCTATTTATAATCATCAACTAATTATATACAAATTAGTAGCAAGTTTGGATACGTGGTTTACATAGAATGGTCAATAATTCTATGCTTGACTGCGACTAGTTTAAACAATTAAAAATTTATGCTTGAATGTTTCAAATCCACACATTCTTCCGAGCTTGCGGCCAAGGATGATTAGTAGTAAGTGCCAGATTAATTGACCACAAATTATAAATGATTTAATATTTTGCATAAGTAGAAAGTTATTATGCTTAATTTGATTATACACCAAAGTAAACTAATTATGTGCTAATTAGATCAAGTCTTCAATTTCAGACATATATTATCAAAAATCACATCCAAATAATCTTTCCATCAAAAATCCATATAATCTCAATAGCTCATTCGGTCCAGACATTAGGCTGCCACACAATATATTATTCGACAGATTTTAAATACCATCACATGCTTCATAATCTAAAGTATATTCTTGCCATATATGTCTTTCTTCCTAAAACTGTATCTATTGAATAAGAGCATATATGTAACATTATGTATAAATAAACAGAAATTAATCAAAAAAAAGTTAACAAATAATTATTGATGTTCAAAATATAATTTGTAGACATCGGAATTTACTTATGAAACTTGCACCATCGCGTTCGTTATGATTTCTGATGAACTTTCATGTTTAAAGTTTTGTGATCGGATTTCAAATGAAAATTTTATTAACGTTTGAAGCTTTTAGACGGAAATAATTCATAACCAATTAGGAAAATAAATGTTAATAACTTAGCATTAAAATACACATTAAATATAAATATTAACGTTTAAAAAGAAGATAATAAATATCATCGGCTTAGCATTTGAGCAACCGTTATATATAAATGTTAATTAAGGGTGCTCAATTAAATTAAATCCGATTAAGAAAGCACCAAAATAAATAAATTGAGCGTAGAAAGAAATAAATAAGTAAATTCAGCGTGGATGGAAATAAATAATAATCAATTAATGTTAATCAGATGTAATGAAATCAGTCGTAGGAAATAAAAGGAATAAAATAAACACTTAACTTATACGTAAGTGACTGGTTGTAGTATAACGGTCGACCAATAGCTGATATGGTGGAGAGAATAAACCTACTCTTAACAGTCCTGATTTAATAAGTTAAAAATCTAACGGATGAAATCACAGCACAAGCCATTGCCATTAGCGACGGCACGAATGCGCTGTCGGCCGTCGCTAAAGGCCATGCCAAAACAGTCGACACCAATAGGTTTTACGACTGTTTTTGCGACGACGTCGTCACAAGTTAAGCAATGGCTAGTGCCGTGAAGTCGAACATGTGGCAAATCCAGAGTGGTCGTTGGGCTGTCGTTGACCGACGCTGGTCGACGCAAAACTGGATAAATACGCCGTAGTAAGCCGTTGATAGCCGATGCAAGCTTGGACAAGTGAGTCATCACTAGCCAATGCAAGCCGTCGCAACATCGGTTATTTTTCACTCCAGCTTTTATTTGAGCCATCCAACCGCACAATTATCAACATATCTCTATCCATCTCATCTACAACACATATAAAACCAATTTCGCAACTACAATCATCGCATATCATACGTAAGAAAGTATATAACGCAAAAATCAATATCTACATCAACATTCCATCTACCAACGTCTATATTCCATCAAACATAAAAATACTCATGTTCATCAAACAAAACATCCACAAATCCTTCAAACAGCAAAATCATACCGAAAAATACCCATGCCCATCAAGCAACACAACCGTCAAACAAGTACCAAATTCATCAACACATGTCAAATAAATACAAAACAAAATAGCCAAAATCAATCAAACTCCACAGTCATACCTACTCGTCGTCATTTCCTGACCCATCCACCCCAGTCATTCTCCCGTGCTTTGCTAAATATGTCGCAATTCGCTCATCTAGTAGCTGCGCCAATCCCCTTCTCTTCCAACAATCTTTGAACTCTGCCATCTGCTGTTTCAGCTAAGCTATCTTTTCCTTTGTCTAGGATATCCTATAATCCGTCTGGATCATTATCGCCTGAAAATAATTAATAGCGAGTTATAATTTTTGCTCAATATTAAATAAAATGTATATATTAGTTAATGAAGCAGTTTACCTCTATCTTTCCATAACTGTAATGCCTATTTCATGAAGGAGGGTCAATCAAAGAATTCCATATAGGTTTGACTCCTCCAAGGTCAACTCACGGCAAGTGGATTGTGCCACTCGAGCTTGCTCTGCTTCATATCATTCTTGCAATGACGAATAGAAGTTTACAACAATAAATATTCAATTCAAAACTAATGAAATGTGAAGTTAAAATAATTAAGCATCCATACCATTATGGATTAAGATTTATTGTCCGTCCTAACATATGAAACTTTGCCATCATCGTTTATCTGCTCAACGACATGTGTGTGTGTGTGAAGACCTCTGCCATTGTAGGCTCGCGATTATATTCCTTACACTGAAATTATACATGAATAAACAATGTTATAAATTTGATTAAAGATCAATAATATATTTGTTATCGCAATTTATAAATTTACCAATTCCTTCAGATGTTGTTGGAAGGATTTAGAGCCATCGCTATGTATAGCATGATTTTTATTCCTATTTGCATGGTTCTGCGATGATATTTCCTGTAAATTTAAATATATTATTAACTAAATTAATGAAAATAATATACGAAATTTAAACAAATTATAATAACAATATAGAATTAAATAACTTACTTTAATTTCAGGAGTATCCCAGTGTTGGAGAAATTCAGGCCAAACATCAGCGTTCATCCAAGCGGGTTTTTTATTTGCATTCTTTGCCTTTGAGCAAGTGTGCCTATAATTTTTTCATATCTTTTGGTTTCAGTGATTTGTAAAAACATCCATATCTTCTGAATCAACATGTGCCGCAACCTACATATTGAAATAAATCTGAATTATATACATTATACTAACTTTCAAATGAATTATAAATTTATACTTACCATCAAGTCGGTCCATATAGTGTTTATAACAAAGAAGCGAAAATTCATTAATAGTCATACCATCAAGTCATCCATGCAATAAGGACAAGTTAAACGACCAGCCGTACTCCAACCTGAAAGCATTGCATATGCAGGAAAATCAATAGTAGTCCATAATAAAGAAGCGAATATACGAAAATTCTTTTTTTGGAAATGCCATATGTTTCAACTCCTTCATGCCATAGTGTTTTCAACTTTTCAATCAATGGTTGTAAATAAACATCAATTCTTTGTGCCGGATCATCAGAGCCAAGGACAACAATAGTGAGAAACACGTATGGAGTTTTCGTATACGTTCACAGAGGTAAATTATAAGGAGTAACGACAATAGGCTAAGATGAATATTTACTACCAAACTGAGAAAATGGTGAACACTCATCCATAAATAAACCAAGTCTAACATTATGGCTCTCTACAGCAAACGCGAGATATGTCTTATCGAAATGTTTCAATTATTCTCCACGACCGGATGGATGTGTCAAAGTCCCCTTTTCCTGTGTTCTCACACTATGCCATTGCATATGATATGTTGTAGCTGAAGATGCATATAACCTTTGAAGTCTAGAAGTGATGGATAAATAATGCATTCTCTTGCATGAACTTCCCTTCCTTTCTTTTTTTGGTTTGTATCTTTTCTCATTACATATTTTTTATTTCCTAGTTAATGTCATCTTTCCAATACAACATGCATTTTATACATGTATCCATCTTTTGGTACGACAGATCGAAAGCCGACATAGGTGATTTCACTATATAACAACTATCGCACATTACATTATTCGGAGGCATATGTTGTTTTGCATCTTGTACAACTATTGTAAATCCAGCATCTGCAAAGTTGAATTTTGATTTCATAGTGATATATTCAGCGGTAACTGATAATTCAATTCCGCTTTTACAACCATCCCACAACGGCCTCTTAGCAGCATCCAATAAGTAAAAAATTATTTTTGCTCCCATATTCTGTTCTTCTTCGATATTTACATTTTCATTGTCAACTTAAATGGTAGGGAATATTGATCGTGTTGCGTTTTCCACCATATCTTCTATAGGATTCGTCATAAAATAATCGTTCTCTGACACTACAAGATTAGGCGCAGGTGCAACAAGTTCTCCGTAATGATCCAACAAATAATATGAAGTGACCCCAAATTTTTTTTACCCAAAAATAAAGCAAGCATATTGACATACACTAAAATGTATACAGGGTCACTTGCTTTACACATTTTTTTCTTAATTCCAGGATCAAACTCTCACTGATATAGAAAAGTCAGTATATAAAACTAATATTTAATCCATATATGTTATGATATATAGATCACTTTTGCTAGCATTTGCGGATTTTACTTAAGCAAAAGTTATTTGATTAGTTAAAATAAAATAATCTTCAAACACAACAAAAACAGTTATGTTTTCAAGCTTATTTTTATATAAATATATTTCTTTCTTTAATATAAGTAAAGATATAGTAAACAAATCAGTATGATTTATTTATTCAAGCCAAACCATAAAAATAACTCACATGACAACATTTGTACTTTCCATTGCATAAAATATTTTTATTTTGAAATCTTTCTTAAATTTTTAGCTAAATTCATATAAATATATCTAGCATTACTTTACAAAAGGACACAAGGAATGCCACTACCTTATTCTTCATGCACTATAGGATATCAGCCTGCTAGTTTACATGGTCTAGCATATATTTAATAGCTTGTTATGAATTCAAATTGGTAAGTAAATATACATATGTTAGAAGCTAGTATGCAAATTTTTAGAAACCATTTTGTATCAAAAAAAATTCTTGACTTAACACTACAACACTTAGCAAAGGCAGTCTATGCATATACAGTTTTACTCACTATGTAAAAATTTAGTGAAGTGGGTAACCTATACAATTCATATTAAATTTAATCATTTTAGAGGGAGACTTTGCCATATAATAACTCTTAAACATTTAGTTCATTTCAGATGCAAATAGAAAATAGGTAGTTCTTACAACATTTTGCACTCATATACTACTGACAATTGCAACTTTAATACATTATTTTTTACCCATTTCTAACCAACAATGCACTTTAGGCTCTATTACATTTTAGGCATAAGTAGATGGTGGCTCATATTTAAGAGATTTGGTTCATGTTATAACTAACTATATTTGAGTGCTCCTTCTTTAGCATTTTCTCCACTGCACGTTACCATTTAGTTCCTTCATTTTCCTATAGGCAATCCCTAAGTTTCCCCCACATACATGAGACACCCAAATGATGCAAGTAATCAAATAGGTCAGACTTAAGGGTCTAGTATGAGTCTTCACTTAATACTTGACATAAAGAATGGATGTAACAGCCTATTAAATTCATTTTCAAATACATGCAGTGATTTCTTGACTAGTTGGTGCATTCCACATTGCAATTGCTTTTATGCTTCAGATTTATGGTCATACGTAAAAACAATTCCCAGCGTTAAAGCATATTTAACTTGCATGAACTTCTGCATACTAATTTACAAGTGTTAGCTTTTGTCATTCAATAATATAAAATGCAGAACCATTTTTACTAGAAATGCAAACACAAATATATCCTAACAGCCAAACTATCATCTCATATATATCATATCAACCGGCCAGAACATCTTACCCATGACACAAACTTCTCTCTCTGGCCTACCAAAAGCACTACAAAGTATGTGCACATTGCTTGGGACTTCACCTCTGTTAACCTAACATACTAAGATCTTTGGGCATGAACATGCCATATACAAACTAAAATCCTTCCCGATGGTAAGTTGATCAATGCAGCATCCCAATGGCCTTAATCATCTTGCTTGATGAAAAGATGACATATGTCCTTAGTTAATTACTAAGATTTCAATACTTAGTTACACATACTTTCCTGTGCACCATTTTTGTCAATAGGTTAAAGTCATATATGTCATCTTCTATTGATAAACTAATCAATACATACATCACAAGATAGCCAAACATTCATTCTTCAAATTTTCATAAATATTTCCATCGGTTATTATTTATAAAAGCTTCCATTCATAATAGAAAACATCCCGTAATCATAAACTAACAACAAACACACACACACACACACACACACACACATATTTGGATCTTCAATTTTTCATGTTACATGATTCTTATTATTAATTGGATCTTTATTAATTATTTTCTTTATAATTCTATTACTACAAACATATGGCCATGAATGTTTATGAGGTACATCCAAAACCCCAATTCCCTTTACTAATCTCTTCAAGTAGATCCCATTTTTTTTGACTAATTGTGTCATAACATTAGTTTAGGGAATCTACAGTGCAAAGTAACTCAACATATGATCAGATCATTGCATCACTTGCACATTATTTAGAGCTAAGACATAAGCAGAACCTTCTTATTTATGTTGCCTTCAACTTTTTTTCCTTAAATTTTAGACCATACTTTATAGTAATATTCCATAGCCAGATTTTTAATGAACATCATTATATGATCTATTAATAATAATTACTTCAGTTTCCTATCTAACAGGTTAAGGGTCAACATACTTCAGTTCATGAACGTGATAAGGGTTTTAATCACACAACCTTTTTGATCTGTATCTAAAAAGAATAGCATATGATTTATAATCATAAATTTAACTATAAAACTTGCATATCAAAGCATTCAACACAGAACCATACAGCATCAATCATGCATACTAATTATCTAAAAATATAGAATCTACTCATTCATCAAATATAAAAGGATGCCTTTACTAGGTCTTATGCCATATATTAAGTGAGATGATACTCACCAATATTCTTCCCTCACTTGATCCTATTCTTCTTTGCTCCTTCAGCCCGACCTCTTGCTTTCCTTAAAACCTCCAGTTACTCCAATATGCAGCCTCTATATATTTTAGTTTATAGTATATAATGAAATAGCCGACTTAGGACCTAGCTTCAATGATTTATATAGGTGTATATTAGGGTTTCTGAGCTAAGAAATGTCAATTCTACCTGCCTACGCTCACCTATACCTTCTGTCTAACACATTCCTTCATCTTTCTATTTTTGATGGTCCTCCTTCCTATTTATTTCTTTGGGTTTTATTTATTTTGTGTCTATAGTTAAAGCCTCTTCTTTTAGAGAAAGAGCTGTTATTTTTGACATTTAGGCTACTCATGCAATTTTCATTTTACTCTCACGGTTCAGGTGGCATGCAAATATCATGTGTAGTCTATTTGTACAGCTAATACCTATTGTACATTTTTTTGCTAAGCAATATGTACTATTCATTTCTTACGAGCATATATTATACTATTTTTATCTTAGACATTATTTCAGTTTCCTTCTATTTTTTTGAATACTTATTTAAATATAACATATTTTAATCAAAAAATCATCACAATAATTTGGGTTATCACATACACCCCTCCTTTATGGAATTGTGTCCCACAATTATCTCATTCATACATATCACAATGTATTACGTTCATTCGGATATCAATCAATACCACACCATATTATATCAAAACTGGTCATATGATATATATTTCTATCAAAACAAATTCATGTTATGCATTCAATAATCACCATATTAGGAACCCTCATATATTAGGTCCTCACACAAAAAAAATTAAACAGAAAACAATTTTGGATATTTAGATTTAACGGTGTCTTCTACTTTCCATGCAATCATTTGGATCAAGACTCCATTGCACTTTTACTAATTTTATATTTTCATTTCTCAATTTCTTTTCCTCTCTAGAGACTATCCCAATAGGCTCCTTCACATAAACCAAATCAGATCTTATTTTCACTTGTGTTAGAGATTCCAGTATAGTTACTTTATCATGCACCCATCTTCTTAGTTGTGAAACATGAAATACATCATGTATTCCACTTAATTCTTTAGGCAACTTCAATCTATATGCCATTCTCCCTGTTCTTTCAATAACTTCGTATGGTCCAACATACCTGGGAGATGATTTACCTTCCTTACCAAACCTAAAAATCTTACTCATTGGAGAAACATTTATAAATATAAAGCCCCCCACCTTATATTCCACTGGTTTTCTTCCTTTATCTGCATATTCTTTTTGCCTATCTTGAGATGCACTCATTCTTTTTCTTACCAATGTTATTGTTTCTATGGTCTCTTTTACTTGTTCAGGTCCAAGTAATATTCTATCCCCAGCTTCCATCCAACATGCAGGTGACAAACAAGGCCTATCATATAAGGCTTCAAATGGCGCCATGCCTATACTTGATTGATAGCTATTACTGTAGGCAAATTCAGCTAAGTAAATGTGGTCTTCCTAACTTCCCCCGAAGTCTAACACATATGCTCTCATTAAATCCTCTAATATTTTGTTTACAATCTCAGTTTGTCCTTCAATTTGTGGATGGTAGGCTGTGCTTAAACACAATTCAATCCCCATTGCATCTTGAAAACTGCTCCAAAAATTTAATGTAAACAAAGTATCCCTATACCTATAATAATCTTTGGTACTCCATGCAATCTAATTACTTCTTTTACAAACATTTGAGCCAATTTAGTTACATTCCTATCAGATCTTATAGGTATAAAATGTGCTACTTTTGTCAATCTATCCACCACTACCCAAATACTATCATTCCCATTTTTAGTACTCGGCAGACCATCAATGAAATCCATTGATATATTTTTCCATTTCCACTTTGGCACTTCTAAAGGTTGCAACATTCCTGAGGGTCGTTGGTAACCAATTTTACCTATTGGCATGTTAAACGTTGAGCTACATATTTGCTTACTGCCCCTTTCATACCTCTCCAACAAAAATTCCTCTTTAAGTCATGATACATTTTTGTCCCACCAAGATGTGTTTTATATTTAGTTCTATGATAAACATCCATAATTTCCTTTTTAAGCTCTCTATCATCAGGTACATAGAGCCTTCCCTTATTCCTGAAATAACCATTTTCATCGATTTCAAAATTATCAATTTTTGTTCCTCTTAACAAAAGTGTTCTTTTCTCTTTCAAAAACTAATCTTGGTCTTGTGAGGCTCCTACCTTATCTGCTAAAACTAACCTGATATTGACAAGACTGAGTTTACTATATTCTATCATGTCATATTTATTTCTATTGGTCTCCTACCTAGGTTAGCTATTTTCACCTCTACAAGAACTGATGGGGCTTTAAATTATTCCATCATCAACATCGCTAACTTAGCATGCTGCCTACTCAAAGCATCAACTACCTTATTTGCTTTACCAGGTGTATATAAAATGTCTAAATCATAAGCAGCTAGGAATTCTACCCACCTATGCTGACTCATATTTAAATCTTTTTGTGACAACAAGTATTTCAAATATTTATGATCAGTGTATACTTCAAATTTTTCCCCAAGTAAATAATCTCTCCATAATTTCAATGCGCACACACTACAACAACGAGTTCTAAATCATGTGTTGCATTTTTTGTTTCACTTGGCTTAAGCTGTCTTGAGGCATAAGCTATTACCTTATCATGTTGCATTAGCACTGCTCCAAGACCTGATCCACTTGCATCAGTATACACAATAAGCCCCTCATTCCCTTCAGGCCCTTTTAACATGGGAGCTTCTACAAGAGTCTTCTTCAATTGCTCAAAAGCATTTTCACATTTCTCAGTCCATATAAACGGTTGTTCTTTTCTTGTCAACTTAGTCAGTGGGATTGCAAACCTTGCAAAATCCTTTATAAATCTTCTATGATAGCCAGCCTTCCCCAAAAATGATCTAACTTTAGTCACAGTTTTAGGCTTTTTCCATGCTTGCACTACTAGGGTCTATTGCAATTCCATTTTGTGAGATTGTATGGCCTAAATTTTTTATTTCATGCTTCCAAAAAGTGCATTTAGAAATTTTGCCTTTAGAGCATGTTTTCTCAGTCTACTTAACACTAAATGCAAATGCTTCTCATGATCTTTCTCGGTCCTTGAATAAATCAAAATATCATCAATAAAAATCAAGAAAAAATATCCAAATAATCTTGAATAGATATCCAAATAATCTTGAAATATCCAATTCATTAAGTCTACAAAATAGGATGGTGCATTTTTTAACCCAGAGGGCATAACAAGAAATTCATTAAATCCATATCTTGTATTAAAAGCTGTATATTTCACACTTTCTTCCTCTACCTTTATTTGATGAAATCTAGAGGCAAGATCTAGTCTATAAAGCAATTTAGCTCCACTTAATTGATCAAATAGGTCATCAATTCTGGGTAGTGGATATTTATTTTTTATTGTGACCTTATTGAGATCCCTATAATCTATGCACATTCTCAAAGTCCCATCCTGCTTTTTAACAAACACTACTGGTGATCGCCAACATGAGCTATCGGGTCTTATAAATCCCTTTTGTTCTAATTCTATGAGTTGTTTCTTTAACTCAGTCAACTCTTTCGGCCCTATTCTAGTTGGCTTTTTCACAATAGGACTTACACCCGGTATTAATTTTATTTGAAATTCTACTGGCCTATTATGAGGTATCCTACTAACTTCTTCAAACAAGTTGATATACTGATCTACTACATGTATATTTTCCAGTTTTGATTCAGTTTCTTCAGTGTTTAAACTCCTTACGTGTGCTAAGTATCCTTCTTTTACAACCTTACACAACATTGTGACTCTGTCACCATCAGTGGTTTTTAAGAAATAGTGGACTCTTCTAAATTTATAATAGCTCAAATTTCTTTAACCAATCCACACCTAGAATTACTCCAATTCCAGGATAATTCAAGACATATAGATCTGAAATAAATATATGCCCACCAATAGAAACTTTTATTTGCAAACATTTCATCCTTAGCACACAAGAACTCCCTATAGGACTTTTAAGAAACAAAGGCCTATCTACTAAAATGCATATGATTTTTATTTTTTATATTATATCCTGGGATATTAGAGAATGCGTTGCACCAATATCATATACTACACCTATGGGAAACTTTTTTTAATAAAGAGAATACCTTCCACTTGACTAGGTTGTTCTACAACTGCTCCACTATAGCTTATCCTTTCCCCTCTAAAGCTCCTACTTTAGCAAGCATCTTAAATTCAGGGCAATTCCTCTTGATATGGCCTTCTTTTCCACAGTTATAGCACTTGAATGAGGCTACCTTTTCAGCTTGGCATCTAGTCTTTATATGCCCCTCTTTTCCAAAATTATAACATATAATTTTCTTCTTTCTATCGGTAGCTGCAGCTTCATTCACCTTTTTAACTCCTGCTTCATTTTTCTTTTTGTCATAAGGGTGAGCTCTATTTTTGCCCTTTTTATTACTATTGTTCCTCATATTCTTGAATTTCTCTCTAGTAATATCATGCTGTTCAAATGTCAGGGTCAAATCCAGTACTTGATCAAAAGTTTTATCTCGGTACGAGAACATAGCTCTACTCAAATTCACATTAAACCCTTGTATATATTTGGCATTCTTTGATGCTTCATTTCCTATTATCATAGTTCCATATTTTGACAAGTTTTCAAACTTTTGTGTATACTCAGTTACAATCAATGGTCCCTGTCTCAACCTTATGAAATCTTCCAATAGTGAAGCCTTGGCTGAAGCAGGTACAAATCTGGCCTCTAACTTTTCCTTAAATTGATCCCAAGTAATGTCATTCCTGAGTCTTCCTATAATGATGACTTCCCACCAATCAAGAGCAACTCCTTTTAACTGCCGTGAGGCTATTTTCCTTTTTCTTGGATCCTCGACTTGCATATCAGCAAAAATTCTTTCCAAACTTTTTAACAATGTTTGAACTCCCGTGACCCCTTCAGTTCCCTCAAAACTCTTTGCACCAAGATCGGTATAAGTTTTTAATAGTTTGGACAATTCCTTATGTGAATCTTCTTGTCTGGGTCCTATTACATCCCTGAGAGCCCTCATGAAGTTTTGCATTGTAACGATCCGTAAATTTCGATAATTAAATTGGTTAATTTAATAAAAAATGTAAGTAAATTTAGAAAGAAATAAAAACTTTATAATTCATAATGAAGTGACTATACGAAAAAAAATGTAGTTATTTAAACGACTAATGAAATAAAATATTGATCAATAGTAACTGAATGTAAATTAAAGTAATAATGTTAATGTTATTCATAATAGGATAATTTGTTGAATTGAAGGAATGGAAATAAAGATTTATTAATTTATTGGTATTTGAACTATAATAGTTGGATTTATTGCAAATAAATGAAATTAAATATCTAAATATTACGTTAATTGAAATTTAGATGGAATTTGTAAATATTAATGTAATGGATCGTGAATCCAATGTTAATTTCACCCATTTTACAACAACGAATTGGATAATAGAACGAAAATAAATTAAATGGAACTATTGGAAATTAAATTTATAATTTCTGAATTTAGTGAAATTGAGATTAACACTGAAATTGATAAATTAATCAACTCAAAATTGATATCTAAATTTGTTTAAATCAGTGCAAATGATTAAGAAATTTAAAAATGATAAAAATTGTCAATTATAGAATTGAAATCGAAAATTTGATTTAATGAATTAATTATTTAATTATTTAATTAATGGAAAAATAGCCATTTTGGCCACTGACTCGGATTTTGACGAAACATGTTTCATTGGATCCATAACGGTGGATTATTGTAGGATTTCAAGTTTCATAGCGATCGGACTTGTCGTTTGATCGTGCGGGCTCGAAACGCCTAGAAATCAATGAAATTGAAATCGATTGAAATCAATTTGAAATAACTTGATTTTAGCATAACTTTTTCATACATTGGAATTTGGACTTGAAACCTATTCCATTGGTTTTAAAATACTTTAAAACATCTGTTTTGATATATGGGTTGACCCATTTCTGTTCTGCAGTCGAAATGGGCTTTTCGGGCCATTTATCGTTCAACTGTCCAACCCAAATCGAGCTCATTCCATTCTATTTGTGCTGACTATATATATATATATATATATATATATATATATATATCATTATAAACCCTAGCAGCCTTTCTATTCTCATTTATGTACGTATAAATTTTTTTGTTCCTCCTCTTTCTCAATGGCAGACAAACCCTGAATTTCACAATCCAAATTCAACTTCAAAAATTCAAACTCCTCAAATACTATCAAATTATATATCGATCAGAAGCTCTTGATGAGCGCATCTTTGATCTGCAATTCATTTTCGTATTCGAATTATCATCTGTCCAGAAATCGAGGTTGAACCTCGGTCGTTCATTATGGAGTTTCGGCGATCCAACGACGGATCACCAACGGTTTGACGATCGGATGTACCGTTACGAAGCTGACGTCAAGTAGATCATCGGGGTGGCGTTCTTTTGTGCCTCGAGATGGGGAAGTGGACGTGGTTGGCCTGGGAAGCGGTGGCGGTCGCACGACGCAAGGTAGCATCGGAGGTCGAGGCGTTTGCGAAGGGAGGTTCGGCCTGGAGCGTGCGGGTGGGTGGCGACATCGGATTCTGGTGGAAAGGCTCGCGTGGTCGGCGAAAATTAGGATTAAGGTTTCCTGGGAGGCAGCTACCCGCGGTTCTCGAACGAGACGAAGCAGGTGCGTGTGTTACGTGTGGGCGATGGTGATAACGTGGTAAAACGTTTTATTTTATTTTATATATATTTTTACTCGTATAACTTCTAATGCTAATATCTCTTACATACGAGGTCCGATTCAAGCACCGTTTCTTGGGTTAGGATCATATTGAAATTCTTGATATTTTGGCACTGGTTTGGATGGATTTTGAGACTGTTCGATTTTTTTTAAATTGGATTTAAATTCAATTTAAATCCAAAAGATGAGTGTTTTAACCCACTCACAATTTTTAAAATTTCTTATGTGTGTCGAATTAATTTTTGATGTGATTAGAAATTTATTAATGACTGTTTGGCGTATTTTTAATCATCATCTCAATTAAATTGAATTTATTGAGTTAAATTGTTATTTAATTTATTATCGCATATAAACTGCCAATTAAATTGTTATTTAATTTATTATTGCATATAAACTGCCGGTTAAATACCTGTTATTTATTATCTGTTCTACATTGATGTTATTGATTAAATTGGATGATGATTGTGATAAATGTTTGATGATTGACAATAGATGAATGGATGTCGTATTTTATATTGTTATAAACTGCAAGTTGTTATGGATTTTATTTCATTCGAGATTGCGGTTTGAAATGATATATAACCGTATTTATGTTTTAAATTACGGATTGAAATGATAAATATCCGTATCACTTGACCATAGGATAGAAAATTATATACAGACATCGTGGTCTATATATAAAAATATTTTGAAGTGATTTCTATGGTTTTGGAAAGAAATATATGGGTTTATATAAATATTGATTTTTGATATTATATAAATATTATTTTTATATATGGTTAAATTCTTAAATTTAAGCTATGTATAATTTTTTTCATTATATAATGAGAGTAATAATAAATTTTGATTTTATTAAAATATAATATGGGTAAGTATTTATTTAAATTATATTTTTAATATATATATATATATTATGATATTGATAAATTAAGGTTGAAAGATGGATGTGAAATCGGTCTAAAATTGTTTTTAATTAAGAATGTTATTTAATTTAAGCAATCTGGAACTTATTGAATTTGAGATTTTAAAGGGTATAATTTTATAACTTGATGATGATATAAGGCGATTAACGAATATTTCAAGTTTGAGTTTTATTTAAATAATATTGAATTTATTAAATAAATATTTCAAAACTAAATAATAGTAAACTGAATTAAGATATATATGAAATTATCAGATTTAGTTTGAATTATGGAATATTTAAAGTCTTGAAGTATACCTAAATTGAAATGTTTTATCAAAATTGAAGTGTTTCAAAGTTATGAATTTGAAAGTATTATGGTTTCAAAGTGTTTTGTTTCGGAGTGTTATAAATTTGAAATAACTATTTTTAAAATGAATTTATTTGAAATTACATTTAATTAAGATTTATATTTAAATATATATTGATTTGGAACTTATTGAAATTAAAGGTGTAACAATCTGACTTTATAATAAGGTTTTGGTTTAAGATGATGTAAAGAGGGAATATCTCAAGTTTAAAGGAATTAAAGGAAATATTCAGTAATTTGGAAGTTTGGAGTTATGTAAATGATATAATATCAATGTGGTTTTGAAATGAAAATGATATATTATTGATATGGTTTGAAATGAAATGACATATTATTGATTTGGGTTTTAAGGGAAATAATATATTATTGATGTGGTTTTGAAATGGAAACGATATCATATTTTATTGGTTTTGAAATGGAAATGACATCGTATTTGGTTTTGAAATGGCAATGATATTTTGGTTTTGAAGTATAAATTATTTTGAAATGACCGCGGTGTAATAATAACGTTTGGTTGTTAAAGAGACCGGGATCGGAAGTTGTCATACTCTCTGCCAACCCCGAAAACCACTTTAACAACCGTGTGCGCGATGGAGATTCCAGAATGAAGTAGGTTGGTAACGGCGTTCCTTTGAGGTATATACGTGGACTCAACTCCCGTGAGTTGGCATAAGGTGGCTAAAACAGGAGCGATTCTCGGGCCAAGGAGGTAGCCCCTCTTATCGGACACATTCCTTCGATATTATATTCCGACTTTGGATTGATTTGGTGGCAACTTTTGATTTTTGATTTGGGGGTGTGGCTCAAGGTGGGTGGTAGTAGCTGCTACGTGTTACCACCAGCCCGGATGAGTAATTGGTATATCTACCCTGACATTGCTTTGTGTGCCGTGTTACCTACCCTAGCGCGCCTTATACGATTTTGGTTTTGTACCATACCTATGGAGTGCCCTCTGACAACGCCCAGTACGAGGGAGATTGCGGTACCGTATAGACTATGGGAATGTAAAAGTGTGTTAAGGTGGAAAATGTAAAGCCTTAACGCTATTTTTAGTTTATATTATACTTTACTGTAGACACTATTATAATAGCATATATTACTACATAGTAGATAGTTTAACGGATCCTTAGGAGATGTGAATCCCGAGCATCTCCTAAGTTACTGCACTCACGTTAGACACTGGATAGAAGATGTCAAATCCTGTAAACATCTCTGACGCCGTTTACACTCATATTTATTTACCATTGATTTAACTCACATAAGATCTTTTAGTTCTGACTCGAGTGTTTTGTCTTTTCAATTTGCTCGAGTCAGCCTGAGCATTTTAGGATTTGAAGACCTTATTCTGGAGGACGAAGACGAAGATTTTATTACTATTATTTATTATTGTATTCCACTACATTCATACTGTTCCGCTGCATTATCATTTATTATTCTCTGGTATGTGTAACTCTGATATGTATTGTATAAGTATAATCAAATGTTTGTAAAATAGCTTCATGAACTGTTATTTGATTATTATATTTTGTCATTCCGCTGTGAGATTTTGTTTTGTTTTATTTCTTTCTTTGCTTTTCTTATTCACCCCAATAACAATCCGCTCTTTTATATGGTTTGAGTTTATATGTGTGTCTGCCTATGCACTTGGCGGTTGCAGCATGATAGGGGGTTCTCGCATTTGGTTTGGGTAGCGAGCGGATGACTCTTACTTCTGCATGTCCTTACGGGGTTGGTGCAGTCGAAAGGCTGGCCGTAAAGGTAGAACACATGCATAATTGTATGCTACGGTGGAAGTTACCCCACAAACGTGGTCCGTTATAGTTGGTATCAAAGCTTTGGTTTAGCGATAAACCTTAGCTTTGTGGGGCCTGACTCTTTATCAATAGGGTGGTAATACCCTATGAGGAGTCACTAAGTGTATATATATGTGAGAGCGTATTTGTTAGCGTTATAAAAGTTTTTATATTGTGTTAATTAGTTCCGTTTTGTATTTATAAATTTTGGTTGATGCATAGGACGCTATGACATCAATAGGGATTTCTAAACACTCAATAGGACAGACCAACACAATATTTGTTTTGAATATAGGTGAACGAAATAATTTTGCCTATTATATTTTCTATATATAAAATAAATTTTTATAAAGATTATATTTGTTTGTAATATATTGGTTGTTAGGTAGTGTAATTTATAAATATCAATTGGAAACAAGATTTGAAGAAAACAAAATAAATGAAGATTGGAAATTTTAGAACTTAAGTTCCGGGATTTTTAAAGTTTCTTTCAAAAGGATTTGGAATATAATAATATTGTTATAAGTATTTTATGATAAATATTTCAATATAATTTGAAAGAATTGTTTCAAAGAAACTTTGGAAAGAAATAAGTCATGTACTTCCCTCACTGTCGCTGGAAAATAATTTCGGTGATGAGTGCATGCACCATCGACATTCATTTTCGGGTTTCGAAGTTGGAAGGCCACTGTATTAGTTTTACTGCAGATTTATTTTGATAAAAAAATATAAGTTTTAAATTATTTTAAATATAATTGGATATATAAGTTGTAAGTATATACATTTATCCATTATTTTAAAATGATTTGAAACTAAACCCAGTATTTAGTTCTTAAGTTTCTGTTAATCAATAGTTTCAAATATTGTAGTGAAATGGAATGCAACAAATCAATAATTGGAACCTTTAATTAAAATAAGTGATTAAATGCTAGGTTATAAATGAAATTAAAAAGAAATTTGGAATTCGTAACCTATAAAACAAAGGATGTGATTTTTGAACATTAAATCAATTAAGTTAAATGAGAAAGACTGGTATGACTTTCAATTACATTCTTAAAAACATATATATAACTTATCAAGAGATTTATAAGTTGTAATGTTTAATATGAAGATGTAATGGAAATTGTACAAGTAAACTTATGTAATGAAAGTGTTCAATGAATTTGCTTTAAAAATAAGAATTTAATGTTATAATTGTTATAAACTTAAGTTATGACTGAATGCTGCTAATTAAATATAATAGGAAGGTTATAAATAAATGATAATAAACTTAAGTAAATGTCGAAGTTATTTATAATAAAAATAAGTAGAAAGATGAATATTGTAAGTAAAAGATTTTGAACTTAGGAAATGTTGAATACTATGGATAAATGAATGAAAATAAATGAAATTGAGAAATGAAGGAATGTAATGCAATAAAAAGGGAAATTTGCAAGAAATAAATGTAAATTAAAAGGATAAATCATTATACGAATGAAAAGGAAATCAAAAAACAAATGTATGAAATGAAATTGATAAGAATGAACTTGATCTATTGTTTGGAATTGTTGTTGGTTAGGTTCATGGTTGTTTGGGCAAGGATACTTTAAAATTGTTTGGATGTATGAATAATCTATTTAGTTCATCTAAGACTGTCGAGTAAATGGTACACTTAGTAGTTATTTTTCGTTCTGTACAATTTAAAGTTTTGAACCCGAACAAACCATTTGTTTTGTTTGATATGAATAAATAATTGATTTGTATTGATTCATATGATGATTGTATGCTGTGATTGCAAATGATTGTTATTTTATATTGATTTGTTGTAAGCAGTTGAAACAACTTTAAATATTTCATTTATATAAGTATTAACCTCTCTTTGGATTATATAAGTGAAATACAGGTTATGTACGCAATTGCTACTACTTTTGGTTTCATAAATAATCGTTATTTTTTTGCCCGACAAATAGGTACGTTTCGGATTACGGTTTATAGCGTTATTATATTATTTTTCCCATGTTAGGATATATATTATTTTTGAAAACATGTTGTATATTGTTATATTTGAGATTATAAATTCTCTCGAGCCTCTCCGTATAAAGGAGACTTGTCGAAATTTTCCTTAAATTTTGGACTTAGAAAATTTTTGAAAAATGTTTCCCAAGCTTTATTAATTTGAGTATAAAAAGATTTAATGGTTATAAATTGGTATATTTTATTTACATTGATTAATTTTGTAAATTTATTTATTTATAAAAATTAAAATTTTTGAATAAGATGTATTGTTTACTTAATCCTTTCTTTTCCCTTCTTTTCCTTTTCGGGGACGAAAAGTTTTGAGTGGGGGAGAGCGTAACGATCCGTAAATTTCGATAATTAAATTGGTTGATTTAATAAGATTTTTGTAATTAAATTTAGAAAGAAATAAAAACTTTATAGTTTATAGTGAAGTGAATATAGGAAAACAAATGTAATTATTTAAATGACTAATGAAATAAAATGTGGATTAATAGCAACTGAATGTAAATTAAAGTAATAATGTTAATGTTATTCATAATTAGACAATTTTTTGAATTGAAAGAATGGATATAAAGATTTATCAATATATTAGGATTTGAACTATAATAATTGGATTTATTCCAATTAAATGAAATTAAATATCTAAATATTACGTTAATTGAAATTTAGATAGAATTTGAGAAGATTAATGTAATGGATCATGAATCCAATGTTAATTTCACCCATTTGACAACAATGAATTGGATAATAGAACGAAAAGTAAATTAAATGGAACTAATGAAAATTAAATTTATAATTTCTAAATTTAATGAAATTGAGGTTAACACTGAAATTGATAAATTAATCAACTCAAAATTGACATCTAAATTTGTTTAAATTAGTGTAAATGATTAAGAAATTTAAAAATGATAAAAATTGTCAATTATAGAATTGAAATCGAAAATTTAATTTAATGAATTAATTATTTAATTATTTAATTAATGTAAAAATAGTAATTTTGGCCACTGACTCAGATTTCGACGAAACCAGTTTCATTGGATCTATAACGGTGGATTATTGTAGGATTTCAAGTTTCGTAGCGATCGGACTTGTCGTTTGATCGTGGGGGCTCGAAACGCCTAGAAATCAATGAAATTGAAATCGATAGAAATCAATTTGAAATAACTTAATTTTAGCATAACTTCTTCATAAGATGGAATTAGGACATGAAACCTGTTCCATTGATTTTTAAATACTTTAAAACATCTATTTTGATACATAGGTTGACCCATTTTCGCTCCGGAGTCAAAACGGGTTTTCGGGCCATTTATCGTTCAACTGTCCAACCCAAATTGATCCCATTCCTTTCTGTTTGTGCTGCCTATATATATACCATTATAAACCTTAGCAGTCTTTCTATTTCTCATTTTTGTACATAAAGAAATTTCTATTCCTCCTCTTTCTCAATGGCAGACAAACTTTGAATTTCACAATCCAAATTCAATTCAAAATTCAACTTCAAAAATTCAAACTCCTCAAATACTATCAAATTATATATCGATCTGAATCTCTCGACGAGCAAATATCAAATCTGCAATTCACTTTTGGATTTGATTTATAATTTGTCTAGAAATCAAGGTTGAACCTCGGTCATTCATTATGGAGTTTCGGCGATCCAACAGTGGATCGTCAACGGTTCGACGATCGAATAGTACCGTTACGAAGCTGACGTCGAGTAGATCATCGTGGTGGCATTCATTTGTGCCTCAGGAAGAGGAAGTAGCCGTGGTTGGCCTGGGAAGCGGAGGCGGTCGCACGGCGCAAGGTGGCGCCGGAGGTCGAGGCGTTTGCGGAGGGGGTCGGCCTGGAGCGTGCGGGTGGGTGGCGGCCTCGGATCCTTGTGGAAGGGCTCGTGGTCGGCAAAAATTAGGATTAAGGTTTCCTAGGAGGCGGCTACCTTCGATTCTTGAACGAGTGGAAGCATGTTGCATGAGTTACGCATGGGCGATGGTGATGACGTGGTAAACCGTTTTATTTTATTTTATTATATATATATATATATATATATATATATTTACTCGTATAACTTCTTATGCTATTATCTCTTACATACGAGGTCTGATTAATGCACTGTTTCTTACGTTAGGATCGTATTGAAATTTTGTACATTTTGGCACTAGTTTGGATGGATTCTGAGACTACTCAAATTTTGGGTTTAAACTGGATTTAAATTCAATTCAAGTCCAAAAGGTGAGTGTTTTAACCCACCCACAACTTCTAAAATTTCTTATGTGTGTTGAATTAATTTTTGATGTGATTAGAAATTTATTTATGACTGTTTAGCGTATTTTTAATCATCATCTAAGCTAAATTGAATTTATTGAATTAAATTATTATTTAATTTATTATCGCATATAAACTGCCAGTTAAATTATTATTTAAGTTATTATTGCATATAAACTGCCAGTTAAATACCTGTTATTTATTATCCGTTCTATATTTATGTTATTGATTAAATTGGATGATGATTGTGATAAATGTTTGATGATTGACATTTGATGAATGGATGTTGTCTTTTATATTATTATAAACTACAAGTTGTTATGGATTTTATTTCATTTGGGATTGTGGTTTGAAATTATATATAACCGTATTTATGTTTTAAATTACGGATTGAAGTGATAAATATCTGTATCACTTGACCATAGGATAGAAAATTATATATAGACACCGTGGTCTATATATAAAAATATTTTGAAGTGATTTCTATGGTTTCGGAAAGAAATATATGGGTTTACATAAATATTTATTTTTGATATTATATACATGTTATTTTTATATGTAGTTAAATTCTTAAATTTAAGCTACGTATAATTTTGTTCATTATATAATGAGAGTAATAATAAAGTTTGATTTTATTAAAATATAATATGGATAATTATTTATTTAAATTATATTTTAATATATATATATATATATATATATATATATAGTTTATAATGATATTGATAAATTAAGGTTGAGAAGATGGATTTGAAATCGGTTTAAAATTGTTTTTTAAGTAAGAATGTTATTTGCTTTAAGTCAACTGGAACTTATTGAATTTGAGATTTTAAAGGGCATGATTTTATAACTTGATGATGGTTTAAGGTGATTAACGAATATTTCAAGTTTGAGTTTTATTTAATATTGAATTTATTAAATAAATATTTCAAAACTAAATAATAGTAAATTGAATTAAGATATATATGAAATTATCAGATTTAGTTTGAAATTATGGAATATTTAAAGTCTTGAAATATATCTAAATTGAAATGTTTTATCGAAATTGAAGTGTTTCGAAGTTATCAATTTGAAAGTATTATGGTTTCAAGTGTTTTGTTTCGGAGTGTTACAACTTTGAAATAACATGATTTTTGAAATGAATTTATTTGAAAATGCATTTAATTAAGATTTTTCTTTAAATATATATTGACTTAGAACTTATTGAAATTAATGATGTAAGAATCTGACTTTATAATAAGGTTTTGGTTTAAGATGATGTAAAGAGGGAATATCTCAAGTTTAAAGGAACTAAAGGAAATATTCAGTAATTTGAAAGTTTGGAGTTATGTAAATGATATAATATCAATGTGGTTTTGAAATGAAAATGATATATTATTAATATGGTTTGAAAATAAATGACATATTATTGATTTGGTTTTTAAGGGAAATAATATATTATTGATGTGGTTTTGAAATGGAAACGATATCATATTTTATTGGTTTTGAAATGGAAATGACATCGTATTTGGTTTTGAAATGGCAATGATATTTTGGTTTTGAAGTATAAATTATTTTGAAATGACCGCGGTGTTATAATAACGTTTGGTTGTTAAAGAGACTGGGATCAAAAGTTGTCATATTCTCTGCCAACCTCGAGAACCGCTTTAACAACCGTATATGCGGTGGAGATTCCAGAATGAAGTAGGTTGGTGGTGGCTTTCCTTTGAGGTATATATGTGGACCCGGCTCCCATGAGTTGACATAAGGTGGCTAAAACAGAAGCGATTCTCGGGCCAATGTGGTAGCCCCTCTTATCGGACACACTCCTTCGACATTATATTCTGACTTTGGACTAATTTGGTGGCCACTTTTGATTTTTGGTTTGGGGGTGTGGCTCGAGGTGGGCGGTAGTAGCTGCTACTCATTACCATCAGCCCAGATGCGTAATTGGTATATCTACCCTGGTATTGCCTTGTGTGCCGTATCACCTACCCTAGCGCGCCTTATACGATTTTGGTTTTGTACCATACCTATGGAGTGCCCTCCGACGACGCCCGGTACGGGGGAGATTACGGTACTATATAGACTACGGGAATACAAAAGTGTGTTAAGGTGAAAATGTAAAGCCTTAACGATATTTTAAGTTTATATTATACTTTACTGTAGACACTATTATAATAGCATATATTACTACATAGTAGATAGTTTAACGGATCCTTAGAAGATGTGAATCCCGAGCATCACCTAAGTTACTGCACTCACGTTAGACACTGGATAGGAGATGTCAAACGCCGTAAACATCTCCGATGCCATTTACACTCATATTTATTTACCATTGATTTAACTCACATAAGATCTTTTAGTTCTGACTCGAGTGTTTTGTCTTTTCAATTCGCTTGGATCAGCCTAAGCATTTCAGGATTTGAAGACCTTATTCTGGGGGACGAAGGTGAAGATTTTATTACTATTATTTATTATACTATTCCACTACATTCATACTATTCTGCTGCATTATCATTTATTATTCTCTGGTATGTGTAACTCCAATATGTATTGTATAAGTATAATCAAATGTTTGTAAAATAGCTTCATGAACTGTTATTTAATTATTATATTTTGTCGTTACGCTGTGAGATTTTGTTTTTTTATTTCTTTCTCTGCTTTTCTTATTCACCCCAATAACAATCCGCTCTTTTGTATGGTTTGAGTTGCACGTGTGTCTGCTTAAACGTACAAAAAGGCGGGATGTTACATGCACATTCATCATTTGAGGCTCATTTAACCCTCCTGCACCCTGACTAAGCCCTCTTCCTACCATTGATCTCTATCAATAGTTTAGGTTATATTAGTTCAATACCTTACATATTATCATACTACTTAATGTAAGTAAAAAGGTACAGCTAAATCTAACTAGTGTTTATGTAAGGATAAATCAATGTGTCACTATAAAACAAACCTTATAACCAACGTATTTAGCTGTGTTTTATGGTAACACAGCTTTGATACCAACTGAAGTGACCCCAAAAATTTTTTACCCAAAAATAAAGCAAGCATGTTGACATACATTAAAATATATCCAGGGTCGCTTGCTTTCTAAATTTTTTCTTAATTCCAGGATCAAACTCACACAGATATAGAAATATTAGTATATAAAAGTAATATTTAATCCATATATGTGATGAAACGTAGATTTCTTTTGCTAGCATTTGCGGAATTTTCTTATGCAAAAGTTATTTGATTAGTTAAAATGAAATAATCTACAAACACAGCAAAAGCAGTTATGTTTTCAAGCTTATATTTATATAAATATATATATTTCTTTAATATAAGTAAAGATATAGTAAAAAAAATCAGTATGATTTATTTACTCAAGCCAAACTGTAAAAATAACTCACATGATAGCACATGTACTTTCCATTGCATAAAATATTTTTATTTTGCTATCTTTCTTAAGATTCTATCTCAATTTATATAAATACATGTAGCATTACCTTTACTAAAGGACACAAGGAATACCACTGCCTTATTCTTTATGCACTACAGGATATTAGCCTGCTAGTTTACATGGTCTAGTATATATTTAATAGCTTGTTATGAATTCAAACTAGTAAGTAAGTATACATTTGTAAGAAGCTAGTATGCTAATTTTTAGAAACCATTTTGTATCAAAAAAAATTCTTGACTTAACACTGCAACGCTTAGCAAAGGCAGTTTATGCATATACAATTTTACTCGCTATGTATAAATTCAGAGAAATGGGTAACCCATAGTAAATATGCAATTCATATTAAATTTGCTCATTTTAGAGAGAGACTTTGCCATATAATAACTCTTAAACATTTTGTTCATTTCCGTTGCAAACAGAAAATAGACTGTTCTTACAACATTTTGTACTCATATACTACTGAAAATTGCAAATTTAATACATCAGTTTTTACCCATTTCTAACCAACAACGCACTTTAGGCTCTATTACATTTTAGGCATATGTAGATAGCGTCTCATATTTAAGAGATTTGATTCATGTTATAACTAACTATATTTGAGTGCTCCTCCTTCCGCATTTTCTCCACTGCATGTTACCATTTAGTTCCTTCATTTTCCTATAGGCAATCCCTGAGCTTCCCCACATACATGAGACACTCAAATGATGAAAGCAATCAAGTGGGTTAGACATAGGGGTCTGGTATGAGTATTCACTTAATACTTGACATAAAGAATGGATGTAACGGCCTATTAAAAATTCATTTTCAAATACATGCAGTGATTTCTTGACTAGTTGGTGCATTCCACATTGCAATTGCTTTTATGCTTCAGATTTACAGTCATACTTAAAAACAATTCCTAGTGTTAAAGCATATTTAACTTGCATGAACTTCTGCATACTAATTTACAAAAGTTAGCTTTTTTCATTCAACTTTATAAAATGCCGAACCATTTTTACTAAAAATGCAAACATAAATATTTC
The DNA here is from genome assembly GCA_030765085.1 of Allium cepa. Taxonomy (NCBI): domain Eukaryota; kingdom Viridiplantae; phylum Streptophyta; class Magnoliopsida; order Asparagales; family Amaryllidaceae; genus Allium; species Allium cepa. Next base: position 507,760,969 of record CM060929.1, read on the forward strand.
CTAAAACCAAAACTATCATCTCATATCTATCATATCAACCAGCCAGAACATCTCACCCATGACATAAACTTCTCTCTCTGGCCTAAGCACTACAACCTTGAGTTTAACAATTATTAGGTCAATTCTCTACCACTTGAACTCTATGTGCACATTGCCTGGTACATCACCTCTGTTAACCCAGCACACTAAGATCTTTGGGCATAAACATGCCATGTATAAACTCACATCCTTCCTGAAGCTAAGTTGACCAATATAGCATCCCAATGGCCTTAATTATTTTGCTTCATGAAAAGGTGACCTATGTCCTTAGTTCATTACTAAGTTTTCAAGACTTAATTACAAATACTTTCCTGTGCACCAATTTTTTTCCTATCGGTTAACGTCCTATATGTCATCTTCTATTGATAAACTAATCGATACATACATCAAAAGATAGCCAAACATTCATTCTTCAAATTTTCATAAATATTTCCATCAGTATATTATTTATAAAAGCATCCATTCATAACAGAAAAACATCCCCTAATCATAAACTAACAGAAAACATATATATATATGGATTTTCAGGTGTTCATGTTACTCTTATTATTAATTAGATCTTTATTAATTATTTTCTTTATAATTCTATTACTACAAACATATGGCCATGAATGTTTATGAGATACATCCTAAACCACAATTCCCTTTACTAATCTCTTCAAGTAGATCCCACTTTTTTTAGACTAATTGTGTCAAAACATCAGTTTAGGGAATCTACAGTGCAAAGCATCCCAGCACATGATCAAATCATTGCTCCTCTTGCACATTATTTAGAGCTAAGACATAAGCAGAACCTTCTCATTTCTGTTGCCTTCAAATTTTTTCTTTAAATTTTAGACCATACTTTATAGCAATATTCCATAGCAAGATTTTTAATGAACATCATTGTAAGATCTATTTATAATAATTACTTCAGTTTCTTATCTTACAGGTTAAAGGGTCAACATACTTCGGTTCATGAACATGATAAGGGTTTTAATCACGCAACCTTTTTGACTATATCTAAAAAGAATAGCATATGATTATAATCATACATTTAAACTATAAAACTTGCATATCAAAGCATTCAACCCAGAACCATACAACATCAATCACGCATACTAATTATCTAAAAATATAGAATCTACTCATTCATCAAATATAAAAGGCCGCCTTCACTAGGTCTTAATGCCATATACAAAGTGAGATTGTACTTACCAATATTCTTCCCTCACTTGATCCTATTCTTATTTGCTCCTCCAGCTCGACCTCTTTCTTTCCTTAAAACCTCTAGTTACTCTAATATGCAGCCTCTATATATTTTTAGTTTATAGTATAAGGTGAAATAGCCTGCTAAGGACACACCTTCAATGATTTATATGGGTGCATATCAGGGTTTTTAAACTAAGAAATGTTAATTCTACCCTGCCTACACTCACCTATACCTTTTGTTTAACCCATTCCTTCACCTTTCTATTTTGGGTGGTCCTCCTTCCTATTTATTTCTTTGGGTTTTATTTATTTTGTGTCTACGGTTACAGACTCTTCTTTTTTTTTTAGAGAAAGAGCTGTTATTTTTGATATTTAGGCTACTCGTGCAATTTCATTTTTCCTCTCACTGCTCACGTACCATGCAAATATCATGTGTAGTCTACTTGTACAGTTAATACCTATTGTACAATTTTTTCCAAGCACTATGTACTATTCATTTCTTGCAAGCATATATTATACTATTTTTATCTTAGACACTTATTTCAGTTTCCTTCTTTTTTTTCTGAATATTTATTTAAATATAACATATTTTAATCAAAAACTCATCACAATAATTTGGGTTATCACATAATAATTTGGCACAAAACTAGATTTATACAAATGTACTTTACCTGTATCTGGTTTCCAATACTTCAAATGTTGGCACTTACTACAAGGGCAATGAAGTTCTTCATTATTTCGATTGTTAGATGTAGCGAATCTAATAAATTCTGGTACCATCGTAGAAACGTTCTTTCATCGAACTTTCATATCAGTTCTAACTTCATACATCAATGCACGATCGAGAAAATAATCGGACATTGTTCCTTATTTAAAAATATATGTTATTAATTTCGACAACACCTAAATTTTGTCTAAAACAATATTAAAGCCTTTCAGGACTAAAGACTTTATACACCACACTTGTGTCTAATTTTGATAGCACTTCACTTCACTTCACTTCTCTTCTATGTGTAACTTTGCATCAAAGGGGTATATTGTTGTGGTTGTATTTTCTAAAATAAATGAAATCCTTTTGGGACTAAAAAATTTAATTTGTTGTTGTTCTATTTGTTAAAATAATACTTAACGCTTATTTTCAAACTTAAACTTATTATTTCTTAATTTATATTGCACTTCACTTCATTTCTCCATTTTATAATTCATTCAGCCATTTATAAAATTTTATTAACTAAATTCGAAATTTTAGAACATATTATACACTTATTTTTGCATAAATTAAAAAAATTGTTCTCCGCTATAGCAAACATTTGCGTAAACTTTAAAACATTATATTCATTTCGAAGTCAATTTTATTACAATATTCATTTCAAAAAAATATTATTTCAAACTAAAATTTATTATTTCTTAATTCACTATTTCACTTTGCTTCATTTATTAATTCTATAATTCATTCAACTATTTAAATATTTTATTAACTAAATTTGAAAATTTTATACATATTTTACAATTCATTTAACTATTTAAATTTTGAACCGATTTTGTAAACTATAATTTGAAGTTCGCACTAATTTTAATCAATAACCATACACTAATTTTAATCAATAATTATATACTAATTTTAAAACATATATTATAATTCATTTAACTATCTAGGAGCATATTAATCAATAATTATACACTAATTTTGCGTAAATTATAACAAATATTGTTTTAAACTATACTAGAAATTCGCATAAATTTTCAATAAACATATTAATCAATAATTATACATTAATTTTCAGATTTTAAATCAATCTTAATTCTTTATTATAAGTTAAACAATCAAACCACTAATAAATATTCTCAATCAACTAATGCACTATTATCATCAACTAATACGCAATAATCATCGATTTCGAACCTATAATCAATCAATTTTCAAAATTAGGGTTTAAATAATACCTCGATTAAGCTGAAATTAGAGAGAAAGGCGACGGACGTCAGCTAGTGATGGTGGCCAGTGATAGCAAGCCGGCGACAGCGGCTACAGAAACGAGGCAGGACTGAGAAATGGAGGTGGAAGCAAAGCGTGAGGCAATGGTATTAGGCGTAGATGGGAGGTGACGACAAAGGCAGTAATAAGGAGGCGGGAGGCAGCGGCAGTAAAGAAGGGGGAGGCAGATCGATGATGGGAACGACGAAAAGTTTTGAGGTTTGCGAGTTTTTATCTAGGTACACAGATCTGCGTCGACTAGCGTCGGCCACTTATTCTAGCCATCGCCACCAGATGCAAAAGGATGCCACTATGAACAGCCTTTTTTTGTAGTGAATTGATTTGTGTACCTATAAATATAGGCACAATCCTCACTTTTCTTTTCATATTTTCTGAATCAAGGAGAGAAACTTCAGTGTTTTATTTTCTCCATAATTTATAAGAAATATAAAAATTATAAAATAATTTTATATGTATATGTGTGTGTGTGTGGCAGAAAATAAAAGATAAGAAGAATAAAGGGTGAAACAATTCTGTGAAGAAGAGGTAAATTCTAAATCTAAAACTTTACAACGACGTTCAATCAAATCTCTTCTCATATCTATAATTCTAATAAATATGTTTACGCTTTAATATATACTTTGATAAATGGAAAGGGGATCAAATAAGAAGAATGAATTTAGATCTAGAGAACTGAAAGCTTAGAGATGAGTGGGAAGTTATATATTTTTATATAATATTAGATTTATATGATTGTGAATCGGTTTTTATGCTTGATTGTAAATTTTGGGATTGTAGACTTAAATACATATATAATAACCTAAGATCCTTGCCTACGTATTCTACGAATTTTGTTTAATATGAGTGTGTGTGTGTGTGTAAATCTAGAATGTAAGGGTGAAAGTAGTGCCGAAAAAATTATGAAACAAAGTATTCAAAAGTTTGTGTGTTAAATCCAGATTAAATGGTTGAATGTCATAAGTTTTATAATCTAAATTAAAAAGTAATTTCTAATTTGATTGAGATTTAAGTTTTTACTTTAATTCATTGGAATGAAAAATGTTTCTATGTAATTTCTGTAAGTTATCCAACTTTCTAATTATATGCATAAATGTGTGTTGTTTAAAATCACGTAACATACCTAACAAAAATATGGGCAAAGGTAGAATAATTACCATATTTTGCACTGTCTATTTTCAATTCAAAAAAAAAAGATGATTTCTTGTAATTTCAAACACAATCCAAATCATCTATTAGATAATTTATGGGAAATTATAGTGTTAATATTTCCTTTTGGGAAGATGTAGCTCAAATGCATTGAAATGTAGAAACCTCTAAAGATGAAAATTAGATTATTCGATTTGAATTTCAATTGCAAATTCATCAAGAACTTCTTAAAGGAAAAGGGAATTTTTTTTTGATTAGATAAAACTGCATTGTTTAGAGTTTGTTTGCCATGGTGCATGCCTTATTTAAATATTCATACAATGGAATCCTACTTACCTTTTTTTATTCCATTTACATATGATATCGACATAGAATGTTCCCACCCAAAGAAAACTCTCTTAATTTTTCTAGGTTTCTCTTTTTAAACAGTAATTAAATTAAATACAAATAATAGTATAATTATAATACTAATAAAAAAGACTAATTATAGCGTAAGAAATCGTATTTGTATAACTATATTTTTCTAGTTCATTTTATATTAAAAAAATACAAATATAAAATGCATTAATTTATTCTTAATCCATTTCCACTACTTTTTTTGTTTTAATTGAAAAAAAAGTGGAATGTGTTAGGGCTATATGGAAGGGAACTGATCCAGTAGAGACATGGTGGGACCCGTAGCTTAGAGGATTAGAGCACGTGGCTACGAACCACGGTGTCAGGGGTTCAAATCCCTTCTCGCCCACAACTGGCCCAAAAGGGAAGGACCTTTCCCTCTTGGGTGCAAGAAAATCATGATTGGCATAGTGGACGCAAAGCTATTGAATTTAGGTATGGTTGTTTATTGAAATGGAATGACCTTAATTTTTATTTATTTTATCGTGAAGGCATTTTATTTAGATACGGTAACCATAGTTGAATTAGCATATTTGTGTTTTGCTCCTGGTAACTCTTCCTCGCCAGACTTGGGCAAAATTGCAGAGAAAATACAACTATTAGTAGCATAGCAAAAATAATTGCAATTAATAATCATCCTAATGTCGTTAAAAAATGCTAAAAATAAACAATATGTGCTAACATGAATAAGACAATGAACTAAAGAATTTGGGAATTTATAATGGTTTCATTAAACAGGCATGAATTGAAAAGAAGCACCATATATACTCAACTGTATAAATTGAAAAGAATTAGTAAAATATATCTAATTTTAATAATTAGAAATGGAAAAGTAATAAATTTTTAATCTATTAAATTATAAAGAAGCGGTAAATGTCATCTAATAACGTTAATGAAATAAGAAGTAAATGCATGTAAAAGTAAAGTACTATTAATAATTGAACTTAAGAAGCGTAATAATAGCTAAATTTATATAGCCTCAATTAGATTAAGTCTTCAATTTCAAACATATATTATCAAAATTAACACCCAAATAAACTTTCCATCAAAAGTCTATATAATCATAATAGCTTATTCAGTCAAGACAATAGGCAGCTACACAATATATTATTTGATAGGTTTCTAATACCATCACATACTTCAAATAGAAATTAACTAAAAAGAGTTAATTAATAATTATTGGTGTCCAAAACTAATTTTTTTGTAAACTTTAGAATTTGGCTATGAAACTTGACCATTGTGTTCGTTGCAATTTTGTGATGAACTTGCATATATAAAGTTTTACGTTTGAAGTTTAAATGAAAACGTTACTAATGTTTGAAGTTTCCGGATCGAAAATAATTCATAACCAGTTAAGGAAATAAATGTTAATAATTTAGCATTAAAATTAACATTAGATATAAATATTAACATTTTAAAGAGAAGACAATAAATATTATCAGCTTAGTATTCAAGCAACTGTTAAATATAAATGTTAATTAAGAACGCTCGATCAAATTAAATCTAATTAGGAAAACGTGTATATAAGTAAATTGAGCACAGAAGGAAATAAATTAATTGAGCATGGAAGGACATAAATAATGATAAATTAACGTTAATCGGATGTAATAAAATCAATCGCAAGAAATAAAAGGAATAAAATAAGCACTTAATGTATATATGAGCGACCTGTCGACCCCTTATTCGGACCAGTCGATCGCTGAGTCGACCGATGGGGATATAGCGTTCGATTGGTGGCTGCTATGGTGACGAGAATGAACCTAGGCTTAACGGCCTGAATTTAATAAGTTATAATCAAACGAATAGAATTTATTCATGCACCTATAGTTACAAGCATAACCCCTCACTTTTCTTCTTATATTTTCTGAATTTTAAAGCGATGCTCTGCCTTTTTCTTTTCTCCATAATTTATATGAAATATAAAAATTATAAAATAGTTTATTTTATGTGTGTGTGGAATAGCATATAATAAAAGAGAAGAAGAACAATGGGTTAATTAATTTAGTGAAGAAGAGGTAAATTGTAAATCTAAAAATTTACAACTACGTTTAACTTAAATCTTTTATCAAATCTATAATTATAATAAATTTGTATATGCTTAATACATATTTGGTAGAAGGAAAGCAAGTAAAATAAAAAAATGGATTTAGATTTGGAGATTTGAAAGCGTATAGTTGAGGAAGAAATTATATATTTTGAATAATATTAGACTATTTATCTGATATTAGATTATTTATGTAATATTGGATTTATATCACTTTGAATATGTTCTTTCCATGATTAATTGTAAATGTTGGGATTGTGGCTTAAATATATATACAATAACCTAAGACCCTTGCCTACATATTTTGTGACTTTAATCCAATGTATATATTTGCATAAATATGGAAAGTAAGGGTGAAAGTAGTCCGTAAAGTTATGAAAATAAGTCATTAAAATGATCGTATGTTAAATCCGGATTTAGTTGGTTGAATGTAATAAGTTGTACAACTGAATTAAAAAGTAATTTCTAATTTGATTGAGATTTAAGTTCGTAGTTTAATTCGTTGGAATGAAGACCGTTTTATGTAATTTCAGTAAATTATCCAACTTTATAATTATATGCATAAATTTGTATTATTTGAAATAACATAAGGAATATACCTACGTTTATTTCAAATAAAACAGAAAAGATAATTCCTTGCAATACCAAACACAATCCATATATTCTTTTAGATAATTTACGAGAAATTACAGTAGTAATATTTCCTTTTGGGAAGATGTAGTTTAATGCATTAAAATGCAGAATCCCTAATGGTGAAAATTAGAGTGTTATAAATACAATTCATAATCATCCTAATGTTATTAAAAATATTCTACAAAGAAACGATAAGCGTTAACATGAATAAGATAATAAACTATAGAACTGGGGAAGTTAAAGTTGTTTTTGTAACAACCCGATAATTTCATCCATTCGCATCTACAAATGTCGGACTTGAATTGCTCAAAATACCGCATTGTAATAAAATTTGGAGCAAATAAAATCATCACAGAATCACAGACACAGAAATATCATAATAACTCGCAGTGGAAATTAAAATAATATAGTAGTTCATGAAGCTACTATAACAAAGTCTCAAAACAAATACATAATATCAATCTTAAAACAAATACAAATGGAATCTCAAATACATAGAAGTTCACTAATACAAGAGTTGAAATAGAACAAAGAAAACAGAAATAGATAGATAACTATATAAGCAGAATCTCCAGCGATTCCTAGCTCCAGAAAGAGAAATCCAAAGCTGTGAATACTCAGGCTGACCCGAGCGTAAAGAAAAACACAAAACACTCGAGCTAGGACATACATACTTATACAATATAAACCAACTCAAGTGAATTATAATAAAGGGAAAGTAACTTAAAGGATGCTTGGGACCGCCATCCTCTAAGGATCCATTAAACTATTTACTATGTAGTAATATTGCGCTATTATAATAATGTCTACAGTAAAATAAACTTACTTTTAAATAGCGTTAAGGAGTGACCTAATATTCCCCTTAACACATAATAGTCCCAGTAGTCCATCCAATATCAGCGTACCTCCAGATTGGAAGGCTACCCTAAATACTCCACGAGGTACGGAAGAAAAACAAACTCGTAGTAAGGCTCACTATGGTAGATTACACGACACAAATAGGCAATGCCAGGGTAAATATACCAATTACGCTTCCGGGCTGGTGGTAACGCATAGCAGCCACTACCGCCCACCTCGGAACACATTCCTAATCAAAATCGGAGGATGACCATCAAATAAATCACAAGTACGAGTATAGAATCGAAGAAGTGGTCCGATAGGAGGAGCTACCTCACTTGGCCCGTCGATCGCTCCTGTTTTAGCCATGTTATGCCAACTCACGGGAGCCGGGTCCACGTTCATACCTCAATAGGATCGTCGCCACCATCCTTCTTTATTCTAGAATCTCCACTGCGTACACAGTTGTTAAAGTGGTTTTCAGTATCGACAGAATGTATGTCCATATCCGTTCCCAGTCTCTTTAATAACCAATCGTTATTATAACCGGTGGTTATACATTTCAAAAACAGTTTATATTTCAAAACAAAAACCATTTTTATTTCAAAAGTATATTCAAATCAAATAGTTTACCATTTCCATTTCAAACATATATTCACTTTCAAAAAATCGTAATACTTTCAAAGTTATAACTTTTCGAAACCAAAATACATGAAATCATTACACTTTGAAAATCATAACATTTCAAAACCATACATTTGATACCTTCCTTTAATTCTTTACATTTTACAAATTTATTCAATTAAACCCAAATTTTCAAATTTCCACTTTAATTCAATTCAAACCATCAGTTTCAATTCAATTTAGTTTCCCAACAAACCATTTTAAAATTCATATATCATATCCTTTCAAAACCTCATTCAAATTTATCATAAATACCATTTCAAATCACATTTAAAATAGTTTGTATTTCAAATCAAAATACTTTATTTTAAATAATTTAAAAGTGAAGTTATTATACTTACAAATCAAATATTCAATTCCCAAAATTTACTATTTTTAGAGTTCATTTATTCAGTTAAAAACTACAAAATATTTAAATTCAGCTTTCCACAACTCTAAGAAAATGCTACGGCAAGTTATATTTGAAAACAATTCATTTCAGCAAAGACAGCATTTAAAAACTGCTGTAATAATTCAATTATATTCAAAAATCTCATTTCAGCCAACTGTAGCACTTATCAAGTGCTACAATAACCCTTTTATTAATTTTAGATTTTAGTTTTAATTCTGCAACTACAGCACTTACCAAGTGCTGCAATAGCCTTTAGTTCATTTGTATCAACCACAGCACTTAAAAGTGCTGTAGTATCCTTTACAACATATTTTAAGTTAACTTCAGAAATCTATCATTTCTGAAGTGCTATTAATTAAATTTCAGATTATCAATACAATTTCAGAAACAATTAAACTTCAATTTAAACCATTTTAACTTATAAATTTGATATTTTTTACACTCAAAAATATTCATTTAAATACCCTTTAACTTATGATTTTTATAAAGTAAATTTTTATACATAAAAATCAAATTCTTTAATAATTCACTTATTAAATTCAAGTGCATAATTTTCTATTCTTTAAAAATTAACTTATCACTTAAGTTTTAATTACCATTTCAAAATATAAACTTAATTTTTCATTTTATTTTCTTAACTTAACTTTTATTTTAAAACCAAATCTCAAATTTAAATATTTAACTTATATTCAAATTGCACTTTTAAACATTCATTTATTTAACCATTTTAATTCATAGAAAAATCAATAACACTTTATTAAGTCATTTTAAATTCAAATTTAAATCAAATTATCATATTTTAATTTCTCAACTTAAACTCCATTTTTAAACAAAATTCCAAATTTCAAAATTAACTTATATTTCAAATTTCAACTTAACCATTTATTTATTTCATTTATAAACTTTTAATAAAATCACTAACACTTTATAAAAAATCATTTTTCAATTCAATTTAAATCAAAATATCATAATATTTACATTTTTAAAATACTTTAAAATTCCAAATATATATATATATATAATAACCATGGGTCTGTATAATATTTTCTAACATTTCAATCTGTAATTTACAAAGAAAAATCCGGGTTCTATCATTTCAAACCCGCAATTCCAAGTAAAATAAAATAAATAAAAATCGCTCAGGGCTATCATTTCAGCCCATAACGATTTTTCCTTATTCTAAAGTATGTTGAGGTATGTATCATTTCAACCGATAGTAATTTTATTCTACAGGGAACTTGCAGTGTGATAAACAGAAATAAATAAACAGTATAGCAATATATAGCAGTATCAGATGATATGACAGGTTTATAAATAGGGTTACCATCATATAATTCATACCGCAAGCAGGTATAACATGATATAACAATTCTACGGATTCACTTGTTATCAATTCACAGTTATATAAGTATAAATGTCATGAGTGAATACTCACCTTTTTACGCTGGAGATAGCAAATCAAACCACACTGAATAAATTCTAGAAAGCACGATATGGCACGACACATCACGACTTTGATTCAAGCGGGAAGAGAGAGCCAAGATGATTATCTTGTAAACAACCAATAAAACAAACAATATACACATGAATATTCAACCCAAAACAATATAGAAACAAATTGAAAATAGGAAGCAACAAAGAGCAAAGTGACTTGACCTTGCCTTTACCATTCAAATGCTCGACTAAGGTGGAACATGTGCTTGGCCATGATGTGCTTCGGCTCGGGTTTTGGCATCATGTAGCATGGCTAGAAGGAGATGAAGATAGTAGAAGTTATAACATGAAGCATACAGTTGGTCAAGACAAAAATGGGTGAAGTTTTGAACATAACAAGGTTCGGCTATGTCATTGCTTGGGCTCGGCCATGCTTATACAGTTCTGGTCAGGTCAGGTGATGGATGGAGTGATGGTCAGAGGTAGTATGGTGGTGGCTATAGTGGTGGCCGAAGTGAATATGGAAGGGTAGGTGAAGCATGAGCTCGGCTAGGCAATGTTTGTGGAGTTTTGCATTGTTTTGTGGTGATGTCTTCAATTGGATGGCACGGCCACGCTTAATCAAAGGAGAAGGAGGAGGAGCTGCTGTAGATGGTGGTGGTGTGGTCGGTGGAGATGGTGGAGGGCTAGGCTGAGCTATGCTTGAAGAAGAGGAAGGCAAAATACAATGAAAAAGAGGAGAAAAGGTGGAAAGAAAGCCATTAGAACTTACAATATTTTTCAGAAAATAGAATTGCCGTGAGTTTTGAGGATGATAAGAATTTTTCATGTGAAAATGAAAGTCACTGCAATGCAAAAAGAAATGGATGACTATAAGATGAAATGAAAAGGCAAAAGGAAATTGAAAAGGCAAGTACAAGAAAAGTCACAAGGAAAATGAAAGTTTTTTGTCCTTTAGAATTTCTATTTCTTTTAATCAAAATAAACTAAATAAAATTTAGTAAATAAAAATAAAATGAAAACAAAATAAAGTGGAAAAGAAAATAAATAAATAATTTAAGGAAAAATAGAAAATAAATAAGAAAATAGTTATTAAATTGAAACTAGAATTTAAAAATTGTAAACAATATACAATTAACATTTGAAAATTTTAACTATACTTTTAAAATGTTTAAAAATAAAATATATGCATAACATGTATGTTACACAAATTAGAACAAGGTATGACAAACAAAAATATTATTTGTATAAATTAAAATAAATAATTTTGTTAAATAAAACAATTTACATATAATATTGTAAAAAGCATAACTTTCACAATACTAATCAGATTTCAACGAAACAAAAAGAAGTATACTTGAAATTTAATTTATTTTCATAATAAAAGATGAAATTTAAAAATTTAAAATTATCAAATTTAAAATTTAAAAGTCAAAATTTGAACATATTGACCAAAATCCACATTTTTGGAAAATATTCTATTTATTCATGTTTGGAATTATAATTCACATAAAAATCAAAATTCATATTTAAAATAACAAAATTTATTCATTTTAATAAATAAAATAATTTCTTTAAATCAGGAAATTCAATTAAAATAAATAAAATATACAATTAAAATAATCACAAAATACAGGGTTGTTACACTCTCCCCCACTCAAAACTTTTCGTCTCCGAAAAGGAACGAGGTACGGAAAAACACAAAAAAAAAAGAATGAAATAGGATTAAGACAAGATGACAAGAAGATTGAAATTATAGCTGAAAACTGTTGTTATAGGTAAGTTTAACAAGATGGAGATGATCTTCCCAAGATCCTCCAGCAAGAAGAACACAAGCGAGAAAAAGATCTTTGAGAATCTGATTCACTCTTTCCGTTTGACCGTCGGTCTGTGGATGGTAAGAAATGCTCAGATTCAGATGAGTACCCAAAGTTTCCAGAAAAACTTCGCAAAACAGACAGGAAAAGATAGGATCACGATCAAAAACAATACTGAGAGCAACACCATGAAGACGAACAATCTCTCTCATGTGGATCTGAGACAAGCTAGAAGTAGAACGGGTAGACTTGACCGGAATGAAATGAGCGGATTAGGTCAGTCTATCCACAATAACCCAGATAAACTAAGCATCTTACGAGTCAAAGCAGTGAGAGGTGCAGCAATCCGAGCAAAATTCTCAATGAATCTACGGTAATAACCGGCAAGGCCCAGAAAACTACGAATCTCATAAGGAGTCTTAGGAATTTCCCAATCCTGTAATAGAATAGGGAGAAATAAGAACGACATAAAAGATAGAATGATTAAATGACGAAGGAAAAAGAGAAAGAAGGAAGACTTACATTGATTGCGGCGATCTTGACTGGATCAACAGAAACTCCGTTACTAGAAACAATATGTCCAAGGAATCTGACTTCATCTTTCTAGAAATGGCATTTAGAAAATTTAGCCTTCAATTGATGAATTCTAAGAATTCTCCAGAATAGATTTCAAGTGCGACTCATGTTCTTTCTTAGTCTTAGAAAAGACAAGGATATCATCAACAAAGACTAGAACAAATTTATTAAGCACAGCACGAAAAACACGATTCATCAAATCAACAAAGAATGTTGGAGCATTAGTCAAACCAAAAGACATGACTAACCATTCATAGAACCCATTCTCAGCACGAAAAGCAGTCTTGAGAATACTTTCCTCAACAACACTGAGCTGGTGAAAACCTGAGGCAAGATTAAGCTGAAAGAAAACAGTGGCACCATAAAACTGATCAAACATATTATTGATAAGAGGCATTGGATATCTGTTTTTCATAGTGAGCTTGTTCAGCTCCCTATAATCAACACACGTCCTCAAAGATCCATCGGACTTGGTGACGAAAACCACCGTTGTTCCCCAATCCGAACGGCTAGGTCGGATCAAACCCTTGGAGAACAAGTCCTCAATTTGTTTTCCCAACTCAACCTTCTCGTGGGGTGTCATTCTTCTAGGAGGAAGAACAACAGGTCGAGCTCCAGGAATAAGATCAATACAGAAATCAATTTCCTTCTTAGGAGGTAAAGCAGTGACTTCACTACATATATCGGGATAGAATCTGACCACATGGGTCGAATGAAGATCACCAAGAGAAGAATTCAGAGAATAAATAAAACTTCCAGCAAAATCCTGAGGCATGCGGCAATGAATAATCGAGGGATTCCCTTGATCATCAACAAAATAAACAGACCGGGCTTTACAAGAGATATGGGCATCATACCCACCAAGCCAATCTGTTCCAAGCAATAAATCAAAAGCATCGAAGCCAAGAACAAAGAAATCACCACTAAAGCGATGATCAGAAAAGACAAGTTCCACTTGCTTACAAATCCGATTAAGGTTTGCAGGGCCTCCAATTGGATTTGAAACACATAAAGGATACAGAAACATTCTCAGGAGAAAGGAGATGTTCAAACTTATCACACGAATCAATAGAAAGAAAACTATGGGAAGCTCCAATATCAAATAAAACACGAACATGATACTGAAATAAAGAAAGGTGCCCCGAAGAGTACCTTGGTCAACACTAGGAGTAGGAGCTGGAGAAGATGCAGAGGTGATAGCAAATATACCAGAAGGATCAAAAGGATTGCCCTACCCAGCAGAAGGGTAAGCCTTAACTGAAATGACCAGGCTGAAGATAGATAAATTCACTTGGATGAATATCCTAAAGAAAGAAAATACTAACAAGGTAGATAAGAAAGGAAGGAAGTTTAGAAAAAATTTCCTTTAAAACAAGAAAATTTATATCAAAATAATCTTTGAAAAATCCTTTGAAAAATCATTTTGAAAATCAGTTTATACTTTGAAAATACGTTCTCTCACAAAGAAATGATTCTGAGGTTGATTTCACTCATTCTAGAGTATTCCTACCCTATCTCTAATGAGTTTTTGCTTCGCAGACTATGGTTTGCGTAAAAAACCAAAGCTCTGATACCAACTGTAACATCAGTCATTCGCATCCGCACATGTCGGACTTGCATTGCTCAAAATACTACATTATAATAAAATTTGGAGCAAATAAAATCATCACAGTATCACAGACACAAAAATATCAGAATAACTCACAGCGGAAATTAAAATAATATAGTAGTTCATTAAGCTACTATAACAAAGCTTCAAAACGAATACATAATATCAGTCTGAAGACAAATACAAATGAAATCTCAAATACATAGAAGTTCACTAATACAAGAGTTGGAATAGAACAAAGAAAACAGAAATAGATAGATAACTGATAAGAAGAATCTCCAGCAATTCCTAGCTACAGAAAGAGAAATCCAAAGCTATGAATACTCAGGCTGACCCAAGCGTAAAGCAAAACACAAAACACTCGAGTCAGGACATACATACTTATACAATGTAAACCAACTCAAGTGAACTGTAATAAAGGGCAAGCAACTTAAAGGATGCTTGGGACCGCCCATCCTCTAAGGATCTGTTAAACCATTTACTATGTAGTAATATCGCGCTATTATAATAATGTCTACAGTAAAATAAACTTACTTTTAAATAGCGTTAAGGAGTGGCCCGATATTCCCCTTAACATGTAATAGTCCAACTAGTCCATCCAGTATCAGCGTACCTCCGGATCGGGAGGCTACCCTAAATACTCCACGGACTACAGAAGAAAAACAAACTCGTAGTAAGGCTCGCTATGGTAGGTGACATGGCACAACTAGGAAATGCCAGGGTAGATATACCAATTACGCTTCCAGGCTGGTGGTAACGCATAGCAGCCACTACCGCCCACCTCGAAACACACTCCCAATCAAAATCGGAGGATGGCCATCAGATCAATGACAAGTAAGAGTATAGAATCAAAGAAGTGTGTCCGATAGGAGGAGCTACCTCACTTGGCCCATCGATCGCTCCTGTTTTAGCCACCTTGTGCCAACTCACGGGAGTCGGGTCCACGTTCATACCTCAATAGGACCGTCGCCATCATCCTACTTCATTCTGGAATCTCCATCGTGTACATAGTTGTTAAAGTGGTTTTGGGTATCGACAGAGAGTATGTTCATATCTGATCCCGGTCTCTTTAACAACCAATTATAACCGGTGGTTATACATTTCAAAAACAGTTTATATTTCAAAACCAAAACCATTTTTATTTCAAAAGTATATTCAAATCAAATAGTTTATCATTTCCATTTCAAACATATATTCACTTTCCAAAAATCATAATACTTTCGAAGTTATAACTTTTTCGAAAAAAAATACTTGAAATCATTACACTTTGAAAATCATAACATTTCAAAATCATACATTTAATACCTTCCTTTAATTCTTTACATTTTACAAATTTATTCAATTAAACCCAAAATTTCGAATTTCCACTTTAATTCAATTCAAACCATCGGTTTCAATTTAGTTTCCCAACAAACCATTCTAAAATTCATATATCATATCCTTTCAAAACCTCATTCAAATTTATCTCAAATCACATTTAAAATAGTTTGTATTTCAAATCAAAATACTTCATTTTAGAGTTCATTTATTCAGTTAAAAATTACAAAAAAATTAAATTCAGCTTTCCACAGCACTTAAAAAATGCTGCGATAAGTTATATTTGAAAACAATTCATTTCAGCAAAGACAGCATTTAAAACTGCTGTAATAGTTCAGTTATATTCAAAAATCTCATTTCAACCAAGTGCAACACTTATCAATTGCTACAATAGCCCTTTTATTAATTTTAGATTTTAGTTTTAATTCTGCAACTACAGCACTTACCAAGTGCTGCAATAGCCTTTTGTTAATTTTAGCCTTTAGTTCATTTGTATCAACCGCAACACTTACAAAGTGCTGTAATATCCTTTACAACATATTTTAAGTTAACTTCAGAAATGATAGCGTTTCTGAAGTGCTATTAATTAAATTTCTTAATTATCAATACAATTTCAGAAATAATTAAACTTCAATTTAAACCATTTTAACTTATAAATTTCATATTTTTTACACTCAAAAATATTCATTTAAATACCCTTGAACTTATGATTTTTACAAAGTAAATTTTTCTACATAAAATCAAATTCTTTAATAATTCACTTATTAAATTCAAGTACACAATTTTCTATTCTTTAAACATTAACTTATCACTTAAGATATAACTACCATTTCAAAATATAAACTTAATTTTCCATTTTATTTTCTTAACTTAACTTTTATTTTAAAACCGAAGCTCAAACTTAAATATTTAAGTTATATTCAAATTACACTTTTAAACATTCATTTATTTAACCATTTTAATTCATAGAAAAATCAAATAACACTTTATTAAGTCATCCTAAATTCAAATTTAAATCAAATTATCGTATTTTAATTTCTTAACTTAAACTCCTTTTTAAATAAATTCCAAAATTTCAAAATTAACTTATATTTCAAATTTCAACTTAACCATTTATTTATTTCACTTATAAACTTTTAATAAAATCACTAACACTTTATAAAAATCATTTTTAAATTCAATTTAAATCAAAATATCATAATATTTACATTTTTAAAATACTTTAAAAATTCCAGAAAAATATATATAAAATAACCACGGGTCCGTATAATATTTTCTAACCTAGGTCAAGTGATACGAATAATATATCATTTCAATACGTAATTTACAAAGAAAAATCCAGGTTCTATCATTTCAAACCTGCAATCCCAAGTACAATAAAATAAATAAAAATCGCTCAGGCATATCATTTTAGCCCATAACGATTTTTTCTTATTCTAAAGTCTGTTCGGGTATGTATCATTTCAACCCATAGTGATTCTATTCTACAGGGAACTTGCAATGTGATAAACAGAAATAAATAAACAGTATAGCAATATATAGCAGTATCAGATGATATGACAGGTTTATAAACAGGGTTACCATCATATAATTCATACCGCAAGCAGGTATAACATGATATAACAATTCTACAGATTCACTTGTTATCAATTCACAGTTATATAAGTATAAATGTCATGAGTGAATACTCACCTTTTTACGCTGGAGATAGCAAATCAAACCACACTGAATAAATTATAGAAAGCACGATATGGCACGACACATCACGACTTTGATTCAAGCGGGAAGAGAGAGCCAAGATGATTATCTTGTAAACAACCAATAAAACAAACAATATACACATGAATATTCAACCCAAAACAATATAGAAACAAATTGAAAATAGGAAGCAACAAAGAGCAAAGTGACTTGACCTTGCCTTTACCATTCAAATGCTCGACTAAGGTGGAACATGTGCCCGCCATGATGTGCTTTAGGTCGGGTTTTGGCATCATATAGCACGGCTAGAAGGAGATGAAGATGGTAGAAGTTATAACATGAAGCATACAATTGATCAAGGCAAAAATTGGTGAAGTTTTGAACACGACAAGGCTTGGCTATGTCAATGTTTGGGCTCGGCCATGCTTGTATAGGTCTGGTCAGGTGATGGCTGGAGTGATGGTCAGAGGTGGTATGGTGGCAGCTATAGTGGTGGCCGAAGTGAATATGGAAGGGTAGGTGAAGCATGAGCTCGGTTAGGCAATGTTTGTGGAGTTTTGCATTGTTTTTGTGGTAATGGCTTCAATTGGATGGCACGGCCACGCTTGATCAGAGGAGGAGGAGGAGATGTTGTAGATGGTGGTGGTGTGATCGGTGGTGATGGTGGAGGGCTAGGCCGAGCTATGCTTGAAGAAGAGGAAGGCAAAATACAATGAAAAAGAGGAGAAAAGGTGGAAAGAAAGCCATTAGAACTTACAATATTTTTCAGAAAACAAAATTGCCAAGAGTTTTGAGGATGAGAATAATTTTTCACGTGAAAATGAAAATGCAAGTCACGGCATTGCAAAAGGAAATGGACGGCTACAAGATAAAATGAAAAGGCAAAAGGAAATTGAAAAGGCAAGTACATGAAAAGTCACAAGGAAAATGAAAGGTTTTTGTCCTTTAGAATTTTTATTTCTTTTAATCAAAATAAACTAAATAAAATTCAGTAAATAAAAATAAAATGAAAACAAAATAAAGTGGAAAATAGAAAATAAATAATTTAGGAAAAATAGAAAATAAATAAGAAAATAGTTATTAAATTGAAACTAGAATTTAAAAATTATAAACAATATACAATTAACATTTGAAAATTTTAACTATACTTTTAAAATGTTTTAAAAGTGAAATATTTGCAGAACATGTCATGTTACACAAATTAGAACATGATATGACAAACAAAAATATTATTTACATAAATTAAAATAAACAATTTTGTTAAATAAAACAATTTACATACAATAATGTAAAATGCATAAGTTTCACAATATTAATCAGGTTTCAACGAAACGAAAAGCAGTATACTTGAAATTTAATTTATTTTCATAATAAAAGATAAAATTTGAAATTTAAAAGTCAAAGTTTGAACATATTGACCAAAATCCACATTTTTGGAAAATATTCTATTTATTCATGTTTGGAATTATAATTCACATAAAAATCAAAATTTATATTTAAAATAACGCAATTTATTCATTTTAATAAATAAAACAAAGTTTTTAAATTAGGAAATTCAATTAAAATAAATAAAATATACAATTAAAATAATCATAAAATACAAGGTTGTTACAGTTTCATTAAATCAGCATGAATTGATAAGAAGCAGCAAATATACTCAATTGTATAAACTGAAAAGAAATAGTAAATTATATCAAACTTAATAATTGAAAATGAAATAGTAATAGATGTGTATCTATTAAATTAGAAAGAAATAATAAATTTCATCTAATGAAATTAATGAAATAAGAAGTAAACATATGTAAAAGTAAAATAATATTAATAATTGAACTTAAGAAGCGTAATAAGAGCTAAATTTATGTAGCCTCAAGTATACATTATGACAGATGTGAATCATTAGATCTAGTCAACGATTTAGATTAACTATAAATGACATAGTCGTTGGTAAGGGTTGAAATGCGAGGTCAGTAACGTTGCATAGCAGAAGTCTGCCCGCCGAATGAGGCTACCAGCAGTTTTGTATACATTGTACTGATATGGGACTTTTCCGACTGTAGGACATATGTTATAGGTGAAGGGAATAGACCAAAATAGGGTTCGCCTCGATTTGAAGTATTAAAGGTCTAAGTAGGGTCTACTCAATCCTTATAGGGGTATACGTTAAGTAATCAAGTGGGCATTTCCTCGAATGCATCAGACAATCTAAATTAGATGGTAAGCATAGACTCGGTGCTATATCAGCAATGTTGATACCATATATGTGAGGAGTAGGGTTGTACACATAGGTCGAGGGTATCAACGATCCATGAGTGGTCATTAGGAAGAGTCGGGTTACGCCTAGATGGACAATACCTCCTACGAAAGTAGGTCACGTAGGGACATGCACCTTCTCAGTATTGTTTATTAGTTTTTTTTTTGTTAAGGGGCAAGACTAGATAGCCATCAGTTGAAGTCTTTCAAGAGAATATAATGGTCCATGTTAGTCCGAGGAGCAAAGTCCTTAATAGTCCAAGGAGCTGAGTCCATGATATTTCAAAGAGTGGAGTCCTTAATATGAAGCAGTTATATAAGTCTTTGAGATGGATTAGAATACAACTAAATAGTTCCACTTCCATCATTAGCGCTAATGGGAAGATCCTCGGTACACGGGCAACTCGACCTAGATAATTGGTGGATACCTGGCGCGGTGTAGAGTTACGGATACTAATGGGAAATGTATATATTTTGGTCCATGTGTGGATAGTGATACTTATACATATAGACACACACACACACACACACACAGATATATATATATATATATATACTTAAACATATGTAGTTATTGTATACCTCGAGTAGGTAGGGAATATCATATCCGTATATGTAGTTAAAACGATAAATTTTAAACATTAGACATAACCCGTGACGAAAGACAGTCAGCATAAACCAGTATTATGGGTAAAGTATGTAATTTACCGATCACTAGAACATTGTTCTGACCCCTATTCTCGTATCAACTCATATGATAGATTAAAGTGACAAGTATTGGTACAAGGTAAGAATAATGGAAGGATGGATTTCCTCATGCATGCTCAACACTAACAAGGGTATTAGACACCAGAAATATTATCCTTGATTGGTAATTGTATGTTTTGTTATATTTTACTATTTCGATGTGAGTTTACATTAATGGTGCTCGGATATACTTTTTTTTATTTATAAGGTACCGATACTAATGATCCGTACTATACTAGACTTGAATTATTGATTTAGCAAAAATTTGGACCCTTTAAGGTACGGCTACTACAATATAAATACTAAAAGACCTTTTCTATCCCTTTAAAAAAACATTGTAAAACACAGTTTGCAAATATTTGTAATTCATAAGCAAAATCAAGCATTTGCACTTTTATGGCTTTTGAAATGCCAATTGGAATATTGATTTTTCTAAAACAAGATTAATTAATGCCAATGCAATTCAATCTCAAAACAGTTACATCGAAAATCAAATGACATAAAATTGTGCCCATGAAGGACAGAAGGTAGAACTTTTCATTGCTATTGTTAATAATATTAATAAGTTAAAATCATTAGTGCAAATATTTTGCAATTCGAATTAAAAATTGTAAATATTCACAATTGTTTGTATCTTTTTTTTGGCAAGACCAGCCGGTTTTATAGTGGACCGTCCACTCTTTATTACGACCGTAATAAAAACTTGAAATACAGGAGTTAGGAAAAAGCACCTAAACTACTAAAGTTAAAAACAATTGTTTGTATCTTAGTTACAATTGAAAGCGGAAATTGAAAATATTTGGAATCCACCTATAAAAATTTATCGAAACAAATAACATATGAATCTAATTAAAATATCACAAATTTAATGATTAAGTGGTAAAAAAAATCATTTCGGCTTTTTCAATATAAGATAGTTAGGATTTTGTACGTCAAAAGTAATAATGATGTTTATAACATTGTATAATAAAAATAAAGAACTAATGTTTTACTTGGAGATATAAAGGAATATAGTGATAATTACAATACTTCTAAGAACATATGATGAAAGATATTAATAATTAATATTCTTGTAAGTTCTATTACAGAATAAGAATATCTTATAGCATAAGTATTGAAGTCACATCTTACTCAAGGACATTCTTTTTCCTCATAATACACACACACTCTCATATATACATACATACATGTGTGTGTGTCTATGTGTGTATGTAGATGTGTGTGTGATTCTCCTAGACTAAGTGGATTCTCAAGAAATTCACAAATTTACATTATTCCCAAGCGCCAATCTTTGAATCCGGTTACCTTCGCTTTGTCTAATATATTCTGAAGTCACTTAGTTCCTTTAAAATATATTTTTTATCATGTTCTTTCTTATTTATAAATTTCTATCAAAATCTAAACTTCGGTCCCAAGAACTTATACATTGTAGGTGTTTTATATAAGCAATGATGATGTTTGTTCTAGTTCTATTATTTGAAATATGAACTTTATAGATAAATAAAATATTTACAAATGCTTATAATTATGGTACCAGGAATGAAAAAACTAATGATATATATGATAAAGTTAGGGGTATGCCTTAGAGGAAATTATGTAATTTGTTACATATATCTAACTCGTTGGCCAATCTTGTTCGAAATAAAAGATATTTTGTGAAATTAGTTACAAAGCGTTGTAACCATGAGTAATTTATCACAACATATACCATTTAAAATGTTCCTAGTCAAGATGCATTGAGACTGGATATCGATGTATCTATTGAGACTGGAGTACGTAACGCTCTTCAAATGTTGGGCAATGTATTACTCATGAATGCTGGAGGCACCTAGGGGTTACGTACAAATAGTTATTGGATAACTATGAAATGACTCACTCGATAGTTTTCTATTGGTTAATATAAATAAGGTCAAACATAAAAATATCGATGTGACTGATTTACACAGTTCTCTCGACTTGATAATACTATCGATCTTCAATACGAAAGCTCCACTTTGATTATAACCAAATCATAGCATGACGTCCATCGAGTGACTAATTGGGTCGAGTCGAAGTATTGGAAATGAAGCACTATTCAAGAGAGGATTCATCTCCTTAGTTATATGCAATTAGTATCGCAGTCAACTCAAAGTCAAAGTCTCTGGCCAGAGCATTTCGGTTAATAATAATTGTTATTATTGAACCAAGAACTTTGTATTTGGACTACAAAGTTGAATGTGGATGAGGTTGGAATTTTGACTATTACTAAATTCCATAAGTCAAAGTGATATAGTTTTGAGGAAGAGGATTGGTGTAGACAAATGTCATAACCGGGTAATGCTTATTAAACTAAAATTAGATTTTACCGAAAATGAGTAAGCGATAAATTTGTTCATAATGTCACACCACCTTCCAAGTGACGTGTGAACGTTAACATTAGAATAGTTCGATGTTAATCGCTGACCAAATTTACACCCAAGAGTTACACGGCCAAAATAATGAATTCCCTTAAGACCAAACGATTTAATTAGTTTATAATTGTTATAAATTAATTAAATTAATAAATATTTATGAACTATTAATTATAAAATCTGAATATGATTTGAGAAATAAATAATGTTATATATATTTATAACAGTTATAAATATATCGATCGATATACAATATCGACTAGCGACTAAATTAGATTTAATTGCATAGTATTTTAGTTTAGGCTTAGATGGGTTTATGGCCTATCATTAGGGCTGCAAAATTTTGGTTTTGGAAAGGTCTAGGGGTGGCTAAAACATAGAGAGTTGGCTTGGAGATACTGGGTTGAGATAAAGTGAGAATGGGTAAAAAGGTTTTCCTCATTTCTCTCTATACAACCATATATATACACACACACACACAAATGTATGTATGTATGTATGTATGTATATGTATCTTTAAAAACAAAAAAAGAACCTTTTTGGCCGCCATTACCTTCTACATTGTTGATTAAAACTTAGCTCCCAATTCACTTCAAAATTCTCAAATATATCTCAAAGTAAAATAATACTACTCGATAGTTAGAGGTCAATGATTCCGGACTGCAATCTGACGAATCAAGAATTAATAAAAGGAAAGAAAGTCATTGCTTCAACGTGGATTCAAAGGCATCATTAAATTGGTAATTTTAATTCATATTAAAGTAATTAGATTATATTCTATGATCTTATAATGAGCAATTTCATATCTGTTTAAATATATTGCTACTATTTGTTTAGTTAGGTAAGATTTTTGTAAGTAGATGTGGTTGTCACAAATCAGTTTGGTTATGTGTATAATTTGTATATTATACTATTTTATTTATGTATAGACAAATGTTGTTTATTGTACAAAATCAATTTTTGTCATTAATAATTATTATATATATATATTAATAAATTCATATATATATATATACATATATACATACATACATACATACATATATATATATATATATATTAGTGTATCTTTCTCTCTCATAATAGCGTATATGCATTTATAAGATATATATATATATATATATATATGATTTAAAATCTTAGTACACTTATTTATATATAATATGAATTTACTAATTCGAAAATTAATTATCACACATATATTCATACTTTTATTCACATTTATTGAATTTTTGAATTGTCTGTTATATATAAGATGATTATTACATTAAAAATTCAATTTTATATTTAAAAAAATATTATATCATTTCAAAAACAAATAGAAAAAATTTATGATTTTTTAAATAAATTTTATTATTTTTGTTAATTAATATTATTTCGAAAAAACTGCTTCTGATTTATTAAAGTAATAATTTAATTGAAAAATTCTTTAAAAATTTTCGTAACCTTTCATTCATGATCTTAGAATTTTTGAAATTTTAAATTTTGAGTTTTTAATAATATTATTTTATATTAAATAATTATTTTTGAAATCAATGTGCTTGTTTTTAAAAATAATATTTCAACTTTGAAAAACCTCCAGATTTTTTCTAAGCTCTATTTTATGATGCTAGATTTTCGAAAATTGTAAAACTTGAATTTTCATCAATAGATTATTTTTTGTTAATTATTTATGGATGAAAACATTATTTTATTTGTAATATATACAAAGTAAAATACTAAAATTATTATGTTTGCAAAACTAAGTTAATTTTGAATTATAAATAATTGTTAACAACTGTTCTGTCTCTTTCTATATATATATTTATCTATATATAAATGTTTTATGTTCATATATTATATATAATATATTTATATATACATATATATGTGTGTATAGTTCAATTTTCCAACCATGGTGAACAACGACAATAAGAAGGGAACAGCTATAGAACTGTCTCCTTCCCCAAAAGCTCCCGATCCTCCTCCCATAACCTCAGGCTTGGTGCACCTTATAGACAACATGGTCTTAGATGATAGCAGATCAACTTTCTCCAACCCAAACGCTTTGTAGACGGCCACAGTTGCAGACCAACCAACTTGGCAAAGATCTTGGGCCGAGACTGTTAAGGATTTTGCGGCTACTAAAGAGATGGAAGTCACAGATCTTACGTTCTTCCCTACTTCCAAGAATGGTTAGACGGTTACGCGAATCATGCCAGAATCGGTTCTCGCCTTCGCAATAGACAAGTGGAAGAATATTTTAGTCGTGTATATTTTGGGACGAAGGCCTCTGCATGCAAACTTTAAGACATTTATTGACAAAACTTGAAAGCCTACCGGTATGTTCAATCTATATTATAGGCAAAATGGTTTTATAGTCATCAAATTTTATAACACCGAAGATTAACCAGATCGGCCGTTACATTATTGTGTCCAGAATCTTGATTATTAAGAAATGAAAACCCGATATTGAAATTAATAGAGATTCTTTCTCCACAATTCCAATCTGGATACGGTTTACTGATTTGAAGTTAGAATATTATAGTATCGAGGGAATTAGCCGAATTGCTAGTGTTCTTGGATGACCTATACGTATGGGCACTACTACGGCAATGGAGAATAGCCTTAACTATGCTCGTGTACTGATTGAAGTTGACATTCAATTTTCATTTCCTTGAACGATTAAGACACAATTATATAATGGTATAACTGATAGTGTGCAGGTTGATTATGAACATAAACTTATTCCCTGCTCAGTGTGCAAAGCGTTTGGGCATCCAAAAAATAGTTGCAATAAGTCAAGGAGAGAGTGGAAACCAAACAAAGTACAACAGTCTTAGGCTCATCACGACCGATTGATTACAATATTACAGATGCTAATATTTCTACTACTTAATTACAGATCCTACCATTATTATACAAGTTGAACGGAGTACAAATGCAGCAGCCAATGCTGCATTACAGAACCAGTTCTCGGTGTTAGCTGAAACTTCCAATGAACCACATAGTCTTGACTCAATTACCATGCCCGCATCTCCCTGCAATCCTTTACCAACACCTACTAACCCACCTGCAAAAGAGACAGAACCAACCACAGTGATTACCACAGCAACTACAAATGTATTTACCGACAACCATGAGAATGCAGAGGATTTAATCCATGATGTGGCTTCACAAATTCAAGAGATTGGTAGCAAGGATAATGTAGAATCAAATGTCTCCCCATGGTGTTCAAGAACCCAATGTACATGAAGAAGCGTGAAACGTCCGCAAATCCCAAAAATCCAAAAACTGCTCCGCCTAAAAGATCAACACGAAACTCCTTGACGATTAAATGAATTCTATGACTTGGAATATTAGAGGCATGAATACTGACGACAAATTCAGTCAAACATTCATGCTTCTAAAGGCTCACAAGCTTAGTCTTCTAAGCTTAGTTAAGACTAAATTGTCTACAACTGTTATAGACATTTTTCAAATGAAGTTGCATACATGGACTATCATTCACAACAATGATACTGGTATTGAAGGTTGGATATTAATTTTGCTCGATAAATCAGTTTGGGAATATGTTGCTGTGAGCTCATCACAACAACACATTACCTTACTGCTTAATAACAAAGGAGGCTTTCAATTTTATTGCACATGTGTTTATGCGAGCAATTCTTTTTTGGAGCAACAAAAACTATGGGATTTTCTTCGTCTCGACGCTTTAATTATAAGGTCTCCATGGCTATCTATGGGGGATTTTAATAATGCTCTCAACATAAAGGACAAGAAACGCGGTTTTCCAATCCCCTTCTCCTATATGAATTCTTTTAAAAACTGTTTATTTACATGTGGTTTCGTTGAATCCTATTTACAGGGTTGTAAATATACATGGCGGCATAGGGGAATTGCGACGAACATAGATAAATTTTTAGTAAACTACGAATTTTTTTCTATTTTCCCACAATTGACTACTATCGCACCGCCTTCGTCTATTAGTGATCACACTCCTATCTTGATTTGTTTCTATCCACAACATCAACGTCGTAAACGTGCTCCCTTCCGATATGTCAACAGTTGGTGTTACGTACAGGTTTACAGTCACTGTTTTGATGCAGGCATGGCTGTATATGCTTGGGGATCCAGTTTTGAAAAAATTATTTACAAATTAAAGGCAGTTAAGGATGAGCTCAAAAAATGGAATAGGTTGAGAGCTGCAGACAAACCCATTATTCAACCACAGCCAGAGTTTGAAACTACATTTTATCAAATTGATCAAGATCCTGAGAATAATACATTATATGACATCAAGTATCAATTAGGACAGAAGTTAAATGTGCAGACTCAACAACATCAAGAATTTTTGCGACAACAATGTAAAGTGTTATGGCTCCAACAAGGGGACAGAAATTCCAAATATTTTTATGCCAAAATGTCCATGCGCAGACATAGAAATAAAATACAATATTTGCTTGACTCTCAAGGGTAATATATCTACGACTCCACCTGTATTAAAAATGCAGCCGTAGACTATTATCAGAATCTATTTAATGGAGAAACAGTTACAAATTTTCCTCATATAGATGCTAGAGTGACCATTAATTCAGAGGGACAAAATTACTTATCTGCACCAGTGACTCTGAAAGAAGTTAAAGAGGCTTTATTCTCCATTAACGATTCTAAGAGCCCAGGGCCAAATGGCTTTTCAGCCAAAATTTTCAAGCTCCATTGGGATAACCTGCAAACAGATATGTACGAAGCTGTCTCAGAGGTGTTCCATTCCAAAAAACTGCCTAAGGGGATTAATCACAATTTCATTACTTTAGTTCCAAAAAAAGATAAGCCACAAATTATATCTGATTACAGGCCTATTGCATGTGCTAATGTTTTGTACAAAGTTATATCAAAAATTATATGCAATAAAATTAAATGGTTTCTTCCTTTGTTAATTGCAGATAATCGGTCTTCTTTTATACCAAGTAGAAGCATAGGAGAGAATGTTCTACTGGCTTATGAACAAGTTCGCGATTTTGGAAAACGGGGTAAATCAAGAATGTGCATTAAAATTGACTTACAAAAGGCGTATGATATGGTTAACCATGAATTTGTATGTCATATGCTCCACTTTTTTGGTTTCCTCTTTCCATTATTCATTTAATATACAAATGTATTTCGACTCCTACTTTTTCTATCATGGTGGATGGCAGACCTGAAGGATTTATTACATCTAACAAGGGGTTAAGGCAAGGAAATCTGTTATCACCCTATTTATTGTATCTTTCCACGGATTTTTTTTCACTACTTTTGGAGGAAGGGGTGGTAGACAAGAAGTTAGAGCCATTAAACAAGTTATAGCCTAATATATCTCTTTTATTATCTGTTGATGATGTTATGATTTTTCTAGCAGTTACTACACAAAACGCTACTTACATGAATCATATTTTCACTAGATTGGAGGAAACTATCGGCTTAAGGATTAGCCAAACTAAATCACGGATTTTCTTCAGTAAAGAAGCTATGTGGAAAGCAGAAATTGTTAACATTTTAAATATAGAGGAGAAGGAATTACCTGTTTAATATCTCCGGGTACCTCTGTCAAGTGATTATATCCATGTTGGTTATTACGCTCCCCTATTACACAAGATTAGTTCTAGATTAGAAGGATGGGATAGTAGCTTACTAAAAATTGCAGGCCATGCAGAGTTGATACAAAGCACAATAACACACATTGTTCTGTACTGGTTACTCATATACCATCTACCATCTTCATGTTAAAAAGAATTGATCATCTTTGTGTAGACTTTTTTTAGAAGGGCAAACTGCATAAAATATCTTGGGATATATTATGCAGGCCGAAATTGGAAGGTAGAATAGGACTTTGCAAGTTTCCAGACCTCAACACTACTGCCAGAATCAAATTGCTCTAGAAATTATTGATATCAAATGGTTTATGGACTAGGTGGATGAGTTTCAAATATTTAACAAAATTTAATTTCTGGGTACTCCCCATTAACAATACTTTCTCGGGTTGTAGAGTAGAGTAAATATATACAGTTTATATAATTGTTTCCTTTGTCACGTGTAACTCTCTGATTAGCTTTCTATGTAATAGAAGTTTGTTAGCTGAGTTTTTTTTGTATAAATATATGTAACAGTATTTGTGAAAGATAGATCGAAATAATATATTGTTTGCTATTTTCTCTTCTCTTCTTTAACCTTGTTCATGGTATCAGAGCCAGATTAGCTCAGATCTAGGGTTTCGCATACTGTGAAATCATTTGTTTTTTATTATAGCTAAAATGCCTGAAATTCATGAGTCTTCGCCTTTTCAATCTGAAAATTCTGTTTTGAATATTAATTCAGCTATTAATTACAATGATCCGTATTTCCTCTCTCACGGTGATAACTCCAATTCTCAACTTGATCAGATCATCTTCAATGGAGATAATTATCTTAATTGGAGTCGTAGTGTCATGCTTGCACTTGGAGCGAAGAACAAAATCGGATTTGTTGACGGAACATTGAACAGACCTGCTGATGATTCTTCATATCTCCAGAAGTGGATTCGCAATGACTATATGGTCACTGGATGGATCATATATTCAATGGAGAAGAAGATTTCTGAGAGCTTCATCTTCAATCCTTCTGCTAGGCATCTCTGGTTGAAAATTCAAGAAAGGTATGGTCATTCAAATGCTTCGCAAATTTATGAGATTCATAAGGATTTGATGTCTGTTAAACAGAATGATGATAGCATTGCTGTTTACTATTGTAATATCAAGCAAATTTGGGATAAATTGAAAATAATAGAGCCTTATCCTCATTGTACTTATGGAGCATTGACTAAATGTAGTTGTGGCTTGCTTAAAAAAATTCTTGAAGCAAATCAATTAAGAAAACTAATTCAATTTATTTCTGGATTGAACTTGTCATATGATCAAGTAAAGATCAATCTTCTTAGGATGGATCCCTTGCCTACTGTGAATAGAGCATATCATCTTCTTCAACAGATTGAAAGGCAAAATTCTCTTAATATCACTGCGCATGTTGAGTTAAGTGCGTTGTATTCATCCAAGAATACTCATAATTCTCAGAATTCACAAATTTCTCACAACTTTAGACAATCTTTTCACAAGAAAGATTTCAAGAAACCTAAGCTTGAGAGGTTCTGTGATTATTGTAAGTCAAAAGGTCATGCTAAGGATCAGTGGTTTAAGTTGATAGGATATCCTGAATGGTGGAAGGGCAAGGTTCCAAATGATTCTCAGAAATTTGCCGGAAATGTACACGAGACTGAAGGTGCAATAGCTAATTCTCCTTTTGATTCTGATCTTAGTGCAAGCACTTCTACTGCATCACCAAATATTGATCCTCAAGAGTTCAATGCTCTTTACAAAGAATTTGTGAAGATGATACAATCAGGTCAAGGAATTTCCCCTGGTTCAAATTACAATGCTGCCATAAATTTTGCAGGTATTGTTTCTGATTCTAATGTGAAATCTTCAATTCAGCATGATAATGCAAATATGTGGATTCTTGATACATGAGCTAGTGATCATATGGCATTTAATATTAACATGTTTGCTAACACACGAATGATTAAACATCCTATTAAAATTGCCTTGCCTGATGGTTCTCTTAAGCATGTTAATATTATTGGAACTGTCATTCTAAATTCTCATATCACTCTTCAGAATGTATTTTTTTTTCCTGATTTCAAACATAACCTTTTATCCGTTGGTCGATTACTTGATCATAATAAATTAGTTGCAAATTTTGAGCAAAATTCTTGCTCTTTTCAGGACCTAGCAACTAATGAGGTCAAGGCTGTTGGAATAATACATGAAGGTCTATATAAATTTCTGAAAGAGGTTCCTTCTTCTGTTTTTGTTGTTCAAAATAAAACTGCTCTTGTTCACCCTCTTGCTTTATCTTCCTCTACAAAAACATCAGTTGATATTTTGCATGCTAGACTAGGGCATGCTTCATTAGGAAAGCTTAAACACATTCCTTCTTTGTCATTTTTATGCAATAATAATATGGATGTTTTTCATTGTGAAGCATGTGTGTTTGCAAAACATCATAAATTGCCATTTCCTATATCACATTCACTTGCAAATGCTTGTTTTGATTTAATTCACATTGATCTTTGGGGTCCTTATGCTACTCCATCTATATCTGGTGCTAGATATTTCATAACCATTGTTGATGATCACTCTAGAACAACTTGGACTTATTTAATTCATAATAAAACTCAAGTTCCACAAATTATTTCTTCTTTTTTGGCCTATGTTCGAACACAATTTAACAAGGCTATAAAAGTGGTTAGAAGTTACAATGGGACTGAGATAGTTAAGGAATCTTGTTCTATTTTATTTTCTTCAAAAGCCATAGTTCATCAAAGGAGTATGGTGGGTGTTCCTCAACAAAATGGAAGAGTTGAAAGAAAACATAAGCATTTGGGGGAGACAGCTAGGGCAATCAGACTTCATGCAAACTTACCTATTAAATTTTGGGGGGACTGTTTCTTAGCAGCAACATATTTGATCAATCTAATGCCTAGCTCTGTGCTTTTCTGGAAAACACCTTATGAAATCTTAATGCAAAAAAAAAACCTGATTACAGCAATCTAAGAGTTATTGGTTGTCTTTGCTACCCTCTTATTAAAATATCAGATAAGATGGCTGTAAGATCTACCAAATGTATTCTTTTAGGTTACCCTTATGCACAAAAAGGTTACAAGTTATATGATATTGAATCTCATAAAATAATTCTCAGCAGAGATGTTGACTTCAAAGAGAATATATTTCCTTTCAAATTTCCACCTTCAAATATTCCAGATCATATTCCTTTCACTTTAGTGAATCCTTCATTTTACAATGATTCAATTCCTAATTTTGATTCTTCCCTTTCTAGTCCCTCTTCTCCTACTACCATAAACACATCATCTTCTCCTTCTCATGATCAATCTAATTAATTAACACTTCTCTTGACTGTAACGATCCGATATTTTCAACCATTCGCATCCGCACATGTCGGACTTGAATTGCTCAAAATACCGCGTTGTAAATAAAATCTGGCAAATCTCAGAATATACAGTAAATACATAGTCACAGATCACAGACACAGAGTAAATAATAATGCAGCGGAAATAAAAGAGATAGTAGTTCATGAATCTACTATATAAAAATAAGATACATCAGAGTTAAACAAGATACAACAGAAGAGTAACAAGATACATCAGGTATAAATCAGAATACATCACTGAAATCACTGGATACAAAAAGCAAAATAGATGGCTAGATCTTCAAGGAAAGCTTCAGCTCCAAAGGTGAATCTTGAATGCTAACTCACTCAATCTGACTCGAGCGTAAAGCAAAACACAAAACACTCGAGTCAGGACATAAATACTTATGAACTGTAAATCAACTCAAGTGAACAGTAACAAAAATGCATCGATAACTTAAAGGATGTTTGGGATCGCCCATCCTTTAAGGATCCGTTAAACTATTTACTATGTAGTAATATTGCGCTATTATAATAGTGTCTACAGTAAAATAAACATACTTTTAAATAGCGTTCCGGGCTACCCATATCACCCTTCACATATAATAGTCCCAGTAGTCCATCCAATATCATGCCATCTCCACTCCGGGTGACTGTCAGAGGATACCACACGGGCTACGGGAGAAAAACAAACTCGTAGTAAAGGCTCGGTATGGTAGGTGACACGGCACACAAGGCAATGCCAGGGTAGATATACCAATTACGCACACGGGCTGGTGGTAACGCAGCAGCCACATACGCCCACCTCGGAACACACTCCCATATCAAAATCGGAGGATGGCTATCTAATCAATCACCAGTAAGAGTATAGTATCGAAGGAATGTGTCCGATAGGAGGAATGACCTCACTTGGCCCGAGATCGCTCCTGTTTTAGCCACCTTATGCCAACTCACGGGAGTTGGGTCCACGTAATATACCTCAAGAACGTCGCCACCATCCTACTTCATTCTGCAATCTCCACCGCGTACACGGTTGTTAAAGTGGTTTTCAGAGTTGGCAGAGAGTATGACAACTTCCGATCCCGGTCTCTTTAACAACCAAACGTTATTATAACGCCGTGGTCATTTCAAAATAGTTTATACTTTAAAAGGATCAAATCATTTCATTTCAAACTATATTTCTTTCAAAATAGTTTATACTTTGAAACCAAAACCATTTTTATTTCAAAACTATTTATTCAATCAAAATAGTTTATACTTCAAAACCAAAAACATTTCAAACATATATTCATTTCAAAATCATAATATTTTCAAAGTATAACTCTTTCGAAACCAAAATACTTGAAACAATTACACTTTGAAAATCATACATTTGAAATCATCGGATATTCATTTAATTCTTTACATTTTACAATTCATTCAATTAATCCCAAATTTTCAATTTCCAACTTAATTCAATTCAAACCATCGGTTTCAATTAAATTTCCCAATAACCATTTCAAATCATATCATTTTCAAATATATATTTGATCCATAAATTAAACTATTCAATTTTTAATAAATTTCAAAGCTTTAATATCCCGTATTTCAAAACTAAATTTTATAATTTCATATATCTCAAATCTAGTTTCATTATTACTTAGTTTTGAAATATTCATTTCATAAATCCAATACTATTTAAATAAACTCAATTTACAATTAAACTAAACATCCTTTCATACCAATATAAACTTCAAATATTCATTTATCAAAAGTACATATCATTCTAATTCATATTCTTTATCAAAATAAAGATCAAATCATTTCCAAACCTTATTATCAAATCATTATTTGAATTCAAATTCAAATACTCAAATTTAAATATCATTTTTAAATCAAATAAGTCATTCATTTGTTATTTCAAGTATCATTACAAAATACATTAAAAATTCCATTCAAAAATTCATTTATCTCATTATATTTCATTCCATTTAACACATAACCAAGTAAACCTTACTTAAATTCAAATTCAAATTTAAATTTCTTAAAAATTCAAATTTAAATATTAAAATATATTCAAAACTTCTTAAATTTCACAATTAATCAATTTTCAAAATTTAAATTATTTAACACTTTAAAATATAACTCAAACAGTGTTAAAACTATAACATTTCAAACATTGTCAAATTATAGCAACGACAGCATTTATAAAGTACTATCGTAGCTTATAGCTTCCAAAAATGGTTTAGTTCAAGAATAACGGCATTTCTAAAATGTCGTAATAGATATTTAATTATTTCAAACATTGTTAGATTCAAAACAATAGCATTTAAAAATGCTGTCAAAAGACTACAACATTTTGAAAATGCTATGAATTCCAGATTTCATTTTAGCTTTTAAAAACAAAAAATAATAAAACTCCAAATTTTTATTATAACTTAAAAATCATATTTCTAGACTTAAAAATTTCACATTTAAAATCATTTTAACATATGATTTAACACAACAAAATTTTTAGATCAAATATTCAATTTAAAAAAACTCCATTCATTTATTAAGTCAAAATTCACTGTTTATTAACATATAAATTAAATAAAACTTAAAATTTTACTTCATATATAATTTTAAAATTTTAAATTTAATTTCCATTATTTATTCACATTTTAAAATAAAATTTAAAGTCTAAAATCTCAATTATTTCACATTTACGTACTCAAATTCACAATTTCAAGACTTAATATTTAATTTTCTTAAAACCATAAAATATATATTTTTAAATCAAAATTTCATACTTTTAAAAATACATATTTTAATAAATATCATTTAAAAATATACCACGGGGTCTGTATATAATTTTCTAAGCTAGGTCAAGTGATACGGATATATATCATTTTAATCCGCAGTTTACAAAGAAAACCCGGGTTCTATCATTTCAAACCCGCAATCCCAAGTCAAATAAAATATAATAAAAATCGCTCAGGCCTATCATTTCAGCCCATAACGATTTTTCCCTAATCTAAAGTCCGTTTGGATATGTATCATTTCAACCCATAGTGATTCTATTCTAACAGGGAACTTGCAGTGTGAATATATGCATAAACAATATAAACAATGTCAGTGTCACAATATAATGTCATATATCACATGTCAGGTGATAATTAACAGTTTTAATATGGTAATAACATGGCATAGCATATCATATGATCATCATTAACTTGTATAACATTTTATATTACTAAACACTTGTCATCAATTCACTATTTCACAAGTATAAATGTCAGAGTGAGAAAGACTCACCTTTTACGAAGCTAGAGACAAACAACACACACAAGAGCGATTCCAAAGGCACGACAAGCACGATTTGATTTGAATTGATGGAGACCCTTGTAAACAACACAAAATATAACATACATAAGCACAAACATAGATATCGACATACAAATATAATCAACAACTTTAGTTTGCAGAACAGTTGCAAAACAAGAGAGATGACCAAACCTTAGAGCAAAAGACTTGCACACGACAACATAAGCTTGTCACATGATCAAATGGGCTTGCTCTCATCATACTAGGCTCAGCCTAGATGCCAACATGGCTCGGGTTTGGGTCAATATGGGTTCATATGGCTCGGCCTAACTTGGATATGAAGGAGTGGAAGTTGTGACATGAGAAATACAAAAGTCAAGGCAATTAAGTGGATTTTTGGTGCAACTATAGGTTCGGCCTACCATGGCTTGGGCTTGGTCATGCAAGGGGATGGTCAGGTGGTGGATGGAGTGGCGGCTAGAGGTGGTGGAGAGACTGGTGGTGGCGGCCAGAGGTGGTGGAGGGACTGGTGATGGCGGCCATGGAGGTGGTTTAGGTTAAAAATGAAGGCTATGGCCTTAAGGGTTCGGCTAGGCTAGTTTGGTGGAACTTTTGTGCAAATTTTATGGTGCAACATCAACGGATGGTCATGGCTACTGTCTTGGTCAGAGGAGAGGCTTATGAGCTGCTGGAGATGATGGTGGAGAGGATGGTAGTGGTGGTGGTAGAGGCTAGGCCTAGCAAAACACAAGAAGGATCAATGCAAAAATCAATAGGAAAATCATAAAAACAAGAAGAAAGATGATAGAATTTACCAAATTTTTGTAAAACAAATGGCCATGAGTTTTTTCTCAAGAAAGATGATAAAATTTTCGTGAGAAAGAGTGAGGAATGTGGCTGAAAGATGGAGTAGGGTACGGTCAAAGCATTGATGAATGGAGTTTGGAAAGTGAAAGGTCGGAATGCAAAAGGACTAAGCATACAAAAGATCTCAAACTCTTCATATATTCATTATTTCTTTTTAAATTTTTATATAACTGAAAAACATATATAAATTCAGTTAAAATACGAAAATATAGTAAATAAACAAAAATAAATTAATTAATTATTAATTATATATAGTTTAATTAAATAAAACAGCAAAATTTGCAACTAGTCTTGAAAATATGAAAAATAAGTGCAATGAACTTGGGAAAATTTTTATGTACTTAAAAATATTTATAAATAAAGATAAGAACACAAAATAAAAAGTAAATCACAAAAATAAATAAATAAATTTTAATTTAAATATAGTTTAGATGAAGAAAATAGCAGAAAAAGGAAAACAGCCTTTTAAAAATAGGAAATCATCATAGTAAATTTTAGAAAAATTCTATTATCATTTCAAAAATATTTAAAAGTAAAAATATACATAATATAACATATTAAAACATATTAAAATAAAATATGAAAAAGAAAAATAAAATTTATACAATTTAAAATAACAAAATTGCAAAATAAACAATTTATACTCAAAATTGAAATGTACATATCTTTTGCAGTTTAACTCCGTTTTCCACGAAACAAAAAGCAATGTTCAAGTTATTAAATCTTTTCATAATAAAAGATAAAATTTAAAATTTCAAACTTTTAAATTTTTAAGTTAAAAGTCAAAGTTTGACTATTTTGACCAAAATCAACATTTTCTGGAAATATTCAATTTATGCATGTTTGAAATTCTAATCCACATCAAAATCAACATTTATATTTCAATTAACAAAATATATTAATTTTAATAAATAAAATAAAGTTTTTAAATTAGAAATTTTAATTAAAATAATTAAAATATACAATTACAATAGTAAAAAAATACAGGGTTGTTACACTGACTCTGAAAATGATATTCAGAATTCTTCTTCTTCCATGAAACCTATTATTAGAAAATCATCCAGACCAACACAATTACCAAAGAAGTTTAATGATTTTGTGCTGTCAAAAACTCACAAACCCCCTACCGTTTCTTCTGTTTCCTGTTCACGGAATTTTTCCTCATTGAATTTGGATAATCTAGATGATGAATATGTAGCAAGTTTGGCAAATGTATTGTCTGTTGAAGAGCCTAGTTGTTATGCTCAGGCTAAGGATAAAAAGGAATGGATAGAAGCAATGAATAAAGAAATGAAGGCTTTAGAAGATAATGAAACTTGGGAAATGACTATTTTACCTGCTGGTAAGACTGCTATTGGCAGTAAATGGGTCTATAAGGCCAAGTTTGACAAAGATGGGAATTTAGAAAGGTGTAAATCTAGAGTTGTTGCTAGAGGTGATAAGCAAATTAAAGGTAAAGACTTCAAACATACTTTTAGTCCTGTTGCTAAATTCACCACTGTAGGACTTCTTATAGCCATGGCTGCTGCAAAGAATTGGAATTTACATCAATTGGACATTAATAATGCTTTCTTGCATAGGTATGTTGATGAGGAGATTTATATGCAACCTCCACCAGGTTATACAAAGGCCAAACATGGGGAAGTATGCAAGTTAAAAAGATCTCTTTATGGTCTTAGACAAGCTGCTAGACAATGGAACAAAGAATTGAGTAAACATCTCATTAATCTTGGCTACAAGCAATCCAAACAAGATTATTCCATGTTTATCAAAGATGAAGAGAATGGTAATTTCACTGTTGTTGTTGCATATATTGATGACTTGTTGATTACAGGCAATTGCAAGGATGAAATCCAATCTCTTAAGGATTCTCTTCAACCTGTTTTTACTCTAAAAGACTTAGGTCTTTTGAGATATTTTCTTGGAATCGAAGTATCAAGGTTAGATTCTGGTATCTTGTTGAATCAACGAAAATACATTTTGGATTTGTTAAAGATACAAATATGGAAGACTGCAAGCCTGTTCCATACCCTTTGCCTAAAAATTTGAAACTTAGCACTCAAGATACTCCTCTTCTTATGGATCCAGAGATTTATAGGAGATTGATTGGAAAACTGTTGTATCTTAACATGACTAGACCAGACATATCATATGTTGTTCAACAACTCAGTCAATTTCTAAGTAACCCTGCTCAATCACATTTTTCAGCTGCATTACATGTGATAAAGTATTTGAGAGGGACCATTAATCACGGCTTATTTTATCCTGCAAATTCTTCTTTAACATTGTCTGCTTATTGTGATGCTGATTGGGGTACTTGTCCTTTCTCTGCGAAGTCTTTATCTGGTTATGCTATTTTTCTTGGTGATTCTTTGATTTCCTAGAAGACCAAGAAACAGAAAACTACTTCTAAAAGCACGTGTGAAGCCGAATATAGAAGTATGAGTTATACAACAAGTGAGTTGATTTGGATTGAGGGATTGCTGCAAGATTTATGTATCAATGTTCCCCTTCCAATTGATCTCTTCTGTGACAATATTGCGGCAAAATATATTGCAGAAAATCCTGTTTTTCAGGAACGCACAAAGCATCTCAAGGTGGATTGTCATTTTGTGAGAGATTATGTTGATTCCAAGTTCATTAACATTCTGCATGTTAGGTCCTCTCTTCAGTTGGCAGATCTTCTAACAAAACCTTTGGGAGCAGATCAACATAGTTATCTTTCTTCCAAGCTTGGTCTGGTTTGTCAAAACAGTCCAGCTTGAGGGGGGATGTAGAGTAGAGTAAATATCTACAGTTTATATAATTGTTTCCTTTGCCATGTGTAACTTTTTGATTAGCTTTCTATGTAACAGAAGTTTGTTAGCTGAGTTTTTTTTGTATAAATATATGTAACAGTATTTGTGAAAGGTAGATCGAAATAATATACTGTTTGCTATTTTCTCTTCTCTTATTTAAACTTGTTCACAGGTACTATGAAATCCATTCTACGGCAGCGTGACATAGTAGCTAAGATTATGACTTGACTTATTGTTAATGGGGGGACATACTGACCTATGGTATGACCCATGGATTAACCATAAGTCTAGTTGACTTACTTGGATGGAAATGGGTCTACATAAGTGGTAATGCTCAAAGCAAGGTTAGCAGTATTCTACAAAATGGACAATTACAACCCATGCTACTACCTGAGACTAGAGAGATAGCAGCTAATATTAAGCTAGTTACCTTATTTACTACATAATCATCATATCACTGGGATATAGCCAACCAGTGCAGAATTGTATTTTCAAAAGTGTGGGATGAAATCCGATCTCATACATTGCAAGACGATGTATACAAGCTTATATGGTATAACAAAATCGCTCGGAAGTTTTGCTATACCACATATATTGCGTATATACACCAGCTGCCCACTTCTGATCGACTGATTTCATAGGGAATTAATGCTAATCCTCAATGTGAATTATGCAAAACAATATAAGAAACGCATCAGCATCATTTTACGGAATGTGAATATAGCATTTATCTGTGGAAATCGTTGTATTCCAAGCTCGAGCTTAAAACTACAGTTGAATGCTCATTACAACGGTAGCTTTCCACTTTACGCCGGTGTTTTGCCAACAAATCAGGAGTCCAAGCTTTGGCGTACATGATGGCTGCTACTACCACCCACCATATACGGATAGAAAGAGTTAGGATATGATTTGAAGGGAAGAGCTGTTCAAAGGAGTAGAGGTGTAAATTAATTGAAATTGACGTTCGATGGCAGCTACGTGGTATATTCATCCATCGCCAGTTTTTTTCAGAGGAGAAGCAAAAAAAATCGCTATGGGGAATTG
This sequence comes from Allium cepa, assembly GCA_030765085.1. Classification (NCBI taxonomy): domain Eukaryota; kingdom Viridiplantae; phylum Streptophyta; class Magnoliopsida; order Asparagales; family Amaryllidaceae; genus Allium; species Allium cepa. The sequence goes on from CM060929.1 coordinate 507,801,134, forward strand.
AGCTTGATGATGCTGGATGAATGAAAAGTAGTTGTATTGTAAGGCTGGTTAGGGTTTTGTTGTTACGAGCCAGGTTTGGTTGATTTTAAGGAAGTGGAGGTGTAGTATACCCACGTGGGTCGGTTTACTTTTGTTTGTTCTTATTTTGTTTTCCTTTTTTTGTTTTTTTGTTTTCTAATTTGGATTGTGTATATCTTATAATGTATTGGAGGTGTTGATAGAAGATGTTGTGCACTTTTTTCTTACCAAAATGGTAAGGTTTTTTAAGGAGGCGAATCCTACTATTGTATGGTTCTTATTTGTTATTAATAATAGAACATTTTCTTCCAATATGTATATATATATATATATTGTAACACATATACATGCATATATTTGGACAACATACATAACAGGCAAAATGAGCTAATATGTCTATTTCGATGTAAATCCCAACATCTACATATGTGCATATTATACCTTTCACGGATTATTATGTTACACATGCACTCACACATATATGTATATGATACATTTATGTATAAACTAAATCAAATAAAATTAATTTCATATCTTAATATATTTGAATTTAAATAAATAAATGATTTTATCTAAATGAAATTTAGAAATGTTTTAATTCATTTAGACTTCACAGGCCCAATAAAAGATCCAATAGGGTAATTTTTTTGAAATTCACCCATAACTTCCAATGTGGGCTAGTCCAGTTCCAACAATTGTATGGGAGAACAATAGTCTATATGGTCTAAATTAGTCATATTAGGATTAACTAATTAAGTTTTCCAACTTGGTACGGTGTCTAGAAAGGTAATGTCTAGGATTAGAATTGGATAATCAAGTACCCTGTCCTACCTACTTACCGGCCTGGCCCGAAAGGTGAAGTGAGCCCAAAGTTTTGCCCCTAATAGAAAAGGCCCAACATAATTTGGGCCTTGGGCTAATTTTCAAAATTGTTTTGAAAATTAATGTTAAAGATTTTAAATTAAATAGTTAAATTTAAAATAAAACATGTTTATTATAAATATTATAATACTGCATAAGTTTTCAAAATGTTTGAAAGAATAATGATATTTTCAAAATGTTTGAAAATATTTATATAATAATTTCAAATTTTAAATTAATTAAGAAGATTAAAAAATTTAATTAATTAAATATGTTAATTAATTAATGTATATATGCATGTATTATATATGTTGATATATGTTATGTTATTTTAAAATGTTTAAGATAACATAAGTATGCATGTATGTATACAAGATAAATTTTGAAATTAATAAATTTTAATAATAAAATTTTAATTGAATAAATTAATTAAAGGTTAATTAAATAAATAAAATACACACATATATGATATATGTGTGTTACACTGTAAATGTTACAGTATACGCTATAAATGTTATAATAGATATGTCCAATATAAAAGTTATATCGGAATACTAATTTAAAATTAATTGAAGAGTTAAATGATTAAAATTAATTAGAAAAGATTTAATTAATGATATATTATACGTAAGACTATCAAATAAGTAATATGAAATATAAAAGTTATATAACAATAAAACTTATATGATATGTGTATTAACGAAATGTGGAACATTAAAGAAACCAAAATAGACTTGAGAAATAAATACATATATAAATGTACATATACTGAGATTTCTGATGTGTATGACACTTGAATCGCTGGGGTATTTCATAAGAAATATATTATTTTATAAGTCGATATCACTCAATATGACACGACCCACTTTTTCGTACAGTTCGAACTAATAATTTACCATACATGTCCAGTCCAAATTGAACAGAAAGGTGGATAGTAAGAAAAAGAAAGTAGAAGGAAGATAGAAAGCAGATAGAAAGAAAACCAAACAACATAGAATCTAACAGCGGAAACGAATAATCTATAATATAGAACAAATCTTTACACAAAACAAAACTGTAACTTATGCATATGCAAACATCAACAAGAGTATACTAACCTATTCAGAACAAACAGTGATAACCCCATGTCCTCACAATTGCTGATAATCACAATTATAATGCAACGGAAAAATAACCATCTACGTGAATACGTCTCTGGGCCTCTAGCTCCTTCCATGAAGCTCCAAGTATCCGTCTAACCAGGAAATATGCTCGGTTTGGCCCGAGCAATTAGGAAAAACCATGCTCAGGTCAGTCTAGTAAAACCAGCGTGAGAATTTAAATGACAAGGAATTTTATTCATTACATCTTTCAAAAATCCATTTAAAACAAAATATATTCTGTAAGATAACGCCATACATAAACACGATGAGTTTTTTCCTTTGCGGTAACCAAACCTTTTATAGAAAGTCCAATGATATTACAATAGGGTCTAAGTAACAATACTTATTCAAATAGCTGAAATTGTTACATTAATTAAATTCCAGCATACTAGGCTCTACAACCAAAACCGTAAAGGCATGTATTGGAGAATGGATTTGTAACGACCCAAATTTTAATCGTTTGATTTTAAATACTTAAGTGGTTTTATATATTAAATTTGGAATATAAATTGATTTTTAGATATGAAGATTCTAATTGAAAACTTTAAAATGAATTTAAAATCCCAAATATAGCGATTTAATTAATAAATTTTACTATTGAGTTAATAATAAAAAATCGTTTAAACAATTGAATTGGACTTGAATATGGAATCGAAATGATTTCTAATGTCGATATAAATTCAATTTGAACTAGAAATTAGTTAGTAAGATTTTAAAACTAAAATTTTAAGCGATTTCGTAAATTTTGAAAATCGTCGATTTAATCATCGCGTTAAAATAGTGGATCGGGGGTATAGTCTCGGAATTCGACGAAACCAGTTCCATCGGATCCATAATAGTGTATTATTATCGGATTTTAAATTTTGTAGCATTTGGAGTTATCGTTTGGTCATACGGGATAGAAAAACGTTGAAATTAATTTCAAAATCTAATATAATAATTGGGTTCAAAAAGCTATCTTCTCCAAACGAGCGAATTAGGACTCGAAACATTTTCCATTGCATTCGAAATAGGGGTATAACATTATAAATGCCTAGCGGCACACCTCGATAGGGGTTCGAGGTTTTGAGTTGTTTAAATCGAGATATTTGGAAATTAATTAAAATATTGTCCAATCAAACATTCATTTCAACTGTTATTACATCCTTTCAAAATACCCATTACCTATTCAAACATGCCACCACGTACAGCTGCCACTTCCCTTTTAACCCTTTTTTTCAAATAAATTCACGAGCCCCTCTTTCTTCGTCTTCAATTATCTTCCACCAAAATCGAAAATCATCTAAGAAAAGAAAAAAAATCGACACGAGCTCGACTCCGATCAGCAGATAGTTTGTTTGGCGTAGGCTTGAGATGTGCACGGCACTAGAGCGGTTGGGATTTTAGGATGACGATGCACATCCACGACTATGCTAACGCGAGGAGGTGGGGTCAACTGGAATTCTATCGAGGTCGCGGCTTGTATCGGGGTCAGACCGATTACTACAGATTCCAGATAGGATGCTTTGGAGCTCAGGAGATGTTATCCCTTTTTTAACAAGGTCGTGATACCAAAAGATTAACTGGAAACCGAAGACGGTTCGTCCCGAAGATCGGTCGTACGCAGGTCCACTATAGATATCGATGAATTTTGTCTAAGTCCGGATCAAGCTGCAATCGGCAAGACATGACAAGCAAAGCTATGAAAGCCACCATTCTAAATTTCAAGTCAATCCGAGTTCATATTCTCAAGATATGATCGATGCAAAATCGAACATTTTCTTGTTCGTATTCATCGAGTTCAGTGCACTTTGTATCCATCGATTCGTGGGCCTTGTTAGTATCCACAAATCGTACACTGTTCGTATCCATCAGGCATGCCCCACTTCGTATCGGTCCGAGCTCATCCCACTTCGCATCCATTACCACCGGCTAATTCGTATCCATGGGCAATTGTCGCTTCATGTTGATCATTCCGTGTACTTCGTGTCGATCCACCCGTCCACCTATTTCGCATCGGTCGGTCATTGATTGATACGAAGAGCATGTGATTGGTCGATACGAATGTCATCTCTTTTCGATCGATACGAGAAGGCTGTTGAATAGTCGATAAGAAATAGGCATCCTAGGATCGATACGTCGAATGGTGTCCCTTAGGTCGATACGAACGAGGCGTGAACATCGGAGACTCGTTCGAATCGGCATGAAAAGTGGATCGATCCAAAGAATTAGCGCCACGTCAACTTGCAGGCACGTGCCTAGATCGATTCGAATAGATCGATGCGAAGAGCATCGACATAAAGAGGACAGCGGCTGAAAAGCACAAGTTTGCATCGATCATAACTCGCAATCCACAAGTCCAAATGCTATAAAATTTTCATAGGAGCTTACGAATGAACTGAGGAATGTTCATGCCAAGTTTCGACTCGATCGGATCAAATCTTGATTGATACGAAATTCGTTCGTATCGATCACGGATCAAGTCGGAATCGCGTAGGATCGATCGCGTGGGCCAACTCACGTGCCAGGAAAGGTCCCTCGAGATCTGAGCGAGATAATTGCAGCCTACGCCTATAAGTAGCATCCTAGAGCCAGTAGAAATGGGATATTTTTTTATTCTTCTACATCCAGACTCTACCGAATTCGTTTTCGCACTTCAAGGCTACCGTTGTACTTGAAATTCATCACTGTAATCCGCTATAACCAATTGTAATCAACAAGAAAACATCAATAAAGTGATCAACTGCAAAGTAGACGTAGGCCGGATTGCCAAACCACCATAAACTCTGTGTTCTTTATTGCTTTCTTCTTAATTCACTATATACTTGTTATCTGTGATCTATGATTGTGAGTTGGTGCTTTTTTCGACAATTGGGTGTTTATGACCAAATTTGGTACAAACATTTTGGTGCTTTCACTGAGAAAGCTAGCACTTAGGGATTCTACAACTTAGACTTCGAATCTGAAAGCTTAAAGACTTGGATTGGGAAAGTTATGGCAAGACAATCAACTAGAAGTCAAATGACTGAGAGGATTCAGCATGATGGGAGTCAGGAGACTTCCTCAGGAGCGAACCAAGCTTCGGTATTCATCACCAGAGATGAGATGGAGATGATGATGGGATCTATGCATGAAGAGCTTCTTAAAAGACAAGAAGAGATGATGCAGAATCTGCTTTGACAAGCTGGACAAACTGGAGTGCAGAATCAAGCTAACGCAGTTGCAGGAGATGTTAGAGATAGGAGCACGAGCATGAGAAACAAGGACCCAGAACAGAGTGGGACCATCAGGAGCGGCCCCAGAGCTAGGGGCACTCACCAGGAGCGTGTTGATCCAACCTCAGGCAGGATACCAGGTGGAGCTATTCAACATGGCATTGATAGAGTGATGGACGCCCACCAGGAGACCAAATTTCAGGATTCCCTCATGAACTCGGGGGGCATGTCAAAGGAAACGGACAAGGAACACTAACTGGCAACAGCGATAGATTGGCAGAGATGGTCAGATGGGCCATGAGAAGTGGACTAGTGAATAGAGATCTGAAAGACGTGAAGAGGAGCCCCTTCACTCCCGCAATTAGACAGGCTAGGAACCCACCAGAAATCAAGCTACCAACAGTGGAGACGTACGATGGGACATATATCTCATTGGTTTTGAGAAAACTGATTGGAGAAGTTGGAATTAGATTCCATAATTGACCCCAAGTGTAGGTTAGAGATTGATAGAGTTAGGGGTACGCCATAGGGGAAATTATGTAATTTGTACATATATCTAACTCGTTGACCAATCTTGTTCGAAATAAAATTTATTTTCTTCCTATTATATACTTTATATAATGTGATTGTATTAATTAATTAACTTAATTAAAAGTATATTTGATAGAGAAATCCATAAATGGTATATTTTGTGATAGTAGTTACAAAGTGTTGTAACTGTGAGTAAATTATCACAACAAAACAAATATACCATTTTAAATGTCCCTAGTCAAGATGCATTGAGACCGGATATCGATGTATCTGTTAAGACTGGAGTACATATCGCTCTCCAAATGTTAGGCAGTGTATTACTCATGACTACCGGTGGAACCTAGGGGTTACATACTAATAGTTATTGGATAACCATGAAAGGACCCACTCGATAGTTTTCTATTGGTTAATATAACTAAGGTCAAACAGAAAATATCGATATGACTGATTTACACAGTCCTCTCGACTAGAGAGTACTATGGATCTTCAATATGAAAGCTTCGCTTTGACTATTGCCAAATAATGGCATGGCGTCCATCGAGTGACTATAGTTAGGTCGAGTGGAAATATTGGAAGTGGAGCACTATTCAAGAGAGGATTCGTCTCCTCGGTTATATACGGTTAGTACACAATCAACTCAAGTCTACTCAAAGTCAAAGTCTCTAGCCAGAGCATTTCGATCAATAATAATTGTTATTATTGAGCCAAGAACATTGTATATGGACTATAAAATTGAATGTGGATGAAGTTGGAATTTCGACCATTACGAAATTCCATAAGACCAAAGTGATATAGTTTTGACGAAGAGAATTGATGTAAACAAATTTCGCAATCCGATAACGCTTATTAAACTAAAATTGGATTTTACCGAAAATGGGAAAGCGATAAATTTGGCCATAATGTCATAACACCGGTTAAGTGATGCCTGAACGCTAACATTAGAATAGTTCGATATTAATCGTTGACCAAATTTACACCCAAGAGTTACACTGCCGAAATGATGAATTCCCTTAAGACCGAACGATTTAATTAGTTTATAATTGTTATGATTTAGTTAAATTAATTAATATTTATGAAATATTATGTAAAATTTGAATATGATTTTAGAAATAAGTAACGTTATATATATATAATAGTTATAAATATATCGATCGATATACAATATCGACAAGCGGTTAAATTAGATTTAACTGCGTGGTATTTTGGCTTGGGCTTAGATGGATTTAAGGCCATCATTAGGGCTGCAAAAATTTCGGTTTTGAGAAGGTCTAGGGGTGGCTAAAAATATGGAAATGACTTGGAGATAATGGGTTGAGATAAATTGAGAATGGGTAAAAAGGTTTTCCTCGTTTCTCTCTAATACAACCGTGTGTGTGTGTGTGTATGTGGTGTGTTTATGTGTGTCTCTAAAAACGAACCATTTTGGCCGCCATACATTACTGATTAAAACATAGCTCTCAATCCACTTCAAAATTCTCAAAAATATTTCAAATTAAAAAAAATACTATTCGATGGTTAGAGGTCGGTGATTCCGGACTTGCAATCTGACGAATCAAGAATAGTAAAAGGAAGGGAAGTTGTTACTTCAACGTGGATTCAAAAGCATCGTTAAATTGGTAATTTTAAATCATATTACAGTAATTAAATTATAATTTACGATTCTATAATATGCTATTTCATATATGTTTAAATATATTGCTACTATATGTTTATTTAGGTGAGATTTTTGTAAGTAGATGTGGTTGTCACAAATCAGTTTGGTTATGTGCATAATTTGTTTATTATACTATTTTATTTATGTATAGAAAAAGGTTGTTTACTGTAAAAAAAAACAATTTTTGTCACTAATTATTGTTTTATATATATTTATTAATAAATTCATATATAAATATATATTGGCGTATATTTCTCACTCATAATAGCTAATATGCATATATAAGATATATATATATATATATATATATATATATAATTTAAAAAATTTAGTACACTTATTTATATATAACATGAATTTACAAATTCGAAAATTAATTATCATACATATATTCATATTTTTAAATTAACACTTATTGAATTTTTGAATTGTTTATTATATATAAAATAATTATTATGTTAAAAATTAAATTTTATATATTTTTTAAAATATTATATCATTTCAGAAACATATTTAAAAAAATTAGTATTTTTTCAATAAAGTTTATTATTTTTAATAATTAATATGATTTTGGAAAATTTCTTTATGGTTTATTAAAAATAATAATTTAATTGAAAAATTCTTCGAATGTTTCGTAACCTTTCATTCGTGGCCCCATAATTTTTGAAATTTTAAAATTTGAATTTTTAATAACATATTATTTTATATTAAATAATTATTTTCGAAACCGATGTATTTATTTTTAAAAACAATATTTCAACTTTGAAAAATCTTTAGATTTTTCTTAAGCTCTATTTTACGATCCTAGATTGTCAAAAATTATAAAATTTGAATTTTCATCAATAGGTTATTTTGTGTTAATTATTTATGGATGAAAACATTATTTTATTCATAATATATACAAATTAAAATACTAAAATTATTATGTTTGCAAAAAAAAGTTAATTTTGAATTATAAATAATTTTTAATAATTGTTCTCTCTCTTTATATATATATATATATATATATATATATATTGATCTATATATAAATGTTTTATGTTCATATATTATATATAATATATTTATACATGTGTGTGTGTCTTGTAACACATATACATGCACATATTTGGATAACATACATGACATACAAAATGAACTAATATGTCTGTTGCGATGTATATATGGGTATGTTATACCTTTTATGGATTATTGTGTTATACATGCACTCACACATATATGTATATGATACATTTGTGTATAAATTAAATCAAATAAAATTAATTTCATATCTTAATATATATTTGAATTTAAACAAAATAAATAATTTTATTTAAGTGAAATTTGAAAATGTTCTAATTCAATTAGACTTCATAGGTCGAATAAAAGATTCAATAGGGTAAAAAAAATTAAAATTCACCCATAACTTCCTCTACGGGCTAGTCCAGTTCTAATAATATATATATAAGGTCTGAGAGCTATAATTGCATTTTAAGCTTTCTGGTTAGTTCGACTATTGATATCATGTAATATTTATGTTGGTGGTATTTCTCGAATTTATACACTACAACAAAAACACCGTTTTAAAACTGTCAAAAACAATTGTAATAAGTCTATTACAACAGGCTGCCATCCGTCATGATATCCAGAGTTGTAATAGATCCATATTTATTTACAACGGTTTTTAGCAGCTGTAAAAGACATTTTTACAACGCAATTAGCTTGCAAGTGCAGCAAGAAATAGATAAGCAATAACATTAAACACAGAATGATTATATTTTGCATTAAGCACATTTTTTTAGCACAAAACAAACTGACCCTAATTTAAATTAACTCTAAAAGAGCAATGAGAAATAAAATTTGCAAGGAGCTTCAAAACGGTAGTTAAATACCATAGCTGAAAGTGAGTGCAATATGAACAATCTGTAGGATCGATTTTACCCTAGAGGGGGGGTGAATAGGGTGATGGTATAAATTATAAAACTTAATTGCAGAAGCTAATAAATTAATATTAACACAGGTCACAGAATATTACGAGCACAGAAATAAATAGCAGAATAAAACGCAGACAGAACAACACAGAATTTACCCAGCTTCGGCAAAACCCTGCCTACGTGCTTCCCCCAAGGTTTCTACTAGAAATTAGAAAGTCCCTCGCTTACACACGTAAACTCGCTATAGCCGCTATTGACTATCCTAACTCTACGCTCAAAACCCTGGCCACAACTCAACAACCGAGTTGTGAATTCCCAAACTACACACCGTAGTTTGTCTCCTAGTCACACGACTAGAAAATTAGCAGTTTGAAATTTAGATACAAATTTAAAAGCGATTTCAAAATAACTTAAAAAAAACAAAGCCCTTTAAATATAAACTTAAAACCCCTTTTTATATCAAAACCCTATTCATATCAATATAAACAAAGCCGGCCCTTCTTTTCTTTATTAGTTGACCCGATACTTCTCAAATGGCGGCTTTACTTCTGAATTAGGGCTTGTGAAAAATTTGGGGCTTTCGTTCCTCTTGCTCTGGAAATTTGGGCTTGAAGTCGCCGGTTTAAATTTGATCGATCAGTGATGTTTTGCGTGTTGCCTTGATCGATTGACTCCTCGTTCCTTACGCGGCTGCTTCGTTGATCAAATTCTCTCCTTGAATCGGTATTATTTGTTTTTTGCTTTTATTGATTTTTGCTTTCTGGAATTCGATGATTAAATGCCGATGATGATTAGGGTTTTATAGGAGTCAATTTCCTAAAATCACGTTCGTCTGATTTCTTCAAAATCTCTTGCGTTGCCGTTCGATTATTGTTGGATGTTTGCGATGAATTCTGACTTTTTCAATATCGTATTTTTCTGATGTTCGACCCCCCACGGCTTTGAATTGCCGTGTTCATCACGGTGTTGATTTGTGACTTGGTCAATTTTTCATCCTTACTAGAATTGCGTTGATTTGCTTTGACCATGTTGATTTCGTGAGATTTTTTACTGCTGGCTTTTGGCTTTGAATCATTTTGTCTCTGGCCATCTTTTTCTGGTTGGTACTGCATTGCATTCTCAGTGATCTCCATTTCACTTTGTTGCATTTCTGATCATTGCTGTGTCTTGTTTCACTAGTACCAGTGATGTTGCAACTGGTTTAATGTTTGTTTATATACACTTCATCACTTCAGCATTGTACTTCTGGCCTGTTGTAGTTTGATTGTGTGATGTTATACTTTGGTCTATTGGGCTGCATTCATGATGTAAGTGGTCTGTACTTGTGTACATATGGTATGCTGCAGCTTGCATCTTTGTTGCATTTGAACTGGCTGTTGTCTTTGTTTTTGGGTTGCTGCATACATGAGCTTGCATTCATTCGAGTTCAGTTTGCACTTGTTCATCATGTAGCTTGTTGTCTTCATGTATAGTTTCTGTCTACTTTCATGTTTGAGTTTCACTGCCACTTGATATTCTGGTGTACATTGAGTACATCCATACTTCTATGTTGTTTGTGTACTACTTTGGCTTCACTGTACATTATACTTGGCTTTGGTTCTGCACCATGTTGTAGCTGTACTGTCTTGAGCTTGACGTTGTTGTTTACTTGCTTTGATGCATTCACATGCTGCCATACTTGTTCATGCTGCTGGATTTGATGCAGTTTGATTGTTTTGTAGTTGTTGATGTTCTTTGTAGTTTGTATCTGCATTGTGTATATTCATAATACATGTATTGCTGTTGGCTTCGGGTAACTTCGACACTTTCATCTCGAGCTTGTGTAATTTGAACCTGGTTTGGTGTGCATTGTGCCTTGTACTTGCAGTTTGGTCCATTGAGTTGTTGCAATTGAGTTCAAGTTTCTCTGTAACTTCGCTTTTTGCCTTGCATTGACCATGGCTTTTCTTGGTGGTGCATTTTGTTGCGGCCTGTACATGTATTACTAGCTCTGGTTCATCTTTGTTGCTTCACCACAGTTTGCATTTGCCACACTTGTGTTCCCTGTTATCAACTGGCCTTGTGTTGAATTGTTAGTAGTGCTTTTGTTTGATTTGTGAACACGAGTTGGCGGGGCAGTGCACACGTGTATAAATGTACACGTGTGTACTGCAGCCACTTATGTACAACCTATCCCTGATAAAAATACTAATATCCACAGATATTGCACAATCAAAAATGATGACGAACAACCCAAATAACTGAGGCAAACAATGTTTTCAAAATCATCGTTTCTTTCAAATTTCAAAAATATTTCTCTTTCAATTTTACTGCGTTTGAGAATATTTTTGCAGATTACTCAGATGCTGGATTCAAACCGGAATGCAGTTGAAGACAGAAACACGAGTGTGAGTGATATGTAGTGAGGTTAACTGTAAATATATTTGTGATGTAATCGTGATGTGATTGTAATCAAAGTTGTATAGTTATAGTGAGAGCTTGAAATTGTACTATTCAAAGATGTAATAAATATTTGTTTGAATAAAATATTCGTTTGAATTCAAATTCCGTGTTATTTATTTTATTCAGCAAATATTTATTTAATCTGTGAAAATAAATAGTATATTATCAAATACATTTAAACGAATGTATATATGTTTATTATCATCAAACAAAAATCATATAAGCGCATATTCAACAATCTCCCCCTTTTGATGATAACAAACATATATTTAAGATTTTGAATATGTTAAATGTATTTGATCATTGATATATCCTAATTGCTCCCCCTATTTAAATGCTTCATTTCTACACAAAACTCCCCCTACATATATGCATACAAATAAAAAATGCAAATAGAAAATTATTTGTCCTTTGCTTGATTTTATTTGACAAAATCTTAACTTTTCTCTCCCCCTTTTGTTATCAGCAAAAGAATAATAGTGTTAGGGAAAATAGAGATAAAGTAATTGATATTAATCCAACATTAAAACTCAATTGAATATAAATATTAAATTTCAAAAAAAATCAAACAAAAATCATAAGTATTTTGTTAGGCGCATATTCCACTTTTAGAATGATAGGAATGATATCATCATATAAAACTATACAGTTGTGTCTATTTGTGGTATATTTATATTAGGAATTTGAATATCTACTAACCATGCATAACCGTTAGGACTTTTAAATGAGATTAGTAGTATTCCAATTTTTTTTTTTTAAAAAAAAAATGAATTCAAGTATCTTTTAACCACGCATAACCGTGAGGACTTTTAAATGGGATTAGAATCAACTTGTTTATTTTAAAAAAAATCAACTTTTGATATGCGTTCCATACATGCATAACCGTGAGGACTTTTAAATGAGCATGGAAGCACATAACAAATTCCAAGTAATTCACCCATGCATAACCGTGAGGACTTTTAAATGAGAGTGAATACTTTGGTATTTATTTATTTATTATTTATTATTTATTTATTTTTATTTTTTTATTTTTTTATTTTTTTTAAAAAATGTGAAAATGAAAAAAAAACGAACGATTCCTGTTTAAAATACCACATATCGACAAATTATATAGAATTTTGATGAGTGATGGTCGTTAGAAATATGATAGAAATCGAGATGGTCATGGAATTTTTTACCAACAAAATTTATGACTCTTGTTTAATTTGAAAAAATTTACTAATTATACCGTCTCGGGTAATAATATATGATAAATATCAATACTCATCAATTTTTCAATCACTATTTATTTCTTCGATGATTTGTAGGGAGAAAAAAAATGTTAAATATTCAGCAAATTTCTAAAACACCTAGACTGAGTCGTAGTTTACAAAAACTATTTTCTGGTAGGGGTTTTGTAAAGATGTCTGCCAATTGAGAATCAGTTGAAATAAAATTTATGCAGATATTTTCTTTGGAAATATGATCTCTAATAAAATGATGTCTTACATCTATATGTTTTGTTCGCGAGTGATGTACAGGATTATTTGTGAGATCAATTGCGCTTTTGCTATCACACATTAGTGGTACACGTTTAAAATTTAGGCCATAGTTATGCAAAGTTTGTATCATCCATAAGATTTGAGCAGAGCAACCGCTCAAAGCAATATACTCTGCCTCTGTTGTGGATAATGCAATACAATTTTGTTTTCTACTCGACCATGCAACTAATGAATGTCCTAACATAAAACATGCTCCACTAGTACTTTTTCTATCAACCAAATTTCCAGCATAATCAGCATCTGAAAAACCTTTCAATTCAAAATTATCATTTGATGGATACCAAAGACCAAATCGTGGGGTGTGCAATAAATATCTTATAATTCTTTTAACAGCTTTTAAATGAGATTCTTTTGGGTTAGATTGAAAACGCGCACATAAGCAGACAGAAAACATGATGTCAGGTCTAGAGGCGGTAAGATAAAGGAGTGATCCAATCATACCTCTATACTGCTTTTGATCAACTGTCTTACCCTTTTCATCCTTGTCAAGTTTAAGTGTTGTACTCATGGGAGTTCTTGCTGGTTTAGCATCTTTCAATCCAAATTTGTTGACAAGTTCCCTAATATATTTTGTTTGAGAAATGAATGTGCCTTTATTGCTTTGTTGGATTTGAAATCCTAAAAAGAATTTTAACTCTCCAACCAAGCTCATTTCAAATTTTTCCTGCATGACTTTTTCAAATTTCTCATACAATAACTTGTTAGTAGCACCATAAATGATGTCATCAACATATATTTGAACAATCAAAAGATCATCGTTTTCATGCAACAGAAATAGTGTGGTATCTACACATCCCTTTTTGACCCATTTTCAAGGAGATAAGAAGTAAGACATTCATACCAAGCTCTGGGAGCTTGTTTTAATCCATATAATGCCTTCTTTAGTTTGTATACATGGTTTGGATATTCATGACTTTCAAAACCTTCTGGTTGTTCAACAAACATATCTTCTTTTAAAATTCCGTTAAGAAAAGCACTCTTAATGTCCATTTGTCTTAGTTTAAATCCTTTGTAACAAGCAAAAGCTAGCAATATTCTAATTGATTCTAATCTAGCTACAGGCGCAAAAGTTTCATCAAAGTCAACTCCTTCAATTTGATTGTATCCTTTAGCAACTAGTCTAGCTTTATTTCTAATTATATTTCCAGATTCATCATATTTATTTTTAAAAATCCATTTTGTTCCTATAACTGGATAATCCTTAGGTCTAGGTGCTAGACTCCAAACATTATTTCGTTCAAACTGATTTAGCTCTTCTTGCATGGCCATGAACCAGTTTTCATCATTAAGAGCTGAATCTATGTTATTTGGTTCTATTTCTGAAATAAATCCACTATATAAGCACAGGTCACATAGATTTTTAAAGGATGAACGAGTTTGTATACCTGCTATAGGGTTTCCAATTACCAATTCTGGTGGATGGTCTGTTTTGTATTTCAGCTTTTCTGGATCCAGATTTCTTTGGACTTCTTGAGTTGTGGTAGTTTCTCTAGCATCAGCAGTTTCTTTTGGTTTTTCGAACTCATCTTTTTCTTTCTCCTCTTCAACGTTGCTTTTGGATGTATCCTGATCATCAATACCTTCATCAAATTTCACATTGATTGACTCTACAATTGTTTTAGTCTTTTTGTTGTAGACTCTATAAGCTTTGCTTCTCGAAGAGTAACCCATGAAGATGCCATCATCAGCCTTTGCTTCAAATTTTCCTAACTGATCACCTGTATTAAGAATATAGCAAGGACATCCAAACACTTTGAAGTAAGCGATGTTTGGTTTTTTGTTGAACCATAGCTCATAGGGGGTTTTGTTAAGAATCAGTCTAATGATAACTCTATTCATTACATAACATGCTGTATTTCCTGCTTCTGCCCAGAGATGCAGAGGTAGTTCATATTCATTTAACATAGACCTAGCCAATTCTTGTAAAGTTCGATTCTTTCTCTCAACTACCCCATTTTGTTGTGGAGTACGTGGTGCAGAGAACTCATGTTTGATTCCGTTTTCATCACAGAAAGTTTCAAATTCATAATTTTCAAATTCTCCACCATGATCACTTCTTAACGAAACAATAGAGACTTCTTTTTCATTTTGCACAAATTTTGCGAATCTTGTGAAGTATGAAAAAGTTTCTGATTTTTTAGCCAAGAAATATACCCATGTATATCTTGAGTAATCATCAACTAACACAAAGCAATATTTCTTACCTCCTAAGCTAGCAATGTCATTAGGTCCAAATAGATCCATATGAATTAGTTCAAGAACTCTAGAAGTGCTTACATTGTTTTTGGCATGAAACGATGATTTTTTAAGTTTTCCCAAAGTACATGCTTTACAGATGTTTTCAGTTTCAAACTCATGTGATGGCAACCCTCTTACCAAACTTTTCCTTTTTAATTTGTTTAATAAGTTCATACTAGCATGCCCTAAACGTCTATGCCATAAATTCACTTCTATATCCTTAGCTACCAAACATTTAGAGAGGATGAGATCATCAAAAGATAGAGAATATATATTACCTTTCCTTTTTCCTGAAAATAAGATTTCTTTTGATGATTTGTCAACAATTTTGCACAAGTCAGAATCAAAGATAACATTCATACCTTTATCACATAGCTGGCTGATTGATATCAAATTGTGGTGCAGATTTTCAACATATAGTACGTCATTCAAGGTAAATGTATTGTTACCTACTTTACCTTTACCGACAATTTTACACTTGTCATTGTTCCCTATTGTGACTCTGCCACCTTTGTACTTTTCTAGGTAAGGAACTTCGATTTATCGCCTGTCATGTGCCTGGAACAGCCAGAATCCAAGTACCATTGCTGTTGTTCCTTAGCCTGCCAGCATACCTACACGAGAAGAGAGTTTAGTGACCTATTTGTTTTTATAGGTCCATGATTGTTAGTGGCAAAATATTTAGAATGATAATTTTGTGGATACCCAAAACTATTTATAATTGTTCCCTTCGGCACCCAAATTTGTTTAACTTTGAGAGATTTTATATTTGTGCCTTTTGGAACCCAAATCGGTATAGTTTTCATATGTTTGGGTCTATACCAACAATTATTGTGATTGTGTCCAAATTTTTTACAAATTGTGCTCATAGAATTAACTTGATTAATATTGCTTTCAACAATTTTCGAATTATTATATCCAAGTCCTTGTCTAACCATATTAACAGTTTGCTTTCCTAATAGCATATTCAACGATTTTTCACTTTTTGAAAATTTATCTAAGGTCGTTGACAGTTGTTGGACTTGTGTTTTGAGAGATTCATTTTCGTTTAACAACTGTGTGCACTTTTTAATAGAAATCTCTCTCCTAGTATTTTCATTCTCTTTTAAAATCAGAATTTCATTTTCAAGTGATTTTATATTGATTTTCGATTTTTTAATTTCTTCTTCGAATGTTGGACACTTATCACACTTAGGGATTCTACGTTGATAGTTCTTAACTAATTGATCAAGTTGTTTATTGCATTCTATCAAAGTATCCTTTTGAGATTCAAGTTTAGCATATTTTTCCCTAAGTCGTTCATAACAGCCATTTACTTCATGGAAATAAATTAGTAATTCAGAATGAGTGAGTTTTGATACCTCGCTTGGCTCGTCGTCATCACTGTCTGTAACTTCACCATGAAGGCACATGTTTGCTTTTTCACTCTCACTCTCGGTGTTATCACTTTCATCTTCGTCAGTTTCATCCCAAGTAGCTGCAAAGCTTTTCTTCTTTAGTTTCTTTCCTTGATTTGATCGTTTTTGAGGACATTGTGGCTTGATATGGCCGGGTTTGTTGCATTTGTAACAGATGATTTTATGTTCTTCTGGGTTGTCTAGTGCTTTGCCTATTCTGCTTTTCAATTCATGATTTCGAGCTGGATTTCCGTATTTGCGATTCCACCTTTTGAATTTCTTTATTAGTAGCGCCAGCTCTGCTGCTCCATCATCATCATCATCATTATCATCATCACTTTCAGTTGTTCCT
This sequence comes from Allium cepa, assembly GCA_030765085.1. Classification (NCBI taxonomy): domain Eukaryota; kingdom Viridiplantae; phylum Streptophyta; class Magnoliopsida; order Asparagales; family Amaryllidaceae; genus Allium; species Allium cepa. The sequence goes on from CM060929.1 coordinate 507,818,417, forward strand.
TTGAGAGCTATTGATTTCTTTCGAGTATCTCCACCTTCACGCTCTTCCTTGAATTTCATTTCTAGCTCATAAGTGGTGAGATTTCCGATGAGTTCTTCGACTTTGAGTTGTTTTAAATCTTTCGATTCTTGAATGGCAGTTACTTTTGCTTCAAAGCTTCGTGGAAGGACTCTGAGGATTTTCCGGACTATTTCCAATTCGGTGTATGTTTTTCCGAGAGCTTTTGATTTGTATACGATATTGGAAAGTCGTCCGTACATCTCTTTGACATTTTCTTCTTTCGCCATTGTAAAGTTCTCGTATTCGCTGCTTAGCATGGCAAGGCGAGATTCTTTGACTTGAGATGTTCCTTCGTGAGTCACTTCTAGTATGTGCCATATTTCCTGCGCAGTTAGACAATGTGAGACACGATTAAATTCAAATTGATCTAATGAACAGATAATAGAATTCATAGCTTTGGCATTAGTATTCTGTAATTTATTTTCTAGTTCTGTCCATTGTTCCTTTGGTTTCTCTATTTCCTGATCATCTACAGTTATAGTTGGTATTCTATAACCTGTCTCAACAATATCCCAAGCGTCAATGGTTTTCAAAAAAAATTTCATCCTATTTTTCCAAAAAGCATATTCACCATTGAACATTGGTGGTCTAACTATGGATTGACCTTCTGCAAAAGCATTATTAAAAGAAGCCATTTTAAAAATTCAAATTTTTAAACAAAAACTGATTTTTTCAAAAAGATAGAATTTTTAAAACAAATGTTGACTTCTATTCCTAGCTCTGATACCACTTATAGGATCGATTTCACCCTAGAGGGGGGGTGAATAGGGTGATGGTATAAATTATAAAACTTAATTGCAGAAGCTAATAAATTAATATTAACACAGATCACAGAATATTACGAGCACAGAAATAAATAGCAGAATAAAATGCAGACAGAACAACACAGAATTTACCCAGCTTCGGCAAAACCCTGCCTACGTGCTGCCCCCAAGGTTTCTACTAGAAATTAGAAAGTCCCTCGCTTACACACGTAAACTCGCTATACCCGCTATTGACTATCCTAACTCTACGCTCAAAACCCTGGCCACAACTCAACAACCGAGTTGTGAATTCCCAAACTACACACCGTAGTTTGTCTCCTAGTCACACGACTAGAAAATTAGCAGTTTGAAATTTAGATACAAATTTAAAAACGATTTCAAAATAACTTAAAAAAAACAAAGCCCTTTAAATATAAACTTAAAACCCCTTTTTATATCAAAACCCTATTCATATCAATATAAACAAAGCCGGCCCTTCTTTTCTTTATTAGTTGACCTGATACTTCTCAAATGGCGGCTTTGCTTCTGAATTAGGGCTTGTGAAAAATTTGGGGCTTTCGTTCCTCTTGCTCTGGAAATTTAGGCTTGAAGTCGCCGGTTTAAATTTGATCGATCAGTGATGTTTTGCGTGTTGCCTTGATCGATTGACTCCTCGTTCCTTATGCGGCTGCTTCGTTGATCAAATTCTCTCCTTGAATCGGTATTATTTGTTTTTTGCTTTTATTGATTTTTGCTTTCTGGAATTCGATGATTAAATGCCGATGATGATTAGGGTTTTATAGGAGTCAATTTCCTAAAATCACGTTCGTCTGATTTCTTCAAAATCTCTTGCGTTGCCGTTCGATTATTGTTGGATGTTTGCGATGAATTCTGACTTTTTCAATATCGTATTTTTCTGATGTTCGACCCCCCACGGCTTTGAATTGCCGTGTTCATCACGGTGTTGATTTGTGACTTGGTCAATTTTTCATCCTTACTAGAATTGCGTTGATTTGCTTTGACCATGTTGATTTCGTGAGATTTTTTACTGCTGGCTTTTGGCTTTGAATCATTTTGTCTCTGGCCATCTTTTTCTGGTTGGTACTGCATTGCATTCTCAGTGATCTCCATTTCACTTTGTTGCATTTCTGATCATTGCTGTGTCTTGTTTCACTAGTACCAGTGATGTTGCAACTGGTTTAATGTTTGTTTATATACACTTCATCACTTCAGCATTGTACTTCTGGCCTGTTGTAGTTTGATTGTGTGATGTTATACTTTGGTCTATTGGGCTGCATTCATGATGTAAGTGGTCTGTACTTGTGTACATATGGTATGCTGCAGCTTGCATCTTTGTTGCATTTGAACTGGCTGTTGTCTTTGTTTTTGGGTTGCTGCATACATGAGCTTGCATTCATTCGAGTTCAGTTTGCACTTGTTCATCATGTAGCTTGTTGTCTTCATGTATAGTTTCTGTCTACTTTCATGTTTGAGTTTCACTGCCACTTGATATTCTGGTGTACATTGAGTACATCCATACTTCTATGTTGTTTGTGTACTACTTTGGCTTCACTGTACATTATACTTGGCTTTGGTTCTGCACCATGTTGTAGCTGTACTGTCTTGAGCTTGACGTTGTTGTTTACTTGCTTTGATGCATTCACATGCTGCCATACTTGTTCATGCTGCTGGATTTGATGCAGTTTGATTGTTTTGTAGTTGTTGATGTTCTTTGTAGTTTGTATCTGCATTGTGTATATTCATAATACATGTATTGCTGTTGGCTTCGGGTAACTTCGACACTTTCATCTCGAGCTTGTGTAATTTGAACCTGGTTTGGTGTGCATTGTGCCTTGTACTTGCAGTTTGGTCCATTGAGTTGTTGCAATTGAGTTCAAGTTTCTCTGTAACTTCGCTTTTTGCCTTGCATTGACCATGGCTTTTCTTGGTGGTGCATTTTGTTGCGGCCTGTACATGTATTACTAGCTCTGGTTCATCTTTGTTGCTTCACCACAGTTTGCATTTGCCACACTTGTGTTCCCTGTTATCAACTGGCCTTGTGTTGAATTGTTAGTAGTGCTTTTGTTTGATTTGTGAACACGAGTTGGCGGGGCAGTGCACACGTGTATAAATGTACACGTGTGTACTGCAGCCACTTATGTACAACCTATCCCTGATAAAAATACTGATATCCACAGATATTGCACAATCAAAAATGATGACGAACAACCCAAATAACTGAGGCAAACAATGTTTTCAAAATCATCGTTTCTTTCAAATTTCAAAAATATTTCTCTTTCAATTTTACTGCGTTTGAGAATATTTTTGCAGATTACTCAGATGCTGGATTCAAACCGGAATGCAGTTGAAGACAGAAACACGAGTGTGAGTGATATGTAGTGAGGTTAACTGTAAATATATTTGTGATGTAATCGTGATGTGATTGTAATCAAAGTTGTATAGTTATAGCGAGAGCTTGAAATTGTACTATTCAAAGATGTAATAAATATTTGTTTGAATAAAATATTCGTTTGAATTCAAATTCCGTGTTATTTATTTTATTCAGCAAATATTTATTTAATCTGTGAAAATAAATAGTATATTATCAAATACATTTAAACGAATGTATATATGTTTATTATCATCAAACAAAAATCATATAAGCGCATATTCAACACAATCAACTAATTTAAAGCAATGCTGGAATTGTCCTCTATATGAAGAACTATGCAATCAAAATAAATGACAAATGTATGTATTTCCATCAAGTCGAGCTCAACGACCAAATTTGAAGTGCTAATGGGGCAACCTCTCAAAATGTTCTCTTTAGTCTTTGATCCTTCACTTCCAACATTCCATTTTAGTTTCTTCTTCTCTATTTTCGACTTGTCTTAATTTGTTGACGAGTTTTTTTCCAATATCTTGCTTATCTGACAAATTGGAGTGATAATGAACAAGAATGGAGTGACATGTTAATAAAAACTTATTTAAAGTTATAGAAGTAAGTTAAAAGTTATAGAAGGAATAAAAACTTATTTAAAACTTAAAGGAGGTTCAAGAAGAAAGGAACCAACTACATCACTCACAACTAATGTACGGTTTTTTGACAGTCTTTTGGCATCACTACGGTATCACTAAATTATTTAACGACGTCATAACAATGCTAGTTGCTTGGACAGAAAAACGAGCATCCCTAGGCAGTTTGACGTTGCTAGGATGCCACAAAAGTAGCATCAATAAAATTAAACGATTCATTATAACAGATGTTTTGTATCAAAAAAGGCATCATTACGACGTCGCTAAAATTTAGCGGTGCCATATAGACGACAAAGTTCTAAAGCAACTAATGTTTAAAATAAAAAACTATTTGATGTAAATATTAAAGAAAAGAAAAGGCAGTGTTTTCTGCTTTTAATAAAAAAAATTTGATATAGTTCACCTTGAAATTTCAAGCTCTGGATTAATTCCTATTTCAGTTTGACAGAATACAAATCTCCATCGCAACTCATAATTACACTATAAAATATCGGGGATTTTCGCTTAAATGACTTATTTGTGCATAGTAATAAGTTTTAAGTACGACACTTTAAATTAGTTTTAAGGACAATTTACAGAAAAAAGATAAATGAAGTTATCATTTTTAGTTATATAAAAACAATGATAAATGAGTTTATCATTTTCCTATATAACATAAAAGAATAAATGAATTTATTATTTTTCTGTAAATTGTCCTTAAAACTAATTATTAATAAATTATCTCCTTAAAACTTATTACTATGGAAGAAGAAGTCCTCCAACCTAATTTCCACATAAAACATAAATGACGGTGAAATAGAAAAAGGACATTATTAACAGCTTGAAACCAAAACAAAATATCACTATGGTAATATCTACTTTCAGAACATCATAAGGAATAGAAACCTACTTGAAGAAATTTAAATTACAAGAGATGTAAGCCATTAAACATTTCACTAATAAAACAGATAGCACAAAATTTCCAGACATATGTTTCACTCATCACAAAAATATACATACAGCATCAATAAAACAAGAAAAAACATTAAGAATCGACCAACATTTTCTGATGGTCTTTGAAGCATGAGCTGACTATGGTAACAAGTTTCCGCATCACATCAAAACTTTGGAGCAGTTTTTTTAGCATTGCAGTCAATCTCTAGAACCATCTCAACAGTATCATCCTTACAATCGACATTAGTCAGCACACAATCTCTATCACTCTTAGGTTCTCGTAGAGGCACCAAGTTAACGACAGCGACTCAAACATCAAACAACAACTTCTCGTGGACCTTAACGACAGCAAGGGTAGCGACGATTTCACTGATGGTGGAGACGATCAGGCAATAGTGCGTCTTTCAACCATGGTTAACTTCGAATGACAGTGTGGATTGTGGGGAAATCATATGACAACGACTCAAACATCCAAATCGAGTGGCTATGGTTGGCTTCTCAGTGGTGTCTTTGGATCGGGTTTTTTTATTAGTAATTTCTTTCCAGTTTTAGGCGCCATGACAGATCTTAGGGTTTTATGGAGCATTGGGCGAGATTTGGGCGGTAATAGGGAATGATTTAGGAAAATGAGAATATGGTCTCTATAAAAGAAATATTTTGATCTCTGATTGGAGTAAAGGGTCCTGATAGATGAGGTGTTGCGATTTGAAACGTACGTTTGTAAACGGTGACAACTGGACTTGCTGGTTATTTATGAAACGTGGATTGCTTTGCTGGATTTTATAGAGGGCTGGTGATAAGGGAAGTGTGAAGATGCACATGGATTTAGTAAGTTTTGAATTTGAAATTGAATACTTGAAAATGAAAATTTGGAAAGTGAAAATTTGGAAAATTCAATTTTTGAAATTGCCTAAATCGGGAAGTCAAAAGTTGAAATATACCGCCACTACGGCGTCGCTAAATTTTCACGATGTCACAAAGACAAAGATAATTTCCAATACTTTTGCAACCCTAATTTAAAAACATTTTAATAATTATGGCTCTATTAAGGCATAGCTAATTAGCGATGCATTTCTAACGTCTTAGTGACAGTAGTAAATTTAGCGATGCCGCACCGACGTCGGGTCCCTGTGGCATAGCTAAGCAATGTCAGAAACCAATCGTTCGTTTGTCCAGTTGTGATTTACGCTCGTAACGCTTTATAAACTCAAAATTTAGCTCAACTCATACTTTTTGTCATGCTGTAAAAATTGGTGAGGATTTATATGGTTATCTTTTTACCTGAAACATCTTCTTAAGTTCAACTCTTTCCATCACTAAGAGATCTTTTGTCCTCTCTTGCCTTTTCATTTTAAAAGTAGCTAGAAGTTACAAAAGAACAAAATATAAATATTCTATTTGCATACAGACTCAATTGACTTAGCACTGCATCTACAGAAGATATCTATAATTCATTGAAAAGGAAAAATACCTCATAAAGGTGTGCTAGGCAAAGTGGGGTAGAGCAATCTTCAAGAGCCTGATAAATAAAAATTCCAATGAGTGGGAAAGCTTCTTAATTTTGAAAAATAAGAAACAACCCAACTCGCACTTGTCACAATGTGCATTTCCATAGAGTATCTCAAAATTTTAATGACAAGTAAAATCAAAACTAATTTGATTGAAAAAGAAGTTTATAGAAAACATGCATCCAAGGGATCATCAGTGATCATCAATTCATAGATCAATTCATACATCACCAATACAAAATATAAAAACAAGAAACAAATAAAATGAAGGCTAGGTTTTTACAAAAGCAAATAACATCAAGAGTACAACACCTAAACTCTAAACAAGAACATAAAATTTATAAGTCAAAAATAAAGAATTATAAAGCACTAATCTACATTATAATACAATAATAAAAAGAAAAAGATATAAGAAAATATTTTCTAACATTTGAGTTGAAAGATTTTTCTAGAATACTACATGGTTTGACAAAACAAATGGATAACACAAGAAACTATCCCTCAAAAGAAAATTCCTAATAGATCAACTACTTCTACTAGATACAATATTTTGTAAACGAACCAAAAAAATAAAAAGTTATTAACGGTGTGGGATCTCTGTGTATTCGATTATCAAATAATGGAATCCAATAGCGATCTTATTTAGAGGAGGCTAAATTTGGTTCAGGATTCAATGTACCATGATTGATAGAAATGAGGGTTTTATTTGTTTCCTGTTTTTATATTTTGTATCCATGATGTGAAATTAATCAATTTGCACTTCAATTCATATATCAATTCATGATCATCAATTCATATATCAATTCATAAGCTTACCTTCATAAGTATCACAAGTGTGCACCTTCGACACAAAAATATCAAAGCGAGAATATTGAGGCCTCTCTATGTTCAGACTGTTATATGTCTAGTATACCAAAACAGAGAATAATCAATTATAAACTCGTCGCACAAGTTTATAACTCAGATTTCCACTACACTGGAATTCTGTAGTAATTATTATAACAATATGAATGTTGTAAATAAATTACAACAACAGTGTTATACTATTTTGAATAAACAGTATAACCAGAATAATGGATAGAAATATATAACAATGTATATAAATATACAATCAGACTAGAATTCTAACCGGATTACGTCTGAGGCTCGTCGTAATGATTTCCTTAAGAATTTTATTTCAAAATTCTCTCAAGATACAACAGACGAATTCTGCACGAAATTGTAATGAGTATATCACTCTGTGATTTGAATATTAGAACAGCAGTTGTGTTTAGAAGAGAAGAGATAAGTTAGATTAAAAATTCGGTGATGAAAGTGATCAGTTTTTCTTCTTATTTATAATTGGTATGTATCCCTTCGAACGGTCACGACTTCACCCGTTTGTCCAAACGGTCGCGCCTGTTGCTTTTTCATCACACCTGCCTGCTGTTCGGCCGCGTCTCCTCACATGGGCCGTACCTGTTCGTTTGCGCGCGCTTCAGAAGTCGTGTCTCTTCAGTCCCGCGTCCGTTTTTACCCGCCTGCTGCTTCTCTTCATATTCCAGGCCCAGCCTAGTTTCAGCCGAAGCCCAAAAAAACTGTTAACAATGGCCCAGCAAAAGAATGGTCATTTTAGACCCGTACCGAGCCCGGTTCGGTTCGGTCGGTCGGACGGATGGACGGCGGCGCGCGCGTGTGGTGTTGATGCATAATCTCCCTCCTCACAACAAAGCATACATTTGGGAGCCCCAGGCCCCTAACCTCCTCATGAGAAAGCTATATTTAAACCAATATAGCTCTCACAATTTGGAGATGTGGGACTTTGTATATTTCATTCAACTCATTCTTAAGGAATTCCAACAATCCCCCACATGAATGATAATATTCATATCCCCCACACAAAGCGAAATATCACAGAGTACATATGGAATAATGCTTTGTTGTGGATAAGTAGATATTTCACTTTGAACTTTCCCTAGTTAAGACTTATCGGATCTACTTGGCTAATCGGTGAATTATTTCATCTTGAACCGTCGGCCTTCATTGTATATCCAGACAATAAGCTTTACGAAGCATTGATTCCCTTCTCATCCAATCTCTTGGTTGTGTTCATTTTGGTCCTGAACAATTTTTGGTTCTACGAGTGTTTTTAGAGAATAAAAGCCTTTGAATATTCTCATAGAGCCGACCCAGCTCACACTAACATAGTTGATCGCAACCATTAAGAGTATCCTACATATACCCCACTTGTTATTGTCAAGATATGGTCATCATTAAAAAACATAGTTTTAACCTTTAAACACCTCTGTAGGCATGCATTTATATTTTGCACCATAGGAATGGAGTTGGACTATGTCCACGTAAATGCATTACGTCTTGAGTTATTCAGAACTGGTTTGCCTATTGATCCTAATCAGTGGGATCTCCAGTCGCTAGGATAGGTTTCCGTATAAGAAAACTCTTGATGGTTTAGGCTTTTAAGCCCATTCCCCTCGATGCGCAGTCAATTTTCTCTCTTGATAAACCTTTAGTAAATGGATCCGCTAGGTTATCATTTGTCTTCACATAATCAATGGAAATAGTTCCATTAGAGAGTAACTGCCTAACTGTGTTATGGCGTCGACGAATATGTCGTGACTTTCCATTATACATAAAATTGTGCGCTCTACTTAGTGCAGCTTGGTTATCACAGTGTATACATATGGCCGGTACAGGTTTAGGCCAAAACGGAATATCTTCTAAAAAGTGACGAAGCCATTCTGCTTCTTTGCCTGCTTTATCTAATGCAACGAACTCTGATTCCATAGTGGATCGAGCTATGCATGTTTGTTTAGTAGATTTCCATGACACTGTTGCCCCTGCTAGGGTAAAGACATAACCACTCATTGATTTTGATTCCTTTGAATCTGCAATCCAGTTTGCATCACTATATCCTTCTAAGACGGTAGGATGTTTTCCATAATGTAAGGAAAAATTAGTGGTATTCTTTAAATATCCCAACACTCTCATTAGTGCTTTCCAATGTTCCTTCCCTGGATTACTTGTATACCTGCTTAGTCGACTTACTGCATAAGGTATATCTGGTCTTGTGCAATTCATGAGATACATGAGACGTCCTATTACACGAGAATATTCCAGTTGCATTACACTCTCATTAATGTTTTTATGCAGTACTTCTGATGGATTAAAAGGTGTATTTACTCCTTTAATTCCAAAGTTTTGAAATCTTTCAATCACTTTTTCTACATAATGTGATTGAGATAACTCAATTCCATTAGATGTTCTTATTATTTTTATTCCCAAAATAATATCTGCAACACCCAAGTCTTTCATGTCGAAATTGTTGATCAACATTTTCTTTATGGTCTCAATTACCTGAGTATTTGGATCGAATATTAGCATATCGTCCACATATAGACAAATCATCACATATGATTGTCCAAATTGTTTATAATAAACACATTTGTCACATTCATTTATACGAAAACCATTTCTCATCATGACACTATCAAATTTTGCATGCCATTGCTTTGGAGCTTGTTTTAGTCCGTATAATGATTTGACTAATCTACAGACTTTGTTTTCATTTCCTTTGGAAATAAATCCCTCAGGTTGCTCCATGTAAATCTCCTCATCGAGATTTCCATTTAAGAATGCTGTTTTTACATCCATTTGATGAATCTCTAGATTATAGATGGATGCAATTGCTATTAACATTCTTATAGAGGTTATTCGTGTTACCGACGAATATGTATCAAGGAAGTCTACTCCTTCTTTTTGACGATATCCTTTGGCTAGTAATCTGGCTTTATGCTTGTCGATAGAGCCATCTGCTTTCATTTTCTTCTTGAAAATCCATTTGCAGCCAATTGGTTTTATTCCTGGTGGAATATCAACAATTTCCCAAGTTTTATTACTTAGAATTGAATCAATCTCACTTTGGATTGCTTCTTTCCAACATGAAGATTCAGAAGATGACATTGCTTCCTTGTACGTTTGAGGTTCGTGCTCTAATACATATGTAAAAAAGTCCGAACCAAATTTTTTAGAAGTTCTAGCCCTTACGCTTCTTCTTGGTTCAGCATCCTCAATTTCATGATGAGTTTCATCTTCATGCGAATCGTTTGATTCTTCCCTTGTCCTTTTTGGGACATTATTTCCTTCATTCCTTTTGTGCGGAAACACATCTTCAAAGAATGAGGCATCTCTTGATTCCATGATTGTATTTACATGAATATCAGTTATATCAGACTTGAATACCAAAAATCTGTAGGCACTACTATTTTGGGCTGGCCCAAGATAATAACAATCCACTGTTTTTGGTCCAAGTTTGACTCTCTTGGGAGGCGGAACTGGAACTTTTGCCAAGCACCCCCACACTTTGAGGTATTTAAAGCTTGGTTTGTGTCCTTTCCATATCTCATATGGAATTGTTTCCGTTTTATGGTGAGGAACTTTGTTTAATATATGGTTAGACACATTTAATGCTTCCCCCCATAAGTTCGTCGGTAGACCAGAAGTTAAAAGCATGGCAGTAATCATGTCTTTTAAAGTTCTGTTCTTCCTCTCGGCTACACCATTTTGTTGTGGTGAATATGGTGCTGTTGTTTGATGAACTATTCCATTCTCTGCACAGAACTGTTCAAACGGTGACTCATATTCTCCACCTCGATCAGATCTCAATATCTTGATCTTTTTATTTAACTGATTTTCTACCTCAGCCTTCTATTTTATAAACGCTGTTATTGCTTCATCTTTACTATTTAAAAGATATACATAGCAATATCGCGTATAATCGTCAATAAAAGTAATGAAATACTTTTTCCCACCTCTTGTAGGTAGTGATTTAAAATCACATAAATCTGTATGTACCAAACCTAATGGTTCGGTGCTTCTGTCAACAGATTTAAATGGTTGTTTGACCATTTTTGCTTCTACACATGTCTCGCATTTGTAGTTCTTATCTACTTGAAAATTTGGAATCAATCCCAAGTTTGATAATTTCTTCATTTTTCGGAAGTTTATGTGTCCTAATCTATCATGCCGTAGTAAAATTTCGTGCTCAAGCAAGTAAGAAACTTCAATTATATTAATAGCACAATCAGAATACATAGTTTTATTGCCGATAACGGCTGCATTTGCCTTAAATAGGCCATCACATAAATATCCCCTTCCGATATACATTCCAGCTTTGGACAGAACCATCTTGTCTGACTCGAACACCATCTTGAATCCTTTCTTTGATAGGACTGCACCAGAGATGAGATTCTTGCGTATGTCTGGAACGTGGAGCACGTTATTCAACTTAACAGTTTTTCCAGAAGTAAACTTGAGGATTACTGTACCACTACCTTCGATCATGGAAACTGCAGAATTACCCATGTAGAGTTTTTCTTCGTGATCGAATTTCTGATATGTAGAAAACATGGATTTGTCAGAATAGACATGACGAGTAGCGCCTGTATCTACCCACCATTGGTTAGGATTCTGAACCAGATTGCATTCAGATACCACCGCCGAGAAGTTGGACTCGTTTACTTTCATGTTATCTACTATATTTGCCTCTTTATTGCGTTCCTTCTTGAGTCTGCAATCTTTAGCCGCATGTCCAACTTTTCCACAAACCCAAATTCGCCATTAAATTTATTGGTTCGTTTGTTGTCTTTTGGTTTGTTGTCTTGAGCTTTCCTTTTCTTCTGGAAATTCTTCTTTTTTTTTGGTCTTTGACCCTTCATCCACAAATGCCTCCTCGCTTTTGTTTTGTTATTCCACGGTTATCTGCCTCGATTTTCAATCGGACTATAAGATCCTGTAAAGAGATTTCCTTCTTCTTATGCTTTAGATAGTTGCGGTAATCTCTCCATGACGGCGGCAGTTTTCCCGTGATGGCTCAACCAAAAACGATTCTCCAACCACATGACCTTCCGCTTCAAGTTCATGAATGATGATTTGCAATTCATGCAGTTGAGCAGTCACCGGTTTGGAGTCAACCATCTTGTAGTCCATGAATTTGTCTACAATGAATTTCTTAAGACTGATATTCTGCGTCTTGTACTTTGTGGTAAGTGCATTCCAGAGTTCTTTTGATGTCTTTGAAGGCTGATATACTTTGTATAGCATCTTGTCAAGACAATTCAGAATATAGTTTCTGCATAAAAAATCGGAATGCTTCCACGTATTCTTCTCTGCTTCCTTGCCTGGTGCAGGAATCGGTTCCTCCTCCTCGAGGTACTTTTGCAGACCAAGTGTGGTGAGATAAAACAACATTTGATTTTTCCATGTCAAGAAATCATCACCATCTCCCTTGAACGGTTCAGGTCTATTGTGAGTAGAATTCTTTGAAAATTCGACTGCTGCCATCTCTGTTTTAGTAAGAAAACAGTAAAATTCTTAAGATGTTATATGTCTAGTATACCAAAATAGAGAATAATCAATTATAAACTCATCGCACAAGTTTATAACTCAGATTTCCACTACACTTGAATTCTGTAGTAATTATTATAACAATATGAATGTTGTAAATAAATTACAACAACAGCGTTATACTATTTTGAATAAACAGTATAACCAGAATAATGGATAGAAATATAGAACAATGTATATAAATATACAATCAGACTAGAATTCTAACCGGATTACGTCTGAGGCTCGTCGTAACGATTTCCTTAAGTATTTTATTTCAAAATTCTCCCAAGATACAACAGACGAATTCTGCACGAAATTGTAATGAGTATATCACTCTGTGATTTGAATATTAGAACAGCAGTTGTGTTTAGAAGAGAAGAGATAAGTTAGATTAAAAATTCGGTGAGGAAAGTGATCAGTTTTCCTCCTTATTTATAATTGGTCTGTATCCCTTCGAACGGTCGCGACTGCACCCATTTGTCCAAACGGTCGCGCCTGTTGCTTTTTCATCGCACCTGCCTACTGTTCGGCCGCGTCTCCTCACATGGGCCGCACCTATTCGTTTGCGTGCGCTTCAGAAGTCGTGTCTCTTCAGTCCCGCGTCCCTGCTGCTTCTCTTCATATTCCAGGCCCAGCCCAGTTTCAACCGAAGCCCAAAAAACTGTTAACAATGGCCCAGCAAAAGAATGATCATTTTAGATCCGTACCCGAGCCCGGCCTGGCCCGGTTCGGTCGGACGGATGGACGGCGGCGGCGGCGCGCACGCATGTATGCTGGTGATGCATAATCTCCCTCCTTACAATGAAGCATACATTTAGGAGCCCTAGGCCCCCAACCTCCTCATGAGAAAGCTATATTTAAACCAATATAGCTCTCACAATTTGGAGATGTGGGACTTTGTATATTTCATTCAACTTATTCTTAAGGAATTCCAACACAGACATAATTGAATTGGTTCTCCGTCACAAACACCACCAATTTTCCATCTTCAGAAATCTCGAATCCAAGGACAACACTCCATCACCATAATCAAACTAAGCCATTATATCTAAAGACCATGAATCTAGAAGTATCAACAAACTTTAGCAAAACAACATCAGAAAGATAACTAACGAGTTTTTTTAGAACACGGACAACTCAAGGCAAATGACGTCAGCGAACAGATCATGTCCAAATTTGAACTCATGAATTTCAGATTTAGTGGCTTCATTTATTTTTCAGGCATCACCTTCAAATTCAGTTTTGACTTTTACTGGCTATGCAAGCACAAGCACCAGAGACGTATAGTGCAGGGCTCTTCAATAACAGCAACGATGATTTGACTTGGTTACTCTCGGTTTCAAAACCGCAAATTGATTAGCGTCGACAGCGATTCAACCTTGAAGGAGATGCGGTTTGACTTTGAGGAAGATAAAAGTTTTTTTTTCTTTTTGGAAGGAAACGAAGATTAAATAATTATGGATGAGAGGAGGGAAAACAAAATTTTAGGTTACCGGGAGAGGAGAGAGGTAGCGATATTATACATTTAAATTTAGGTATGGAGCCCAAAAATTTGTTTTTGGAGCCAAAGAACAATTTTAGGTTTATTTGATTTTATTTTGTGTTTTCAATTTTTAACATATATAACAAAACTTAAAGATAGTAGAAGAAAAGTTTCAAATTTAGACCATTACGATGACGATTGAGGGACGGTGGAGGGGGTGGAGGAACGACGGAGGGGATGAATTTGTTTTTCATTCTTTTGTTATTTCTCAAAACACGAAAAACACAATATATTTGTTTTCTATTATATATGTTAGTGTTATTTTCCAAATCGGTTATTTTTCAAAAATGCATGCGTGATGTGTACATTTTTTGGCGAAAACACAAAACTAAAAATGACAAACCAAACGGGGCCTTAATTCTGGAGCCAAGGAAAATTTGTATGCCTTCAAAATATAACATCCTATGTAAATTAGGTCTAACATAGGGGTGTCAATGAGTATCCGAAAAATTCGAAATCCATCCATATCCATATTCAAATATGAAAAATTACGTGATATCCGAAAAACGGATAAGAATATGGTCACATCTTCATCTAATAATTATCCATTCGGTTTTAATCAAAATTATAGCTAATTTTTCATGTATTTTAGTAGATAAAATGATTGTCATTTACTATTTTATATAAGTAAAAAAAATTAATGTGTATAAAGATCAATATTTGCAGCTTAAAATTAATTTTCTTAGCATGTTTATTATTTTTTGTATTTTTACTACTAAAATATATTTATAATGAATCAGAATTTTCTATTTATCTATTTAGATTTATTAGTTATGAACTGGTCGAAGAATATCCGATAAATATTTTATATCCGTCCACGTCCGCTGATACAGATATTCAATATCTGAAAATGATTTCGGATATGGATACAGATATAACACTATCCGAATTCGTATTCTGTATCAGTATCCGACCATTTACAAGACTAGTTCAATGACATCCACTTAAAGAAGGCAATATTCACCTATCATAGTAATCACATCAAATACTATTATTAATAATACTGACCCCATATAGTATTTAAACCAAGTGGAAACTATCTGCATTATATTATTTCAAAACTAAATAATATATTAAACTCCAAACAGACCACTACCTCCATTGAATAAAATTTGTCCCAATATAATCCAAAAGTAGTATATTACCATAATGAATTCATTCAAAAGAAAGAGCAATCTACTCATAGTAATTTTTCATATTTAAAAATAATTACTAATTATTATTATTTAATTTTAAATATTAATTATTATTATTATTATTTAATATTAATTTTAACTTTTAATTGTTATTATTTTATTATAAAAAATTTATTATTAATTATCAATTATTAGTATTTAATAGTGAATTATATATAAATTATAAATTATTAATTTAATATTAATTTAATGATTATTGATTGTTAATTTATTAGTTGTTACTAATTATTAATAGGAATTATTTCATACTTCAAACTAATTATTAATTTTTATTATTTAATAGTAGTTATTAATTATTATATATTAATATTTAAATGTTATTATTTGAGTACTATGTATTTAATAATAATTATTTTATTGATTATTAATTTTTATTACTATTTAATATATTGATTTTTAACTTTTAATTTTTATTATTTAATTTTGATTTTTAACCTTTAATTATTGTTATTATTTTATATTGATTTTTAACTTTTAATTGTTATTATTTAATATTGATTTTTAACTTTTAATTAATTATTATGTATTATAAAAGATTTATTATATATTAATTATTAATTACCATTATTTAATAGTAATTATTATAGTTGTTAGTTAAATATTTATTGTTTATTTATTGATTATTAATTTATTCTTTAATTATTAATTACTAATTATTAATGGGAATCATTGCATATTCAAAATATATTATTAATTATTACTATTTAATAGTAGTTATTAATTATTATACGTTAATATTAAATTACTATTAGTATTATTTAAGTATTATTTGTTAAAATATTATTCATTAAATATTAATTTATTTTACTTATTATTAACCCTTTATGAATTATTAAAAGTTAACAGGCAAATATTAAATATTAGTACTTAATTGTTACTTCTTTATTATTAATATTAATTATTACTTCTTAATTATTAATTATTCATTATTAAAAATTAATTCTTATTTATTAATTATTAATTATTTATTAATTAATATTAATTATTAATTATTAATTATTAATTATCGAATAGTAATTATTAATATTATTTATTTCATATTTTCAAATTAATTATTAATTATTAATATTTAATATTAATTAATAATTATGAATTATTTTTTGTGAATTATTTATTTATTTATTATTAAGTATTATTATTTAATTATAATTATTAAAGTATTATTACAACGGACAAACGAAAAAGGTTGTAATAGGCATCTTTTACAACTGACAAAAAAAGGAGAGATATTATAAGTTGGCATCTATTACAACTGATAAATGGAAAAGATTGTAATAGGTTGTAATGACCCTAATTTTTAGTAACATTCTTTAGGATATTTAATTATCCAAATTAAATAAAATCTTTGATGAGTAGGGGATTGAGATTTGTATTAAACTAAGGGGTAGCCATGCCATATAACCAATGAACTAAAGAAGAGTTAAAATGAAATAGAGAAGGATAAAATATGAAAGAGATCATTTTAATACCCTAAACCCTTAGCCTTGAATGTTTTACATGTTCATTTGCAAAATTAAAAACAAATAGAGGCCGACCACCATTAGCAAGAACAAGGGAAAGGAAGAGCTAAAAGAAGAAGATTAATCAACTTAATCCATTCAAGTCTCAAACTCCTTAATCACAAAGCTAAGATGCATATTGACTACATCTCATTTTTCTAATTATTTTCGATTTAAAGACGAATTCAAAGTATTTTGCATGATTTTGCCATGTTTTTGAATGATTAAATGCTTATATATGCTTGTTGATGATTTATGCTTATTTACATAGATTTTATGATATGTTTTGATGTAAAAACCCTATTACATCCAAATGCCTTACGAATTTAGCTTTAGATCAGAATTTACATTTTAGAGATGGGTTTCAATTTTCATAAATTTCTGAATTAATGTGGATTTATATTAATTTTCTAGTGAAGAAAATATTTATTTGGGTTTAAAATAATTTATGGCTAAATTATTTATGTTTTGGGTCAGAAATTAATATACGTTAGAAAACATATTGAAAATGATTTTCTGAAATTTTTGTAGAATTTTCTAAGTGTTTTAATGAATATGTAAAATTATTTAAGGTATGGGAATTAAATGTTTTATATATTTATAAAAGAAGATGGTTGTTTTGTAAATAAGTTAAATGGTTTATCTCTGAAATATTGGTAGCACTTTTTAAAAAGAAAATTAGCAACCAATCATATTTTGACAAACAAGGCGCGTTAGTTAAAAAGATTTCTTAAAATGGTAAAAATCAGTTAAACATGCTTTATGCATGTTTCGCCATTTTCGAAACTTAGGTTTTGACTTAGTAGTTCTGCCACCATCATCATCAAAACCAGTGCACTTGGCATCAAAGACTTGGTGCGCAGCGAATTGGATATGGGCGGAAGGTATTAGGTCGAAACTAGGGGTTCCGAAGTGGTCGAAGCACTACTATACTTTCAAATGAAAATGCGCCTGCTTTTCTTTCGAAAGTAATGCTTTCGACTTGGTTGGCTTCCAACCGAGTTAAATTGATTTACAGAATGGTTTCGAATGGGTTGCACCTTTTGTTTTAAGTAAATGCTTTCGATTGGGGTCGAAGCCCCTCGCTGTCGCTTTTTCTACCTTTCAAAGTCAATGGTTTCGGAAGGTATACTTTGTTTTTTTAAAACTTTGCCACTTCTCCAATGCTTTCGAAAGGGTTGGTTTCGACACCATCACTTCTTTACTTATGAATTTTTTTCGAAAGGAATGCTTTCAACTTAAATGGTTTTAGTGACCCTTTTGCTCTGTTGAATGTGGAACCCAAAGGTTTCGAAGAAGATATTTTTAAATGGTTTCGAAAGGTGTTCCCACATTTTTCAAATTGAACCCAAATGCTTTTGAAAGGTTTGTTGTTTGCAAAGGTTTTGATGCCTTCATAAGGTTTTAAATGAAGGTTTCAAAGGAGTGGTTCCCCAATGGTTTCGAAAGGTTTGAATGGAAGGTTTTCAATAGTTTTGAAAGGTATGGCAGGAAAGGTTTTTCAGTGGTTTTGAAAGCATTATATGTATGGTTTCGAAAGGAATGTTTTGGCCATTCAGCCTAGGTGAAAGAAAGGGGTTTACTTGGTTTCAAAAGGGGTACTTTCAATGGATTTAAAAGTTGCATTTTCAAAGATTTAAATGTTTTCATCAACAAAGATTTGTGTAAAGTGTGTTTGTCTATATATATATATATAATATAGCAAGGTGGTTTTGAGTAAAGCATAGAATATATGTATTTTCCTTGTTTAAGTTTGATTTAAAGGTTTTAAATCAACTTGAGATGAAAAGGTTTTTAAGGAAATTTTTGGGAAAATTACCCTAAGTAAAATGATTCAGATATTAGAATGCCAGGTGGGACTAGCATAGGGTCGCGCCCTGTACATTAGCTATTTGCCCAGCTAATTTAGTCCATAATTCTAGTGTGTAGGGCTTTGTCACATGTAAGACTGAAATGATGTTACACACAAAATGGAATATATATTTGTAGAGAGGTAGGTTATTGGTGAGCCTGCAAAACAATTAGGATCAGGTGACCCTGGAGAAGATAAGTTAGGGACATACCGTTCAGAAGAGGAGTATCTAATAGATGTTAAATTATTTGCTTATATTGTTTGTTAGGCCCGAGTCAGCCAATGGTTGGTAGTTAGCCAAACAAAAACTATAGTGCTCGGATAGATAGTCCATTTGTTACCTGATATGCATTTTTACGTGATAATGCTTTACGGTTTTTAATCAGTTTTGGTTACAGGAAATGATTTGCAAAAGATATGTTTTAAAAAAGGTACTGGTAAGGGGAAACCCATATCGCTAAGCGGCGTGGTCTCACTTAATATCAAATAACCAAGATGTATAGTATTATTCATAGCAGACTTTAAGTCTGACTCAAAGTTTATGTTTTTTCCCTTAAACTCTCGGGTTCTCAAAAATTGATTCGAATAGGCTAAGGGTTGAGGTTTACAGGTTTTAGCAGGGTTGATGAATAAAGCTACCGAAGATGAGCAGGAGGCTGTCGGATAGCTATTTAGGAGTTGTAGTTTTATTTTGTTTATTCCGCCGTATTGTATTAAGTCAGTTATGACTATATAGCACTCTGGTCAAACAAGGGACATCTTAATATGTCGCTCGTTGCGTATTTATGTAATAATTATATTTTATCTGAACCTAGGAAGCGAATGAGATTATGTAACTTGGATATGAAAATTTGTTTTAAAATGTAATGAAAAATATTCTTTTTGAAATCTATGATTTTATTTCATATTCAAGTGCTTCTGATATTAGGGATATCATTAACATTACCGTATTTGGTCACTGTAAGTTAATACTATGGATGACTGCAGTATCTGTAGCGCTTGCTTGGTATCATAGCATAGGTTTATGAAAAAATAGAAACTAAAATGATTTTTGAAAACATAATCCTAAGGATTAGAGATAAGATCGGGGTATGGATAACGTTATAGTAACGTACTTATATTTGCTATACATTTGTATATACTACATCTCTATTCTTCTATCTCTCTTAGGTTGTTCTTCTGTATCTCACGAGCCTTGAATATAGATAGGATGCTAGAAGTGGAAGGGTTAATCTTGGAGAAAGCACCACCACAAATGGTAATGTCAAACTGAATACTAGAAGGAATCTGGGTTAGGAAATAGCAGGGAATGTTGGTGCTGGTGTAACAGACCGATATTTTCAACCATTCGCATCCACACATGCCGGATTTGAATTGCTCACAATACCAGATTGTTAATTTATTTTGGCAAAACTCAGCATATACAGTAAATAAATAAATCACAGAATCATAGACGTATAGTAATATACGATATGCAGCGGAAACAAAAGAATACTAGTTCATAAAGCTACTGTATATATAATAGAGTTAAATAAGATACAACAGAAGTATCGAATACAGTAGTCAAATACAAGATCAGAATACATCACTCCAATCAACCAATAATTCCAAGCTGAAAAGATGTAGATGGATCTCCAAAGGAAGATCCAACTCCAAAGGTGAGTCTCACAAGAAGTATCACTCAGTCTGACCCAAGCGTAAAGCAAAACACAAAACACTCGAGTTAGGATTAAGACTCTTATATCAATAAATCCAACTCAAATGAAATAACAACTTAAACACAAGTAACACAAAGGATGTTTGGGACAACCATCCTCTAAGGATCCGTTAAACTATCTACTATGTAGTAATATATGCTATTATAATAATATCTAAAGTAAAATAAACTTACTTAAAAATAGCGTTAAGGCTTTACATTTTCCACCTCAACATATATATAGTGCCAGTAGTCTATAGAGTACCATCGTACCTCCAAATCGGGAGGCTACCATAAATACTCTATAGTTACGACACAAATCAAAACTCGTACAAGGCGCGTTAGGGTAGGTGACACGGCACAACTAGGCAATGCCAGAGTAGATATATCAATTGCACTTCCAGACCGGTGGTAACACGTAGCAGCCAATACCGCCCACCTCGAGCCACACTCTCAAAAATCAAAGATGCATCCAATCAATCACAAAGTAATACAATGGTATCGAAGGAGTATGTCTGATCAGAGGAGCTACCTCATTAGCCCGTCAATTGCTTCTGTTTTAGCCACCTTATGCAAACTTACGGGAGTTGAGTCCACGTATATACCTCAATAGAACGTCGCCACCATCCTACTTCATTCGAGAATCTCCACCGTACACGGTTGTTAAAGTGGTTTTCGGAGTTGGTAGAGAGTATGACAACTTCCGATCCCGATCTCTTTAACAACCAACCGTTATTATAACACCGCGGTCATCTCAAAATAATTTATACTTTACAACCAAAATACCATTGCCTTTTCAAAACCATATAAATACAATATCATTTCCATTTCAAAACTAAATACGATATAATTTCCATATCAAATATATCTTTTCCAAAATCATATCACTTCAAAGTTATAATATTTTCGAAACCAAACACTTGAAATTATAACACTTTCGAAACATAATACTTTGAAATCATAATACTTCCCATTTAACCGATTTAAATATTAAAATAGTATACATAATGAAATTGTTTTCCTCAAATTTCACAAATTAATTCCAAATCAACTCGAATTTCAAAATTCAACTTTAATCAGTTCTCAAATCATTAATTCCTATTTAGCTTCTAAATAAACCATCCAAAATTATATTGATTTCAAATACAGATATGAACCACAAATAAACTATTTCAAAATATATATTTCAAAGATTTAAATATTCTATAATTTCAAAACTAAATGTGATAATTATATGTGTATATATATATATCTTAATTCAATTTACTATTATTTAGTTTTGAAATATTTACTTAATAAGTTCAATATCATTTAAATAAAACTTAAACTTGAAATATTTAATAATCACTTTAAACCAACAACAAGTTATAAAATCATATCCTTTAAAATATCAATTCAATAAGTTCCAAATAGATTTTAATTAAATATAATTCTTAATTAAATACAATTTCAAATCAATTTCAAATCCATCTTCTCAACCTTAATTTATTAAAATCATTACAAACTCTATATTAAAATATAATTTAAAATAAATCTTAACCATATTATATTTTAATAAAATCAAACTTTATTTAAACTTATTTTAAAATAAATAATTTATACGTAGCTTAAAATCAAGAATTTAACTGTATATAAAATAACATTTATATAATATCTGAAATCAATATTTATATAAAACCATATATTTCTTTCCAAAAACCATAGAAATCATTTCAAAATATTTTTATATATGGAACACGGTGTCTGTATATAATTTTCTATCCTATGGTCAAGTGATACGATATTTACCATTTCAATCTGCAATTTAAATATATCATTTTAACCCGTAATCCCAAATTCAATTTAATGAAAATCGCTTGGGTCTATCATTTCAACCCATAATGATTTTCTCTTATTCTAAAGTCCGTTTGGGTATGTATCATTTCAACTCATTATGAATTCTATGCTAACAGGGAACTTGTAGAGTAATAACAGATATAAAAATAATATCACATGCATATATCATCAATATAAATAACAGATAGTGGTGTCATATGTCACAGGTGAACAAATATAGATAACAACATATATGTAGCAATGTAAATAACTAACAACAACATATTTCAATTGTCGTTTCCATGACATCTAATTTAATAGATATAAGAACACTAATCTGAGTGATTACTCACCTTTCAAGGCTAGAGATGTACGAGACTTAGAGGAGTTAAGAATCCAAGAACGAATCCCAAATCAAAGTTAGATGGATACAGATTCGATGGACAAGCTAATAGATAAGGAATTGATGAAATCAGATCAGAAATTGATCAATGAAGATAATTGATACGAGTGATCTTATATATATAACTATATATAACTATAGCTATAAAAATCATATACAACCTGTAATTAAAATAAACAATTATCTTTCAATATATATACATACACACACACAATATATATTAAAAATCAATACTTAATACAGAAATAAGCTTGCATATGCGAGCTACAAATCCCAATATAAATATAATTACATTTTTTTTAAATCGAAATAAATTTTTGCTTTATTTCGATATGTATAAACTATCACTTTATACATATAACCCCCGTATTAAAGTAATATGTTCTCATAAATAAATAAAAATCCACATTTACCTTTCAACACATAAAAATTTACAATACAACATATCTTCATGTATACAAATCAACTTCCATATATTCATCTCAGAATACTCAAAACATATGCATACTAGTAAAAATATATATATATATATATATATATATATATATATAAACCCATACTATGCAGGGTAAAACAATGCACAGACACAAATCAATACTTCGACCAAATGTCGACCCACTCAATGCTACGTAAAATTAAACAACACATGCAACTCCTTATATGTATATAGCATGCAAACACAGATTTTAAAAGACTCTTGTCTAAATTTTAAAACATATTCAGTAAACTTAAATTTAAATTTCGATGCTTGTCGAGGCTTCACATTAAGCAAGGTTCTGTAGGAAGGTAGCCCCACTTTCTTGGGCCTGATTCCTCGACCTTATTTATGACAACTCCTACCGCATTTTATCAATGTGTCCACTTAATGACAGGCGCATGCAAAAATAAAACAAGGCAAAGAATGAGCTACCTTTAACAAATCCAAATTATAAAACATGCAACTATCAGTAAACTGCAGACTTCTCATACCCATACAGCTATATGTAGAGTTATATACACACACACACAAAATAGGCTGTATGATTAGATAAACATATAATATTGTAAGACAGGTTTCATACAACACCAATATAACCATATATATATAACACGAAGTAATAAACTATTATAAATCTTAGCCTAAACGTAGTAGACAAATTCATTATAAATATACACTTTAAACTTCAAACTCCTGTAACAGACCATATATAAATGCAGACACAAAAACATGTATGCAGACAGAAAGTAAAAAAATTTAATGTAAAGTTTATATAAAATATATATAAATTTAAATTCAATATTATAAAACCCATATATATATAACTAGATCGGCCTATATAGATACAAAAATCGCAGTGCATGCATATACACTATGTTTTATATAACATATAATATTCCTTTCATAACTTACTGTAGCCTATATTGATAAAACCTAAAATAGTCGTAAGCAACATTTCAAAATCTTGTATATATACTTTACAACATCATATCTACAAACTAATGTGTGTGTTTGTGTATCAATACACACACACCTGTATCAAAATACGAAGGAGGACAGATAACAGGCTGTTCGGCCAGGTGGAGGAGGCACAAAATGGTGGAGTCGGCTAGGCTGGCGATTGTTTTAGGTCGGTGGAGGTTGTTCGACGCATTGTGGCGGCTGGAGGAAACAAACGGCTAGAGGATATTAGGTTGGATAAGTTAGGGTGGTGGAGAGTGAGAGGAGGCGGATCTGACGAGGGGAAGAGGTGATGGGTATCGGGTTCGGCACTTGGGTTGCGCACTGGTGGCAACACTTGAGTGGCTTTGCGTGTGGAGGTGACATGGTGGACGAGTGGATTTGGAAAAGGCAAGCAAGTTTTAGGAAGGAGCAGTCAAATGCAATAGCGAGAGAAGGAAGTGAAAGAACGTCAATAGAGAAAGAAAAATGGAGAGTATCAGAAATAAAAGGGATGAATAGAATACTATTAATGCAAACTGTGACAATTGATATTCAATTCAGGTAAAAATAAAATTGGTGACAGGTTGGAATAATCTAAGTCACGCATGCTAATTTAGGCAGTATTAAAGGCAGATCACCATTTGATTTTTCAACCGTTGGCACATTTGAATGGGCATACGAAATGAGCGCAAACGAGTTTCGATAGGTTTATCCGATTCACAGATTGCGCCTTGCACCAGACATCGAAATTGACAATTTATTACTGCGGAGATCAGTGCGATGAGATGATTAGAACGGTATATAGATATTAGTGATGCGATCATTTTATTAAAAGTCGATATTCGGTGCCGAAAATACTGTAAATTTGTTGAAAATAAGATAAACGGAGAAACAACAGTCCAAAATTGACGAAACGAAAAATGACGTCTCACTCATAAGATGATTTAGAAATTTATTATATAAAAATATTCAGGTTTGAAAAACATTTTATTATCATCGATATTAACTGATTTAAATTGAAATAGAATTGCACAATAAAAATAAACTTCCATATTATCAGGTGAAAATTTACCATTTGCTATGCTTAAATGGATGCATTTCAGAAATATAATATTTATTTCAAAATTTAATTATTTAAAATTTCACAAAATTTCAATAAATTAAATTAATAAAACTATTGAAATTTGTGGGTCGTTACACTCTCCTCCACTCAAAACTTTTCATCTTTAAAATGGAACACGATGGGAGAATAGAAACAACCTGAAAGAGAAATAGATTTGAAAAACAAAATAAACAATTAATTTAAACCATATAAATTATTGATTTATATTCAACAATTGATTTTAAATTCAAGGTATTGCATTAATTTTATTTAATTTCAATTTATTAATTCCTCAAAAAGAATTTATTTTACTTATCTCATTTATTATTCAATTAATTTATTATTCTATTTATCTCTATTGACATTCTATAACTGAAAATTAAGTGTATAACATTTGTCGTAATCACTCAAATTTTATTTATAAAATCATTAATCATCATTTTACATTCAATTACATATTCAACTTCTAAATGGTTTAGATAAGTTATATTGGAAGGTAATTGAGTATTATACAAGTAAATTTTTTCCAATTTAATTATTTCAAGTTTAAATAATTATTCAAAGTTTTAGCTTTAATTATAATTGAAATCATTCATTAACAAAAATTTTGACAATTAAATTTCCGATTTCACTTCAAACCATATAGAGATGCATATTCACACACATATATATTCTATACATATATCAAACCAAATCTATTATCATATACCAATATATATATATATATATATTATAAATCGAATTATACCTTAAAGTTTCAAATCAACTTAATTTTCCAAAACAAAAGTGTAGCAAGGCTACAAAATGGCCTCTTCACTTCAAAATTCGAAAATGAATGTCAATGATGCTGTAGTCATCACCGAAATTATTTTCTAGCGACAAAAGAGAAGTGCACTGATTTAAACATCTAAAATTCTTTGGAAACAATTTCTATTCGAAAATACTTTAAATAACATACCCTTTAAACCTTTAAAGCCAAAGTTTGAAATCACCGAAAAATAAAATTTCAAATTCTTAATTTAAATTCCTTTCAATTCTAAATCAATTTATAACCAACTTTTATAAATTCATTTATTTATTATGCAATAGTCAATGGCTTACAAAACAATAAATGAAAATCAAATATTATCATTTCAGACAACAAATTCATTAACAATTTAATTTCAAAAAAATTTATAGTTATATATAATATAATCATTCAAAATTTATAGTTATATATAATATAATCATTCAAAATTTATTTATTTACCAAATTTGAAAACAAAATTATGTCAGTTTGCTTTGCTAAAGTGTTTTGGAAATCCTATTGATAGCGTTGATCAGACGAATCGATCGAAAACCCAAATCAACATCAACAACTCAAACAACACAATATATATATATATATATGTATATATATATATATGTATAAAACATTATAAATATTAATTTACAAATACACTTCCTCGCTCGACGATACAAGAATAGATTTCAAAGCAAGGATAGAGATTCAAATTTGATGGACTCAAATCAAAGAGAATTTTGATTCGAAGATAGGTCTGAAACAAAATAGGATGATTAAATAACAAAATAGAAAGATGGATAAGTTTATATAAATCGCAGGCAACTTTAACCTGGTCGACCGCAATTTCAAAATAATATCGATGCTGGATTCTAAGGCAAATCGCCATCGGATCACCATAGATAGGATTCGGCATATCAAGAGATATCAGCATCTAAACCAAGGACACATAAATCTCCGGTGAATCAATGCTATTGCAAAGGAGTTTCACCCCTTTACAATCATTCAAAGATTGGCGAGACCGTCAATTTATTGTAGAGACTATTTGAAGTGGAGTTATGGGATACTCCAAAATATGAATAGGGAGAGATAAGGATGGATTTTGGAACCAAAGGGAAAGTCCCAAAAGTCAAAGGAAAACAGAATCAAAAGGAAGGAATTCAAGCTCGAACGAAAGTAATTCTGTAACTACATTTACTTAATATGCTAAGTTTTGCAGAAAAACCTGGCTCTGATACCAAATGTAACGGACCGATATTTTCAACCATTCGCATCCACACATGCCGAATTTGAATTGCTCAAAATACCAGATTGTTAATTTGTTTTGAAAAAACTCGGCATATACAGTAAATATATGAATCACAGACACGGTAATATACAATATGCAGTGGAAACAAAAGAATAGTAGTTCATGAAGCTACTATATATATTGCAGAGTTAAATAAGATACAACAGAAGTCTCGAATACAATAGTCAAATATAGGATCATAATACATCACTGGAATCAACTGAACAACTCCAAGCTGAAAAGATGTAGACGGATTTCCAAACGAAACTCCAACTCCAAAGGTGAGTCTCACAAGCTGTATCACTCAGTCTGACCCGAGCATAAAGCAAAACACAAAACACTCGAGTCAGGATTAAGATTCTTATATCAATAAATCCAACTCAAGTGAAATAACAACTAAAACACAAGTAACTCAAAGGATATTTGGGATAACCATCCTCTAAGGATTCGTTAAACCATCTACTATGTAGTAATATATGCTATTATAATAATGTCTAAAGTAAAATAAACTTACTTAAAAATAGCATTAAGGCTTTACATTTTCCGCCTTAACACATATATAGTACGAGTAGTCTATACAGTACTATCGTACCTCCAGATTGGGAGGCTACCATAAATACTCCATAGGTACGACACAAATCAAAACTCGTACAAGGAGCGCTAGGTTAGGTGACATGGTACAACTAGGCAATGGCAGGGTAGATATACCGATCGCACTTTCGGACCGATGGTAACGCGTAACAACCACTACCGCCCACCTCGAGCCACACTCCTAAAAATCAAAGGCGAACCCAATCAATCACAAAGTAATAGAATGGTATCGAAGGAGTGTGTCCGATCGGAGAAGCTACCTCATTAGCCCGTTAATTTCTCATGTTTTAGCCACCTTATGCCAACTCACGGAAGTCGGGTCCACGTATACACCTCAATAGAACGTCGCCACCATCCTCCTTTATTCTGAAATCTCCACCGCTTACACGGTTGTTAAAGTAGTTTTTGGAGTTGGTAGAGAGTATGACAAATTCTGATCCTAGTCTCTTTAACAACAAACCGTTATTATAACACTATGGTCATTTCAAAATAATCTATACTTTAAAACCAAAATACCATTGCCGTTTTAAAACCATATAAATACGATATCATTTCGATTTCAAAACCAAATACGATATATTTCCATTTCAAATATATCTTTTCCAAAATCATGGCACTTTAAAGTTATAAAATTTTGGAAACCAAACACTTGAAATTATAGCACTTTCGAAACATAATACTTCCACTTAACTGATTTAAATATTAAAATAGTATACATAATGAAATTGTTTCCCTTTCACGAACTAATTCCAAATCAACTCAAATTCCAAAATTCAAATTTAATCAGATCTCAAATCATTAATTCCAATTTAGCTTCTAAATAGACCATTCAAAATTATATTGATTTCAAATACAGATATGAACCACAAATAAACCATTTCAAAATATATATTTCAAAGCTTTAAATATTCTATAATTTCAAAAAAATGTGATAATTTTATATATATCTTAATTCAATTTACTATTATTTAGTTTTGAAATATTTACTTAATGAGTTCAATATCATTTAAATAAAATCAAACTTGAAATATTTATTAATCACTTCAAACCAACATCAAGTTATAAAATCATATCCTTTAAAATCTCAAATTCAATAAGTTCCAAATTGATTTTAATTAAATATAATTCTTAATTAAATACAATTTCAAATCCATCTTCTCAACCTTGATTTATTAAAATCATTATAAACTCTGTATTAAAATATAATTTAAAATAAATATTAACCATATTATATTTTAATAAAATCAAACTTTATTTAAACTTATTTTAAAATAAACAATTTATGCGTAGCTTAAAGTCAAGAATTTAACTGTATATAAAATAACATTTATATAATATCTGAAATCAATATTTATATAAAACCATATATTTCTTTTCATAAACCATAGAAATCATTTCAAAATATTTTTATATATGAACCACGGTGTCTGTATATAATTTTCTATCCTATGGTCAAGTGATACGATATTTATCCTTTCAATCTGCAATTTAAATATATCATTTTAACCCGTAATCCTAAATTCAATTTAATGAAAATCGCTTAGGTCTATCATTTCAACCCATAATGATTTTCTCCTATTCTAAAGTCCGTTTGGGTATGTATCATTTCAACTCATCGTGAATTCTATGCTAACAGGGAACTTGCAGAGTAATAACAGATATAAAAATAATATCACAGGCATATATCATCAATATAAATAACAGATAATGGTGTTATATGTCACAGGTGAACAAATACAGATAACAACATATATGTAGCAATGTAAATAACTAACAATAGCATATTTCAATTTTTGTTTCCATGACATCAAATTTAATAGATATAAGAACATTAATCTGAGTGATTACTCACCTTTCGAGGCTAGAGATGTACGAGACTTAGAGGAGTTAAGAATCCAAGCTCGAATCCCAAATCAAAGTTTGATGGATACGGATTCGACGGACAAGCTGATAGATAAGGAATTGATGAAATTAGATCAGAAATTGATCAATGAAGATAATTGATACGAGTGATCTTATATATATATAACCATAGCTATAAAAATCATATAAAACCTATAATTAAAATAAACAATTATCTTTCAATACACACACACACACACAAAATATATATTAAAAATCAATACTTAATACAAAAATAAGCTTACATATGCAAGCTACAAATCCCAATATAAATATAATTTACATTTTTTTTTCAAATCGAAATAAATTTTTTCTTTATTTCAATATGTATAAACTATCACTTTATACATATAACCCCCGTATTAAAGTAATATGTTTTCATAAATAAATAAAAATCCACATTTACCGTTCAACACATAAAAATTTACAATACAACATATCTTCATGTATACAAATCAACTTCCATATATTCATCTCAGAATACTCAAAACATATGCATACTAGTAAATATATATATATATATATATATGTATATATATATAACCATACTATGTAGGGTAAAACAATGCACATACACAAATGAATACTTCGACCAAATGTCGACCCACTCAATGCTACGTAAAATTAAACAACACATGCAACTCCTTATATGTATATAGCATGCAAACCCAGATTTTAAAAGACTCTTGTCTAAATTTTAAAACATCTTCAGTAAACTTAAATTTAAATGTCGATGCTTGTCGAGGCTGTCACATTAAGCAAGGTTCTGTAGGAAGGCAGCCCCACTTTCTTGGGCCTGATTCCTCGACCTTATTATGACAACTCCTACCGCATTTTATCAATGTGTCCACTTAATGACAGGCGCATGCAAAAATAAAACAAGGCAAAGAATGAGCTACCTTTAACAAATCCAAATTATAAAACATGCAACTATCAGTAAACTGCAGACTTCTCATACCCATACAGCTATATGTAGACTTATATATATATACACAAAATAGGCTGTATGATTAGATAAACATATAATATTGTAAGACAGGTTTCATACAACACCAATATAACCATATATATATATAACACGAGGTAATAAACTATTATAAATCTTAGCCTAAACGTAGTAGACAAATTCATTATAAATATACACTTTAAACTTCAAACTCTTGTAACAGACCATATATAAATGCAGACACAAAAAAATGTATGCAGACAGAAAGTAAAATTTTTTAAATGTAAAGTTTATATACAATATATATAAATTTAAATTCAATATTATAAAACCCATATATATAACTAGATCAGCCTATATAGATACAAAAATCGCAGTGCATGCATATACACTATGTTTTATATAACATATTATATTCCTTTCATAACGTACTGTAGCCTATATTGATAAAACCTAAAATAGTTGTAAGCAACATTTCAAAATCTTGTATATATACTTTACAACATCATATCTACAAACTAATGTGTGTGTGTGTCTATACACACACACACCTGTATTAAAATACGGAGGAGGACAGATACCACGCTGTTCGGCCAAGTGGAGGAGGCACAAAATGGTGGAGTCGGCTAGGCTGGCGATTGTTTCAGGTCGGTGGGGGTTGTTCGATGCGTTGTGGCGGCAGGAGGAAACAAACGGCTGGAGGATATTAGGTTGGATAAGTTAGGGTGGTGGAGAGTGAGAGGAGGCGGATCTGACGAGGGGAAGAGGTGATGGGTATCGGGTTCGGCACTGGGTTACGCTCTGGTGGCAACACTTGAGAGGCTTTGCGTGCGGTGGTGACATGGTGGACCAGTAGATTTGAAAAGGGCGAGCAAGTTTTAGGAAGGAGCAGTGAAATGCAATAGCGAGAGATGGAGAGAGAAAAAGGAAGTGAAAGAACGTCAATAGAGAAGAAAAATGGAGAGTATCAGAAATAAAGGGGACGAATAGAATATTATTAATGCAAACCGTGACAATTGATATTCAATTTAGGTAAAAATAAAATTGGTGACAGGTTGGAATAATCTAAGTCACGCACGCTAATTTAGGCAGTATTAAAGGCAGATCACCATTTTATTTTTCAACCGTTGGCAAATCTGAATGGGCATTGGAAATGCGCACAAACGAGTTTCGATAGGTTTATCTGATTCACAGATTGCGCCTTGCATCGGATATCAAAATTGACAATTAAATACTGCGGAGATCAGTGCGACGAGATGATCAGAACGGTATACAGATATCAGTGATATGATCATTTTATTAAAAATCGATATTCGGTGCCGAAAATACTGTAAATTTGTCGAAAATAAGATAAACGGAGAAACAACAGTCCAAAATTGATGAAACGAAATATGACGTCTCACTCATAAGATGATTTAGAAATTTATTATATAAAAATATTCAGGTTTGAAAAATATTTTATTATCATCGATATTAACTGATTTAAATTGAAATAGAATTGCACAATAAAAATAAACTTCCATATTATCAGGTGAAAATTTACCATTTGCTATGTTTAAATGGACGCATTTCAGAAATATAATTTTTATTTCAAAATTTAATCATTTAAAATTTCAAAAAAATTCAATAAATTAAATTAATAAAACTACTGAAATTTATGGGTCGTTACACTCTCCCCCCCTCAAAACTTTTCATCTTTGAAATGGAACACGATAGGAGAATAGAAACAAGCTGAAAGAGAAATAGATTTGAAAAACAAAATAAACAATTAATTTAAACCATATAAATTATTGATTTATATTCAACAATTGATTTTAGATTCAAGGTATTACATTAAGTTTATTTAATTTCAATTTATTAATTCCTCAAAAAGAATTTATTTTACTTATCTCATTTATTATTCAATTAATTTATTATTCTATTTATCTCTATTTACATTCTATAACTGAAAAGTGTATAACATTTGTCGTAATCACTCAAATTTTATTTATAAAATCATTAATCATCATTTTACATTCAATTACATATTCAACTTCTGAATGGTTTAGATAAGTTATATTGGAAGGTAATTGAGTATTATACAAGTAAATTTTTTCCAATTCAATTATTTCAAGTTTAAATAATTATTCAAAATTTTAGCTTTATTTATAATTGAAATCATTCATTAACAAAAATTTTGAGAATTAAATTTCCGATTTCACTTCAAACCATATAGAGATGCATATTCACACACACATATAATCTATACATATATCAAACCAAATCCATTATCATATACCAATATATATATATATATATATATATATATATATATATATATATTATAAATCGAATTATACCTTAAAGTTTCAAATCAATTTAATTTTCCAAAACAAAAGTGTAGCAAGGCTACAAATGGCCTCTTCACTTCAAAACTCGGAAACGAATATCAATGATGCTGCAGTCATCATCAAAATTATTTTCCAACGACAAAAGAGAAGTGCACTGATTTAAACATCTAAAATTCTTTGGAAACAATTTCTATTCGAAAATACTTTAAATAATATACCCTTTAAAACTTTAAAGCCAAAGTTTGAAATCAGCGGAAATTAAAATTTCAAATTCTTAATTTAAATTCCTTTCAATTCTAAATCAATTTATAACCAACTTTTATAAATTCATTTATTTATTATGCAATAGTCAATGGCGTACAAAACAATAAATGAAAATCAAATATTATCATTTCAGACAACAAATTCATTAACAATTTAATTTTAGAAAAATTTATACTTATATATAATATAATCATTCAAAATTATTTTATTTACCAAATTTGAAAACAATATTGTGTCAGTTTGCTCAAGTGTTTTGGAAATCCTATCGATAGCGTTGATCAGACGAATCGATCGAAAACCCAAATCAACATCAACAACTCGAACAACACAATATATATATATATATATATATATATATATAACATTTTAAATATTAATTTACAAATACACTTCCTCGCTCGACGATACAAGAATAGATTTCAAAGCAAGGATAGAGATTCAAATTTGATGGACTCAAATCAAAGAGAATTTTGATTCGAAGATAGGTTTGAAACAAAATGGGATGATTAAATAACAAAATAGAAAGATGGATAAGTTTATATAAATCGCAGACAACTTTAACCTGGTTGACCGCAATTTCAAAATAATGTCGATGCTGAATTCTAAGGCAAATCGCCATCGGATTACATAGATAGAATTCGGCATATCAAGAGATATCAACATCTAAACCAAGGATACATAAATCTCCGGTGAATCAATGCTATTGCAAAGGAGTTTCACCCCTTTACAATCATTCAAAGATTGGCGAGACCGTCGATTTATTATAGAGACTATTTGAAGTAGAGTTATGGGATACTCCAGAATACGAATAGGGAGAGATAAGGATGGATTTTGGAACCGAAGGGAACGTCCCAAAAGTCAAAGGAAAACAGAATCAAAAGGAAGGAATTCAAGCTCAAACGAAAGTAATTTTGTAACTACATTTACTTAATATGCTAAGTTTTGCAGAAAAACTGGCTTTGATACCAAATGTAACGGATCGATATTTTCAACCATTCGCATCCACACATGCAGGATTTGAATTGCTCAAAATACCAGATTGTTAATTTGTTTTGAAAAAACTCGGCATATACAGTAAATAAATGAATCACAGACATAGAGTAATATATAATATGCAACAGAAACAAAAGAATAGTAGTTCATGAAGCTACTATATATATTACAGAGTTAAATAAGATACAACAGAAGTCTCGAATACAATAGTCAAATATAAGATCAGAATACATCAGTGGAATCAACGGAACAACTCCAAGCTGAAAAGATGTAGACGGATATCCAAACGAAACTCCAACTCCAAAGGTGAGTGTCACAAGCTGTATCACTCAGTCTGACCCGAGCGTAAAGCAAAATACAAAACTCTCGAGTCAGGATTAAGATTCTTATATCAATAAATCCAACTCAAGTGAAATAACAACTGAAACACAAGTATCTTAAAGGATATTTGGGATAACCATCCTCTAAGGATTCGTTAAACCATCTACTATGTAGTAATATACGCTATTATAATAATTTCTAAAGTAAAGTAAACTTACTTAAAAATAGCGTTAAGGCTTTACATTTTCCACTTTAACACATATATAGTACGAGTAGTCTATACAGTACCATCGTACCTCCAGATCGGGAGGCTACCATAAATACTCCATAGGTACGGCACAAATCAAAACTCGTACAAGGCCTGGTAAGTTAGGCGACACGGTAACTAGGCAATGCCAGGGTAGATGTACCAATTGCACTTCCGGACCGATGGTAACGCGTAGCAACCTGTGACATCCCGGAAATTTGGGGCAATATCAATTTAATAATCTGCATTAAAAATTAAATTAATTTGATAATAATTGTTAATAATATTTGAATTGATTTAATAATCTTCCTTTAAACAAATATTTAACTGATAATTTATCTTTTAAAAGCTAATTTAAATTGTTTCTATTTATAATGTATATATGTATATAATTGTATATATTATAAATAGATAAGCTCTGTTTTAAATTAATAAATAAAGTTATGTTTTCTAATTCTAATACTTTTGATAATTTGGAAATTTGATATTGAATAAATAATAATATGATTTTAAAATACTCAGGGTAAATTTAATTTGTTTAAAAATAAATACTCTAGCCTAGGTTTATATTTAAATAAAAAGTTTTGTTTTTTTAAAATATAGCTTGATAAATAAGTATTTATATTTTAAAGAGATAGTTTTTTTTGAAAATTTATTTTTAATTTAATAATGAGTTATATTTAAACAATATTAAAAATGCAATATCTTTACAAATAGATTTTTAATATAAAAAGAAATTGTTATTTTAAATTTATATATATATATGTGTGTGTGTGTGTTTTGGAAAGCTATGATTTGAAAATTTAAAATAAAGTAAACTTTATAAATATTAAACTTAAGTATAAATCAAATGTATGATATTAACATAAGTATGAAAATAAAATAATTTTATAATTTTTAAAATATAAAAGGAAAAAAAAACACACTCACATGTTAGAAATAGAATTAAATACTTAGGTTAAAACTTATAACAAATAACTATACCAACCTTATATTTATATACATAATGTATATATGCACATAGGGAAGCATAACCATGAAAGAAAATCTAAGCAAAGTAAAAATAAAACAACTTTATATCTATGAACATTAAAGTATGAAAGCAAACTAGGTTTGTGTAATAAAAAAAAATATAATAAAAGAGTAAAGCCTGTAAAATAGTGATGCAAAGACAAGAAGCAAATCTATAAACAAAACAAGAAAAGTATAAAATAAAAGCATGAAGTACTCAAAGCATTTAATGCTTTCATATTCAACTGGGAAAAATAAAAATGCTCTGACCTATACATATAAATAAAAGAAAATTGTACCAGGCTTTGTAGGAATGTTGCCTGTAAAAGATGCAGACAAAAACAAAATATGAAAAGGGATAAAACAAAGTGCAAAAGATCTATCTACATACAAAAACAAGATAAGCATAAAAACATAAGTTCCATTTCATTTAATTCGAGCACACCCTTTGGTCTACTAGAAATGTATAAAAATCATTTCAAATTGTTTAACATCAACTCAGCCTCCTACTTAAAATATCTTGCCGGATAAACAAATTATTGTACAAAGAAAAAAATTGCTTGTCTCAGATGCCACCTTCCTCTGAAACTCCTTTATATTCATACCTTCTTCTTTAGTTCGTTCAACATAGATTAGTAAACCTAAGACATACAAGTAGCATTTCTATTTTGCTTACAACTGAAGCATCAACAACAAAAGGCAATATGAATTAAAGGAACATCAAGCAAAACTACTTTCCAGTTTTTAAAATTCAACCTGTTTCAAATCAAAGGATGCTCTGTTCAGTTTTACAAGCAGTGGTGAGTAACATTTTTTGTTAAACTCAAATATAAATGGTTGCTTTATTTATATCTGAAATAAGTTTGTATGTGTATATATTTGGGAATATCTCTGTGTATTTTTGGATGTGTGATGCATATGTGTTTGTAAATACCTGAAGAACATCTCTGTTCTAAAATTTCAAACCCAGATTAGTTTAAAAATATTTACTGCTTGATCCACTTATTGTTAGGACTCAGGATCAAAATAAGACTTGATTGTTTGGTTACAAAGGAGATGTTAAAATTTTATTTAAGCTAAACAGAATTCAAATTTACTCTGGAAAGATAATAAGAACGGTATAAACTCAAGATTTGGTAAAACTCAAACTTCATAATTACTTAGTTCAGGCATATAAACTAAAACACTAAACACAAACTTGATTTTTAAAATTAACATCACTATTTATAATTAAGTGTTGAAGGTGTAGTTATGGGTTGAGCATAATGGGTGAAATTGTGATTTCCTGGTGATCAAGTGGACCAGAATGTTTGATGTTTGGCGTGGGGGTGAAGGAACCTCCGGAGGTATTGGGAAAAATACCTGGAGTTTCTCCAGTTCGTCGAGGAAGCAGTGGTGGGGTTTTGTTTTTTTTAACCTAATTTTGGTGAGGCTGTTTTGATCGATTCGTTCCTCGCCTGGATTTGACTGAGTGTCGCATACTCTTGGTAATTGGAAGCAGGGAAGGTGACGAGGTCGTGGCCATAATCTCAGCGCCTCCGGTGGTCGTGACGGCAGGAGCGAGGTGTTTTACAGGTTGTGGGTTGGGATGTTCTGCTTTTTACAGGTTTGGGTCAGGAGCTCGTTTTCAATTCGAGCGAGTGGGTGGCTTCGGTGGGGACGTGATGGCATCTGCTGATGGTAGGCGTCATGTTGAAGCTCAGGTGGGAGGCTGGAGTTGGATGGGGCTACGGTGCACGTGCACCGTGCCATTGAAGTGTGTTGAGTTTCTTGGTTGTGTGCAGGCTTTTAATTCGGGGAAGACTTTAGTTTATTCGAGTGTTTGACTCGAAGCAGGGGAAGGGGAGACTCGAAGCAAGTCTGGTTTCTCTCGAGTCAGTGTTTGTTTCCAGATTTTTGTAAAACCTGGCAGCAGCAATTGTTTCTAAACAAATTCAAATGGAACCTATTTATAAATAAATAATGGAATTAAATAAAGTGTAAATCTAGTTTGAAGTATGAATTCAAATTTACTTTTGAATTCAAATTTAAATAAAATAAAGTTTAAAACAATTAAATATGGGAACCTGACAGTTTCAGATTTTAAATTTAATTTAAAATCTGAATCAAAACTTAAATTGTGTTGAAAATTAAAAGTTCATAATATAGATTCAAGTGAACTTTTGAATCTAAGTTTTAGAAACGAATTTGAATTTTTAAATCAAGAATTAAAAATCAAGTTTTTCAAAAGCAAGTTAAAACCCAAGTTTTAAATTCAAAGTTAAACTAATGAAATCAAAAAGTTTTAAAACTCAAAGTTAAACTAATGAATTCAAAACTGAAAAATAAATCAGTTTTAAAATCTAAATGTATAAAGCAAGGTTAAATTCAAATAGTTCGTTTTAAAAAGCATTTGTTTTCAAATAAATATTTGAATTGGTTTTTACAAAGTTCTTTTGAATGGAAGTTAAATAAATTGTTTTAACTTGGAAATTGCAAGTTAAATATTAATGTATTTTGGAAATTTAAATTTAAATAAAGATTCAAGTAGTTGAATTTAAAGGCCTTTCTTATATAAGTCCATATATGAGTAGTTAATGTTATTTACAAGATTTTAAATTGAATTAAAATTTGGTAAATGTTTGAATAATAATCATTTTGAATCTTAAATTCAAAATGGAATTTGAATTTAAATTTAAATGTAATGTTCTAATATACTTTAATATTTATGAGTTATTAATAAAGAAATAGGTTATCGTAGGAATAATTAAATGATTAAATGAATAAATGACTAAGTTAAATGAATAAGTTAATCAAGAAATGACTTATTTTATACATTAATAATTTAGATTAATTTGTACTAGAAATTAACAAAGAAAGTACTTTAAGAAATGTTATTAGTTAGTGAAGGTAATAAACTAAAGATTATCAATCAATTAATGTATGTGATTAATTTGATAATTAATCAAATTAATTAGATAATCTATTGTAAAATTGTTGAGTGTAATTACTTGATAAAAGTAATTAAGAGATTAGTTACTTCCTGTAATTAATTTTGGTAAAATGACTAAATTAAGTTAATTAATTTAGTCTAATTAATTTAAGAAAATCATTTGATGTATTGATAAGTGTAATTACTTAATGTATTCAATGGAGCATAATTACTTAAGGAAGTAATTAATGTTAATTACTGAATGTAATTAGTAAAAGATGATGTGTTAATGGAGTAATTTGGATAATTACTTTTGTAATTAATCAGAGGATTAATTAATGGAGATGATTAATTATGGGATAATTAATGTATTAATATAAGTAATTAATGATAATTAATTACTCGAATGTTATTAATCAAGGGTGATTAATAATTGAGTTAAGTTAAAGATGAATCATTTAATGTAAATTAATTTGACCAAAGTAATTTAAATTTGAATTAGAGATCATTAATTAATATAAATAATGATGAAACTAAGAATTGGTTAATTAAGAAATAATTAAGGATGTGGTGGTTAATTGATGTAATTAATTAAGAATAAATGTAATCAATTATAAATGAAGTAATTAAATGTTAATTACTATGAATGAATTAGGATAATTAATTAAAGACTAATTACTTACTGTAATTAGAAAATGATTAATCAAAGGTGTTTAATCAAGATGAACTTCTAGAGAATAATTAATGAATTTGATTTATAATTAATTAATGGTTGTATAAGCAGGATTTATAGATGAAGTAAATAATTTAATTTACTTTAAATTAATTAGTGATAGAAGTAGTTAATTTAATTCATTTTAAATTAATTACAAATGGTATGATTATAAATCATTGCTTATGGACGAATGATATTGATATTTCCTTTGATTGATTGTGATCTCAGATATGACATGAGTAATATCTATGTGATATGGATGCATAGTTAAATATGATAATATTCAATTATCTGTTGGGATGATAATATTGATTATCTGTATGTGATGATGATATGATTATCTACTGTGATATTATGAATTATCTATCTGTGTGGATTGATTGTTTTGAATTAAACTGTTAAGACTAAATAGACAACTTGGCCTTAAAAGACACGTTTTAGATTTCGATGAGACCGGGATCGGGTTTCCACATTTGGAACATCCGAAAACCACATCAATTCCAAATTAACGATAGGTCGTTAATCTGAAGTGAAGATGAAGATTCAGATTGCAAGGGTTATCGTCGTTAACTCTGAGGGTGATTCCAAAATGAGTGTAATGAGATAATGCCTTCGGTTTCGTTCGAATCCGGAACGAACTTGTATGGATTGAATGCTTCCAACACATCGTCAGGTGGGCGATGAGCATTCTAAGAAATATATTCTCTAAAGGTAATCGTAACCTCAAGCCTCATCAACCGGGAATGGCTAAAACAGGGGAGGTGCAGCAAGGTTAGGTGGGTCATGCCCAAGTAGGACAAGGATATTCCCCTGTCTAGATGTCCCTTTATTTTCGGCTGTGTGGGCGGTTGATTGCAACAACTGCCAGGGTTTATCTTGTTCGAGACTGTTCAATAAGGAATGGTTCCAGCCTTGTATTGCAGGGGGTCGGGAGTGATCCTCGGTACGTTGATCTAGGCCACGTACTGTGACGGGCGGTACCCCAGTAGCCCTGCCATTGTATGGAATCCACAATCCAATAAGTGCCAACGATTTTGATTGTATTACTCACTTTTGTGGCTAGTAGCTGGAATTTAATGAATGTAACAATTTCGGCTATTTTCTATTTATTTGAAAACTCTAGACCTATTATAATATCACAAAATTTCCTATCAAATGTTTTGGTTAGCGTAAGGTAAAAACTTTTCCATGTTTATGTGTGGGGAGTCTTACGTGATACCTTTTATTTCAAAAGATTTTCAAAATTAAGCAACTTTAACCTGTTACTCATACCAGACCCATGTCTGACCCGGAGTTTATTTTGTTTTTTTCATAAACTCTCGGGTACCCAAATTTTTACGGGTAGCCAAGGGATTCAGGTTAGCTTTGACGAATTCTGGAGGAGCAATGGAGCAGGTGGCTTCAGCGTTGTAGATATATATATATATATATATATATATATATAGTTCCGCTGTGATGATATCTCTGTGTTGTTTTGTGTATTGAGTTGTATAACTAGACAGACGTTTATAACTGTCTAGTATGTGATGTATTATCTATATAACTCTGATTGATGTTGTATACTATATAAATACTTACGTGATTATTATAATTTATTCATTCCGCTGTGAGATTCTGATGTTGTTGTTCTTTCTTCTCTATCTTTTCTATTTTCTCATCCCTTTCTTTCTTCAAGACGAAACGGATTTCTGGGCATAGAAGGCCGGGTCGTCACAGTTGGTATCAGAGCGCTAGGTTGAGTGAATACCTAGGCTCTTGAGTGATTTCTTTCCTGAGAGAGAGTATTTGTAATTTTGATATATAATATATATATCTATTTATTTCTACCTATTGTTGGATTACCTGTTCCGGTTTTCCAATAAGTTATAAAGGTAGATTGGGTAGTGGTGTGTATAACACAACTACCAATGGTTGGAGTTTGAAAGATTGAGGTTGGAAGTATAATTGTCGAGACTGTAGACCTATTACCGTCTCGAGTGAGCTTTGGGTGGTGTAAGGATTTCATCGATCTCTGAAGGAAACCTGTTAAGATTCGGAGTCCATTTTTGAAGTGTAATTTGGTTGAGCTAGAGTTTGGATCTGTCGGTTGAATAGAAGCAAGTCATGATATCTTGATATATCAAGGAGTAGTAGCTGTGTGATGAGACACAGTGACTATGGATGTCTCTGAAGATGTTTCTTTGGAGCAAGTTAAGGAAGCGTGTCTGCTTTGGCGTTGTAGCTGAGTGTTTCTGTTTGCTTTGAGGTCCGAGTTTCTCGAGGAGCTTTGAATTAGGAAGTCTTCTGGCTTAGTAGTTTTACTGGGTAACTTCAGAAGCAGTAGAGTAGTTCCATTTCTTCGATGAGTTAGCCACATAAGTGTAAGCTATTCTGTTTGGTAAAGAGGGAGCAATATTTTTGGAATTAGGCTGGATTGATCGGAAAAGTGACTTGCGATAGTTTGAGTGTTCTCTTGGATTTTCAGAGATATTTTTCTGGATGTCTTCAAGGAGTCAGAGTTGTGTCAGCATCTGGAGATTGAGTTTGGTATCGACTGGATTCCAAGAGTGGTACCGATGGATCAGCTTAGTAATAGGATGATTTTTGAGTTTAGGAAAGTAGCTCAGGTTTTGGAGGAAATTCGGAGTTTTATTTTTGGATATGTGAACTTTATTTTTGAATGTGTTGTCCAGTCTATGCTTGAGATCATCATCAGCATTTTCATCCGTTCAATTAGAGTTACGCAGCGGAAGCATGGTGGCAGCTGTTTTAGTTTGGAAACAATTGGATGTTGCAGTGTTTGGATTAGAGAGTTCTACAGGAAATTTTTCAGGATCGGAGGCCAGATTGGGGTACACCTGTTTAATCTTTTTCGGATAAGAGAAGTGAGTTCTGTTTTCTGTTTTGGAATCGAGTTTGTGTTTTGAGTTTTGGTCGATATTGGAAAGATCATTTTGTTGGATTGTCTTTGGTTCAGTTTGTTTCTAGGGCCATCAGCAAGGGTTGAGCTGATCAGTAAGGATGTAGACGGTCCAGGATCGTCAGAAGAGTTTTGTGGATAAGAGACGGAGGAATTTGGATTCTGAAGTGGGAGATTTGATTCTGAATAAGTGTTTAGTCTTCAGGATCGAATTGCTAGTTTGGATAACTGGAATTCGTTGCGTTTCACGTATCTCTGAGGGAGTACGTGTAAGATTTATCTCTGCTTGTTGAACCAGCAGTTCAGGGAGTTTTGGTTGTGATTCAGACTTGCCTGTAGTCTGATATTCTGTCTTGTTTTATGGATCTAGATGAGTGGAACTCTGTAGCTTAGTAGCATTGGTTGTTTGAGTTCTATAGAGCGAGTGTCCCGGTATTTATACTTGGGGAAACTCAAGAAAATTCTATCCGGAATTTTGTCTGGATAGTTAGATTTGATTGTTTGGATGAATTGGTTGCTATGGTTGTTAGCATATGGTTAATATATGCTTGTGTTTA
The DNA here is from genome assembly GCA_030765085.1 of Allium cepa. Lineage (NCBI taxonomy): Eukaryota > Viridiplantae > Streptophyta > Magnoliopsida > Asparagales > Amaryllidaceae > Allium > Allium cepa. The sequence continues at coordinate 507,861,363 of CM060929.1, forward strand.
AAATAAATTTTAGATTAGATTATTAAATTACCTTTGTTTCAAATTTCGGGGACGAAATTCTTTTAAGGGGGGAAGAATGTGACATCCAGGAAATTTGGGGCAATATAAATTTAATAATCTGCATTAAAAATTAAATTAATTTGATAATAATATTTGAATTGATTTAATAATCTTCCTTTAAACAAATATTTAACTGATAATTTATATTTTAAAAGCTAATATAAATTGTTTCTATTTATAATGTATATATGTATATAATTGTATATATTATAAATAGATAAGCTCTGTGTTAAATTAATAAATAAAGTTATATTTTCTAATTCTAATACTTTTGATAATTTGGAAATTTGATATTGAATAAATAATAATATGATTTTAAAATACTCAGGGTAAATTTAATTTGTTTAAAAATAAATACTCTAGCCTAGGTTTATATTTAAATAAAAAGTTTTGTTTTTTTAAATATAGTTTGATAAATAAGTATTTATATTTTAAAGAGATATTTCTTTTGAAAATTTATTTTTAATTTAATAATGAGTTATATTTAAACAATATTAACAATGCAATATCTTTACAAATAGATTTTTAATATAAAAATAAATTGTTATTTTAAATTTATTTATATATGTGTGTGTGTTTTGGAAAGCTATGATTTGAAAATTTAAAATAAAGTAAACTTTATAAATATTAAACTTAAGTATAAATCAAATGTATGATATTACAATAAGTATGAAAATAAAATAATTTTATAATTTTTAAAATATAAAAGGAAAATAATAATAATAAACACACTCACATGTTAGAAATAGAATTAAATACTTAGGTTAAAACTTATAACAAATAACTATAACAACCTTATATTTATATACATAATGTATATATGCGCATAAGGTAGGGAAGCATAACCAGGCAAGAAAATTTAAGCAAAGTAAAAATAAAACAACTTTATATCTATGAACATTAAAGTATGAAAGCAAACCAGGTTTGTGTAATAAAAAAAGATATAATAAAAGAGTAAAGCCTGTAAAATAGTGATGCAAAGACAAGAAGCAAATCTATAAACAAAACAAGAAAAGTATAAAATAAAAGCATGAAGTACTCAAAGCATTTAATGCTTTCATATTCAACTGGGAAAAATAAAAATGCTCTGACCTATACATATAAATAAAAGAAAATTGTACCAGGCTTTGTAGGAATGTTGCCTGTAAAAGATGCAGACAAAAACAAAATATGAAAAGGGATAAAACAAAGTGCAAAAGATCTATCTACATACAAAAACAAGATAAGCATAAAAACATAAGCACCATTTCATTTAATTCGAGCACACCCTTTGGTCTACTAGAAATGTATAAAAATCATTTCAAATTGTTTAACATCAACTCAACCTCCTATTTAAAATATCTTGCCTGATAAAACAAATTATTGTACAAAGAAAAAAGTTGCTTGTCTCAGATGCCACCTTCCCCTGAAACTCCTTTATATTCATAGCTTCTTCTTTAGTTCGTTCAACATAGATTAGTAAACCAAAGACATACAAGTAGCATTTCTATTTTGCTTACAACTGAAGCATCAACAACAAAAGGCAATATGAATTAAAGGAACATCAAGCAAAACTACTTTCCAGTTTTTAAAGTTCAACCTGTTTCAAACCAAAGGATGCTCTGTTCATTTTTACAAGCAGTGGTGAGTAACATTTTTTGTTAAACTCAAATATAAATAGGTTGCTTTATTTATATCTGAAATAAGTCTGTATGTGTATATATTTGGGAATATCTCTGTGTATTTTTGGATGTGTGATGCATATGTGTTTGTAAATACCTGAAGAACATCTCTGTTCTAAAATTTCAAACCCAGATTAGTTTAAAAATCTTTACTGCTTGATCCACTTATTGTTAGGACTCAGGATCAAAATAAGACTTGATTGTTTGGTTACAAAGGAGATGTTAAAATTTTATTTAACTAAACAAAATTCAAATTTACTCTGGAAAGATAATAAGAACAGTATAAACTCAAGATTTGGTAAAACTCAAACTTCATAATTACTTAGTTCAGGCATATAAACTAAAACACTAAACACAAACTTGATTTTTAAAATTAACATCACTATTTATAATTAAGTGTTGAAGGTGTAGTTATGGGTTGAGCATAATGGGTGAAATTGTGATTTCCTGGTGATCAAGTGGACCGGAATGTTTGATTTGGCGTGGGGGTCAAGGAACCTCCGGAGGTATTGGGAAAAATACCTGGAGTTGCTCCAGTTCGTCGAGGAAGCGGCGGTGGGGTTTTGTTTTTTTAACCTAATTTTGGTGAGGCTGTTTTGATCGATTCGTTCCTCGCCTGGATTTGACCGAGTGTCGCATACTCTTGGTAATTGGAAGTAGGGAAGGTGACGAGGTCGTGGCCATAATCTCAGCGCCTCCGGTGGTCGTGACGGCAGGAGCGAGGCGTTTTACAGGTTGTGGGTTGGGATGTTCTGCTTGTTACAGGTTTGGGTCAGGAGCTCGTTTTCAATTCGAGCGAGTGGGTGGCTTCGGTGGGGACGTGATGGCATCTGGTGATGGTAGGCGTCATGTTGAAGCTCAGGTGGGAGGCCGGAGTTGGATGGGGCTACGGTACACGTGCGCCGTGCCATTGAAGTGTGTTGAGTTTCTTGGTTGTGTGCAGGGTTTTAACTCGGGGAAGACTCGAGTTTATTCGAGTGTTTGACTCGAAGCAGGGGAAGGGGAGACTCGAAGCAAGTCTGATTTCTCTCGAGTCAGTGTTTGTTTCCAGATTTTTGTAAAACCTGGCAGCAGCAGTTGTTTCTAAACAAATTCAAATGGAACCTATTTATAAATAAATAATGGAATTAAATAAAGTGTAAATCTAGTTTGAAGTATGAATTCAAATTTACTTTTGAATTCAAATTTAAATAAAATAAAGTTTAAAACAATTAAATATGGGAACCTGACAGTTTCAGATTTTAAATTTAATTTAAAATCTGAATCAAAACTTAAATTGTGTTGAAAATTAAAAGTTCATAATATAGATTCAAGTGAACTTTTGAATCTAAGTTTTTAGAAACGAGTTTGGATTTTTAAATCAAGAATTAAAAATCAAGTTTTTCAAAAGCAAGTTAAAACCCAAGTTTTAAATTCAAAGTTAAACTAATGAAATCAAAAATTTTTAAAACTCAAAGTTAAACTAATGAATTCAAAACTGAAAAATAAATCAGTTTTAAAATCTAAATGTATAAAGCAAGGTTAAATTCAAATAGTTCGTTTTAAAAAGCATTTGTTTTCAAATAAATATTTGAATTGGTTTTTACAAAGTTCTTTTGAATGGAAGTTAAATAAATTGTTTAACTTGGAAATTGCAAGTTAAATATAAATGTATTTTGGAAATTTAAATTTAAATAAAGATTCAAGTAGTTGAATTTAAAGGCCTTTCTTATATAAGTCCATATATGAGTAGTTAATGTTATTTACAAGATTTTAAATTGAATTAAAATTTGGTAAATGTTTGAATAATAATTATTTTGAATCTTAAATTCAAAATGGAATTTGAATTTAAATTTAAATGTAATGTTCTAATATACTTTAATATTTATGAGTTATTAATAAAGAAATAGATTATCGTAGGAATAATTAAATGATTAAATGAATAAATGACTAAGTTAAATGAATAAGTTAATCAAGAAATGACTTATTTTATACATTAATAATTTAGATTAACTTATACTAGAAATTAACTAAGAAAGTAATTTAAGAAATGTTATTAGTTAATGAAGGTAATAAACTAAAGATTATTAATTAAGCAGTGTATGTGATTAATTTGATAATTAATCAAATTAATTAGATAATCTATTATAAAATTGTTGAGTGTAATTACTTGATAAAAGTAATTAAGAGATTAATTACTTCTTGTAAATAATTTTGGTAAAATGATTAAATTAAGTTAATTAATTTAGTCTAATTAATTTAAGAAAATCATTTGATGTATTGAGTGTAATTACTTAATGTATTCAATGGAGCATAATTACTTAAGTAAGTAATTAATGTTAATTACTGAATGTAATTAGTAAAAGATGATGTGTTAATGGAGTAATTTGGATAATTACTTTTGTAATTAATCAGAGGATTAATTAATGGAGATGATTAATTATGGGATAATTAATGTATTAATATAAGTAATTAATGATAATTAATTACTGGAATGTTATTAATCAAGGGTGATTAATAATTGAGTTAAATTAAAGATGAATCATTTAATGTAAATTAATTTAACCAAAGTAATTTAATTTAAATTTGAATTAGAGATCATTAATTAATATAATTAATGATGAAATTAAGAATTGGTTAATTAAGAAATAATTAAGGATGTGGTGGTTAATTGATGTAATTAATTAAGAATAAATGTAATCAATTATAAATGAAGTAATTAAATGTTAATTACTATGAATGAATTAGGATAATTAATTTGTGAAATTAATTAAAGACTAATTACTTACTGTAATTAGAAAATGATTAATCAAAGGTGTTTAATCAAGATGAACATCTAGAGAATAATTAATGAATTCGATTTATAATTAATTAATGGTTGTATAAGCAGGATTTATAGATGAAGTAGTTAATTTAATTTACTTTAAATTAATTAGTGATAGAAGTAGTTAATTTAATTCATTTTAAATTAATTACAAATGGTATGATTATAAATCATTGCTTATGGATGAATGATATTGATATTTCCTTTGATTGATTGTGACCTCAGATATGACATGAGTAATATCTATGTGATATGGATGCATAGTTAAATACGATAATATTTAATTATCTGTTGGGATGATAATATTGATTATCTGTATGTGATGATGATATGATTATCTACTGTGAGATTTTGAATTATCTATCTGTGTGTATTGATTGTTTTGAATTAAACTGTTAAGACTAAATAGACAACTTGGCCTTAAAAGACACGTTTTGGATTTCAATGAGACCGGGATCGGGTTTCCACATTTGGAACATCCGAAAACCACATCAATTCCAAATTAACGATAGGTCGTTAATCTGAAGTGAAGTTGAAGATTCAGATTGCAAGGGTTATCGTCGTTAACTCTGAGGGTGATTCCAAAATGAGTGTAACGTGATAATGCCTTCGGTTTCGTTCGAACCCAGAACGAACTTGTATGGATTGAATGCTTCCAACACATCGTCAGGTGGGCGATGAGCATTCTAAGAAATGTATTCTCTAAAGGTAATCGTAACCTCAAGCCTCATCAACCAGGAATGGCTAAAATAGGGGAAGTGCAGCAAGGTTAGGTGGGTCATGCCCAAGCAGGACAAGGATATTCCCCTGTCTAGATGTCCCTTTATTTTCGGCTGTGTGGGCGGTTGATTGCAACAACTGCCGGGGTTTATCTTGTTCGGGACTGTTCAGTAAGGAATGGTTCCGGCCTTGTGTTGTAGGGGGTCGGGAGTGATCCTTGTTACCTTGATCTAGGCCACGTACTGTGACGGGCGGTACCCCAGTAGCCCTGCCATTGTATGGAATCCACAATCCAATAAGTGCCAACGATTTTGATTGCATTACCCACTTTTGTGGCTAGTAGCTAGAATTTAATGAATGTAACTATTTCGGCTATTTTCTGTTTACTTGAAAACCCTAGACCTATTATAATATCACAAAATTTCCTATCAAATGTTTTGGTTAGCGTTAGGTAAAAACTTTTCAATGTTTATGTGTGGGGAGTCTTACGTGATACCTTTTATTTCAAAAGATTTTCAAAATTAAGCAACTTTAACCTGTTACTTATACCAGACCCATGTCAGACCCGGAGTTTATTTTGTTTTTTTATAAATTCTCGGGTACCCAAATTTTTACGGGTAGCCAAGGGATTCAGGTTAGCTTTGACGAATTCTGGAGGAGCAATGGAGCAGGTGGCTTCAGCGTTGTAGATATATATATAGTTCCGCTGTGATGATATCTCTGTGTTGTTTTGTGTATTGAGCTGTATAACTAGACAGGCGTTTATAACTGTCTAGTATGTGATGTATTATCTATATAACTCTGATTGATGTTGTATACTATGTAAATACTTATGTGATTATTATAATTTATTCATTCCGCTGTGAGATTCTGATGTTGCTGTTCTTTCTTCTCTATCTTTTCTATTTTCTCATCCCTTTCTTTCTTCACGAAACAGATTTATAGGCATAGAAGTCCGGGTCGTCACACAACCACTACCACCCACCTCGAGCCACACTCCCAAAAATCAAAGGCGCACCCAATCAATCACAAAGTAATAGAATGGTATCGAAGGAGTGTGTCCGATCAGAGAAGCTACCTCATTAGCCCGTCAATTGCTCCAGTTTTAGCCACCTTATGCCAACTCACGGGAGTCGGGTTGTAACATTCCTGAAAATTTATCAAGTTTAATTTGGTAATTTAATTTGTTTTTGAAAATAAATTGTGTATTAGTTTGAGATTTCTAGAATTAAATTTTTTTTATTACAGATAGAAATTTGACTTGAAATTTAAGCATAAGTAGCTTACAAATAAATATTGGACTTAGGAAAAATAAGATTTATATTTATATAAATGAATTATAAATAGAAATTTGATTTAAGCTGTAAGGATAAATATTTTATAAACCAACAAATATTGGGTTTCAAAATAAAATGCACTAAAAATAAAATAGAAACTAAAAACTTGAGAATAATAAAAAGATAATGATAGCTGTTTTCTAAATTTTTAAATTTATTAATATGAAGGTGTAATAGATTTTAAAAGATTTTAATTTAAGATTTTAATTCTCTTGCATAAATAAAAGTAATCCTTTGTTAATATGAAATCAAAATTTTTACATTCCTCTTTTCTTTTTTTATAGTTGTACAAAAATAAATAATAATAAAAATGTATGAATGGAAATTGTAAAAATATATAAGTATATAAATATGTTGAACAAAAAATTAATGTAAGAAAATAATTGGAATAAAATTTTGTTGTGTAAATATAAATATAAACATGAAGGAAAATGTAAACAATTTTGAAATGAATGCATATGTATACGTGTATATACCAATGAATAAAAGTTATGTTTGTTTATAAAATAAATATGATATAAAAATTTATAAAAATTCCTTTGTCTTGTGAAATTACAAATGTAAACAAACATGAAGGAGACAGAGTAAAGAAATGAACATTGCATTAGGATTTCATAATCATTCCTCTTTACAAATGGCATTCATTACATTTGAATCGAATAAAAAATGAAATTAAAAATTATAAAAAAATTTCAGTTCCCCATATGAAATTATTAAGTATCTTGGCCAAATCTGAAATATACAGTAAACAAAGATTTGAGGCATTTCAAATCTCAACATCCAAGAAGAAAAATTGAAGTAGAAAGAAAGAAGTCAGAAAAATTGCCATTCTCTTCTCAAGAATCTGAAACCAAATTCAGTAATCAAACAGAAGGATCAAAACCAAACTTAATTCTGGAAAATTAGCATGTAAGTTCATCTTTCAAATCTTTAGCCTACCATTCTTCAATCTGCCTGCATGCACTCTGAAATTCCTGAGGCAATCAAAGCAAAGTATTTTGCTTCTCTGTTTCAATTCCAGTCTCTATTTTTTTCATCAATTTCAAGTGAGCAATGAAGACAACAAGCAAAATTCCAAATTTAAAATAAGATCTGTTCAAAAGAATAGAATGCAAAGGTTTTCAATCTGAAAGCAAAGGCAAGTAAATTTCCTTTTAAAAAAAAATTGAATTTGATGTTAGTAATAAGTAAGTAAAACAAAGATTTAAACAATTATACTAAACAGTTGCAGGGAACAAAAAAAATCAAACTTTAAAGACAAAAAAGGAAAAAAAACAGTTTCCAGTTTCTCATAAGAATGGATGCTTATGTTCTTCTCTGTTTGCACAGACCCAAGTGAGCAGATTGACCTAATTTATGTTTTAATCCGTTATCTATGGTTAACCTATGATGAATGCTTCAAGTTGTTGTTGAAAATTGTCTGCATGTATATATCTATGTAGATTTACTTTGTATACTTGTGTGTATGTTGTTGATACTCTATTCAAGCAACAGGTTAACGAATTTGAGAAGAAAAATCATATCTAAAAATATAAAGGATTTGAGTGATGATTTTTAAATGAAATTTGGCTGCAATTACCTGATTCAATTTTTGAAAACCTTTGAAAGTATAAATAATTAACACTAATACAGAAAACAAGAGATTACAATGAAAGCAAATCAAAATCAGAAAATTGATATTCGAAATATCCTGTTTGGAATTTAGAAACCAATTCGAGTTGTAAAATCATGAATTCTAATGGGTGAATCAAGATTTTTAATTTTGGTTCGAGATTAAATTCTCGAATTGAATGAAAAACACAAAACTGTCGAATTCTGGTGATTGGGTTATTTCCTGATTTCGAGTTTAAGGTCGTAGCTTGTTGGAAGGTCAAGGATCGTCAGAAAAATGGTCGTTGTTTTTATAGTCCACTGTGATGATCATTTGGGGTCAAAATAGGGTTTTAATGCCAGTTTTTTTGATGTTATTCTCGAGTCGAATTCGCTAACATAGATGGATCGAGTTCAACCACATGGAGTTGGGGCTATGACTTGCGATGTGGCGAAGGCCTGGGTGGAATGGCTTGGTTGATAGTGGCCAAGATCGCCGGCGGCTGGGGAAGTTGTCGTGTGTGCTTCGTTTCAGTTTCGATCGATTATCAAAATTTCGATTTGTTATAAAATTTCAATATCTGGGTGTTCGAATCAGAAGAAGGGATGACCGGTGACTGGTTGGTGATGGTCGCGATCGCCGGAGCATCGCCAGCGACCAATGCACGTGCACGTGGAATCATTTGTATCAGCGGTTTCAAAAAAAAATGGTGGAAGAAGAAGACGGCTCGTGTTCAAGCACGAGGGAGCAGGCATTCGACTCGAAGTCGAACTCGAGTAGGATTTTTTAACGTACCAGGTTCTAAACCTTTAAATCAAAACAAGTTTAAAAATATAAAAAAGGGGGAAGAACTCGGGTCATTTTGGGAAGAACTCGAAGTGGAGTTCGTGAATTGAAGGGTTTGGCTCGTGAAAAAGGGAAGTGTGGATCGGGGGGGGGGGATTATACAACAAGTTTTGTTTTTAATATTATTTTAGTTGATTATTTAACAACGTTTAAGCTTTGTAAATGTTAAAACAAGTTTGACAAATATAGGGGGGTGAACTAATGATGAATTAAATATAGTTTTCAAATTCATTAATCATATAAAGTTAAAATGAAAATTAAATGAGTTTTAAACAAAGTTTCAAAATTTTAATTTTTAAGTTAAATATTAAAAATTGATTTGTTTTTAAAATAATATATATTACGTATTCTATTTTTAATGCTTTCAAATAGGATTTAATAATTAATTATTAGGATAGGTGATTAATTATCAATATAATTAAATTAAAGAGTTATTTGTTTTAATTAAAGTGATTTGTTAAGTTTTAAGAATTAAGGTAAAATTGGGTTAATTAAATAATGACCTAAAGATTAATTAATGAAAGTATTTAAAGGATGATTTATTAATAAAAATAATAAATAAATTAATTAAGAAATTAAGGGTAATTAATTGCTTGGAGATAACTACTTAATTAAAAGTAACGAATTTATGATTAAAAGTTGATTAACCAAGTGATCAAACGATAATTCATTTAAGGATAACTAATTAATATGATTAATTGGAAGATGATTAATGAAATGATGAATTAAATAGTAAATTATTTAATAATTAAAAGTTGGTGGATTGTAATTAAGGGTAATAAATTTAAAGATAAATTTATTTGTGAAAGTAAATAAAAGATAATTACTTTGTGTAATTAAATGAAAGCTAATTACTTAGTGAAATTAATGAAGGATAATCAATTAAGGGTTAATTAATTAATTAAAGATAGTTAATTAAATGGTGAATTAAATAATTAAAGGATGATTATTTAATAACTAAAGGCCGATGAATTATAATTAAAGGTTAATTAATTATAAATGGTTAATTAATAAATGATTAACGAGTAATTAATCAAAATGATTTGTAATTTATTAATATTAATTAACCAGGATTAGTAAGTCATAAGTAATTAAAACTGATTTGAAATTATCAGACAATTAACTGATTTTACTTATGGATGATTGGATTTGATTTGATGATTAAATTGTTTGATATCCCTGATTGTGATGCTCTGTTTTGATTTGAGCTATGTTCACTGTGATTTATTAGCTGTGATATATACCTGTGATCTGTGAATGAAAGATAAGTGTTACAATTGGTTTGTACCGCTTGTCAAATATAAGCGTTATAGTTTATACCGCTTATTAAATATATTGCTGTATTTGAATCTGTGCTGACTGATGATGTAGCACTTTTATTGTGTAAAACCCATGGACCACACTTATACACACACAAAATATGGATTGCACGTGGAAACGGGTTTGAAATAGTTTTAAAGATTGAATTTTTGAATTCAAATTAGTTTTGGAATTAGAATTAAAAGCTTTTGAAAATGAATTTCAAAAATAAAAGTTATTTTGAATAACTTGTTTGAGTTTTGAAATTTAAATAATTTGATTTACATTTGAATTTAATATTTAAAATTGAATTCTATGATTTGGAAACTATGGTTTAAAAAGGTTATTCAACTTATAAATGTGTCTATATGGGTTTTTAAACCATTTTAAAAGTGTTGTTTTGGGAAGTTAAATTTAACCCAAAGGTTTTTAACTTGTATAAAGGGAATCGGATTTTCCAAAACGAAACTATGTGTTTTCTAATAATAAAAGCTTTCACATAAGGAATGAACGTCCAATTTGTGTTAAAAGGACTTCAAGTTAAAATGAGAATAGTTTTCCAAGTATGAATAAATCTTTGGAAATGGGTTTGAAAACTATAAATTAAATCTTTAATCTAAATATTTGATTGAGTTAATCCAAATTGAGATGGAAATTTTTTTGGAATCTATAAATAGATCTTTGTGAACTGGGTGGAACTTTGTGAAACAAATCTTTTTGTTAAAAAGATTTAGAATGGTAATTTATTTAACCACTTGAAGAAAGGTTTTGGATTTTATAAGTTGTGACTTAACAGAAATCCCATATCCATATATTTTTAAATATTACGCTCATTATTTGGTTTAGCCGGGAGAGGACCTTGTGTCATATAACTAATTCCGAATAGTGATACGACGTTATGACAGCATTTGAAGACCGGTGTTGAAGACCGAGTGTCTTCGAGAACGATAGGATAACCTATCGATTGACTCTGCACTGAGTTGCTCCGGTATAGAGTTCTCCCTTAGTGATGGGAAGTCCGATCGGGATTGTGGATACCCAGATTTGCAAGGACTTCTTCGAAAGTGCCTTCGGTTTTGTTTGAACCCGGGACAGACTTGTATGGTTGTATGTCCGACACTACACTTTGAGATATTAAAACGATCTCTATCAAATACATTTCTGCTTGATGGTGGAGAATTTATTCTCTTATATTAACACCCTTCTCTGATATGTACGAGCTCAGAGGTTATGTAGTTGATATTTATCAGTGATATACTCCCAATTTGGTAGTGTGGCATGCTAAGTGCTGCTGTGTGTTGATTATTATTTGTGATCAAAGCATGGCTTTTGTACAAAGCGTAGCTTTGTGGATGAGACTGCATCAGGACCTCACACCCCAGAAATGGTCAAAACAGGAAAGATGCGGCAAGGTTATGAGGGTCACGCCCTTTCGGGTTTGTCATTCCCTTCTGGAAAAGGGTGGTATCATGGTATGGAGCCCAGATACTTACTCATGTGGATACTGCAGATCTATTACTTTGTGATTTCTTTGTGGTTGTTGGATTAGAGGTACCTCGGATAAAGGTCCCAAAGGACCGTGGGATGGCACACTCATGTAGTAGTTACCAAGTTACAGAGGTAACACGGCCTTGTATTCGCAGAGAGCTGGTTAAGCTCTCGGGACGTCTCGCCAGAGGCGTACCCATGGACAGTAGGAAGTTCTCTAGCCTGACCATTTGTTGGAAATCCAATCAAAACATTACGAGCCTTGTATGGTTTTAGTTGTATAACCTTCCATGAAATGTGGTGGTAACCAGCTATTGAACATGGTAGCTATAGTAGGCATAAGTGCGAAATGCCTATGCTGGCTAGGATTTATATTATACTTTCGAAATGGTTTTCCACACTTTGCACTTATAGTAATAATATCAAAGAAATTTTCTCGTATCTGGCATATTTGACTATCATAAGGAGAAATCTCCTCCAATTCTGCGTTTGCATTGTGTGTGTGGCGGGAGGCCTTATGGTAGTTTCATTTTCGGAAAAGCATTGCGGATTTCAAACTTAAATTCTTTTGTTTGTTTTCAAGACCAAATGCTTTTGTTTGCTCATACCAGTCTCATGACTGACCTGGAGTTTATTGTTCCTTTCCTAAACTCTGGGTGCCCACTATTTTCCCACACGGGCAGTCTAGAGTTGGCTTTTTCAGATAGTCAAGTTTAATAGATTATCTGGAGCTAGTTCAGTCTTTGGATCTGAACTGCACTTGCTTATCTTTGTGCACGTTATTGGGAGTTCGGGCTATTCTGGATTGGTGTCTTGGAGATGGAGTTACAGTTCTGGAGTTCTTCCTTGATGACCATATTGGAGATTTTGTTCCGCTGCTGGTGTTATCTTCTCTTTCTACTGCTTTTGTCTTGTATCATATCTCTAATGTATATTGATATTCATTGTATCATCTGTTGTATCATATTGTATCAATGTTGTATATTGATATATGTTATTTCATTTCTTCCGCTGTGTTGTACTTAATGTGTTATAAGCTCTGGCACGACTCGAATTTCAACATTTGAATCCGCGACATTCAAGTACAAGTGGAGTATGGATGTCGATTTCCGAATGCTGGAATTTGGACCGTGACACGGGTCCACGTATACACCTCAATGGAACGTTGCCACCACCCTCCTTTATTCTGCAATCTCCACCGCGTACACAGTTGTTAAAGTGGTTTTCGGAGTTGGTAGAGAGTATGTCAACTTCCGATCCTGGTCTTTAACAACCAACCATTATTATAACACTGCGGTCATTTCAAAATAATTTATACTTTAAAACCAAAATACCATTTTCGTTTTCAAACCATATAAATACAATATCATTTCCATTTCAAAACCAAATACGATATATTTCCATTTCAAATATATCTTTTCCAAAATCATGGCACTTCAAAGTTATAACATTTTCGAAACCAAACACTTGAAATTATAACACTTTCGAAACATAATACTTTGAAATCATAATACTTCTACGTAACCGATTTAAATATTAAAATAGTATACATAGTGAAATTGTTGTCCTCAAATTTCACAAATTAATTCCAAATCAACTCAAATTCTAAAATTCAAATTTAATCAGATCTCAAATCATTAATTCCAATTTAGCTTCTAAATAAACCATTCAAAATTATATTGATTTCAAATACAAATATGAACCACAAATAAACCATTTCAAAATATATTTCAAAGCTTTAAATATTCTATAATTTCAAAACTAAATGTGATAATTTTATATATATCTTAATTCAATTTACTATTATTTAGTTTTGAAATATTTACTTAATGAGTTCAATATCATTTAAATAAAATTCAAACTTGAAATATTTATTAATCACTTCAAACCAACATCAAGTTATAAAATCATATCCTTTAAAATCTCAAAATCAATAAGTTCCAAATCGATTTTAATTAAATATAATTCTTAATTAAATACAATTTCAAATCAATTTCGAATCCATCTTCTCAATCTTAATTTATTAAAATCATTATAAACTCTATATTAAAATATAATTTAAAATAAAGTGGAAATTAGGAAGGCATCCCTATCATACTTTCATATTGTAAAGCAGGTCCCTGTCAAAGTTTCATTGTAAAGCGTGTCCCTGTTTTCTGAAAACGAAGAAAAATTATTGCTAAAATTTCAGCAACTTTTATAAATAAGTGCTGATATTTCTGCAACTTTCTCTGTCAAAGTTTCATTGTAAAGCGGGGTCCCTGTTTTCTGGAAACGAAGAAAAATTATTGCTGAAATGTCAGCAACTTTTATAAATAAGCGCTGATATTTCAGCAACTTTCATACACTGTGTTTACAGTGCACATAAATGTTGCTGAAATGTCAGCAACTTTTATAAATAAGTGCTGATATTTCAGCAACTTTCATACACTATGTTCACAGTGTACAGAAAAGTTGCAAAATGTCAGCAACTTTTGTGAAAAGTTGCATCATGCTCTGCAATAATCGTGAACAAAAAACAGGGACCTAATTTACACTGAAATTTAGTGAAGGACTTTTCGTAAATTTTGAAACTTAATAAGGACATGTGCCAAAAGTACCCTAAAATAAGTACTTAACCATATTATATTTCAATAAAATCTAACTTTATTTAAACTTATTTTAAAATAAACAATTTATACATAGCTTAAAATCAAGAATTTAGCTACATATAAAATAACATTTATATAATATCTGAAATCAATATTTACATAAAACCGTATATTACTTTTCGAAAACCATAGAAATCATTTCAAAATATTTTTATATATAGACCACATTGTCTGTATATAATTTTCTATCCTATGGCCAAGTGATATGGAAATTTATCATTTCAATCCGCAATTGAAATATACATGGGTATATATCATTTCCATCCGTAATCCCAAATTCAATTCAATGAAAATCACTTGGGTCTACATTTCAACCCATAACGATTTTCTCCTATTCTAAAGTCTGTTCAGGTATGTATCATTTCAACCCATTGTGAATTCTATACTGACAGGGAACTTGCAGAGTGATAACAGACATAAAAATAATATCACGCACATATATCATCAATATAAATAACAGATAATGGTGCCAGATGTCACAGGTGACAAATATAGATAACGGCATATATATAGCAATGTAAGTAAGTAACAGCAGCATATTTCAATTGTCATTTCCATTGACATCAAATTTCATAAATATAAGAACATTAATCTGAGTGATTACTCACCTTTTGAGGCTAGAGATGAATGAGACTGAAAGGAGTTAAGAATCTAAGCACGAATCCCAAATCAAAGTTAGATGGATACAGATTCAATGGACAAGCTGATAGATAAGGAACTGACGAAATCGGTTCAGAAATTGGTAGATGAAGATAATTAATACGAGTGATCTTATATATATACATATATATATATATATAACTATATATAACTATATATATAAATCATATACAACCTATAATTAAAATAAACAATTACCATTCAAATATATATATATATATATACGCACATAATATATTAAAAATCAATACTTAATTCAGAAATAAGTTTATATATGGGAGCTACAAATCCCAAGATAAATATAATTTTCATTTTTTTAAAATAGAAATAAACTTTTGCACTATTTCAATATATACAAACTATCACTTTATACATATAACCCCCGTATTAAAGTAATACGTTTTCATAAATAAATAAAAATCCACATTTACATTTCAACACATAAAAATTTACAATACAACATATCTTCATGTATACAAATCAACTTCCATATATTCATCTTAGAATACTCAAAACATATGCATACTAGTAAATATATATATATATATATATATGTGTGTGTATATGTATATGTATATGTATATGTATGTATATATATATGTGTGTGTGTGTGTGTATATGTATATATATATATATATATATATATATAGCCATACTATGCAGGGTAAAACAATGCACAAACACAAATCAATACTTCGACCAAATGTCGACCCACTCAATGCTACGTAAAATTAAACAACACATGAAATTCCTTATATGTATATAGCATGCAAACCTAGATTTTAAAAGACTCGTGTCTAAATTTTAAAACATATTCAGTAAACTTAGATTTAAATATCGATGCTTGTTGAGGCTGTCACATTAAGCAAGGTTACGTAGCAAGGCGACCCCATTTTCTTGGGCCTGATTCCTCGACCTTGTTTACGACAACTCCTATCGCATTTTATCATTGTGTCCACGTAATGACAGGTGCATGCAAAAATAAAACCGGGCAAAGAATGAGCTACCTTTCACAAATCCAAATTATAAAACATGAAACTATCAGTAAATCGCAGACTTCTCATACCCATACAGCTATATATAGATATATATATATATATAATAGGCTATATGATTAGATAAACATATAATATTATAAGACAGGTTTCATACATCACCAGTATAACCATATATATAACACGAAGTAATAAACTATTATAAATCTTAGCCTAAACGTAGCAGACAAGTTCACTATAAATATACACTTTATACTTCAAACTCCTGTAACAGACCATATATAAATGCAGACACAAAAAAATTTATGCAGACAGAAAGTAAAAAAAATTTAAATGTAAAGTTTATATACAATATATATATATATATATAAATATGAATTTAAATTCAATATTATAAAATACATACATACATACATACATACATACATATATACATACATACATAACTAGATCGGCCTATATAGATAGAAAAATCACAGTGCATCCATATGCACTATGTTTTATATAACATATAATATTCCTTTCATAACTTACTGTAGCCTATATTGATAAAACCTAAAATAGCTATAAGCAACATTTCAAAATCTTGTATGTATACTTTACAACATCATATCTATAAACTAATGTGTGTGTGTGTGTGTATATATATATATATATTAATGTATGCACACCTGTATCAAAATACAAAGGAGGACAGATAGCAAGCTGTTCGGCCAGGTGGAGGAGGCACGAAGTGGTGGAGTCGGCTAGGCTGGTGTTTCAGGTCGGTGGAGGTTGTTCGGCGCGTTGTGGTGGCAGGAGGCAACACACGGATGGAGGATATTGGGTCGGAGAAGTTGGGGTGGTGGAGAGTGAGAGGAGGTGGATCTGATGAGGGGAAGAGGTGATGGGTATCGGGTTTGGCACTTGGGTTGCGCACTGGTGGCAGCAGCCGAGAGGCTTTGCATGCGGTGGTGACATAGTGGACGAGTGGATTTGAAAAGAGTGAGCAAGTTTTAGGAAGGAGTAGTCAAATGCAATAGAGAGAGAGAGAGAAAGGAAGTGAAAGAACGTTAATAGAGAAAGAAAAATGGAGAGTCTTAGAAATGAACGGGACGGATAGAATATTATTAATGCAAACTGTGACAATTGATATTAAATTCAGATAAAAATAAAAGTTGGTGGCAGGTTGGAATAATCTAAGTCACGCACGCTAATTTAGGCAGTATTAAAGGCAGATGACCATTTGATTTTTTAACCGTTGGCAAATTTGAATGGGCATATGAAATGAGCACAAACGAGTTCCGATACATTTATCTGATTCACAGATTGCGCCTTGCACCGGACATCAAAATTGATAATTTAATACTGCGAAGACCAGTGCGATGAGACGATCAGAATGGTATACACATATCAGTGGTATGATCATTTTATTAAAAGTCGATACTCGGTGCCGAAAATGCTGCAAATTTGTCGAAAATAAGATAAACGGAGAAATAGCCGTCCACAATTGACGAAACGAAATATGACGTCTCACTTAGAAGATGATTTACAAATTTATTATATAAAAATATTCAGGTTTGAAAAACATTTTATTATCATCAATATTAACTGATTTCAATTGCAATAGAATTGCACAATAAAAATAAACTTCCATATTAACATGTGAAAATTTACCATTTGCTATGTTTAAATGGACGCATTTCAAAAATAAAATTTTTATTTCAAAATTTAATCATTTAAAATTTCATTAAATTTCAATAAATTAAATTAATAAAACTATTGAAATTTATAGGTCGTTACAGCTGGAGCCCCACAAGTGGACATGGGAGCTATGTATCAATTTTTGTGAATATGATGCATGCGGGTGTTGCTGCTGGAATGGTTGTAGAAAATGCTGGAGTAAGAGTTTAGAAAGCTCCGGTGATCAACAATTATGCTAATTTAGGTAGAAATTATTTTAGACCTGGAGGAAAGCCATTTATTAGAACTGAAGATGCTATCGAAGTGGAGAACTGGTTGCTGCATTATGAGAGGATTTCTGTAGATTTAAGGCTCAATGATGAGCAGAAGAGGAGGCTTGTATCGAGACAACTTTAGGGAGCAGCTTTATTCTGGTGGAATTGTGTGACTACTGGTGTGGATGAGGAAATGATGGCATAGGATGAGTTTAAGAGAAGATTCTAAGAGAGGTTCATGTCTGTGATGGCGCAGTCTGGTTTTCTTGGAAAGTTTGCTGAGTTAGAGCAGGGACAGATGTCTATTTTGGAATATTCTATAAGGTTTGAGAAGTTGACTAGGTATGGGCATGCTACTATGGGTACTGCGATGAAGAGAAATGAGAAGTTCATTAGGGGGTTTAAGCCTGAGTTGGCCAGAGCTACATTACCTCATATTAGGGATCCTTGTGATGTTGTAGTGGAGATGACATTGAGGTATGAGGAGATACTTGCTCCTCTGGAGAAGAATAAGGAAAAGGAGGTCTAGGTGGTGCAGGATCAGAAAAGGAAGATCTTTCACAAGAAGGGTGCTCAGAAAGGTGGAGCCCCAAAGAAAGGAAAGTCTGAGGTAGTTTGCTTCAAGTGCCACAAGAAGGGGCATTTCGCGAATGAGTGTCGTATTATAAAGGTAAAGGAAGTGATCGGGAAGAAGAACAACAGATGTTTTAACTGCGATCAGATTGGCCATTATAAGAAACAATGCAAAGAGTCGGCTAAGGATGGAAGGGGAAAAGTATTTGCATTGGAACCTGCTACATCGGGACCAACAATGCAGGAGAAAGGAAAAGTAGTGTTAGGAGATACGCTTCAGATACATGGTATGTATGTTAGCATTCTGTTTGATACCGGTGCATCACATTTGTAACATCTCGATATTTTCAACCATTCGCATCAACACATGCCGGATTTGAATTGCTCAAAATACCAAATTGTTAATTATATTTGGCAAAACTCAACATATATAGTAAATAAATAAATCACAGAATCACGGACATGGAGTAATATACAATATGCAGCGGAAATAAAATGAATAGTAGTTCATGAAGCTACTATATATATCAGAGTTAAATAAGTTACAATAGAAGTTTCAAATACAATAGTCAAATGCAAAATCAGAATAAATCACTGGAATCAACTGAATAACTCCAAGCTGAAGATGTAGATGGATCTCCTAACGAAGCTCCAACTCCAAAGGTGAGTTTCAAAAGCTATGTCACTCAGTCTGACCCGAGCGTAAAACAAAACATAAAACACTCGAGTCAGGATTAACATTCTTATATCAATAAATCCAACTCAAGTGAAATAACAACTGAAATACTAGTAACTCAAAGGATGTTTGGGATAGCCATCCTCTAAGGATCCTTTATATACACTGTTATAATAATGACTAAAGTAAAATAAACTTACTTAAAAATAGTGTTAAGGCTTTACATTTTCCACCTTAACACATATATAGTGCCAATAGTTTATACAGTACCATCGTACCTTCAGATCGGTAGGCTACCATAAATACTCCACAGGTACGATACAAATCAAAACTCGTACAAGGCGCACTAGGGTAGGTGACACGGCACAACTAGGCAATGCCAAGGTAGATATACCAAATACGCATCCGGAATGGTGGTAACGCATAGCAGCCACTACCGCCTACCTCGAGCCACACTCCCAAAAATCAAAGGTGCACCAATCAATCACAAAGTAATAGAATGGTATTGAAGAAGTGTGTTCGATCAGAGGAGCTATCTCATTGGCCCGGAATCGCTCCTGTTTTAGCCACCTTATGCCAACTCACGGGAGTCGGGTCCACATATATACCTCAATTGAACATCGCCACCATCCTACTTCATTCTGGAATCTCCACCACGTACACGGTTGTTAAAGTGGTTTTCGAAGTTGTCAGGGAGTATGACAACTTCCAGTCCCGGTCTCTTTGACAACCAAACGTTATTATAACCCCGTGGTTATTTCAAAATAGTATATACTTTCAAACTGAAAATCATACATTTCAAAACCATATCAATATGATATCATTTCCATTCCAAAACCAAATCAATACAATATCATTCCCATTTCAAAACCAAATAAATATGATATCATTTCCATTTCAAAACCAAATCAATATGATATTATTCCCATTTCAAAACCAAATCAATATAATATCATTCCCATTTCAAAAACCAAATCAATAGGATATCGTTTCCATTTCAAATATTTTACTTCCAAAGTCATAATACTTTCAAAGTCATAACACATTCGAAACCCAAAACACTTTGAAATCATAGCACTTGAAAATCATAATACTTGGAAATCATAATACTTTGGAAATGTTATCATTTGGAAATCATAATACTTTGAAATCGCAACACTTGATAACATAATACTTTGAAATTCACGACTTTGAAATCGTAACTTCCACCATTTAAACAGTTAGATATAAATAATAATAAAATATTTTATAAATAAATAGTTTATATAAAAGTAATTATAAGGTAAAATAGTTTAAAATAAAAAAATAGTTTATATTAAAAATTATTTATATTAAAATAGTTTATATCAAAATAATTTATATTAAAAATTTATAAAATAGTTTAAATAAATTTTAAAAATACTTTATATAATAAATAATTTTCCTCAAATCTCACAAATCGATTCCAAATCAACTCGAATTCAAAAATTCACATTTAATCAAATCTCAACTCCTCAATTTCAATTCAAATCAGTTTCTCAATAAACCATTTCAAAATACGTCGATTTCAAATACCAATTTGAACCACAAAATAAACCATTTCATTTTCAGTATATTTCAAAACTTTAAATACTCCACATTTCAAAACTAAATTTGAAAATCACTTATATATAGCAAATTTACTTTAATGTTATTTAGCTTTGAAATATTCACTTAATAAAATACCATATCATTTAAATAAACCTCAAATTTCAAATCACTGAATATCTCATTCAATTTATCTAAACTTAAAATATTCCTTTAAATCATCTTAAAACAAAACCACGTTATAAAGTCATATCCTTAAATTTCCAAATTAATAAGTTTCAAATCGATTTAATTAAAGACAATTCTTAATTAAATACAATTCCAACTAAATTTTAAATCCACTTTAATTTAAAATTATTTATAAAATTATTTCGATATCAAATGAAACCATATATATTTCCTTCCAAAACCATAGAAACCATTTCAAAATATTTATATATAGACCAACGGTGTCTGTATATAATTTTCTATCTTATGGTCAAGTGATACAGATATTTATCATTTCAATCCGTAATTTAAAATATATACGGGTATATATATCATTTCAACCCTCAATCCCAAATTCAATTCAAATAAAATCGCTTGGGTTTATCATTTCAATCCATAATGATTTTCCCCTATTTTAAAGTCCGTTCGGGTATGTATCATTTCAAACCATAGTGAATTCTATACTAACAGGGAACTTGCAGAGTGACAACATATATGATAACAATATAACGGGCATATATCATTAATATAAATAACCGATAATGGTGTCAGATTCACAGGTGAACATATACAGGTAATAACATATGCATAACAATGTAAATAACTAATAGCAACATATTTCAATTGAAATCAAATTTAGTAAATATAAGAACATTAATCGTGAGTGATTGCTCACCTTTCGAGGCTAGAGGAGATTTGACAAATGAAACAATTTACAAATCCAAGCACGAATTCCAAAGCAACGCTAGATCGACACGAATTCGACGATCAAAGCTGATAATTAGGAATTTGTAAAATAAAGTCAGAACTGAATCGATGAAGATAATTAATACAAGTGGACTTATATATATTGTAACAACCCTGTATTTTGTGATTATTTTAATTGTATACTTTAATTATTTTAATTAAATTTCCGATTTAAAAACTTTATTTCATTTATTAAAATGAATAAGTTTTGTTATTTCAAATATAAATTTTGATTTTGATGTAAATTAGAATTCCAAACCTGAATAAATGGAATATTTTCCAAAAATGTGAATTTTAGTCAATATTGTCAAACTTTGACTTTTAAATTTAAAATTTAAATATTTTAAAATTTGAATTTTATCTTTTATTATGAAAGTAAATTAAATTTCAAGAATACTGCTTTTCGTTTCGTTGAAATCCGATTTATATTGTGAAAGTTATGCTTTTTACAATACTGTGTGTAAATTGTTTTGTTTAACAAAATCGTTTATTTTAATTTATATAAATAATATTTTTATTTTTCAAAACATGTTCTAATATGTGTAATATGACACGTTATGTATTTATTTTATTTTAAAAACATTTTAAAAGTGTGGTTATAATTTTCTAATGTTCATTGTATATTGTTTATATTTTTAAATTCTAGTTTCAATTATTAAGCTATTTTCTTTATTTATTATTATTTTTCCTTAAAATATTTATTTATTTTCTTTTTCATTTTATTTTTTTTCATATTTTTACTTTTATTTTCTGAATTGTATTTTTTTATTTTGATTAAAAAGAAAAAAATAATATAAAGAGACAAAACCCTTTCATATGCCATGACTTCATTATCTTGTCCTTTCAATTTCCAATTGCCTTTTCCATTTTGTGTAGCCGTCCATTCTCTTATGTAATTGCCATATACTCCTCATCATTTTCACGTGAAAGCACTTTCTCACCTTCCCCCTAAAACTCGCGGCTACAAGAAAAAGAAAAGAAAAAAATGCTTATGGTTTCATCCTTTTCTCCTCTTTTCGTTGTATTTTCACCTTCCTCTTCTTCAAGTTTTGCTCAGCCTCTACTCCACTCCAACTCCATGACCATCACCACCACCATCTATAGAAGCTCCTCCTTCCTTTCCTCTAACCTTGACCTGGGCTATGCCTCCATATGATGCTTGTACCAAAACTTTGCACAAAAACTCCACCAAACAAGTGCTAGCCGAGCCTATACTTCACATCACCTTCCTATTTCATTTTGGCCACCCCCTTAGCCACCACCTCCAGCAAGTTCACCTCCTCTATCCACTGCTCCAGACATGTCCAAACCTGTACAAGCATGAGCCAAGCCTATGTGACCAAGCTGAGCCAAGTGGTGCATCCAAACCCTTCCTTTTTGCCTTGTCCTTTGCATACTTCACTTTGCAACTTTCCTACCCCTTCATCTCCATGTTGCCATGCCTATTTTACCCAAACCCAAGCCATGTTGACACCTAGGCCAAGCTTAGAGTGGTGAGAACAAGCCCAATTGATCATGTGACAAGTCATGTTGTCGTGGTCATGCACTTTCGTGTGAAAGCTAGGTGACGTTCTTTGTTAATTCAAAATTCAAATTATTTCAATGTATTTTGTATTGAACTCATATGTTCATATTATCTTATTTATTTATTGTATACAAGATCATTATTTAGGCTTCCATTCATTCAAATCAAAAGTCGTGCTATATCATGCGTTCTGGAATTTATTCGTGTAGTTCGATTTGCTAACTCCAGCTTGAAAAGGTGAGTCTTTCTCACTCCGACATCTTTACTTATGAAATGGTAAATTGATGACACATGTTTAGTAACTAAAATGTTATGCAAGTTAATGATGATTATATGATATGTTATTTCATGCTATTACCCTGTTAACTTTGTTAATTATCACTTGACATCTGATATATGACATTATATTGTGACATTGACATTGTTTATATTGTTTATGCATATGTTCACACTGCAAGTTCCTTGTTAGAATAGAATTACTATGGGTTAAAATGATACATACCCGAACAGACTTTAGAATAGGGAAAAATCATTATGGGCTGAAATGATAGGCCGGAGTGAATTTTATTTATTTTTATTTACTTAGGATTGCGGATTTGAAATGATAGAACCGGGTTTTCATTGTAAACTACGGATTGAAATGATATATATCTGTATCACTTGACCTTGGTTAGAAAATTTTATACAGACCTCGTGGTATATTTTTAAATGATTTTTCGAAGATATGTAATTTTAAAGCATGAAATTTTGAGTTAAAAATATATATTTTATGGTTTGAGAAAGCTAAATATTTAGTTTTGATTTTCGAATTCAAGTATGTAAATTTGAAGTAAATGTGATTTTTGACTTTAAATTTTATTAAAATTGTAAGTAAATAATGGAAATTAAATTTAAAGCTTTGAAATGATATTTGAAATAAAATTTTAAGTTTTATTAAATTTATGAATTGATAAACAATGAAATTTTGACTAACAAATGAATTGAGTTTTAAATTAGATATTTAATTATAAAAATTTATTGTGAATCATATGTTAAAAGTATTTAAATGTGAAATTTTGAAGTCCAAAAATATGATTTATAAATTCAAATAGAATTTTTTTGAAGTTTTATTGTTTTTGAAAAGTTATAATTAAATCTGGAATTTTATTAATAGCATTTCTAAAATGCCGTAGTTTTATGACAGCACTTTAAAATGCTGTTGTTTTGAACTTAACTATGTTTGAAATAACTAAATATCTATTATGGCATTTTATAAATGCCATTATTCTTGAACTAAACTATTTTGGAAATTTTACGCTACGATAGCATTTTATAAATGCTGTCGTTGCTATAATTTAACATTGTTTTGAAATATTATAGATTTTAACACTATTTGAGTTATATTTAAAGTGTTAAATGATTTAACTTTTGAAATTGAGTATTTATGAAATTTTAGGAGTTTTGAATATATCTTAATATTCAAATTTGAATTTTAAGGAATTTAAATTGAATTTGAATGTAAATAAGTTTTACTTTGGTTTTGTGTTAAATGGGATGAAATGAAATGAGATAAATGAATTTTTGAATGGAATTTGAAATGTATTTTGTAATGATATTTGAAATAATAAATGAATGACTTATTTGATTTAAAAATGATATTTAAATTTTAATATTTGAATTTGAATTCAAATAATGATTTGATAATAAGGTTCACTTGAAAGGATATGATATTTTAATGATTGAAATGGTTTTGAATGACATAATTTTTATTTTGATAAGGAATGTGAATTTGGAATAATATTTGATTTTGATAAATGAATATTTGAAGTTTATATTAATATGAATGGATATCTGGTTTACTTGTAATTTGAGTTTATTTAAATGATATTGGATTTATGAAATGAATATTTCAAAACTAAGTAATAATGAAGTTTATTTTGAGATATATGAAATTATAAAGTTTAGTTTTGAAATGTGGGTTAAAGCTTTGAAATATATTAAAAATTGAATAGTTTATTTTTGTGAATCAAATCTGTATTTGAAATTTATAAGATTTGAAATGGTTTGTTGGGAAACTGAATTGAATTGAAACTGATGGTTTGATTTGAATTAAATTGGAAATTTGAAATTTTGGTTTAATTGAATAAATTTGTAAATGTAAAGAATTAAAGGAATGTTTAATGATTTTAAATGTATGATTTCGAAATGTTATGATTTTCAAAGTGTAATGATTTCAAGTATTTTGGTTTCGAAAGAGTTATAACTTTGGAAGTATTATGATTTTTGAAAGGTAAATATATGTTTGAAATGGAAGTGATATCGTACTGATTTGAATATATAGTTTTGAAATAAAAATGGTTTGGTTTCGAAGTATAAACTATTTTGATTTGAATATAGTTTGGAAATGGAATGATTTGATTTTTGAAGTATAAACTATTTTGAAATGACCACGACGTTATAATAACGTTGGTTGTTAAAGAGACCGGGATCGGAAGTTGTCATACTCTCTGCCAACTCCGAAGACCATTTTAACAGCCATGTACGCGGTGGAGATTCCAGAATGTAGTAGGATGGTGACGTTCTTGAGGTATATTGCGTGGACCCAACTCCCTTAAGTTGGCATAAGGTGGCTAAAACAGGAGCGATCTCGGCCAAGTGAGGTCATTGCTCCGATCGGATACATTTCTTCGATACTATACTTTTACTTGTGGTTGATTTGATGGCCATCCTCCAATTTTGATTTGGGAGTGTGTTCCGAGATAGGCATATGTGGCTGCTACGTTACCACCAACCCGTGTGCGTAATTGGTATATCTACCCTGGAATTGCCTTGTGTGCCGTGTCACCTACCATAGCGAGCTTTACTACGAGTTTGTTTTTCTCCCGTATCCCAAGGAGTATGTAGGGTAGTCTCCTGATCTGAAGATATGCTGATACTGGATGGACTACTGGGACTATTACATGTTGGGGGCTATATGGGTAACCCTTTAACACTATTTAAAAGTAAGTTTATTTTACTGTAGGCATTATTATAATAGCGCAATATTGCTACATAGTAAATAGTTTAACGGATCCTTAAAGGATGGATGATCCCAAGCATCCTTTAAGTTACTGATGCATTTTGTTACTGTTCACTTGAGTTGATTTACATTTCATAAGTATTTATGTCGTGACTCGAGTGTTTTGTGTTTTTCTTTACGCTCGAGTTAGACTGAGTGATTCTGCATTCAAGACTCACCTTCGGAGTTGGAGCTTTGCTTGAAGATCCAACCATCTATTTTGCTTTCAGTATCCAGTAAATTCAGTGATGTATTCTGATTTGTACCTAATGTATCTTGTTACTCTTTTGTTGTATCTTATTTAACTCTGATGTATCTTATTTTATATAGTAGCTTCATGAACTGCTATCTCTTTTAATTCCACTGCATTATTATTTACTCTGTATCTGTGATATGTGATTATTTATTTACTGTATATTCTGAGATCTGCCAAATTTTATTTACAATGCAGTATTTTGAGCAATTCAAGTCCGACATGTGTGTCTTCCATTGCACTTGGAGGGTGCAACATGGTAGGGGATCTCGCTTCCCAGTATGGTAGCGAATGATGGACTCTTACTCCTATATGTCCAAGCGGGGATTGGTGTTGCAGTCGAGAGGCTGGTCGTAAAGGCAGAACACAGATACCAATGTATGCTACGGTGGACGTTACCCCACTGACGGTCGGTCCGTTACATTTGGTATCAGAACTTTGGTAGCTTTAGGCAAAACTCAGCATATATGGTAAATGTATTTACAGAATCACTTACATTCGAGTTTGAATCTCCTCCTTTTTAACTCTATTTCTTTGAATCTTGGAACGTTCCTTGCGGTTCCAAAATCCATTCGTGTCCCTCACTATTCATCTTCTTTTGATTCTGGAGTATCCTATACTCCACTTCAAATGATCTTTATAATGAGTCGGCAGTCTCGCCAATCTCAAATTGATTTGTAAAGGGGTGTAACTCCTTTACAACAGCATCAATTCACCAAAGATTTTATATCCTTGGTTTAGATGCTAGTATCTCTTATAATTCCAAATTCTATCTCTTGAGACCAAATGTAGATTTACCCCAAAAATCCACACTTATTCTTTAAGTCACGATTGACTCGGTTAAGCTTGCCCGCGATTTATATAAGCTTATTCATCTTCCTATTCTATTATTTAATCATATCATCTTTGTTTCCAACTTATCTTCAAATCATTCTTGAAGTGTATTAGTAAACTAATATTTAAATTGTGTTGTTTGAGTTGTTGATGTTGATTTGGGTTTCTGATCGATTCGTCCGATCAACGCTATCGATAAGATTTCCAAAGCACTTGAACAGAGCAAACCGACACAATATGTTTTTTCAAATTTAGTAATGAAATATATTTTTTAACTATATTATAAATCTTATTCTGGATTTTATTGAATTGGTTGTTAAGAAATAATATTTGATTTTTGTACATCATTATCTCTTGTTTCATATATAAATAATTGAACTATAAAACATGGTTTTAAATTTATTTGGAAATTTAAAATGAATTTAAAACAAGAATTTGAGATTCTAATTTCCGATGGATTTCAAACCTTGCATTTAAAGTTTTAAAAGGATATAGTATTTAAAGTATTTTCGAATGGAAATTTGTTTCCAAAGGATTTTTAAGTTTAAAATTAGTGTTTTTCTCTTTGTTGCTGGAAAATAACTATGGTGATGACTGCAGCATCATCGATATTTATTTTCGAGTTTTGAAGTGAAGAGATCATTCTGTAATCTTGCTACAGTTTTGTTTTGGGGAATTTAATTGATTTGAATTTTCTTAAAATAAGCCTGGATTTATAACATATGCTGATATATGATTTAAATTTGAATATATATATATATATATATATTGTATGTGTGCATTTATTTATCTCTAAATATTTTGGAATTTATCGAAAATTTAATTCCTAAATTTTATATTGAAAGATAAATTTTAAGTATAATTTCAAGATTTGGATAAATAGTCAAGCTTGAAATGATTATATTAGAAAGTTTTATTTTTATAATACAAAATTTCATCTTAACGTGACTTACCTAAATTATACAGAAGTTGAATATGTAATTGGATAATGTACAATATAAAAAGGATTTTATAGTAAAATTTGAGTTGTTATAATAAATGTTATACACTTAAATTTTAGTTATAAATAGATTAACAAAAGTAAATAAAGAAAAAGGGTAATGAAATAATTTACAATATAAAATGATGTTAAAGGAACTAAGAATAAATTTAAAGCAATTATAATAAGTATAAATATATTTAACATGGATGAGAAAATATATTGAGAGGAATAAATTTAATTTTAATAAAGAAGAATAAATTTTATTCAGAACATTATGAGTATAATAAATGATTTTTTCGAAACCATGATTTTAGAGATTCTTTATTTAAGATAATTGGATGATAAGATAATGAAATTAGATATGGTTAAGATTTATTTAACTTATGTAAGATTAATTTTCAATTTAAGTTGAAATTTTATGGTTTCAAATTTATTATCTTATATTGTTTTTCAAACTATCTTTTGGATGTCCTTATTTTCCTTATCTTGCTACAGAATAGGGAGGCTATTGCTTATACCAGTCTGTTTGGAAACTTTTCTATAATCTTTGGTACTCATTTTGAATCTGAGCACTGCTCACCATCCATAGACCGCCAGTCAAGCGGAAAGTGTGAATCAGATTCTAGAAGATCTTTTTCGTGCTTGTGTTCTTGATTCTAGAGGATTCTTGGGAAGATCATCTCCACCTTATTAAACTTACCTATAACAATAGTTATCAGGTATAATTTCAATCTTTTTGTCATCTTGTCTTAATCCTATTTCATTCTATCTTTTCTGTGTTTTCCTATACCTCATTCCTTTTCGGGGACGAAAAGTTTTGAGTGGGGGAGAGTGTAACAACCCTGTATTTTGTGATTATTTTAATTGTATATTTTAATTATTTTAATTGAATTCCTGATTTAAAAATTTTATTTTATTTATTAAAATGAATAAAAAAAATTATTTTAAATATAAATTTTGATTTTGATGTAAATTAGAATTCCAAACCTGAATAAATGGAATATTTTCCAAAAATATGAATTTTGGTCAATATGGTCAAACTTTGACTTTTAAATTTAAAACTTATATATTTGAAAATTTTAATTTTATCTTTTATTATGAAAGTAAATTAAATTTCAAGAACACTGCTTTTCGTTTCGTTGAAATCCGATTTATATTGTGAAAGTTATGCTTTTTACAATACTGTGTGTAAATTGTTTTATTTAAAAAAATTGTTTATTCTAATTTATATAAATAATATTTTTATTTGTCAAAACATGTTCTAATATGTGTAATATGACATGTTATGTATTTATTTTATTTTAAAAACATTTTAAAAGTGTGGTTATAATTTTCTAATGTTCATTATATATTGTTTATTTTTTTTAAATTCTAGTTTCAATTATTAAGCTATTTTCTTTATTTATTTTTATTTTTTCTTAAAATATTTATTTATTTTCTTTTTTTTAGATTTTTACTTTTATTTTCTTAATTGTATTTGTTTATTTTGATTAAAAAGAAATAAGAAATATAAAGAGACAAAACCCTTTCATATGCCATGACTTTTCATTATCTTGTCCTTTCAATTTCCAATTGCTTTTTCCATTTTGTGTAGCCGTCCATTCTCTTATGCAATTGCCGTATACTCCTGATCATTTTCACGTGAAAACACTTTCTCACCTCTGTAACGACCCAGAATTTTATTTAATTAAAATTTGAATATTTAATTTATTTTTAATATTAATAAGTGACTTTATAAGTCGAATAAATTTTTATTTGAATTATTGGATTTAATTGGATAATTAAATCAATAAATTAATATGTTAAATTATGATAATAATTGAAAATCGAGTTAAATATGATTGAAAATGATTTGTAAATTTTTATTTTATCATATTGAAGTTAGAACGATATTTTAGAACTTTTAAAATCAAATTAAAAGTTTATTTGTGAAAATTGAATATTTTAATATTAAAATCGACTAGTGAAAATAGTCAATTTTTGAACAGTCTCAGAATTGAACGAAACCAGTTCCATTGGATCCGTAATAGTTAGTTATTACCGGATTTCAATTTTCGTGTCAATCGGAGCTATCGTTTGATCGTGGCAGCTCGAAACGCATCGAATTATTTTTAATTTTAATTTGGCGAGTTAAAATAGCCATTTTTCAAACAGTCTCGGATTTCGACGAAACCAGTTTCATCGGATCCGTAATGTGATATTATTGTAAGGTTTCAAATTTCAAGTCAATTGGATTTACCGTTTGTCCGGTACAAATTAAAACGCCTAGAAAATCGCTTAAATCGGTTTAATTTAAATTGAACATTTATAGCCATAACTCGCACAGATGTCTGAATTAGCTTACGAAACCTGTTCCATTGTGTCCGGAACGTGGGGTAAACCCTAGAAACGCTGGTTACGGCGTGTAAATCGGAGTTCGGAATTCCCGGGTGAATAGTGTTCGATTTTTTTCCTATAAATAGCCATAAATTCACAAAAATAAAAGAAAAATAAAAACTAAAACCCTAATCATGTTCAGGCCGCCACCCCTCTCATCTATGGCCGAAAACAACCCATCTTCCCCCCTCGTTTTCTTCAAATCCAAGCCTCGTTTCAAGAAGTCTTCAACTACAAGAACGTAGAGGGTGGAGAGACGAGTATATCCAACGGCTGTGATTTAATTTGGGCGAGTGGATCATGGGATAATGGGCCGCGTTCGCCTTCGCTGTAGGCGCGTATTCCGAGGCAGGGGCCTGGCCGAGCTTGGCCGCACGCAGGTCGAAGGTGGAGGGAGTTATGGCCTTCGATTTGGCACTTCCCGATCGTCTCCAGGTGGCTCGTGGTGGTCGAAAGTGCTAACCCTAGTTTGGGTACATGGGTTTGAGTTGCGTGATGTTGTCTGTAAACGCGTGAACATGAGAGGGAGAGGAGAAAGTGCGCACGGCCAGGATTGCAAGGAGTTGAGATCTACGGCTAAGATGTAGCATAGGTTAAAAGTTTTAAATAAATGTTGTAATTTATATGCTTTATAAAATCGTGTAACTTCATAAATTCATATCTTTTTCATACGAGGTCGAAAACGCGCGAAACCAGTTGCGTTGGAATCGTATGGACGAGCATTACGCGATGAAATTGGATTGGAGTCGTTTGGAGTTAGTGAGAATTTTGGGTAAAATTAAACGTCCGTTTAATTTTATTCGAAATAAATCGCTAAAACGAAATTGAAATCAAGGTGAGAATTTCTCACTCAATCGAATCAGTTTCGATTTTATTTTAAATAGTTAGATTTAAAATATTTGAATGCATGTTTGAATGATGATTGTTATCTATTGATTGTTAAAATAGACATTATGCGCCGTTAGTAAGCGGATGTTATTTATTAAAAACATATACCGCGAATATTTCATAAACAGTGAAATTGGTATTATATATAATAGCAATATATATATATTGGCATATGTATATATTGGAGTTATTGATTTCCCGCATTTTTTGTTTAGCGGATGAGACCCTATTGCGCCGTCTATTAAGCGGATAATATTTTAAATCCCATATACCGCGATAATTTCGTACTGGAGCGAAATTGGTATTGTGCTAATGTTTGTGAATGCAGGAAAACAGGTTGGAGGGATCCAACAGGATTCCTCAACAGTATTTATTGAATTCAGATATTTTGATATTTGATGGATTATCATATCGATATATGATATCGTTGTTGTCGTGATTGACTATTTGGTATGTAGCATCATTGGACCAAATTTTGGGATTTTAAAATGATTTTTAAAGTGATTTTTGAAAATATAAAAATATTTTTGGAATTGATCCATTTTATATAAATAAACGTTATAATTTTTAATGTTATAAAAATTATGATTTTTGGGAAATATAGTTAAAAACTGATTTTTGAGAATATAATGCCAATGATTTTATAAAATAGTTTAATCGGGATTTTAGGATTTATTGTGAAAAGTTTGAATATAGGATTTATAAAATTTAATTATTTTATGAATCGAAATGGTGAAATAATAAAGGAGATTGAGGATGTTTTAAAATAATAGTATAAATTGATTTTGTAAAGGATTTATAAATTGATATTTATAAATTAAAACCTTGGAATTATAAAACGAGTTTTTATAAGTGTTTGAATGAAGTGAAAATAGATTTCAGAAATGAATGAAATTTATAGAATTTTAAACAGTGAAGTTATAAATGGAATTTTATAAATAGTAGGTTTACAAAATTTATAAAGTTATTAAAAGAACGATTTTGTAAAATAATCGTTTTATAAGTGTTTAACTTATAATGTGAACTTTTGTTTTATAATTGAGTTATAAACTGGAATAGGTTAATAAAGGAATTTATAAAAAGGAAGTTGTTATAAAATAAATAGAAATGGAATTTATAAACGTTGTTTTATAAATTCACGAACGACTTATTTTGATAAGTAAATTCGTTGTAACTTATTTCTGGAGCTATATTCACGTTTTAGACAGTGAATAATCCTTTAAAATAAAATGAATAAAAGGATGAAATTGTTAACGAAGTTTATTCACATTTTTGAATAGTGAATAACACGTTAAAGAAAATGTTTAGAATGTGATATTTTAAATAGAATTAAAACGATCTAACGCTGTTTTAAGATATGTTGAGATTCGAAACCATAGATTTCAACATTGATTGTTGAAATAGACGTTTTCGAGAAATAGAAGGAAATGGTGGACTATAACACTGTTGTTATAGTAAATGATTTCCGAAAGGAAATGTTTTGCATAGTATTTGGATTTATATATCTATTTTAATTTCGAATCCCTATACTAGTGATTTTGTGTTGTCGTAACAATGTTTTACGCAACATTCGTTTTGGCCCAAATAAATATGTTTAAGAGCATGATTTCCTTAAAGAATGAAATATATACTTAATTTCGATTTAAGTATATTGAATATTTTCCAAGTGTTGAAAATAAATAAAATTTGTGAATTACTTATGAATAAA
This sequence comes from Allium cepa, assembly GCA_030765085.1. Classification (NCBI taxonomy): domain Eukaryota; kingdom Viridiplantae; phylum Streptophyta; class Magnoliopsida; order Asparagales; family Amaryllidaceae; genus Allium; species Allium cepa. The sequence continues at coordinate 507,894,783 of CM060929.1, forward strand.
TAAGTATGGAAATGTTTTTCCAATATAAAGTGAATATTAGAGAATTTATCTTTTTGAAGATAAATTGAAAATGAATATTATAAATCGAATTGAAGTCGTATATTCATTAATACTTTGGAATGTAAATTCACTATTGAATTTATAAAAGAAAGTAGAATTTGTTTAAAAATAAATATTGATTTATTTTTGAAGTGTGAAATAATATATCTTGTAAAGATATTTTGGAAAATAGATTTTTGGAAAATTATTTGGAAACTAGTGATGTGTGCATATCCATTGATAGTTCAATAACCGACTATCAATATTTCCCTTTGAATGGGTATTTGATGTGATTTGTTTGAATGTGAATGCCACACTTATTTTTGAATAAGCGCTCACTATTCAGTTTAACCGGGAAAGGACCATGGGGTCGTATAACCCATTCCGAACGTGTGATACGTCGTTATGAATCGCATTGAAGATCGGTGTTGAAGACCCGGTATTTGCGAAAGCGATAGGATGACCTATCGATTGTCTCTGCACTGAGTTGCAACGGTATAGAGACTCCCTAAGTGATGGGAAATCCGATCAGGATTGTGAATATCCGGATTGCAAGGACTTCTTTATAAGTGCCTTCGGTTTTGTTCGATCCCGGAACAGACTTGTATGGATAGTATGCCTGACATTACAAGTTGAGATATAAAGACGATTTCTTTCAAATATATTTCTATTGGTGGCGAAGAATTTATTCTTTTAGCTAAACACCCTTCTCTGAGACGTACGAGCTCAGAGGTTATGTAGTTGAAGGTTATCAGCGATATATTCCCAATTTGGTAATGTGACATGCTGAGTGTTACTGTGAAATGATCATTGTGTTGATTATTTGTGATAGGATCATTTGTTTGATCGTCTATCCTGGTGATCATTTCTATGATCATTTGTTGACCCAAAGCATGGCTTTTGTATAAAGTATGTTTTTGTGGACGTGACTTCGTCGAGCCTCACACCCCGTGAATGGTCAAAACAGGAAAGAAGCAGCAAGGTTATGAGGGGTAGCGCCCTTTAGGATGTGTGCATTTCCTTCTGGAAAAGGGTGGTATCATGGTATGGAGCCCAGATACTTACTCATGTTGAAAACACTTTGTTATGATTGTGTGAATTGATTACGAGCGCTCGGTGAAAGGTCCCAAAGGACCGGGGGATGGCATATTCGGTCAGTTGTTACTCAGTTAGGGGTAACCCGGCCTTGTGTTGGTAGAGATCCGGTTTGGTTCTCGGGGATGTCCATCCAGAGGCATTCTCATGTGGCAATGGGAAGTTCCTTGGCCTGATCATTCGTTGGAAATCCAAAGAAACAATACGTGACTTGTACGGTTTTAGTTGTAGAACCTGCTTCCTCAGGAGGTAGCTATAGTAGGCATAATATAATGGTACCTATGCTGGCTAAGATTTATATTCTACTTTCGAAATGAATTTTTCCTACACTATGCACTAATAATAATATGAAATGTTCTTTTTAAATGCGTATCAAGCATCTTTGACTATCATAAGGAGAAATCTCCTCCAAGTCTGCGTTTGCATTGTGTGTGTGGCGGGAGGTCTTATGGTAGTCTCATTTTTAAAAGCATTGCGAATTGAATTTAAAAATATTCCTCTATTTTGATTTTAAAGATAAATAAACTGTTTTGAGTTCTCACACCAGTCACATGACTGACTTGGAGTTTATTGTTTTCCTTCCTAAACTCTGGGTGCCCACCAATTTCCACACGGGCAGTCAAGAGTTAAGGTTTATCAGGATATTCTGGATATTCTGGAGTTGCTGGAGGCAAGATGGATGGCATGGCGTATTACTAGTTATATAGTATTTCTTTTTCCGCTGCATTGTTTGATGTTGTTGTTGTTGTACACTCTGATGATATGATGTAATGAAATGTGATGTAATGTAATAACTGATATAGTTCTTTGTTTAAAGATTATTCATTTATTATTATATGTTGTTCTGCTGCGAATTGTGAGATTCTGTTATTGTTCTGTTGTTTTCTGTTCCGTTCTTTTCGTTCTATTTTCTATTCTCTGTTTTCTTTTCCCTCTATTTTCTATCTTCTTATATCTTCTCTTCTTCTTCTTTCTTTTTTTCTCTTTTCTTAAATTCTTTTTAAAACCCATAACATTTCGGGTTTTTGGCCTTCGATTTCTCGGCAGTCGATAAAGTGAGTATCGATGTTGAATTTTCGAAAGTCGAAAATTTTCGGGGCGTTACATGTGGTATCAGAGCTTATGGTTAAGCGACAACCATGGTTCTGTTGGGTATTACTCATTAGAGATAGAGTCAGTAGTACTCTAGAATGAGTTTGAGTGTAATAATAGCTATAAGAGCGTATTTGTTAGTGAATATAAAATTGTTTTATATTGTGATGATTGGTTTATTGAGTGGCATATGAACTTTCGTCAGCCTGGTCCGCAAGACTATGCCGAAGGGGTTTCTAAACACTTGAATAGAACAATTCGGCACAATGTTGTTTTTAAATTGGGTAAATGAAATAATTTTACTTGATTATATTTTATATATAAAGGAATAATTTTTCAGAATTATTAAAGTGTATATAAGTTGATTGTTTAGTTGTTTGAATAACCTAAATAAAAGAATAATTGTATAAGCAAATGAATTATAAGAATTGAATTATAATTAAAGTGATTTACAATTGTGAAATAAACTTATATATATAAGAAGTGAAACTATATGAATATATTTATGAATATGAGTTATAAATAAAAAATGAATTTAAAGTTAAATGGAAATTTACTTTAGAAATGGAAATATAACTTAAATTATGTTGAATGAAGTTGATATTAGTATCAAAGTAAAATAATAAAGTTAAGGATAAATGTGAACTTGAGTTATATAAATGAAATTCAACTTTTATAATTGAATTGAATTAATGAATTGAATGTAAATCAATTGAATGTGAATTAAGTTGATATGAAATAATGAATGTAAGTGTTAATTCATTAAAATCTTATGTTATTGGAAGTTGAAAGATTGAATGAAAATCAATTTAATTAAGCCAATTGAAAGCAAAAGGAATTTGGTTGTAATTGATAAACATTGGTTGTTATATGATTGATGATTGATTGTATATAATTCATTAAGTATTAATGAAATTGGAAGCTAAAGTAATTGAAATCCAATTGAAAGTTAAGTGAATCTTAAATAAAATTGAATTTGAATTGGAAGTGAACCAACTTGAATATGAATGAATATTTATTGGTTATGGATGATGGTCGATGGTTGAATATTTTGCTTTGATTGCTTTTATTGCATTTGCTATGTTGGCATATATAGTTATTATGTTGCTATATGTTGTATATCGATACTATTATCTATATGCATGATTCTCATGTTGTTTGTTGAGTGATTAGTAGGTGCGGATCGCGTTTGCTTCGCATTTGGAGCTCTCTTTCGCGCTATATTAGCCGTATATGCTCGCTAATAAAATATAAGGTACATATCTCGGATTACATACCGTACTTTTATAGTTTTTTCCCTTCGGGATGCCTCATTACTTGATGAGATGTATATTTGTGATATATATACTGTCATTTTTTTGGGATCGAGCCGCGCAAAGGAGACTATGGCGAATTTTTCCGGAAATTTAAGGCGTTAGAAAAAATTTGAGAAGATTGGAAATTTTTTGAAAACTTTAACTTTGATTTTGGAATTGAAAGTTAAACAATAGTAGTTGTTTTTGAAAAGATAACTAAGTAAGATTTGGAAACTTAGTAAAGATTTGTAAGTAATTTAATTATGAATTTTGGAAAGTTAATAAATTCTGTAACTTTTCTTACTTGTTAATTTCGAGGACGAAATTCTTTTAAGGGGGGAAGATTGTAACGACCCAGAATTTTATTTAATTAAAATTTGAATATTTAATTTATTTTTAATATTAATAAGTGACTTTATAAGTCGAATAAATTTTTATTTGAATTATTGGATTTAATTGGATAATTAAATCAATAAATTAATATGTTAAATTATGATAATAATTGAAAATCGAGTTAAATATGATTGAAAATGATTTGTAAAATTTTATTTTATCATATTGAAGTTAGAATGATATTTTAGAACTTTTAAAATCAAATTAAAAGTTTATTTGTGAAAATTGAATATTTTAATATTAAAATCGACTAGTGAAAATAGTCAATTTTTGAACAGTCTCAGAATTGAACGAAACCAGTTCCATTGGATCCGTAATAGTTAGTTATTACCGGATTTCAATTTTCGTGTCAATCGGAGCTATCGTTTGATCGTGGCAGCTCGAAACGCATCGAATTATTTTTAATTTTAATTTGGCGAGTTAAAATAGCCATTTTTCAAACAGTCTCGGATTTCGACGAAACCAGTTTCATCGGATCCGTAATGTGATATTATTGTAAGGTTTCAAATTTCAAGTCAATTGGATTTACCGTTTGTCCGGTACAAATTAAAACGCCTAGAAAATCGCTTAAATCGGTTTAATTTAAATTGAACGTTTATAGCCATAACTCGCACAGATGTCTGAATTAGCTTACGAAACCTGTTCCATTGTGTCCAGAACGCGGGGTAAACCCTAAAAACGCTGGTTACGGCGTGTAAATCGGAGTTCGGAATTCCCGGGTGAATAGTGTTCGATTTTTTTCCTATAAATAGCCATAAATTCACAAAAATAAAAGAAAAATAAAAACTAAAACCCTAATCATGTTCAGGCCGCCACCTCTCTCATCTATGGCCGAAAACAACCCATCTTCCCCCCTCGTTTTCTTCAAATCCAAGCCTCGTTTCAAGAAGTCTTCAACTACAAGAACGTAGAGGGTGGAGAGACGAGTATATCCAACGACTGTGATTTAATTTGGGCGAGTGGATCATGGGATAATGGGCCGCGTTCGCCTTCACTGTAGGCGCGTATTCCGAGGCAGGGGCCTGGCCGAGCTTGGCCGCACGCAGGTCGAAGGTGGAGGGAGTTATGGCCTTCGATTTGGCACTTCCCGATCGTCTCCAGGTGGCTCGTGGTGGTCGAAAGCGCTAACCCTAGTTTGGGTACATGGGTTTGAGTTGCGTGATGTTGTCTGTAAACGCGTGAACATGAGAGGGAGAGGAGAAAGTGCGCACAGCCAGGATTGCAAGGACTTGAGATCTACGGCTAAGATGTAGCATAGGTTAAAAGTTTTAAATAAATGTTGTAATTTATATGCTTTATAAAATCGTGTAACTTCATAAATTCATATCTTTTTCATACGAGGTCGAAAACGCGCGAAACCAGTTGCGTTGGAATCGTATGGACGAGCATTACGCGATGAAATTGGATTGGAGTCGTTTGGAGTTAGTGAGAATTTTGGGTAAAATTAAACGTCCGTTTAATTTTATTCGAAATAAATCGCTAAAACGAAATTGAAATCAAGGTGAGAATTTCTCACTCAATCGAATCAGTTTCGATTTTATTTTAAATAGTTAGATTTAAAATATTTGAATGCATGTTTGAATGATGATTGTTATCTATTGATTGTTAAAATAGACATTATGCGCCGTTAGTAAGCGGATGTTATTTATTAAAAACATATACCGCGAATATTTCATAAACAGTGAAATTGGTATTATATATAATAGCAATATATATATATTGGCATATGTATATATTGGAGTTATTGATTTCCCGCATTTTTTGTTTAGCGGATGAGACCCTATTGCGCCGTCTATTAAGCGGATAATATTTTAAATCCCATATACCGCGATAATTTCGTACTGGAGCGAAATTGGTATTGTGCTAATGTTTGTGAATGCAGGAAAACAGGTTGGAGGGATCCAACAGGATTCCTCAACAGTATTTATTTGAATTCAGATATTTTGATATTTGATGGATTATCATATCGATATATGATATCGTTGTTGTCGTGATTGACTATTTGGTATGTAGCATCATTGGACCAAATTTTGGGATTTTAAAATGATTTTTAAAGTGATTTTTGAAAATATAAAAATATTTTTGGAATTGATCCATTTTATATAAATAAACGTTATAATTTTTAATGTTATAAAAATTATGATTTTTGGGAAATATAGTTAAAAACTGATTTTTGAGAATATAATGCCAATGATTTTATAAAATAGTTTAATCGGGATTTTAGGATTTATTGTGAAAAGTTTGAATATAGGATTTATAAAATTTAATTATTTTATGAATCGAAATGGTGAAATAATAAAGGAGATTGAGGATGTTTTAAAATAATAGTATAAATTGATTTTGTAAAGGATTTATAAATTGATATTTATAAATTAAAACCTTGGAATTATAAAACGAGTTTTTATAAGTGTTTGAATGAAGTGAAAATAGATTTCAGAAATGAATGAAATTTATAGAATTTTAAACAGTGAAGTTATAAATGGAATTTTATAAATAGTAGGTTTACAAAATTTATAAAGTTATTAAAAGAACGATTTTGTAAAATAATCGTTTTATAAGTTTTTAACTTATAATGTGAACTTTTGTTTTATAATTGAGTTATAAACTGGAATAGGTTAATAAAGGAATTTATAAAAAGGAAGTTGTTATAAAATAAATAGAAATGGAATTTATAAACGTTGTTTTATAAATTCACGAACGACTTATTTTGATAAGTAAATTCGTTGTAACTTATTTCTGGAGCTATATTCACGTTTTAGACAGTGAATAATCCTTTAAAATAAAATGAATAAAAGGATGAAATTGTTAACGAAGTTTATTCACATTTTTGAATAGTGAATAACACGTTAAAGAAAGTGTTTAGAATGTGATATTTTAAATAGAATTAAAACGATCTAACGCTGTTTTAAGATATGTTGAGATTCGAAACCATAGATTTCAACATTGATTGTTGAAATAGACGTTTTCGAGAAATAGAAGGAAATGGTGGACTATAACACTGTTGTTATAGTAAATGATTTCCGAAAGGAAATGTTTTGCATAGTATTTGGATTTATATATCTATTTTAATTTCAAATCCCTATACTAGTGATTTTGGGTTGTCGTAACAATGTTTTACGCAACATTCGTTTTGGCCCAAATAAATATGTTTAAGAGCATGATTTCCTTAAAGAATGAAATATATACTTAATTTCGATTTAAGTATATTGAATATTTTCCAAGTGTTGAAAATAAATAAAATTTGTGAATTACTTATGAATAAATAAGTATGGAAATGTTTTTCCAATATAAGGTGAATATTAGAGAATTTATCTTTTTGAAGATAAATTGAAAATGAATATTATAAATCGAATTGAAGTCGTATATTCATTAATACTTTGGAATGTAAATTCACTATTGAATTTATAAAAGAAAGTAGAATTTGTTTAAAAATAAATATTGATTTATTTTTGAAGTGTGAAATAATATATCTTGTAAAGATATTTTGGAAAATAGATTTTTGGAAAATTATTTGGAAACTAGTGATGTGTGCATATCCATTGATAGTTCAATAACCGACTATCAATATTTCCCTTTGAATGGGTATTTGATGTGATTTGTTTGAATGTGAATGCCACACTTATTTTTGAATAAGCGCTCACTATTCAGGTTAACCGGGAAAGGACCATGGGGTCGTATAACCCATTCCGAACGTGTGATACGTCGTTATGAATCGCATTGAAGATCGGTGTTGAAGACCCGGTATTTGCGAAAGCGATAGGATGACCTATCGATTGTCTCTGCACTGAGTTGCAACGGTATAGAGACTCCCTAAGTGATGGGAAATCCGATCAGGATTGTGAATATCCGGATTGCAAGGACTTCTTTATAAGTGCCTTCGGTTTTGTTCGATCCCGGAACAGACTTGTATGGATAGTATGCCTGACATTACAAGTTGAGATATAAAGACGATTTCTTTCAAATATATTTCTGTTGGTGGCGAAGAATTTATTCTTTTAGCTTAACACCCTTCTCTGAGACGTACGAGCTCAGAGGTTATGTAGTTGAAGGTTATCAGCGATATATTCCCAATTTGGTAATGTGACATGCTGAGTGTTACTGTGAAATGATCATTGTGTTGATTATTTGTGATAGGATCATTTGTTTGATCGTCTATCATGGTGATCATTTCTATGATCTGTTGACCCAAAGCATGGCTTTTGTATAAAGTATGTTTTTATGGACGTGACTTCGTCGAGCCTCACACCCCGTGAATGGTCAAAACAGGAAAGAAGCAGCAAGGTTATGAGGGGTAGCGCCCTTTAGGATGTGTGCATTTCCTTCTGGAAAAGGGTGGTATCATGGTATGGAGCCCAGATACTTACTCATGTTGAAAACACTTTGTTATGATTGTGTGAATTGATTACGAGCGCTCGGTGAAAGGTCCCAAAGGACCGGGGGATGGCATATTCGGTCAGTTGTTACTCAGTTAGGGGTAACCCGGCCTTGTGTTGGTAGAGATCCGGTTTGGTTCTCGGGGATGTCCATCCAGAGGCATTCTCATGTGGCAATGGGAAGTTCCTTGGCCTGATCATTCGTTGGAAATCCAAAGAAACAATACGTGACTTGTACGGTTTTAGTTGTAGAACCTGCTTCCTCAGGAGGTAGCTATAGTAGGCATAATATAATGGTACCTATGCTGGCTAAGATTTATATTCTACTTTCGAAATGAATTTTTCCTACACTATGCACTAATAATAATATGAAATGTTCTTTTTAAATGCGTATCAAGCATCTTTGACTATCATAAGGAGAAATCTCCTCCAAGTCTGCGTTTGCATTGTGTGTGTGGCGGGAGGTCTTATGGTAGTCTCATTTTTAAAAGCATTGCGAATTGAATTTAAAAATATTCCTCTATTTTGATTTTAAAGATAAATAAACTGTTTTGAGTTCTCACACCAGTCACATGACTGACTTGGAGTTTATTGTTTTCCTTCCTAAACTCTGGGTGCCCACCAATTTCCACACGGGCAGTCAAGAGTTAAGGTTTATCAGGATATTCTGGATATTCTGGAGTTGCTGGAGGCAAGATGGATGGCATGGCGTATTACTAGTTATATAGTATTTCTTTTTCCGCTGCATTGTTTGATGTTGTTGTTGTTGTACACTCTGATGATATGATGTAATGAAATGTGATGTAATGTAATAACTGATATAGTTCTTTGTTTAAAGATTATTCATTTATTATTATATGTTGTTCCGCTGCGAATTGTGAGATTCTGTTATTGTTCTGTTGTTTTCTGTTCCGTTCTTTTCGTTCTATTTTCTATTCTCTGTTTTCTTTTCCCTCTATTTTCTATCTTCTTATATCTTCTCTTCTTCTTCTTTCTTTTTTTCTCTTTTCTTAAATTCTTTTTAAAACCCATAACATTTCGGGTTTTTGGCCTTCGATTTCTCGGCAGTCGATAAAGTGAGTATCGATGTTGAATTTTCGAAAGTCGAAAATTTTCGAGGCGTTACAACCTCCCCCCCTAAAACTCACGGTTTCAAGAAAAGAGAAAGAAAAAAATGCTTATGGCTTCGTCCTTTTCTCCTCTTTTTGTTGTATTTTCACCTTCCTCTTCTTCAAGCTTTGTTCGGCCTCTACTCCACTCCAACACCACCACCATCACCACCACCATCTATAGCAGCTCCTCTTTCCTTTCCTTAAACCTTGACCTAGGCCATGCCTCCATATGATGCTTGTACCAAAACTTTGCTCAAAAACTTCACTAACCAAGTGCTAGCCGGGCCTATACTTCACATCACCTTCCTATTTCACTTTGGCCACCCCATTAGCAACCACCTCCAACAAGTTCACCTCCTCTAGCCACTGCTCCAGACATGTCCAAACCTGTACAAGCATGAGCCAAGCCATATTTGACCAAGGCGAGCCAAGTGGTGCATCCAAACCCTTCCTTTTTGCCTTGTCCTTTGCATACTTCACTTTGCAACTTTCCTACCCCTTCATCTCCATGTTTCCATGCCTATTTGACCCAAACCCGAGCCATGTTGACACCTAGGCCGAGCTTGAGTGGTGAGAACAAGCCCAATTGATCATGTGACAAGTCATGTTGTCGTGGTCAGGCACTTTCGTGTGAAAGCTAGGTGATGTTCTTTGTTAATTCAAAATTCAAATTATTTCAATGTATTTTGTATTGAACTCATATGTTTATATTATCTTATTTATTTATTGTATACAAGATCATCATCTAGGCTTCCATTAATTCAAATCAAAAGTCATGCCATATCATGCTTTCTGGAATTTATTCGTGTAGTTCGATTTGCTAACTCCAGCTTGAAAAGGTGAGTCTTTCTCACTCCGGCATCTTTACTTATGAAATAGTAAATTGATGACACATGTTTAGTAATTAAAATGTTACGCAAGTTAGTGATGATTATATGATATGTTATTTCATGCTATTACCATGTTAACTTTGTTAATTATCACTTGACATCTGATATATGACATTATGTTGTGACATTGACATTGTTTATATTGTTTATGCATATGTTCACACTGCAAGTTCCCTGCTAAAATAGAATCACTATGGGTTAAAATGATACATACCCGAACGGACTTTAGAATAGGGAAAAATCATTATGGGCTGAAATGATAGACCTGAGTGATTTTTATTTACTTGGGATTGCGGGTTTGAAATGATAGAACCCAGGTTTTCTTTGTAAACTACAGATTGAAATGATATACATCCGTATCACTTGACCTAGGTTAGAAAATTTTATACAAACCCGTGGTATATTTTTAAATGATTTTTATAAGATATTTATTTTTGAAGTATGAAATTTTGAGTTAAAAATATTTATTTTATGGTTTTGAGAAAGCTTAATATTAAGTTTTGAATTTTTGAATTCAAGTATGTAAATTTGAAGTAAATGTGATTTTTGACTTTAAATTTTATTTTAAAAATGTAAGTAAATAATGGAAATTAAATTTAAAGCTTTGAAATAAAATGTTAAGTTTTATTAAATTTATAAGTAATAAACAATGAAATTTTGACTTAACAAATGATATCTGATAGGAAGGTATGCGAAACTTGGGATGAAGTGTGACCACCTAGAGTTTGATTTGTTAAGTCATACCTTTGTCTACAGTTTGCATGTATTTGACTTTATAGGGTTTGAAATTATTTTGGGTATGGACTGGTTAAGTAAGTATGATGCTAGGATATTTTGTCATGATAGGAAAATATCACTTAGACACCCTGACTATAGTGATCGCATTGTTTATACCGTAGAAGACCCTAGTTTTGAGGTGACATTATACCGAATATTCAATTTTGCAACATGTTTCCTGTCCCAATTTGTAACGGTTATTTCCATTACAAATTACCAATAGATATTACCGCGACAACATGTAACAACACTTAACACCGTTACGACAGCTGGTAATATCGTAAATAAATCTAACTGCACCAGATTGATTAGTAATTTTATCTTTTATGACTATATTTTAACCGAAGCTTCACAATTATTATAATAAACAACAAAACCCTCAAATTAGGAATCACAGCTGCCACCTAAATTCTTCTTCAACGCTCGTCTCTACTTCACTCTTGCTTCTCCATTCTCGTCTATTCTCTCTCTCCCCACCTTCCACATTATTTTTTCTCCATTTACCATCACTCTTCACTTCAGATTTGGCTTTTTTGGTCAACGACCACTATTTTTAAATAGGGGTTTCTCCTTAAACGCATATCTACAGTCAAAGCTTTTATCACTTGATCTAAGAAGAACGGGATTAAAATGTCCATTTCTCTTCCTGATGCGAGTTCCTGACCCAGTCGAGCTCCAAACAGAAAGTGGCCAAGTTCTCTTCTTTGTACAATTTTCCAATATCTAAGGACCTACAAGATTAGGAACTAACATTTTCTCCTCTAGGGTTTCTGCCGCCACCGCCAATGATTCAGGTATTTTTTAATCGTAATATGAATTTTCCATCTCCAATTTTACCTCAAAAATAAAGTTTGCCTCGAATTGAAATTGGAAGTTCGGATGAAAATTTGATATTTGATTTGGCAAACAGTGGTCATCGTTATTACAATTGTTCCCCTTCACCTTGATCCTAATGTTATTAATATAAACAAATTTGAAGGCAATTAATTAGAATAACAAAAATAATAATTGTTTTATTTATATAATTTGTTGACATTCTTATTGGAAATATTCATCCATGTGTTATACATGTTATATCATGTCTCATGAAACACTAGTTTAATTAATTATCACATTATAATTTGCATCCTAATCCTTAAAACGCATTATTTTACTTATAATAATAATAAAAGTGTAAGGTTAGCTGTTTAATCTATAGCCCTTAACGAGAAATACACCTAATTGGTTATTATATTAATTGCTGTAGAGATGAATAAACAGATCCATATAAAATGGATGCTATAAATAATCCAAAAAAGGCTATACTTACTGAAAAAATTGCATTTTTAAAAAAATCATAAAAATCCGAAGGCTCATTTTGATGGAAATTTTTTGTAGATGGAGTTAACCACTTTGACAATAGATCAGGGTCTAGTCCACCAAAACCAATTCTGATTGATCCAATCAATAAAGTAAATAATACCAATATAAGCATGGGAAATAACATAGTATTGTCCGACTCGTGAGGATAGGTGTAAGTATATTTTTTTCTAAAGTAAGTAGTAAAGTATCGTACTCTATTTTGAAAAAAATAAAAGTGTAAGGTTAGCTGTTTAATCTATAGCCATTAACAAGAAATACACCTAATTTGTTATTATATTAATTGTTTGGAAATAATTAATATTTATTTGCTAGTACAATTTTGTATTTAATCCTTTTATATGCTTGAAAGGAGTAAAAATCTAATCAAATGTGGACTAAAGATGAATTCACTTTGTCAAAAGCCATGGATGAATACATAAGCAACATAATGTTCATGGACAATAATACGTCAAACAACTTATTAGGAACCAAGTAAAAAGCAAACAAGCAGGTTTGGAAATAAACGATTTTTACCTTGTGTCCGGAACATGGCGCTGAGCTGCTTACCACTACTTTGAGTAACGAATAAATATTTATTAGTTTTTGCCTTGTTTTGGAACAAGGTTTATTAGTCTCCTCATTAAATAAAACAAGAAAAGTGTTGCTTAATGATGCTTAAGCAGTGCTTAATTTTTAGTATCAAAACTGTATTTTTCAACATTAGTAGAAAGCCTAAAAAACTATGCTTAGTTTTAGGATTAAAATTTACATTTATAATACAATACAAACTTTTTATGTTACTTCAATAACACAGTGATGGGTCTGATCTTCTTCCTTGCCTTTTTAAGCCAATAATTCTTCTATTAGTTTATTTTTGAAGCAGGATCACATACTTCTTTTTTAAATTGGAATAGGTATTAAGCATGGCATTATCATTGTTCATTGTATTCCACTTAATGATACAAGATTTTGAGATAATAAGCATTAAACAATCATTTTGCACAAAAGTGCGCTTTTCATAAAATTGTTTTTATATTCGTCACTCTATATTTTCCAGAAGAATCAACTGATATCTCTTACCACATTTGTGAGTATTTTGTTGCTGCAAAATACCTTGGACGTGTTTATGTCTTAAGAAAGAAAAATAGTGCTCATACAAAGTAGAAACCATAAGTTATGGTATCAATTGCTAGGCTACCATTTTGAACATAGATATTTTGTTTCAACATGTGTATTTATCAAGTCTTCTTAATTTGGTAATATGTTGTGTGGGTTGGTTAAGCATTTTAATCAATTCATAGAGTAGTGAAGGCTTATTTTCAAGTCTTTGCTAAGACTTCAAAACTATTTGTGTTGTTTTCTTAAAATGAAAAATAATTCATAAGTCAATGATGTTTTGGATTGTAAAATGTTGAATTTTTTATTACAAAGTAAAATCATATATTTCATCATGCATGTAATACTTCAAATAATTTTATTATGAAATGAATATTCATAATGTTTGAATTTTTTTAGTCTATGAAATAAATAAAATGCGAGTACTAATTATTACGATACAATATCTATGAAGTTTGTCATCTGATTTCCCTTGACTACTATATTTGTTAGCATATTGTTTTAATTGAGATAATTACCTTAAAGTATTCATAAAATCAATTTGTGGATGGATAGACCCGTAATTTGCTACTATTATCATTTCCCCTCGAGAATTTCATTAGCTTGTCAATTTTATAATGTCTAATATCAGTCTCTACTTTTCATTTTTAGTTTTAATCTTTTTCCCAAATTACCGTCTTTATGTATTTTGGGATTCAAGTATATAACTGGGTATTTTTTGGATTATGATCAAAATAGGACAGCATGTGAAAGTATATATTATATTATATTTGTTTATCAGTGATACACTATATGCATATATACTGCAATAAAACATATGTTCCACTATATTTTGAGAATAATGGAAGGAGACCCAAGAAGGATAAGTTAAGAAGTCAGGTTAGACTAAATAATAGAAACCATGTCAACTAAATTAGTAATTTGCAGTACTGATCATTTTATTTGACTGTTCAAGAATGATATCTGAATTGTCTAACACAAAATAACAAGCTTATATTCAGTATATTAATAGAACAATTACTGACTATAAAAGTAACATATAAAGAGAACGAAGATTGTATATACTAAAAATAATGCATCAACAGATACAAATATATTTAGTTAATTAATGTTTCTAATCAATTTGGTACTTCGATTATTTAAAATATGGTTAACCCATTGCTGTAAATCATTAATGCTAAATTATATTAATATATGTGCATTTATTTACAATTGGACTGAATTTTCACCACTTTTGTTTCAGTTTGACTGATAGCTCTCCTTTATCTTCTGCTTAAAACTCTTATTTTGTTATAATTTCAACATCAATTATAAACTTTTGATTTTCATATAATTCCAAATATTACCTTGCCTTCATTTTGTTGGAATTCATTAAGAAATAGAATGAATTGAAATATACAAAGTCCCACATCGCCAAATTGTTCAGAGCTATATTGGTTTATATATGGCTTTTGTAACGACCCGTATATTTTGACAATTTAATTTGTTTATTTAGTAGGATTTTTGTAATTTATTTAGTAGAAATAATAAAGGGGATAAATAAAGGTTAAAATGAAGGCTAAAATAAATTATGTAAATGGTGACTTAAAACCTATTTATAGACATTTGAATAAAATCCCAATGAATTAAGCAGAAAAGGATTCTTACCTGGATACAAAATTTAATTTGAGAAATTAATGAAAATATTAAATTGATTTAATGTAATAAAAGAGTGTAAACGGTAATTGGAATAAATTAAGGAATCATGTTAATGCTGTTGGAACTTCGTATTTACAATACTTCGTAATTACGATATTTTGACTATGACAACTATATAAGTTACTGTGTATACTAACATATTTATTGCAGGAATCAATCAAAGGACAGATTCAAAAGAGCTCCAACACTTAAAGTATGTATTGAGTCTGTGTCTAGTAATAATAGTATGTTAAAATCTCTCCTATATGATATATTGCATGATCATCTTTTCAAAAAATAAGAAATTCAATTTTCATGTTACATTCAGACGTCTGAATAACTCATTTCAAACGTCTGAATCTGTAATATAGAATATTGTATATTACAATATTCAGACGTCTGAAATAAGATATTCAGACATCTGAAAATAACCAAATATTGCCTATTTCCTTTCTGTTTCAAATATCGTTTAATTCAGAAGTCTGAAATTTAAATTTCAGACGTCTGAATATTTACAACGGCTATTTTTTTGAAAAGGCATTTCCATTCATGAAGAGTTGCAACCTTTATTTCAATAGCTCCTAATGACAATTCTTCATGAAGAGTTGCAACCACTTACTACCTATATAAACATATTAGAATCAAGTTTTAAGAACACCTAATTCATTTTGATTATTATTCTACTCTTGAAATCTTTGATTTTAATTCACTTATGCTTTCAATATCATCCAAATTCAATTTCTACTTTCTTAATCTTCACTTATTCATACATATATCATAAAGGAGAAAGATTATAGGAAGTTTGTACTAATAATAGACAAATTCGTGTTATTAAGAACACACTGTGTCAAACATACTTTTGAATTGAAGTCCTCTTCTGCTGTTGAGGCAAAATCCTGTTCTGCTGTTCAGGTCCCTTGTTCGGCTGTTCAAGGGTTGTTGTAAACCTGTTCCTCCGGGTTAAGTGAGGATTGTTGTTAGTGAAATTCCAGAAGGAGTCTGGGACTGGACGTAGAACGGGAAGTTCGAACCAGTATAAAAATTCCTGGTGTGCTTGTTATATTTTTTATTTACTTTGCAACTATCATCTATTTTCACCTTTAATTTAAGTTATTTCCATATTAGCCGATCCTAAGTAATAACTAGCATTGTTATACATTTTCATTTGGTATCAGAGCCTTGTTTCTAATAACCGTTACACAGTTATTTGATATTCTGCTAAAATGGAAAACAACACCAGCACTGTTAACACTAGTTTCATTGAAGGACAATCCACTGCACGACCTCCACTATTCAATGGTATGAATTACAATTATTGGGCAACTCGAATGCGTATTTATATGCAAGCTAATGGTTTTGACTCATGGAATATTACTCAAACCGAATATAATATTCCTACAACAGAATATTCTACATGGTCAAACGCACAAAGACTAGATGCTACCGCTAATGCCAAAGCTATGAATATGTTATTTTGTGCTTTAGATAGAAATGAGTTTAACCGTGTTAGTATGTGTACAACTGCTTATGAAATATGGAGAATACTTAAGATTACTCACGAAGGAACTAACAAAGTTAAACAAAGCAAGATTTCCATGCTCAAAAATCAATTTCAAAATTTTAAAATGAAGCAAGATGAAACTATAAATGATATGTATTCTAGATTCCAAGATATATACCACTCTTTACTAGGTCTTGGAGAAAAGTATTCTGATTTTGATATTGTTTCAAAAATCCTTAACTCTTTAACAGATGAATGGGAAAGAAAAGTTTTAGCTATTGAAGAAGCTAATGACCTTTCTACTATGAAACCAGAAGAGTTGATAGGAAATCTAATGTCATATGAAGTAAATTTGCAGGCTAAAAGAGTACAAGCACAAGACAAAAAGAATATAACATTCCATGCTGAAAAAGAAGAATCAAATTCTGATGAAGAAGACTTAGCATTCATTGCTAAAAACTTTAAAAAGTTTTTAAAATTCAGAAAAGGAAATCAAAACAATGGCAAAAGGAACTACAACAGCAATCCAAATAAGCCATCTTCATCAATATTAGAATGCTTTAACTGTCACAAGAAAGGACATATGCAAAAGGATTGTCCAGAACAGAAGAAAACATATCACAATAAGAATCGAAAGGACAAATCAAAAAGAAAAGCATTTTCAGTAACATGGGATGATTCAGATTCCTCAAAGCAGCAGTGATAGTGAGAAAGAACAGGCAAATGTTTGTTTTATGGCTTTAGAAAATGAGGTAAGTGATCTTACTTTTGATGATATGATTGAAATAAATTCAGAACTTCTTGATAATCTAAAAAGCATCAAAAGAAAATATAAAGAAGCTCTTGAAAATCAGAGAAAAGCAGAATTCGAAAGAGATACGCTTAACGATGAAAAGAAAATATTAGAAGAAGAAATTGGAAAACTTCAAGATAAAGTTTCTAATGATAATTCTCAATTTACTTTATTGAGTCAAGAAATTGAAACTCAAAAAGAAAAGAATGATTCTCTTGTCTCTGAAAATCATGAGCTAAAAACTAAGATTAAAACGATAGAATTAGAAAATACTTGTCTCAAAACCAAATTAGAAAATATTTCTAAAAATATTTTCAACTTTAATAAAGGTAGAGAAAATCTATCTAGTATTATTAAAAATTCTCAGTCCACTTCAAATAAAAATGGACTAGGATATTTTAAGAAATCTCTATCTAAAAAGAAAATTAGGAGAAATAGTTCTCATATTAATTCTAAAAATTCCAACACCATAAAAATATGGGTTCCCAAAACAAACAATAATCTAATTAGAAATAAATATATAAATCTCTTTTTTGAAACTGTTCATAAAAATCAGAATTATATATTTAAGGGGAATACTGAACCTACTGGATTTGGTTTCCTAAGACCTAACTCTTAGGACCCTATAAAAGGTGGGTACCAATGTTATTATTATTATTTGCAGGACCCACTTTTAAAGAAAGGAAAATGGATACTCGACAGCGGTTGCTCAAAACATATGACTGGAGACAAAAATATGTTATCAAACATCACTTACTCAAATGGAGGCTCTGTCACTTTTGGAGACAATTCTAAAGGATATATCATTGGAAAATGCGACGTCAGCAATGTCGGTACATCTGATTTACCTCTTATTTCAAATGTTTTATTAGTGAAAAATTTGAAACACAATCTTTTAAGTATCAGCCAATTATGTGACAAAGGTTTCAAAATCTCTTTTTCTGAAGATAAGTGTAGCATTCGTGATAAAAATCAAAATCTTATTTTTGAAGGAAATAGAGATAAAAATATATATGTTTTGAATATGAAAATCAATCATAATTTAGATATGTGTTTAATAGCTAATGAAAATGATCCTTGGCTATGGCACAAAAGACTCTGTCATATAAACTTCAAAACTATAAATAAACTTTCCAAAAATAATTTAGTCAGAGGATTACCGAAAATGAACTTCAAAATTAATCATATTTGTGATGCATGTCAATTAGGAAAATTAACAAAATCATCCTTTAAATCTAAAAAGGTTATCTCTACTTTACAACCACTTGAACTACTACATATGGATCTATTTGGACCAACCTAAGTTCAATCCATTAACCATAATAGATATGTGTTTGTAATGGTAGATGATTTCTCCAGATATACTTGAACTATTTTTATGAAAAACAAAAATGATACGTTTGAGCAATTTAAAATTTTGGTCAAACGTATTCAGAATTTAAAAGGTTTAAAAATAAAAAATATAAGAAGTGATCATGGAGGAGAATTTGAAAACGAAGCTTTTGATCATTTTTGTAAAAAGAAAGAAATTTTTCATAATTTTTCGTTTCCTAGAACTCCACAACAAAATGGAGTTGTAGAACGTAAAAATAGAACTTTACAAGAATGTGCACGAACTTTGTTAAATGGAAGCACTCTTCCAAAACATTTCTGGGCAGAAGCTGTTGCAACTGCATGTTATGTTTTGAATCGTGTTTCTATTCGACCTCTAACAAAAAATACTTCTTATGAACTTTTTACTGGAAGAAAACCAAAGATTTCTTATTTTAGAGTATTTGGCTCAAAATTTTTTATATTAAATACAAAAGATCAGCTTGGAAAATTCGATGCAAAATCTGACGAAGGAATCTTTCTAGGATATTCAGATTGCAGTAAAGCTTATCGTGTATTTAATAAAAAATCAAATATTGTTGAAGAAACATTAAATGTTTCTTTTGATGAAAATTTTCTACAAAAACCAAGTATTCAAAATGATGATGATTTTCCAGATAACATTACAAATACAGATACTATAAATTTTGAAAATAATGAAAACATTGTTGACAATAATATTGAATTAAGAAATTCACCAAAAATATTACGGGATCATCCTATACAAAATATTATTGGAGAAATTAATTCAAATATTCGAACTAGAAGTCAACTAAATCAAATGGGCCACGTAGCATTCCTTTCCAATATCGAGCCAAAGAATCCCAAAGAAGCTTCCACAGATGACTACTTGATAATAGCAATGCAAGAAGAGCTAAACCAGTTTGAACACAATGAAGTTTGGGAATTAGTTCCTAGACCAAGTGATCAGGCTGTTATTGGAACAAAATGGGTTTACAAAAATAAAGCAGATGAACAAGGAAATATCACTAGAAATAAAGCAAGATTAGTTGCACAAGGTTATAATCAAGAAGAAGGAATTGACTATGAAGAAACGTTTGCTCCGGTTGCAAGACTAGAAGCAATTCGAATATTAATGGCCTATGCATGCTTTCATAATTTCAAACTTTATCAAATGGATGTTAAAAGTGCCTTTTTAAATGGTTACATAAAAGAAAAAGTGTATGTTGAACAACCTCCTCTATTTATTCACGAAAAGTTCCCTGATCACGTCTATAAACTTAAAAAAGCACTTTACGGTTTGAAACAAGCACCACGTGCTTGGTACGACCGTTTAAAGACTTATCTAATTTCTTCGAGTTTTCTAATTGGGAAGGTTGATCAAACACTTTTTATAAAACATTCTAAAAGGGGTATTTTAATAGTTCAAATTTATGTTGATATCATTTTTGGTTCTACGAATGACAAATTATGCCAGGAATTTTCAGAAATAATGACCAAAGAATTTGAAATGTCTCATATGGGTGAATTAACATATTTTCTTGGATTACAAATAAAACAACTTCAAAATGGCATTTTTATTAATCAAGAAAAATATTGTATTAATCTAATCAAACGTTTCGAAATGGAAAATACTTCTGCCAAACCAACTCCAATGAGTACAACTACACATCTTGAAAAAGATGACAATGGCAAAAGTGTTGACCAGAAACTATACCGAAGTATGATTGGATCATTACTATATTTAACTGCAAGTCGTCCTGATATAATGATGAGTGTTTGTTTGTGTGCTAGATTTCAAGCTAATCCAAAAGAATCACATTTGAAAGCAGTAAAACGGATATTACGTTATCTTACAAACACAAAGGATTTTGGTATGTTTTATCCAAAAGGATGTCCATTCGAATTAGTCTCATATAGTGATGCTGACTTCGGTGGTTCTCGAACAGATCGAAAAAGTACGAGTGGTACGTACCATTTCATT
Source organism: Allium cepa (assembly GCA_030765085.1). NCBI lineage: Eukaryota > Viridiplantae > Streptophyta > Magnoliopsida > Asparagales > Amaryllidaceae > Allium > Allium cepa. The sequence goes on from CM060929.1 coordinate 507,915,593, forward strand.
GGAAAATCTCTCGTATCCTGGTTTAGTAAGAAACAAAATTGTGTTTCTCTCTTTACATGCGAAGAAGAATACATTTCTGCTGCTCTAGCATGTACTCAAGTAATTTATATGCAACGAACACTCAAAGATTTCAATATTAATTTATCAAACTCTGCAATATACTGTGACAACTCGAGTGCTATTAACTTGTCTAAAAATCCTATCAATCATTCACGAACAAAACATATTGATATACGTCATCACTTTCTTCGTGACAATGTTGAAAAAGGAACAATAAAGTTAGATTTTGTATCTTCTGAAAATCAGTTAGCTGATATTTTTACAAAACCTCTTTTAGAAAACATTTTTATTAAGCAAAGACGAGAACTTGGTATTGTTTCTGTTAAAAATTTATAATTCTGTAACAAATTTTTCCAATCTAGTTATACATCTTCTATCTATATTATATTTGCTCCCAACATATGTGTTTATTCTCTAAAATCTCATAACTAACAAATTAGTAACAAATATTTCTAACCTTCCATTTGTTATGTATATTTCTAATTTTCCAATTTTTTTAAAAATTTTTATCCATTAGTTAGTAACTAAACAAAACTAACTATATTTAACCATTAATATGAAACTAATTTCTTTAAATAGTTTTTCCTTTTTGTTATATATATGTTCAAACTAATTATTTCTTTCATCTCATTTTAAAACACCAAAATAAAATTCTCCTTCAATGGAATTTAACCTAGTTATTTTACTTCTCTCTATGGCTTCTAATTCTGACAATTCTCCATCAGCTTATTCTACGTCTTCTTTCGAGATTTTAGCAACTCCAACTCCACGTGAACAAGCTCGTCCTGCACGTGAACACTCTGGTTTTACGCTAGATAAGAAGAAATCTCGACGATTTCTTTTCTTTGGTTCTCCATCAACCAAAGAAAAAATATCCGAGATTCATCATTATCAAAAAGAGCAATTGGATTTGCAACGTGAGATGTATTATGAACAAAAAATAAATGCTAAATGACTTAGCTTCATTGAAAAAGTGGCATTTAACTTTTGTGGTACATCTCCAGAAAAAGATGTAGTCGAACCGTCATCTTCTCATCAAATAACTACATCAGGATGGAATCCATGGGAACCAAGTCCACAACGTCCTCCAGTTTCTCCAAACTCATGGGAACGTACGTCATACTGGTCTCCTTAACGACCATTCACAGAAATTACAAAAATCAAACCAGAAGAATGCAAATCTCCAAATGCTTCGGAAAATTAACTTCTAATTCTATTTTTCTTGTAATTTTGTTCAAATACTATTTGTTGTTTATCATTTATTTTTTAAAATATTTGACAATCTTGTCATTCTGTTCAATATTAATATAATAGTTCTATCATTATTTTTGATTTCTCATGCAAACGTCTGAACCTTTAAGTTTCAGACGTCTGAAACTGTTGTTTCAGACGTCTGAATATTGTACAAAAATATTTTTTTTCTACAGTTTCAGACGTCTGAAACAGTCCATTCAGACGTCTGAAATAAGACAAAAATGAACAAATTCTCTTCTGTTTGAAATTTTATAATTTCAGACGTCTGAAATTATAATTCCAGACGTCTGAATTCAAATAGTGGTTCAAAATTCAAGGGCTTTTTACAAATTTTCCAACTACCAACCACCTTTATTACTTCCATCCACTTCTTCATTTCCCCCAAATACCCGAACCGGCACCATTATCACCCTTCAAAACTCCATTTTTTCATCTCCTATCTTCAAATTTTTCACCAAAAAAAAACTCCAATGGCTCCAAAAGCAAAGCGACCAAGAGCTTCAACTTCATCTTCTACACCCAATATAGACCAATGGTTATGGAATGATGAAGCCAAGAAAAGGTTTGCTCAGATGGACAGATCTGGCTTCTTTCCAGGAGCTTTTGTGAAGTATGATGAATTTCAACCCTATAGGATTCAACAAATTGCCAATTCAAGCGGGTTAGAATCTTTATTGTCATACTCCGCGAATAATGTCAAAATAAATCATCTCCTAGTTAAGTTATTCTATGAAAATATGAATTTAGATCATCATCATCCACATAATCAAGAAAATTGTATTTGGACTTGGGTATGTGGAGTAAAAATATATCTCCCATAAGATCGTCTTGGAGATATCTTGCAATGCCCTTCATCCGGGACTGATTTAGATGACATTGATGCTTCACTCTCCCTGGAAAATAGAGATGAAGTCTCTCATAGATTTCTATCTGATGATATCACTAGGTTAACTTCTGTCAACCTAAGGCCTCAAGCCCGTATTCTTCATCGTGCTTTAATTCGTTCCGTTTTACCAAGAACCGGAAGTTATGAAGTCATAAACAAACGGAACTTCCAAGCTTTATATGCCATTTATTCCCATCAACCTATTAATTAGGGGCAAATTATTCTTGAAGAATTTATGGATGTTAATCACCGTCGTCGATATAAAACGTTTCATTATGGAGCATATATTATGAAAATTCTTACAAACTATGGGGTAACTTTTCCCGAATCCGAATTTTCACCCATAAAAGAACTTGGCTCCAAAACATTAGGGTTGATGAATTTGCACAAACGTCCACAGAATCTTAATTTTATTTCTTTTCAAGAATGGATCTCAAATAGGGATCAGAATATACCCCAACCTCATCAACCTCACCAACCTCATCAACCTCAACAACAAATGGCTCAACAAGCTACCGAGCATGATAATGATGATATCGAAGTGGTTTCTCTTGAGTCAACACCGAAACATGCCTTAGTTACACTCTCTCGGAATCAATCTAAACTCTATGCCAAGATTGAAAGATTGGAGAAGCAAACAAATAAGAAATTTAATTCTATTCGAGGCTTCCTAAATAAAATTTGGGGACGTATTGGTTGCTCTTCTTCCACATCTACCGACATGTTTAATCCCACACCATTTCAATGGTCTTCTAGCTCGGGCAATGGCAATGATGATGATAATGATGATGATGAAGAAGAAGAAGGCACAGATCAGCCCAGTTCTTCCTTCTGATTGCATAAATATTTCTGTTGCATCTTATCATATTCTACCTTTTTTTAACTAGTTGTTTGTTTCTATCATTATGTGTAAGTTTTTAGACTATTTGCAACTTGATTTCCTTATTCTGGTATGTATCCTTCAAACATTTGCTCCTATTGTTTTGTAATGACTATGTTGATTCTCTGGTTTGGTTTTCTATTTTTTGTCGATGTTAAAGGGGGAGAATTATAGTAAGGGGGAGCTTATAGTAAGGGGGAGAATTGCAGAGGGAGTTAATATAATCCTTAACTTCATTTATATATATGATCATTTACTCATATAGTTGCCATCGTCAAAAAGGGGGAGATTGTTGGAACTTCGTATTTACAATACTTCGTAATTACGATATTTTGACTATGACAACTATATAAGTTACTGTGTATACTAACATATTTATTGCAGGAATCAATCAAAGGACAGATTCAAAAGAGCTCCAACACTTAAAGTATGTATTGAGTCTGTGTCTAGTAATAATAGTATGTTACAATCTCTCCTATATGATATATTGCATGATCATCTTTTCAAAAAATATGAAATTCAATTTTCATGTTACATTCAGACGTCTGAATAACTCATTTCAGACGTCTGAATCTGTAATATAGAATATTGTATATTACAATATTCAGACGTCTGAAATAAGATATTCAGACGTCTGAAAATAACCAAATATTGCCTATTTCCTTTTTGTTTCAAATATTGTTTAATTCAAAAGTCTGAAATTTAAATTTCAGACGTCTGAATATTTACAACGGCTATTTTTTTGAAAAGGCATTTCCATTCATGAAGAGTTGCAACCTTTATTTCAATAGCTCTTAATGACAATTCTTCATGAAGAGTTGCAACCACTTACTACCTATATAAACACATTAGAATCATGTTTTAAGATCACCTAATTCATTTTGATTATTATTCTACTCTTGAAATCTTTGATTTTAATTCACTTGTGCTTTCAATATCATCCAAATTCAATTTCTACTTTCTTAATCTTCACTCATTCATATATATATCATAAAGGAGAAAGATTATAGAAAGTTTGTACTAATAATAGACAAATTCGTGTTATTAAGAACACACTGTGTCAAACATACTTTTGAATTGAAGTCCTCTTCTACTGTTGAGGCAAAATCCTGTTCTGCTGTTCAGGTCCCTTGTTCGGCTGTTCAAGGGTTGTTGTAAACCTGTTCCTCCGGGTTAAGTGAGGATTGTTGTTAGTGAAATTCCAGAAGGAGTCTGGGACTGGACATAGAACGGGAAGTTCGAACCAGTATAAAAATTCCTGGTGTGCTTGTTATATTTTTTATTTACTTTGCTACTATCATCTATTTTCACCTTTAATTTTAGTTATTTCCATATTATCCGATCCTAAGTAATAACTGGCATTGTTATACATTTTCAAATGCAAGTTAATAATTTATGACTTGAATGAAAATACAATTCAATAAAATCATTTAAATGTTATGATTTTATTTTTAATGAAATATGAGAAAAGAAAAAAAGAATGTAAGGATTTGATTAATATATAAGTTATTTATTCAGGGTATTGAATAAAATTTGGGAATCCAATTGTAATTAATGATAATAACATTGGTATTAGTTAATAAATTAAATTTCAATGCAATACCCATAAATGAATGGAATGAAATGAATATGTGTAAATGTATACTAGGTTATTTATCAAATAGAAGGAAAGAAAAGCAAATATCGAATTGATTAATGAATAAATATATATTGAATAGTAATGGAATGTAAAGTTAATGGTAATTTTATAAAATCAATACAAGATAAGGAATTGCAAATTTTAGGTTTATAATAAGGTGTGAATGGAAATCTGATTGGTTATATTAATTTGATGGGAAAGGTAAATGGATATTTAGTAATAAATTTAATGGACTCAAAAAAATGGAATTTATTTAATTAATAGATATAACAGATAAGGATAAACTTATAAATGTAGGATTACGAGTTTTACCACAACTATTATCAGTTATATACTTAGTTCCTTCAATTAAATCGGAAATCATTGCAATAATTATAAATTAAATGTTACGATAAATAAATTAAGGTAATAAATCGAGAATAACGTAAATGTTCTTCATATGATGATTTGTGAATAAAGAATGGAAATAAAGTTGTATCAATATATCAGAATTTAATTTATGATAACAAGTTTAATTGCAATTAGATGAGTTAAATATTTAAACGGGAATCAAGCTTTATTTATTCATTTGGATTTAAAATATGATAATTTGAATCTATTGAAATTAATGGAAATTGAATATAACATTTCACGTTAATTGGAAATAAAGATGGAAACAGGAAGGTTTTTTTTATTAAGGGAGGGATATGTAATAATTGCATAAATTTGTAAGTAGAAATAAAACATTAATGAGAACAAGTATTTAAGATTAACCATCTATTTAGTATATTAAGTTATAACGGATAATCAATTGCAATAATTAAAAATATATTTATTTCATTAACAATAATGAAGTAATATTTGAAATTTAATATTTAGATATTATGAAAATATAAATTTAGATGAAATTGGAGAGATTTACGTAATGAAGTATGAATCCAACGATAAATTTATCTATATGACAAAAATATATGGAAAGTAAATTTAATTAAATTATTGGAAATTTAATGTATAATTGGTGAATTTAATGAAATTTGAGAATTTTTAGATTTTAATTCGACGGTTAAATTCTGTTTAAGTTAGTAAAGATGATTTGAAAATTTTATGATGATAAGAATCATCAATTATCGGAGTGAAATGGGAAATTTGATTTAATTGACTAATTTTTAATTTATTTAATTAATATAAAAATAGCCATTTTGGACACTGACTTGGATTTCGACGAAACCAGTTTCATCGGATCCGTATCGGTGAATTATTGTAGGGTTTCAAGTTTCGTAGCGATCGGACTTGTCGTTTGATCGTACGAACGCGAAACGCCTTGAAATCGATTTTATTGAAATCAATTGGAAAATTTTGTTTTCAGCATAACTTCTCCATACGATGGAATTTGGATGTGAAACTTTTTCCATTGCATTCAGAATATTTTTAAATACCTATTTTGATATATGGGTTTACCCAATTTCGTTCCGGGGTCAGAACGGGCTTTTCGGGCCATAGTTTGTTCCGCACGTTCATCTACCCGGTCTATCTACTCTAATTCAACCCTACACATAAATAGTCGATTATAAACCCTAGCCCTATCTATTCTCATTTGTGTGTGCATTCATTCTCCTCAACTCTTTCTCTTCCTCAATGGATGCAAATTTTAGATCCAATTCTATTCAAATTTCAAATAAAAATCCAAAGCTAAAAATTCAAAGTCTTCAGAAAATTCCCAAAAAAATATATGTTGTAGATTTCATCGATACGAATCTACGCGTAGTTTTTGTTTTTGAAATCGGTGTTAGAATCAACAGCAAATCGCGGTCAAAGGTCAAAGTCGCGAAACCCTACGTCTCGTTTTGGGCGTTTTCATTTGGGGCAGAAATCGAGCAATCTGTTTCTGGGTTTCATAGAGAACAGCAAGTGGAGTCTGTTGATGGTGGCCGTTTAGATTATAGCGAGGTGTGGTGGTCGAATTTGGCGGCTCAAGGGCCGTAATTCGACGGCGGCGGCTGGCGAATGGAGGCCGCGCGACAGAGGGGAGGGCTCGGCCTGGGTTGCTAAGTACAATGGTGGTCGCGCCGTGGCCTATAGGCTCACGTGGTAGAGGCGATGGACGGTCAATGGTGGAGTTGGGAGCTTCTGCGTGTCACTGTAAATCTCGCGTGAGGAAGATGCAGAAGTCAACGATGACGTGGATACGAATTGGAAGTATGAAATTGTGTTCCATTTTCATTTATTTTAATTTTTGTTTTCAATCGAATTTTCGGCATAACTTTCTCTTACGTTATCCGTTTCACGTACAATTCTTTTAGTTAGGATCATAATTAAATTCCGGACGCTTTGACGCTGGTTTGGACAAATTTGGAGACTGTCAAATTTTTGGGTTTGAATCAAATTTAAATTCTATTTAAATTCAAACAGTGAGTGTTTTAACACACTCACAACTTCTAAAATTTCTTTTGTTTGTTAATTTGACTTTAGATATGAGTAGAAATTTATTTATGACTGTTTGGCATGTTTTATTCATTATTTCTGTTTAAATGCATTTATTTAATATAACTGTTAATTAATTTGATTATTGCATATAAATTGACAGTAAAAATTTATTTATTTGCATATAAACTGATAGTTGAATGGTTAATAAATTTATTTTGAATATAAAATGCTTGTTAATAACTGTCATTTATTTCCTGTTATATTGTATATGCCATGTATTGATGTTTGTTTAAACTGCTGATGATTGAAATAAATTGATGATGATTGAATTAAATTGGTTGATGATTGATATTGGGTGAATGGATGATGTGTTCTATCTTATAAAATCTGCAAGTTATCATGCATATTCATTTCATTCGGGATTGCGGTTTGAAATGATATACAACCGCATTTTTATTTTTAATTGCGGATTGAAATGATAAATATCCGTATCACTTGACCATAGGATAGAAAATTATATACAGGCACCACGGTATATATATATATAATTATTTTGAAATAACTTTTCTATGGTTTGAATAGGATACGGTTTAGTAAATATTAAGTTTTGATATATATAAATATTTTTATATACATATATAGTTAAATTGTTGAATTTAAGCTATGTATAAATCTGATAAATAAAGAGTTTAATAAGTTGAAAAATGGAGTTTTATAATTCATATTATATGTTCAAGTACGGGTTTAAGATATTGTATATATATAGAGTTTTAAATGATTCCACTCAATTTAAGATTTGAAATATAAATTGGAAATTTATTTGGAATTGAGCTATTTAAAAATTTAACTCCATAAGTTGATGTAAACCTGTTAAACTTGGAGATTTTAAAGGTATAATATTTATAACTGGATTTTTATTCAAGATGAATTAAATGAATATTTCTATTATAAATAAATTAAAAGAAATATTTAGTTATAGGTAATTCGAGTTTTATTTAAATGATTTTGGTTTAGTATGCTATGTTTAAAACTAAATAATAGGGCATTTAATGGTTGAATAATGATTTTCTATCTTAAATTTTCGAAGTATAATACTTAAAGTTTGAAATATATGTTAAAAATTGAAGTGGTTTTGGAAATTGAAAGTGATATTTAAATTTATGGCTTAGACTTCAATTAAAGAAAATATATTTGTAAAGTCATGGAAATTATTTTTCTTTACAAAGTAATCTTAAGTTAAACCATTTTATTTTATATACTGTTGAATATCCAAACCATTCAAGTTTTAGAAGTTATGGTTTTAAAGCTATGAATTTTGAAATATTATGTTGAAAAGTATAACTCAAATGTTGGTTTTGAGGTATTATAAATTTTAAAAGTAGTATGATTTTGGAAAGGAAATATATTTGAAATAAAAATGATATCATATTGATTTGGGTTTTAAAAGGAAATAATATCGTATTTATATGGTTTTGAAATAGATATTTATTCTGGTTTTGAAAGTATAAATATATTTTAAAAGACCGCAGTGTTATAATAACGTTTGGTTGTTGAAGAGACTGGGATCGGAAGTTGTCATACTCTCTGCCAACTCCGAAAACCACCTTAACAACTGTGTACGCGGTGGAGATTCCAAAATGAAGTAGGTTGGTGGGGGCGTTTCCTGTAAGGTAAATACGTGGACCCAACTCCCGTGAGTTGGCATAAGGTGGCTAAAACAGGAGCGATCAACGGGTTAATGAGGTAGCACCTCTGATCGGACACTTCTCTTCGATACTATACTCTGACTTTGGATTGATTCGGTAGCCACCTTCATTTTTGATTTCTTTGACGTGAGAAGTTTGTTTGAGGTGGGCGGCAGCTGCGCGCTGCGTGTTTCCATCGGTCCGGAAGCGTAATTGGTATATCTACCCTGGCATTGCCTAGTTGTGCCGTGTCACCTACCCTATCGCGCCTTGTACGAGTTTGGTTTTCTCCCGTAGCCCGTGTGGTATCCTCTGGTGGCTTCCCGATCAGGAGGGACTATGATATTGGATGGACTATTGGGACTATTACGTGTTAAGGGCTATATGGGTAACCCCTTAATGCTAAGAAAAAAGTAAGTTTATTTTACAATTAGACACTATTATAATAGCGCAATATACTACATAGTAAATAGTTTAACGGATCCTTAGGAGATGTAAATCCCGAGCATCTCTTGAGTTACTGTACTCATATTTATTTCTGTTAATTTAACTCACATAAGATCTTTTAGTTCTGACTCGAGTGTTTTTGTCTTTTCAAATTCGCTCGGGTCAGTCCGAGCGTTTCAGGATCAAAGACTTTAGCTCTGGAGGACGAAGACGGAGTTTTCTATTATTATTATTAGTTATATTCCACTACACTCATATTTTCTGTTGCATTGTCATATGGTATGTTTACTCTGATATGTATTGTATAAATATAATCAAAAGTTTTGTAAAATAGCTTCATGAACTGTATATTTGATTTTTATATTTTATCCTTCCGCTGCGAGATTCTGTTTAGTTTTTTTTCTTCTCTTTTTTCTTATTTATCCCATAACAATCCGCCCTTACGTATGGTTTAAACTGGCACGTTTGTCGGTTTAAAGTGTGCGAAAAGGCGGGATGTTACATCTGGTATCAGAGCCAGGTTTAGCGATAAACCTTCGCTTTGTGGGGTTTGACTCTTTACTAATAGGGTAGTAATACCCTATGGGAGTCGCTGAGTGTATATATATGAGAGAGCGTATTAGTTAGTGTTATAAAAAGATTTTAATATTGTGTTAGTCTGTTTCGTTTTGTATTTATAAATTCTAGTTAGTTCATGGGACGCTATGACATCAATAGGGATTTCTAAACACTTAATAGGACAGGCCGACATAATATTTGATTTTAATATAGGTGAATGAAATAACATTGCCTATTATATTTTCTATATATAAAAATATTTTATAATGACATATATTTGGTTGCTATAGATTGGGTGTTAGGTAATGAAAATATAAATAATAGTTGAAACTAAGTTGAAATTAAAATAAATGAAATCTGGAAATTTAGGGCTTAAGTTCCAGGGTTTTGAAATTTCTTTCGAATAAATTTTGGAATATAATAATATCATGTATAAGTATTTTCTGATATAAATATTTTAATATAATTTGGAAGAATTGTTTTAAAGAAGATTTTTGGAGAAAATAAGTTTTGTACTTTCCTCTTTGTCGCTGGAAAATAATTTCGGTGATGGCAGCCGCATCATCGACTTTCATTTTCGAGTATCGAAGGGAAAGGCCACTGTAGTAGTTTTACTACAGATTCATTTTTGAAAAAAAATATAAATTTGAATTGTTTTAAATATAATTAGAGATATATAAGTTGTACGAATATATTTATCTATTATTTAAAATTAATTGAAATTTAACCCGGTACTAAATTCTTAGATTTCCATTAATTAATTGTTTCAATTATTGTAGTGAATTGAAACGTAGGTAATTAATAAATTAAAACCTCTAAAGGAAATAAGAGATTTAATGATAGGTTATAAATGGTATTAAATGGAATTTGAAATTATAACCTACGAAATAAATAATATTATTATTGAACTTTAAATTAATCATAGGTAATGAGAAAACTTGTATAACTTTCAAGTATATCTTTAAAAACATATATAACTTACCAAGTATAAAAAGTTGAAATGTTTAATAAGAAATGTAATGGAAATTATACGAGTAAAAGTAGGTAATGAAGTATTCAATGAATTTACTATTATAAATGAGAATCTAATGTTACAAACTTAAAGTTATAATTCAAATTTTTCCAAAGTAAATATAATTAAAGGTAAGTATGACAAATAGATGATTATAAACTTAAGTAATCAAAGTGTAAATAAATGAGGTCATGCAATAATAAATGAATGAATAGTTATAACGAAATAAAAAGGGAACTGAAATGACCTGAGTTAATGGGATTGAATAATTGTAAGTAATAAGAAAAATTAAATGAAGCAAACACTTAATGAGTAAATGTAAATTTAAAGGATAAATCACTGTATAAGTAAAAAGAAAATCAAACGACAAAGGTATGTAATGAAATTAATAAAAAGTTGAGTTGATTGTTGTTTGGATTGTTGTTGTTTGGTTAAAGGTGTTTGGGTAAAATACTTTAAAAATGGATTTGGGGTGAATGAATAATCTATTTAGTTTTATCTAAAACTGTTGAGTAAATGATGCACTTGATGGTTTATTCTTCATTCCGTACAATTTAAAAGTTTGAACCCGAACAGCTATTCGTTTGTTTGATTGAATGGTTGTTTTATATTTGTTGTGTATACTGTTGTTGAAATTGATGGTTGTTGTATTGATTGGTTGTTGGTGATTAAAACCACTTAATATATTTCACTTTATATAAATTGTAACCCTTTAGATTTTATAAGTGAAATGCAGGTTATGGAAGCAAATTGCTACTGCTTTTGATTCCAAAAATTAAGCGTAAATTGCCCGACAAATAGGTATGCTTCGGAGTATGGTTTATAGCACTTTTTTAAATATTTTTCCTGGGTTGGGATATAATACTTTGGATAATATATATAATATAATTTGTTATATTTAATATTATATTTTCTCCCGAGCCTCTCTGTGCAAGGAGACTCTGCCAAAATTTTCCGTAAATTTTAGACTTAGAAAAATTTGAAAATGTTTTCAAACTTTAATAAGGTTGTATAAAAGTTTAAATGGGTATAAATTGGTATATTTTATTTTAAATTATTTTATTTTATTCTGTAAACTTATTTTTTATAAATTTAATATTTAAGAAAGATATATTGATATCTCATTTCTTCTTTTCCTTCCTTTCCTTTTCGGGAACGAAAAGTTTGAGTGGGGGAGAGTGTAACGACCCGTATATTTCGACAATTTAATTTGTTTATTTAATAGGATTTTTGTAATTTATTTAGTAGAAATAATAAAGGGGATAAATAAAGGTTAAAATGAAGGCTAAAATAAATTATGTAAATGGTGACTTAGAACCTATTTATAGAAATTTGAATAAAATCCCAATGAATTAAGCAGAAAAAGGATTCTTACCTGGATATAAAATTTAATTTGAGAAATTAATGAAAATATTAAATTGATTTAATGTAATAAAAGAGTGTAAACGGTAATTGGAATAAATTAAGGAATCATGTTAATGCAAGTTAATAATTTATGACTTGAATGAAATTCCAATTCATTAAAATCATTTAAATGTTATGATTTGATTTTTAATGAAATATGAGAAAAGAAAAAAAGAATGTAAGGATTTGATTAATATATATGTTATTTATTCAGGGTATTGAATAAAATTTGGGAATCCAATTGTAATTAATGATAATAACATTGGTATTAGTTAATAAATTAAATTTCAATGCAATACCCATAAATGAATGGAATGAAATGAATGTGTGTAAATGTATACTAGGTTATTTATCAAATAGAAGGACAGAAAAGCAAATATCGAATTGATTGATGAATAAATATATATTGAATAGTAATGGAATGTAAAGTTAATGGTAATTGTATAAAATCAATACAAGATAAGGAATTGCAAATTTTAGGTTTATAATAAGGTGTGAATGGAAATCTGATTGGTTATATTAATTTGATGGGAAAGGTAAATGGATATTTAGTAATAAATTTAAAGGACTCAAAAAAATGGAATTTATTTAATTAATAGATATAACGGATAAGGATATACTTATAAATGTAGGATTAAGAGTTTTACCACAACTATTATGAGTTATATACTTAGTTCCTTCAATTAAATCGGAAATCATTGCAATAATTATAAATTAAATGTTACGATAAATAAATTAAGGTAATAAATCGAGAATAACGTAAATGTTCTTCATAAATATGATGATTTGTGAATAAAGAATAGAAATAAAGTTGTATCAATATATCAGAATTTAATTTATGATAACAAGGTTAATTGCAATTAAATGAGTTAAATATTTAAACGAAAATCAAGCTTTATTTATTCATTTGGATTTAAAATATGATAATTTGAATCTATTGAAATTAATGGAAATTGAATATAACATTTCACGTTAATTGGAAATAAAGACGGAAATAGGAAGGTTTTTGTTTACTAAGGGAGGGATATGTAATAATTGCATAAATTCGTAAGTAGAAATAAAACGTTAATGAGAACAAGTATTTAAGATTAACCATCTATTTAGTATATTAAGTTATAACGGATAATCAATTGCAATAATTAAAAATATATTTATTTCATTAACAATAATGAAGTAATATTTGAAATTTAATATTTAGATATTATGCAAATTAAAATTTAGATGAAAATGGAGAGATTTACGTAATGAAGTATGAATCCAATGATAAATTTATCTATTTGACAAAAATATATGGAAAGTAAATTTAATTAAATTATTGGAAATTTAATGTGTAATTGGTGAATTTAATGAAATTTGAGAATTTTTAGATTTTAATTCGACAGTTAAATTCTGTTTAAGTTAGTAAAGATGATTTGAAAATTTTATGATGATAAGAATCGTCAATTATCGGAGTGAAATGGGAAATTTGATTTAATTGACTAATTTTTAATTTATTTAATTAATATAAAAATAGTCATTTTGGATACTGACTCGGATTTCGACGAAACCAGTTTCATCGGATCTGTATCGGTGAATTATTGTAGGGTTTTAAGTTTCGTAGCGATCAGACTTGTCGTTTGATCGTACGAACGCGAAACGCCTTGAAATCGATTTAATTGAAATCAATTGAAAAATTTTGTTTTCAGCATAACTTCTCCATACGATGGAATTTGGACGTGAAACTTTTTCCATCGCGTTCACAATATTTTTAAATACCTATTTTGATATATGGGTTTACCCAATTTCGTTCCGGGGTCAGAACGGGCTTTTCGGGCCATAGTTTGTTCCGCACGTTCATCTACCCGGTCTATCTACTCTAATTCAACCCTACACATAAATAGTCGATTATAAACCCTAGCCCCATCTATTCTCATTTGTGTGTGCGTTCATTCTCCTCAACTCCTTCTCTTCCTCAATGGATGCAAATTTTAGATCCATTTCTATTCAAATTTCAAATAAAAATCCAAAGCTAAAAATTCAAAGTCTTCAGAAAATTCCCAAAAAAATATATGTTGTAGATTTCATCGATACGAATCTATGCGTAGTTTTTGTTTTTGAAATCGGTGCTAGAATCAACAGCAAATCGCGGTCAAAGGTTAAAATCGCGAAACCCTACGTGTCGTTTTGGGCGTTTTCATTTGGGGCAGAAATCGAGCAATCTGTTTCTGGGTTTCGTAGAGGACAGCAAGTGGAGTCTGTTGATGGTGGTCGTTTAGATTATAGCGAGGTGTGGTGGTTGAATTTGGTGGTTCAAGGGCTGTAATGCGGCAGCGGCTGCTGGCGAATGGAGGCCGCGCGACAGAGGGGAGGGCTCGGCCTGGGTTGCCAAGTACAGTGGTGGTCGCGCCGTGGCCTATAGGCTCACGTGGTAGAGGCGATGGGCGGTCAACGGTGGAGTTGGGAGCTTCTGCGTATCACTGTAAATCTCGCGTGAGGAAGATGCAAAAGTCCACGATGACGTGGATATGAATTGGAAGTATGAAATTGTGTTCCATTTTCATTTATTTTAATTTTTGTTTTCAATCGAATTTTCGGCATAACTTTCTCTTACGTTATCCGTTTTACGCATAATTTTTTTTGTTAGGATCATAATTAAATTCCGGACGTTTTGCCGCTGGTTTGGACAAATTTGGAGGTTGTCAAATTTTTGCGTTTAAATCAGATTTAAATTCTATTTAAATTCAAAAGGTGAGTGTTTTAACCCACTCACAACTTCTAAAATTTCTTGTGTTCGTTAATTTGACTTTAGATATGAGTAGAAATTTATTTATGACTGTTTGGCATGTTTTATTCATTATTTCTGTTTAAACGCATTTATTTAATATAACTGTTAATTAATTTGATTATTTCATATAAATTGACAGTAAAAATTTATTTATTTGCATATAAACTGATAGTTGAATAGTTAATAAATTTATTTTGAATATAAACTGCTTGTTAATAACTGTCATTTATTTCATGTTATATTGTATATGCCATATATTGATGTTTGTTTAAATTGCTGATGATTAAAATAAATTGATGATGATTGAATTAAATTGGTTGATGATTGATATTGGGTGAATGAATGATGTGTTCTATCTTATAAAATCTGCAAGTTATCATGCATATTCATTTCATTCGGGATTGCGGTTTGAAATGATATACAACCGCATTTTTATTTTTAATTGCGGATTGAAATGATAAATATCCGTATCACTTGACCATAGGATAGAAAATTATATAGAGGCACCGCGGTACATACATATATATAATTATTTTTAAATAACTTTTCTATGGTTTGGATAGGATACGGTTTAATAAATATTAAGTTTTGATATATTTAAATATTTTTATATACATATGTAGTTAAATTGTTGAATTTAAGCTATGTGTAAATCTGATAAATAAAGAGTTTAATAAGTTGAAAAATGGAGTTTTATAATTCATATTATATGTTCAAGTACAGGTTTAAGATATTGTATATATATAGAGTTTTAAATGATTCCACTCTATTTAAGAGTTGAAATATAAATTGGAAATTTATTTGGAATTGAGCTATTTAAAAATTTAACTCCATAAGTTGATGTAAAGCCGTTAAACTTGGAGATTTTAAAGGTATGATATTTATAACTGGATTTTTATTCAAGATGAATTAAATGAATATTTCATAAATAAATTAAAAGAAATATTTAGTTATAGGTAATTCGAGTTTTATTTAAATGATTTTGGTTTAGTATGCTATATTTCAAACTAAATAATAGGACATTTAATGGTTGAATAATAATTTTCGACCTTAAATTTTGGAAGTATAATACTTAAAGTTTGAAATATATGTTAAAAATTGAAGTGGTTTTGGAAATTGAAAGTGATATTTAAATTTATGGCTTAGACTTCGATTAAAGAAAATATATTTGTAAAGTCATGGAAATTATTTTTCTTTACAAAGTAATCTTAAGTTAAACCATTTTATTTTGTATACTGTTGAATATCCAAACCATTCAATTTTTAGAAGTTATGGTTTTAAAGCTATGAATTTCGAAATATTATGTTGAAAAGTATAACTCAAATGTTGGTTTCGAGGTATTATAAATTTTAAAAGTAGTATGATTTTGGAAAGGAAATATATTTGAAATAAAAATGATATCATATTGATTTGGGTTTTAAAAGGAAATAATATCGTATTTATATGGTTTTGAAATAGATGTTTATTCTGGTTTTGAAAGTATAAATATATTTTAAAAGACCGCGGTGTTATAATAACGTTTGGTTGTTGAAAAGACCGGGATCGGAAGTTGTCATACTCTCTGCCAACTCCGAAAACCACCTTAACAACCGTGTACGTGGTGGAGATTCCAGAATGAAGTTGGTTGGTGGCGGCGTATCCTGTAAGGTAAATACGTGGACCCAACTCCCGTGAGTTGGCATAAGGTGGCTAAAACACAAGCGATCGACGGGTTAATGAGGTAGCACCTCTGATCGGACACTTCTCTTCGATACTATACTCTGACTTTGGATTGATTCGGTGGCCACCTTCATTTTTGATTTCTTTGATGTGGGAAGTTTGTTCGAGGTGGGCGGCAGCTGCGCGCTGCGCGTTTCCATCGGCCCGGAAGCGTAATTGGTATATCTACCCTGGCATTTTCTAGTTGTGCCGTGTCACCTACCCTACCGCGCCTTGTACGAGTTTGGTTTTCTTCCGTAGCCCGTGTGGTATCCTCTGGTGGCTTCCCGATCAGGAGGGACTATGATATTAGATGGACTACTGGGACTATTACATGTTAAGGGCTATATGGGTAACCCCTTAATGCTAAGAAAAAAGTTAGTTTATTTTACAATTAGACACTATTATATTAGCGCAATATACTACATAGTAAATAGTTTAACGGATCATTAGGAGATGTAAATCCCGAGCATCTCTTGAGTTACTGTACTCATATTTATTTCTGTTAATTTAACTCACATAAGATCTTTTAGTTCTGACTCGAGTGTTTTTGTCTTTTCAAATTCGCTCGGGTCAGTCCGAGCATCAGGATCGAAAACTTTAGCTCTGGAGTACGAAGACGGAGTTTTCTATTATTATTATTAGTTATATTCCACTACACTCATATTTTCTGCTGCATTGTCATATGATATGTGTACTCTGATATGTATTGTATAAATATAATCAAAAGTTTTGTAAAATAGCTTCATGAACTGTATATTTGATTTTTATATTTTATCCTTCCGCTGTGAGATTCTGTTTAGTTTTTTCTCGTTCTTTGTTTTCTTATTTATCGCATAACAATTCGCCCTTACGTATGGTTTAAATTGGCACGTTTGTCGGTTTAAAGTGTGCGAAAAGGCGGGATGTTACAGCTTCCTCATGAGGAGGTTGTGGGCCTGGGGCTCCCAAATGTATGATTCTTTGTGAGGAGGGAGATCATGCATCACCACCACACACGCGCGCGCCGCCGCCGCCGCCCGTCCGACCGACCGAACCAGGCTCGGGCTCGGGTTTGGGTCTAGTATGATACTTGTATTTTTACTGCAAACTAGACCAGGCTTCGGGTGCGATCCGTTAGAAGCAAACAGGTACGGCCGAACACAGGCGGGTGCGACCCGACTGAAGCAGACGCGGGCCAATGGATGCAGCGTGAGCGGGTGCGACCCGACTGAAGTGGCGCGGGCAAACAAAAGCAAATAGCAGGCGGGTGCGACCCGTTAAAGGGCAGCGATGGCAGAAAAACAGATGTGACTGTACGAAGAGGTACAGACATAACTGTTTGAGCAAACGGGTGCAGACACGACCGTTCGGAAGAGATACAGGCCAACTATAAATAAGAAGGAAAACTGATCACTTTCCTCGCTCATTTTAGAAATCCGAATCTTCTTCTTCTCTTTTACTATTATACTCTAAATCATGAAGTGATATACTCACTACAATCCCGAGCAGAATACGTCTGTTGTATCTTGGGGGAATTTTGAAATAAAATTCTTAAGGAAATTGTTATGACAAGCCTCAGACGATATCCGGGTAGATTCTAGTTTATTCTATAATCTTTCATTTATACGTTGTGTTGTTTCTACAAATAGTATAACGTTTTTGTTGTAATTTATTTACAACGTAACTTATAGTTACAATTATCTAATGCAGAATTCCAGCGTAGTGGAATTCTAACTGGTAAACTTGTGCGACGAGTTTATAGTTACTTGCTATCTGTTTTAGTACACTAGAAAACTAACATCTTAAGAATTTTACCTTTTTCTTACTAAAATCCGAGATGGCAACAGTAGAATTTTCAAAGAATACTACTCACAACAGACCTGAACCGTTCAAGAGAGATGGTGATGATTTCTTGACATGGCAGAATCAGATGTTGTTTTATCTCACCACACTCTGTCTGCAAAAGTACCTCGAGGAGGAGGAACCGATTCCTGCACCAGGCAAGCAAGCAGAGGTGAATACATGGAAGCATTCCAATTTTTTATGCAGAAACTATATTCTGAATTGTCTCGACAAGGTGCTATACAAAGTATATCAGCCTTCAAAGACATCAAAAGCACTCTGGAATGCACTTACCACAAAGTACAAGATGCAGAATATCAGTCTTAAGAAATTCATTGTAGACAAATTCATGGACTACAAGATTGGCTGACTCCAAACCAGTAACTGCTCAACTGCATGAACTGCAAATCATCATTCATGAACTCGAAGCGGAAGGTCATAAGGTTGGAGAATCTTTTTTGGTCAAAGCCATCACGGGGAAACTACCGCCATCATGAAGAGATTACCGCAACTATCTAGAGCATAAGAAGAAGGAAATCTCTTTACAGGATCTCATAGTCTGATTAAAAATTGAGCCAGTCAACCGTGAAGTTACAAAACCAAGCGAGGAGGCATTTGTGGCTGAAGGGTCAAAGACCAAAAACAAAAAGAAGAATTTCCAGTAGAAAAGGAAAGCTCAAGACAACAAACCAAAAGACAACAAACGAACCAAGAAGTTTAACGGCGAATTTTGGGTTTGTGGAAAAGTTGGACATGTCGCTAAAGATTGCAAACACAAGAAGGAACACAATAAAGAGGCAAATATAGTGCATAACATGGAAGTAGACGACTCCAAATTCTCGACGGTGGTATCTGAATGCAATCTGATTCAGAATCCTAATCAATGGTGGGTACATACAGGCGCTACTCGTCATGTTTGTTCTGACAAATCCATGTTTTCTACATATCAGAAATTCGATCACGAAGAAAAACTCTACATGGGTAATTCTGCAGTTTCCATGATCGAAGGCAGTGGCACAGTAATCCTCAAGTTTACTTCTGAAAAAACTGTTAAGTTGAATGTCGTGCTCCACGTTCCAGACATACACAAGAATCTCATCTCTGGTGCAGTCCTATCAAAGAAGGGATTCAAGATGGTGTTCGAGTCAGACAAGATGGTTCTGTCCAAAGCTGGAATGTATATAGGAAGGGGATATTTATGCGATGGCCTATTTAAGGCAAACGTAGCCATTGTTGGCAACAAAAATATGTATTCTGATTGTGCTATTAATAAAATTGAAGTTTCTTATTTGCTTGAGCATGAAATTTTACTATGGCATGATAGATTGTGACACATAAATTTCCGCAAAATGAAAACATTATCAAACTTGGGATTAATTCCAAAATTCCAAGTAGATAAGAACTACAAATGTGAGACATGTGCAGAAGCAAAAATGGTCAAACAACCATTTAAATCTGTTGACAGAAGCACCGAACCATTAGGTTTGGTACATACAGATTTATGTGATTTTAAATCACTACCTACAAGAGGTGGGAAAAAGTATTTCATTAATTTTATTGACGATTATACACGATATTGCTATGTATATCTTTTAAATAGTAAAGATGAAGTAATAACAACGTTTATAAAATACAAGGTTGAGGTAGAAAATCAGTTAAATGAAAAGATCAAGATACTAAGATCTGATTGAGGTGGAGAATATGAATCACCATTTGAATAATTCTGTGAACAAAATGGAATAATTCATCGAACAACAGCTCCATATTCACCACAACAAAATGGTGTAGCCAAGAGGAAGAATAGAATGTTAAAAGATATGATTAATGCAATGCTTTTAACTTCTGGTCTACCGACGAACTTGTGGGGGGAAGCCCTAAATATGTCAAATCATATATTAAATAAGGTTCCTCATAATAAAATAGGAACAATTCCATATGAGATATGGAAAGGACACAAACCAAGTTTTAAATACCTCAAAGTGTGGGGGTGCTTGGAAAAAGTTCCAGTACCGCCTTCCAAGAGAGTAGAACTTGGACCAAAAACAGTAGATTGTTATTATCTTGGGCCAGCCCAAAATAGTAGTGCCTACAGATTTTTGGTATTCAAGTCTGATATAACTAATATTCATGTAAATACAATCATGGAATCAAGAGATGCCTCATTCTTTGAAGATATGTTTCCGCACAAAAGGAATGAAGGAAATAATGTCCCAAAAAGGACAAGGGAAGAATCAAATGATTCACATGAAGATGAAACTCATCATGAAATTGAGGATGGTGAACCAAGAAGAAGCGCAAGGGCTAGAACTTCCTAAACATTTGGTTCGGACATTTTTACATATGTATTAGAGCACGAACCTCAAAAGTACAAGGAAGTAATGTCATCTTCTGAATCCTCATATTGGAAAGAAGCAATTCAAAGTGAGATTGATTCAATTCTAAGTAATAAAACTTGGGAAATTGTTGATATTCCACCAGGAATAAAGCCAGTTGGATGCAAATGGATTTTCAAGAAGAAAATGAAAGCAGATGGCTCTATCGACAAATATAAAGCCAGATTAGTAGCCAAAGGATATCGTCAAAAAGAAGGAGTAGACTTTTTGATACATATTTGTCGGTAACACGAATAACCTCTATAAGAATGTTAATAGCAATTGCATCCATCTATAATCTAGAGATTCATCAAATGGATGTAAAAACAGCATTCTTAAATGGAAATCTCGATGAGGAAATTTACATGGAGCAACCTGAGGGATTTATTTCCAAAGGAAATGAAAACAAAGTCTGTAGATTAGTCAAATCATTATACGGACTAAAACAAGCTCCAAAGCAATTGCACGCAAAAATTTGATAGTGTCATGATGAGAAATGATTTTCGTATAAATGAATGTGACCAATATGTTTATTATAAACAACTTGGACAATCACATGTGATGATCTGTCTATATGTGGACGATATGCTAATATTTGGTCTAAATACTTAGGTAATTGAGACCATAAAGAAAGTGTTGATCAACAATTTCGACATGAAAGACTTGGGTATTGCAGATGTTATTTTGGGAATAAAAATAATAAGAACACCTAATGGAATTGAGTTATCTCAATCACATTATGTAGAAAAAGTAATTGAAAGATTTCAAAATTTTGGAATTAAAGGAGTAAATACACCTTTTAATCCAACAGAAGTACTGCATAAAAACACTAATGAAAGTATAATGCAACTGGAATATTCTCGTGTAATAGGATGTCTCATGTATCTCATGAATTGCACAAGACCAGATATAGCTTATGCAGTAAGTCGATTGAGCTGGTATACGAGCAATCCAGGGAAGGAACGCTGGAAAGCACTAATGAGAGTGCTTGGATATTTAAAAAATACTACTACCTATTCCTTACATTATGGAAAATATCCTGCCGTCTTAGAAGGATAAAGTGATGCAAATTGGATTGCTGATTCATAGGAATCAAAATCAACGAGTGGTTATGTCTTTACCTTAGCAGGGACAGCAGTGTCATGGAAATCTACTAAACAAACATGCATAGCTCGATCCACTATGGATTCGGAGTTCATCGCTTTAGATAAAGCAGGCGAAGAAGCAGAATGGCTTCGTCACTTTTTAGAAGATATTCCATTTGGGCCTAAACCTGTACCGGCCATATGCATACACTGTGGTAACCAAGCTGCACTAAGCAGAGCGCACAACTTTGTGTATAATGGAAAGTCACGACATATTCATCGACGCCACAACATAGTTAGGCAGTTACTCTCAAATGGAACTATTTCCATAGATTATGTGAGAACAAATGATAACCTAGCGGATCCATTTACTAAAGGTTTATCAAGAGAGAAAATTGACTGCGCATCGAGGGGAATGAGTTTAAAAGCCTAAACTAATAAGAGTTATCTTATACGGAAACCTATCCTAGCGACTGGAGATCCCACGAACTAGGATCAATAGGCAAACCAGTTCTGAATAACTCAAAGACGTAATGCATTTGTTTGGACATAGTCCTATTCCATTCCTATGGTGCAAAATATAAGTGCATGCCTACAGAAGTATTAATAGGTTAAAACTATGTTTTTAATGATGAACATATCTTGGAAATAACAAGTGGGGTATTTGTAGGATACTCTTAATGGTTGCAATCACTTATGTAAGTGTGAGATGGGTCGGCTCTATGAGAATATTAAAGGCTTAAATTCTCTATAACACTCGCAGAACCAAAATATGTTCAGGGACAAAATGAACAGAACCAAGAAATTGGATGAGAAGGGAATCAATGCTTCGTAAAGCTTATTGTCTGGGTATACAATAAAGGCCGACGGTTCAAGATGAAATAATTCACCGATTAGCCGAGTAGATCCGATAAGTTTTAACTAGGGAAAGTTCAAAGTGAAATATCTACTTATCCACGATAAAGCATTATTCCATATGTACTCTGTGATATTTCGTTTTGTGTGGGGGATATGTATATTATCATTCATGTGGGGGATTATTGGAATTCCTTAAGAAATAGAATGAATTGAAATATACAAAGTCCCACATCGCCAAATTGTTGAGAGCTATATTGCTTTATATATGACTTTCTCATGAGGAGGTTGGGGGCCTGGGGCTACCAAATGTATGCTTCGTTGTGAGGAGGGAGATCATGCATCATCATCACACACGCACGCGCCGCCGCCGTCGTCCGTTCGACCGACCGAACCGAACCGGGTCGGGCTCGGGCTCGGGTTTGGGTCTAATATGATACTCGTGTTTTTACTGCAAACTGGATCGGGCTTTCTGACAGTTGCAGGCCATACGAACAGATGCGGATCTATTCGGAAGCGGACGCGGGTTGAATAGGCGCGAACAGTGGCGGGTGCGATCCGTCAGAAGCAAACAGGTATGGCCAAACACAGGAGGTTGCGACCTGACTGAAGCAGACACGGGCGAATGGATGCAGCATGAGCGGTTGCGACCCGACTGAAGTGGCGCGGGCAAACAGAAGCGAATAGCAGGCGGGTGCGACCCGTTAAAGGGCAGCGATGGCAGAAAAACAGATGTGACTGTACGAAGAGGTATAGACGCGACTGTTTGAGCGAACGGGTGCAGACACGACCGTTCGGAAGAGATACAGACTAACTATAAATAAGAAGGAAAACTGATCACTTTCCTCACTCATTTTAGAAATCCGAATCTTCTTCTTCTCTTCTGCTGCTATACTCTAAATCATAGAGTGATATACTCACTACAATCTCGAGCAGAATTCTTAAGGAAATTGTTACGACAAGCCTCAGACGATATCCTGTTAGATTCTAGTTTATTCTATAATCTTTCGTTTATACGTTGTGTTGTTTCTATAAATAGTATAACGTTGTTGTTGTAATTTATTTACAACGTAACTTATAGTTACAATTATCTAATACCGAATTCCAGCATAGTGGAATTCTAATTGATAAACTTGTGCGATGAGTTAATAGTTATTTGCTATCTGTTTTAGAACACTAGCAAACTAACACATTTTTTATAGAAACAATGTTATGTAATTGTGGTTTTTGGATGCAAAGGCAAAGCTAGATAGACTTTGTAGTGAAAATGGTGAGTGTAATTCTCTGACTTTATTTTATGGAATCATAGGTAATTGCATGTTGGTAATTGATATGGTTTTGCTTTGAAATTTATTGATATAATATTATGGGAATGGTTGAAATGTTGGAAATTATAGGGGAGGTTATATGAATTTTCCCCACAAAATTTGTATATTTTACTACGATGTTGGAGTTAGCTTCGGACTAGGTTGTTGCCAAACGAGAAAAGTGAGGAGCACTGGGGGACGGGGTTGCATCTGTTCCGGTATCAAATGAGGCACTACTGCCATTAGGCAGTAGTGAACTCACCTGCACATGCAGGTGAGAAATTATTCTCACCTGCTGTGTGCAGGTGAGTAGCTCACGTGCATATACAGGTGAGTGGTTATCAACTGCAAGTGCAGGTGAGAATATATCTCACCTACACATGCAGGTGAGGAGTCCCCACATGCGTAAGTAGGTGAGGAAAAATCTCACCTGCTTGCGCAGGTGAGGTATGGGCTGAGGCTAAAGTGGGCTTGCAACCCGCTACCACTTTATTGCCTGGGCCTGTTTTGGCCTAACAACAAGAAATAAGATTTTTTGAAATATGAATTTTAGAATGAATAAAAATTAAAAAATGTTTCTTTGTTTCAATATTATAAATTTAAAATAAAACTGTATGGCAATAAGGGTATTAAGATTTTGTAACGACTCGCTATTTTGGACCATTCAAATCGACAATAATACTATACATGTCCGACTTGAATAATTCAAAATACCGAATTGTTAATTTAAATTTGGCAAAACATATACAGTAAATAAATCAATCACAGAATCACAGATACGGAGTAGTACAGTAATACGAAGCGGAATAAATGAATAGTAGTTCATGAAGCTACTATATAACAAAGTTAGAAATAAAATACATCAGAATATCCCAGATACAATGAAGTCTCCAATGCAACAGATGACTTCTCTTAACGAATCAACTGGAAGTGCTGAAAGCTAAGCGATAGTTGGATCTCCAAGCGAAGCTCCAAACTCCAAAGGTGAGTCTCAATGCTGTATCACTCAGTCTGACCCGAGCGTAAAGCAAAACACAAAACACTCGAGTCAGGATTAACATTCTTATATTAATAAATCCAACTCAAGTGAAATATCAACTGAAATAAAATTAACTCAGAGGATGTTTGGGATAACCATCCTCTAAGGATCCAAGGAACTATCTACAGGGTAGAAATATACACTATAACACCATGGTCATTTCAATTTTATTTATATTTCAAAACTAAAATATCATTTTCATTTCAAATATCTCAATTTTCCAAATTAGTATATATTCCAATAATTTATGAAGTAAAGTATATTTATTTCCTCAAACTTCACAAATCGCTTCAAAATCAACTCGACCTACCCGTTCAAATTTAATTAAATCAAAATTTATCAATTTCCATTCAATTTAGTTTCTGACTAAACTAATTCAAATTTTATCTATTTTAAATACGGATTTGAACCACAAAATAAACCATTTAAATTTCAATATAATTCGAAGTCAATATATTTCGGAGCTTTAAATATTCAACATTTTAAAGACTGAACTTTGATAGTTGCGTTTATCTCCTAACTTGACTTCACTATTATTTAGTTTTGAAATATTCATTTAATAAATTCAATATTATTTATATGACCTTAAATTTACATTTTCTATATATTACCTTCGATTTCTTTAGACATGAAACATCCATTAAATTTCTTAAATAAAAATTCATGTTATAGGATCATATGTTAAAGTTTTGAATTTAATAGTTTCAAATTGATTTAACTAAATAAAATCCTTAATTAATGACAAATTCAAATAAGTCCCAAATATATCTTCAAACCTTAGCTTATAAAACTTATTCCACAAATCTATTTCAGAAATACAAATCTAATAAATCCTCAAACATATTTCATACTAATAAAATCAATCTTAATTAAATTATCTTAATATTAAATCTATATATAAAAATAACCTTTATATATAATACTTTAAATCAATATTCATTAAAACCATATATTTCTTTTCAGGACCATAGAAATTATTTTCAAAACATTCATATAGACCACGGCGTCGATGTAAAATTTTCTATTCTATGGACAAGGGATACAGATATTTATCATTTCAATCCTTAAGTTAAATATATACGGGTGGATATCATTTCAACCAGTAATCCCAAATTCAATTCAAATGAAACTCGCTTGGATTTATCATTTCAACTCATAATGAAATTCTCCTATTCTAAAGTCCGTTCGGGTATGATCATTTCAGCCCATAGTGATTTCTATACTAACAGGAGTCTTGCAGAGTGATAACAAATATGAAAATAATAATAACAACATGCATATATCATCAAAAATAAATATAAACAATAGGATATGGTGTCATATCCCATAAGTGAACAGCTACAGATAATAGCATATATAACAGTTTAAATAACTACAGCATCATATTTCAATTGTCGTTTCAATTTAATCAAATTTAACAAATAAAAGAATGTTAATCGTGAGTGATTGCTCACCTTTCGAGGCTAGAGAATACAGAAGATGACATGGATACGCACCCTGATACGGACACTGAAATTTGAATTTTAAATCCGAGCACGAATTTAAAAGCAAAGTAGGATTGGCAAGAATTGGACGAACGAGGCTGATAATCAAGAATTTATTTGAATCAGAATCAGTCGGATATATACAGAAATTTTTGCTATTTTAATAAAAATCAAAATTGCATCCCTAAGAAAAATTTAAAGTCGAATTATATATATATATATATATATATATATATAATTTACCCTTTTTTTCATACATAAACCAATAGTTTTAACATTTGAAATAAAACATATATGTTAAATAAAAATCCTTATAATTTTTCCAAACCATTTTAATTTTTACACATTGATCAAAATTTATATTTACAAATCTAAGACCCAAACCACCCCATACGACCTATGTATATAATATCATTAAGATTTATATTTTAAAATAAGATTTATATATAAAACTTCAACAAATTACACTGTTAAAATATCATTTATAAACTACTATATACATATGGTACAAAATCCACTTCACAATACAATTATAAATTTTAAACACTTTGCCTATATATATATATAAACTAATATATAATTACCCATGCATAAACAGTAAACCCTATACACAGACTTATATAAAATTTTAGACAATGGATGTATGAATTACTTGTATAACTTATATTATGACTTATTTTATAAATATATATAATATTGTAACCTGTGCAGACCGAAAGTATAAGTTAGAATGTAAACTTTATACAATATATATAAATAGCAACTAATATAACTTTAAAATATATACATTTTTTTTCGAAAGTAACTGGTCTACACTAAAACACATATACACCTGCCTACTCCAAATATAAAACAGACCATATATATTAACAATATATATATATATATATATATATATATATAATGCAGACACTACTATCCTTTACGTAATTATATAGAAACAAATAAATAATGTATAAATATAAGTTATAATAACACGTACACAAACACGAATTCACTTACGCAATAGCCACTAGAACCTATTTTGTTGTTTCCAGTACATTCCATTAAGAAAGAGTAATATATAGCAAAACCAACAAAACCCCAAAAAGATTCAAAAAAAAGTATATTTATTTTTAAATCACCTTATATTATTTCATTTAATAACATGATATGAAAAGCTTCACTTAAATCAAATTCACGTTTAAAATATTATAAAAAAACAAAATACTAAGCTTAAACAAATTAGAACAAAAAGCATCTTTACATACAACAGCCGAAAAAGGAAAGTTTTATTTTATAAACTAATATAACAGCATATATACATATATACACAAACACATTTATATATATATTTATATGTATAAGAATAACTTTGACATATATATATATATATATACATATAAACCATATAATAGATGCAGCAAAATTTGCATAATATATTATTAAACTGGAAACAGGGAAACCCAAGATAATACAACCCATGTAACAAATTCACTGATATATATATATATATATATATATATATATATATATATATGCTAACAGACAGAAGTACTATACCTAATATATGCGACCTTATGCAAGCTAGTGGTGACGAGTGTCTGATGGGTGATGGCGATAGGGGTATCGGCTGTTATTGCCTTGAAGAGGCGCTGTAACAACTTGGAAAAGAAAGAAAATAGGCTTCAGGGAGGAGGAGGAAGCAACAGTAGGTATAAACCCAAAGTTATAAAGGCAGAGGAAAAACGCTTTGCACAATTTAAGGTGATCTTCAAATTTTTAATAAATACAAAACGTATCTAAGTTTATACGTTTATAACTTTCCAGGTGTAGTGTATATATATAATGAACAGTCATAATGAAAGAAGTGGAAACAGGAAGCGTAGGAAAGGAAAGGTTAGAAAAATAATTTTTTCACCCTTTAATTCCGGAGATTAATAAGGTAACGTACCTCTTTAATGAAATGTACAGCAACAGTCACAAGTTAAAATTTAGCTGAAAGTTTAAAGAAATGAGGGGAAGATGGGTTTTTAAATTAATCACTTCCCAGAATTAATATGTCAATGAAAAAGGAAAGGAGATGAATCAAGGAAACGTATTATAACTTATATATAACTATTAAACGAATAGATGGAAGAAAAGGTGAACAGGTGAGTAAAAGTGGAAACTGATTTATAAGCGAAATGGAATGTGAGCTGTTGCCTGGGAAGAAAATGGAACAGTTTAAAAATTAAAGGCAATGGACTGCTGAAATTAAATGAGTATAAAACGTGTAAAAGTTATATACTGAAACGACTATAAATTTCAATTATTATTATAAAACAAGGAATAACGAAAGGCAATGATGATGATTTCAAAGTTTATTAATGGCTAGGAATGGGGAAGTCTATCTGTGAATTGGAAAAATTATTAAGCAATTGAAATTTTAACGGTAGAAAAAGTAACAGCTACACACTATTTTAGAAACAATCAAAGCAATTAATAGTTTGATTGGATAGTAAGAATAAATATGGAAGGACATGTTATAAAGGCAAATGAACCGTTTGAAAAAAAAAATGATGGCAAATAAAACAGCTGTGCCTTGAATTTCCCAAAATAAATTATTTTATGAACATCAATTATTACTGACTTAAATTGAACAGAATCACACCCTAAAATATTCATTCTTAATTTTTGACGAAAATTTATCATTTTCCACATTTAACTATACGTAATCCCAATGTAAGATTTTATTTCAAAATATTATTATTTAAAATTTCTCAAAATAAAATTAAATACGCTAAATAAAAACATTAAAAATTACCAAAATTTTACGGGTCGTTACACTCTCCCCCACTCAAAACTTTTCGTCCCCGAAAAGGAAGAAGGTAGGAGAATAGAAACAACCAGGAAGATAAATAGATTGAAAGACAAGGATAAACAATTAATTTAAGACTATATAAATTTTTCTAGAAATATTCATTTGAAAACTTCATTTGCAGATCTTTAATACTTTAAAACTTTTAAAAACCCGTTTGTAAAATTTCCTGCTTCCCTTATAAATAACATTTATATGTTTAAATAACACCTTTGTAAATATATATGAAAACTATTTGGAAACAGTTATTCACATCCTTGGTTATGTTTTCAAGGAAGTTATTTGACAACATTAAATCCATAGTTTATAAATTTACTAATTTATCTTAAAACACTTTCAACATTATAGATAAATTAATACTCATTTCTTAAATATGTTATATTAAATTAATAACTTCTGAAATATCAATGACACTAATGATTTACTATTAAACCATGTAGTATATAAATAAATAATATTTTAAAGATTATATTCAAAAAGGAAAGAAGGGTAGATTCGAAAAAACGGAATATAGGTGAATAAATAAAGCTGAGCAGATAAGGTAGGTTCAAAGGGATAGTATCGGTCTCGAATAATTAAATCAAACCATAAAATTTTAATCTCAAATATTAATGCAAAATTTCTTTGTTGGAAATACCTTTATAATAAAATACTTTTATATCGAAATGAATTTTTTTCTTTCAAAAATACTTTTATAACTCGATGTTTCAACAAGTTTATCCTCGTTCTTGCAGACTCTGGCCATGCGTTGATCAGGGGCAAAGCTAGATTTCTTCAAGTAATTAGTATACTTGTTTCAACACCCTGTGAAAATACTTGAAAAACCCTAAAAAAACAGATATGGAAAGTACAATCCAAACAAAACAATCAAACCAAAACCTTTGTCCAACCGTGGTTCGCAGATACACAATGGTTACGCTTGGATCCCCCAGGAAACAATCCGTATCCGTAAGCTTTCTCAGCCCTGGGAGTTACGCCATGATGACTAGTAGGGTGCAGGATACACAATGGTTACGCCTGAGTCCCCCAGGAAACAATCTGTACCCCTAAGTTGTCTCAGCCAGGCAGTTTTGCTACTAATGCGACATACACAGATTGCAGGATACACAATGGTTACGCCTGGGTCCCCCAGGAAACAATCCGTCCCCCTAGGCCAGTCTCAGCCAGGCAGTTGCGCTATGCAGTCGCAAGAAAAAAACCCATAGGTTATGCCACGGTGGGACACTCCAGTATCGCATCCGGAAAACCAAAATTAGAGAGAATAATATCGATAGAATGAATCCACAATGTGGTCACAAAGCGGATATCAAGCAGAAGGCACTTTCCATATCTTTACTTCGAAAAAATATATATCATATAGTACCTTTCCAAATACTTTCAAATATCATACTTATATAAAATCCATTATATATAGGATTCCTTTTCCAAATCAAATACTTTCCAAATCAATAGTATATCAAATCATACTTATATAGACTTCGATTATAAAAAAATTCTCTTTCCAAATTGAGTATCTTTCAAATCAATAGATTTCAAATCAACTTCATACTTATACAAATCCATTTTATATAAGTTCGACCACTCCCAAATCAAGTACTTAATAAATCAAGGTTCTCAAAAAATTTCTCGTTTCAATAACATTTCAGTTTCAAGATCATTTATGATTTCATCAAATTTTCTTCCAAATTAAATATATTCAGTTTCAAAGTTTCTTAAACAGTAGGTTTAGAAAATAATCCAAATTTTCAAATCAACAAAATTTAGGTCAAACAAATTCATTTCCAAAATCACCATATAAGTACTAGTTTTAATTCCAATCTAATTTCAAAACCAAATATTCTTCTCAAAATCAATTATACTCAAAATGGTTTCTAAATTTATAATTATCCCTTTAAGACCTTTAACTATTTATTTCTATATGAAAAATCCAATTTTCCTTTTTCAAATTATTTATTTAACAAAAGTTTCAAATTTACTTAAGTCATACTCTTCATACTTTAAACATACAAAAATAAACTTATATTCTTTATCAAATATTTAATACTATTCGAAATTTCTTAGTTTTAAAATTTCAAACCTTGATTTGGAAGTGCTTGAACCTTCAAAATAGTCGGTGAAATCAAATTTCAAATCCAGGAGTTGGAAATCAGCAACAAATCAGTAAAAATAATAATAGAGTTATATTAAATCAAATAGAAAACTCGAGGATTGAACACCGGTTCACTTCAAATCATTTCAAATATAAATACATATATCTTTCGAATATCAAATCGTACTTCGGCACTTGAAATCAAATTTTTTTTCCACAAAATCACTCATATAGCAAAGCTATTAGAGTGGCCTCTTCCCAACTCTGAAACTCGAAAATCAATGTCGATGATGCGTTCACTCATCATCGAAATTATTCTCTAGCGACATAAGTGAGTTCTGAACTTCTATTTTCTTCAAAACTTTATTGAAATTTCTTCTAAATCGTTGTAATTCTTTTGAACTCTTTTGAAATATTTCTTATCCGGAAAATACTTTTAAATCGTATTATTATTATTATAGTTTCAAAAATCTTAAAACCAATTTCAAAATACCAGAGTTCAATTCCTCGAAATTAAGATTCAAAATCCCTCAGTTATAAATCCTTTATATAATCGAATTCCTTATAAATTTCCAAAATTTCAAATCCTTTCAAAATTTCAGACTTTCGTTTATAAAAGATATATAATCCTTATCGAAAATATTTCACTTTTATATATACGATAAAATCATACTTATCAAAATAATAATTTCGATATATAAAACAATTTCAAAAATGCAAACATACCCGATTTTCAATGGGTGATTCATGAATGGATTTCAAAACAAAGCTAGAGATTCAAATTAGAGGGACTCTAATCAAATAGAATTCTGATTCGAAGGTAGGCTCGATCGACGATTAGAGAATTAAATTACAGAAAGAGAAGATGGATATACTTATATAAATCGTGGGCGACCTTAACCGGGTCAGCCGTGACTTCAAGAATATGATCGATGCGGAATTCTAAGGCAAATCGACATTCGATTGCCAAAGATAGAATTCGGCATATCAAGATATAACAGCATCGTAAACCGAGGAGACAAAAATCTTCAGTGAACCGATGCCAATTGTAAAGGAGTTTTCACCCCCTTTACAAAACATTCAGTGGAGTTATGGGATACTCCAGAATCAAACGAATATAAATAGAAAGAGACAAGAATGAATTTCGGAACCGAGGGACATTCCAAAATTCAAAGGAAATCAAGTCAAAAAGGAAGAGATTCAACTCGAACGAAAGTGATCCTGTCAATAAATTTACCATATATGCTAAGTTCGGCCTAGAGCCATAGCTCTGATACCAACTGTAACGACTCGCTATTTTGGACCATTCAAATCGACAATAATACTATACATGTCCGACTTGAATAATTCAAAATACCGAATTGTTAATTTAAATTTGGCAAAACATATACAGTAAATAAATCAATCATAGAATCACAGATATGGAGTAGTACAGTAATATGAAGCGGAGTAAATGAATAGTAGTTCATGAAGCTACTATATAACAAAGTTAGAAATAAAATACATCAGAATATCCCAAATACAGTGAAGTCTCCAATGCAACAGATGACTTCTCTTAACGAATCAACTGGATGTGCTGAAAACTAAGCGATAGTTGGATCTCCAAGCGAAGATCCAAACTCCAAAGGTGAGTCTCAATGCTGTATCACTCAGTTTGACCCGAGCGTAAAGCAAAACACAAAACACTCGAGTCAGGATTAACATTCTTATATCAATAAATCCAACTCAAGTGAAATATAAACTGAAATAAAATTAACTTAGAGGATGTTTGGGATAACCATCCTCTAAGGATCCAAGGAACTATCTACAGGGTAGAAATATACACTATAACACCGTGGTCATTTCAATTTTATTTATATTTCAAAACTAAAATATCATTTTCATTTCAAATATCTCTATTTTCCAAATTAGTATATATATCCAATAATTTATGAAGTAAAGTATTTTTATTTCCTCAAACTTCACAAATCGCTTCAAAATCAACTCGACCTTCCCGTTCAAATTTAATTAAATAAAAATTTATCAATTTCCTTTCAATTTAGTTTCTGACTAAACTAATTCAAATTATATCCATTTTAAATACGGATTTGAACCACAAAATAAACCATTTAAATTTCAATATAATTCGAAGTTAATATATTTCGGAGCGTTAAATATTCAACATTTCAAAGACTAAACTTTGATAGTTGTGTTTATCTCCCAACTTGACTTCACTATTATTTAGTTTTGAAATATTCACTTAATAAATTCAATATTATTTATATGACCTTAAATTTACATTTTCTATATATTACCTTCGATTTCTTTAGACATGAAACATCCATTAAATTTCTTAAATAAAAATTCAAGTTATAGGATCATATGTTAAAGTTTCGAACTTAATAGTTTCAAATTGATTTAACTAAATAAAATCCTTAGTTAATGACAAATTCAAATAAGTCCCAAATATATCTTCAAACAGCTTATAAAATTTATTCTACAAATCTATTTTAGAAATACAAATTTAAAAAATCCTTAAACATATTTCATATTAATAAAATTAATCTTAATTAAATTATCTTAATATTAAATCTATATATAAAATAACCTTTATATATAATACTTTAAATCAATATTCATTAAAACCATATATTTCTTTTCAAGACCATAGAAATTATTTTCAAAACATTCATATAAACCACGGCGTCGATGTAAAATTTTCTATTCTATGGACAAGGGATACAGATATTTATCATTTCAATCCGTAAATTAAATATATACGGGTGGATATCATTTCAACCCGTAATCCCAAATTCAATTCAAATGAAAATCGCTTGTGTTTATCATTTCGACCCATAACGAAATTCCCCTATTCTAAAGTCCGTTCGGGTGTGTATCATTTCAACCCATAGTGATTTCTATACTAACAGGGAACTTGCAGAGTGATAACAGATATGAAAATAATAATAACAACAGGCATATATCATCAAAAATAAATATAAACAATAAGATATGGTGTCATATCCCATAAGTGAACAGTTACAGAAAATAGCATATATAACAATTTAAATAACTACAGCATCATATTTTAATTGTCGTTTCAATTTAATCAAATTTAACAAATAATAGAATGTTAATCGTGAGTGATTGCTCGCCTTTCGAGGCTAGAGAATATAGAAGATGACATGGACACGCACCCTGATACGGACATTGAAATTTGAATTATAAATCTGAGCATGAATTTCAAAGCAAAGTAGGATTGGCACGAATTGGACGAACGAGATTGATAATCAAGAATTTATGAATTGAATCAGAATCAGTCTGTTATATACAGAAATTTTTGCTATTTTAACAAAAATCAAAATTGCATCCCTAAGAAAAATTTATAGTCGAATCACACACACACACACACAGATATATATAATTTACCCTTTTTTTCATACATAAACCAATAGTTTTAACATTTGAAATAAAATATATATGTTAAATAAAAATCCTTATAATTTTTCCAAACCATTTTAATTTTTACACATAGATCAAAATTTCTATTTACAAATCTAAGACCCAAACCACCCCATACGATCTATGTATATAATATCATTAAGATTTATATTTTAAAACAAGATTAATATATAAAACTTCAACAAATTACACTGTTCAAATCTCATTTATAAACTACTATATACATATGGTACAAAATCCACTTCACAATACAATTATAAATTTTAAACACTTTACCTATATATATATATATATATATATATATATATATATATAAAAACTAATATATAATTACCCATGCATAAGCAGTAAAGCCTATACACAGACTTATATAAAATTTTAAACAATGGATGTATGAATTACTTATATAACTTATATTATGACTTATTTTATAAATATATATAATATTGTAACCTGTGCAGACCGAAAGTATAAGTTAGAATGTAAACTTTATACAATATATATAAATAGCAACTAGTATAACTTTAAAATATATACATTTTTTTTTGCGAAAGCAACTGGTCTACACTAAAACACATATACACCTGCCTACTCCAAATATAAAACAGACTATATATATTAACAATATATATATATATATATATATATATAATGCAGACACTACTATCCTTTACGTAATTATATAGAAACAAATAAACAATGTATAAATATAAGTTATAATAACACGTACACAAACACGAATTCACTTACGCAATAGCCACTAGAACCTATTTTGTTGTTTCCAGTACATTGCACTAAGAAAGAGTAATATATAACAAAACCCCAAAAAGATTCAAAAAAAAGTATATATATTTTTAAATCACCTTATATTATTTCATTTAATAACATGATACGAAAAGCTTCACTTAAATCAAATTCACGTTTAAAATATTATAAAAAACAAAATACCAAGCTTAAACAAATTAGAACAAAAAGCATCTTTACATACAACATCCGAAAAAGGAAAATTTTATTTTCTAAGCTAATATAACAACATATATACATATATACACAAATACATTTATATATATATAAACCATATAAAGACGCTGCATAATTTGTTTAATATATTATTAAACTGGAAACAGGGAAACCCAAGATAATATAACCCATGTAACAAATTCACTAATATATATATATATGCTAATAGACAGAAGTACTATACCAATATATGCGACCGTATGCAAGCTAGTGGTGACGACTGTCTGATGGGTGATGGCGATGGGGGTATCGGCTGTTATGGCCTTGAAGAGGCGCTGTAACAACTTGGGAAAGAAAGAAAATAGGCTTCAGGGAGGAAGAGGAAGCAACAGTAGGTATAAACCCTAAGTTATAAAGGCAGAGGAAAAACGCTTTGCACAATTTAAGGTGAGCTTTAAATTTTTAATAAATACAAAACGTATCTAAGTTTATACGTTTATAACTTTCCAGCTGTAGTGTATATATATAATGAATGGTCAAAATGAAAGAAGTGGAAACAAGGAGCGTAGGAAAGGAAAGGTTAGAAAAATAAAATTTTCACCCTTTAATTCCGGAGATTAATAAGGTAACGTACCTCTTTAATGAAATGTACGGCAACAGTCACAAGCTAAAATTTAGCTGAAAGTTTAAAGAAATGAGGGGAAGATGGGTTTTTAAATTAATCACTTCCTAGAATTAATATGTCAATGAAAAAGGAAAGGAGATGAATCAAGGAAACGTATTATAACTTATATATAACTATTAAACGGATAGATGGAAGAAAAGGTGAGTAGGTGAGTAAAAGTGGAAACTGATTTATAAGCGAAATGGAATGTGAGCTTTTGCCTGGAAGAAAATGAAACAGTTTAAAAATTAAAGGTAATGGACTGCTGAAATTAAATGAGTATAAAACGTGTAAAAGTTATATACTGAAACGACTATAAATTTCAATTATTATTATAAAACGGGGAATAACGAAAGGCAAGGACGATGATTTCAAAGTTTATTAATGGCTAGGAATGGGGAAGTCTATCTGTGAATTGGAAATATTATTAAGCAATTGAAATTTTAACGGTAGAAAAAGTAACAGCTACACATTATTTTAGAAACAATCAAAGCAATTAATAGCTTGATTGGACAGCAAGAATAAATATGGAAGGACACGTTATAAAGGCAAAATGAACCGTTTGAAAATAAATAAAAGAAATTATGGCAAATAAAACAGTTGTGCCTAGAATTTCTCAAAATAAATTATTTTATGAACATCAATTATTACTGACTTAAATTGAACAGAATCATACCCTAAAATATACTTTCTTAATTTTTGATGAAAATTTATCATTTGCCACATTTAATTATACGTAATCCAAATGTAAGATTTTATTTCAAAATATTATTATTTAAAGTTTCTCAAAA
Organism: Allium cepa; assembly: GCA_030765085.1. NCBI lineage: Eukaryota > Viridiplantae > Streptophyta > Magnoliopsida > Asparagales > Amaryllidaceae > Allium > Allium cepa. The sequence goes on from CM060929.1 coordinate 507,953,033, forward strand.
ATCAAATTAAATACGCTAAATAAAACGATTAAAAATTATCAAAATTTTACGGGTCGTTACAGATTTACACGTAAAAGTTAATGTATGATTGATAGTTGTATAATATTGGGTGCTACTTTTATATGTGAATGAAGGTAATGATGTGTTGAATTTTTTTTATGTATATCTTTTAAATACTTTTGCTCACTCATATCAAATCTGCAATTGTATGTGCAAGTTAGAAATGTTAAGTGCACTGAATAATTTCTTTGGTCATTAACTTATTTTTTTCCCAGAAAGACTTTATTTCAAAATCATCCTGAAGGATACCTTAGAAATTAGGTTTTTTGTTTCTAATTTTGACTTTGTAGTACTAAAATAGTAGAGCATTTTGAAGTAGAGCATTTTAAAACCAGAACCTTATGGAAGTTCGTCTTTGTATGGTTGACTATAGCATAAGAAAGTATTAACCCTTCATTTTTTGACCGGTGTTGATAGATTATAATAAATGTTTGTTATATATCTTGTTGGATCTTGTGGTTCTAAAAGAAATCCATCCTTCGTATTTACGCTTATCGGCTATCATATTCGTAACAAGATTGAATACTGGTCATATAACTCAGTGACCAAACTCCTTGGTTCATACATTTGGTAAAACTAGAACCAAAAAATGATTTATACATTTCGTTCATACATTTATGGCATTTAGTAGTCTAATGAAGTGCCTAATTCCTAAATATTTATTCTTATTTTAAAACCTTTGTCTTTGCAAAAAAAGGTCATTTAAGAAAATCTGTATATGAATTATAAGTGAGTTGTTATTTCATACCGATAGGTGTTATCCCGCTTTTTGGCAAGGCCGTGACACCAATGACATGACTAGAAACCAAGGAAAATCCGTCCTGAAGATCGATTATACACAGGTCCACTATGAATACTGGCAAATTGGATCCGAGTCTGGATCCAGCTACAATTAGCATGGTACGAGAACAAAGCTATGAAAGCAACATTCCATGTTTCATGATGAATGGAGTTCGTATGCTCTGGTTATGGGTCGATTAAGAATCATGTAGAGGATCTCATTTCGTATCCGTCAGAGTCCACCCTTCTTCGTATCTATCAACAACTATCCATATGCTTCCTTCATATCCATCGGCTCCACTCCATCTGGTTCGTATCGATCATACACCACACGCTGATTCGTATCGATCAACACTTCCACCCATTTCGTATCGATCAGCTAACGGATCGATACGAAACCGACACTTTCCATCGACACGAAGCAGTCCACGACCATGGATACGAAGCGGCATATACATGATCGATACGAAGGAAGCATGGTCAACCAAAGGATGCGTCTTTTAGCATGAAACTTGGATCTCTCCTGAACCTCCGCTCCACGTCATCAATATACACCTCATCAAACGCAAAGAGCATTGATATGAAGGTCGATCGATATGAAAGTATCGGTACATATGCTTCAGCCCACTTGCAAACCAAACTTGGATCGATCAGAACTCGTAATCTACAAGTCCAAATGCTACCAAATTTTCACAGGAGCTTACTTACTTCCTCAAGAACGCTCGTGATCGATCTCAGCCCAAATGGCACTATTTTGATTGATATGAAGGAAATTTGAATCATTCCCAATCGATCCTGAATGACTACTGATCAATCTGGTGGGCCCACCCACATGTGAGAAGGAGTATTCCGAGTTCCTAGGGAGATATTTAAGTCCTACACCTATAAATAGCACCCCTACACCTATTGAAAATTTACTTTTAACTTTGCTACGCCATTGCCCAGCCACAACTCCATTGTAACTCGAGTCTTAGAGTGTTGTACTGTTGTAATCAGTTGTCAATCATCAATAAACAGCAAAACATTCAAAGTGGACATAGGCTACAACTCCGAACCACTATAATTTCTTGTCCTTTTCTATTTCTACATGCTTTTATTGGTGTGATTATTAGATTTGCCTCTTTTTTCGTTTAATTTATTCACTTTAATCTCTTCAGTCACATCCGAAGAGTTTCAGTCACATCCGAAGAGTGTTGTGCCCATTTTTGGTACAAACATTTAGGTGCTTTCATTGAGAAAATTCTGTTTTTCTCTGATTCATCGGATCTACTACCATTGTTGGATTGCTAAAATATAAGATCCAGATCTGTCTTCTTGTGGTTCCTTCCATTCTACTTAGATTACTCAGGATCTGGGAAAGAGCTACATCAAACGTGGTGCGTACTACCAAAACTGCTTCAAATGTTGTAGATCCAAAAGGAAGGGATAGGCAAAATCCCACACGGCTGACTACCATAGGCCAGACATCAGCCGGAGCTTCAGATCCACAAGGTCTTGTGACTAGAGAGGAGTTCCAAATCCTCATGCAAGAGCTCATTCAGAGCCATCAAGAGCTTACCCAGCAGAATTGTGACAACAGGGAGCTTGCGAACTAGCTAAACGAGGATATGCGAAGGAGATCTAAGAGGAATCATGTCTCACATTCCTCAACTGAAAGCTCGGCTTCATCTAACTTTAATTATAAATCTATACTCCGTCGGCTGGATGGAAACTATCTAGAAGCCTTCGGGCATCAGCATGTTGTGAAGCTTGGACAAGCCGGGGTTGGTCCTTCTATAGGGCACCAAGCTGGACCCTCCTCTCGAGGAGGGGCACTTCCTTATCATACCATCCATGACCATGCAGCTGTTGACGCTATACATCTGGAAGCTAGGATCCAGATCCAGCCCTTCGTCAACATATCCATGCTCATGAACCCTATGTTACCAAAGACAGGGAGCCAAGTTGGCGAGGAACGGACCGTCGACAGCGCTCGAACAGTCCCCGCAACATGGAACCCGACCATGCCTTGGCCCGAACATCCAGATGCTTGACATTCCAACCATGATCCACCAAATGATCTGAAAAAGTAAAGATCTTATTAATGACGATTGGGGAATCTCCCAAAGTCCTACTCCATTCACCAAAGGCATTCTTTATGCCGAGCCACCTCGTCGATTCAAGTTGCCTACCTTGCCCGTATATGAAGGAAGTTCGGATCCTAACATGCATGTATTAAAGTATAAATGGCTCATAAACGCCGCTCAAGCTAATGACATGGTTAAGTGCAAGAGCTTCCTTATTTCCTTGGTAGGTATTGCAACTATGCGGTTCACTCGTCTACCACCTAGATCCATTTTAAGTTTCGATCAGTTAGCTACAAAGTTTGTTTACTAGTTTTGTATGCATGTTACAAGGTCAAAGGATGTCAACAGCTTGTCCAATTTCACTCAAGCTCTAGGAAAGACTCTTAAGTGTTATCTGGAAAGGTTTCATGCTGCTTGCGCTAAGGTCAGAAACCCCAATGATAATTCAATATTGATGGCATTGACTAAAGGGATCGATCCCTATTTTGAGTTTGGCAATTGGTTAGCTGGGAAACCCCCTGCGTTGTTGATCATTTCTATGTTAAGGCGGCCCGGTTTTTAAAAAGAGAAGATGCTAGACGATCTAGGAAGCATAACGATGCGGGGCCTAGTGTTGAAGCCATTCAAAGTAATGTTGCTATGAAGCAGACCGGTGAGAACTCCGACAAAGTACAATTGAACATACAGAACAAGCAAGGTCAACAGAAGAGCAATGGAGGTCAAGGGAAGAAAAGCGACCCAAATCGTAGACCGAGACCCAAAGCTGCTTTGTTCGACCGGTATACCCCTTTAAAAACATTGCCGAAAAATGTTTATCTGCAGACTTATAATACCATACAGTATAAGAAGTTAGCTCCGAGACCATCATATGAGAAGCAAATTTAGTCTGAAAAGTTTTGTAGATTCCACGATTGTTACAGCCATAACACCAATGAGTGTCGTCATTTGCAAGACATCATTGAGAAGCTGATCAGAGAAAGCAAGTTGGATTTGTGCGGGCTTCATAGGATGGAGGTGCAGTCCCATCTAATCTAATCAAGGTCAAGGCCAAGCAAGGCCCTAAGAACCCATGCGTACTGACGGGAGATTAGCAATAAACACAATGAGTGGTGGTCCTCATCCAGCTGACCAGAGCTGTAAGGAAATAGAGGTATATGCTAGTTCGATTAGGCATATGGAGTTTGAGTGTTGTAGTAATTCGGATGATGAGACCCTGACAAAACAATAGAGAACGATGATAGATGAGATCATTTTCAAACCCGAGATGCTGATAGAGTGGAGGCCCCCACTATGGAAGCAAAAGATCTAAAACCATGTCAATCACGTATACACGGTTTTAATGGAAGTGCAACCATACCAGCAGGCATGGTGGAGTTGCCAGTTGAGTTAGGTATTGGAGATCGTTGCAGATTCTGGATGCTGCAATTTGTTGTGTTAGACATTCATCCCCCCTACAATGCTTTCTTAAGCCAACCGGCCCTCGCTGAATTCAGGGCAGCGATTGCCCTATAATGTTTGACTCTGAATTTTCCCACTGATAATGGTGTTGGAGTAGTTCTGGTGATCAGGCATTTGGACACGCCTGTTATGTTGCTGAGCTGCGGGATGCGTAGCATAAAGAAAAGGACAAGGGCATAGAGGAATCTCTTTGCATCCATTTTTCAAAGAATTGACAGCTAACGCCTTGACCTAGGCATGGGTGCCACAACCAGTTCCATAAAGATCTTGATCCCCAAGACAATAGTGATGAAGAGGAGGCCAAAGACAATCAGGCTTCCTTGGTAGAGTTAACGATCGTTGTTCCAATCCATGACAATGATGATTCCAGAATGTTAAAGGTCAAATATCAACTTAGCGACCAGATGAGACAGGAATCAGTTGATTTTCTCCGGCCAAACCTTGATGTGTTTGCCTGGACTCATTCAGACATGTGTGGGATCTTGCCGGACATCGCGAGCCACGCATTAAACATTGATCCGCGGCACCACCCGGTCAAACAAAAAAGGCACGGTAAGGATCCAGAGAGATCTGTCGCCCTTAAGGAAGAAGTAATAAACTCAAGTCGAATGGGTTTATTCGCGATGTATTATACCCGGAGTGGGTATCAAATCTATTGCTTGTTAGGAAATTGAACAGGAAATGGCGAACATGTGTGGATTACTTAGATTTAAAAAAAGCATGCCCCAAAGACAGTTTTCCAATTCCCAGAATTGATCAACTTGTTGATTCAACGATCAAACACGAGCTCTTATCTTTCATGGACACATATTCCATCTACAATCAAATATCGATGCATCTACCTGACCAAGAACATACTAAGTCACCGATTTGGGACTTTACTACTACAAGGTGATGTCGTTTGGACTTAAAAATGCTGGAGCAACTTATCAAAGGCTCATGAACCGAATGTTCGCTAACCAGATCGGAAAGACCATGGAAGTATACGTGGACGACATGCTCGTAAAATTGTGACTGTCCATCAACCATGTCAGTGATTTGGAAATAATGTTTAACATACTCCAACAATACAGAAAGAAGCTCAATCCATTGAAATGTCACTTCAGAGTTGCATCGAGAAAGTTTCTTGGATTCATCATCAATGCCAGTGGAATTGAAGCCAATCCTATGAAAATCTGGGCGATTCGGAATCTTAAAACTCCCAGGACCATAAAGCAAGTACAAAGCCTCAATAGGAAGGTGGCAGCCTTAAGCAGGTTCATCTCCAGATCTACAGATAAGTGCATCCCTTTCTTTAATCTGATCAGAAAAGGAAAGTGGAACTTCGAATGGATAGAGGAGTAAGAAGGCGCATTCCAAGCAGTAGTTCAACATGTAGCAACATCTCCCATTTTTTCGAAACCGGTTGATCATGAGAGATTATACATCTATCCAACGGTTTCAACAAACACGATCACTACTGCGTTGATTCGGGAAGAGGATCGGATCTAAAGACCGGTCTATTATATCAACAAGCGACTGACAGAGGCGGAAAGAAATTACCCAAAGTTGAAAAAGCTGGCTTATTGTCTCGTCGTCGCCTCGAGAAAGCTCCGTCCATATTTCCAGGCGCACCCGATCACAGTCTATACCGACTAGCCGTTATGGCAGATTCTAACATACATAAGACGTCAGGTAGATTGCTCAAGTGGAACATCGAGTTGAGTCAATTTGATATTGCTTATACACCGAGGCAATCCATCCAAGGACAAGTTCTGGCGAACTTTATAACCCAATTCACCATATCAGAAGACTTTCCCGAAGCCAATGAATCTTCTAAGCATGTATGGAAGCTATATACCAATGGTGCATCAAACGACTATTGCTCAAGCACTGGTACTTGAAACCTCGGAAGTTCGATCCATATGCTTGATCTAAAGTTTGACTTCAGCGCAACTAACAACGAAGCCGAGTACGAAGCTCTACTTGCTGGACTCAGACTTGCTAAAGAGTTCGGAATTATTGCCATGGAGATTTACTGTGATTCACAATTGGTCGTATGCTAGGTTCGAGGAGAGTACCAAGCTAGAGACCGAAAATTGGCTACCTACCTTACTCGGGTTCAAGAAGTGTTGAATCAGTTTGACTATTATGCTGTTCATTTTATACCCCGAGAGCACAATCAGAAAGCCGATTCTTTAGCAAAACTGGCCAGCACTGGCTAAGCGCAACATATGGGACTTGTCCCCATCGAGACACTTATTGCTCCGAGTATTGATTAATTAGAGAAAGACTAGGTACACAGGAAACACTCAAGAAGGAGTTATGGATGACTTCATTCAAAAACTATCTTGAGCACGAAGCTTTACCCAAGCACAGGAGCCAGAAAAGTCAAATTCTCCAAAAAGCTTCATGATTTATTATCAACAATGGAGTCCTGTATAGGAGAGGGTATTTTGTTCCTTTACTCCGGTGTATCGCCCATGATGAAATCAAACGAATGTTGCATGAATTGCATGAGGAAGAGTGTGGTGACCGCACTAAGGGGCAAGCCTTTGCAAAAAAGATACTCAGATATGGATATTACTGGCCAAACATGAATAGAGATGCATTGTCTTATGCCAAGAGATGCGGTAAATACTAGAAGCATGCCAGGATTCCAAGAGCCCCGCCTATCAAAATCATGCAAATGGTCATTCCATGGCCGTTTTCCACTTTGAGCATTGATATAATTGGGTCTTTACTTTTGGCCAAGGGTGGTGCGAAGTACGCCATCGTTGCAGTCGATTACTTTACCAAATAGGCGGAAACCGAGTCCCTTGCTACTATCACGATGAAGAAAATAATTAACTTTGTTGTGCACAACATCATTTGTCGTTTTAGCCTCCTACAAACAATTGTAACTTATAACGGGACCCAATTCGATACTGTTGAGTTCAAAGATTTCTGTCAACGCTACCACATCCATAAGAAGTTCTCAGCAGTGGCTACCCTCAAGCGAATGGACAAGTCAAAGCTGTCAACAAAGTTATCAAGTCCATTCTAAAGAAATGACTTGGGAAGGCTGAAGGAAAGCGGGTTGATGAGCATTCCATGGCCCTATGGGCATATCGAACTACCCACAAGTCCATGACCGACTACACCACGTTTTCACTTTTCTATGGCTCCGAAGCCATTATTCCAATTGAACTAGAAGTACCTTCTCATCGAGTGACCTATTATGATCCAAAGAAGAACGCCATCTTACTTGCAAAATCTTTAGATTTATTGGATGAGAAGTCTAAAGAGGCTGATTTGAGAGCAGCTATACACTGTAGTCAAGTCGCCCAGTTATACAATGCTAAGGCCCGACCCAGAACATTCGAAGTTGGTAATTTCGTACTCAAAAGAATTTATCCGGTCCCTTTACACATGAAACCGAAGGACCATATGTCATTAAGCGAAGACTTGGAGACGGCACATTCAAACTATCAACCGTTGATGGTCTTACTTCACCAAGTACATGGAATAGCGTGAGTCTTCATCGCTATTACACATAACTTGCTTTTATTCCTTTAGTTCGCTTTTCCTTTGAAATTTGTTTATGCATTTTTGGAATTCGAACCTGTAATAAGGCAACTGACTTTTCCGTATTTTCTTATTTCAGCAATGCAATGCAGACTCATCAAGCCAGATAAACAATTTATGAAATGCATCGTGCAAACGTCACAATATACGAAGAGCTAAGTTCCATCTTAAGGTGGGACTTATTAAAATAGGGAGTGACTATGATCCGACCGGTCACTCACTAAGTGAAACCCCAAGGTCGGGGGGCAGGCAATAATAAATTAAAAGAAATTGAAACACGACAATCCTCTAACAAACTTCACCACTCAGAGTGCGAACTGGAGTACGAACTCCAAAACACGGGCTCGAAGAGGGTGGATCTGTCCTCCCATGACTTCGCCCACATCCAGTCCAAGCTCGAAGAGGATGGACCCATCCAACTACAACCTCAATTACCAACCTAGGTTGGATGTGATTCGACCGTCCACAACCCTGATCAACTTCTCATTCCTGGAGTGCGAATGAAATCCTAATACTTAAGCAGATGTGTTTGACCATCTATCGACCGACTCCAGATTCCCAAAGTGCGAAGCGGAGTATAAACATTATTGGGTGTGATCGACCACCCACCAACTAACTCTGGTCCCAAGAGCATGGGCTGGAGTATAAGCACCACATGGGTGTGAATGACCACCCATCAACTTATGAGAAATGCGGATTATGGATCTTAAGGCTAGAATTAACACTAGGGGGTAAATAGTGTTATAAGGAATTACTAAATCTTTTTGAGATTATGTTAATTCGAGTATAAATGTACGCAATATTCAGACATAGATATGATCACAGAATCAAACACGGATGCATAAATAAAGAAATAGCAATAAAGGAAAGAACACACCGGATTTTATACTGGTTCGGAGTTACCCTACACCAGTCCCGCACACAAGTACAGATTTACTTTCAAAAGCAATTTTTACAATTACACCCTCGATTTCAAGGCCACGAGATACACCACTCTATATTCACAATCCTTTCGGTAGAGATACTTGATTTTATGGGCAAAAAGTTCGTCCAATTGATTTCACAAGCTACAGTCACACCTTTTCTCGCTTGATTGATCTCACAGGCTACAATCACACCTTTTCTCACTCAATTAATTATAAAGAAGCCTATAACTCTGAATAGCACTGAGATCTTGTTGAGATAGTGATAGAGAATCAAACCAGAGATGATCTAGTTAGATTCAATGTTGATTTCGGCAGAGTAATGGTAAAAATATATGTAAAGAAACGTTGAAGAAGAAGATGAGTGAAATCAGAGAAAATATGTATATAAATTCTTTTAAAACCGCCCCTATTTATAGTAGAACAACAGCCATGTCCATTCGTGAAAGGATATGATGAATAGACACTTCCTTTCAAATTCAAATTTTTGAAACAAACTGCCACCTTGTCGACAAGGGGTCCTAGGGGTTGTCGACAGGCCTAAGTGATTTTTAATAATTTATTTTTCTTTGGAAATGACGTCTATCTTGTATTAAAACTATTTTAAACTTTATAAATATACTTAACTATAGTTAACATACATAAATAAATATAGGGAATAATATTTTGATATATGTAAAATTTTACCATAATTTTATATTTAGATCTAAGTATAAATATTAAAAGTTAAATATATTATTATTAAAAGATAGTTTAAAATCAAGGATAACTTGATTTTGAAGATAAAGATTATTTTGAGGCTAAAAGTATTTAAAACCAGGATAGATGTTTTTGATTCTTTTCAAAGGAAGGTTTTGAAATCATTTTGAAAATAAGATATAATTTTGTAAAAACATTTGAATAAAAGTTGGTAGATACGAAACAATGTTCCACTATATTTTTTTGTAGGTTCCATCCTACTTAGGGTTCCATTCCTTTAACAGTTTCGAAGTGGATTCTATTCCACCAATAAATTGGATTTTAAGATGCCAGTGCTTTTCAAGGAGTTTTAACAAAATTCCTAATTAAATTACTTATTATTGAAATCTTTAACTCTTGATAATCTTGATACTCATGAATCTTCAATCTTGATATCTTGAATCTCTATACTGTACAGTCTTCATTCTTGATACCTGCATGGTTAAATCCTGCATATGCATATATATCTAAACTACAATGTTAGTATTCATTTTATAATCTTATTCTAAGGTTGTTGTCATCAAAACCATCTCCTCAGGGACCAACAATCTCCCTCTTTTTGATGATGACAACCTTTGTTTATAAAATATTACTTCTATCCTAATAACTCCCCCTTAATCTATGCCTAACTATCCTATTTTATACTTCTCCCCCTTTGTCATCAACAAAAACTAACTCCAAACTATATATCTCCCGCTTATTCTAATACTATATGGCATGTGATTATAATGATAGTGTTATCATAAATAATCATCACTTAATTCTAAAACTAAATCTTAGTCCTTAATTATTAACTATCCTAATTAATAATCCATATATGATAATACTTATAATAGTGATAATTATATATAAGAACAAAAATGTGAGAAATCAAACGTGAGAAGTCAAATATAAGAACACAAATCATTTATTAATTATATATTGTTATATTTACATTTGTGCAGAGAACATAAGTAAGAAAAGAAACTAATGTGTATACATATTATGTTTTGCACACCAATTATCAATCCAAACCAAACCAAATCAAATTAAATCAATCCAAGCAATCAATTCAAATCAAACAAAGTAATCAAATAAATCAAACATTACGAGGAACTTCCATCCATCCTTCTTCTTCAAATATATGGTCTGGATTAATGGCATCCCAATTTTCATTATCATTGGTGAGAGAGACTAGAGGATGTGGTTCATTATCATCTTCGTGCAGGGAAGAAATCATCCATCGTATCGCATCGAAATGCTTTTCTTTCTCCTTGATCATCTGCATTTGACTCAACTCTAAGTGTCACTGATTACTAAGAACGAAAGAGAGAATATTTTTGAAAGAGTTAAGGGCTTCTTCAAGATTCTCGGTCAAATTATGAATTGGATTGGCCATTTTTGAGTTTGCGAGAAGAAATATAGATAAAGTAGATAAGAAATGGTTTTGAGTGATGAATTCTGGAAGAGATATGTATTTATAGGTGTAGAAATTCGTTTTAAATGAATAGACACAAGGTAGTTATTCAAATTTCAAATTTAAAATGAAAAGTCATTTCTGACCAGCACTTGTCGACATGGTCTAGGGGGGTTGTCGACAGGGGTCACTTATTTGATGACTCATTTTGATTTTGTGAATAATTTTGTGCGTGTGTATATTTATATAATATACTAACATTTATTCTGGAGATATGATAAGCTAGATAACAGAAAGGTAACTCAATTTCATTAATAGAACGATGCAATGATTAAACATTAAGAACTACATGAACACTCAAAATGAAACAAATTAAAACTAATACAGCAAGACAGGAAAAGGTAGAACTAGTTAGAGGATGAGAAGATGAAGATAACCCAAGCTTCTTACTGACTTTGGAGAAAAACTTGTTCATCTTGGATGACATTTTATCCAACTTATTACTAACTGATCGTTTAAGTGTGTTGATTCTCAACAATGATCTTTTCATTTTTGAGTAAGGTTTTGTTGGATGGATTAGATGGATAGTTAATAATTTCCAAAGATGTTTCACTTTCTTCTTCTTCCTCTATTTCCATTTCATCCCATTCTTCTTCTTCTTCCTCTTCCATCTCCTCATGAGCCAAACGCTCTTCCTTTTCGGCAAGATTTTCATATGGTTAAAAAACGTAAGGAATTTTCATAAGAGAAATGTTTGAGTGATTAAAAACTTTTCTTGAAACAAATTCTTCTCCTTTGAAATTTACTCCAAAATAATTAAAAATTCGAGCGAGATAGATTCCATGATACAAAGTGTTTTCACCCATTTCAAGATTTTTGAGACGAAGTTCATCCAAAATAACTTGCGCCCAATTAAAATCATAATTTCCAAAAGTAGAAAAAAGTGCTTTGCAAACTTTTGTAGTTGGATTGTTAAAACTCCCCGATCTTGGGATCAAATTATGTTGTAAAAGAAGATTAACAATTCTAGCTTTTGGTCGAAAGTTTCGATTTATGAAATCAAAGCTATCTCCTTCAAAAATGTGATGAAATGTCTCACGATCATTTTCATCGATATTAAAACTAGAAAGATCCATTCCTGTGCTCTTGAAATTGAGAATGATACCTAAAAGATCACAATTTAAAATGATTCTAGTGCCTTTGACACTAATCCAAATTTCATCATCATTTCCATTATAAATCTATGGTTGAGATTTGCATAGAAAATTTTAACTAGATTTGGATAACAAGAAAAATCATTTTGTGAAGCATCAACAAGACTAAGAATTTGATTGTTTGCAAAAAGAGAATCGATTTCATAAGAAGAAAAATCTTAAAATAGAGCAAACTTCTTGGGATGGAATTTTCCATAGTTAGCATAATTGATATATGCTTTTATAGCCTCCGGATCATTGTAGAGTTGCTCTTTTATCTTTCTGGAAATTCTCATTGTAGAGGGGTTGCTTGAAGAAGCCATTAGAGTAGAGAATAGAGAGCTTGATAACTTGGAATAAGAGTTTGAATTTGAAAATGAAAAGTTGCGATAAGAGATAGTGAATAAGTAGATTCTCAAAGGACATGTTCTCTGGTCAAAAGGAGACTTTTCAGAGACTTGAATGAAGTGAAAAGATGGAGGAAAATTCAAGCTTTTGAATTCAAGTTTTGAATTTCAAATTTTGTACCCTTGTCGACATCATGGTGGGGACCTTGTCAACGGATGTCTCTGAATTTTCATGATTTATTTCCCTTAAATGTTCTAATATATATATATATATATACATATTATTTTTAATGTCTATATATATCTGGAATATTACTAGAATTATAGCACATTCCATAAAATATTATGATACTAATAAAAAATAAAAAATAAAATAATAGTAAAAAATAACAAAAATAAAAAATTTTAAAATTCAAACAACACACCAATTCAAAATCAACCAATCAAACATTCAATTCTAAGCATGCAATTGCAACCAGTGTATTGTAAATGTGCACCTTTTTCTGAGCCCGTTTCTCTAAATTCGTCGGGGTTGTGAACGGCCGTGAAACACATATTTGAATTATCTGTCTTCTGATCATCATCGCTTGAAGACGAGTCTATGTCATCTAGAGCAGCAGTAAATGCACGTTCTCATTTCTTTGCGAAATCATTGTTTATAGGAAGATTTTGCTTATCTGGATGCGGACAGTCTCTTTTGGATATGGCCTGGTTCATAACAGTTGAAACATTTGATATAGTTTGACACTACATTCTGATTTCCAGAGTTCTTATAGTTGTTTATCTTGAGATTATTCACCTTTTTGTATTTCAGGAATTTTCGGAAATTCTTGGTCATAAAGGCTATCTCTTCATCATTATCGCTGTTTGAGTCTGATTCATCAGTTAATGCATTGAATGTTATTGATTTCTTTATAGATGCTTTGCTTTCTCTTCTCTCAATCATTTGGACTTCAAATGACATTATATTTCCAATTAATTCTTCTATCTTTAAGGTACTGATGTCATTTGCCTCTTCGATCGCAGGTGTCTTTTGATCCCATTTTGGAGTAAGAGAATTTAAAATTTTTTTGACTTGATCTTCTTCCGAAAATTCCTTTCCCAAGGATATTAGAGAATGCACAATATTCTGAAATCGGATTTTAAGATGCCAGTGGTTTTCTAGAAGTTTTGAAAAAATTCCTAATTAAATTACATATTATTGAAATCTTGAACTCTTGATAATCTTGATACTCATGAGTCTTCAATCTTGATATCTTGAATCTCTATACTATACAGTCTTCATTCTCGATACCTGCATGGTTAAATCCAACATATACATATATATCTAAACTATAATGTTAGTATTTATTTTATAATCTTATTCTAAGGTTGTTATTATCAAAACCATCTCCTCAGGGACTAACACAACTAACTTTGGACACGAAAGTGCGTGCCGGAGTTTAAGCACCAAATGGGTGTGACTGACCACTTATCGACTAACTCTAATCCTGAGAGCAGGGACTTGAGTGTAAATGCCAAACGGGTGTGACTGACCGCCCATAAATTAACTTTTGTCCCCGAAGCATGGATATACTTCTAAGTCTTAAATGGGTGTGAATGACCGCCCGTAAAATAATTTAAGTCCCCAGAGTGCGGATATAACTCTAAGTATTAAATGGATGTGACTAACCGGCCACAAAATAACTTTAATCCCCAGAATGCGAATATAATACTAAGTATTAAACGGGTGCGAGTGACCGTCATAAAATAACTTAAGTTCCCAAAGCGCAGATATGACTTTAAACATTAAGTAGGCATGACCGACAACCGACATACAAGTTTAATCACCAAAGCGTGGATGCGTATACCAACAAATGAGCGAGTGTGATCTGACCACTCAAACTCATTTTACTTTATCTTTGTTCCAACTAAGTTAAATTAAAGTTAGTGAAGGCGGAAAACGACTTTCGACCGACCATTTCAATTCTTCCTAGAACTAAGGGCATAACTCAAGTACTAGTCGCTAGCCAAAACAGCACAACGTCGGGTCTTGACTTGACGTTTGATTATGACCCAAAGCCATGACTTCAGGACTTAATGACCAGACTCAAGTTCAACTCAGAAACTAAAGCCTCACAAGTACATAGAATGGAAACGCGAGTGCTGAGAAACTTAAACAAATAAACGCAGAGTTATGCTAGAAAAACAAAAGAAGTTTTATTTCCACTATTCCATAAAAAAGATAAGTACAAAACTTATTCGAAGAATTCCTATAAGCGGGGGCCGATCCCGCATCTAAACACGACCTACAAAAAGCAAAAAAAATCCTATTCCAATTATCTACAAAAAGAAAAGGCAAAAGTGCAAGTCTATGCCTTTGATTATTTATCCTTCTTTCTCTTCTTCGGCGTAGACCCGTTCAAACTACCTCCTAGCTGCCTCTTCGAGCCTTTACCTCCCCGGCCTGCTTTAGCTGGTTTGTCTTCGGCCAAGGGAATTACAACTGTCTCCTCCTCGAAACTTAAAGGTATTGTAATACCCTCTGTGTGTGGAACTGGAGGAACGATGGGACCCTCAACGTTGGAAGAACGAGGCATGCTGGTATCGATGATAGTGCCAACCGAGAAAACAACAAGCATGGGGACCGGTTTGGGACCCGCCATGCCACCATCAACACTGCTAGCTTGCTTGGCTTACTCTATTTTGGCCATAATTTCCACCATTATCTCCTCGGGCCGATCTGCGCGTATCCCTATTGGAATGCTACTAGTCAGGCCCGACGAGCTTGTAATCATCACAAAATCATCAGTGAAGAAAGGTGTTTCAGTGATCGGGTCGCTTTGATGACCAAGGAGTGCTTCCATCATTTGTTCATAAAAAACGAAACTACTTTCGTGCATCTCCCCCGCCGATGTGATGACCATTGTAGTAGTAGCTTCTATCATTAGTGCCTCCTGCTCGTGATGCATTCCTTTAGTTGTAGGGGGATCAAGTGATGCAGAATCTAACGCCGAATGAAGATAGGAGGAAATATAAGTAATGTCTTCTGACAATGTTCCTACTTCGAGTGAATAGGAGAAGTGTTCAAAATACCTTCATCAGTTTGGCCCCCTGATTGAGCCAATATGCCTTTTGGGCCGTGCTCATTCATCGGTGAGAGATGTGGCCTATCCGGGTCATACGATGGGACAACTGGAGGAACGATAGAAGAAGTAGGCTCAGACTGAGATGTTGCAGGCGCTTCAGAGCTTGCTTCATGATATTCAACTCTGGATCCTTCTCTCACATCCAGGTATTTAGCAGCAAGCCTTTTCTTTTCGAGAGAACCGATAGTGTCATAAAGGACTTTCAACTCATCTCCGACAAGTATTTGATTTTCCAGTTCGAATTCGTTGATTGTTGTAGTGTTATGAGTCACCTTTTTGTCCTCCACCAAATAGCTCCAAGCCTTATACAGTTGAAAGGGATAATCTTCATCGAGCGATGGTTAGATTGCGGTTTCTTAAAACGGTGACATTGTATGTGACCAGAAGATCTTCAAATTAATTCTCCATCCTTGCCTCCACCGCTTTAATTTCATTCTCAATCCTAGCCTCGACTTTCAAAGCCTTTAAATTTTCCGCATCCCTTTCATCCTTAAGTGCCACTGTCTGCTCGCACACCTTTTGGGTGGATTTGTTGGCCTCAACCTTTTCCTTAATGGCCTCGGCTAGTTTTTCCTTTAGCTCGTTGAGCACTTCCACTGCAGCATCTCTTTCCTCCATGAAAAGAGTATTACGGTGGCCCATCTCCTAAACCAAGTCCATAAGAGATCGATGCGTTTTTTCCATGGACTGTTTTTCCTTTTCGACTCTCTGATCAGCCTCCATCTCTGATTTCCATGAAGACTCGGCTTCATTATTGAGCACTTCTATAATCTATTTTTTTTGGACGAGATCGGTCTCCATTTTCTCAATTATGTCGGCTCGCTCGAAAGCTACCGCTGAAGCCTTTTCAGCAGTTTTGACTCCCTCTTGGTACTTGCTATAAACATCATGCATGTAGTCCTATACCTGTTTTTATGCATCATTGGGAATTCCCTTCAAATTTAGGGGAAAATGGAAGCCCTCGAAGCAAATGTTTGGGAAGTCCTTCTTTAGTTTGGCAATTCGAATGGCACCCTCTCCCATGGGTTCTATAGCAGCCGGTTCTGTGACGATGGGAGCTTCTGCCTTAGTCCCACGGTGTTGTTCACCAGACTTTGAAGTATGGGAAGCACTATTTGGTGGGTAGGCTCAGAGGATTGTCTACCAAAGCCGGAGAATTTTGATGAACATTTAAGCGGAGGCGATCGCGATCAGGAGCAACACTTATATTGATGTGGCTTCTCCCTCTCCCTTTCATAGCACTCACGCTCCTGGATAGAGTAATGGCCATGGTCGTAATCTCTTTCAGATTCGCATCTATAAGATTCGAAGTGAGAGTTGGAAGAATGGCGTTTGGAACGAAGACTGCCGAGCATAAACCCTTGCCTCACTATTGTGTCTACAAAATGAAAAGATAAGCAGAATTAGTTATCTCCTGAAACTAGAAAACATGTGATTAGAAGTTTTGTGATGCTGTGAAATATTTGTATGCATGTGCAAACCCCTTAACCATCCGATTATGGTGGCTTTTCTCATAGGAGTTGGCACCCCTACATCTAAAGCACTTAAGCCTGCATCGGTTTATGACGGGGAATGAAGTCCCTCTAATCCAAAATCTTGGAATGAAGTCAAGTCATCGGGAATAGGATATCCGCCAATCCTTCCAACGAAATCTCCATTTACGGAGAAGAAGTCTATTGACCTATAGCAACCATGGTAGGTAGAGATACCATGTAACATTCCTATTTGTAAACAAATTTAAATTTGTAATTAATTTGATTCCTAGATTAAATTAAGAATTAATTTGGTAAATTAATATAAAATTTTGATTAAATTATGAATAGATTAGAATTAATTTGAATATTTGGGGATAAAATATGAATTGTATTTGGAATATGATAAATAAATTGGATTCTAGAGATAAATTGAATTTAATATTTTTATTTTTAAGCTAATAAGAATTTGTTTCTAATTTTATTTAAACTATGCATTATAATTTGGAAATGAAGTTTTGAATATGATTTTAAATATAATATGAATTTGATAAAAGAATTTAAAACACCTTTTCTTTAAAAATGAATAAATATAGTTTAATATCTTAAGTTTAAAAATATAAATATATTGAAAATAAAAATTGTACTTACTAACTTATAAATATTTATAAGTAATATACATAATTTATTTTCAAACCATCTTTTGCTTTAAAAAGATTTTATAAATGATTAATAAAGAGATGTATTTACTTAAATAAGAAATATATATATAAAAACTGTAAATAAAGGAATTGATTTGAAAATTCAACAAATTGATAACTTGATTCACTAATAAGAAAAAATGTTTTTATCTTTAAAATAAATAAAGATTAATGATTTGGAATTCAAAAGTGAATATTTTATAAATAGATTATAATTTGAAAATGTGAATTTGAAATTCAAATGTTATTATATTGGAAAGTTATAATTTTAAATTAATATAGTAAGAGTTGTTTAAACTAAAATTTCATATTATTTAATATACATATCTCTTGAAAATCAATGAGGATTAAATTAAGAGTTTACATACCTTCTTTTAAATTTGTTTGAATTAAAAATATGATATGATGTTTAAACAAGGTTAAATAAGAGGTTTAAAATGCTTTTGTCTTTTATACTTGAAAATAAAATATGTGTTTTATGAAATAGATTGAAAATAAAACATGTATATGATTTGTAAGTAAAAAAGAAAAGAAATAAAAGAAGGTTTAAAAACAAACATTAACAAATTATTTTTCATAGGGACTTAGACATAAATTTGTTTGAATTGGACAAATGTTTAACAAGTAGTAATAGAGGTTAACAAGTGTTAAAATAAAATTACAAAAAAACAAGTGGCATTTAAATTTGTTTTCTTTTAAATTAAAATGTAAATAACATGCAAAAGAGTAAATATTAAAATTCTTCTTTCATATTCAAATCTGAAAAGAAAAGAAAAAAACTGAAAAAGAAAATTCAAAAAAAATTCAAAACAGTTTCAAATCCAAAGCAAGTTAAAGATCTGGGAAACAAAGCACAAACCAAAAAGGAATTCTGGAAGAAATTTCAACATCTAAAAACAAATTAGAAAAAAAATAGGAATTAGGATCAAACAGTTTTCAAGCTTTCAACCTGGAAGTAGATTAGAGACAGCATTCAACTTGTAAAAGATCAAAGTCTTCAACCTGGGAAAAGTAAATGCAACTCCAACCTGGAAGAAACAAGTTCTCTGAAAAAAAAGGGGAATGAAGTAGCAGGCAACTCAAAGCATGCAAGATCAACTACCTACTCAAACAAATAAAATGCAGATCAAAGAAAAGGAAAAAACTATAGAACTTAATGCAAGATTAAAACTTGTTCTTTGTTCCTCTCTGCTCTGTCATTTCTCAGGTGAGTAAACCAGATCTGAATACACTTTTACGTCTAGATGTTGTGATGGATTCTTGAATTAAAATAGGGAATAATGTTTCGCTTTTATAAAATTGTATATGCATGTGTGTATCTGAGTAATGTTCATGCATATGTTCTCCTCTATTTAAAGTTGTCGAGTCAAACTCAGTAGAAAAAATTAGTATCTTCCCAATCCAATCAATATTATACTTAGATATCTAAATGAAAGTTGTTTGTTATTATATGATATTGGATTTAAAAATAATTTCAGGGAAAAATATTAAGTTAATATTGTGTAAAATATTTATTTACAGTAAAATCATCTTAGATCATAAAATTTGAGTATTTCAGTTTTACAATCTGATTATATAATTGTGTTTGTAGCACAAAATAATGATTTTAGGTGAAGAAATTATAATTTTTAAGATTACAAATGATGAGGAATAGCGAGTTGAACTGGAAACTCGTTTTGGTCAAATTTCGTTGATCAATGACGAAATTGATGACGTGATTGCTGGTGAAGGAGGATGGTGTAGTGGGAATCATCAGAAAATTAACCGGAGAATTTATAATTCGCCGTGGAAAACGTTTGACCATGAAGTAGGGTTTAAACTTCTGGTTTGGTTGATGATGTTACTTGAATTCATGCATTATCAAGGTGATACTAGAGGTGATCGGACCAAGATAGGAGGGTGCGGGGGTCTTCGATGAGTTTGTGAATGAAGCGGCGTGGATGAACGTAGGCGAGATGATCGGTGATGATGGGTTTTCTGGTCGGGTTGGTTCCATAATTTGGAACGAAGTGTTCATTTTCGATTCTTGTTTGTGTTCTTCGATCTGGTTGGTCGTGAGGTTTTGGGTGATCAACGGGGATGTGTGGGTGATCGAGGCGATGGTCGGAATGGCTTTGGTCGGCGGTGCACGTGCACCGTGCACATTTGGGGGTGCTGGAAATGTTGATGTTTGGGAAGACGATGTTGCACGCAGGCTTGACTCGAGGGAATCACGAAAATGCCCGAAGAAAGTTGTGTTGTGTGAAAACTCGAAGTTGTGCTCGAGTTTTCCTGTGTTTAGCTCGAGTAAAACCATTTTTGGCTCGGGTTAATATCCTTGTATAACTTGTACAGTTTTTTATTGTTTGTTTAAAATAAAATATAGTTTTTTGGTGAAGCATTATAGTTTCCGGATTTTAGTACAAAGCATGAGGAAGTTTAAAAGTAAATTTTTAATAAGTTTTCTAAGACAAGTTTCAAACATGGATTTAAATTCAAATATGATTTGAAAATAAATTGATGTGGATTGGAAATAGATTTTGTGTTAGATTTCTGATAGTTTTCCAAAATGTAATTAATTAATGTGATTAAATGGATAATCAAGTAATGACTTAGTAATTAAAGATTATTTGATTTCTTAATAATAAAAGGTTATTTTATTGTTTATTTACAATTAATTGCTTAAAGATAATTACTTATCAAAAGATTAAAGTTAATAAATCAAGTAATTAATGAATGATTAAATAAAAAAATAATTACTTAGCGGAAATAATTAAGAGTAGATAATTAAAGATTAAAGTAATTTAAGGAATAATTAATTGATAAAAGTAATTAAAATTTAATAAATTACAATTAAAGGTTAACTAATTAAGATGATTAACTAAAGAAATAATTAATTAATGAAAGTGATTAAGGATAATCACTCATTAAATTTTATTAATTAAATGGTAATTAATTGAGGATTAATAATTAAGGTAATTAATTAAAGAAATGATTTAATTTATGAAGATGGTTAAGACTAAATCAAATGTAGTTAAGAGTAATGAATCATTGATTTAAAGATTACTAATGAAAGTAATTATGTGAGTAATAAATTTTAAAACCACACGTTTTATTCACTTTAATCAAAGATGTTTGATTGTTATTAAATGTTGTGTGATGGATTGATATATTTTATATGTGAGGTAATGATATGTGATGTGCTGAGCTGTTTTATTTGTGATGAATATACCGTTGTATGAATATGAAAACCCTTTGATCCGTTAAATGACATTTGAAATTCAATGCGACAGGGAGTCGAATTCCAACTGGTCATCCGAAACCCACATCGAATTTTAATGATGAATCTTTGTGATTGATAAATTTATTTTATTTGTGATCTATGAATGAAGACAAGCGTTATAGTTTATACCGCTTATCGATATTTATGCGCTTTAATCTGTGATGTGATGATTGTTGTTACACTTTTGTGTAAAACCCCTGGACCACACCTATACACACACAAATATGGATTGCACGTGGAAATCGGTTAAGTCACAGATTTATAGAAATAGTTTTGAATTTGAATTTTTAATCCAAATGGTTTTGGAAATGGATTTGGGTTTAAAGTGAAAAACTTTTGAAAAGGTGTTTTAAAAATAAA
The DNA here is from genome assembly GCA_030765085.1 of Allium cepa. Taxonomy (NCBI): domain Eukaryota; kingdom Viridiplantae; phylum Streptophyta; class Magnoliopsida; order Asparagales; family Amaryllidaceae; genus Allium; species Allium cepa. The sequence continues at coordinate 507,974,463 of CM060929.1, forward strand.
AATTATCTTGAATAACTTGATTGAGTTTTTGAAATTTGAATAATTTGATTTAAATTTGAATTCAATATTTGAAATTGAATTCTATGATTTGGGAACTAGGGTTTATATAGGTCATTCAACTATAAATGGGTTTATATGGGATTTTAAACCATTTTAAAAATATGGCTTTGAGAATTTGAACGTAACCCAAGTTTATATTTGAAGGGTTTTAACTTGAGCAAATGTACTCGGATTTCCTGAAATGAAAACCACTTGTTTTCAAATAATAATTGCTTTCATTTAAAGAAAGGATTTCCAAATTATGTTGAAAGGTATCAAGTTTGAAATGTTTTGAAAACTATAAAATGAGTCTTTGATTCAGAGACCGGACGAGTTAATCCAACTTGAATTGGAATTGTTTGAAAGGCTATGAATGAATCTTTGGAAACAAATTTTGAAAACTATAAGTTAAACCTTGATTTAAAGATTTAACGAGTTAATCGAATTGAAATAGAAATTGTTTTGAAATCCATGAGTGGATCTTTGTGAATGGGGTAAACTTTGTAAATTAAATATTTTGTTAAAAGATTAAAGTGTGGAAATTGTTTAAACCGTTGAAGGTTTTTGAAATGAATCCTTTGTGTTTAAAAGATTGGAAGTGGTAATTTGTTTTAACCATTTGAATGAAAGGTTTTGGGATTTAAGCTGTGATTTAACTGAGATCCCATATCCATATGTTTTTTTAATATTGCGCTCATTATTCGGTTTAGCCGGGAGAGGACCTTTGCGTCATATAACCCATTCCGAATAATGATACGACGTTATGGATATCATCTGAAGACCGGTGGTGAAGACCAGGTATTTGCGAGAACGATAGGATGACCTATCGATTGTCTCTGCATTGAGTCGTGCCGGTATAGAGATTCCCTAAGTGATGGGAAGTCCGATCGGGATTGTGAATACCCGGATTTGCAAGGGCTTCTTTGGAAGTGCCTTCTGTTCTGTTCGAACCCGGAACAGACTTGTATGGATGTGTGTCTGACATTACACTTTGAGATGTAAAACCAGTTTCTATCAAATACATTTCTATTTGGTGGCAGAGATTTATTCTCTTAGCTTAACACCCTTCTCTGAGACAAACGAGCTCAGAGATTATGTAGTTGATGGTTGCTACTGATACATTCCCAATTTGGTAATGTGGCATACAAAGTGCTGCTGATCATTTGTTGATCAAAGAATGGCTTTTGGGTAAAGCGTAGCTTTGTGGACGAGACTTTGTCGAACCTTACAACCCAGAATGGTCGAAACAGGAAGAATGCGGCAAGGTTATTCGGGGGTAGCGCCCCCTGAGGGTATGTTCATTTCCTTCTGGATAGGGGTGATATCATGGTATGGAGCCCAGATATTTAACCTATGTGGTTGCTGCAAATTTATTACTTGTGGTTGTTGGTGAATCCCGGGATAAAGGTTGGTTATGATCGGGGGATGACATACTCGTGTCAGTAGTTACCTAGTGACAGAGGTAACCCGGCCTTGTGTTGGCAGAGATCCGGTTAGGTTCTCGAGGCTTCCCTCCAGAGGCGTACCCGTGTGGAAATGGGAAGTTCCCTGGCCTGACCATTTGTTGGAAATCCAAAGAAACAATACGAGCCCTTTACGATTGCAATTTTATAACCTGCCTCCTTAGGAGGTAGCTATAGCTGGCATAATATAATAATACCTATGCTGGTTAAGATTAATATTATACTTTCGAAATATTTTCCACTATGCACTAATAATAATATCAAATGGTTTTCACGTATCAAGCATATTTGACTATCATAAGGAGTAATCTCCCCCAAGTTTGCGTTTGCATTGTGTTTGCGGCGGGAGGCCTTATGGTAGTTTCATTTTCCAAAAAAGCATTGCGGATTTCAAATTTAAATTCTTTGTTTTTTGTTTTAAAGACCAACTGTTTTTGTTTGCTCACACTAGTCCCACGAGTGACCCGTAGTTTATTGTTCCCTTCCTAAACTCTGGATGCCCACAATTTTCCACATGGACAGTCAAGATTTAGGTTTTTCAGATAGTAGATAAAAATTAATTCTGTAGCTTTCGGCTTTCTTTTGGGTATTCTTTGGAGATCCTGGATATTGGAGTCTTTGGATTCATAGACGAGACTTTCTTAGCTTGGTGCAAATTGTTGGTGGTTCGAGCTTGTGGTTTGGAGTTTTTAGCTTTGAGCATTGAATTGGAGTTGCAGTTTAATCATTGGAGTTATCTCTTTCGCTATTCATTTTCCGCTGTTGTTTATTGTTTCTGATATTCATTGTATCTCTGATAGTTTTGATATGTATCGTATCATTCTATTGTATCATCATTGTATCTGGATATTATATCAATATTGTATATGATATTCATTTTTCTTCCGCTGTGTTGTTATCTTATTTGCGTTATAAGCTCCGGCATGACTTGAATTTCAACGTTAGGATCTGCGACATTTAAGTACAGTGGAGTACGGATATCGATTTTCGTACGCTAGAATTCAGGACGTGACATTTTGGTATCAGAGTTGAAGGTTGAACTTTAGCTCAGGAGTATAACACATTAAGTAACTCATTAGAGATAGGGTGAAGTATACCCTAGAATGAGTATATCCCTAAGATATCCATCTAAATGCCTCAGTAAATTCTCTTACTATTCACTGATAGTAAGTATTAGTGCAAGAAGAGGACGAGATAGGGGACATGGGAATACCACTACAAATGGTCAATACCCTGCAATAGCGGAAACAACTTTCTCTATCAATCTCCTTTGATTCGTCTTTTCAATTCTTTGATGATTCCTAGCAGCTCCAGGAAGAAGCTTTGATATATTTACATGGGACATAAACTCCAGATGGGTCAGAATTGTTTGTCTGGATGAATTGTTTGCTCTGGTTGCTATGGTTGATAGGTATATTTTGGTTGATTAGACTAAAAAGTTTTGGAATTGTATCCACCTATTCTTTGGGGTGTTCCGACTTGAGCTTGGAATCCATACCAAGTGTTTGAGAATTATGGAAGATTAAATTCATTTATTTGTTCTTTTGGGTCTCGATATATTCTACGAGTGGTTAGTTATCTTTAGAACTAACCAATGCCCCTATATACTCGTAGATCTGGTGACCCAAGTATCCTGATCTGTTCTTGTATCCATTATTGATATTCTGATTTGGGAAGCCAAATGCAGAATAGATATTCAGTTTAATCTGGTGATTCATCTCTCGATCTTTCTATATTTCTTGGTTGTCTCCCTTTCAAATTTCGAGGATGAAATTTTCTAAGGGGGAATTATGTAACATTCCTATTTTTAAACAAATTTAAATTTGTAATTAATTTGATTCCTAGATTAAATTAAGAATTAATTTGGTAAATTAATTTAGAATTTTGATTAAATTATGAATAGATTTAGAATTAGTTTGAATATTGGGGATAAAATAAGAATTGTATTTGGAATATGATAAATAAATTGGATTCTAGAGATAAATTGAATTTAATATTTTTATTTTTAAGCTAATAAGAATTTGTTTCTAATTTTATTTAAACTATGCATTATAATTTGGAAATGAAGTTTTGAATATGATTTTAAATCTAATATGAATTTGATAAAAGAATTTAAAACATCTTTTCTTTAAAAATGAATAAATATAGGTTAATATCTTAAGATTAAAAATATAAATATATTGAAAATAAAAATTGTACTTACAAACTTATAAATATTTATAAGTAATATACATAATTTAATTTCAAACCATCTTTTTCTTTAAAAAGATTTTATAAATGATTAATAAAGAGATGTATTTACTTAAATAAGAAATATATATATATAAAGACTATAAATAAAGGAATCAATTTGAAAATTCAACAAATTGATAACTTGATTCACTAATAGGAAAAAATGTTTTTATCTTTAAAATAAATAAAGATTAATGATTTGGAATTCAAAAGTGAATATTTTATAAATAGATTATAATTTGAAAATGTGAATTTGAAATTCAAATGTTATTATATTGGACAGTTATATTTTTAAATTAATATAGTAAGAGTTGTTTAAACTAAAATTTCATATTATTTAATATACATATGTCTTGAAAATCAATGAGGATTAAATTAAAAGTTTACATACCTTCTTTTAAATTTATTTGAATTAAATTGTAAATATAATATGATGTTTAAACAAGGTTAAATAAGAGGTTTAAAATGCTTTTGTCTTTTATACTTGAAAATAAAATATGTGTTTTATAAAATAGATTGAAAATAAAACATGTATATGATTTGTAAGTAAAAAGAAAAGAAATAAAAGAAGGTTTAAAAACAAACATTAACAAAATAATTTTCATTAGGGACTTAGACATAAATTTGTTTGAATTGGACAAATGTTTAGCAAGTAGTAACAGAGGTTAACAAGTGTTAAAATAAAATTACAAAACAACAAGTGGCATTTAAATTTATTTTCTCTTAAATTAAAATGTAAATAACATGCAAAAGACTAAATATTAAAATTATTCTTTCATATTCAAATCCGAAAAGAAAAGAAAAAACTGAAAAAGAAAATTCAAAAGAAATTCAAAACAGTTTCAAATCCAAAGCAAGTTAAAGATCTGGGAAACAAAGCACAAACCAAAAAGGAAATCTGGAAGAAATTTCAACATCTGAAAACAAATTAGAAAAAAAATAGGAATTAGGATCAAACAGTTTTCAAGCTTTTAACCTGGAAGTAGATTAGAGACAGCATTCAACCTGTAAAAGATCAAAGCTTCAACCTGGGAAAAGTAAATGCAACTCCAACCTGGAAGAAACAAGTTCTCTGGAAAAAAAGGGGAACGAAGTTGCAGGCAACTCAAAGCATGCAAGATCAACTACCTACTCAAACAAATAAAATGAAGATCAAAGAAAAGGAAAAACTGTAGAATTTAAAGCAAGATCAAAACACGTTCTTTGTTCCTCTCTGCTCTGTCATTTCTCAGGTGAGTAAACTAAATCTGAATACACTTTTATGTCAAGATGTTGTGATGGATTCTTGAATTAAATAGGGGATAATGTTTTTCTTTTATAAAATTGTATATGCATGTGTGTATCTGAGTAATGTTCATGCATATGTTCTCCTCTATTTAAAGTTGTAGAGTCAAACTCAGTAGAAAAAATTAGTATCTTCCCTATCCAATCAATATTATACTTTGATATCTAAATGAAAGCTGTTTGTTATTATATGATAATGGATTTAAAAATGATTTCAGGGAAAAATATTAAGTTAATATTGTGTAAAATATTTATTTACAGTAAAATCATCTTAGATCATAAAATTTGAGTATTTCAGTTTTACAATCTGATTATATAATTGTGTTCGTAGTACAAAATAATGATTTTAGGTGAAGAAATTATAATTTTTAAGATTATAAATGATGAGGAATAGTGAGTTGAACTGGAAACTCGTTTTGGTCAAATTCCGTTGATCAATGACGAAATTGTTGACGTGATTGCTGGTGAAGGAGGATGGTGTAGTGGGAATCATCAGAAAATTAACCGGAGAATTTATAATTCACCATGGCAAACGTTTGACCATGAAGTAGGGTTTAAACTTCTGGTTTGGTCGATGATGTTACTTGAATTCATGCATTATCAAGGTGATACTAGAGGTGATCGGACCAAGATAGGAGGGTGCGGGGGTCTTCGATGAGTTTGTGAACGAAGCGGCGTGGATGATCGTAGGCGAGAAGATCGATGATGATGGGTTTTCGGGTCGGGTTGGTTCCAGAATTTGGAACGAAGTGTTCGTTTTCGATTCACGTTTGTGTTCTTCGATCTGGTTGGTCGTGAGGATTTGGGTGATCAACGGGGATGTGTGGGTGATCGAGGCGATGGTCGGAATGGCTTTGGTCGACGGTGCACGTGCACCATGCACATTTGGGGGTGCTGGAAATGTTGATGTTTGGGAAGACGATGTTGCACGGGGGTTTGACTCGAGGGAATTATGAAAATGCTCGAAGAAAGTTGTGTCGTGTGAAAACTCGAAGTTGTGCTCGAGTTTTCCTGTGTTTAGCTTGAGTAAACCCATTTTTGGCTCGGGTTAATATCTTATATAGCTTGTATAGTTTTTTATGTTTGTTAAAAACAAAATACGGTTTTTTTTGTGAAGCATTATAGTTTCCGGATTTTAGTACAAAGCTTGAGGAAGTTTAAAAGTAGATTTTTAATAAGTTTTCTAAGACAAGTTTCAAACTTGGATTTAAATTCAAATATGATTTGAAAATAAACTGATGTGGATTGGAAATAGATTTTGTGTTAGATTTCTGATAGTTTTATAAAATGTAATTAATTAATGTAATTAAATGGATAATCAAGTAATGACTTAGTAATTAAAGATTGTTTGATTTCTTAATAATAAAAGGTTATTTGATTGTTTATTTATAATTAATTGTTTAAAGATAATTACTTATTAAAAGATTAAAGTTAATAAATCAAGTAATTAATGAATGATTAAATAAAAATAATAATTACTTAGCTAAAGTAATTAAGAGTAGATAATTAAAGATTAAAGTAATTTAAGGAATAATTAATTAATAAAAGTAATTAAAATTTAATAAATTACAATTAAGGGTTAATTAATTAAGATGATTAATTAAAGAAATAATTAATTAATGAAAGTGATCAAGGATAATTACTCATTAAATTTTATTAATTAAATGGTAATTAATTAAGGATTAATTAATTAAGGTAATTAATCAAAGAAATGATTTAATTTATGAAGGTGGTTAAGACTAAATCAATTGTAGTTAATAGTAATGAATCATTGATTCAAAGATTACTAATGAAAGTAATTATGTGAGTAATAAATTTTAAAACCACATGTTTTATTCACCTTAATCAAAGATGTTTGATTGTTATTGAATGTTGTGTGATGGATTGGTATATTTGATATGTGAGGTAATGATATGTGATGTGCTGAGCTGTTTTATTTGTGATGAATATACCATTGTATGAATATGAAAGCCCTTTGACCCATTAAACGACATTTGAAATTCGATGTGACAGGGAGTCGAATTCCAGTTGGTTATCCGAAACCCACATCGAATTGTAATGATGAATCTTTGTGATTGATAAATTTATTTGATCTGTGATCTGTGAATGAAGATAAGCGTTATAGTTTATACTGCTTATCGATATTTATGCACTTTAATCTGTGATGTGATGATTGTTGTTGCACTTTTGTGTAAAACCCCTGGACCACACCTATACACACACAAATATGGATTGCACATGGAAATCGGTTAAGTCACAGATTTTTAGAAATAGTTTTGAATTTGAATTTTTAATCCAAATGGTTTTGCAAATGGATTTGGGTTTAAAGTAAAAAACCTTTGAAAAGGTGTTTTAAAATAAAAATTATCTTGAATAACTTGATTGAGTTTTTGAAATTTAAATATTTTGATTTAAATTTGAATTCAATATTTGAAATTGAATTCTATGATTTGGGAACTTGGGTTTATAATGGTCATTCAACTATAAATGGGTTTATATGGGATTTTAAACCATTTTAAAAATATGGCTTTGAGAATTTGAACGTAACCCAAGTTTATAATTGAAGGGTTTAACCTGAGGAAATGTAATCGGATTTCCCAAAACGAAAACCACTTGTTTTCAAATAATAATAGCTTTCATTTAAAGAAAGGATTTCCAAATTATGTTGAAAGGTATCAAGTTTGAAATGTTTTGAAAACTATAAAATGAGTCTTTGATTCAGAGACCGGATGAGTTAATCCAACTTGAATTGGAATTGTTTTGAAAGGCTATGAATGAATCTTTAGAAACAAATTTTGAAAACTATAAGTTAAACCTTGATTTAAAGATTTAATGAGTTAATCCAATTGAAATAGAAATTGTTTTGAAATCCATGAATGGATCTTTGTGAACGGGGTGAACGGGGTGAACTTTGTAAATTAAATCTTTTGTTAAAAGATTAAAGTGTGGAAATTGTTTAAACCATTGAAGGTTATTGAAATGAATCCTTTGTGTTTAAAAGATTGGAAATGGTAATTTGTTTTAACCGTTTGAATGAAAGGTTTTGGGCTTTAAGCTGTGATTTAACTGAGATCTCATATCCATATGTTTATTTAATATTGCGCTCATTATTTGGTTTAGCCAGAAGAGGACCTTTGCGTCATATAACCCATTAAGAATAATGACACGACGTTACGGATAACATCTGAAGACCGGTGGTGAAGGCCGGGTATTTGCGAGAGCGATAGGATGACCTATCGATTGTCTCTGCACTGAGTCGCGCCAGTATAGAGATTCCCTATGTGATGGGAAGTCCGATCGGGATTGTGAATGCCCGGATTTGCAAGGGCTTCTTCGAAGTGCCTTCGGTTCTATTCGAACCCGAAATAGAGTTGTATGGATGTGTATCTGACGTTACACTTTGAGATGTAAAACTAGTTTCTATCAAATACATTTCTGTTTGGTGGCGGAGATTTATTCTCTTAGCTTAACACCCTTCTCTGAGACATACAAGCTCAGAGGTTATGTAGTTGATGGTTACTAGTGATACATTCCCAATTTGGTAATGTGGCATACAAAGTGATGCTGATCATTTGTTGATCAAGGCATGGCTTTTGGGTAAAGCGTAGCTTTGTGGATGAGACTTCGTCGAACCTCACAACCCGGAATGGTCAAAACAGGAAGAATGCGGCAAGGTTATTTGGGGGTAGCGTCCCCTGAGGGTATGTTCATTTCCTTCTGGATAGAGGTGGTATCATGGTATGGAGCCCAGATATTTAACCTATATGGTTGCTGCAAATTTATTACTTGTGGTTGTTGGTGAATCCCGGGATAAAGGTTGGTTATGACCGGGGGATGGCATACTCGTTTCAGTAGTTACCTAGTTACAGAGGTAACCGGGCCTTGTGTTAGCAGAGATCCGGTTAGGTTCTTGGGGCGTCCCTCCAGAGGCGTGCCCATGTGGCAATGGGAAGTTCCTTGGCCTGACCATTTGTTGGAAATCCAAAGAAACAATACGAGCCCTTTACAATTGCAATTGTATAACTTGCCTCCTCAGGAGGTAGCTATAGCTGGCATAATATAATGGTACCTATGCTGGTTAAGATTTATATTATACTTTCGAAATATTTTCCACTATGCACTAATAATAATATCAAGTGGTTTTCGCGTATCAAGCATATTTGACTATCATAAGGAGAAATCTCCTCCAAGTCTGTGTTTTCATTGTGTGTGTGTGGCGGGAGGCCTTATGGTAGTTTCATTTTCCAAAAAGCATTGCGGATTTCAAATTTAAATTCTTTGTTGTTTGTTTTAAAGATCAACTGTTTTTGTTTGCTCACACCAGTCCCACGACTGACCCGGAATTTATTGTTCCCTTCCTAAACTCTGGGTGCCCACAATTTTCCACACGGGCAGTCAAGAGTTGGGTTTTTCAGATAGTAGATAAAAATCGATTCTGTAGCTTTCGGCTTTCTTTTGGGTATTCTTTGGAGATCCTGGATATTGGAGTCTTTGGATTCATAGACGACACTTGCTTAGTTTGGTGCAAATTGTTGGTGTTTCGAGCTTGTGGTTTGGAGTTTTTAGCTTTGAGCATTGAATTGGAGTTGCAGTTTAATCAGTGGAGTTATCTCTTTCGCTATTCATTTTCCGCTGTTGTTTATTGTTTCTGATATTCGTTGTATCTCTGATAGTTTTGATATGTATCGTATCATTCTATTGTATCATCATTGTATCTGGATATTGTATCAATATTGTATATGATATTCATTTTTCTTCCGCTGTGTTGTTATACTTATTTGTGTTAAAAGCTCCGGCATGACTTGAATTTCAACGTTGGGATCTGCGAAATTTAAGTACAGTGGAGTATGGATATCGATTTTCGAACGCTGGAATTCGAGACGCGACATACCACAACAGTTTTACGCCCCTGAGATATATGGGCGAGGGCTTTGCCTTTTCTTTTCGATAATCGAAGACTATGCGAAAGTGGAACCGCAGGCTCATCCCCAGCTGGCATACTCTCATCATCATCATGTTCGGTGATTACGACTCCAGGAGCTCTTCGTCCTCCTAGCCTTACCGAAGCCACCATAGGAACTCCTACTAGCCCGGTGCTTCGATTTCCCTCTATCAGCCCCATGGAGATTAAGTTTTCATCGGTAAGGACTTCATCGATTACTTTGAACTTGGCTGGCGCCGATTGAAGAATCCTTGCTATCTCCTTTAATTGCGCTCCTTCAGGCTGCGGAATTGAAGCTGCAAAAGAAGCAAAGTATTAGATTCAACATCAATTCATATCCCGTTAATCGACAAAGAAGTTTGAACACTTATTTCTAACTTACCACCGCTGGCAAATCTAGGTGGACACTGAACGAAGAACCATTTAGTTTTGAATTAGCTTAATTTACTCCAAGTGCCAGCCACTACTTGGCAGTTTTGAATTGCTTCTAAGAAGGTGAATGAAGGGTTGTCCTCGTGACTTTTGACGTTATATAGATATCTGATTTCCTCGACTATGGAGGGACAAAAAAGGTGCTCCATGAAGATAATATATAAGCTGTTGAGCAGAGCAAACCCGTTTGGGTGTAATTGAGATGGAGCAATCTTCAAGAAGAACAGCGCTTCTCGGATAAATTGATTGAAAGGGGCAGTGTTCTGGCAGTGCATATAAACATGTTGCAAGCAGTATAACATTCTAGTGGATTATGGGTTGTCTTCTGGCCCCGACAATAAAACATCTTCTACAGATAAACCATGTTTGAGGAAAATCCTGACTAGCAATCTTTGGAAATTTTGGAGCGTACTAAATCCTCTGGCTTTAAAACTAAAGTTGCACCCGGTAGTTCATCCAGGGTGGGGCTAACTATTTCATCTGCGATGTCTGGCACATCAATTATAGGAAGTGGAGGACTCTGAATTCCCTGTTGCTCGGAGCTTTCGGGATCCATAACTATTGAACTCGATAAAAAACATCATTACATGGCAATAAACCCATGTTCCCCATGGTGTAAAGTGAGTGATCGTGTTGTGTAGTGCAGTGCTGCATAATATTGTAAGTTTCTATAGGTTCGGAAGATGTTAAAATGACAAGACTTCAAGATTCAACCGAAGTGACCGTCATTGTTGACCGTCACAATCATGTGAACCTGACTTTGGAGAATGATCCATGTTGGAGTTCGTTCAGTTTGTTAAATTATGATTCCATCGACGAGCTTCGAAGGGTAGTTCGATATGCAGTATAATGGTCAAGTCGAATTATGCAGGCCAGAGCTCATAGGAATCAAGTGTTCGAATGTGCCAGAGTTTTATATCTATCAAATTTCAACATGGATCACTCCTCCAATAGCTCGGTTTCATATCGTTCTCCATCCAAGATTTCATATAGATTGACTTCCAGGGCTTTGTATCGATCGCCGGCTATTAGTTCGTATCGATCGTTTCAGATCAATACGAACTCCCACCATTCCAAATTGATACGAAGCTGCTCCCTCCATCCATCGTTTCCTCATCGATATGAGCTTCCACATTCCCAATCGATACAAAGATGCTTCCTCTATCCACCATCGATACGAGATTGAAACAAGAGATTCTTCCAATGACTACTTCGTATCCATCAATGGCTCTTCTTTTTCAAGCTACAACAATTCCATCACCACTTCCGTGACCTCACTCCAACCAATTTTCGGCATCAATAGCGGGGGAATCGGCCATGACTTTGGATGAAATGGCATTGAGACTCGAGTCTTATCATTTTAAAATAGTTTCGGTCGATTAATTATCCAGTTCAAGTGAATTGGATCGAGGGTTAAAAACTAAGTGATTTAGAGATGAAGGTAGTTATTTTTTCCCGTGTTCTCAATCGATATGAAGGCAGATAAGAAAACAATGGCAAGTGAAATTTTTTCTAAGTACAAAATCCTATTATATGGATTCGTATCCCAGCAAAGAACGTTACGTATCCCAATGGAAAGAACCAATTGAAATGATAAGGGTCTATCGATACGAAGGGCATTGAGCAAACATGTCTGGAATGATTCCCTACATCGATATGGAGATGTAGCTTCATATCTATCATCCCAGAGCAATCCAGAGGTTAACACTTCATATCCATCAACGGGTTACCATCTATTTCATATCCATCAATTCGAACCTCATCGATACAAAACTTACAACAAATTCTTATTTGAATCACTGAATTTCATCGATATGAAACACCTATTTCTTATCCATATGCTCGAAAACCCAAGCTCATATCCATCGATACGAAGCGGATACACACGATCGATATGAAAGAAACATGGTCAACCAAAGGATGTGGTCTTCTAGCATGAAACCCGGATCTCTCCTTAACTGTTACTCCACATCATCAATAAACGCCCGATTGATATGCAAAGAGCATCGATACAAAGGTCGATCGATACGAAAGTATCGACATGTACGCTTTAGCTCACTTGCAAACCAACCTTGGATCGATCATAACTCGTAATCTACTAGTCCAAATGCTACCAAATTTTCACAAGATCTTTCTTACCACCTCAAGAATGCTCCAAATCGATCTCAGCCCAAATGGACACCATTTTGATCATTATGAAGGAAATAGGGATTGATCCCAAATGAACTCAGATCCATCTACTGGGTGCACCTATGTGTAAGAAGGAGTATTCCGAGTTCATAGGTAGATATTTTAGACTTAAACCTATAAATAGCACCTCTATGCCTGTAGAAAAGGACCTTTGACTCTGCTACACCATTACTCTACAACAACTCCATTGCGACTCGAGTCTTAGAGTGTTGTATTGTTGTAATCAGTTGTCAATCATTAATAAACATCAAAACATTCAATGTGGACGCATGCTACAGCGTCGAACCACTATAATTTATTGTCTTTTTCTGTTTCTCCATGCTTTTATTGGTGTGATTGTTAGATTAGCCTCTTTTTCCATTTAATTTTTTTACATTAATCTCTTTAATCACATCCGAAGAGTGTTGTGCCAAATTTTGGTACAAAAAATAGGTTAGTAACATGTAAATATTTTTTTAGTGCATGACTAGGATTAATGTTTCCACTTGGCTAAAATTAACATCCTTCATTTTTTCTTGACCATGAACGCTGGAACTAACATCTCATTTTATGATTTTTGTCATAAAGATGAATAAAGTTTTTGTTCTAAATATTGTTGTCTATCAAACAGTCAAACCAATATAAATGATATAAAACAAATATTGCTATTTCATAACTTCTGTAATGTTAAGAAACACCATCTATAAACAAAATTGCACATTCATGTACAAAAAAAAAGTTAAAACATTTATACTATAGTGAACATCAACTTTGAATACCTTCTTTAGAAGTTAAAAACTCCAAATGCTTCATATGGTCTAAAATATATTTACACTAAATCATTTTTTCACTATCGGATATAAATTTTTAGGCTATGTGGCATTGCCATCCTATGTAAACAAAAGGTGGCATTTGATCATCATCATAACAATTAATATTAATTGAAATTTGAAGGATTTACTGCCTTTGTAGAATAATCTATTTCTTGATACCAAAATATTCATGGCAACCAACATCTAGTAGGCAAAAACAAACTTGGTCCAACCAAAATTATATTTATATATGTATTATCTTTCATTTAGGCTCTAAATCTGGTACAATGGCCTGTCTCATACATCAAAGCTTGCCAACATTCACTTCTACTACTATATAGTTTAAATGTAACCAAATATAAATGCGCGTAGCGTGGGTCTAAATAACACCTAGATATATGGAATAGACAACTAATATTTTGTTCAATTTACTTTTGTCCAGTCGGTTATTGAGTGAGCCTCATCACAACAAGTTGGAGCTTTGGACATGGTATTTCTAAGTGACATTGTTATGTATTATTCACCCATTCGTATGCGTGCATATACAAACTTAAGCTTCAAACATTATTTAGTTTTATTTCATTTTTGAATGCAATAATATGACCTACATTTTATTATATGAACTATTGCATTGACATGGTTTCTCTGGGTTTTTTTATACAGTTTGGATATATTGTGCTGACTACATACATCAATTAACATCATGGAGCATGAAGGGCTATGAAAAAGATTGTTGGTGGAAAAGTTCATGATTTATTTTTATAGTAACATGATATTATTATAATAATACATTTAGTGCTTGGGATGCAAATTTAGTGAAATTCTAGAAGTTCATTTATTACCTTTTAAATGTGTTTATGAGCTTTGTTAAGTCTTTAGTTGGAGTTCTAGATTTTGAGTATTACATGGATAGTTGTATTATCAAACTTTTTTTTATTAATGATGTTCATATTTTCAATACTTTAGGCTATATGATTATTTAAAATAGTTAATGTATTTTGAGTTTATCTCATGTTCTTCACCCACGATTTAGTATTTATCACACTGTTTTGTACATGAACTTGTATAGTTTGTATATACATTATTTTCCAACGGTTATAACCGTTGAAACTTTCAAACGGTTATAAATGTTGGAAAACATCAAAAATTCCCCACGATTATAATCGTTGGAAATATGGTATTTCCTAACGGTTATGCCGGTTGGAAGTTTCCATATTCCCAACAAGTATAACCGTTGGGAAATACGTTGTAGATTTTTCCATGTACCTATTTGTAATGGTTATAACCGTTACAAATTTGATTTGTAACAATTATAACCGTTACAAAATGGCAATTTTGCTGTTGTATGAATACTTTTTGGGTGTTATGGAGTTAGAGGATGAGTTGAATCAGGTTTTTATGGTTAGATAATTCAGATGTGTTTGAGTCGATAGTAGGATTGACACCAAAACGAGCCATTGAGTTTCAAATAGATTTGGTGCTAGGAGCAGAACCAGCGAGTAGGCTGCCAAGTAGGATGATACCTACATAAATGAGAGAGTTGAAGGTACAATTGATGGATCTGGAAGGAAAGAATTTGTCAGACTTAGTAGTTCAACTTAGAGAGCAGTCGTAGTGTTTGCTAAGAAGCTGGACAGATCATTGAGGTTATGTATCGACTATTGCAAGTTGAATGAGAAGAAGATAAAGAATCAGTATTCATTGCCTAAAATTGATGATTTATTCGATCAGTTGAGTGTAGCTAAGGCATTTTCTCAGTTGAATTTGGCAACAGGGTTCCATCAGCTTAGAGTAGTAGAGGACAGTGTTCCTTTGACGGCGTTTAGGACAAGATATGAATTGTACGAATGGTTAGTTAGGCCGTTCGGACTAACTAATGCGCTAAGGCATTCTTTGTGAATTTGATGAACTATGTTTTTTGAGAACACTTGGATATGTTCATGTGGGTTTTCATAGATGATATTTTGAAATACTCTTGGGATGAGAAGAAGCATGAAGTTCATCTTAGAATTGTGCTTGAGACGTTGAGGTAGAATCAACTGAAGGTGAAGGTTTCAAAGCGAAGTGAAGTTTCTTGGTCATGTAGTCTCAGAGAAAGGGTTGTCTGTTGATCCGACTAATATTGATGTGGTGAATAATTGGAAGAGACTCGAGACAGTTACCGAGATAAAGATTTTTTTTGGATTGGCTGGGTACTATCGAAAGTTCATAAAGGATTTTTCATGAATAGCAGCACTGATGACCAAGCTAATGCGAAAGGATGCGAAGTTTATACGGATTGATAAGTGTGAGGAAGCAATCCAAAGCTTGAAACACTTATTGACCCATGTACCTATAATAGTTATTCCAAAAGGGAATCGAGATTTGGTAGTTTATATCGATGCATGTGGAACAGGGTTAGGAGCTGTGTAATGTAGAGAGGTAAAGTGATTGTATATGCTTCTTGACAGCTTAGACCACATGAGGTTAGATATCCAACACATGATTTGGAATTAGCTGCAGTGATTTCTTTATTGAAGGTGTGGAGACATTACCTTTTGGGAGAGCGATTTAAGTTATATACGGATCACAAGTCATTTAAGCACTTATTCCCTCAGAAGGAGCCGAACATGAGACAGCAAAGATGGTTAGAGTTTATTTTTGCTTACGAATTTAGAATTGAGTACACATTAGAGATAGGTAATAAGGTTACAGATGCACTTAGCAGGAAGCATCAAAACGCATCATTGGTGATGATAGTTGAGTAGAAGGGTTTGGAAGCATTGTCAACTTGCAGAGTGTAGTGGAGATCTGAATTTAGGCCTAGTGAAGGAACTATTGTGTTGCCTTGTATAGAAGTTCGACCAGTCATGATCGAAAAGATTGCTTCTAAATAGTAGAAGGATCTAGTGTTGGCTGAATGAATCGAGAAGTTGAAGCTTGGAACGGAGAGCGATGACTTAAAGGGTTTTAGTTTGGACTAGAATGGGTGGTTGAGAAAGAAAGGTAGGTTATGTGTTCCAAATGTGGGGGACATAAGGAAAGATGTTCTGGAGAAATGCCATCGCTCGAAGTTCACTATTCATCTGGGAGGAACTAAGATGTATCTGGGCTTGAAGCGGAGTTTCTTCTGGGAAGGTATGAAAAAGGATGTAGGCTTATGGGTGAGGTAGTGTTTGAACTATCAAAAAATAAAAGCCAAACATCAAAAGTCAAGTTGGTTGCTACAGCCATTGGATATTTTGGTATGGAAATGAGATTCTATTTCTATGGATTTTATAGATGAGTTGCGAAGATCTAGTAAAAGGAATGAAAATATATGGGTCATTGTGGATAGATTGACCAAGAGTGTCCATTTCATTCTAGTTAAGTCAACTAGGATGACACCTGTTTTGGTTAAGTTATTTATGAAGAATATAGTTGGACTTTATGGAATTCCAAGTAGAATCGTCAGTGATAGAGATTCCTTGTTCACTAGCGAGTTCTGGAAGAGTCTATATAAGATTTTAGGAACCAAGCTCAAGATGAGTACCGCTTAAAATCCACAGATCGATGGGCAAACAGAAAGAGTTAACAAAGTTTTGGAGGGTTTGTTAAGAGCTTATGTGTTAGATTTCAGGGGATCTTGGGAAGACCATCTACACTTAGTCAAGTTTTCATATAATAACATTTATTAGGCTAGTATAGGGATGACACCATTTGAAGCTTTGTATGGAAGGCCATGTCAATCTCCCATTTGTTGGTTAGAGACAGAGGATATGTTGATTCTAGGTCCAGATTTAGTTAGAGAAGCTGCAGAGAAGAATGAGTTGATTCGAGCTAGGATGAAGGAGGCTCAGTCTGGGAAGAAGAGTTATGTTGATAGAAGATGAAAAGACTTAGAGTTTTCTATTGAAAATCATGTTTTTATTAAGGTGTCACCGATGAAGGGTTTGATAAAATTTGGAAGCTCGAGAAAGTTGGCACCGAGATTCGTAGGACCATTTCCTATTATAGAGAAAATTGAGAAACTTACATATAGAATAGAGTTACCGAGCAGTTTGGCAGGAGTCCACGATGTTTTCCATGTTTCTCATCTAAGGAAATGTGTTAGAAACCCGGAGACTACTATTGCACCGACTGTGTTAGAGGATTTGGTAGTAGAGCTAAACTTGACTATAGTTAGAAAACCGATTCGTATAGTCGTGAGAGATGAGAAGAGGCTAAGGACAAGACGTTAGATTAGTGAAAGTGGAGTAGAGCGACAATAAGAGAGACTGTACTAGGGAGACTGAGAACAAGATTCGAGACACTTATCCTGATTTGTTTGATGGTATGTTTTACCTTTTTGATTGATTATTGTGTACCTTATCATAATTTAGAGGACGAAATTCGTTAAGTAGAGGAGTCTGTAATGACTCTAATTTTTAGTAACATTATTTAGGATATTTAATTAGCAAAGTTAAATAAAATAATTTGATGATTAGGGGATTGAGATTTGTGATTAAACTATGGGGTAGACGTGCCATGTAACCAATGAACTAAAGAAGAGTTAAAATGAAATAGAGGATGGGTAAAATAGAAAAGAGATCATTCTAATAACCTAAACCCTTAGCCATGTATGTTCTACACGTTCATTTGCAAAATTAAAAACAAATAAAGGACGGCCACCATTAGCAAGAACAAGAGAAAGAAAGAGCTAAAGGAAGAAGACTAATTAACTTAATCCATTCAAGTCTCAAACTCCTTAATCTTAAAACTAAGGGTGAATAATGACTATATCTCATTTGTCTAATTGTTTTCAGTTTTAAGATGAATTCGAATTATTTTGCATGATTATGCCATGTTTGTGAATGATAAAATATTTGTATATGCTTCTTGATGATTTATGCTTGTTCATATAGATTTTCTGACATGTTTTGATGTAAAAACCTTATTAAATGACATCCAAATGCCTTGCGAATTCATGTTTAGATCAGAATTGATATTTTAGAGACGTGTCTCAATTTTCATAATTTTCTGAATTAATGTGGATTTTATATTAATTTTCTAGTGAAGTAAATGTTTATTTGCGTTTAAATTAATTTATAGATAAATTATTTATGTTCTGGGTCTGAAATTGATGTATGTTAGAAAACATATTAAAAATGATTTTTTTGAATTTTAAGTAGAATTTTCCTAAGTGTTTTGATGAATAAATAAAATTATTTAAGGTATGGGACTTAAATGTTTTATATATTTATAAAAGGAGAAGATGTATTTTGTAAATAAATTAAATGCTTTATCCCTGAAATATTGGCAGCACTTTTAGAAAAGAAAATTAGCAGCCAATCAGATTTTGACAAATAAGGCAAGTTAGTTGAAAATATTACTTTAAAAAGATAAAATCAGTTTAAACATGTTTTATACATGTTTGGCCATATTCCATGGTTAGGTTCCAACTTAGTAGTTCCACCACCATCACCATCAAAACCAATGCGTGTGGCATCAAAGACTTGGTGCACAGTGAATTGGATATAGGCAGAAGGTATTAGGTCGAAACCAGGGATTCCGAAGTGGTTGAAGCGCTACTATACTTTCAAATGAAATTGCGCCTGCTTTGCTTTCGGAAGTAATGCTTTCCACTTGGTTGGCTTCCGACCGGGTTAAATTGATTTAAGGAATAGTTCGAATGGGTTGCGACTTTTGTTTTAAGTAGATGCTTTTGAATGAGGTCGAAACCCCTAGCTATTGCTTTTTCTACCTTTCGGAGTCAATGGTTTTAGAAGGTATACTTTGTTTTTTAAAATTTGGCAACTTCTCCAATGCTTTCGGAAGGGTTGGTTTCGACACCATCATTTCTTTACTTAATAATTGTTTTCGAAAGGAATGCTTTAGATCTAAATGGTTTTAGTGACCCATTTGCTATGTTGAAGGTAGAACCCAAAGGTTTCAAAGAAGATAGTTTTAAATGGTTTCGAAAGGTGTTCCCATATGTTTTAAACTGAACCCAAATGCTTTCGAAAGGTTTTGATGCTTTCAAATGGTTTTAAATGAAGATTTCAAAGGAGTAGTTCCCTAATGGTTTCGAAAGGTTTGAAAGGAAGGTTTCCATTGGTTTCGAAAGGTCTGATAGGAAAGGTTTTTTCAATAGTATCGAAAGAATTATACGAATGGTTTCGAATGGAATGTTTTGGCCTTTCGGCCAAGGTGAAAGAAATGGGTTTACTTGGCTTGGAAAGGGGTACTTTCAATGGATTCGAAAGAGGTACTTTCAAAGGTTTAAATGTTTTCATAAACAAAGATTTATGTAAAGTATATACATAACATGGCAAGGTGATTTTGAGTAAAGCATAAAATATATGTATTTTCCTTGTTTAAGTTTGATTTAAAAGTTTTAAATCAATTTGAGATGAAAAGGTTTTCAAGGAAAATTTTGGAAAGATTACTCTAGGTAAAATGGCTCGGATATTAGAATACCAGATGAGACTGGTATATGGTCGTTCCCTATACCTTAGCTATTAGCCATAACTAATTTAGACCAAATCCCCGTGTGTAGGGCTTTGTCACAGGTAAGACTAAAATAATGTTACACACAGAATGTAATATATTTTTGTATAGAGGCAAGTTATTGGTGAGCCCGCAAAACCATTAGGATCAGGTGACTCTGGAGAAGATAAATTAAGGACAGACCATCCAGAAGAGGAGTATCTAATAGATGTTAGATTATTTATTTATATTGTCTGGTTGGCCTGAGTCAACCAAATGTTAGTTGTTATCCAAACAAAACTATAGTGTTCGGACAGATAGTCCATTTATTACCTAATATGTATGTTTACATGATAATGCTTTACAGTTTTGAACTAGTTTTGGTTGCAGGAAATGATTTGCAAAAGATATATTTTGTAAGGAAATTAGTGAGGGAAAACCCGTTCCGCTAAGCAGCGTGGTCTAACTTAATATCAAATAACCGAGATCTATAGTATTATTCATACCAAGATTTATGTCTAACTCGAAGTTGATGTTTTTCCCTTTAAACTCTCGGTGCTTAAAAATTGATTTGAGTAAGCTGAGGGTTGAGGTTTATAGGTTTAGTAGGTTGACGAATAAAGCTACCGAAGATGAGTAAAAGGCTGATAGATAGCTATTTAGGAGTTGCAGTTTTATTTTGTTTATTCCTCTATGTTATATTAAGTCATTTGTGACTATATAGTACTCTGGTCAAACAAGGGGCATCTTCATATGTCGCTCTTAGCATATTTATGTAATTATTATATTTTATCCGAACTTGAGGACCGAATGGGATTATGTAACTTGGATATGAAAATTTGTTTTAAAGTGTAATAAAAATGTTGTTTTTGAAATATGTGATTTTATTTCATATTCAAGTGCTTCTGATATTATGGATATCGTACCATATGTCACCGAAAGTTAATACTATAGATGGCTACACCACTTAGCTTTGGGCCTCCAGATGGGGATGTTACATAGGCATCTATTAAAGCCAGCGAAAAAAAGATTTTTACAAATATGAATCTATTACAACTGGAAAAAAGAAAGGTTGTGATAGGCATCTATTACAACTGGAAATATAAAAGAGTTTTTGAAAATAAGTTTATTACAATTTTCTTAAAAGAAAAGAGTTGTAGAAATCCTTTATTACAACTGCCATTTTGCGACCGTTGTAAAACTACATTTGTAATATGGTCCTTTTGTTGTAGTGATGGTGGCAACTATATATAATATATGCACTTTAATTGTTTATTTTAGGTCAAAACCCCATGTTATGGAACTCTCCATAAGATGCAATTTTCTTCCTCGATCATTTGATGAAATAAGATAGTGTGTATAGTTAATAAAAATCATCCCCTAAGATACAATGAAGTCTAAGTATGAAACTCTCTGATCGACTGTGGTCGCACGATCCTAGTCTGATCTCTATTATCTTTAGAATGACTTAAATGACAAGGTTATCGAGATAGTAACCCACAATATTACAAAGTTAGTATAATATTTGAAAATAGAGCAGAGGTCAGAGACCTAAAGAAGAATTCAATGAGAAGAATAAATAGATTTTCGTTTTGGAATAGGAGGCTTAATTTTATTGGCAACGAACAGTTATGTTTGTTTTAACGATCATGTATGCTCGCTCCAATGGCAATAAATATTCATTCCAACAGGCATAAAATTTTGTTTAAAATTACACGTCCATTGAGGATTTCTCCCCCTTAACACTCATTCGAATTCTTGAATTAAAAATATTTATGAGCCAAATTATTGGCTAAAAAATCTAGTTTAAACTAAAAAATATTATTAGTTGGAACCTTAGCCCATGATCAAGCCCAAAACCCAAACCTGTACCTAGCATGGCTCTGCTTGATATGGAAAGACGATGGTGTGTGTGCATGCATGTTCAGATGCATTGCCTCCCTTCTCAACATAAGAGAAGATATTTTGATGTCTAAAGGATCCAACCTTACTTACGTGAGCTTTATATTTAAACAAACACAATTCCAAAATTACTTGTACGGGACTTTTCCTCTTCTTCCTCTTTTTTTCACTCTTCCTCTAAAATAAATAAATCACACAAAATTTAATTTAAAATTTCCAGCAATCCTCCACCAAATTTTAATTAAATTTCTCTTGTTAATTATTGCAGAAGAAGTTGTGTATAAGTTTAGATATCTTGTGCAGTTGAATCTATATATAGTGATAACCCATATAGCATGTCAAGATGGAATGTTTGAATAATCATTGAACCATTGATCATATTTGACGTATCGGATGTGTTTCACACAAGCGTTCTCGAAATCTTTAGATAGTATGAATATACTGACATGTGTATGACCTTGTGTCATATCTCGATTGAAATAAATTCCCTTAGAGACTAAGCAACGGTTTCGCAAAAGACAACACCACTTTCATGCATTTATACGTGTAGGATTATTGGAACTGTCTTATAATCCACATTTCATGCAACGATCCAGAATTTCGAAGACTTCGTGTTTAAATATCTGAATTGTTTAAATATTTGAATCTTGGAATGTTATTAAATTGATTATATAATCTTGTTAAGACCTTTTTTGATTGTAACTAATGATGATAGCTTATCTTTGGAAAATGTTTACAACAGTAAATGGTTTAAAGAAATCTTGATAATGTGACCGAAAACCATTTAGCGATAATTTTTTTTACTCAATAAAAGTTATTCGAATTTGTTATGATTTCTTAAATATTAATTTATAATTGATTAGCAACTAATGTAATCATCAGATGACATAACAGGACTAGAAGAATAACAGTTTTAAGACACTATTAAAAAGAAACTAATGTAGAGATGTATGCATGCACAACATTAATTAAATTAACTTGATACTAAGTCCTTGATTACAATAAAGTAGCGAGAATAAAGTAAAAGTAAAAGAAAAAATTGATTAATTTAATTATTTTTTGGTTTTCACGAGGCGTACTTCATACCCACCTCCAAGGTGCTGGACGACATCGTACGGCATATGGGTTCCAAAGATCTTATCCTAGGAAATAAAGAAAAGCTATGCGTAGTTAAATTTATTGCCTCTGAGCCGATGATGAATATCATAGTAAGCGCTGTTGTTATCAGTGAGAAACTAAAGAGGATTCCATGGAAGCCAAAGGGAGCAGTGCACGTCAACAGTCTCAATAGTAGCTGTTGGAGAAAATCCCTTCAGATGATCAGTCCAAGGGAATAAAAACCCAACGCAGTGGAAATAATCTAGATCGTGATTGTAGTGAGACAGCACAAACAGAGATAAACACCAGAACAGATAGTCACAAAATAATGCAATGCAGAAAAATAAATAACACCGGTATTTATAGTGGTTCCACTACAGCGAGGCAATGTACATCCACTTGGGGAGAGGAGATTTTATTAATCATTGAAAGATTAGAGTTACAAGATTGATTCACTTTTGAAGGCTATACATAAAAAGAATTAACAATATAGTCAGAATTCTGCAAAGTTTTAGCTCTTTAGGATGGCTATCATTGTTGTCCAAAAGTTCCACTATTTATAGAGTGAAGAAGTGAAGAGGGGTAGCTGCTATATAGCAGCTCAGGCATCTGGCTCGACAAAATTTGGTTCGGCAAACAATACTCAAGATCGGGATCGGCATCTCCCAATTCTCGAACCAAACATCTGGAGCGGAAAATTGGTTTGGCATAGTATGGTTTGGCATAGCTCATTTGGTTCGGCATTACTGCTTTAGTTTCAGCCGACATGCTATCGAACTTTGCACCGAATGAGACAACTTTCTTCTTCCCCAAACGAGATCAGCTTCCCCAACTTCATCGAACAAGATTACTCGTTCGGCTTTCATAGCCTTAACGCTGATCCACAAGTCACCCCATGAGATTTCTCGTCTGACCTCCTCATCACCGAACGAACTTCTTCTCTTCACCGAAGTCAATCACCTCCACCGGAACAAACATTTGGTTCGGCATCTCTTTCATCGAACCGAATATTTTGTTCGGCATCTTCTTCTGAACACCGAACAAAACCCACAAAGTACTACGACTTCACCTCTCCTTCAACGCACCTAGGGTTAGGGCTTCTCCAAGCTTCGTGAGTATCTCCAATGGCCTTATCTTTCCAGATTCGAAAATTAGATGTCAAAACTAACAATCTCCACCTTGATACTAGATTTTCAAACAAGCCTTCTAACTCCATCTACACCTTTATGCTCTAGGCAATGGATACTTATCCAACAAGCTTCGGCAATACCATCACCCATTACACTTTGTCAACGAACTACAACAAGGCTACCGCCCTTCAACAAAGTGTTCGAAGTACCAAGTCCGTGTAGAACCTATCAATCACCACCATGAAAACAAACATCTCCGTGAACCATCTCAACTCTCCCCCATGCCACCGCATGACACCTAGCACTTTATTAAGCAAATCAAGTCCGAGCAATGCTCGAACTTAGCAATAGGAAACGATTTGGTAAACATGTCTGTTGCATTCTCCTTTGTGTGAACTTTCTAAAGACAAAATAGCTTCTCTTCACTCGTTGAGACAAGAAACGATTCTATTACCTCAACACACTTTGTTCTCGAGTTGAATGCCAGATTTTCAGCTAAGTGAATTTCACTCTCACCATCACAATACACATCCACACTTTCATATACGAAGCCCAAATCATACAATAGTCGCCTCAAATAATGCGCCTTCTTAGCTACTTTAACCGCAGCTATGAGCTCTACCTCTGTAGTAGACAAAGCCACAATCGTCTACAACCTCGCTCTCTAATTGATCGCTGTCCCACAAATGGTGAATACATATCCAGAGGTTTAATTCCTTCGATCTCTATTGTTGGCATAGTCGGAAACACAAAATCCAACCAAGCTGAAATCTTTTCCTCTGCCGCTAAAGAAAAGTCCATGGTTTGGAGTTCCTCTAAGGTATCTGAAGATACACTTCACCGCTTCCCATTGCGTCTTTCCTAGTTTTTCCATGAACCTACTCACAGATCCAACTGCTTGTGCAATGTCAGGCCTAGTGCAGACCATGTCATATATCAAGCTGCCAACTACACTTGTATATGGGACCTTCATCATATAAGCCTTGTCCTTTTTCGAGATTGGAGAGCCTTTACTAGAAAGCTGTATGTGCAAAGACATGGGTGTGCTGATTGCCTTTGCCCCTTTCATGCTAAACCCTGCAAGCACCTTTCAAATGTACTCCTTTTGAGTGAGGATCGGAAGCCCTAGCTTTCTATCCATTTGGATTTCCATACCTTAAATTTTATTTGCTTCTCCAAGGTCCTTCATTTCGAATTCCTCTTTTAGCTTTAGCTTCAAACTATCAATTTCAGCTTTATCCTTGTAAGCAATCAACATATCATCCACGTACAAGAGTAGGTACTCCCATCTACCATTCTTTAAATGTTTGAAGTACATACAAGCGTCTTTAATGCTATAATCAAAACCAAGTAAAAGCATAAAAAAGTCAAACCTATCATACTATTGTCTAGGCACCTGCTTAAGTCCATACAATGACTTTTCAATATGCAAACCCAATTTTCTTTCCCATCTACAGAAAATCATTCTGGCTGCTTCACGTAGATGGTCTCATCCAATTATCCATCCAAGAAATGGTTTTCACATCCAGTTACTCCAGCTCTAAGTCATGAGCTGCGACGATAGCAAGAAAAATGCGGATGGACGTATGCATCACTAATGGAGAGATATCTCATCATACTCCAATCCTTTTCTTTGTAAAAACACTTTAGCAACAAGTCTATCTTTGTATCTCCTATCATCCTTCACCTTGAACTCCCACTTGCAACATATGTCTCGGCTTCCTTGAGGAGGTGGTACAAAATCCCAATCCTTGTTCTTCTTCAACGAATCTAACTCCTCTTCCATAGCGCACATCCGCTTCGAACTGTCACATCACTTCAAAGTTTCATCAAGATTAAGCGGCTCCTCATGAACCACATGTAGGGCATAGTAAAACTGATCACCAAGGCTGAGGTTCGCAAACTTTCAATCACCATACCTTTCGGGCGGCTTAATAGTCCTATGACTAACTTGGGTTGGTACAGCTTCGCCTAAACTCCTTTCAGCTTCACCATGAACTGAACTTCCTCTAGATTCATACACATCACCAGCACTACTAGAAGGTACCTTTGGACTATCCTGTGATGTTTCATCAACCGCATTTTCCTTGATAGCATCAACAACAACTCTACTATTTGGTTGGAACATGGGAACTTCTTCCATCTCCTTAGGCCTATCAGAATCTTCTTATATGGTAGGTAGCTTCTCCTTCGGATTGAGTATAGCAGACTCATCAAAAGTAACAAGTCTGGAATGAACAATCTTTCGATCAACAGGGTTCCAAATTTGATACCCGCTGATACCATCGGTTTATCCCATTAGTAAGCCCTTGTATGCTCTAGCCTAAAACTTGTCATCACTTATCTGGTGAACGTATACAGGACAACCAAAAATTCGGAAGTAACCAAGATACACTGCTTTACCTCTCCACTTCTCCTCTGGAATCTTTCCATCTATGGCTGCGCACGGAATTCGATTTATGATATGCACCGTAGTTGATAATGCCATAGCCCAAAAGCCTCTAGACGAGCCCGCCGTCAATCTCTAGCAACAAGCCTTCTCTAGTAGAGTCATGCTCATCCTTTCTGCAACTCCATTAGATTGCGGATCTTCGGGTGTAGTGAAATTGAATGCTATGCTTTCTACGAAAGTCGATGAACTCCCTAGAGACATTTCACCGCCATTATCAGTTCTAAGCACCTTCATCTTAGAACTAGATTAGTTCTCAACAAGCGCTTTCTAGTGTTTGAACTTCTCAAAACTCTTTGATTTGGCCTTGATCACATACACCCATATTTTTCGAGAAAAGTCATCAATGAAAGAGATAAAATACTTTTCTCCTCTAAGAGAAGGTGTAGCAACTGGTCCCCAGACATATGTATGCACATACTCAAGTACTCGCCTCGATCTATGGAGTCCAACTACAAAAGATACTTTATTTACTTGCCTAACATACACTCCTAGCAAAAGTCCATCTTGTCAAAGCTTTCTCCTTTGATCATCTTCATTCTTCGAAGCAACTCTAAGCCCTTCTCTGAAATATGACCCAATTTGTGATGCCAATGCTTTGTGGCATCTAATGCATAAGAATTGTCTACTCCAACACACGACTCTCCAAGAACTGTGGTTCCTTTCAGCAAATACAGATTTTGAAACACATTTCCTTTCATAAGAACTAGTGCACCTCTCAAAACCTTCAAACTATCCTTCTCAATAGTTACCTTGTATCCCAAAGATGCCAATTTTCCTAAAGAGATTAAGGACTTCCGAAGACATGGAACATACCGAACACCTGTCATACTACGTATCACTCCATCGAACATCCTGATCCTTACTGTATCTTCACCCATCGCTCTATAGCTAGCATCATTAACCATAAGAATAGAGCTTCCCTCTCATCCAACGAAAGAACTAAAGTAATCCCTATTAAACACCATATGAAAAGACGCCCCCGAGTTCAACACCCAATGGTTTGAGACGTCCGACACTGCTGCAGACAACACATCATCAAATACAGAATTCTCCACCGCAAATGATGAAGATACGTCTTCTTCCATCTTCTTCAAATCTGGAAAATCCTTTTTTCAATGACTAGGTTTCTTGCAAATAAGCACTTCCTGCCTTTAGATCTTCCTCTCCTACCATTACCGGGCTTCCAAGACTTAGAATACCCTCTAGAGTGCCAATTCTTCTTATCATCTCTATCTCTTTCAACAAACAGGCCGTGACTACTACTTCCACATCTACTTCCTTCACTTATCTCCTTCATCTGATCTCTCAAGCCATCAGTTAAAAGCCTAACTTCACATCTTCCACTATCAATGCGTCTTTAGCGAAGATAATGATATTTGTGAAACCTGTGTATCGCTCTGGAAGAGAATACAAAAGAATCATTGTTATTTGTTCCTCATCCATCTTCAAGTCAATAGTCTTCATCTTCATCACGAGATCATCAAAGAAACTAAGATGTTCCTTCACTGAAGTACCCTCCCTCATCCACATGGTGAAAAATATCTTCAGCAATAGCAGACGGTTAGTCAGGGATTTCTTCAAGCAGAGATTTTCTAGCTTCGTCCAAATACCCCTAACAGCAGTCCCACCGCTAATCTCTGAGACAACATTCTCTTTCATAACTAGTTGTAAAGTAGTAAACATCTATTTCCCATCTCATTCCTTTCCATGGCTGAGATATCAGCCGTCAACTCCTTAGGGGAAAACACTACAAAATGGACTTCATTCTTCATTAGAACAGCCTTCATCCTCCATTGCCACTTCTCGAAGTCTTTATCCCCATTCCATTTCTCAATTCCTAACTATGATCCTAATGCGATATACATTCCTCTAGTATATGGTCTTGTAACAACTAGAGTCGCTTCGTCTCCTGCCATAATGTCTAACACTCCTCAATCAACCTTGCAGCTCCGATACCAAACTGCTAGGGAAAATCACTTCAGATGATCAGTCTAAGGGAATAAAAAAACCAACGCAGTAGAAAACAACTGGATCGTTATTGTAGCGAGATGATACAAACAAAGATAAACATCAGAACAGATAGCCACAAACCAATGCAATACAGAAAAATAAGTAGCACCAGTGTTTATAGTGGTTCCACTACCACGAGGCAGTGTACGTCCACTTGAGGAGAGAAGATTTTATTAATCACTGAAAGATTAGAGTTACAAGATTGATTCACTTTTAAAGGATATACATAAGAAGAACTAACAATACAGTCAAAATTCTACAGAGTTTCAGCTCTCTAGGATGGCTGCCATTGTTCTCCAAAAGCTCCACTATTTATAAAGTGAAGAAGTAAGGAGGGGTAGCTGCTACATAGCAGCTCAGGCATCTGGTTCGACAAACAACACTCAAGATTTAGATCGGCATCTTCCAATTCCCAAACCAAACATCTGGAGCGGCAAACTTGCTCGGCATAATTCGGCATATCTCATTTGGTTCGACACTACTACTTTAGTTTGGACCGACGTGCTTCACTAAATTATTGAACATTCCACCGAAAGAGACAACTTTCTTCTTCCCCAAATGAGATTAGCTGCTCCAACTTCACCGAACGAGATTACATGTTCGACCTTCATAGCTTTAATGCCAAACCATAAGTCACCGGACGAGATTTCTCGTCCGGCCTCCTCATCACCGAACGAACTTCTTCTCTTCACCGAAGTCACTCACCTCCACCGGACCAACCTTCTGGTTCGGCACCTCCTCCTCCGATCCAAATATTTGGTTCGGCATCTTCTTCTGAACACCATCGAAACCCACAAAGTACTACGACTTCGCCTCTCCTTTACCGCACCTAGGGTTAGGGCTTCTCCAAGCTTCATGAGTATCTCCAATGGCTTCATCTTCTCCAAATTCGAAAATCAGGTATCAAAACTAACAATCTCCACCTTAATACCAGATTTACAAGCCATCCAACTCCATTTACACCTTTATGCTCTAGGCAATGAATACTTACGCAATGAGCTTTGACAATGCCATCATCCATCACACTTTGTCAACGAACTTCAGCAAGGCCACCGTCCATCAACAAAGTGTTCGAAGTACCCAGTCCGTGTAGAACCTACCAATCTCCACCATGAAAACAAACACAATTCCAAAATTACTACTGTGGGACATTTCCTCTTCTTCCTCTTTCTTTCTCTCTTCCTCTAAAATAAATAACTCACACAAATCTTAATAAAAAATTTCCAGCAATCCTCCACCAAATTTTAATTAAATTTCTCTTATCAATTATTGTAGAAAAAGTTGTGCACAAGTATAGATATCTTGTGTAATTGAATCTATACATAGTGATAACCCATAAAGCATATCGAGATGGAATGACTGAATAAGCATTGAACCATCAGTCACAGTTGATGTATCAGATGTGTTTCACATAAGCATTCTCGAAATCTTTAGATAGTATGAATATATCGCCAAGTGCATGACCTTGTGTCCATATCTCGATTTCAATAAATTTCCTTAGAGACTAAGCAACGGTTTCGCGAAAGACGACACCACTTTCGTGCATTCATATGTGTGGATCATTGGAATTGTCCTATAATGCACACTTCATGTAACGATCCAGAATTTTGAAGACTTCGTATCTAAATATCTAAATTGTTTAAATATTTGAATCTTGAAATGTTATTAAATTGATTATATAAACTTGTTAAGACCTTTTTTTAATTGTAAATAATGATGTTAAACTTGTCTTTGGAAAATGTTTACAGCAATAATAGTTTAAAAAAATCTTGATAATGCGACCAAAAATCATTTTATCGATAATATTTTTTTTACACGATAAAAGTTGTTCGAACTTGTTGTGATTGCTTAAAATATTAATGTATAATTAATTAGCAACTAATGTAATCATCAGATTTCATAACAGGACTATAAGAATAATAGTTTTAAGACACTATTAAAAAGGAACTGATACAAAGATCTATGCATGTACAATATTAATTAATTAACTTGATACCGAGTCATTGATTGCATTAAAGTAGCGAGAATAAAGTAAAATTAAAAGAAAAAACAAACTAATTTAATTAGTTTTTGGTTTTCACGGGGCGTACTTCATACCTTTTACACTTAGCTATTACTGGAATCAGATGAATGCCCACTTCTCGAACTTGATTGCTTGAAATATCATGAAACTTGGTAGCTAGACAACCCTAGAAAATGTATTAAATCATGATGCAAGAAGAATGATTTCCCCATGAGCAGTATCCATGGATCGCTAGCGATCCATCCCCCTAGGCTACTTTTGTTTTTTATTGTCTCCTGAGTCTTTCTTGGTTCCTTCTTCTGGTTCTTTTGATTGATACTTGAGTTGTTTCGTCCTACCGTAAATGTTCTAGTTCCTTTTGAAGTATGCTGGGTTAAAAATCCGATTAACAATAATTAAGGTTCAAGTTTGGTGCATGGCTATATTTTACACAACTTTATGTTTTTGTAGGGCCTTGAAATTGATTTTATTGGGCTTAAAATAAAAACTACCTACAACCTCGAAACACTCAAGGCCGGGCCTAAGTGTAATCCATCTCTTATACTTTTTCATTATTAGTAATATAAAGACTCTCTCCAAAGTGGATGTACACTAATACAAACATTAGTGAAACAACTATAAATCTTGTGTGTAATTTACTTTTGTTATTACTTCTATTGCTTGTTTGGATTGTGATTCGGTTTTATTTGTATCGAATTGTGATTTGGTGTTGAGATATTGATTGATTGTTTTTTCACATTTTGGAGCGATCTAACTTTTCCGCGACGTTTGGAGTTTGGATTAGAACGGTCTTGAATTCAAATTTCATAACATTTACATATATCATGTAGAGACACAAACTTCCCTGACATGCGGTTATAATGCTTGACCTCAAATTGTCATTACCTTTGTGCACCATAAATGTTTTGCCAATTAACTCACTCTTGTTCCTCCTCACATGGTCATTGGTGATGTCCCGAGTCCACTTAGTCACGAGGGGTTTTGCCTAAATTGATTTAAACAGCGTGCATTGTTTTAAACGATGAAAAGAAAACGTTTCGATGTAAAATGATACATACATACATACATACATATATATATATATGTGTGTGTGTATATATATATATATATATATATATATATATGTATGTGTATATATATATATTTATATATACACACACACTACTATTCGTTATAGCTGATGATATGATTTCCAAAAACGCAACTATGAAAATCAGGTCATGTTTAACTTTCCTAAGTCTTAACTGCAAAGGGGACCAATGCTTATATGAGATTTTATGATGCTGCATAAGTCATACGCGTGCCTCGTAATTTGCATCATTTTTGCATACATTCATAGTCAATATTTGGGTTAGATTTGGCAAAACCTATCACATAACTGCACGTGGGACTTGAATCAAAGTTGTGCCAGAGTGGTTTAAGTTCCCCAAGTGACTTAATTGATATGCAGAACTTTGGAACACGAATCAGCGGAGGACAATATATCGACCGTGTGCAAACAACGTAGTCATTAGATGACATAACAGACTAGAAGAATAACAGTATTAAGACCCTATTAAAAAGGAACCGATATAGAGATGTATGCATGCACAATATTAATTAATTAACTTGACACCCGAGTCGTTGATTACATTAAAGTAGCGAGAAATAAAAAGTAAAAGTAAAAGTAAGAGTAAAAGAAAAATCAAACTAATTTAATTAGTTTTTGATTTTGACGGGGCGTACTTCATACCCGCCTCCAGGACGCTGGACGACGTCGTAAGGCATATGGGTTCCAAAGATCTTATCCCAGGAAATAAAGAAAGGCTGCGCGTAGTTAAATTTGTGGCCTCTGAGCTGATGATGAACGTCATGGTAAGCGCTGTTGTTGTCAAAGAGGAACTGAAGAGGATTCCATGGAAGCCAAAGGGAGCAGTGCACATCAACCGTCTTGACAGTAGCAAAAGAAAAGAAATAGATACTGGTCCTAGGACTCATCCCAGAAAGAAGAAAAGCAAGGGAACCACCGATGGTGTCCAAAATGAGGCCTTCAAGGGGGGTGTTGTATAGGGCGCCATACGCATAGGGCGCTAGCAGTTCATGGTGAGTCGAATGCAAGTGCTTGTACAGGAACCTGTTTATGTGCATGTATCTGTGCCCGAAGTACTGCCATGAGTCCAAAACCACCATGCCAATAATGAACTGCCACACCAGCAATAGTATCGATGGTTGTGGCTTTGCTGTCTCATTCTCGTTGCTTATGAACTGAAACATATCATGTATATTGTTCAGACAATTATGATAGGTTTAACAACTTTATTGGTTATATATCAAATGAGAAGCTACAAGTGTATATAAAGACGACGAGTTGCAGTACCTTTAAAATAGAGAAGACTACGATGACCTGAATGAGTTGCTGGAGGAGGACTCCTTTCAGAACCTGTCCTCTCGATGCTATATTTTTCTCTTCTTCGCTCTTTGGATGAAGACGTGAACCTTCCATGTAGTAGGTTAACACTTCGTATATACCTGAGAATACCCAGTAAACTACTATAGGCACAAAAGTGCTTAGCACTTCATCCGATACCTCTATACCCATTAATTTGTTGCTGTACACTGTTTGTTTTATGATGTTGATGTTCTTCTTGCCAAATTAGAAGCAAGTTTGGATATCTGTGTTTATCGAGAAAAACACTTCTATTTATAATCATGAACTAAATATATTCAAATTAGTACCAAGTTTGGATACCTGTACGTGGTTTACATAGAATTGTCAATAATTCTATGCTTGACCGCGACTAGTTTAAACAATTTAAAATTTATGCTTGAATGTTTCAAATCCACACATTCTTCCGAGCTTGCGACCAAGGATGATTAGTAGTTAGTACAGGATTGATTGACCACAATTTATAGATGATTTAATATTTTGCTTAAGGAGAAAATTACTATGTTTAATTCAATTATACACCAAAGTAAACTAATTATGTGCCAATTAGATTAAGTCTTCAATTTCAGACATATATTATAAAAAATCACATCCAAATAAACTTTCCATCAAAAATTATTATAATCTCAATAGCTCGGTCGGTGAAGACAATGAGCTCCCACACAATATATTAGTCGATAGATTTCCAATACCATCACATGCTTCATAATCTAAAGTATATTCTTGCAATGTCTATCTATCTTCCTAAAAATGTATCTCATTGTATAAGAGCATGTATGTAACTTTCCGTAAAAATATACAGAAATTAATTAAAAAAAATTAATAAATAATTATTGACGTCCAAAATATAATTTTTGTAAACATGCAATTTAGTTATGAAACTTGCACCATCACGTTCATTACAATCTTTTTATCTTTTTATTTTATTATTATTATTATTTGTTTAATTATTTTACTTTATTTTATTTTTATCTTTATTACAATTTCACCTTGTGTGTGTATTTGGAAGGAATATATATATATATATATATATATATGAAAGGAATATATATATATAAATCTTATATTGTTTTTTTTTGAAAACCTAAGAGAACCCGGCAGACCGGTAAACTCCTGAGTAGGGTACTGTAAAGTCGTCCGCTGATCCAAGCCTCCATACCCTCGGCTAAAAAAAAAAAAAAAAAAAAACTTAATATTATTAGTATTACTTTTAAATTGACTTTGTCATTTAGTTTTTGGTTCAATCTCTAACCGATCCTAACTTGTTTGGAAATAATGACTTAGTTTTTGTTGTTATGTATTAACTATGTTTTATAAAAATTAACTAAATTTATAAACAGTAAACTAATTTATAAAAATTAACTAATATTTATAAAATTTATGTAGTTTTATAACAATTAAATAGGTTTATAACAATAAATAAATTCATAAATATAATTAAGTTTTTAAAGAAATAACTTAGTTTATAAAATTAATCAAGTTATTTATTGTGAAAGGGAGTATAACTTTTACGAAGAAATTAACTAAGTTAACAAAAAGTAACTAACTTTTACAAAAGCTAACTATGTTAAGCAAGTTTGATTAAAATTAATTTTTTTATAAACATAACTATATTTTACAAAAATAAATTAAATTTATAAAAAGTAACCTAATTTATAAAAATTAACTAATTTTTACAAGAGTTAAGTAGTTTTATAACAATTAAATAAGTTTATAACAATAATAAGTTAATAAAAAACAATTAAATTTTCAAAGAAATAACTTAATTTGTAAGAACAACCAAGTTAATAAAATTTTGTTTTTAAACAAATAACTTAGTTTATAACAATAACTTAGCTTAGAACAATATATCACACTGTTATAGCGGTTGATAAGCCCATAAGATACAAACCTCTTATTAGATCATGTGTTGCAGGCTAAGAGCTCGCAGAAGGCATATAAAAAAGATCGGGACAAAGAAGAAATTAAGAAGCTGAAAGCCATGATTGTAGAGCTGTAGGTGCAAGACCATCTTTGCGCTGAGGAGATGGCCCAATTGAACCAGTGCTTGGCTGAGTATATGTAGTAGCTTGTGGCATTTCCTTCGTCGAGTGGTTCTGGAGGCGATGATGAGTCTTGATAAGTATGACTTTTGCATTTCTATTTGGACATTATGCACTTGAAGATGGGTGAGGATGATGTATTTTGGTTAATTTGATCCATTTTAAGAAGATGTTGGTTGATTTGTTGTTTTGTGTTGACATGATTGATACAGTTTGAGATGTTGGAGGTTGATTTTGTGTATATTGTTCAACTGTTTTGTTGTATGGTTTATTGTCTGAGCTTGGTTTATTGTAAATGCTGATGTTTTATATGTGATTTAGGCTTATATTTATATGATTTATATGTGTGAAACTAAGATGCGATATATACTGATATTTATGTGTTGTATGGGGAACAAAAGGCGGCAAAAAAAAAACCCACCCAAATTTGTGATGGCTACCGACGGTTATCAACGGTTTCATCATTATCCAACAGTTACTAACGGCTCTCGACGATGTATTGGCAAAGACTATTAGACGGTGAATAATGACTTCGGATGGGAAATATTTAATGGTTTCCGAAGGCTTTTGACAACAGCCCAAACAAACAACGGTTGGCCACGTGTGCATGGTGGCGTCGGGAAACCGTCGGCAATAGCCGTTGAGGGCCGTCAGCCGTCGAAAATAGCTGACATAGTTTCGACAGGATTCCGACAGCTACTGATGACCACCAATGGTTTTCAGCAATCGAAAATGACTCTCTTTCTTATAGGTTTGAAGTTTTCAGATCGAAAATAATTCATAACCGGTTAAGAAAATAAATGTTAATACACTACTAGAAAAAAGCGAAATAGCGACGGCTGGGGGCGACGGCTTCCGACGGCGAATTTCCGACGGCTTCCGACGGGCCGTCGGCGGCCGTCGGAAGCCGTCGGAAATTCGCGAATACCTGCAGCCGGCCGAGCCTTTCTTCCTCATTTTCCAGCTTCCCCCAATCTCACCAAAAACCCCCAAATTCACATTTTCCACCTCCATTCGCCAATTTCGTGATTTTTTCTCCTTCCACACTGCTGATTCAACACCTCTTTCTCTCAATCTCAGGTATAATCTCTTATTTTTCTGAAAATTTCAGTTTTTATCCTAATTTTAGATTTGCATAAATTGATAAATTAGGGCGAATTAGCGATTGAAATTGTTTGCATTAGCGTAACAATGGTTTATAGCATCACATGACATACATATTTCATCTTTTATCGTGAAATTGTGAAAAATACGTATACTTTGTGGTTGTTCATGTATATGTAAATTGTTGTATATGTCCTGATTCGACGATTGTATACGTTATTTGGCATACGATAAAATGATTGAATGAACTAGGAGTATTATATTGTGCACGTATTTACTTATGAAACAAAAAAATGCATTACTCTAAATTATAATTGTGCGTATTAAAAAAAAGACAAAAATGTTAAACCAGCCTTTTTGATGCGTAATACGTCGAATAACTGTGTTAAATTTTTATATATTTTTGTAAATGTGAACAGTGAGTAAAACTGTATTTTTGAGTAAAATGCGCGCATGTTAACCGACAAATGTCCCTTAGAGAGTTTTTGGCCCCGTCTGACGAGTGTTGTACATGATCGTTGTATAAATAGTCGTTTTTTTCGAAAAACGACCATTTATATTCATCTGGTACAATGTTTGTCGGATTTGTCCCTGTATTGGACAAGTTATGAACACAGTAAGAATTTACATTTTGTATACTACTTCGTCTCAAACGGTTCATAAAATTTCGCCCTAACTTTTCTTTTTTGTTTCCTGCGTACACGCATTTGTGTACAATGCAGGGAACAAAAGGGAAATGCTGCCGAAATTTTATTGAATCGTTTGGGACGAAGTAATATACGAAATGTAAATGCTTACTGTGTTTGTAATGGGAGGTAGGATGTCTGACCAATGAAAAAAAATTATATATTTTTAATCGTTACGTACGTTAAAAAATGAAATGTGCCCTATTTGAAAATATTTTTAAATTTGTGAAGTTGTTCTTTAAATTCAAAATATTATACGAACATGAAAATAATCTTTTTCGAATGTGTATTCTTCAAAATAAATATTAAATTTTGAACTTCTCATTTTGTCAAATAGGAAAAATGATTGATTATTTTGTTGATCGAAGGAGATGGATGTACCAAAGAAAAGGAATGAGGGGCTCAATAAAAGAAGATTTTTATAACGGTATAAACGTGTTTGTTGAATTCGCCTTAAGTAATAACGGAAACGATCCAGAAATTCGTTGTCCGTGTAGTAGGTGTAGACATTTGAAGTTTTTGTTACCAGATATTGTGAAAGTTCATTTGTGCCAACACGGTTTCACACCCGAATATTATGTTTGGGATCGGCATGGAGAAGTTGTAGCAAATACTTCTGTAGAGTCTGAAAGTGTCGTTAACGAAATAGTTTCAACGACCCGTATAGAAAATATGGTCGAAGATGCAGCACGATCAATGTTTCCTATGGTTGAAGTTGACGACGATGATGTAAATGTTGAAGAACCAAATATTGAAGCTAAGAAAATTTATGATTTACTAGATGCAGCTAAAAAACCTATTTGGGATGGTTGTAAAAGCGGCACGCAGCTGTCAGTAATCGCAGAATACATTGCGATGAAGTCAAAATACAACATCACTGAAGCTGGGTTTACGGCTGTTGTACAAGCTGCAAAAAGACATATGCCGCCCGATAATCTAATGTGTGAAAATCACTACGAAGTTAAAAAACTTATGTCGGCTTTTGGTTTACCGTATCAGAAAATAGATACATGTTTAAAAGGATGCATGTTGTTTTGGAAAGAAGACGCAAACCTTAGAAATTGTAAAGTTTGTAACCAGGAGAGATACAAACCAAGAAAAAAGAAGGGTAAGGAAGTTCCGTACAAGCGTATGCACTACTTACCCATAACTCCAAGACTTCAAAGATTATACGCATCTTCTGTAACTGCGTCTAATATGAGGTGGCATAGCGTGAGAACGGAGGAAGAGGGTACGTTGACACATCCGGCCGATGGAGAAGCATGGAAGCATTTCGATAAAACGTATCCAAATTTTGCAGCGGAGAGTCGAAATGTTAGATTAGGATTATGTACGGACGGTTTTTCTCCATTTTCTCAATTTGGTTCTAAATATTCATCCTGGCCCATTATCGTCACACCGTATAATTTACCTCCATGGATGTGCATGAAAACGCAATATATGTTTCTTACTGTTGTCGTTCCTGGCCCCGACGATCCGACACAAGGAATCGATGTATATTTACAACCGTTGATTGAGGAGTTAAAAATACTGTGGAACGAAGGAGTAGAAACATACGATGTGTCAAAGAAGAAAAATTTTCGTATGTTTGCTTCTTTGTTGTGGACTATAAGTGATTTTCCTGCCTATGCAATGCTTTCGGGATGGAGTACTGCCGGTCGTCTAGCATGTCCATATTGCATGGATGAAACACGAGCGTTTTCTTTACCTCATGGTAAGAAAATTTCATGGTTTGACTGTCATCGATATTTTCTCCATGTAAATCATCCCTTCAGAGGAGACAAGAAAAACTTTTTAGCTAATAGAGTAGAAAATAGACAACCACCGACGATATGGTCAAGCGAAGACATATATGAACTTGTTAAGGACTATCCAAAGATATATGAAACGGGGGAGCAAACAGAAATTGAAGGCAAATCAGTTGTTCATAACTGGTGCAAACAAACTATTTTTTGGGAGTTGCCGTATTGGAAACATCTTCTGCTTCGCCATAACATAGATGTGATGCACAATGAGAAAAATGTATTTGATAATGTGTTTAACACAATTTTGAATGTGAAAGGGAAGACGAAGGATGATTTGAAATCAAGACGTGATATAGAAGAATTATGCAAACGTCCCGAGCTTCATATGAAACCAAATGACAGTAAAAAACCAAAAGCTTGTTACGAATTAGATAATAATCAAGTTAAAGCTGTGTTAAAATGGGTGGAAGGGTTAAGATTTCCTGATGGGATATCATCAAATCTTCGTAGATGTGTTGACTTTAAAAATAGTAGATTGAGCGGAATGAAAACTCACGACTGTCACATAATGATGGAAAATTTATTTCCCGTTATGTTTAAAGAACTACTGCCGTTAAAAGTTTGGAAGGTAGTAACGGAGCTTAGTATGTTTTACAAAGAGCTTTGTTCGACTACTTTAAAAGTGCAACGTTTACGTAAACTTGAAGTGGACATTCCTATATTGCTTTGCAAATTAGAGAAAATATTTCCGCCAGGTTTTTTTAATGTGATGGAACATTTACCTGTTCATCTTCCATCTGAAGCACGACTTCGAGGTCCTGTCCAATACGGATGGATGTATCCATTTGAGAGGTATGTAATATGTTATAACGTAATTTAATTGCATTTGAAAGATGAAGTTAATATAAATTAATGTTGCATAGATATTTGAATCATCTGAAGAAAAAAGTGAGACAAAAAGCACGAGTTGAAGGTTCGATATGTAAATCTTACATCGAAGAAGAAGCTTCGTTCTTTTTCTCTCACTATTTCAGTGACCATGTGAATATTTCATTTCAAAGTGTTCCTCGTAATGATGAAGGCGACGAACAAGAGTCCTCTCAAGCAATGTTATCTATTTTTAGACAACATGGTCGGCCTTCTGGAAAATGTGTGGAAATATGGCTAGACGATAGAGATCTTCGTGTAGCACACACTTATATTCTTCTAAATTGTGCCGAGGTTGCACCGTTTGTTAGGTATTCTGAAATAATAATTTTTGTTTTATTCTTTTCTGTAATGCATGCGCGTGTATAACCTAATGTAATAATTTGTTTATATAAACAGTGTTTATGAACGGGAACATCCGAACGGAGATCTCAGTAAAGAATTTTCCCGTTGGTTTTCAAATTACGTTTATGAGCCGAAAAATTGTGTTGTTGACGAAGGGTTGAAACATCTTGCAATGGGACCAAAAAGAGTGGTCAAGACATATCCAATATATTTCGTCAATGGATACAAATTTAACACTAAAGAATACGGTGCAGAAAAATTAACAAATAATACTGGTGTATTTGTTAAAGGTAGTGACGATCCAGAAAACCATTTAAATGATTTTTATGGCGTTCTAACACAAATTTTGCAACTGACATATTTCTCAAGACCCGCGGAGGAGGTGTTTCTATTTAGATGCAATTGGTTTAGCAATGTTCCAGGTTCTGGAATTAATGTGCATAAGGATTATAATCTTATCGAAATAAAGCATACATCGCACTATCACAAGTATGATCCTTTTGTACTAGCCAAACAAGCATTGCAAGTTTATTACGCTCCTTATCCGTCTCTAAAAAGAGATAAAGCAGATTGGTCTGCAGTTTTTAAAACAAAGGCCAGATTCACATTCGATGGGAAGAATATTCCGGACGAACAAGCTTATCAGGCAGATCTTGAGCAAAATAACGAAATAATAATTACAGACGATCATACAGATTTTGGTCCTTTGATCGATGAATCAAATGTTTTGGTAGAAGCGTTTGACAGTGCAGAGGAAAATATCGTCGAAAACGAGACCGAATCTGAATCAGAAGACGATGATGACTGATATAAATTTGAATCTGTTTTTTTGCAATTGATGTAACTATGTTGAATTCTTGATGTATTATGAAATTGATGTAACTATGAAACTAAATCCGTTTACTATTGTTTTATGTTATTTCAATTTGTCATTTATTTAGCAATTTTTATTAAAAATGCAATGAACTCTGCTTATCGTAGGAAGAGTACACCCATCATGAATCAGGTATAACAAACTTACATGTCTATTTACATTTCAGTCATTATAATTAAGCAATTTATACCATTGATGTCATGTTCATATGAAATATATTTCATTATCATGTTTTTATTCTCTTATATAATGATGTGTAAACGTCACAGGTTTATCATTATGTCACATAGAGGGAGGAGCTCTTCCCGTTCTTCAGGAGGCGATGGCAGTGGCCCATCGCAAGCGCCACACCGTCCAGTTGTTACGTTAGCCCCCAAAGCAGATGGGTAAAAATTAAATCTTATTCATCATCTTATTTTTTCTATACTATACGTATGTACTTATCTGTAT
The DNA here is from genome assembly GCA_030765085.1 of Allium cepa. Lineage (NCBI taxonomy): Eukaryota > Viridiplantae > Streptophyta > Magnoliopsida > Asparagales > Amaryllidaceae > Allium > Allium cepa. The sequence goes on from CM060929.1 coordinate 508,015,475, forward strand.
CGTACTTAAAAACAGGGGGTTCGAGCTACTACCCACTAAGGTAGTGTTGGACGTCTCCAGAGCAGCATATCGTAGTAGGATGAGTGCGTGCTGGCCAAAGTGGGATACCATCCCTCCGCACATCATAGAGTGCATATGGCAGGATGTCCTAGTATGTGTAATTTTTATGTTTTCCATTTTTAATTCGTTTTTGTCGTTTTTCTACCGTTTATCGTTTAAAGTGTAATCTTTTTTTAACACAGGCTGAGATAGACATCCAGACAGATGATATGCAGCTGGCACGAGCATACTGGATGAGGAAGATGCGAAAGAACTACAGAGACACGATATCTGAGGTTAAGAAATCCGGGAAGAGACCACGGTGGATGGGGGAGAGCGTGTGGCAAGCTTGGTTGAGCTACTGGGAGACGGACGAGGCGAAGGCAAGTATACTAATTTTTTTTCAATTATTAATTTAACGTGATTGAAAAATAATGTATCAAATTTTGAATGTACAGGCAGAGTCAGATAGAAACTCTGCAAATAGAAATAAGAATCCCGTTACTCATCGCGGAGGATCGAAGTCGTTTCAGCAGTATCGGCAGGAGTTGGTAAATTTAATTACTGAATAATAAATGTAAATAGTTTATGCTATATGATTTTAAATGTATAATAATTGTATGTAACAATCAACTTCAGGAAGCCGAGGCACATGGTCCTGTCAGCTATATGGACGTGTTCACCCGTACGCATGCTGTTGAGCATGTTAATCCAGACGGGACTGTTTCGTACACATGGCAGGACGATAAATCCAGTAAAAGCCATGTAAGCATATTTCATTTTATTCAGTATTAGTAATTGTTTTAGTTGTCAAATTATTATGAAATAAGATATGATATTATTAATTTGTCAATGCAGGAGATGTTTATGGAGCAGCGACAGAAACTCCTTTCTGATACGGGTCGAGAGCAGCTGACGACCGATGAAGAGGACATTATTTTTGAGTCCGTTATGAGTCCACCAGAGCATGGTCGACGATACGGATTTGGCAATTTAGCGGTAAATAATTTAATTTTTCTTAAAATACTTAAAATATGATATTCTTACCTTTTCAAAACAATAAACTTTGATTTTATTTATTTTTCAATTATTGCAGTCCAGTAGTCAGAGTAGGAGACGGCGGAGTAGACCTCAGAGCGAGCTAGCAAGTATAGAAGAATTACAGACTAGAGTTCAGCAGTTGGAGGAGCAGAACCGCCAACAGGCCATGCAGACGGCACAGTTATTTGAGTACATGCAGCAGTTTGGTGGCCGCTTCCCTTCATCGGCTGGCTCTGGATCTGGGGCAGATTGATTCATTGCTTTCTAATTCGTTCGTGCAGGTATGTTTAGTTTTAGTTTACAATGATTTGGTAGAAGGAACAATTAATTGTTGATATGTATAATTATGTATAATACACTTGGTTCTGTAGCTGTATCAGGATATGCATGATTAGAACAGTTATTGTTAGTATTATTGTTAATGTTGGAATGTTATGTATATTTTGTATTTTATTTTTATTCTAATTTAGTTTATTTCTGTGTCTATTGAATATTTTGGAGTATTGGTTTGCATGTTTGGTTGGATTATTGTTTATTTGATTGTGCAGTATTGATATTGTAGTGTTTGGAAGAGAAATGTGGTTGGAAGGCTCTATTTGCAGCAGATTTTAAAAAAAAACAACAGGTTTCCGACGGCTTCCGACGGCTTCCGACGGCTTATTGGTCGAAATTTTCCGGCGGTTTCCGACGGGTTCCGACGGCTTATTGGCCTGATTTCCGACGGTTTCCGACGGTTTCCGACGGCCGTCGGAAGACGTCGGAAACCGCCGGAAACCGCCGGAAACCGTCGATAATGTATACGGCATCACCCGTCGGTAGCCGTCGGAAATACTGCTTCCCGACGCCTTCATTTCCGACGGCTTTTTCCGACGGCCGCCGACGGCTTCCGACGGCCGCCGACGGTTTTCAGCCGTCGGAAATCCCCCCTCCCCTTGTAGTGATAACGTAGCAATAATATGGACATTAAATAAATATTAACTTTAGAAAAAGCAATAAATATCATCAGCTTAACATTTAAGCAACCATTTTATAGAAATGTTAACTAAGGGCGCCCAGTTAAATTAAATCTGATTAACAGAGCACGTAAGTAAATAAATTAAGCGCGGAAGGAAATAAATATATAAATTCAACGTGGAATGAAATAAATGATAATTAATTAACGTTAATAAGACGTAATGAAATCCGTTGTAGTAAATAAAAGGAATAAAATAAACACTTTTAGGTGACCGCCCGACCGCTAACAGCCATCCAATGGGATATAGCGGTTGACCGTGCTATGGCGACGAGAATGAACCTAGACATAACGGTCGAATTTAATACATTAAAATCTAACGGGTGAAATTGACTTGTATGCTTATAAATACAGGCCCAACCCTATCTTTTTATTTCATATTTTCTATATCAAGGAACGAAGCTCCCACATTTTCTTTTCTCTACAATTTATAGGAAATGTAGAAATAATAAAATAGTATTACATACATACATACATATGTGTGTGTGTGTGGAGAATAACGGAAAATAAGAGACAAGAAGAATAAGTGGAGAATCAATTTAGTGAAGAAGAGGTAGATTCTAAATCTAAAACTTTACAACCACGTATAATTACAATCTTTTCTTAGATTTATAATTCTAATATATATTTATAAGCTTTAGTATATATTTTGATAGAATGAAAGGGAGTCGTATAAGAAGAATGGAACTAGATTATGAGATTTAAAAGGTTAAAAGTGAGTAGGAAATTATATATTTTTATATAATATTAGATTTATATCGTTGTGGATCTGTTTTTTTATGCCTGATTGTAAATTTTGGATTTGTAGGCTTAACTATATATGTACACGCAATAATCAAGATCCTTGCCTATATATTTTATTACTTTAATTTAATGTGTGTGTGTGTGTATAAAAATCTGCAATGTAAGGGTGATAGTAGTCCCTAAAAGTTATGAAATAAAGAATTAAAAAGCTTGTATGTTAAATGCAGATTTATTTGGTCGAATGTCATAAGTTGTATAGCCTTAATTAAAAAATAATTTCTAATTTGATTGATATTTACGTTTGTATTTTAACTCGTTGGAATGTAGAATGCTTATATGTAGTTTTTGTAAATTATCCAACTTTATATGTATATGCATAAATGTTTGTTGTTTGAAATCACAAGGAATATGTCAAAATAAGAGACGTGCAAAGTCAGAATAACTACCGCATTTTGCACTGTCTATTTCAAATAAAGCAGAAAAGATAATTCTTTGTAATTTCAAACACAATCCAAATCTTCTTTTAGATAATTTATGGAAAATTACCGTGTTAATAATTCTTTTTGGGAAGGTGTAGCTCAAATGCATTAAAATGTAGAAATTTCTAAAGGTTAAAATTAGAGTGTTATAAATATAATTAATAATCATCCCGATGTCATTAAAAATATGATAAAAAAGAAACAATAATTGCTAACATAAATAAGACATGAATTAAAGAATTGGGGAAGTTAAAACATAAATAAGAAATAGGCATGACTTGAAAAGAAGCAACAAACATATCCAATTGTATAATTGAAAAGTAGTAAATTATATCTAATAGTAATAATTAGAAATGGATTAGTTATAGATGTTTAATCTATTAAATTATAAAGAAGTAATAGGTGTCATCTAATGACGTTAACGGAATAAGAAGTAAACACTTGTAAAAGTAAAGTAATATTAATAATTGAACTTAAGAAGCGTAATAACAGCTAAATTATACAGCCTCAATTAGATTAAGTCATCAATTTCAAACATATATTATCAAAAATCTGTATAATCACAATAGCTCATTTGGTCAAGACAATGAGCTGCCACACAACCTATTATTTGATAGATTTATAATATCATCACGTGCTTCCTAACATAAAGTAAATTCTTGCAATATCTGCCTATTTTCATAAAATTGTGTCTTATTGTATAAAAGCATATATTTAACTCCCTGTAAAAATAATTGAAAATTAACTAAAAGTAGTTAATAAATAATTATTGATGTCCAAAAATATAGTTTTTTAAACATTGAAATTTGGCTATGAAACTTGCACCATAGTGTTCATTGCAATTTTCTAATGAATTTTCATACACAAGTTTTTACGATTTAATTGAAATTTCTTTTAGCGTTTGAAGTTTTCAACTTGAAAATAATTCAGAACTAGTTAAGGAAATAAATGTTTATAACTTAGCATTAAAATGGACATCGGATATAAATATTAATGTTTAAAACAAGACAATGAATATTATCATCTTAGTATTTAAGCAACCGCTAGATATAAATATTAATTAAGAATGCTCAATCAGATTAAATCTAATTAAGAAAGCGTGTATATAAGTGAATTAAGCGTAGAAGAAAATAAATAAATTACGCATGGAAGGATATAAGTAATATTTAATTAATGTTAATCGGATGTAAAAACATTAGTCGTAGGAAATAAAAGGAATAAAACAAACACTTAACATATATATAAGTGACTGGTTGACCCCTTATCCGGACCAGTTGACCGTTGGCGATCGACCGATGAGGATATAGTAGTCGATCAGTGCCTGCTATGGTGGCGAGAATAAACCTAAGGTTGACAGACCGGATTTAATAAATTATAATCTAATGGATGAAATTGATTTGTGCGTCTATAAATACAAACATAACCCCTCACTTCTCTTTTATGCTTTTTGAATCTTGGAGCGAATTAAGCTCCACCGTTTTCTTTTCTCCATAATTTCTAGAAAATATAAAAATTATAAAATAGTTTGTGTGGAATAACGTAAAATAAAAGAGAAGAAGAACAAGGAGTTAAGAAGTTCACGAAAGAAGAGATAAATTCTAAATCTACGACTTTCCAACTACATTTAATTGAAATCTCTTCTCATATCTATAATGCTAATAAATATGTATATGCTTAATACATATTTTGGTATAAGAAAAAGAGTCAAATAAGAAAAATGATTTAGATATGGGGATTTTAAAGCTTAGAGGCGAGTGAGAAATCATGTAATTTTATATAATGTTAAATTTATGTCATTTTGAATCTGTTTTTTATGCCTAGCTGTAAATTTTGGGATTGTAGGCTAAAGTATATGTATAATAACCTAAGATCATTACCTATATATTTTGCGACCTTAATTAATATGTGCGTGTCTATATATACATATATCTAGAATGTAAGGGTGAAAGTAGTCGTTAAAAGTTATGAAAATAAGTTATTAAAAAGATCGTATGTTAAATTTGGATTTAGTTGGTCGAATATCATGAGTTGTATAACTTGAATTTAAAAGTAATTTCTAATTTGACTGAGATTTAAGTTTGTATTTTAATTCATTGGAATAAAGAATGTTTTTGTGTAATTTCTTTAAATTATCCAACTTTATAATTATATGCATAAATGTGTCTCCTTTGAAATCATAAGAAATATACCTAAAAGTAAGAGATGTGCAAAATAAGAATATTTACCGTATTTTTCCCTATATATTTCAAATAAAATAGAAAAGACAATTTCTTGTGATTCCGAACACAATCCATATATTTCTTTAGATAATTTATGACAAATTGTGTATAATGTTAATATTTTATTTTGGGAAGATGTATTCAAATGCATTAAAATATAAAAATCTCTAATAGTGAAAATTAGTTATATATACAGTTAATAATCATCCTAATGTCATTAAAAATATGCTAAAAAAGCGATAAGCGCTAACATGAATAAGACAATGAACTAAAGAATTGGGGAAATTATATTAGTTTCATTAAATAGGCATGAATTGAGAAAAAGCAACAAATATTTTTGATTGTATAAATTGAAAAGAAGTAGTAAGTTATATCGAATTGTAATAATTGAAAATGAAATAGCAATAGAAGTTTAATCTATTAAATTAAAATGAAACAGTAAATATCATCTAACGACATTAATGAAATAAGAAGTAAGGTACGTAAAAGTAAAAGAATATTAATAATTAAACTTAGGAAGCATAATATAACAGCTAAATTTATATAGCCTCAAGTATACGTTACAGCAGGTGTGAATCATTTGATGTAGTCAATGATTTAGATTAGCTATAAATGACATAGTCATTACTAAAGGTTGGAATGCTAAGTCAGTACGTTGCACGACAGAAGTCTGCCTTCCGAAAGGGGCTACCAACAGTTGTGCATACATTGTACCGATATGAGGCTTCTCCAACCGTAGGACCAATCAGAATATGCATACGCATATAGGTAAAGGGAATATACCAAACTAGGGTTCGCCTCGGTTTGAAGAAGTACGAGGGACATCCATGGGTTTGGACCCGTCTGGGAGGATGACTTTCAACGACTTGTTCAAAGGATCGTCCAGGTCCACAGCTTGAGGTTCGACCTTAATCTTGACCATCTTTTCCTTCTCTTTCTCAAGCAGCTCCTTCATGCTCAGTTCAGATGTATGCTCAAAGACCGCTTGTAATTTCAACTTCATAACTCCCATCGATGGGAGAGGAAGTCTCAGATTTATCTTCATCAAGCGCTCCGATCACCTGAGCATCTGGACCGAGAGCCTCTCCTACGTGAGTGGCTTCACTCGTTTTTTCCCTCACCTCTTTGGCGACATCGCTCCTCGGAGTGGGCTCAAGATCAGAACGGCCTGCACAAAATCACAAAAAGCAAGTATTATAATGCAATAGCTTCTGGTGAAAAACGAAAACTCTTGGAATGTTAAAGCAAAAGAGTTGCCTTCCAGGTTCCGGTTGGCTCTCAGTCGTCGGGGGGGTCTCACCCTCTGGAATAGGGGACAAAACGTGAACGCCAAGGCCGGGGTCCTCGAGGTCATAGCCGATGTGCTGTTCAAAAGGATCAAGTATCGGCCGACCGACCGGCTGGGTAGGCACACGAGCTGGAGGCTCGATCCCGGATGGACCGGCGATAACTTCTTTCCGTTTCGTTGAGGGGGAGCCTTTGCAATAAAGGGCTTTGGCCGCTGACAGGTCCGAAGGCTCGTTTCCCTTAAGGAATTCTTTTATCAAAGCCCCCTCATCAACCTCCTTGATACCGTGTTCGGGCTTCTTGATCTCTATTAAGGTCTCCCACGCTTCGGCTAGAGATTCGAGATAGCCCTCGCCTAGAAAAGTTAAGTCCCGATGCATGAGAACGCGGGCATTGAATTTGGCAATAAGCGGGTCGTACATGCTTTTGACCTCTTCACTACCTTCTTCCTTGGCCGCCTCGATACGGGAGTCGATTTTCGTAGATGCTATCTTTTTGCCCTCTTCGCGGGCTTCATTCTTCAGCGCCTCAACTTTAGAAAGCTCGCCCTCAAGTTTCTCCTTTAGGAGTCGCGCTGCAATGATCTCATCGCAATACCGTTGCGACTCTTCTTGGGCAGCAATCTTCTCTTCTTGCTCTTTGCGGAGTCACTCCTCAAGTTCTTTAACTCGGAGGTAGAATGCATCCCTCTCTTTTTGCACCGAGTCTTTCTCCAAAGCTAAAGCCCCACAGCATTGTACCGCCTCGTCGATTTCTTTTTTGTGAATTGATTTCAAACGAGTTACGGCTTCGGCGGTATCTTTGGCGCTCTGCTGGACGACCTCAAGCTGAGATTTGTAAGATGCAATCTCTTCGTCCTGAGCTTTGATAATGTCTTTGTCATGAATAGCCTCAAGCTTCAGGCGATCAATCTCATGTTGGCGTTCTATGGAGACTTCTGACACTTTCTCAGCAAGATGAACGAACGCATTATGCTGAACATAAACGTCATTAGTGTAGGCGATAGCGCTCTGCTTGACATCTCCAGGAATATGATGGATCGCCGAGAGAAATTTCAGACCATCAAAGCAGATTTTTGGAAATTTAACTTTAAACTCGGCCAGTCTCTCCGATACTGTTGGATCTGTTGCAGGAACAGGAGGTGACGGCTCTGAAAGTCCAGCTCTCCTGTAAGGATCCTGGGACTGTCATCTGGAAGAGGAATCGGAGTGTTGATGAGAACATCGGATTGCGACCCCTTATGACCGTGCTTATCTTTGCTTTGCTCCGATTGAGAAGAGAGATGTTGGTGGTATTTGGGCTGATAATATGTTTTCTTACGAGATGATGAGTCCCGGGAATGATAATCCCTATCGCCATCACCATCTCTGTCCCGACGTCTTCCGGAACCTGAGTCCCGTCCAAAATGATGGAAGATAGACGACCCGCGGAGACGATCAATTCCATGTGTACGCCCCATGTCACCTACACAGAATTTAAATAACAACGAATTAGCAAAGAGTAGTGTGACGATGGAAATCTAAGTGCAAAGTGGAGTGCATGTGTTTGTGTGTGTCCTAGTGTTTCCCCCCGACGGACCAGTTTCTTTACTAATGAGAGTTTTTTCTCCCTGAGTTTGGGCTTGAATGTCTGCATCGCCTCTGATGGGTGAGTGAAGTTTAAGTGCCTCAGGATCGTCAAAATCATAATTAAGTAGATCGTCGGGTATGGAGAGGTCCGAGAGGCCCTTTAAAGAACCTTCTAAACGTTCTGAGGAAGCCTCTTTCTCTGTTGGAAGAAGAGCAACTTTAGAGGTTGCGCCAACTTTTTCCCTCCTTATCTTGTAAGTCAGTTTCTTTTTCCTCTTCGAAGGGGAAGATGACGTTTCAATGTCGTGAACTTCGACTATCGGGTCCTAAGTAGGACCAACGTTCTCATCTTGTGCTTCAGGTGTTTCAGTTTCCTTGATCTCTCCTTCTTCTAGTGCGTCAGGAGCGTTACATGCTGAAGACTCAGCTTGCTTTTTTCCTTTGCCAGAGGCGGGACTGGGTATGGTAACGCCCCGAGGAAGGCTTATCCGATGGCCTTCTGCCAATAGTCCAAACACTGCAAGTGACTCATTCGAAATGAGAGTTCGGATGTCCCGTTCTTCGGCAGGAAGGGCTCTAATAGCTTCGACGGCTTCAGAATATCCGCGGCCGTCAGGACGTGGATTGACACCTGAAACGATGGAAAAAGAGTTAGAAAAGGCACGACTTTGACCAATCATGAATATCGATCTAGAGAAAATACTTACTTCCTTCCACCCATCTCCTTACGAAACTAGGAGGGCAACGCACATAAAACCATTCCTGTTTGCACAGGGGAAACTTGCTACACGCCCCAGTCAAGATCTGGCATTTGTGGTGCGGCTCGAGAAACATGAAAGAGGGGCTATCTCTCCGCTTCTTGATGATATATATATCTGATGTCACCCAGGGTTGGAGGCCTAGAGAGGACATTCACGAAGAGGATGTAGGTACCGTAGATGAAGGCGTGACCGTTCGGGTGCAGTTGCGACAGGGCAATGTCGATGTACCGCAGCACGTCCCGAAGAAATGTATTGAACGGTGGCACGCTACCAACCCATCACATGAACTTACTACAAGCCGTGTATCCGATTAGGGGCAAGTGTGGACGATCATGTCCCGATGGAACTAGCACGTCATCAAAGGGGATTCCGTGGACAGAGCATATCCGACGGAGCACACTCTTATTAATCTTCGAAGCCTGTGAATTAACTGGGTTGTCCAAGAAAATTGAAGCCTCTAGGGCGTCGGGAGCTAAGTTATGTGCATGGGAAGTCGACGGGTTTGAAGTATCTGCGACTCCTTGTCTATAAGACGGCCCAGGTCTATCTGAGATCGCGGCGGAGCTAGATTTCCTAAACATCTTTGATAGAGACTGAATCTAGTAGAGCACCTATTTGAACTATACTTGAAAAATAGTCGACGTTAGACTTAACAACATAAATATCCCCCCGTGTGGTGTGTGAACTAGTGCGATAATTCAAATATAAGGACTGAGAAATTGAAAGTCATAGAGTTGATGGTATAAAGTTGAGCTTTGAACTGACATCTTTGAAGACCGTCATCGCTGACCGTCTCCGAAAGCCAGCCTTTCAATGTTTTCAATTTTAGGCTCGGGCATTGGCGCTGTATATTAAAAGTTTTTATCTGTTTTTGTCGACTTAAGTTCAGGCTTGTGATTATTGAAACTAGGAAGTTATTAGTCCAGATTCGTTCGATATGCTAGTTTTCTTAGGTCCTTGTCCTTGTTTTTTTCATAAGATTAGGCAAAGTGAAATATTGATCGGCCTAAATATCATTCGGCCAAAAAATTGATCGGCCTAAGTTTGGGTCGGCGTACATGTCGTTCGGCCTAAGCGCCACTCGGCCTAAATATTGATCGGCCTTTGTTCTGCTCGGCTTAAATACAAGCGTCGTTCGGCATAAGTATCACTCTTCCAACCCTTCCACTTGGTCGTTCGGCACGCGGCAAATCATGCCGAACCGTGTTTGTGCCGAGCCATATTGCTCGAAATTTTGCCCTTAACATTATCTGCCTTTTTTCCCTCCATCTCTCTCGATCGGCATGACCGAGTCGTTCGGCGAGTCATGTCGAGCCATGTCGTTCGGCATCCTACCCAATTCATACTTCCTTCCTATTTTTCCATTCCACTGCTCGGCATGTGGTGAGCCATGACATTCTAGCTAATTCTTGCTCCTCCTCTACTCTTCCCTCCAATCTCGTTCGGCATGGGACAACCATACCGAACCATAGTGCACCTCCCAACAACACCCTCATGTGCTTACCTCTGAACACTTCTCCTTTCACCCATATCATCTGACCTTAGAACATATCCTAATCCCACTTCGATTCTTCCATCCACGCAACACCTATTTGCTATGGCTCTACCGAAATTTGTAAATTTGAGCCTCGTATTAAAACTATTAAGTCAAGGGAGAGCATTTGAAAAGAGCGGTCAATACCTAGTAAAGGGATCGAAACTCGGGAGAATTCTGGAGTTGAGGGCGTAGTTGTAATTAATTCCGAATGATTAGGGAAGGAAGTGAGGCGATATATGATGTAAGAGGAGGGAAGGGTTGTTAAATTTTTGGAGTTTGTTGAAAGGCGAAGTTCGTGAGTATAAGATAGCAGAGGTGAAAGTGAAGAAGAGAGGAAGGAGGAAAGTGCCGAACTTTATAGGGGAAGAGAGGGAGCCAAAGGGACAATGACCGGTAGAACCGTAAAAATGACAGCGTTCGGCATCGGCATTCAAATTCGTTCGACATACACGGAATGTTCGGCTTCGGCTGTACTGTTCGGCATTTGCATGACGTTCGGCACACATCGCCTCACCTAGTAATCAGGGGAAGTCACCATCGAGGAAACTAAGCTATAGCTTGAAGCAAAGCATAGTGGACTCATGATTCAAAGCACATCATGTTTGACCACATGATGCATTTTGGGGGGCAAGTGTTACCTGAAGGTTTGACCAGGCAACTAAGTACTCGGCATTTGCATACTGTTCGGCATTTATGCGCCATTCGGCATTCAGATCGTTCGGCATTAGAGAACGCTCGGCATTCAGGAACGCTCGGCATTTAGGAGCGTTCTGCATTAGAAAGCGCTCGGCTTCCAGGGTCGTCCGACACAAATGGTTCGCTCGACACTCAAGTTCGATCGACATCTATGGGACGATCGGCATGCAAGAGCGTTCGGCATTAAGAGCCGTTCGGTATTGTATATCGTTCGACATCTATGGACGTTCGGTATGGCAGAGTCATTCGACATTCCATACTGCTTGGCATCCAAACCTCGTTTGACACATCAATTCGTCCAGCATAAATCTCGTTCGGCATTCGAGATCGATCGGCATCCAGAGTCGTTCGGCACAACACACTGGGTCGGCTTCCAGAGTTATTTGGCACAAATGCTTCTTCGACATTCAGAGTGTTCGGCATCATTTCGTTCGGCATGAGGATATCGTTCGGCATCACTTCGTTTGGCATGAGGATATCATTCGGCATTCATGCCTTGTTCGACATTTTTCCGTTCGGCATCTATGGATCGGCACACAGAGATCACTCTTTTTGGGCCAAGCTACTTAGCTACCTGGCCCACCAGGGAAGTCCAACCCATCTTCATCTATAAATAGAGAGGCAGGGGCACAGCAAAAGGGACCTTTTTTCGAGAACACTTGGGAGACTCTGTCGCATTCAAGACTCATTCAAGACTTATCTTTTTTGCTCAACAATTGTAGTCGATTAGTTGAGGTACGGATTGCATCTGTAATCGATTATAGAGAAAAGCAATAAAGGTTAACCTCAAAGTGGACGTAGGCATTTATGCCAAACCACTATAAATCTGGTGTTCTTATTTTCTGCATTTAATTCAGCATATTATCCTCTGTTTAACTTTACTTTCTTCATTAATCTCTCTACACAATCTCTCTTAAGGGTGTCAGTGACCAATTCTGGTGCTAACACTAATCATCATGCATACCAAGGAACTATCATAGCGCCTAACAATGGTGTCGCAATAGTTTAAACATACTATATTTGTATTTGTAAGACCCGCATAAAGGGTGATCTAGCCTTGCTTTAATAAACAATCTAGCAAACAACTATGACGGTGCATGACCTAACTATGATCTACATTAGTAGGAGGTGTAGTCATTTAGGCATAACCCCTGTCTTTCTGCTGACCACTCAGGACAGATGAAGTCTCAACCTATGTGCAGCTCTTACTCCGTAAGGTGCTACCTAACACACACTGACACAACATCGAGCCATGCTCACCGTCCCATTTAGATTGCCTAATACAATCAAGGTGATACCCACTTGTTACTTAATACCCCCTAAAAGGTTGGAGTAGACTCTATCTATCTTCTGAAACTTTGACTGAGATGAACCTTTCTGTTTGGGTATCCCTCACCTATACGCAAATGTATATAACTCTATGGGCCCTACAGTTGGATATATTCCACATCGGTATAATGCATACAGAATTGCTAATAGCCCCTTGCGATGGCAGACTTCTATTGTGTAACACTACTGACCTCGCATTCCAACCCATTTTAATGAACATTCTCATCTGATCTAAATTATTACTAACTTTAATAATTCACGCCCGTCATAAACTAATACTTGAGGCTACATGTGTGTATGTGTGTATATTCATACTTGTTTAATTATTACTTCTCTTACATTCGACCGTTCGTAATATCCCCGTTACTTTTTCGTGCATTTACTTCTTATTCCATTAATATCAATTTAATCTCATTTACTGCTTTCATCAAAAGATCTAAATATCTTTTCCTACTTACTTCTTCATGCCTTATAAAATTTATATTTCTATTCATTTTTTTACCTTTATGACCCTTCCTCGTTTAGTGCACTTTCCATACCCTTTTATTTAATTTACTACTTGCCTACCTTTTTATTGTTTATTATTTGATTTCTGTCTTGCCTCTTTTGCATATATATTAATTATTCGCTTGAACCATTATTATTATCACATTTAAAATTCTCTCATTAACTCATAGAGATTTCAGCATTTTAATTCATTGGAATTACATATCTATCAAAAGGAAAGGTTAACATTACAAAATTCTTTGCCTTATCTAAAAGGATAATTTATGTTACGTTTGGAATTATAAGAAACTATATTTTTATTAAAGCATATAGTACAAAATAAGATAAATATCCTTATTTTATACATCTCTTTATTTTAGGTGTATTCCTTGTTATTCAAATGGTACACTTTTATTTATGAATCTAAACTTGATAATCTATAGAAATTTACATTGCAATGTTCTACATTTCAATGAACTAAAATACTACATAAATGCCAATTCGGTTTATAGTAACTTCTATTTCACAATAACTAAAATCAGCCATTTAAATCTACAAATTAGGAATACCTATAAAATCTTGCTAATTTTAGTACCACAAATTATACCCATACGTAACAGATTCAAGTACATGTAATATATAATTCCAATTAACAATTCATAGAGTATATAGGCATGGTTTCAAATTCAATACATGTATATTTTTAAGCCTACAACTCCAAAATAATTATTTTTAGGTCTACAAAAAACATATTTACAATGACATAAATCTAATATTATGTAAAAATATATAATTTTTCATTCACCTTTTAAGATTTTCAAATCTCCAAATCTAATCCCTATTATTCAATATGACTCCCTTTTCTCCTTATTAGAATAATATATTGCAAACATACATAGTTCTATCAGAAATTTAGATCTGAATTTAGATTTGCCTTTTCTTTGCATAATTGATTCACCCATTATTCTTCTTCTCTTTTATTTTCTGCCACTCCACACACATACATACACACATATATACATACTATTTTATAATTTCTATATTTCTAAGAATTTATGGAGAAAAGAAAATGGCAGAGATCGCACTTCGATTCAGAAACAGGCCTGACCCTTTAGCAAAGCGGCAGAAGCACCTGCATAGGGCCCTAAAATATGCAGGGCGCCAAACTCACGCAGAATCCAAAAAAAAGAAAAACCTAAATCATGAATGATTCACGAACTGACTATCCACAAACAACTACACAGCTATAAGGCTCCATCTACCATCTTCTCGACACTTCGGCACTGGCAGAGTGGCAGGCTCCATCTCGATTCTTGGCACTTCGAAGGCTAGAACATAGGCGGTGGGCGCATAACCACATTGGCAGAGAAAGCTCCCTTTCCATTCTCCTCGATGATAGCTAGGGCACAAATAACATAAATTCTAAAATTTAGTTCAGTGTACTGCTACGTAATTTGAATTTTCATTTTGTCCATTTTAAAGTTTTAAATGTTGAGTTAGTTTAGTTATTGTATTGTGATTTATTAATCATTACTTTTTAAAATGAACAGCATTTATATTCTGCAATGCAATCTAAATTTAATTTTGATCGTATATTCTAATTTTTGGTTAGTTAACGTATATTAATTTTAGGATTGAGTTGTACATTTGTGATTTGTATAAGAATTAATAAGGATTAAATAAAATTTGTATATTCAAATTGATATTTGACATAACCGATAATCTTATAACAATGATTTATTTGGTAATAGTTAATAAATTTTTTAATGGTTAGTTAACATACAACTATCGATAAATAACTATGTTTACATTGGAATTTATAGTTAAAGTTTTTAGTTTAATCGATTAATTAAAAAGAACTTTTGTTTCAAATTATCATTGAAAATATTTCTGATAAATTATAACTAGTATATTAGATATTCATAATGTTTATTATTTTATTGTAATCATGAATATGCAATATTATGTTACTTTTATAGTGTTTTGAAATGCGTAAACAAGAATGTGGATATGCTAAAAGGGTTAGAAAAGAAAGGTTAGAGGACTCATTAATCCACAGAAAAATTCTTTTAATAAATTTTTCATCAAAAGTAGTATGGTAGAAAATTAGAGTTTGAATGAGGATAATGTCCCCCTTATTGATGAGAATGATGATAATATTGATTATGATATTTTAATGCTGTATAACTTGAGTTATTGTCAACAATAAGGTTATTTCTTTTTTCTCTTCTTATTATTTATAAACAACATAAATTATTTTGATGATTTAATTAACAATGATAGCATTAGTTTCTGTAAAAGATCTTCGTTTTCCAATTGGCTTTAGGCATCAAAACACCTAGGACTGACCATGTTTAGAAAATATGAGAAGAAGAGTGATGAGTTAGGCCTGTACTTATAGACGCACAAATCAATTCCATCCATTTGATTTTAATTTATTAAATCTGGGCCGTTGGCCTAGGTTTATTCTCCCCCAAACCTAGCTGACTGGCTGATTGCAAGGTATCAACCGGTGGGCTATAGTGTGTCAACCGGTTCGCTATCGGGGATGCTCTTGGGATCGATAGAATGGAAGCTTGTCCCAATTGTCCCCAAACACTCATTTCGGTCGCCTCACCAGTACAATTTGTTGCCTGTTTCTTTCGTTTATTAGTGCTTTCAATATATTAATGCTAACATTAATTTTTAATGCTATGGATTTTTTCTTTTATTGTGACGTTAACGTTAATTTTAAAGCTCCTAAGACATTAAGTATTTGTATATGGTTAATTTGATTTAATAACAATATTTATTTCCCAATGTTCTTCTATTCAATGTTAACATTTTTTCTATTACCATTTGTTTTAACGCTAATTAATTTTAATTTATTTATTTTCCTTTCAGCGCTGATCTAATTTAATTTAACATCATAAAAGTTGGGTCCACATATGAAGATGCTACCCGCAGTCCATTATACTGCAGAAACAAATCTTTATTAGCTAAAGAGCTTTCTAATCCGTCTTTAGTCCTCGTACTGCAATCATTATTCTGAACCCGCCTAAGTCCATAAAATCAGCCTACTCAAATGAGTATCCATGAATTTATGGAGAAAACAATAATAAAAACACAGATCGGACATATAGTTTGGTGTGAATAATACTGTCCCTAAAAACAAACATATAGCAAGACCAACCTAAGTTGCACATGTTAGGTTTCCCCCTCATTATTCAATCTATCATATGTGAAACACTTTAAACTTCTGACGCAAATTTTTCTTGTTTATGTCTTTAATTAAGTGCTTTCTAAAGAAAATTTTCTTTACTATTTCGCATCCTACGCTGATACCACCTGAGTCATGCTTTAGATTTTTTTTGAATCTAAGTACAAAATAGTGCGCTCCCTGTGCAGACCCACCTGGTTTCTCTTATAAATTTTTCTTTGATCAATAAAGCATTCTTTTAAAGTATTTGATGTGGGGCCCCACGCAATTCTTATATACCTTACTTTAGTATTAGGTACTATATCCCAGTGCATAACTTACTTAGCTTCCCCTTATGGTTTGTCTCTCAACTCATACTGCTTGGAATCACCCACCATAATATTCTTTTAAACTCATTCTTTAGAGGTTTGTATTATCTAATACCGCTTGGGATTGTCCACCGCGATATGCTTTTTAGATTAATTCTTTAGTTCGAACCCCGTAGACCCAACCCCTCTCATAGTATTTAACTATTTTAGTTAGTTAAGCTTTGTACTACAAAGAAACAACCACCTGCAGTCCCTTTATATTTATTTGTTAAATTTTCTTATTGCTTGACATCACCCCACCACAGTAATTTATTTACTTATTTTTCAAACTGGTTGGAACCATCCCACCAATGTAGACTGCAAAGAAACCAATGTATGAACATCCTTCTCTTGAAACATTTGATAAACATTTATACTTTTGCATGAAACCCATATGAACCCCATAATACACATAAACATACATATCTAAACCGGTCTCATACATATATAAGAAATCAGATTAGAATGTTAAATATTACTCAACTAGATCTTCAAGATGTACAACTTTAATCTACATAGTTTCTTCTAGCTTGCCTTTTCTTATCTTCCTCTTGTTTGCCTTATTAAGCTTCCAACATTAAAGAGTTTCCCTAGCTTTTCATTTTAGTTCGAGTATAATAAAATGAATGAATAAAAATGAGTAATATATACTGTCTCACAATAAATTGGGTCTGGGCCTACACACCCGCTTCTATTAATTCGTTTTCTTTTACCCTTCTTGTTGATCCTTTTCCTTCAATTAGCTCATTTAATTAATTATAAAATTTAAGGCTATTACATTTTATTACTTCCTTCTAAACTCTGATTTGATTAGACTTAATGTAGTCAATTACTTTGAAGATAAGATTTACATCCAATGTTTATGTTAACATAGGTTATTTATACTTATTTACTTCTGCATCCAATTTATTTACTTACATGCTTTCTTAATTAGATTTAATTTGATTGAGCTCCCTAAACTAATATTTATTTTTAATGTTAACATTTATACTTAATTCCCATTTTAATTTTAAGTTATTAATTTTTACTTCCTTAATCAGTTCTGAATTGTTTCTGATCCGATAGCTTCAAACATTAATAATTTTTTCGTTTCAGCTCCGATCGTAAAATTTATATATGAAAATTGATCAAAAAATCGCTACGAACATAATAATGCAAGTTTTGTAGCCAAATTGACATTCACAAAAAAATTATTTTTGGCCACTACTAAATAATTAATTAATTCTTTGAGTTTATTATCATTAAATTTGCAGGGTGTTACATTTTTACCCCTTAAAAGAATTTTGTCATCAAAATTTCTTAAGGACTGAATTATGTAATACAGCGAGCAACACAATAAGCTATCCAACCAATTAATGTACAACCAATTTTGCAACAAGTAGTATACAAGTGCATAGTGTATCATAATACATACGATATGTATGCTGAACAATACTAAATCGGCATTTCCTATACGAATGCATTCTTTAAAATAATTTTGAAAATATGGTGCAATCAACCTATATATACTGATGGTTCAATATGTAAACAAGTTTTGAAAACAAAAATCTCGTTTTTGCATACATTTTTTCCTATATTTCTACGAATAGAAGCATAGTTCAACCAATTTTTCATCCAATCTCTACCATCCAATATCTAGCACGCAATATTCTAGCATCAATTTTTTTTAAAAATCCAGTTTTTTAAACCTATATTCTTATATCGAAAAAAAGGTTTAGATGGAGAATTCCATATTTCCAACATTTTCTTCTGTACTCATTCTACTGTACTTTGGAATCTTCTCTTTTGCCTCTGTATCTTTTCCAACTTTACAAGTATAATCCACATAAGGAAATTTACTGTAAGATTTTAAATTTTAAAATAGAGTTATTTCAAGAGTTATTTTGTTCTGCTATAAACAAAGTTTGGAAATTGAAATTCCATTGCTAAACCAGCTTTTCCCTTGTTACCCTCAACGCTACTTATATTATTACTTCCACTACATAGTATAATTCTTATTTGCTAACCCATAGTCTTTTCCCTATGCTAAGCATGTGGCGTTTCAAAAATTAGAAATTTTCCTCTTTCCTTTCGAATTGTTTTCAATTAAAATCTTGAAATAGTTGAAATTTATAAAAATAAAACTCATTTTTTTAAAATAAATATTTTTGGAATTTTTTTTTCAAATATTTGATTTTACTTTTCAATACAAATTTAGTGACATCCTATGCGGTCGCGGTTTGGTCAATTAGTTAGCGTCCATGATTGTCCCTTTCCTACTACACAAAAAAGTCTCAAAATTTTGAAACCTTTTCATTTATTTAGAACAACAATCCATACACATGTTTATTTATAAATTTTAGCTTTTATGCTGTAGGGATAGTGACTCGTGGTTTGCAATAACGTGTCCTTGTCCTTTGCTTACCAAATTTTATCTCCTAAAAATTTAATACTTTTTGCGACTTGACTTGACTTGACTTTTCTTTTTATAGCTAATAAATTTCCTAATTTGTTTAATAAACTTCCATTCTTTTATTTATTTATTTTGCATTAGTTAAGTGTCTTTTATAATATTTTCTTATTTTACAATTTTCCAATAAATACTATGGTCATCAAGGAAAACGAATAAAAAGGAAAATTTCTCATTAAGACTGTACGTGTTTTCATTCAAACATAAACAACTAATGCTTACAACCCAAACCTAAAGGAAACAGTTGCTGCAAGATACCCTTCAACATCGACCGACGTTAATGATGTTGTGGTTCTACCACTTCTTACTTGAATTAAATGGATCTTTCTAACATGTCATTTTATTGTAATCCACATATCTTAACTTTTCCTTCTGGCTACTAATAAATAAGGTCCTTCCATTACTTGCATTATCACAACCAATTATACCACTATCTTTTCTTCATCCGAATACCTTGATTGTATTCTCCAATCTTAGTATAAACCTTCATTATTTTTAATCTTTCATGTTGGTATATTGTAGATCTTACAAAAATATACTTTGATACATTTCATTTTCTTATGGGTTCTTCCCCATGGTCTTTACCCATATTTAATGAATCATTCCTAAGCTCAAACTAATATTCCTTATATTAAACGAGGTCAACAACTACTATTTTACGAGCATTCATTGCTATTTTACTCATAGCCTTAAAATTTGCCCTATCTTACCTAGACAGTCATCCATATCTACTTCGTATTAAAATTTTGGTTTGGTTTACATTACTCTTTATAAAATTAAAATTTTACCATCCTGAAGTACTTGATTCGAAAACTTTTATTTTTAGAAATATAAACTTGAAAACTTTTTATTAAATTCGAAAATAACTTGATGTCTTAACTTATAAAACAATAATTTAGCATTTTTAAATTAAGTTTATTTCTCAAGTCTAAAGAAAATGTTAGCAATTTTATTTAAAAAGTTCCTTTCCTTTACCTTCAAATCAACTTATCCTTTAAAGACTTTTCACAACACAGATTTTTCTTCTTAAAAATTGGGATTTTCAACTCAACCATTTATTAAGTTCTACTTCTAAAAAGCTCAATTGTTACGAAACCATCTTTTTTTTAAAATGCACATTATATTGCTTTTAATATATCTTCTATAACTTTTATTAAAAAGTAGAGTAGACAAGAACAACTTCTATCCCATTATTTTCATATAACTCATGCTACTTCCACTTCAACTTTAGTAAAGATTCTAATAGCATACAAGGGGGACTTTTTAAAAGATACATGCAATCAAAGCACATTATTATGGAAATTAACTATTTTCCTTTGTTATGTATTTAATTCATATGTTGCTTCGAATTACTAATATTAGTTTGATTTATCTATTATTTTATGTTTCTATCTCCTAATATTGTTACTAACTAACTTTCTTCTAACTTAGCAGCTTTAATTTAAATAGCTTATCCTTTATTTAGCTCTTTTTATATATAAACCTATTTCAGATGTTTTTCTCCGTATTTTCTTTACATGGAAATATTCATCCCATCTTCTATATTGAGTATTCTTATCCTTTGATTTTTACCCTGTTTAAAACTTATACCACTTTCTATTACCCACCCTTTTAAAGGAATTCAAAAATAAAAATTTTAACTACCGAAAAAATCAACGAGCTATATTTGCTCTACCATTTTTACAAAAGAAAAAGCTTTTTATGAAATTTCCTTTACTAAAATTTAAGATTTAACAAATTTTAATTTATATTAGCACTTATATTTAAGTAATATATATATATTTTAATTTTTTGAAAATTTTACATATGCTTACTTTTCAAAAATAGAATCTCTCTATTTTAAAATAAATCCTTTGAAAACTATTTAAATATATATATATTATTTATATTTCTCTAAAACTTTATTTTAAACTTTTTATTTTAAATTCTTTCATATGGTGTTGGACTTAGTGTGGATTTTTAATTGTTCCTTCTTTTCTTCTTACTTTCTGACTTATCTTCTCCCAAAACATTAAAAATTCGACTATCATTTTACAGTTATTACTATACACCTTCCTTGGGGAACTTATTTGATTTTGTTTCTGAATATACGCAACATGTAGATTCTTACTTTTCCATTTATCTGGACCTATTATACATCATCAATCAATAATATTATAGGGATCTAAAACTATAGAGCAATCTATGCTCTGTAAGGTAGTCAAGTACTATCCAGCTTTAGGGACCCTTCCATATGCCACATTCATGCTCTTCTTAAGTCAGTGTCTTGTTATATGACCTAAGTTACCATAGGGTAATCGGGACAGATGCATATGTCCAACTTCATCCACTGTTCCAACTCATAGTTGAGTTGTCCATCTTTTTAGAATATGGTTACAGCTACTCTATAGTTGGAATTTATAGGATTTGACATATAATATATTGATAATTATAGGAAAAATGCAAATACGCTCACTCAATGTTTTCTAATTCTTAAGATAGACTAACCTAGTTCTGATACCAAATGCAACAACCTATACCCCAACGGACCCGTATTTTCGCTAAATCGAATACCTAAGTCCACAAAGTATGGGTCGCTGGTTTTAGTATCCTGCAAATAAACAATTACATACCAAAGCACTATTGTTGTAAACTCACAGTGGAATAATAAAGTGTAATGAAACATATAGTTATTAACCAAGGTTGACAATTTCAATATCCAATGTCCTTATCAGTGCTGAGCACGCATAAGGAAATCCATTCTTTCACCATTCCCGCCTTGTACTAGCATATATTCCTCTAAAGCTGTCATGTTGGTTATAATGAGGAGGGGTTCAGAACAACGTTTTGGTGACTGGTAATTTACACATTTTACACATAATACTAGTTTATGCTGATTGCCTTCCATTACATATTATGTCTTTTATTTTACTTAGTCGTCTTATCTCTACGTACGCATACGATATATCCCATCAACTCGAAGTAGACAACAATTACATACATACATATATATATGTATGTGTATGTGTGTGTATGCACCATAGTTGAGCTTTGGACCAGGATACTTGTCCCACTAGTATCCCTAATCCATCACCTCGTTAGGATCCATCGTCAATGTAGTATAACGTCCTTGTCGTCATGCATACCAATAAACTCCCATAGTGCCCAATAGCGGCGTCACAATAGTTTAGCCGTACTGTATTTTTATTTAAAATACCACCACAAAGAGTTATCTAGCCTTGTCTCTAACAAATAATCTTGCAAACAAGTATGGCGGCGCATAACCTAAATGTGGTCCACACTAGTAGGAGGTATAGCAGTTTAGGTGTACCCTTGTCTTTCCACTGACCGCTCAAGGCTGATGACTTTCTCGGTCTATGTAAAGCTCCTAAGATGGTACTAAATGCACATTGACATAGCGTGGAGCCTCGCTCACCATCCTATTCATATTGTCCAATATAATCAAGGTGGTACCCACTTGTTACTTAATACCCCCTAAAAGGTTGAAGCGGACTCTACTTGTCTTTTGACACTTTGATTTAGGCAAACCTTCTTACTTAGGTATCCTTCACTAATATGTAAACATATATAACTCCACTGGTCCTACATTTGGATACGTTCTACATCAGTATATTGTATGCAAGGCTACTGGCAGTCACTTGCAGTGACAGACTTCCGTTGTATAACTGTTTGCACAAAAAATGGGCAACCACCTCCAAGTCGTATGATTTAGTCGATTTTAAGTTGTTCTTAGTGATTTGGGTGATTCATGCAAATATGTAAAAAGCAAGGACTAAACTGTAAAAGACACACAGATTTATAGTGGTTCGGCCAGAATGTGCCTACGTCCACTTTATATGTTATTCTCTTTCACTCTTCAGATTACAAGTACAAAGCTTTGATTACAAGTATATGAAAGTTGATTGAAAGTTCTGTCCGTGCTTGAGCTCTCAAACTTGTCTGCCATTGTTGTACCCCTGCCCCTCTATTTATAGAGTGAGGCTGGGGGCAGGGGTCTTGAATGTATATAGCTGCTGGTGGGCCTATCCTGATGTAATCTGGCCTGGCAGTGTTGGTCCGGTACGCCTCGGTCCGGTGGTGAGTAGGTGGAGTTTGGTTCGCTGGGACTTGGCCCGGTGGTGAGTGGATGGAGTTTGGTTTGATGGGACTTGGTCCGGTGGTGAGTGGATGGAGTTTGGTTCGGGGAGACTTGGTCCGGTGGTGAGTGGTCCGGTAGTGGTTAGAGCAGTAGTTGGTTCAGCTATGTAGGGGAAGTGAGTTGGCTCGGCTATGCAGGGAAGTGGAGTTGGACCGGTAGTAGGTGGAAACGGGATTGGTTCGGCTATGCAGGGAAGTGGAGTTAGACTGGTAGTAGGTGGAAACGGGATTGGTTCGGCTATGCATGGAAGCGGCATTGGTTCGGGAGTGCTTAGGAAAGGGGTTGGTTCGGTGGTGGTAGAAACGCACCCAACAGTTGCCCCCAAAGTGGGACATATGCCAGCATATGTCGTGCTTTGTTTTCTCGCAGTTTGTACAGCTTCATCGGTCCTAAGCGTTGAACCGTTGGGTCCGGTCATCCCGTGCTCACCTATAAGTAGGGGCAACACCCCATTGTTATTCCTTTACCGTTTGAGATAGCCGAATCACCCAAGTACCGAACCACAATTCCTTTATCGTTTGAAATAGCCGAATCACCCAAGTACCGAACCACTATTCCTTCATCGTTTGACTACCGAATCAGATGATTGCCAAATGACTTTCATGTTTCGAACTATCGAATGGGTTTGAGTGCCGAATGAACCTCATGCCGGAACTTCCGAATGAGATTTTTGCTTTGCACTACCGAATGAACTCGGGGATTCTGAGTACCAAATGATCTTTCGGCCTTGAATTCCCGAATGACCATGGGGAGTGTGATTGCCGAATGAGTCTGCGAGTTTGAATGCTGAATGAACCTTATGCCTTTTATTTTTTAACTTATAAATGAAATTCTAGATTTCATGCACTTGCTTGTTTACTTTCCTCATTCTAACGACGTACTCCTTTTTTTTATGTTTGCAGATAAATGTCTCATAAAGTGGAAACTCGATCATATAAGAAGAAATCCAAGGACAGAGAAGAGTCTTCCACAGTGCCTCCAGCTCAGTCAGGACCGGGACGTCATGGACCCACCCCGAGATCACTAGTGGATGGATATGGCCCTCAGGAGCTCTTGAACTCTCCTCCTGACTGCTTTTCTAGCTCCCTTAAAGAGGAGCAGCTTGATGTTATTTCTCGCTCTTTTGGGATTGACAAAGCGTGTATGCTGTTGCCGGGGGAAGGAGTGATGCCGTACAACCCCCCTGAAGGATATTTCGCGTATAGTAGGTACCATTGCTTGTGCGGGGCCAATCCCCCGATCAATGCTTGGATAGTCAACTTCATTACCTATTTGAAGGTGGCCCCTTTCCAGCTTCAGCCCAATTCTTATGCTATCTTGATGAGTCTATTCATCATTTTCCAGAGAAAATATGGGCGTCCCCCGTCCAACCGGGAGATCCGGTATCTGTACAATTTGAGGCGCTATAAGAAGGGGTCTCCATACATCAGCTTGGAATCGGCCGTGTCCTTCAAGCCGGTCCTGGACATATATTCGAAGTTCAGTATGTTCAAGAAAGAATGGTTTTTCGTCAAGGATGACTCTGTTTCTATCCGTTGATTTACCTCTGGCTGTAAGTTGAAGCTTATTTATAATTTCCGTTCTAACTGCAATTATTCTTCTAATGTGTTTTTATTTCTTGCTAGCGACAGGTGGCTTTGCGGTCGTGGAGAACGATCGCCTGGTTCAGATTGCTGTGGAAATAGTAGCCATTTCAGGAAGGGAGAGGTCAGCTTCTTACCTGATCAGGAATGCTACTCTTCTGCAGCACAACTTGATTCTACCACGTCAGTCTGTGGTCAAGCAGAGAGACACAGCTGAGGAGAGGGCTGCCAAATCTAAAGGAGGGGCCACGACGAAGAGCAGCAAGAGGAAACCCTTCTCGATACCTCCAGTCGCCGGGGGGAAGAAGCTCAAGAAATCCGATGGACCCTCCCCTAGCACATGTCCAGGTTTTCCGGAGGAGGAAGAGGTGGAGGAAGAAAGAGGCGAGAAGGAGAGCGGAGGTGATGGAGAAGGTGATGGTGATGATGGTGGCGAAGGGCAGAGCAGTGATGGCGCTGGGGCTTTGTCCTCTGGGCAAGCAGGGGAGATCCAAGAGTGGACAGATGATGCTTTCTTCCAGGCTTTTGAGGGGTTGGAGGAAGGATCGGCCTTGGTGGAGAAGCCAAAGAAAACCGATAAGGCCGGGACTGGTGCCGATTCATCTTCCAAGAGCATTTCAGCTAGGGCAACTCCGGCGATTCAAGGTGAATTTTTGACTCCTCTTTACTCTTTTTAACTTCACATGTTTCTTGGATTATAGTCCCATGCATGCTTGTAACACTTGGTTTTTATTCCAGGAACGGGTAAGGTGGCCAAGACATCAGACATTCGGCACCGTCTCGAACAATTCAAACTCCTCAAAGCTTCCGCTAAACCAAAGCCTCCGACCAACCGTTTCGGGGACGTAGTCGGCTACCGTCCTCTTCTCGGAGTTATTGAAAAGGATATTCAAAAGAAAAAGAGGAGTCGCTCCTTATTCGAACCTTCACCTGATCCTCAGCCCCTAACCCAGCCTCTTCATGGTATCACGGAGGAGGATACTGAGTTCATACCCTCTCCGCATCCGTCTGAAAATCCTACCGTTACTCAGATTGATCGTCCCGGCTTGGCTCGTAATCCATTTGCGGGTCACCCAGATCTGGATTCGGGTTCTCATGATATTTCCTTTGACGAGGTTACTGGTGAGCACCTTCTCCCTCACAATCCTATGGTAAGGGTGCTTGATGAGGCCAAGTCCCTGGACCTTGATTTGCTTACTACTCGGATTGTAACTATAGGGGATGAAGCTAAGGCAAACATCGACCGGGTCGCTGAGGGGACCAGTAAGTTGATGGGGCATCATGCCCAACTGGTCAAGGCCGGGGAGGAAATCGAGAGTGCTAACATAAGATTGCGGTTAGTGGTTTCCGACCAGGCCAAGCAACTCGCCGATCAGGCCATCTAAATCTCTCAGCACGAGGCTGCCTCCAGACGACTAAAGAAAACCATGGAAGAGGCTAGCAGAGCCGAGCTGCGGAAAATGGAGGCCACCTGCAAGGAACGGATTGATATGGCTATTGTAATGGTGGATGAGGTTCGGAAAGCGGATCTCGAGCGGGTAGAGGAGTTATCTGGGAAGCTTGAAACCGCAGAGCTTGCTCAAGCCAAGCTGAAGGAGGAGATGGAAGCGATGAGGAATTCCCTTCAGGCTAACCGCTCGCGATACCGATCAGAGAGGGATGCTATCGTTGCAAAGCTGTTGGCTTCTGAGGTCCGAATGAGGGAGTTTGAGGAGAACGAGGGGACGATGGATGAGATGCTCCAGGACATGTATTTCCGTACTTGGAAGCAGGGCAACTTATCCTGGATGGATGATTATCCCCGGATCATGGCCAGGATTTATCTCCGGGCTCTGGAGGGGGCCAAAGCTGATGCGGATAAGGAGGGTGGCATGGCCTTCAGAATGGATGTGGTTACGGCCCAATTCACCAAGGAGGAGAAAGTGGCAGTGAAGGAGGGTATGCGGCTGCTCGCTGCTGAGGAGGTAGGTGTGCAGATGGGGGATGATGACCAAGTAACAGATGCTGGTAAGGCTTCCTTTTAGCCTTTTCATAACTTGGTTTCTTATTGTTTATTTAATGGATTCCTCTCCTGAATTGGATAGGCGGGACCTCTGAAGCGCCAATTACCTCTGGTCAACATGCTGGGAGTTCTGATCCTGCGGTTAAGTAGATCTCGGAGGGCCAGCAGGATAGAGGCGAAGCCCCGATGCAGCCGACTCCTTGGCTTGATCTGGACATTTTTTGGTTTACTTGACATTGCTGTCTATGTTAGTCTTAAAACATTAATGTAATTTTTAGGCTGTAATTATGTAACGAACAACTTGATTTTTGGCATGTAATTTTTAACTTAAACTGATTTTTCTATATTTGAATGCTTTTGTTATTTTGATGTGTTGCATAAGAAATACAGCTGCGCACATGTCTGTGATTCAATCGTGTTTGATTCTAAGTTCTTGCTTAAAATATAATTTCATATCTCGCAATGTCTGTGTGATGTGCGAATAAATTATAGCTACGCATTCATAGACAAAGGAAGAGAGTACCGCCCTTTGTGTTTTAGTTGTAGATGGTAGTTTTGAAGTTCTTGTGTGATTGAGTATGGAATGCAGCTAAGTGTCTGTCGTCCAGTTGCGAGTTCCTATCCCCATTTACGGGTGTCTCCTATTTTATGCTCTGTACTTTAGGGATCGTTATATAGGATAGGAGGAGAGTTTTTAAATAAAATAGGAATATAAGAAATAGTAAAACTTCCAATCACGGAAGGCCTTCGACGGTCTTAAGCTCGTGGCAAACGGGTTTTGTAGTCACTTTCCCTAGCTGTGGGTCTTGGAGACATTTGTCACCCATCTTACGCCTCTACGGGGAGTTTTCTTTTTTACCACAGCCATACTTAAGACACATCGAAGCCGAGATGGCGCACGGTAACTACCCGGGCCATTATGGCCTGTAATCATGGGTATTATTCGATTTACCGTGGCCGGCTAGTGCGGGTGTCGATCGTCAACTGTGAACTGCCCCTGGCTGGCCACACCTTATGTTGGGGATTATAATCGGTTCACGGTTGCCGGCGAGCCGAACGCCTTAATGAGCTGCCTAGGCTATGGTTGGCCTTCTCGGTGGCTTATAATCGGCTCATTACAGTTGGCTTTAAGGGCCGTCACGAGCAATGAGTTAACCCGCAGCAGAGGGATGCTGGAGCAAAAGTGTCTCATTGGCGAGGGCATAGATTCATATAATACCTGTTAGGTTTTGTCCAGGTGAAGTTATGCTGTGATGCCCTGAATGGAGATGCCGTCTACACAAGATTTTGTTCAACAGAAAAGGATAAAGCTCAGCAAGTAGCCAAGATATAAAGGAACAAGTTAAAAAAGAGACAAGTTTTTAAAGTGGTTTGGCACGAAAATGCCTACGTCCACTGATTCTCTTTGTTAATTCACTTTATATGGGCAGTACAAGTTAAGAAAAGTATCGACAAAGGTGTTGGATGTTCCATGCCCTCTGGAACACCTCTCCGGTCACTGTTGACAAAATATAAGCTCCGTTGTGGAGATCTTTATGAATTACATATGGTCCGTCCCAGATTGGATCTAGCGCTCCGGGGCGCGGGAAGATTTGCTTGAGGACATGATCTCCTTCTCGTAAGCTGCGATGCTTGACTTTGGAGTTGTATTGTGCTGCCACTTTTTGCTTGTGAGCTGCTGCTTTGAGTGCTGCATCATTTCTTTTTTCTTCGATTAGATCCAAAGACACGTGGAGGAGTTCTTCGTTCTCTTCTGTGTTGTAGTGGATCCTACGGTGGGATGGCATTACAGTTTCAACTGGGAGCATGGCCTCCGACCCGTATGCCAAAGAGAAAGGAGTATGCCCTGTTGATGTTCTGAAAGACGTGCGGTAGGCCCAAAGTGCCGTAGGAAGTTCATCCACTCAAGCGCCTTTTGACTTTTCAAGCTTCTTCTTGATTAGAGTTTTAAGAATTTTGTTGACAGCTTCGACTTGTCCATTTGCCTGGAGATAAGCCACAGATGAGAAGCTTTTGTGAATTCCATGCTCTTGGCACCAGTCGGCGAACTCCTTGCTGTCAAACTGAAGTCCATTGTCCGATGTGATTTTGAGTGGAACCCCGTACCTGCATAGAACATTTTTGATCAAGAAGTTAATAACTTTTGCCGAAGATATTTTATTTAGAGGTCCCTCTTCCACCCATTTGGTGAAATAGTCGACTGCCACCGTAGCATATTTGGCTCCGCCTCGGCCCATCGGCAGTTCGCCAATCAAGTCAATTCCCCATACTGCAAAGGGCCAAGGGCTGATCATTTGAGTAATCTCATTTGTTGGTAGTCGAGGAATCTTAGCAAATTTTTGAAATCTGTTACATCTTTTGACGAAGTCTAAGGCGTGTTTGTTTAAAGTGGGCCAGTAATATCCATATCGGAGTGTCTTCTTTGCCAGAGTGTGCCCACCAGTGTGATCTCCGCAGCTCCCTTGATGGATGTTGGATAGGATTTTCTTGGCTTCCCTTCCAGCAACACACCTTAATAAGGGGTTAGAGAAGCCGCGTCGATAGAGGATGCCTTCTTGTATTGTGTAGCGGGAAGCTCTCCACAAGATTTTCCTGACTTCGTTACGCTCGTTGGATAGTGTGCCATCTTGTAATTATTTTCGGATAGGAGTCATCCAAGTTTCTTCTTCGATTGCAGCTATCAGATCCTCTTGTTCGAAACTTGGGGCTAGTTGTTTTGAGATGGCTACTGTTCCAGAAATGGTGTTGTTCTTCATGCTAGCTTGCTTTGCCAATTCGTCGGCCTCTCGGTTCTCCTCTCGAGGAATGTGTTTGATTAAATAGTGGTCCAACTGATCGAGTAGCAGCTTGGTTTTCTTTAGATATGCTGTGAGTCGTTCTCCTCGAGTCTGAAACTCTCCTATTACTGGGTTTACAATAAGTTGAGAATCACTATGAAGACATAAAGAACTGACTCCAATTTCTAAGGCAAGTTCTAATCCTGCTATTACTGCTTCATATTCTGTATCATTGTTGGTGGCAGCGAATTCCAACCTTAGGGCATAGTGCAGCTTCCTTCCCCTGGGGGTGATTATCACAATACCTGCCACCGAGCCTTGTTCGTTTGATGCTCCATCTACAAAGAGATTCCACTTGATATCTTCTGCTATTTCAGATTGCTCCTTACCTTCGTTGGTAGTGAATTCGGCAATGAAATCGGCCATTCCTTTGATGGCGGTGCGAGGATGGTAGGTGATATCATATTGACTCAGTTCAATGCACCATTTAAGTAGTTGCCCAAAAGTGTCGGGGCGATGGAGTACCTTCCTTAGCGGTTGATCGGTTAAAACTCTGATGGAATGAGATTGGAAATAGTGTCGCAGTTTCCATGACGTGATTAGCAAACAGTATGCTAGCTTCTCAAGTTTAGGGTATCTGGCTTCTGCCCCTGTAAATCTCTGGCTTACAAAGTATACGGGTCGCTGCGCGCGGTTGTCTTCTCTCACCAAAGCGGCGCTTAGAGCATGTGACGATACAGTAAGGTATAGGTATAGTTCTTCGCCTTCATTTGGATTTGAAAGTACTGGTGGTCTCTGGAGGTATTCGATTAGGTTAAGGAAGGCTATTGAGCATTCGTCAGTCCATTCGAACTTTCCTTTGTCTTTCTTTAGGGCTTCGAAGAAAGGGATGCATTTTTCGGTTGCTTTAGAGATGAATCTGCTTAGGGCGGCCACCTTCCCATTTAGGCTTTGCATCTCTCTTCGAGTGGATGGTATCTTGATATCTTGCAAAGCCCGGACTTGTTCGGGGTTTGCTTCAATCCCCCTGGCATGGACGATGAATCCCAAGAACTTTCCCGACGATACTCCGAAGGAGCACTTTAGAGTATTCGGCTTCATTCCATATTGGCGAAGTACTTGAAACATCTCGTCCATGTGGCTTACATGGTCGTTGGCTTTCCTCGATTTTACTAGCATGTCATCCACATAAACTTCCATAGTTCGTCCTATTAGTTCCGCAAACATCTTGTTGACGAGGCGCTGGTAAGTAGCTCCGGCGTTTTTAAGTCCAAAAGGCATTACTCTGTAGCAGTACAATCCCCGGTCAATGATGAAACTAGTGTGGTCTTGATCGGGGGCTTGCATAGGAATCTGGTTATATCCTGAGTATGCGTCCATAAAAGATAAGAGTTCGTGCCCGGCTGTGCTGTCCACGAGTTGATCGATTCAGAGGAGTGGGAAGCAATCCTTCGGGCAAGCGTCATTTAAGTTGGAGAAGTCAATGCATGTTCGCCACTTCCCATTATCCTTCTTTACCAGTACCGGGTTAGCGATCCATTCTGGGTAGATGGCTTCTCGTATGAAGTTATTGGCAAGTAGGTTCTTTACTTCTTCCTCGAGGGCTGCTAATCGTTCTGCCCCCATACTTCTCTTTTCCTGCTTTACTGGCACCTTGGTGGGATCGATGTTCAGTACATGGCATGCTACATCTGGGAAGATTCCAGTAATGTCAGCGTGCGTCCATGCAAATACATCCAAGTTGTGGCGAAGAAAATCGACGAGTTGGTCCTTCAACTCTGATCTTAAATGAGACCCGATTCTTAGCAGTCTACTTGGGTCATGTTTGTATACAGATACAAATTCCATAGCCTCTGCAGGCTCGGCGGTGGCCTCCTCCTCTTTGTCCCTGGGGTCTAATTCATTGAAAGGATCACTGGTATATCGAAGAGAATGGGCTTTCTTTAGTTGCTATGCTTCCAAGTTTTTCTTGCAGAGAATAGTCTCTGCATCCTTCCCTTTATCATTCCTGCGGTTATTGCGAAGTTCAGTTACATAGCAATCTCGAGCGGCGTCTTGATTTCCATCTACTTCCCCTATCCCATTATCTGTTGGAAATTTCATCTTCAGGCACCAAGGGGCCAGGACAATCTGGAAGTCAGACAAGGCTGGTCTTCCTAAAAAGGCGTTGTAGGCCGAGTGGTTATCTATTAGCACAAATGTTTGTTTCCGCACAATGGAGCGGCGATGACTTCCTATTTCAACAAGAGGTCCAATTGCCCGAGGGGCATCTTCGCATCTCCAGTGAAGCCGTGCAGAGGTTTGTTGCAGGGAGACACATCCTTCATTGACAGCTTCATTTTGTCGAAAGCATGCTTGAATAGAATGTTTACGGAGCTTCCAGTATCTACCAGAATTCGAAAAACTTCGGCTGGGCTGAACTGGGCAGAGATGACCATAGACATGTGAGGGTACTGCCTTCCTTCTAGGTCTCGCCTACTGAATGTGATGT
Organism: Allium cepa; assembly: GCA_030765085.1. Taxonomy (NCBI): domain Eukaryota; kingdom Viridiplantae; phylum Streptophyta; class Magnoliopsida; order Asparagales; family Amaryllidaceae; genus Allium; species Allium cepa. The sequence goes on from CM060929.1 coordinate 508,047,659, forward strand.
CATTATCCTCTTTCCGCTTCGGGCGGCGTTCTTCCATGACAGAATTGATGCAGTCTTCATTGTTTCTAAGTGACTTTCCATATCTTTCCATTTCTTTCCAGTTTCTGTCGGCGATGTGTGGTCCTCCCGATATTGTATGGATCACTATCTTCTCTTGACTGGAACCGTTGGTGTTGTGATTTCTTCCGCCTGTCTCTGGGTGGAGTTGCCCTGGGTTCTCCTTGGCAGGAGCTGGAGTCCTGTCCTGACCCTTTACATAGTGTTCCAATCTCTTCCTTCTGATGTGTTCTTCAATCAGGTCCTGAAGATGACGACATTCATTGGTATCATGCCCATGGGATTCGTGGAAACGGCAGAACTTTCCAGACTTGATTGCGTGATCTGATTCCTTCTTGTACAGGGGGCGTTTGTATTTAAGCTCGTCTTGGGTGGCCAGGAAGATGTTTTCGACTGTTTCATTCAAAGGAGTGCAAGCGTCAAATCTTGGTCCTGGCCGATATAGGCGTTTTTCTCCCTTCCTGCCCCCAGCATTGTCTCGAGAGTCATTTCTTCTGACGTCCTTTGCTGCAGCGGGTGCGTTGCCATGAGCTGACTTGGCCTGTTGCCCTGTCTGCCTTTCGGTGGCAGCGTCTTCAAGTCTCATATATTTTCCGGCTTCATGGAAGAAATCGGGTAAGGTAGCTGGTTTTTCTTTCGTTAATCTTCTAGCAAACATGGTATCCGGATGTACGCCACTACAAAGAGCCATTAGGATAAGTTTCTCATCGGCATCCTAGACTGCGGCTGCTGCGGCGTTGAATCGGGTTAGATATTGTTGCACTGTCTCTCCGGGCTTCTGTTTGATATTAGATAGGGAATAAGTGTTCTTAGGTTGTTCCACATGAATGCGGAACTGGCTGATGAACTTTTCTTTCAACATTTCCCATGAGCTGATGGATCCTTGGGGTAGATGGAAGAACCAGGAGGTAGCTAGATCTGCCAAGAATAGTGGGAAGCATTTACACAACACTCACTCTGTTGCTCCGCTCATGAGCATATGCTGTGTGTATCTCAGCAAGTGTACAACGGGGTCAGAGGTTCCCTTGTTAGGTTCCATTGTTGGCATTTTCCATTCCCGAGGGGTGATCGCAGTTTCGATATTGCGGGTGAAGGGGCCGGTTACCCTAGCGTCTATCCCCGATCCCTTTGGTCCCGTTGGACGCACTCTCTGAACAATCGCGCCATCCTTTCATCAGAACTTGGAGTGGATAAAAATGAGTTTGGTTCTTCTCTGCGGGATTGATTCCGTCCAGATGACCTGCATGGACGGTATCGTCTATTACTCCTAACATTTTCCGATGGCTGTCTTCAGTCTTCTGGGAGCATGCTGGGGCCAGCTACAGTTGGCCCTTGCCTTGATCTTCCCCTGTTGGGTTCTGTTCTAAGCACTTTCTCGGGTCCAACTTCGGGCTGGACTCCAGCTCGGCCCCGTCCATTAGTGTTCCCATGGTTAGGTAGCACGACAGGCTTAGCCATATCTGATCCCTGCCCGGTACCTCCCCCGTTGGGTTCGGTTCCAAGTGTTTCCTCGGGTCAGAATTCGGGCTGAGTCTGGGCTCGGCTCCTACCATTGCTGTTTCTGTTGTTAGCCTTTTCGAAGAAGAAAGATCTTTGTCGCCCCCCAGATCCTCCAGACTGGGACTCACCCCATGATTCGTTGTTGCGGTTGGATTCTTCAGCATCCCTTAAGCGTGACATGAGTTGGTCTACCAAGGCTTCTTATTGAGATGCGAAGCGGTTAGTTACTTCAGCCACAACCCTGTCCAGATCTGCCCTAGTAATTGGTTGTTCCGTAGCAGGGGCTGTCGGATTTGCCTGATTTCTATTTGCTGTTGGAACAGGACGATTCTCCTGATCTCTGATCACTGGATCTGGGATACTGCTAGTTGCGATGTTCTTTCCTTTGCTAGCATCTTTCCTCTGCCTGGGAGGCATTTTTTCCAAGCAATGAGCGATGCTGTTGGGAAGAAGGTTGAGTGAGAGAAGTTGAAGCTTCTAGCTCGAGTTCTCAGTGAAAGCACCAAAAATGTTTGCACAAAAAATGGGCAAACACCTCCAAGTCGTATGATTTAGTCGATTTTAAGTTGTTCTTAGTGATTTGGGTGATTCATGCAAATATGTAAAAAGCAGGGACTAAACTGTAAAAGACACACAGATTTATAGTGGTTCGGCCAGATTGTGCCTACGTCCACTTTATATGTTATTCTCCTTCACTTTTCAGATTACAAGTACAAAGCTTTGATTACAAGTATATGAAAGTTGTTTGAAAGTTCTGTCCGTGCTTGAGCTCTCAAACTTGTCTGCCATTGTTGTACCCCTGCCCCTCTATTTATAGAGTGAGGTTTGGGGCATGGGTCTTGGATGTATATAGCTGCTGGTGGGCCTGGGCTGATGTAATCTGGCCTGGCAGTGTTGGTCCGGTACGCCTTGGTCCGGTGGTGAGTAGGTGGAGTTTGGTTCGGTGGGACTTGGCCCGGTGGTGAGTGGATGGAGTTTGGTTCGGTGGGACTTGGTCCGGTGGTGAGTGGATGGAGTTTGGTTCGGTGGGACTTGGTTCGGTGGTGAGTGGTCCGGTAGTGGTTGGAGCGTTAGTTGGTTCGGCTATGTAGGGGAAGTGAGTTGGCTCGGCTATGCAGGGAAGTGGAGTTGGACCGGTAGTAGGTGGAAACGGGATTGGTTCGGCTATGCAAGGAAGTGGAGTTGGACCGGTAGTAGGTGGAAACGGGATTGGTTCGGCTATGCATGGAAGCGGGGTTGGTTCGGGAGTTCTTAGGAAAGGGGTTGGTTCGGTGGTGGTAGAAACACACCCAACAATAACACTATTGACCTCGGATTCCAACCCATTTTATTGACTATCTCATTCTCATATAATCTAAGTTATTTACTAACTTTAATAATTCACACCCATCATAAATGCGTACATGAGGCTATGTGTGTGTATTCATACTTGTTTAATTGTTATGCCTCCTATGTTCAACTGTTATTAATATCCTCTTTACTTTTTTATGTGTTTACTTCTTATTCCATTAGTATCAATTTAATGTCATTTACCGCTTTCATTAAAAGATCTAACTATATTTTCCTATTTAATTTTTCTTGCCTTATATAATTTCTATTCCTTTCTTAACCTTTACTACCCTCCTATGTTTAATGCACTTTCCATACCCTTTTTATTAAATCTACTACTTGCTAACCATTTTATTGTTTACCGTTTGATTTCTTTCTTGCCTCCATCACATATATATTAATTCTTCGCTTGAACTGTAATTATTATCACATTTACAATTCTTTAATTAATCCTTTAAGCGTTTTGCATTTTAATGGATTAGAATTACAAATATCACAAAAGGAAAGGTTAACATTGTAAATTTCTAATCTTATCTAAAAGAGGAATTTGTGTTACATTTGGAATTACAAGGAATTATTTTTTACATAGTTATTGAAATACACAGTACAAAGTACGGCAAATATCCTATTTTATACATCTCTTTCTTTTAGGCGTATTCCTTATTATTTCAAACGATACACTTTTATTTAAGAATTTGAACTTGATATTCTAAAGAAATTTATATTGCAACACTTTACATTCCAATGAAATGAAATACTACTGAAATCCCAATTCAGTTTATAGTATTCTATTTCATAGCAACTAACATCTATCATTTAAATCTACAAATTTGTAATATCTGTAAAACATTTTTAATTTAGGGACTACTACTTACACACTTACTTTCCAAATTTAAGTACATGTAATATTTAATTCAAGTAAACAATTCACAGAATATGGAGGCATGTTATTCGAATTCATTACTTGTATACTTTCAAGCCTACGGCTCAAAAAAATTATTTTCAGGCATGCAAGGAACAAATTTACAATGATATAAATATTATGTTGCATAAAAAAAATATAATTTCTCTCTCGCCTTTTTAGCTTTTCAAATCTCTAGATTTAATTCCTGTCATTCAGTTCGACACCATTTTTCTCCCTAGTGGAATATATATATCGCAAGCATACATATTTCTATCAGAAACTTAGATCGGAGAAGAGATTTGAATTCAATTTAAATTTGGATTTAGATTTACCTTTACTTCGCAGAATTGATTCACCCTTTATTCTTCTCCTCTTTTAATTTATACTACTCCCTACACATACATGCATACATATACATATATAATACTATTTTATTATTTCTATATTTCCTAGAATTTGTGAAGAAAAGGAAATAGCAGAGCTTCACTATTTGATTCAGAAAATATGAGGAGAATAGTGAGGGGTTAGACCTATATTTATAAACACACGACTTAATTCCATCTATTAGATTTTAATTTATTAAATCCGGGCTGTTGGCCTAGGTTCATTTTCGCCCAGACCTAGCTGACCGGTTGGCTGCTCCAACCTACATCGGTTGACCACTAGGTGCCAACCGGTGGGCTCTAATTTTTTGACCATTTCGCTTTAAAATTTGTTGCCCATTTCTTTCATTTATAATTGCTTTTAATATATTAATATTAACACTAATTTTTAATGTTATTTAGGATTTCTTTCTTTTATTGTAATGTGAAATGATTTTGTCATTTCTTAAGCATTGAGTATTTGTATACTATTAATTTAATTTAATTAACAATATTTATTTTTCGATTTTCTTCTCTGTAATTTTAATGTTCTTTTCTATTAATGTTTGTTTTAGTGTTAATTCATTCTCATTTATTTATTTCCCTTTCACCGCTGATTCAATTTAATTTAACATTGATTTTCTTTGAATACTTCCTTCTAATCTCTAATTTGATTTGATTTAACACATTTAATTACTTAGATGATAAGATTTACATCTAATTTTTATGTTAATATAGATTATTTATATGTATTTACTTGTGAGTCCAATTTATTAACTTATACGCTTTCTTTGTTAGATATAATTTGATTGGGCGTCCTCAATTAACATTTATTTTTAACGTTGATATTTATACTTAATGCCCATTTTAATGTTGAATTACTAATATTTTACATTCATAATTAGTTCTGAATTGTTTCCAATCCAAAGCTTTAAACGTTAAAAACTTTTTCGTTTGTACTCCGTTTGTAAAACTTTATATATGAAAATTGATTAGAAAATCGCCATGAACACAATGGTGCTAGCTTTGTAGCCAACTTCTGATATTTACAAAAACTCTATTTTTGGGCATTATTAATTTAATTTGTTTTTAATTAATTATCGTTAAATTTACGAGATGTTATAGCACACAACCAGTGCAAAAACCTCATCATACTCATTTCCCTTCCTTTGCGCAAACCCACCACTAATCTAGTTTTATACCTCTCATCGTCCTTCACCTTGTATATCCATTTGCATCCAATAACACAGTTTTCATTATGAAGCGAAACCAGTCCCAAATTTGATTCTTCAACAAAGATTGCATCTTTTCCTCCATGGCGCAAATCTACTTCAAGTTACACTCGAATCCATTACGTTATTAAGGCCCATTGGCTCATCTTGGAATAAATGAAGAACATAGTCCAAATTATCATAAAAGCTAAGATAGTTCCAATCACCATATCATTTGGATGGTCTTATAATAAGACAACCAACCCAAGTTACAATACTATCACCCAAATACCTTTCGGCTCCATCTTGAACCAGTCATCTCGACAGTCGTGCACGTCACCAACACTGCCTTCTTCATTTTCAAATTTCAAATAAGATAGCCTTTTACATAATCCATATAACTAAGTAATAACCCTTTGAAAGCCTAGGAATAAGTTTAGCGTTTCTCGGTTCATGCGCATAAACCGGACTACCAAACACATGAAAATAGCTCAAGTCGATGCTCTTCCCCTTCCATACTTCTTTTGAAATTTTGTTATCAATAGCTGAGTTTGGAATTCGATTTACAATATGCACCGCAGTCGATAAATTTTCATTCTGAAATCCCTTCGACGAACCTGATGTCAATCTGAAACATCGATCTTTCTCAAATAAAGTATAGTTCATTTTCTCTGCAACGTCATTCGATTGTAAATCGCTAGGTGTAGTAAAATACCTTCGAATACCATGAAGCTTGCAAAAATCCAAGAATTCTTTGGAAACATACTCCCCTCTATTGTCGGTCCTCAACATCTTCAAAGACTTACCACTCTAATTCTCAACAAGAACCTTCCTTGCTTTGAACTTTGCATATGGCTCTAACTTGGCCTTTATTACATACATCTGAACTTTTTGGTAAAAGTCATCAATGAAAGAAATATAATTATGAGCTCCACCCTAAGTAGCTACGGGTCCCGACCCCCAAACATCCATGTGAACATACTCATGAACATCTCTTGAATAATGCTTTCCTTTACCAGATGAATCTTTTCAAACATGATACATTCCTCGCAAAACTCAAGTTTGTTGGAACTCTCTCCTTCGACCATCTCCCTTTTTTGAAGAATATCCAAACTCTCCTAAAGACATGACCTAATCTCAAATGCTACAATCATGTCGCATCTAAGCCACAAGAACTATCAACACCTGACAATTTTTACCTTTAATGGTTATACCTTGAAGCAAATAAACTCCATGAGCTCTAACATCTTTCATCACCACAAGTGCACCCTTCGAAACTCGTAAGCTATCACTCTCAATAGCGATTTTGCATCCCGAAGAATCCAATTGCCCTAAGGAAATATGAGATTTACGAAGACCCGAAACATAGCATCCATTAGTGAGCATACGAATTACACCATCAAACAAATGAATTCGCATAGAACCTATATCCATTGATGTACAAATAGCACCATTAACTATAATAATTGAATTTACATCCATGTTGATATAAGATGAAATACCATTTGTATTAGGTGTCATATGATAAGATGCACCCGAATTGAGTATCCATTCACCACTCAAAACTTCCGATGTTACCACCGTCAATACAATTTCATCTACCCCACCAACATCACTATCTATGACCACCGATTATGATGCTACGTCCTTCTTCTTATCCTCTACCAAACTCATTCTTGCAAATAAAGCACTTGTTATTTCTTCCCTTCAACTTTCCTTCAAACGACCTACCTTTTTGGATGGTTCAAATCAACAATAAACCAAACATGTCAGACTCAAACCATTCAACTTGGAGGATTGTTAATAGGGTAAATAAGAAAAGAAAACGAAAAAAAAGAAATAATCCAAAACATAGAATCTTGCAGCGGATCGACATAATATAATAATCAAATAAACAGTTCATGAAGTTGTTTTACAAATAACATTGAATCAAATTTTACAATTCAAATCAGAGTTATATACATATCAAAAATAAATAAATAATGCAGCGAAACACAAAATGTAGTGGAATAATAAACAACAATAATCTACTGAATCTTCGTCTTCGGCCTCCAGAAAATAGTCTTCAATACACTAAAAAGATCAAACCGACCCGAGCATAATGAAAAGACAAAACACTTGAGTCAGAACTAAAAGATCTTATATATGTCAAATCAAAATAAATAAAATAGAACTATCAATGCAATGGTTTCATAGATTTTATGGGATTTTCATCTCCTATTAAGTGTATAACGTGAATATAATTATTTAAAAGGTTTCAAATAATTTGAAATGTCAATTACAATCATCTAATTAAAACACATCCAAAGTTTGAATTATCTTAAGCCCTTCAAATAATTCATTTCCAAATAAAATCCAAAATCAAGAAATTATATAGGTATATGTCATTTCAACCAGTATCAAAAACCAACATTTTCAAATCAATGAAAACCGCTCGAGCTTCTCATTTCAACCCATAATGATTTTACTCTAATCTATAAGATCTTTCGTGTATGTATCATTTGAACCTATAGGGATACAGAGATATAGACATAAATAACATCTAATCGTCCAAAATGTCAACCAATAAGATCCATCAAATCACCCAAATATCAACAATTGAACATACAACACAATCGTCACTGAAAATAACCAACAACTACATACAATTTATTAGTTACCATTAATATGTATTTAACTGGCAATTTAATTTTAAATTAAATGACAATTAAATTCAATAAATGTCATATTTAACTGAAATGACAATTTAAAATATACTAAACAGCATCCAACCAATTTCAAATCACATCATAATTCAATTTAACTGACATAAGAAAATTTAGTAGTTGTGAGTGTTTGCTCACCTTTTGTGGCTACGAAGTGATGATGAAAATGGGGTAATACGGAGATTCCTGGAAAAGATTCAAATGCAAAGAAAATCCAACAAAGATTAGACAAGAATACGAATCAACAAACAAGTTTTAACTGCTTCCAACTTCCAAACAACCCGAGATCCAAACTAAGGATTAACCTGAAACAAGGTTATCTTTAAGAAAATATTTAAACCGAAATATTACTGAATCTGTAAAGTGACTAACTATAAAGTTGTTACAAATTATTTTCTCTCCACTTTCAATAAAAGAATCACTCAAAAATCTTCCATCTTGAGGAATTTATGGTCAAAACAAACAAAGGTGTTTTCTGAGTTGAAAATTTGAGTTCAAACATACTTCGAAAAGATTTGAGTTTTTGGCATAGCAAATTAAGGAATTTGAAGAAGTGATCTAAAACAAAGTTGAATCCACTAAAAAAATGGTTTGAGAAAAGGAATCACATAATTTAGTTTAATTCTGAAGGAAATATGATTGATACATTATGAGGTATTTTCGGCCAAAACTAGACTCGAGAAAGGACTTAAGAAATGGAGTTTTTGTATAGAAATATTCGGAATGGGAAGAAGGGTTAAACAACAAAGTTGTTGCTATTGAAATTATATATGGTTTAAAAAAAATGAAATATTCGATTTGAAGTAGTTTAGTGGAATATAGAAGCCATGGAAATAATGGAAAGAAAGAGGGAAAAAGGGAAGGGTAAAAAAAGGGAAAAGGGAGAAATAGGAGGAGAGGGAAGGTGGGTCTTTGGCCATGGGTTACTGCTATGGGTTGTGGATGGTGATGGAGGTGGGTCGCGGAAAGAGAAGAGTGGTAGGCAAAGGTTTTAGAGGAGGACGGATGGAATTTGATTTGGAGATTTAGGAGTTTTGGGGTTTGGAGTTTTATATAGATTTGAACGAGAAAAAGAAAAAGAAGAGTATGTAAAAAGTTTCTCAAATGAAGAATTTCTGTACGTACTTGGTTTTAGTCAGATAGGAAATAGAAGGTCAATAGGTGGGAAAAGAAAGGGTCCATAGTTTCTTAAGGTTCCTAGGGTCTCTTGCTTTACTAAGGAGCCCATTAATCTAAAACAAACCCACTAAAACTTAGCCAAAAAAAAAAAGAACACAAATATACACTGCAAATGAAAGAAATAAGCTGTATGTTATTTAATAAATAGGAAATGAAGATGGAGAGACAACATTAAATGTCATGTTTTATTTTTAAAGCTTCAGGCAGTGCTAATGTATAAAGAAATATACGTTGGAATGGAAAATTTTGCGAACCAAAGAAAAGTGAAATTTTGCAAACGCAAAAATGAGGTGGCAAGAATTAAATACAATCTAAAAGTCTAGGCTCAGGTATTAGACAGAAGGAGAAATGAACGGATGAAGTATTAACAATGAGATAACTATTTTTAAATTTACATGCAACAATTAATAACAAAAGAAATGAAGAGACCATGCACATCGCACAACCTTTTTGAAATTCAAATGGTGAAATGTAACCAAATTAACTTCATTAACTCAAATAATATTCAAATTTGTATGCTTTTAGTTTTTTTATCTATGCATAATAAATAAAATTACTTACCTTAAAAAAGAAAATGTTCAATTTGGTTTTCCCAAAATGATCTTTTGTTTTCATTAAAACATCCTTTCTATTTAACACAATGATGCGTTTCTTTTATTAAATCTATTAATTGCAATCAACATTTTCTTCCATTCTAATTGAAATATTTCAATAATATTAATTACAATTACTTACAAAGTTAAATTTCAAAACAGGCAACTAAAATGGACGAAAAATAGAATAACTATTTCCTTTAGTCATTAAACACCTTCATAAATTTGTTGTTTGTACAAAAAATTAATAAATAACTTACTTAAATAAATTATTTTCCTGCTCTTGTAATCCATCTGTATGCTAAAATACAGTTCAAATATACATATGTTTCTTTGTTTAAATCATCATTCTATTTTTATCTTAATGAAATTAAACCTACATTCACAAATGAAACATTCATTTTATTTGATATAAATTTTCTTCTTATTGAATCAACTTTCTTTATATTTTCGTAAAACATAAGCTATGTTTAATTACACCTATTAATTTATAGTTTGGTGTACTCTCTACCATTAACTGAAATTATCCAATTTCATTAATTTCAATTATTTACAAAAGTGGATTTCAAAACGGAAAAAAATAAATGTAATGAGAAATAGAATAATTACTTCTTATCTAATAGTAATTTAAACATATTTATACACTATTGGATACAAATAGAAATTATACATTTCTTACCAAATAATAATTTCTCATCTCGTCAATCAATCTTTAAGCTACCAAACATTTCAAATAAATAAACATATGATTTCTTCTTTAATAAGGAAAAATTTATTGCTCTTTATTAACATTTATTATTCCAATCAATTGGAAATTTACCTTTAGACAATTGTTAATTTAATTCAAACCAATGTTATTAAAATACACACTAACATTTGTTTTCATCCTTACATTATTACAAACATGTGTCATTAACAGAAATTTTACTTAAGCTCATAACTTGTATTATAATTTGATTTGTATCAGTGAAATCTTAATTTTTTTATTCTTAACAATTTTATTCAAAAATCTTTTTTAATTTAATATTTTTAATTGTTTAAAAATAAGGGTCATTACAATCTCCCTCACTCAAAGCTTTTCTTCCCCGAAAAGAAACAAGAAGGAATCCAAAAATTTGTTATATTTTATTTAAAATAGTCAATTTATAAACAATTAAACCTACATATTTAAGCTGAATAAAATTGGAAAATAACTCAAATTCTACAAAAAAATTCTAAGTCTTAAATTTTCAAAAAAAATCGGCAGATTCTCCTTTGCGCAGATACGCCAGGAAAATAATGATTACAATAATTACAATTTATATATATATATATATATCATATTTCAATAATAAAACATCTCAAACTATGGGAAAACAATATAATATCGTTATAAAACCATAATTCGAAAACGTACCTATTTGTCGGGCAAACAAACTTTATTTATGAAACCAAAAGCAGTAGCTATTGCTTCCATAACCTGTATTTCCCTTATATAATCCAAAGAGTTAAAATTATGTGAAAGAATAATATTTCAGTTGTTCCAAATCAATAGCACAAACAACATACGATATATCACAATCGCATGCAAACAAAACAATACAACCATCATAAATCCATCACACATCCATAGCAACCAAAGTTAATGGTTTGTTCAGATTTAGAACTTTTAATCGTACATGGGTGATAAATAAACTAATATGTGTACCTTACGCTTAACAACCTTAGATAATAGCTTAATAGATTGTTCATACAACCTCAAACAACTAGAAGTATTCTTTCCCAAACTTCCCATCAGCCAAACAACAAAAAATTTAAATTTACTTAAGTTTATTCTACTGGGTTTTTTTCTCCCATCATTACCTTTCCATTCATTTATTATATAAGGATCAATCACTTACATAATTTGTTTTCCATTAAAGATTTAAGTCATTAATGAATCATTTCATAAAATATTACTTAAGCTCCTTCTACTTTACCTAAGTTTATAACTTAATTCTACTATAGAATAAAAATTTAAGTTTTTGGTATTAGCCCTTGAAAAGAAAAGGAAATATTTCAATATATCTAAGAATGGAATTAAAAGATTTAACCTTATTCACTTACTAATAATATAAGATATGTTTAAAACATCATCCTAGCATTTTGCAAGGATTTTCCTAAAAGTTTAAACAATGTTAGAAGTTTATATCAAATATTATGATAATCTTTTTTTAAAAATAAAGTTCCTTAGATACGATAATTTATTAGACTCATTATTTTAAAATAAGTATAAATTCTAGATTATTAAACTGAAACTAACAGTATACTCAAATCTTACATTAAATATACAAATCGAAGTAAAAAATTTCATATCTTCATAATAAATTTTAAACACTTATAGTAAAATGAATATTCAAATCATGGAAAAACTATTTATTATGGTTTAATACAAAATTCAAATAGTAAATAAACCTATAAATTTACTATTAGTACATCAAAGTCAAGTAAATATTTCAAACCATACTTACAAAATAGAGATTCAAATTTATTTGTCAAGTTATTACTATAAATAAATTTCACATATCATTTTTTCCATTTATATAAAATATACAGTCAAATAAATTTATATAAATTTTACTTGAAATATTCATTTGAAAACTTCATTTGCAAATCAATCATCTTTAATACTTCAATACTTTACAAAAAATTCATCTGTAAAATTTCTTGCTTCATTTGTAAATACCATTTAAAAAATTTAAACAACATCTTTATAAATATACGTAAACTATTTGAAAACAATTATTACATCATTACTTATATTTAAAAAGAAGTTATTGAAGACCTTAAATCCATTATTTATAAAATTTATTAGTTTTAAATCTTAATACACTTTTAAACATCATTAATAAATCAATAATCATTAACTTAAAATATGTTTTATTTAACTAATAACTTCTCACAATATTTACAACACTAATAATTTACTATTAAACTATGTTGTACATAAATAAACAATATTTTAAACATTTTAAAGTATTTAGAAATGAAAAAATGACCAAAATATCTTTTATATAATACTTTATCAAAATACTTTTATGACTCGATTCTTTTAACAAGTTTATCCTCGTTCTTGCAGACTTTGGTCGTACGTTGATCAGGCGTAAGACTATCTCCAAATACTTAGTAGACCTATTTCAACACCCGGTGAAAAATACTTAAAAACAGGTATGAGAAGTACCGCTCAAAATCTGATGTCAAACGACGATGTTACGATAGCAGTGGCTCGCTACTGATCCAGTGTTTACGCAAAGGACAAAAAACTTTCCCGAAGATCCTTCCACCTTCTGGATTCTAGAAAAATATCATAGCCATTTCGTAAACAAGAAAATAGTTTTGTCAAATGGTTTTAAATTAGTAGTAGTTTTGCATACAAGAAAAATTCCAATTTAAATTACAAAGATATCCAACCCAACAACTTTCAATTTCAGCATCAACGCATATATTAGTACATAAGATGTATATATGTCATCATTTCGCAAAATCACATTTGATCGCTCGCTCGATTACACAAGTTCGTTTTCGAAGTAGTATTTTTCATTCGACTTCCCTAATGCGGACTTCGATAAGGTTTCTTGACTAGAAACCATCATTCTTCTTGCATATTCATATACTAGGATAGAGAATTGTAGAATCAAACCAAAAATCCATATCAAAAAATCCACCATCCAGAATCGAATGAAAAGTCCTAACACGAAGTGGTGTAATTCACATAGAACAGTTCTGTACTCATATTCGGATCAAATTAATTTTGGGAATAAAACAATATACATACAACTTACATAATTTTTCCAATTTGTTTCATCACGATCACATGTTAATTAAATTCATTATTAATCTCGTTGATTAACACAGGTATCACTTCATACTTTAATATTTGTTTCATAGAAATTCTCTATTCAACACAAAACATTAATATATTCATTCTCACAACATTGCTTATATTTCTCTTCATTTTAAATTACATTAATTTTCACATGTGATGTTTCTCATTTAATACCACATTTATGTGAGAATCATTTCATAAGAAATTTCCTTCAGTTTATAACCAATTTTTAAAAGGCTTAGTTCCTGTTGTAAGACGTTATTCGAGTCTGAAGTTATCACAACTTATATGATAACCATTTATTGCAACAATCATTTATTTCATAAACAATTTACAAGTCGTGACTTTATTTATAATCATTTCACTTTTAGTTCATATTTTTTATCCAATTAGTTTCTCTTTTACTTTTCCAATTTATTTATGGCACGTTTCACAAATTTTAATTAAGTTCATAAGCTTGATTTTGTCTAATTTAATCTCATTTACAACATTTCCTTAATCACCATTTCATCTTAAACACGCCAAGGCTTAAAGTTCACATTTGTATATTATTGCATTACATGCCAATAATGTATTCAACAATTCTATTCATTTTATAAACATAGATATAACAAATTTAACCCTGTTTAACTTTCTTTCAATTTAAGATTACCAAATTCAACTGCATAATTCAACAAAATTTCTACATTTCAACTTATATATTTATTCAAAAATTTTGACTATCCAAAATATTCAGATATTACATTTTATTTCAATAGTTGAAACTACAATGGTAGTTAAACAACCAAAATTCACAACAATATTTCAATTTCATATCGAATATCCTAAATATCCACTTCATTCTCTTTAATTCACCATTATTAAACTAGTGTTCAGTTCATAAATTCAATCGACAATAATAGCCAATGTTTATAATTTGACAAAACACAACAAGTTAGCAATAAATGATAATAATTTGATATTACCTTTTCATAAAAAAAACACATTACAAATAACCATATTAATTATAAAATTTTCCTTTATATATATAACATATAATATTAGGAAAATTAGTTCATTTCAAAACTTATATGAAACATTTTTATAACACTAAAAAATACGAGCTCTCCTAAATATATATATATATAGACACACACACTCAGACAAACTCATTCTACGATATTACTACCATATCTCTAATGAGTTAACCCCAATAGGCTAAGGTATGCCTAAACCAAAGCTTTAATACCAACTATAACGACCCAAGTTTTTGGACGGTTCAAATCAACATAAACCACATATGTCAGACTCCAACCATTCATTAGGGAGGATTGTTAATGGGGGAATAAGAAAAAAAGAAAAAACACAAAATCTCGTAGCGGAACGACAAAATATAGTAATCAAATTAATAGTTCATGAAGCTGTTTTATAAATAACATTTGATTACACTTTTACAATTCAAATCAGAGTTATACATACATCAGAGATAAACAAATAATGCAGCGGAACACAGAATGTACTGGAATAATAAATAGTAATAATGTATTGAATTTTCGTCTTTGTCTTGTAGAAAATAGTCTTCAATACACTAAAAAGATCAGATTGACCCGAACATAATGAAAAGACAAAACACTCGAGTCAAAACTAAGCGATCTTATATAAGTTAAATCAAAATAAATAAAATAGAAATATAAGTGCAATGGTTTCAAAGATGTTACGGGATTTTTATCTCCTATTAAGTGTACAACGTGAATATAATTGTTTAAAAGGTTTCAAATAATTTAATATATGAATCATAATCATCTAATTAAAACAAATCCGAAGTTTGATTAACTTAAACCCTTCAAATAATTCGGTTCCAAATAAAATCCAAAATTAAGAAATTACATAGGCATATTTCATTTCAACCAGTACCAAAAATCAATATTTTAAAATAAATGAAAACCGCTCGGGTTTATCATTTCAACCCATAATAATTTTCCTCTAATCTTTAAGATTGTTTGGGTATGTATCGTTTCAACCCTTAGGGATATAGAGATATAGACAAAATAACATCTAATCATCCAAAATGTTAACCAATAACATTCATCCAATCACCTAAATATCAACAGTGAACATAAACACAATCATCATTGAAATCAACCAATAACTACCAACAATTTACTGGTTATCATTAACAATTATTTAACTGCAATTTAAATTTAAACTAAATGGTAATTAAATTCAATAAAAGTCAGATTTAACTGAAATGACAATTTAAAGTATACTATGCAGCATCCAATCAATTTCTAATAGTATTCTGAATTCAATTTAACTAACATGTGAAAATCTAGTATTTGTGAGTGTTTGCTCACCTTTTGTGGCTACAAAGTGATGACAAAAATGGGGCAATATGGAGATTCCTAGCAAAGATACAAATGCAAAGAAAATCCAATAAAGCTTAGATATGAACACGAATCAATAAACAAGTTTCAATTGCTTCTAACTTCCAAACAACCCATGATCCAAACTACGGACAAACCTGAAACTAGGTTATCTTTAAGAAATATTCGGACCAGAATACTACTGAATCTGTAAAAGTGAGTAAATAGAAAGTTGTTACAAATTCTTTTCTCTACACTTTCAATAAAAGAATCACTCAAAAATATTCTTTCTTGAGGAATTTATGGTCAAAACCAACATAGGTGTTTTCTAAGTTGAAAATCTGAGTCCAAATGTACTTCAAAAGATTTGAGTTTTTGGAATAGCAAATTAAGAAATTTGAGGAACTGATCTAAAATAAAGTTGAATCCACTGAAAAAAAATTTTTTGAAAAAGTAATCACATAATTTGGTTCACTTTTGGCGGAAATATGTAACAACTCGCATATTTATCGATTTTATATTTAAATATTTTATTTAAAAGTTTTATCGTTAGTCGGATTTTAGCCCGAAAAGCTACTTTTTGCATACGGTTGAATTAGGACTCGATACCACATCCATTGAGTTTAACACGCCGTTTACAATCTTTTAAGTATAAACTTTGATGTGTTTGGAGTTAGTGGAATTTCACTACTTTTTCGCTTTGGACTTTGGTTTGGACTTAGCCTATTAGGCCCAAACTTCACTCCTTCTCTTCATAACTTCATTCTATTTTCTTTTACATTCAAGCTTCATCAAAAAATGGTGAGTGGAATGGGAAATTAAAATTTCAAGCTCAAGTTCTCTTGCAAATCCATCATCCAACTCCAAATCTAGAGAGAAGTCATTGGTGCAAGCTTCTTATGTTGAGATTGAAGTGGGATTGCTTCTTCTTTTGCTTTCAAGCTTGATTTTCTTTTAAATTGTGAAAAGGTGAGATTTTTATCTCACATTCTTGTCTATAACTATCTTGGATTGTTGGGAATGAATTCCTATCACTTTAGCATGTACATTTGCATTTGGTTTGGATTGGATTGACGAAAAACTCCAATTTATAGTGTTTTTGGTGAATTCCTGGGTTTAGGTCGTTCGGCCAGGGGGGAAAAGTCTCCCCTGTATGTTTAGCCCATTCCACCATAGGTCGTATGACCTTAGATCATTCCTCAATTAGGTTGTTAGACCTTAAGTCGTTCGCATTAAGGTCGTTCGACCTGTTTAACTCACATCTGCATCATTAGGTCGCTCAGCCTTACTTACCTCATTAGGTCGCTAGGTCGCGACACGTTAGGTCGTTCACCCTAGGTCGTTTGGCAAAGCTCTCGGCCAATCCTTTAGGTCGCTTGACGCTCCACCAAGTTAGGTCGCACGAGTACACTCTAGGTCGTGCACCCTGCTAAGTCGCTCGGCCTTGCCAACCCCTTAGGTCACGATCCATTAGGTCGCTTGACCCCATGTTCACCGTTGAGTCTCCTGGCCTTGTCTTTGTTAGGTCGCGAGTTTGTTAGGTCGTTCGACCTTAAATGGTTAGGTCGCTCGGCCATCACTTTCTTAGGTCGTGAGATGGATTAGGTCGTTCGGCCTTAGTTGGTTAGGTCGCTCGGCCATGCAACCTTACTAGGTCGCTCTCCACTTTAGGTCGCAACGTCTCGGCCTGCTTTCACTCATTAGGTCAGCCATATTGGGTCGCAAGGAAATTTCTACTTTGATGCATTTGGAACCGATTTCCTTGGATTTTATTCACGTCTTCGAAGGTGAACTTTATGATTGATTGTTTCTACAATCACTTTTGTGATTTGTCACTTTAAAAATATAAAGGTTTCAATACTAGAAGTAAGTATCAAAACTCTTTCATCAAAGCGATTTCAACACTATTTTATTACAAAGCTCTTTTCCTAAACCGTTTTTCCAATCTATTAGTATATACAAGCGTACCTCATTCGGATGAGAAATCTAATTAAACAGCATAGTAAAACAAGTGGTATGAAACGCTTGCGTTTACTTCGTCGGTTAATTCTTGGACTTGTTCGATTGAACCTCTTGTGACAATTTCTAGTAAAGATCTACAGTTTGTTGTAAATATTTAAGTTAAGCAAGTGGTTATGGGACATGAAGCTAAACTCATATATTTACTAGCTTAGTGTAATTGACACTTCTTTATGATCAATCACGATCATTTTTGTGATTTAGACTAGAAATTGTGCGAGGTCTCTTTGTCTACGAGGGAGACTAAACCCCGTTTGTGTGATGTTTCGACTCACATATGTGGGGTAGCGCCCCATGGTCTTTGGGCCATTCTTGTGGAGCCTCAGCTCAAAACCAATGGTTGGCTACCATGAGATAGCGTCTCGTTTTATGATACACGTGTTGGTGAGTTTTCATACTCCCATTTTGTGATAGGCCTCCCCCCTTTTTTGTGATTTCTGGATTTCTTGTGTAGATTTCTAGAATTTGTGCTTCACCAATTTTCGTGATTTCCATTGATAATTTTTATCAATTTTTTGTGCATTGGTGAATTTGTGTGTTATTACCTTTTTGGTGAATTTGAATCTTTGAGAAGATTCTTGTGATATTGGTTAATCTCTTGCTGATCTTCATTTACACACTTATCATAGTATGTCATTATGGTTATTTTGCGCTCATACCAAATCTCTTATTCTATATCATTTCATCTGATATTTATAGCTAGACTGATCTGTTTATTATTTTCTTATTAAATAATACTCGGGTCAGTCCGAGATGTTACAGGTGCTTCTGCTTGACTTCTCTCCAGGGATCTATTACTCTGAATTTTGGCTAACTACTTAGATTAGTAGTTTTTGTTGTATACATTTGAGATATCGACTCATAGATGTATTCTTTTGTATAGCGTATGTTGCTATTCTTTTGTGTTATGTTTATTTCTATGTTTGTTTCCGAAGAATATATATAGCCACTGTGTAGTAGCCTTGAGTTTGTATTGGCATGTTGGACATTTCTTGTACTATCTGACATATTGGTGCTCGCACAAAGCAATTACACGGATGGTCGCTCCTCCACAGCCTTATTCTCCGTGCTAGTTGACAACAATACACCGTAGTGTTCTTGGCTAGCGTGGGTATAGAGGTGGGGCGTCACAGCTTGGTATCAGAGCCAAACTTCGAAACAATGTAGAATAACTTAACAAGGATCATCGTCCTTAGTCCATCTTAGGAGTCATGCTTTAGGATTTAATTCGAGTCTTCGTACCGATTCATCCTATTTTCCTTTATGATTCCTTGTTTATCTATCAAGAGTGCTTGATATTCATTTGGTGAATAACCTTATCTTTTTTCTTTCTTTCTTTCAAAAGGAAGAGAAATGGTTAGACCTGGCCGTCCCAGCGCCAGTCAATCTCGTGCTACTCCCCAGGATGGAGTATTTATGTCTGCCCAGCAGCTTCTTGATCTGGTGATGAATGCTCAAGCAGTCGGATCTAATCCGGAGACTGCTCACCCTAGGTCTGGATTTGCACGTTTGTGCAACGATCATACCAATTTGGGTGGGAAGCCATTCAAAGGTTCTGAGACTATTATCGAAGTCCAGGCTTGGCTGAGATCGTGCGATCGAATCTTTTCTCGCATGAATCTTATTAATCTTCACCGCGTTCAGGTGGCTTCTAGTATGCTCCAAGAAAGAGCATTAGACTGGTACGAACTTCTAATTTCTAAGATTAATGAAGCGGATCTTACTTGGAAGAAATTCCAGGAACGCTTCGAATTAAAATTTGTACCAGAAGCTTAGAAAGAGACATTGGCTCGTCGTTTCATAGACCTTGTTCAAGGTGAATCCTCCGTGACTGATTATGTCGCATCTTTCTAGTCGTTTTCCAAATATGGGGTTGAATATATCAACACCCCATTTAAGAAGAACCAAAGATTTGTTTATGGCTTGAACAAAAATCTTAAGAAGCCATTACTTCTAAAATTAGAAGTTTCTTTCGACCAACTCATTGATATCGCTCTTCGTCTTGAAGAGGCGGATAGGGAAAGTGATGTTGAAGTGGTGGGTTCCAAACCAAACTTCAACAATAAGAAGAGGCCAAACAAATTCAAAAGTCCTTATCCCAACAAAAAGGGTAAGAAAGCAACTCCTGCTGCAAAGACTTCTTCCCCTAGTAGTGGGCAATGTTACAACTGTGGTTCTAAAGACCATTTTGCGAAATCTTGTCGCTATTGTAAAAGCCTGGATCATTATATACATGTTTGCCCCATACTTTAGGGCAAGAAAGAGGGAAAGTTAAATGTTTCTCAAGCCCCTGGCAACACATCTCGTGGTCAAGGTATGTCTCATTCTATACTTGATGGCATTATTATATTTCATGATCAACCTATTCGAGTTCTTTTTGATACGGGTGCATCCCATTCTTTTATTTCAAAAGAACTCGTTGATACTTTTTCTTTAAGTGTTGTTGCTTTAATGACTTCTTTGAGAATTGTGAATCCAGTTGGTGGATCCGCAACTCTTAGTTTGCTTTGTAAAGATGTGGAGATTATTTTGTGCGATTTTTCTTTCCTAGCCGATTTGCATGTCATGCGTTATTTAGGCTTTGGAATGATTTTGGGTATGGATTGGCTTAACCGTTATGAAGCTCATATCCTATGTCCTGAGCGGACTATTTATCTCCGACATCCGCAATCTGTAGAGCAGATTTCAATTATTCTTAAAAATTCGAATTCAACTTTGGCTGCATCCTTATATTCTTTAAATCCTTGTGATGATGATAATGATGATGAGGAAGATGTCATTTCTCGTATTCACGTCATTCGTGAATTTTCCGACATATTTGAGCCCCTTTTAGGATTATCACCTAAGCGAGCAATTGAGTTCAAAATTAATCTCATCCATGGAGCTCAACCTATTACTCGTCCTCCCTATCGCATGTCCAATAAGGAAAATGAGGAGATGCGCAAACAATTATCCGAATTGGAGTCGAAGCAATTTATCCGCTCTAGTTCCTCTCCTTGGGGAGCTTCGGCTATTTTTGTGAAGAAATCCGATGGTACACTTAGGCTTTGTGTTGACTACCACAAGCTTAATGATCTTACTATCAAGAATAAATATCCTTTACCTCATATTGATGATCTATTCGATCAACTTAGTGGTGCTAGAGTCTTTTCACAATTAGACTTAGCTACCGGTTTTCATCAGCTTTGTATTACAGAGGATAGCATTCCTTTGACATTATTCCGTACTCGTTATGGATCTTATGAATGGCTTGTTATGCCATTTGGTTTAACGAATGCTCCGGCTTATTTTGTTGACCTTATGAATCGAGTTTTCAAAGACTTCCTCGATCGGTTCGTTCTCATCTTTATTGATGATATTCTAGTGTATTCTAAAACCGAGGAGGAGCATGAAAAACATCTTCAGATTGTGTTAGAAACTCTTAGCTGCAATCAATTAAGAGCAAATTTTCTAAATGCCACTTTTGGCAATCAAGTGTGAAGTTTCTCGGTCATATTATTTCCGAATCCGAAATATCAGTAGATCCTTCAAAGATTGAAGCGATTCAAAATTGGAAGAGACCGGAGAGTGTGACGGAAATCCGTAGTTTTCTCGGGTTGGCAGGTTATTACCGCCGCTTCATAAAGGACTTTTCCAAAATTTCCGTGCCTCTTACTAGTTTGACCAAGAAAGGTGTTAAATACATTTGGTCGGACAAAAGTGAAGCTTCTTTCCAAAAATTAAAAGAACTCCTTTCTGATGCTCCTATTCTTGTTATTCGCAAGGGGAATCAAGATTTTGTTGTTTATACCGATGCTAGTCGCGTTGGTTTAGGCGCTGTTCTTATGCAAGGGAACGTGTTATTGCTTATGCTTCCAGACAATTAAAGCCAGTCGAGGCTAGGTATGCCACTCATGATTTAGAGCTCACGGCTATTGTTTTCGCCCTTCGTATTTGGCGTCATTATCTTTTGGGAGAAAAGTTTATCCTTTACACCGACCATAAATCTTTGAAGTATCTATTTTCTCAAAAAAACTAAATTTACGTCAACAACGTTGGCTCGAATTTCTTGCAGCATATGATCTTGATATTCTTTATACTCCCGGAAAGGGTAATCACGTTGCCGATGCACTTAGTCGTAAGCAACAAGTGGTTGTTTCTAGGATGATATCCGAATGGAATGATCTCGGAATTTTATCCACTTGTGAGATTCGAGATCGTGTTTTCGATTTATGTTCATCTCTTGATTTATGTAGCCTTGAGGCTCATCCTTCCTTTTTAGACCGCATTCTCGAAGCTCAAAGGCTAGATCCCGAATTGGCTCTTCTTGGCCAAAATGTTAAGGATAAAATTGATATTGAAGGTTTGAAAGACTTTGATATTGATTCTCGTGGCGGTATTCGAAAATTTGGTAGACTTATCGTACCTAATATTAGTGATCTTCATAAAGATATTTTAGAAGATTCTCATTGTTCTAAATTTTCCATTCATCTTGGTAGTAGTAAAATGTACGCGGATATGAAGCGACTTTATTATTGGGAGGGAATGAAATCTGATATTTCTAACTTTGTTAAGTGCTGCATGACTTTCCAACTCGTTAAGGCCGAACATCAAAGGCCCGGTGGGTTATTGCAACCTTTAGAAATTCCAATCTGGAAGTGGGATCAAATTTCCATGGATTTTATAGATGGACTTCCCCGTTCTCGTTCGGGTCATGACAGCTTATGGGTGATAGTGGATAGACTTACTAAATCCGCCCATTTTATTCCCGTTCGGTCAAATCGAACCGTTCCTCTCTTGGCCAAACTCTTTATAAAGTAAATTGTTAAATTGCATGGAGTTCCTACTTCTATTGTTAGCGATCGTGATCCATTGTTTACTAGTGGATTTTGGAAGAGTCTTTAAAAAGCTTTGGGAACGAAGCTTAATTTTAGCACCGCTTATCATCCTCAGTCCGATAGACAAACTGAGCGTGTGAATCAAACCCTTGAAGATCTTCTTCGTGCATGTTTCTTGATTTTGGTGGAAGTTGGGAAGATCATATTTCTCTTGTTGAGTTTTCCTATAATAATAGATTACAATCTAGTATTGGTATGGCTCCTTTCGAGGCACTCTATGGAAGGCCATGCCGATCTCCTTCTTGTTGGCTTGAGGCCGGTGAGAAGCTGGTTTTAGGTCCAGATTTTATTCGTGATTCCACAGAGAAGATTGACCTCATTCGTCTTAGGATGAAAGAAGCCTAAAGTAGACAAAAATCCTATGCCGATAACCGGAGAAGGAAACTAGAATTTTCTGTGGGAGATCTTATGTTTATTCATGTTTCACCTATGAAGGGTGTTGTGCATTTCAGTCGATCGGGAAAATTAGCGCCTCGATATATTGGGCCATTTCCTATCGCCGAACGTACTGGTTCTATGACTTATCGCCTTTTATTACCGGCTCAGTTTTCTGCCATTCATGACGTGTTTCACGTTTCTCAATTACGGAAGTGCCTTCGAGATTCCGATTCTATTCTTGAGCCTGGTGTTGTGAAAGAAATTGAAGTTTCGCCGAATTTAACTTATGAGAAACATCCTATTCGTATTATTGCTTCGGAAGTAAAACAACTTTGAACTAAAGACGCACCGCTTGTGAAGGTTCAATGGTCCTTAAATCCTAAAGATTGTTCTTGGGAATCTAGAGAATTCATCGAGCGGACACATCCGGAATTACTTTCTCATGCTCTTTAAGGTGAACTTCTTATTTCAAATTTCTTTTGTGTTAATATGCTTTTGTGGTTGTTACTTTTTATTTCCATCTTATATATTGCGAGGACGCAATTTCTTTAAGGATGGGAGTCTGTAACAAGCCGTATATTTATCGATTTTATATATAAATATTTTGTTTAATTTTTTTATCGTTGGTTGGATTTTAGCCCAAAAAGCTACTTTTTGCGTACGGTAGAATTAGGACTCGAGACCACTTCCATTGAGTTCAAAATGTCGTTTACAATCTTTTAAGTATAAACTTTGATATGTTTGGAGTTAGTGGAATTTCACTACCTTTTCGCTTTGGACTTTGTTTGGACTTAGCCTATTAGGCCCAACCTTCACTCCTTCTCTTCATAACTTCATTCTATTTTCTTTTACATTCAAGCTTCATCAAAAAATGGTGAGTGGAATGGGAAATTAAAATTCCAAGCTCAAGTTCTCTTGCAAATCCATCATCCAACCCCAAATCTAGAGAGAAGCCATTGATTCAAGCTTCTTGTGTTGAGATTGAAATGGGATTGCTTCTTCTTTTGCTTTCAAGCTTGATTTTCGTTTAAATTGTGAAAAGGTGAAATTTTTATCTCACATTCTTGTATATAACTATCTTGGATTGTTGGGAATGAATTCCTATCACTTTAGCATGTACACTGGCATTTGGTTTGGATTGGATTGGCGAAAAACTCCAATTTTTAGTGTTTTTGGTGAATTCCTGGGCTTATGTTGTTCGGCCAGGGGGGAAAAGTCGCCCCTGTATGTTTAGCCCGTTCCACCATAGGTCGTTAGACCTTAAGTCGTTCGCATTTACGTCGTTCGACCTGCTTAACTCACATCTGCATCGTTAGGTTGCTCGGCCTTACTTACCTCATTAGGTCGCTAGGTTGCGACACGTTAGGTCGTTCACCCTACGTCGTTTGGCAAAGCTCTCGGCCAACCCTTTAGGTCGCTCGACCCTCCACCAAGTTAGGTCGCACGAGCACACTCTAGGTCGCGCACCCAGCTAAGTCGCTTGGCCTTGCCAACCCCTTTGGCCGCGATCCATTAGGTCGCTTGACCCCATGTTCACCGTTAAGTCTCCCGGCCTTATCTTTGTTAGGTTGCGAGTTTGTTAGGTCATTCGACCTTAAATGGTTAGGTCGCTCGGCCATCACTTTCTTAGGTCGCGAGATGGATTAGGTCGTTCGGCCTTAGTTGGTTAGGTCGCTCGGCCATGCAACCTTACTAGGTCGCTCACCACTTTAGGTCGCAACGTCTCGGCCTGCTTTCACTCATTAGGTCGGCCATGTTGGGTCGCAAGGGAATTTCTACTTTGATGCATTTGGAACTGATTTCCTTGAATTTTATTCACTTCTTCGAAGGTGAACTTTATGATTGATTGTTTCTACAATCACTTTTGTTATTTATCACTTTAAAAATATAAAGGTTTCAATACTAGAAATATTAAAACTCTTTCATCAAAGCGATTTCAACACTATTTTATTACAAAGCTCTTTTCCTAAACCGTTTTCCATTCTATTAGAATATACAAGCCTACCTCACTCGGATGAGAAATCTAATTAAACGGCATAGTAAAACAAGTGGTATGAAACGCTTGCGTTTACTTCGTCGGTTAATTCTTGGACTTGTTCGATTGAACCTCTTGTGACAATTTCTAGTGAAGATCTACAGTTTGTTCGTAAATATTTAAGTTAAGCAAGTGGTTATGGGACATGAAGCTAAACTCATATATTTACTAGCTTAGTGTAATTGACACTTCTTTATGATCAATGACGATCATTTTTTTGATTTAGACTAGCAATTGTGCGATGTCTCTTTGTCTACGAGGGAGGCTAAACCCCGTTTGTGTGATGTTTCGACTCACATATGTGGGGTAGTGCCCCACGGTCTTCGGGCCATTCTTGTGGAGCCTCGGCTCAAAATTAATGGTTAGCTACCATGAGATAGCATCTCGTTTTGTGATACATGTGTTAGAGAGTTTTCATACTCCCGTTTTGTGATAGGCCTCCCCCCTTTTTTGTGATTTCTGGATTTCTTGTGTAGATTTCTAGAATTTGTGCTTCACTAATTTTCGTGATTTCCATTATAAGTTTTATCAATTTTTTGTGCATTGGTGAATTTGTGTTTCATTACCTTTTTGGTGAATTTGAATCTTTGAGAAGATTCTTGTGATATTGATTAATCTCTTGCTGTTCTTCATTTACATACTTATCATAGTATGTCATTATGGTTATTTTACGCTCATACCATATCTCTTATTCTATATCATTTCATCTGATATTTATAGCTAGACTGATCCGTTTATTATTTTCTTATTAAATAATACTCGGGTCAGACCGAGATGTTACAGGTGCTTATACTTGACTTCTCTCCAGGGATCTATTACTCTGACTTTTGGCTAACTACTTAGATTAGTAGTTTTTGTTGTATACATTTGAGATATCGACTCATAGATGTATTTTTTTTATAGCACGCTATTCTTTTGTGTTATGTTTATTTCTATGTTTGTTTCCGAAGAATATATATAGCCACTGTGTAGTAGCCTTGAGTTTGTATCGGCATGTCGGACATTTCTTGTACTATCTGACATATTGGTGCTCGTACAAAGCAATTACACGGATGGTCGCTCCTCCATAGCTTTATTCTCCGTGCTAGTTGACAGCATTACACCGTAGTGTTCTTGTCTAGCGTGGGTATAGAGGTGGGGTATCACAAAATATGATTGATACAGTATGAGATATTTTTGGCCAAAACTGGACCCGAGAAAGGACCTGAAAAATGGAATTTTTGAATAGAAATATATGGAAAGGGAAGAAGGGTTAAACAACAAAGTTGTTGCCATTGAAATTATACATGGTTTAAAAAAATGAATTATTTGATTTAAAGTAGTTTAGTGGAATATAGAAGCCATGGAAATAAGGGGAAGAAAAAGGGAAAAAGGGAAGGGAAAAAGAAGGAAAAAGGGAGAAAGAAAGTGAGAGGGAAGGTGGGACTTTGGCCATGGATTACTACTGTGGGTTGTGGATGGTGACGGAGGTGGGTCACGGAGAAAGGAGAGAGGTAGGCTTGGGTTTTGAAGGAGGAAGGATGGTATTTGATTTGAAGATTTAGGAGTTTTGGGATTTGGAGTTTTCTATAGATATGAGCATGAAGAAGAAAAAGAAGAGTATGCAAAAAGCTTTTCAAATAAGGAATTTTTGTGCGTACTTGGTTTTAGTCAGATAGGAAATAGAAGGTCAATGGGTGGAAAAAGGAAGTGTCCAAAGTTTCTTAGGGTTCCTAGGGTCGCTCGGTTTACTAAGAAGCCCATTAGTCTAAAGCAAACCCAATAAGACTTAGCCAAAAAAAGAACACAAATATACACTGCAAATGAAAGAAATAAGCTACAGTTTATTTCATAATTAGGAAATGAAGGTGGAGAGACAAAAATAAATGTCACGTTTCATTTTGAAAGCTTCAGGCATTACCAATGTATAAAGAAATATACGTAGGAATAGAAAAGTTTGCAAACCCAAGAAAAGTGAAATTTTGCATACGTGAAAATGAGGCGGCGAGAATTAAATACAACCTAAAAGTCTAGGCTCAGATATTAAACAGGAGGAGAAATGAACGGATCAAGTATTAATAAGGAAATAACTGTTTTAATACGTACATGCAACAATCAATAACAAAAGAAATGAAGGGACTATGTACATCATACAACCATTTTGAAATTCAATTGGTGAAACGTAACCAATTAACTACATTAACTTAAATAATATTCTAATTTGTATGCATTTATGTTTTTATCTATGCATAATAAATAAAATCACTTACCTTAAAAATGAAAACGTTCAATTTTGTTTTCCTAAAATGACCTTTTATTTCCCTTAAAACGTCCTTTCTTTTTAACACAAAGGTGCGTTCCTTTTATCAAATCTATTAGTTGCAATCAACGTTTTCTTCCATTCTAATTGAAATATTTCAATAACGTTAATTGCAATTACTTACAAAGTGAAATTTCAAAACAAACAACTAAAATGGACGAAAAGTCGAATAATTGTTTCCTTTAGTCATTAAACACCTTTATAAATTTTTTGTTTGTGCACACCATAGTAATAAATAACTGAAATAATTATTTTCCTACTCTTATAATCCATCTATATGCTAAAACACAATTCAAATATACATATGTTTCTTCCTTTAAATCAATCATTCTATTCTTTTTCTTAATGAAATTAAACCTACATTCACAAATGAAACATTCATTTTATTTAATTTGAATGGTCTTTTCATTAAATCAACTTTCCTTATATATTGACAAAACATAAGCTACGTTTAATTATACCTATTTTACAATTTGGTGTACTTTCTACGATTAATTGAAATTATTCAACTACATTAATTTAAATTCTTTACAAAGGTGGATTTCAAAATGGACAAAATAAATGCAATGAGAAATAGAACAATTATTTCTTACCTAATAGTAATTTAAACATATTTATACACTATTGGATACAAACAAGAATTATATATTTCTTACCAAGTAATAATTTCTCGTCTCTGCAATCAACCTTTAAGCTACTAAACATTTCAAATAAATAAAAATATGATTTCTTCTTTAGTAAGGAAAAATTATTTTCTTTATTAACATTTATTATTCCAACAGAACAACACAGAATCTCACAATCGCAGCGGAACAACTATAATAGATATCAACATGTCTCTATACAAAAAGAGCTATAAAACATTACTTATACATTACATCATCAGAGTACAATAAATCAAAAAATCATTACTGAACAGTCATAATAACTTGTCCTCATAAATGCTGAATATACAACCTATAAAACACAGCATAATATATTCAGATATGTGTAATACGTCTTCGTCATCCAACTTGTCTCCTGAGCTCCATAATATCCTATCCTGAATCTGTAATACTCGGCCTGACCCGAACACCCGAGTCAGTCTAGAATACCAGCGTGAGAAAACACACTCAATTTGAATAATTAAAATTATCAAAATCTTTTGAAAAATAAAGGTATCTCGTAATACCACGCCACAGGTAAACACGACGGATTTTTACCTTACGATAACCAAAACATTTTATATTAAAATCATCTGATATTATAATAGTGTCTAAGTACAAATACTTATTCAAATAGCTTAAATTATTACATTGATTAAATTCCAGCATACTAGGCTCTACAACCAAAACCGTAAAGGCATGTATTGGATAATTGATTCCATATGAATGACTAGGCACCGGAGTACCACCTGTCACAATACACATCCAGAAAAATGTATCGAGGACCACGTCGTGATCTCCTACAACACAAGACCAAACTACCCCTAACCTAGACAGACCGAATATGCTTTCACCCAGGGTGTTCCCACCCTTTCCGAGTTCTTCCATGCACCGTAGTAATAATATCTGAGGGTATCTAGAAAGGTGATAAACATACCCTAATTAGGTGCGACACACTGAGCCTTGCTGCATCTTCCCTGATTTTCAGTCATTCCCGGTTGATGAGGCTAGAGGCTATAATTACCTTTTAAGGTATTTTCTCATAGAATGCTCATTGTCCTACAATGACAATGTACTAATAGCATTCATCCATACAAGTCCATTCTGGGTCCGAACAAAATCGAAGGCACTATTCCTACAACATCCATTTTGGAAACATCCTCATGATTAGTAGCGATTAGTCCTTGCACTTCACTATTCCATCTCGATTTCATGCTCTTGTCTGCACTTCAAAAGTATATTAGTTGGATCGAATTTTTTTTTGGATAACTTATCCAATCTCGGTCTCTTCGAAACAAAGTTCGATATTTCCAGTAAACTAAACCCCGGTTCTTTAGGAAATAAACAGACGAAAATAAGATCGGAGATCACCTCCTAACCATTAGCGGACGGATTTCCTTATCATTGACCTACAAGAATGAAACTAGTTTATACATACAGTATAACGCCTCCTGACGGTAATTGTACCATACAATTCCCGTGTTTCTTCTAGATATTTACAAAGTTATATTTTGGATTCAGATTTGATAGCCGGTTATTTAACTATCAAATAAACAATTATTCAACCAGATATTACGTTTTCACTGAAATACTAAGTATAGGTAGTGCGCGATCGGTATATCTAGCCTCAGTTTATCCGAGTTTGGTATATATATAAAAAATTCTTTCATTAGTAGTGCCTATAGTCGATAGGTGTTCACACTTCTATGTTCACTCACCATGTTCTGTATTCCCCTCACATAAGCCCAGAAGGTAGTGCATGGGTAGTATATCTAGCTTCTGTTTTCTGAGTTAAGCATATGTAAATATTGTTAATATCAATAAATTTTTCAAATAAAGAAAGAGTAAGCAATTGAAACCCAAGCACTATTTTTAATTATTCGATTTGACTTGTTATTCAAAAGAAATGAAAATACCACTTTGATAAACTTCGAAAATCAACTAAGAATCCATTTCTTAGTTACATTGTGTTATCAACCGAAACAACTAGCCAAACTATAGTCTATTTGTATTGATAAGTTAATTTTTGTTGGAAATCTTGACAAGTAAAAGGATTTAAATGTCTTGATAATGACCAGAACATATATTTAACTTATTCGTGTCGATTTGAAAGTAAAATCTTCATTTGTAAATATTTCCAAAAACTTGCATCCATCTTTTTATAAATAAATATTGCATTTGGATTTTGCCGATAGTATCCTCTAAAAACCCTCACGAGACAACACTCGTCCTACTAGGGACACCTAAAGGTTTATCGGCTTGTTGCATACGCTCAATGCAATCGTGTTTCCTGCGAAAACGGATTATCTGAGCTTTTCTTTATTCGAGGAGGAAGAAAAAGATAAGTGTGGGATTATTTAATGTGCACATAAATATGCATATTTTTATATCCATATTTAATCTATTTTTTATTTAAATAAATGTCGCACTTGGGTATTTTTACATGTTTGAAACCAAATTTAAAATATGATTTCAAGTCATCATTCATTCATCAATTTGGGGATAACATAATAATTTTATGCATAATCTAATTTGAGAATATTTATTTGCACATTTTGTTTGAATTTGTAGGAAATTGGATGATGAAATGGAAGAGGGTTTCATAAAGATATGCATGCACAAGGAGGGAAACAAAGGAATGAAGATAGAAATAATTCAAACCATGCATCTGGAGAGCTCCACCTGCCCACTTATCTAAATCTATAATTAGAAGCTAATGGGAAACTTAGCGGATGTTAAAGCTTCATGCATACTTGATGCTGGATTAATTAGAGACTAATGATTACTTGGTGACCATACTTCCTACAGGTCATTTTGGGAAGCTCTCTAAAAATTGGATTAGGGCTTTGTGCATGCATAAATTACCCTCTTATGTAGATGTAAAGGATCTTCTTCTCTTTTGATTACTTAGGAAATTAGAATGCAAGTTGTAGTTTCAAATGAAATATGAAATAAAAATGGCTTCCTAAGCCTCTTGTTCTCATACTTCTTTTTGTTCTTATTTTATTTTCTTGTTCATTTTTATTTACATACTTTTTTATTTCATGTTAGTAGCTTATATTTACATTTACGCAACTATTTAATTTTATTTCAAGAAAGTAGCTAATCTCCTTTCCTTTAATTAGTACATACTACGTTTTGCTTTCTAATGTTGGAATTTACATGTGTTGGTTTGATAACATAAATGAGTAGCTAAACCCCTTCAATTTAGGGGTAATGAAGCTCTCTAATTATGCAAGTTCAACATAATTTGTGATTTATGGTCCCATTTGTGCTTGATGAAATTAAATGTTGATGTAAGTTTATACAAATCAGTTTGATAGCCTACGTTGTATTTGCAAATAGGCTATTCTTATTCAACATAAACACAATTTACATCATCATTTACTAATTGATTTTTGATTTTGAAATTAAAGTGGAAACAAAATTTGATGATCTATATTGCTAAATACAATAGTAAATAGATAATACTTAAAGCAGCTTTTGCTTTGACTTATTTTCATGAGAATTGATGAGTGGTTTTATTTGTTGTATTGTAGTTTGATTGTAACGACCCAATTTTTCGACGCCCGAAAGTTGACATCAATAACTCCACTGTATCAAATGCCGAAAAACAGAACCATTAGGGTTTAAGAAGAAGAAGATAGAAGAAGAAACAGAATCTCACATTTCGCAGTGGAACAATATATAATAGATAAATGAATAATCTTTAAAACAAAAACACTATATCAGTTTATACATACATTAGAGTTTACAACAACGCAATACAACACTGGCAGTTGGTATAACTTAACTCACATGAAAATTTTACTTTGCACCAACCATACGCAACGGACACTACATACTATAAATGATACGCTTCGCCGTCCAGCTTGAACTCTAGATCTCCACAGCAACTTTTCAGACTTCGCTCCAGAATAACTGATAACCTGACTCTAGGTTGCCCGTGTGGAAAATTATAGGCACCTAGAGTTTAGAAAGGGAACAATAAACTCCAGGACTGTCATGGGACTGGTGTGAGATCTTAAAAACGGTTATTTTCACAAAGAAATAAAAAAGAAATCCGCTATGCTTTTGGAAAATAAAACTACCATAAGGCCTCCCGCCACACACACAATGCAAAAGCAGAATTAGAGGAGATTTCTCCTTATGATAGTCAAACATGTTTGATACGCAAAATCCTTTTTTATATTATCATTAGTGTATAGTGTGGAAAACATTTCAAAAGTATAATGTTAATCTTAGCCAGCATACAACTATTATTGTATGCCTACAATAGCTACCATCTAAATAGTGGGGCGCCACCATAAGTAAATGGCAGATTATACAACTAAAACCGTACAAGGCACGTATTGGTGATTGGATTTCCAACAAATGGTCATGCTAAGGAACTTCCTACTGCCACATGGGTATGCCTCTGGAGGGACATCCCAAGAACCTATCCGGATCTCTGCCAATACAAGGCCGGGTTACCTCTGTAACTAGGTAACTACTACTCTAGTATGTCATCCCCTGGTCGTTTGCAACCTTTATCTGAATATCCTCAACCACAAAGCAACAACCACATAGGTTAAATATCTGGGCTCCATACCACGATACCACCCTTTTGCAGAAGGAAATGACATACCCTAAAGGGCGCGACCCTCACAACCTTGCCGCATTCTTCCTGTTTTGACCATTTCCGAGGTGTGAGGTCCGACGAAGTCTCGTCCACAAAGCTACACTTTTCACAAAGTCATGCTTCGATCAACAAATGATCAGCAGCACTTCGTATGCCACATTACCAAATTGGGAATGTACCACTAGTAACCATCAACTACATAACCTCTGAGCTCGTACGTCTCAGAGTAGGGTGTTAAGCTAAGAGAATAAATTCTCCACCACCAACAGAAATGTATTTGATAGAAACCAGCTTTATATCTCAAAGTGTAACGTCAGACATGCATCCGTACAAGTCCGTTCCAGGATCAAATGGAACCGAAGGCACTTCAAAGAACCCCCAGATATTCACTAATCACGTCCGGAATCTCCATCACAATGAGTGATAAAATCTCTAAACCGGAGCAACCTGGTGTAGAGAAATTCGACAGATAATCCTTTCGCTTTCAAAAATACCCGGTCTTCAACACCATCTTCAAATGCAATCCCATTTCGTCATATCATTATTCGGGATGGGTTTTATGACACAAAGTCCTCTCCCAGCTAATCCGAATAATGAGCGCTTATTTTTTTTAAAATAAGTGTTCATTCAAATTTCAAATTAATCACTACAAATTTCCACTTTGATCTTTTAAATAAAAGATCCATCACAATCACAAAGGTTCGTTGTGGTTTTCAAATATCCATTTGGAATCCGACCCCCGGTCGCATCGAAATTCAAATGCCATTAAAAGGCCAATATTGATAGTCGGTTATTTAACAACAATCAACGGTCACAATAATCACAAAGATTCAAATAATTTTCCCACAATTATTTGTGTTTAAAATATCTTCGCAAGATATAATTTTAACATTTCAACCATTTGAAAACAAATTTCAAATCACTTCCCACAATTCAATCCTTTGAAACAAATTTCAAATCATTTTCCACATTTCAATTCTTTGAAAACAAATTTCAAATCATTTTTCCTTACGTGGAATATATTCCCAAATATTTATTCATTTCCACTGAAAAAATGTCGAGTTCAAATAATTTAAAAATAATTTAAAACACTTATCTAAAATATACTTGGAAACATTCAGAATAAAAACTAATTTAAAATATTTGCTTTTTTAGACCAATTATTAAATTAAATTTCGATTGAGGCATGCCACCAGGCATTTATAATGTTTAAACCCTATCCCAAATGCAACAGAAAAGGTTCCGAGTCCAAATTCGATCGTATGGAGAAGATAGCTTTTTTATACCAGTTATTAAATTAAATTTCGATATAATCTTCAGCGCGTTTGCTTGTCGTACGGCCACACATCAACTCCGAATGCTACAAAAGTTAAAATCCGATAACAATACAATATTACGGATCCAATGGAACTTGTTTCGTCGAATTCCGAGACTGTGCCTCAAAAGGATATTTTTAAATATCGATTTAAACGATTTAAATTCAAAACTGAACAAAACAGTTTCAAATTCAACTACGAAGCTTTTATTATCTTTATTATTATCAATATAAATTTTCTAAGCCTTTAAAATATTTTTAATCAGCTTAAAATTGAAAATACAATTTTTTTTCCAAACTTCACATTATTAATTTGAATAATTTAATTGCCAAATTCATAATTATGATTGAAATTCAAGTTAAATAAACTTTCAAATATTTAAAATCAATTAAATATTTCAATTTCAAATGTTCAAAATTTCCGGCCCGTCACATTCTTCCCCCACTAAAAGAATTTCGTCCCAAAATTACTTGTTAAGAGAATGATCCTTAATCCATTTATCATTTTCCCAAAACCAAACAGTTTCAACTTTCCAAAACAAATCTTTTTATTAAAGACCCATTATTGCTTCAATTAGATTTCCAAAATCTTCATAGTATTGTTTTCTTAACACTTCAAATTTAAATTTAAATTCAAATTTTAATCTTTCATAATTTTCTCAAAATTTTTCTAACTCCCAAAATTTTCGAAAAATTTCGCCTACGTCTCCTTTGTGCGGCTAGCTCGGTACAACTACAAAATGGCACCATGGGCCCTCAGATTCAAAATTAAAACAAAAAGCCAAGCGGCTGGACAAGAAATCATTAAATTTCATACTGAAATTTAAAATACATACCTTTTTCGAGAAATTCAAATTTATCTTCGAAATCAAAATCCAATTCCCTTTGCATTTAAATCACCTGTATATCCTACTAACAATAATATCCGATCATAGCTTTCAAAAATCATTTTATACTTTTCTTTACAAAAGTTTCCATATCTCTTGTTATTCAAGTCTATACGATATATATGCATCATTCATACGCAATATCAAATTCGATCTCTCACTCGATCACACAGTTTCACTTTCGAACTAGTATCGTCCATCCGACTTCCTAGTGCGGACTCGGATCTGGTCTCTTAATCAGAAACCGTCATTCTCCTTGCATAGTTCTAAACTATGATAGAGAATTTACATAATCAATCAAAAATCCATATCTAGGTTCACCGTCGAAAATCGAGTGAAAAATTCCAACTCGGATAGATATAACTATCTCGAATTTCCGTGCTCGGATTTTGGATCAAATCGCTATGCGAAAATAATATACGTACATCCTACGTATCAATTCCAATTGATTATTAGCTTTATAAATTACTTTTCTATTATTCACATTGATTTTCATTTCCTTATTCACAACTACCATTTCACAATTCCCAGTTTAATCTACATTCACTTATTAGCTTAAAATATTTTTTTCCAATTTCAAATTTTACTTAAGAATTTCACCATTTGTTTCTTAAGTTCAATTATAAGTATTCTATATACTTACTATATTTTATTTTCAATTCACCATTTTGGTTTATAACTACCTATTTAAACTGGATTTCCAATTCCATATGAATTCAATTCATTCTATACCATAATTATTTTGTCATTCCTTCGATTTGTTTCACTTACTAATTTTAATACTTCGCTTTGTTTATCATAAATCAAATTCGATTCCAATTCAAGTTCTATTTACTTACAAATTCGAAATGAATTTCAACACTCAGTTTCACTTCATTTACTTGCAATTGTAAATTCATTTATTCATTCACAATTCTATTTTCCACCCAAATAAATTTTATTCTATAACTATTTTTATCAGATTCCAGAGTTTTTCCATCTTTTCAAAACCATTTTTGAAGTTAATTCAATTTATCTTTTGAATTCCCAAAACCAAACCCAGTTTACCAAACAACTTCCATTTAGAACAATTTGGCAGCAATTCCTCTCCTAGAAACTCGAAATGAACATCGATGATGCTACAGTCATCACCAAAGTTATTTTCCAGCGACCGAAAAGAGTTTGGTGCTTTTATCCTTCCAAAACATTTTTTTAAAGCCTTTGAAAACTCATTTTCAAACTCAAGAGAAATTAAACTTTTCCAAATCCCCAAAACTTCAAATCCTTTCAATTTCCTTTCAAATATTTCTCTAGAATTCTATTTCAAATTATAAATCACATTTACATTTTACTTTTTTACAAATCCCATTTGTATATGGATTTATTTCTCAGCTTTTAGCTATGATTCCAATTTCTTATTCAATTTCAATGATAATAATTTAATATTATCACTTCCTAACATCCAAGCAACCATATATAATAACAATTTACGGAGGATGGTTTCTTTTTCATACAGAAACAATTTGGGTAAAATTATCTCATTTACCCTATTTTTAAAACAATACTATGTCAGTTTATCTTGTTTAAGAGTTTAGAAACCCCTATCGATACAGTTGGCCAAACTGCACCGACCAGAATCTATAAACAATCAACCGATAAGTCAACACAATACAAAACAATTTTATATTCACTAACACGCATTCATATCTATTATTACACTTAACTCATTTTAGAGTACTATTGACTCTATCTCTAATGAGTAATTCCCACCAGAGCCAAGGTTGTCGCTTAACCAATTGCTTTGATACCAATCTGTAACGGTCTAGGCTTTTCAACCATCGACAGTGGCCACTCTCGACTGGTAGGCTTTTCAACCATCCCAGCCCCGCCGTGGCATACAATAGTACACTGCCCTTGCTTTTATGACCAACCTTTTGACTTCTTCACCTACCCGGTTAACCAACCCCTCCCCGGGGACATGTCGAGGTAAGAGTCTCCCGTTCGCCACCAAACGCGAAGCGAGAACCACCTATCACGTTGTATTAAGCAAAGTCAGTCATGGGACTGGTGTGAGATCTTAAAAACAGTTATTTTCACAAAGAAATAAAAAGGAAACCCGCTATGCTTTTGGAAAATGAAACTACAATAAGTCCTCCCGCCACACACACAATGCACGCAGAATTAGAGGAGATCTCTCCTTATGATAGTCAAACATGCTTGATACACAAAATCTTTTTTTATATTGTCATTAGTGCATAGTGTGAAAACATTTCGAAAGTATAATGTTAATCTTAGCCAGCATACAACCATTACTATATGCCTACTATAGCTACCATCTAAATAGTGGGACTCCACCATAAGTAAATGGCAGGTTATACAACTAAAACCATACAAGGCACGTATTGGTGATTGGATTTCAACAAATGGTCGGGCTAAGGAACTTTCTACTGCCACATGGGTATGCCTCTGGAGGGATGTCCCGAGAACCTACTCGGAACTCTGCCAACAAAAGGCCGGGTAACCTCTGTAACTAGGTAACTACTACTCGAGTATGCCATCCCTCGATTGTTTGCGACCTTTATCCAAGGATCCTCAACCACAAAGCAACAACCACATAGGTTAAATATCTGGGCTCCATACCATGATACCACCCTTTTCCAGAAGGAAATGACATACCCCAAAGGGCGCAACCCTCATAACCTTATCGCATTCTTTCGGTTTTGACCATTTTTGTGGTGTGAGGTCTGACGAAATCTCGTCCACAAAGCTACACTTTTCACAAAGTCATGCTTCGATCAACAAATGATCAACAGCACTTCGTATGCCACATTACCAAATTAGGAATGTATCACTAGTAACCATCAACTACATAACCTCCGAGCTCGTACGCCTCAGAGAAGGGTGTTAAGCTAAGAGAATAAATTCTCCGCCACCAACAAAAATGTATTTGATAAAAACCAGCTTTACATCTCAAAGTGTAACGTCAGACACACATCCATACGAGTCTGTTCCAGGATTGAACGGAACCGAAGGCACTTCAAAGAAGCCCTTGCAAATCCGGATATTCACTAATCACGTCCGGAATCCCCATCACAAAGGGTGATAAAATCTCTATACCGGAGTAATCCGGTGCAGAGACATTCGACAGGTAATCCTTTCGCTTTCGAAAATACCCGGTCTTCAACACCATCTTCAAATGCAATCTCATTTCGTCGTATCATTATTCGAAATACGTTTTATGACACAAAGTCCTCTCCCGGCTAATCTGAATAATAAGCGCTTATTTTTTTAAAAATAAGTGTTCATTCACATTTCAAATAAATCATAATAAATTTCCACTTTGATCTTTTAAATAAAAAATCCACCACAATCACAAAGGTTCGATGTGGTTTTCGAATATCCATTTGGAATCCGACCTCCGGTCGTATCGAAATTCAAATGCCATTAAAAGGCAAATATTGATAATCGGTTATTTAACTATCAATCAACAGTCAAAATAATCGCCAAGACTTAAATCATTTTCTCCCAATTATTTATTTTCAAAATATCTTCGCAAGATATAATTTTAACACT
Source organism: Allium cepa (assembly GCA_030765085.1). Taxonomy (NCBI): domain Eukaryota; kingdom Viridiplantae; phylum Streptophyta; class Magnoliopsida; order Asparagales; family Amaryllidaceae; genus Allium; species Allium cepa. Next base: position 508,086,312 of record CM060929.1, read on the forward strand.
TCAACCATTTGAAAACAAATTTCAAATCACTTCCTACAATTCAATCCTTTGAAACAAATTTCAAATCATTTTCCACATTTCAATTCTTTGAAAAAAAATTTCAAATGACTTTTCCTTACGCGGAATATATTCTCAAATATTTATTCATTTCCACTGAAAATTTGCCGAGTTCAACTAATTTAAAAATAATTTAAAACACTTATCTGAAATATACATGGAAACATTCAGAATAAAAACTATATTAAAATACTTGCTCAAATATTAGTTAAGAAAACATTTTACCAGTATCTCATATTACTTCAAGTCCAAAATAATTAAAAAGAAAATTTGTAGATAGGGAATAACTATTTAAATATCCAAACTAATTAAAAAGAAAATTTGTAGATAGGGTATAACTATTTAAATATCCATTTCTTAAAACAAATATCAATTAAACTTTAAATAATTACTTCTATAATAAATTAAAATAAATATTTACCTTAAAGATTTTCAAAATAACCTAAGTAAATAATATGTCCATAATATTCTTTCCTTAAAACCATCTTTACAACTTCAATTTATATTTATAAACAATATTGAAAACATACTCGGCTTTCCAAGGAAAGTACACCTTCCATTCTAAAATGGTTCATTCAAATCAATATATAAATCTTTCTAGATTTATTTTAAATTTACGTTCCAAATCCATAGATTCCTTTCCACACTTTTAAAAACAAAACAGCATTTATTTTTACAACAAAATTCCCTTTCCTTTATAAATTCCCATTGTGAATTTAAAACTTTCAAATATCCACTGATATTTCAAATTGATTTCAAAAATCATTTCCAAACATCAAATAATTCCAAATTGATTTCCAATTTTATTTTAAATATCAAATCGAATTCCAAATTGATTTCCCAAAGATTTATTTTAAAACACCAAATCAATTTCAAATCAATTTCCCAATTTATTTTCATCTATCAAATCAATTTCAATTTGATTTTCAAATTTATTGCCTTTTAAATTAAATTCCTTTATCTCTTTCGAACCTATTTAAAAATTTGAATTTTAAATAAATCCCTTAACTTTAAACAATATTACTAAGAATTCCTTTATTAAAATCTTTTCCCATGTTTTGGAATTTATTCAATAGGATTTCGCTATAAATTTTCTACTTAAATTTCAAAAATTCAATTTTTATTTATTTCTGGTATCCTATGATACCAAATATACATTTCGTCTAAACTATAGCCTTCAACGATTTCAATCACAAATATTATCACATGCAGATTATAAATAATCAACACAAAATGTTGAAACAAATTCAAATATTTGAGGAATCCAGTTAGATTGCTCCAACCTGTTTCCCTGCATCCACAGACGTTAGCACAAAAATTAAGTACCCATTCCACTTTGAGGTGGAATATCGTGGTATATGGGATTTATAAAATATCATCCTCTATTATGCGACGCAAAGGGTCTCATCTGCTCTCTAATACGGGAAATCAATCACTCCAAATACATATATAATACCAATTCCACTTCGAGGGAGAATATCGCGGTATATGGGTTTAATATAATATCATCCGCTATTATGCGGCGCATATGGTCTAATCCAATACAACTGATAATAATTTATCATCCAAGCACACAATCAACCATTTTAAATTTAATTATTTAAAATTAAATCAGAAAAATCTGATTGAGTGAGAAGATCTCACCTTTTATTTGCAATCCATTCCAACTCATTTCCATTCGGGCTTGTTTCTCCATTCTAGACCTTGTACAAATATTTATACAATTTATTAATATTCGAAATAATCGAGTAATCGATAACCATTAATATTCATTTTAAATTTAAATATATTGGGTTAATAAAGTTCCAATTTTTAGTTAAATTTTTGATAAACAGATTAAATGAATAGTTTTTCTTTTTAAACTATATATTTATAAAAATAACATGTATAAATTAGAAATCTGATTTTATATAAACAATTCGATATTTAAAAATCCTATATTTTCCAAACCTTGTATATATATATATACATATATTACTATTCCTGATATTTTAAATTAACATGTAAGCTTCCAGATTAGCTAAAATTCCTTAAGCTATCATTAATACAACCTTAAAAAATGTTTTTTCTTTTCTTTTCACTGTAATTCTGATAATCTGATTAATAGAAAATAAGTTAGATTAAATTTTTTACCTATCATTAAATTAAAACATTCAAATTAAATAGTTAGTACCTTACCGCCAAGGTCAAGCACGAGATTCCCAAAACCCCCAATTCGAACAGTCGCCTTGGCCTCACCTGCACTCGAGAACCCGCCACCGTCGAGCCTGACACTGCCTTCCACTATCTCACGTTCATGCCTGCCTCCATCATGCGCATATCAAATCCAAACTCGAGAACCACTTGAGTTGTCCTAATACCAGTCGCGGCATCGGCCTCACGAAATCGATCCAAACAGCCCGCCGCTTATGCCCTCGTCGACGTTGACCTCGAACCCATTGCTGCTGCGCGCCTAGCCTCAACACCAGACCACCGCGAATCGCCACCTGCCTTGAACTTGATTCGAGTGCGACTCGAGCTAACGCTCGAATCTTCGCCGCTGACCTACTCGCGTGGGCGACACCATAGCTTTGCCGAACACGGCTCGCAAATCAAATCGAAATCGATTATGATTTCATTTAGGAGCGAATTCGATTACTGCTCGGTGAATTTCAAATAATTTAAGAATAGAGGGGGAAAGCGGGACGAACGAATTGTATTACAGTGGGAAGGTGCTTGGCCATTTTTATGAATTTGAATTTTAATTCGATCTATTATATTTTCTTTGAGGAGCGGATTCGATTATAAAGCGATTTGTTCAGCCACTTTTTTCTTTTGAAACTGCTGTTGATTTTGAACGAAATAAAATGTTTTCGTTTGTTTTATTATTAATGAAAGCGGACACATGTACGTGATTCATAAAGGTAGAGAAACACGTGGTGAAAATTGCAATACGTGTTTATTCAAGGACCCGACACAATATTTTAATGCAACCATACTATTTAAATTCTAATTTAAATTTAAATTCAAATCATCTTGATTTCCACAACTCAAAATCTCAATCTCCAATCGAGCATGCCGATAGGAGTTTATAATGTTTAACCCCTATCCCGAATGCAATGGAAAAGATTCCGAGTCCAAATTCGATCGTACGGAGAAGATAACTTTTTTGGACCAGTTATTAAATTAAATTTCGATATAATCTTAAGTGCGTTTTCTTATCGTACGGCCACACAAAAACTTCGAATAGTATGAAAATTGAAATATGATAATAATACAATATTACGGATCCAACAGAACTGGTTTCGTCGAATTTCAAGATTGTTCCTCAGAAGGATATTTTTAAATATCGATTTAAACGATTTAAATTCAACTTTGAAGCTTTTATTATCTTCAGTATTATCAATATAAATTTTATAAGCCTTTAAAATATTTTTAAACAGCTTAAAATTGAAGACCCAAATTTTTTCCCAACTTCACATTATTAATTTGAATAATTTAATTGCCAAATTCATAATTATGATTGAAATTCAAGTTAAATAAACTTCAAAGTATTTAAAATCAATTAAATATTTCAATTTCAAATGTTCAAAATTTCTGGGTTGTCACATTGATGGTTCAAGTTATGTTAATTAATAGCATAAATAACCCATATTTATGATAAATACAACACTATTTGTTTGTCGATTTAATAAAAAATTCACCTCTTTGTTTAATTTGATTGAATAAAAAATTTTAAAATCCAAAAAATTCCCTACGGATAGAACCGTACTAAAATTGTACGCCATGTGCTTACGGTTATTTTTATTTAAAAAAATTCGGCTATTTTATAAGTCAATAGAAAATTGGTCGTTGAACATATATATATATATATATGTATGTATATATATCAAACCACTTCAAAACTATTGGAAAAAATCCTCATTTCCATCCAATTACCCCATGACCACTGCTCTATTCCACTATAGCATAGCCTTCCTCCCCTCCTAGCCAAGGTCGTGAGCACACACCACAACCCCAAGCAATGGCCGAGCCATCTAGAGGCATTATCGTGAGATTAAGGTTTGAGTTAGCGAAGCTATAGCCATTTCTAAGTTAACCGTCTAATCCGAGCTGTGAAAACTCCACTTATATTTGTATATATATATACTTTGGATTATGATATGATATGTTGTTTGGTTGCTATGATTTGATCATTATGTTTGGTTATAAAATATTGTTGTTTGGATGTGTAAAACAAGTCACATTAGATACGCGTCGAAATATCACCAAGAAGGTCACTTTCCTTTTTATAAATGAAATAGTGTATATGGAATGTTTAAACCTCTTGAAAATGTTATAAAAATATTTAATAATTTTTTGAAATATTTAAAAGTGTTTCGACAAAGTTTGAATAAAAAATGAAATTTAAGTTGAAATAGGCTCGTCGCGGTCCACGATTTCGTGCCGTAGAAAGTTAAATCCATTTATATGATAGATTTGGAGTCGGAATTCTTTGCAATAGGAATTTACTGAACTCTTATAACTATAGTTTTCGATGAATAAAGAATATTGAGATTTTATTTAGTAGATTTTGAAATATGAGCAAAACAAGTTTTCAAAATAGTCACGGTTTGGCAGTTTAGAAACCAAAGTAACAAATTCGTTGTAAATGATATTTTTAATTCTTCAAAAAATATGAAATAAATTATATATATCTTTTAAAACGTTTTAAACAAGATTTGAGTTATAAAAATGGATTTATAAATGATCAAAAAGTTGTTTTGGTCAAATAAGCTTTAAAGCACTATTTGTAGCATCTTTTGCAGCACTTATAATAACTTTTGGAATATGGATTTAAACTTAACAATTCTTTTCGAAATCTTATATAAATGTTTACAAATAAAAATTTACATATTTTAAAGATGATTTGAAAGTTTTATAATTTATTTTAAAGGGTTTAAATAAATGATTTTAATAAAAGCTGCTAAAATCAAGTGATTTAATCTTCGCTCTAAAAGTCAATGAGTAAACTGGATTTCTCTATTTGTAAGATCTGGATGTGAGGTGGTTAAATAAGGAGATATCCAGGAGCTACCAATGCCCTGGCTCACCCGGCCTCTTTCTTGGGCAAGAAATAGATAAGGTTGAAATGTCGGAAACGAGATAGGTATAAAAGATTCAAATATACAAATTTAGTTTAATACAACTTGGATTGTATAGAGATAATCTTCTTATACTTGGTATTGAATTCCGAAGAGGGAACCCATACTATCCGTGTGAATTTAAAAGGTCATTTCACCGTTATTCGATTGATAGTAAAGGCTGAATATAGAAATTGATATTAAGTAGTATTAGTATAATTTCTATCGACCCTTTTTAACTAAATAAGGTTTTCCAATATGACTTATGAAAATGATTTGCCATTTCCAAAGTTAAAGAGAGGTTTAACGATTCCATATATACCAGAAAGAAATGTTTTAAAGATATATATTTCTAGAAGATATTTCTTTTGGTAAAAAGGAAGTAATTAATCAAATAATAAGCACCTATTTACTTAATATCTTTTTATCGATAATTGGTTCAAAGAAGCCGAGATCGGATTTGAGAGATTCTTATATGAAAACTACCCCGAAGCAATTTACATATTCGAAGTAAAGACATGGAATGATAATGAAGGGCTGCTTGTCATTGACCCTCGAGGAAATTTCCCTTATCATATAAATGTGACAATAGTATCTTCATTTGATCTCGATGCAAGTGCTGCTCACTACTAATCCTAGGGATGGTTCCCGATAGGATGTGGCAAGACAATTCCTTTGATTTGTCCTATTCCTGGACAACTTGTATGGACGAATGTATGACGTTGCATTTTGAGATCATATTGATTGATCTCTATAGCCGTATGATCTGTTTGGTGACGGAGATGGCAACTTCTCTTAACTTAACACCCTTTCTTGAGACGTACAAGCTCCGAAGTTATGTAATTGTAGAAATCAGTCGTGAGATTGTGGAATGACAATATTGCATTCAAAGTGAAATGTGTGCTATGAAAGGTAAACTTTGCCTTAAACCTCGCACCCTGGAAATGACAAAAATAGGGTAGAAGTAGCAGGGCTATGTGGGTCTCGCCTATTAGGAGATGTCATCACCTTTCTAGATACCCTCTATAATGCGAGTTGTCATGAATGCTTCGGGATCCCAGTAAAGGTCGGGAACGATCGGGGTGATGACATATTCGGTACTATCAAGGAAGTGGTAGGCCGTTCCTATGTTGGTTTAGGTGCCCAATATCTGGACCCTAGGTACATCCCTCTAGAGGTGTACTGTATGGAAGGTAGTCCCATACCTTGTCATTATATGTAATCCATTCTCTAATATGTGTCTTCAGACATAGTTTATTATGCCATTAAATTTTACCAATGTGATAATTTCGACTATTTTAATATGTTTATTTGAAAAAAAAATTCAAAAAATCTCGTTAAAAATAATTTTCCTAGATTTTGCGTTGCAAATGTTTTGGTTATCATGATGTAAAAAACTCATTCCATGTTTATGTGTGGCATGGTCTTATGAGATAACATTTGGTTTTCAAATATCTGTATTTTGGGTTTCTCACATCGGTCTCATTACTGACCCGGTGTTTATTTTCTATTCCACTTAAACTATGGGGCCCTAATTTTCCAGGCAGCCAAGTAATTGGTTAATTATGGAGCATTTTGGATGGAGCATGGAGCCTAGAGCTGGAGTGTCTTCTATAGATAGTTATCTGTTTTCAAATTTCTATTGTATTAAGTATTCAGCGGTACATGTAGGGATAGGCTGTTATAAATATACTGGTTGATTTAGTACTTACCATAACTTTGATACATCATTTTGAGAGTGATTGTACATACAATTTTCATGTATAATTTAACGTTGAATATGATGTGAGATTCTGTTGTTTTTCTATCTCCCATCTTTATTTTCTTTTTACCCCTAACGATCGGGTTTCCGGCACTCGAATTTGTGGTATGTGAATAACAAGAATATATTAGTTTCTATTTTCGACGGTACCGTTCGTAATATCTTTCCAAAGAGGGAATTAATATTGATTCATATTTACTTCGCAACTAATAACATATTAATTATATGTTATTTATATGCAAATATATATATATATATATAATTATATTCCTAAAATATTTCTAAGCATGCGAAGATTACGCCCCATGCTGGTCATTTAAATGTCAGAACTTTAAATTTATACAAGTCTAATTCCATATCAACAAACATATCATATATCCAACATTCTTTGTTCAACAACAGACTTGTATAAAAATAGAACCCATACCAAATTTATTTCATACTAAAATAGTAGAATCAATATTAATAGAATTTGCAGTTCAAATCCTTTTATGCTTTATTCAACTTTTATGTATACAAATGAAAAGGGGAATACTCATTTAAATTACGGAAATAGCCAGTGCAAACTACGAATAAAGAGAATCCATACCTTACACATCGTTTCCTAACTTATTTCTTTCAATAAAATCATAATAGATTTAAAGAAAAAGATGAGAAGTGCAATAGAATGTAAAATTAAAATTGTAATGACTATACAATTCCACTATTTTAACATAGAATAATTAAGATCCTAACATAAGAGTTGACATTTCACTTAGGGGAATTTTGCGCTTTTAGTTTGATGTTTTCATGAACGAAATTCCCTAAAGCATATATCAAATCCAGATTATACTATACAATTACTAACGTAAGAAAACTATGATTTTCACTCGTAAAATTCCTTTGCTCTTCTTCATGGATTTGTTTACACCATCTGTAAATTTCTTTCTAGATCTTTTCCATTAGAAATATACAACAAGTGAGTTGTATACATATTAGATTCAAAATTTCAGGGATTGGAGGAGAATGGAATTGGAAATTAAATATTAAAAACGTAAATTTCCTTACATGAAATCGTAGAGAATATCTTAATCATAAGGAAGAAAGAAACTGACAGAGCTCTGCTACATTTCCTAATAATTTATGAATAAAAGTCAGGGGGCCAGGCTCTTATTATATAGCTTAGAAAGCACCAAAATCGTTGGATTTAAGTCAAATTAAAATAATATAATCCGGACTGTTCACAGTGTTAAAAACCCTAGTCGCCACCATAAATGCTGGTCGATCGCTCCTACCTAGGCGATCCGACTGTTAGCGATCGATCGGCCTTAGGTAGCGGTTGACCAATAGACTGTTTTGAGAACGTATATTTAATTTCCATTGATTTATTATTTAATTCCTTAATTAATATTTAACAATAACTTATATTTAATGTTTACTTTAACCCTCAAGTCTAACTACCATTAATTACTGAATTTCAAACTTTCACATTAATTATTTATTTCAATTTGAATTTCATTTAAATTAATTTGAAGTTGAAAACTCCAAATGTCAATTATTTTTTCGTTTGAGCTTCATTTTCAAAACTTTATATATAAAAATATATCAGAAAATCGCCAAGAACACAAAGGCACAACTTTCATGGCCAAATTCTAACCGCTTTAAAATTTCCGTTTTTAGCCTTATTTTTAATATATTAATTAATATATTAATTTTTTATGGAGTGTTACATTCTCCACCTTAAAAGGGTTTCGTCCCGAAATTCCTAAGGGACAGACATCGTAACGCACTAAGCATCTACGTTATACAACCAAGTTATCTATGCAACCATTTACTTAACAAAAAATGCAATGTCATTATGTATACAGACATACTATAGGTGAGCTTAATCCTAGAGTAAATGAAAGTGTCGTGACATATAGCCATTTTTTAAACATCTAAACATGCAAAAAGTTTTCTACATAGGTGAGAAAGTGGCAGTAAAAAGTGTGGCAACCATTCTCTACCATTCAATCTAGCAACCATGATGCAACCAAAACCTAATTTTGGAAAGAGAAAGTTTACCAGAGAAAAGCTTGGGTGGAGAAGTCCTCGTCTTCTCTTCAGTTTCCCAAGAGCTTTCCATCGGATTATCCCTCCATTGTACTCGAACCATCCTAATTCCTCTGTTTTAAAGCTTCCTAGTTATGTGCTCCACAATGCATGTAGTGGCATGAGATGTTATTGGCTCCATCTTAATGTCTACTAAACAATCAGGCTCTACCATGGTGGTTATGCTATGAAGATATGTCCTTAAGTGTGAAACGTGAAATACGTCATGGACGCCTGCCAACTTATTTGGTAGTTCCACACGATAAGTTTGCTATCCTTTCCAAAATAGGGAAAGACCCAACAAATCTTGGTACCAACTTTCCCGACTTTTCGAATCTCGCAACCTTCCTAAGAGAAGGAACCCTAATGAACACCTTGTCTCCTGCCTCAAACTACAATCCCTTCCTATGCTTGTCTGCATATAACTATTAGGAAATCCAATCTACGATTTTGATGACAACAACTATACAATGAAAATCGAATATACATATATATTTATATATACAGGTACTTGCTAGAATAACATCACTAGAAAGACAAGAACAAGGCTCAAATGACACTACAAGAGACTGCAAGTCGATAGGTACAAAGAAGCAAAAGAAAACATGCACAAAAACAGACATGCGCCAGTATTAGACATCTGGGTGCACAAGCCAGACGTTTAGAAAAGTTCTTTGGAACAACATATAGACTAAACCAGACATCTGGTAATAGCACTCAGATGTTTGAAAGTCTACTATGTTCAAAAAATATATAGTATCAGACGTCTGAGACAAATACAAGACGTCTGAATTCAAACTCGAACTTCAGAAAAAAATTCAACTGCCACATGCGAATGGACATCTCCGCTTCTCTTCGCCACAACTCTTCGCCATTAACAGAAGCAACTTTAGAGCGTTCATTAATGGATGCAACTACTCAAGATACCTATCTACAACTATATATAGCATCAAGAATCAAAAGAACAGAACTTACCTTACTTACTTACACTTTCTAATTCTATACTCTATCCTATATTCTTGATCTCTGCACTCCAGAAATCTTTTTACTTGTATTCACTCTTCCATACACTCAGTTCTTCATAGATAATATTCTTTAGATATATATTGGAAGCAATTGTACTATTTAGTCAACATCCGTGTTATGCTAGAACACACATTTGACAAGAAAAACTTATTGTAACCAAGCCTATTCCTCCAGGCAAAGCGAGGGTTTTTTATAGTCGAATTTCAAAGGGGAGCTTCGGGACTAGACATAGGATGGGTGGTCCAAACCAATATAAAATTCTGGTGTGCTTATTCTATATTTACTTAGATTACTATTATTTTAGTTGCATGATATAGTTTGTCACATATACTTGCATATACACTACACGATCCACCCTGTAGACTTTCAATTGGTATTAAAGCAAGGTTTGATCAAAGTACAGTAACACATATTTGAATCATTTTAATATGGAAAGTATTTTTCAAGAGGGCCAATCCACAGCACGTCCCCTACTTTTTAATGGTTCTAATTATGCATATTGGTCAACATGTATGAGAATTTTTATGGAAGCTAATGGATTAGAAATTTGGTCAGCCGCTCAAACTAAATATGAAGCACCTGACACTTCTATGAACACATTGAATGATGCATAAAAAACTGCAGCTTTTAATAATGCGAAAGCTATGAATGTTTTATTTTGTTCATTAGATTTGAATGAATTTTCACATGTCATGTTATGTAACACTGCATATGATATTTGGCGTACCTAACAGGTTACACACGAAGGCACGAACAAAGTTAAGTAAACTTAAATTTCAATTTTACAAAATCAATTTTCATCATTTAAAATGAAACAAAATGAATCTATAGTGGACATGTGCTTTAAATTCCAAACTATTCAACACGATTTAATGGCACTTGGAGTTAAATTCACAAATTTTGATTTAGTGTATAGAATACTCAATTCTTTAACTCTATAGTGGGAAAGCAAATTATTAGCTATCGAAGAAGCTAATGACCTCTTAACACTCTTAGTTGAAGAATTGATAGGAAATTTAATGTCCTATGAAGCTAATCTTCAGGCAAGAAAAGAAAAGAGCTCGGAGAAGAAAAACATAGCATTTCCAGCAACAAATGAAGACACCGAATTAGACGAAGAAGAAATCGTATTTATTGCCAAAAACTACAACAAATTCAAGAATTTCAACAAAATGACAAGATTGTAGAAAGGAGGAAAATCAAGCTCAATAAATCAAACATCAATCAAATGCTATGAATGTGATCAATTTGGACATATGAAGAAAGATTGTCACAAGCTCAACAATGATGAAAAGAAGAAAAAATTTGAAAAATTCAAAAAGAAGAAAGCTTTCAAAGTAACATTGAATGACTCGGATTCTTCATCATCATCAGATAGTGACAGCGATAGTGATGGAGAACAAGCTAATGTATGTTCTATGGCACAAACTGAAGAGGTATGTCCCGAACTTAGCGATGATGAATTATTAGAGTTTAGCATGGAATTAGTGATAAATTTGGACAAAGTAAAAAATTGAATAAAGAATAGATAGCCAAAATAAATTGATTAGAACTTGAAATAGGAACGTTAAAGATGAAAAAATTATTTTAGAGGAGGAAATAGAATTATCTCAAGAAAAAATTAAAAGTAGTTTAGTTGAAAATGAGACTATATCTATTGATTTTGGAAAAGTTAAACTAGAAAAGGATAACTTGTTAAAATAAAATATCAACTTGAAAAATAATATAGAAACATGAAAAATTGAAAATTTTGAATTAAAAAAAAATTAGATAAAATTACAAATAATGTTTCAAAATTAAATAAAGGAAAAGAAGATTTGGAAAATCTTATGAAAACTTCAAAACCATCAGGTAATAGAAATGGAATAGAATTTAAAAATATTCCTAAACAAAAAGGGAATAAAATTAAGAAATATAGTTATGTTTATCAAAAGACTAAAAGATCACCTAAGTCTAATACGAATACCAAAAATATTAAAATTTTGGATTCCTAAGACAAATAATAATTTTCTTAGACAAAAACATATTAATAATTTTCTAGATAACGTAGTCTATAATAAAAATTATGTTCATAAATGTACCAAACCTTCTTGGGTGTGGCTACGTGCTCCTCCTAACATCTAGGACCCTAACAAAGTGTATGGGTACCAATTACATCAATTTTTATTTTGCAGGTGCCCAAAATAAAAAAAAGGAGAAATGGATACTTGATAGTGGCTGCTCCAAGCATATGACCGGAAACTCAAAAATGTTATTAAATATAACATACATCGATGGTGGAATGGTAACTTTTGGAGATAACTCAAAAGGATATGTCGTTGGCTCGGAGAAGTCATCAACTCTAGTATTTCAAACTCTCCTATTACTACAAATGTTTTCTTAGTAGAAAATTTAAAACACAGCCTACTTAGCATTAGTCAATTATGCAATAACGGTTTTCAAATTAATTTCAAAAAAGATAGATGTAATATTTTCGACAATAACAAACAACTTATATATTAGGGTTTTAGAAACAAAAATATTTATGTCTTAGATATGAATATAAATCAAAATTCAAACTTATACTTAACCGCCAAACGTAAGGATCCATGGTTGTGGCTTAAATGATTCTATCATATTAATTTAAATATATTAATAAATTAGCAAAACATGAGCTAGTTAGAGATCTACCTAAAATAAATTATAAAGTAGAAAATTTATGTGAAGATTGTCAAATAGGTAACTAAAGAAAAACTCTTTTAAATTTAAAAATAATATTTCTACAAAACAACCATTAGAATTATTACATTTAGATTTATTTGGTCCAACTCAAGTACGATATATAAATCATAACAACTATGTTTTCATAATAGTTGATGATTTTTCAAGATATACATGGACCTTATTTTTAAAACATAAAAGTGACACTTTTGCGGTATGTTTAAATTTTTTGCTAAAAGAATTAAAAATCAAATGGATTTGAAAATTAAGAAGTGATCACGGCGGAGAATTCGAAAATGATTTTTTTACTAGTTTTTGTAATAAAAAGGGCATAAATCATAATTTCTCTTTTCCCCGCACAACTCAACAAATTAGTGCAGTTGAAAGAAAAAATCATACGTTAAAAGAATGCACACCAACACTATTAAATAGTAATGGTTTACCAAAACATTTTTGGGCTGAAGCTATTGCTATGGCTTGTTATCTTTCGAATCGAATAACCATACGACCTATTACTAAACATACTTGTTTCGACATATTTTTTGGAAGAAAACAAAAGGTATCATACTTTAAAACTTTCAGATTAAAATGTTTTGTATTAAATACAAAAGATAATTTAGGAAAATTCAACCCGAAGGCCGATGAAGGAATCTTTGTTAGATATTCGGATCGTAGCAAGGCGTATAGAATTTTTAATAAATGTACTTACACATTTGAAGAAAGTTTACATGTTTCATTTGATGAAAATTTCCTTAACAATCATACTAATGACAATAAATATATTATTCCAATAAAAAATTCAACAAACTCATCTAATAATGAGACAAATGCACAAAATAATACTTTGGTATCACCCCCTAGAATTCTAAAAGATCATCCGAAAAATAATATCATTGGGGATCTAAATTGCAGAGTAACTAGAAATAACTTAACCAAATAAGTCATATTGCATTTGTGTCAAATTTTGAACCAAAAAATTATAAAGAAGCTTCAAACGATGATATTTGGATAATAGCCATGTAAGAAGAATTAAATCAATTTGAACGTAATAATGTTTGGGAATTAGTACCAAGACCAGAAAATCAATCAGTTATTGGAACAAAATGGGTATTTAAAAACAAAGCAGATGAAAACGGAAATATAGTTTGGAATAAAGCACGTTTAGTTGCTCAGGGTTATAATCAAGAAGAAGGTATCGACTATGATGAAATTTTTGCTCCAGTAGCAAGACTCGAGGCCATACGTACATTACTTGCTTTTGCAAATCATCACAATTTTAAATTATTTCAAATGGACGTCAAAAGTGCTTTTTTAATTGGTTTTATTAAAGAAAACATATATTTGAACAACCTCCATTATTTGTTCATAAAAAATATCCCGATCATGGTTTTAAATTACACAAAGCCTTATATGGTTTAAAGAAAGCCCCCTGTGCCTGGTACGAACGTCTTAAATTTCTTCTGGTTTTCAAATAGGCAAAATAGATACGAATTTATTTATTAAACGAGAAAATAATGACATCTTAGTTATGCAAATTTACTTCGACGATATTATTTTTGGTTCAACTAACGAAAATCTTTGTACTCGATTTTAAAATATTATAAAAAACGAAGTTGAAATGTCTCATATGGGTGAATTGAATTTCTTTCTAGGTTTACAAATAAAACAACTTGAAAATGATATTTTTATTCATCAAAAAAATATTGTAATGATTTATTACGTCGTTTTGGAATGGATAAATCTTCAAGCAAACCCACCAATGAGTACTAGTGTTCACATGGAAAAAGGTGGTAATGGAAAAGATTTTGATGAAAAAGTACATCGCAATATGATTGGCTCCTTACTATATTTGACGGCTACTCGACCCGACATTATGATGAGCGTATGTCTTTGTGCCCGATTTCAAGCAAAACCAAAAGAGTCTCACCAAAGAGCTGTTAAAAGTATCTTAGGATATTTATCTAGTACTAGAGATTACAGTTTGTTTTATCCTAAGGGATCATCGTTTGAACTTGTTTTATATAGTGACGAAAATTTAAATGGATGTAAAATCGATCGTAAGAGTACTAGCGGAACATGTCATTTTATCGGACAATCGTCGGTTTCATGGTTTAGGAAAAAGCAAAACTGCGTCTCTTTATCCACTTGCGAAGCCGAATATAAGGCAGCGGCCTTAGCATGTGCACTAGTGATATACATGCAACAAAGGCTTAAGGATTTCGGAAAATTTATCGACAAATCACCAATATATTGTGATAATATGAGTGCAATAAATCCATTAAAAAACCCTATAAATCACTCACGTACTAAACACATTGATACACAAATCATTTTTTACTCGACAGTGTAGAAAAAGGAATTATTACATTAGAATACGTAAATACAGAGAATCAAATAGTAGATATTTTCACAAAACCACTAAATGAAGAAACGTTTGTTAAATTACGACGTGATTTAGGAATATGTTCTCTTAATGATCTTCTAAGCTAATTCTAAATTTCATCCATTCTATTTTTGGTTAAAAAGTTTTTATCTACAATCAAAATTTTAACATTAACCAACAATTTTTTAGAAATTTGTTTTCTGAAATTAACTATGTTTAACCCTTTAAAACATGCATAAATAGCCTCTCTATTTATCAAACATAGATTTCATATTCCTTTTAAAGACAAAAGAAAGCAAAAACATGTCTTCCGACAACTCTCATCTCTCCTTCTCAACACCAACCTCGGATAGTTCAGTAGATACCCCTCATCGACTTCCTACTCCTACACCAAGTCAAGAGCCAACCTATAAGTGGTCCTCCTACCACACGGGATTCACTCCCAATAAAAAAGGTCCAAAAGATCTCTATTTGTCTCTCCTAAAACTAAGGAGAAAATCGATGAGATATATGATTACCAAAAGCAAAAAATGGATTTACAAGGAGAATTATACTTTGAACAAAAAGTCACTACGCGAAGACTAAGTTTTCTAGAGCAAGTAGCGATCAAATTTTGCAATTCATGAAAAAAAGTTGTACATGAACCACTTCCGATTCCTTGCAATCCCATGGATCCTTCTGCATCTTGTCGTACACCTTGAGATCCTCCACCTAAGCAATTTTTTGGTTCCCCAAGAGCCAACGAATGTGGAAATATTTTGTTAAGGATAGCACCTCTGAAGATCACAATGCTCCATCTTCATCTCAATAAATTTGTTTATTATATTTTCTTCTACTTATATTTGTTTTTGTTTTCAAAAATAATAACATTATGTTTCAATAAAATTGATACCTCGAAAATCATGCATAACCTTTCAAATTAATTCTATTTTTAGAGAAATTGCACAATTCAGACGGTTGAACAATGCCCTTAGATGTCTGACATTATTGTGACACACCATTTTTTAATACTGTGCATGTATTAGACGTCTGATATAAACATCCAGATGTTTGACAATTATCTCTGCCTCATAAAAAATACAAAACAATCTATTTCAGACATCTGAAATAGTGACCAGACATCTGAACAAAGTCTCTGCCTCTTTAAGATACAAATTCAAGCTATCCAGATGTCTGATATTATATCCAGATGTCTGAGAAAAGAATCTATCTTCAAAAAAAAAAAACACTTCTACCTATTCCAGACATCTGATTCTATATCCAGACGTGTTACAACACTTTCTGTCTTCAAAACTTACAACTCTATCTATTCCAAACGTCTGAACATATTTACTGTCTTCATTCTAGGTCAAAATCAAACGTCTGACTCACTACCCAAATGTCTGAAATTCAATCAATAACCTTTAGTAACCTTATAACGACTACTTTTCCCCAATTTCTACCTCACATTTCATTTCCTCTCTCTTTCATTTCCAAAACCCTAACTCTCTAGATCGCAATCTCCATAATTTTGTTCGATCTCATGGCGCCTAAAACAAAAAACCCTAAAGTTTCTAAGAGGAAGCAAGAGCAAGTCGCATCCTCCAATCCGCAAGTGTGCTCTGATGATTAAATTGAAAGATGGATGAATAGAGTGCCTCATTCAATCAAAAGATATGACGATATTCAGAAGAAAAAGCTACATACAGTTCCTTTCTATAATCTACTTAAATTTTCTATATACGATTTGGATGAAATGTGCGAAAATGCTAGGTTAGAAACATTAATTTCTTTCAATTCGAATAATGTCCAAATCGATCAGCTCACCATATTCCTTTTCTACGCTAATCTATATAGTGCTGCCATATGGAATACCGACAATGATGATAGCTGACTTTGGTCAAGTGTGTACGACAACACTATTCGTCTAACTCCGGGAATTATAGGCCATATTCTAGGTTGTTCCGACTCCGGAGAAGATTTGTATAACATCTCGGATAAGCGCCAAAAACCAAGAGATAATGTTACCCATCAAATTTGGGAAGATGAAATGCCAAGATTTGCTTCCAAACACTTACGACCTAAGGCAAGACTCCTCACCAGGATGATTATTAACACAATCATTCCTCACCTTGGCAGTCATGAGCAAATAACGGAATTGGAGCACAAAGCTCTATATGCCATCCTTAGTCGAACGAGGGTAAATTGGGTGAAATTCATATTTGATGAGCTTAAACACTATTGGACTCGATCACGTCCATCCATAATCAACCCTACCTACATCATGTGTCTTCTGAAAACTCACAACATTCCTTTGTATTTATCAACTTTCGAAGAGATTTCTCCCAAGCACGCCTCCATAAAGTTCTTCTCTCTTATGCACTTACCAAAAAATCCTACGGATTTTCTATCATTTGAAGAGTGGACGCAACGTCGTCAACAAGATAGTCAAGCTAGGCCTCCACCCAACAACAAACACCACAACCATAACAAGAAGAGGAACAATATCACGAACAAACTCCTCCTCCTCCTGCACCTTTTGATTATCCAAGCCAAGATGATACTTTGGAAACTCACACTGAGACCAATCCAAATGAAAGTATTTAGGACTTAACTCTCCAAAATCAACTTATCTTGTCAAGAAATCAAAATTATTGGCTAAGCGTATTGATAGCTTTGAAACAACATTCGCTTCTCACCCTGCCACAATTGAAACATCACTTTTAACAACATTATCTATTCTAAAAGAGGTTCTTCAACGAGTCCGTGGCCCTACACCACCTTCGGAAGATTGGCCGACTCCAATGCCTTCTCCTTCTACTTCAAAACATTCTAAACTTTTTGAAGAGTAAAAAGAACCTCTCGAACATACTTCAACATCTCCTAAAAAACAAGCTAGTTCTTCAAAGAATGAAGATGAAGGAGATGCTCAAGCTAAAGCTTCCCCAAAAGATCCTTAGATATTTTTTAATAGGTTCCATCTTTTGTATTGTAATCAAAAATCTATGCATGTAATTACTGTTTTTGATGATTATAAAAAGTGTATTTTTACTTCTACGCAATTATAGTAAATTGATATAATCTTCTGGCAACTAGTAAAAATTCCATATTAATAATGTGTACACGTTATCTAAATTATATATATTAATACCTTTTGATAATGCCAAAGGGGGAGAAATTATGGTAAGCACATATTCAGGGGAGATTTATAAAATTATATCTAAGTACATTGTATAGTTATCATCATCAAAATGGGGGAGAATGTTCGGAAATCCAATCTACGATTTCGATGACAACAACTATACAATGGAAATCGAATATACATATATATTTATATATACAGGTACTTGCTAGAACAACATCACTAGAAAGACAAGAACAAAGCTCAAAGGACACTATGAGAGACTACAAGTCGATAGGTACAAAGAAGCAAAAGAAAAGATGCACAAAAATAGACGTGAACCAGTATCAAACGTCTGGGTGCACAAGCCAGACGTCTCTAAAAGTTCTTTGGAACAACATACAGACTGAACCAGACGTCTGGTAATGCACTCAGACGTTTGAAAATCTACTATGTTCAAAAAATATACAGTATTAAATGTCTGAGACAAATACCAGACGTTTGAATTCAAACTCGAACTTCAGAAAAGAACTTCAACTGCCACATGCGAATGGACATCTCCGCTTTTCTTCGCCACAACTCTTCACCATCAACAAAAGCAACTTTAGAGTGTTCGTTAATGGATGCAACTACTCAAGATACCTATCTACAACTACATATAGCATCAAGAATCAAAAGAACAAAACTTACCTTACTTACTTACGCTTTCTAATTCTATACTATATCCTATATTCTTGATCTCTTCACTTTAGCAATCTTTACTTGTATTCACTCTTCCATATATTTAGTTCTTCATACACAATATTCTTTAGATATATATTGGAAGCAATTGTACTATTTAGTCAACATCCATGTTATACTAGAACACACATTTTACACGAACAATTTATTGTAACCAAGCCTATTCCTTCGGGCGAAGCGAAGGTTTTTGATAGTCGAATTCCGAAGGGGAGCTTCGGGACTGGACGTAGGATGGAAGATCCGAACTAGTATAAAATAATGGTGCGCTTATTCTATATTTACTTATATTAATATTATTTTAGTTGCATCATATAGTTTGTCACATATACTTGCATATACACTACATGATCCACCCTGTAGACTTTTAATAACTTCTGGTGGTTTTGTATGGTCTTCATTCGCTACCTAATCATCTCTATCTATTTCGAAGTCACATAATTAAATTTGGTTCGAGTAAAATTTTGTAGATGGTTTCCACCAATAATTGGTAGGGGTGGGCGCGGGTCGGTTTGGTGCGGTTTAAAGCCCAAACTGCTTCTGCACAGCATTAAACGGTTAATCAAAAATACAAATCAATGTGTTAACCATTTAAACGGTTCGATTTAGGTTCGTTTTAATGTGATACGGTTCAGTTTTGGTCTGATCCGGTTTGAATCCATATTAAATGTGTAATAAGAGAATTACTTCCGTCAACAATCAATTTACAATGGCAGCCATATGAAATTTTTATACTTAAAGGTTAAAACACACAATGTTATATAGAAATTAAAGACTGATTCTTAATTGTATGAATATTTCAATTTAACAGTTAGCTACAAGTGAGATTTTTTAATAGATTAACCAATCATCAACGTTAATCAACGCACAATCATTAAGTAAAAAGACTAGAATAAAATTATAATTAGCATTTATTTAAAAAACGAGAAGAAAAATATCATGCTAAAAGTCTTAAACTATAACTTCTTTCTTTATGACAACGATTATTATTAATATAAGCTGAAAATATAATATACATCATTAGAATATAAAATAAGATAGGAGTTGCTTATATTTTTATCATAAGATTACTAGTGTAAAAATATTTTGTTCGGTTTAGTATGGTCGGTTCAATCATCCAAATGCAACCGAACCATATCGATGTGGGTCGGTCTACATTGGGGTGAGATTCTGATATTGTTTCTGTTTTCTTCTTCTTTAACACTAACGGTTCGGTTTTCCGGCATTCGATTATTCAGCATTTGATACAATGGACGTATCGATGTCGACTTTCGGGAGTCGAAAAATTGGGTCGTTACAATTTAAATTTAAATTCATTTAGAAAATGGTTATTTAAATAGTTATACTCTATCAAATAATTTCATTTTTAAAATTAATTTGGACTTGAGTTTATATGCGATATTAGTATAATATTTCATAACTAATATTTTAAATAAAGTGTTTAAAAATGGTTTTTATTTCAAGTGTTTCCAAATATATATATATATATATATATATATATATATATATATATATATATATATATTTGGATAAGTGATTTAAAATATTTTTTAAAGTATTTAGACTTGGCAAATTTTTCAGTGGAAATAAACAATGTGATTGCGTTGGTTAGGAGATTCGGTGCATGTTTCCATATCATTTTTATGATCCGGTATGGGGGGTTTCCATATAGCGGTGCGGTTTATGACCATCACTAATAATTGGGTGATTTGCATGGCCTCTCATGTAGCACTTCAAAGGATGCCATACCAATCGTCGCTTGGTGATTATTATTATACACGAATTCTACTAAAGATAAGTGTTGCTCCTAATGTCCTCCAAAGTCCATGATGCAAGCTTTTAACAAGTCCTCCAAAATCCTATTCACCCTTTCAATCTGACTATCTGTTTGTGGGTGGTAAGAAGTGTTAAAGTTCAACGAACTTCCTAAAGTTGACTGCAAATTCTTCCAAAATTCACTAGTAAATTAGGGGTCATTATCATTAACAATGCTAACTAGAATTCTATGAAGCCAAACCACCTTCTAAATATAAATTTGCGTTGAACATGTTGTTGTTCTATTACTTCTAACGGAAATAAAATAAGCGCTTTTAGTTAGCCAATCTACTATAATCCAAATAGCTTCATTACCCTTTTAACTCTTAGGAAACGCATCTATGAAGTCCATCGATATATGCTTCCATTCCTAAGTCGGCACCTCAAATGGCAATAACAATCCTCCTGGCTTTCCTAGTTCAACCTTTATCCTTTGGCAAGTCAAACATCTAATGAAAAATCCTGCTACTTTCTTCTTCATCCTTGGCTAATAAAAAAATTGATTCATATCCCTGTACATATCTCCTCTGGTGTGAATGGCCATCCAAGAACATTGACACTTTGCCAACACTTTTTTTAAAACATCCTCAGCCATAAGGACACTAATTCATCCATCTCTCCTTAAACATCCTCTTTTGTCTACTGCATAACTACGAACATGGGAAAATGTTCACCTCTACACAGTCGACCAAAATATATACCATCTATGCATCCTTCTTTTACTGAAGTCCAATGTGGTCCATTAATACTGGCCTAACTTCCTTTGCTCCAAAATACCCTAAAGTAGGTTCTATTGACGGTTGAAAATGAAATTTGAGAAGAACTCATATTATCGCTAGTTAAGTGTCTTTATGAAATTTTCTTATTTACAATGTCCCTTAATATGTATAAATTTATTTAGCAGTCTAATCCCATATATAAAATCAACCCGAAGATAAAACATGAACATATCTTATACCATATCGTATGCTTTTTTAATATCCTAAAAGAGATTACAACCCAAAATCTAAATGGAAATTTTGTTAGAAGTTGTCATTCATCATCAACTAGTGTTAATGATTTTTTGGTCCTAACATTCCTTACTAAATTAAGATGGACATTCATAATATGTCATTTCACTATCATCTGCCTTCCTTAATTCTTCTTCTTAGTTTCTAACAAATGTGGTCCATCTATTACTTCAGTTAACATATTCGATTATGGGATAAATGGAACATCCCCATAGAGGCTGTATTAAATTCCCTAATCAGACCCCATTTAATGTCTTTTAACTATCTATTAATTACAAATTTATTGCCCATTAAATCTGTAATTAATGGCTGCAATACGTAATCCTATAATTATTACGCTGTTAATAACTAATATGAATATTGTCATAAATTACGCTATGTATATATTTATTTTTAAACGTTGAGCGTGATTATACGTGTGTAAATATATTTCTTTCTTTCTAGTTATTAGTTTCTAAACTATAACATTCTATTCCACATTTCAATTTATCCGAGCTATCCTTTCAAAAATGAAAACCGTTATAATTTTCCATAAATTAACCAAAAGTGAGATCTTTGTTTCGTTTTAAATTACAAACAATTATTTCTTTTATTTTGTTGAAATAGACAGTGCAAACTACAGAAAATAAAATTCATATATTACACATCTCTTTCCCTTTTGGGTATATCCTTTGATAATTCAAACAATACACTTTTATACATATTTTGGAATTGGATATTATATGAAAATTACACGGAACCTGCTCCAAATAAATCAAGACATAGAAATTCACATTCCAAGTTAACTAGAGCAATCAAATTTACAACCTAATTATAGATCTTTAATATCATTACAACTTTACCAACATTCTTTAAATATTTGCGACTGATTTCAAATTTCCAAATCATGTTGTGGATACTATTCCTATTTTGTTCATATCCTAAAACCATTGCCCCATCTTACCTAAGAATTGATCCATTTCTACTCTTAAAAGAAATTTGGTTTATTCCTCTACATTCTTTATAAAACTAAAATTTCACAATCATGAAGTACCTATAATATGGAACCTTTATCTTTGAAATTATAAACTTAGAAACCACTCTTTTCTAAATTTCAACAAATTCTTAGCGAAATAATTTTCCTTCCCAAAGATTTATTTAAATAGGATTTAATACCCAAAACATTCGAAAACTTAATTATCATATCAATTAATCATTTTTTTTTCCAGAAACACCTTCTATAACTTTAAACAATGAAAAAGGGAATAGGCAAGGATAACTTCTATCCTATCATTTTCCTATCATTTTCCTATCATATTCCTATCACTTCTCTCCTATATTATCTCTAACTAGATTACTAATCTTATTTATATAAATTCCTAATGCTACTAATATTTAAATTCCTAATATTGATTCATCCCAATGTGTTTGCCTACTGCTTTAGCCATCTGGGCTCTTCTTTGTATATAAATCTATTTCAGCTGTTATTCTCCGCATTTCCTGATACAGGAATGTTACTCCAACCTATATTATTGGACAATCTTACCCTTCAATTCTCTCTACCTAATTTTAATCAAGTTCCATTTCCATTTATTCCCTCCATTAGAAAGAAGTTTAAAATAAGAACTTCCAAATTTATGAAATAATAAAAATTATCAAGTCCAACTTAAGCCCTGTTTTACATTTAAACGAAAAACATTTTTATCAAAACTCTTCAAACCGAAAACATTTTGACTAATCAAAATTCTTTAAACTAATAATTTCAAAAATGAAATTTGAAAACCTTCTTCACGTCAATTTAAACATTTCAAGAACTTACGCCTTCTTGCAGAAACTTGCTCACTCTAAATCCTTTACCCTATCTTACCTAAGTATTGATCCATTTAAACAAGAACTTACGCCTAACCTAAGCCCTATTTTGAAATTCTATTTATCTAAATCCAACCTAAGCCCTGTTTCGAGTTGGAAAAGTTCCTTTGAAAAATCAACTCAAAACATTTCCATGTAAAGTTGTAAAGATACATGAACTTAAACATTTCAAGAAATTTTCCAACCTTTACCCCATCTTACCTTAGTATTGAAATGACTTGTGGCATTTATTATTTGTAGTTAACTCCAAATAATAAAAGTTATTCCTCTCCATTTCTTCACATCTTAAAGGAAATCTAGAAATTGGTCGTATCCTAATAAATCCTTGGAAAAATCAACTCAAAACATTCAAGAAAATTTCCAAAAATCTTTTACCAAATTCTTTCACATTGAGTTGGATTTAGAAATTGATTTTTGCTGCCCTTTCTATTGAATTTTCCTTCTTCCCCACTCTATCATCCTAAAATCTGATTATCTTCTTGTGGTGGTTAATGTAAATTTTCTTGCAGGAACATGCTCCACTTCTTCTTCACATCTTGCTTCACTTCTATCATTTCTTAGTTTTAGATACATACAATACATACGTTCTTATCTCTCATCTATCTGGATAAAATGTATGTTTTCAATTGTCAATCCATCGAAATCCAACAATCCTAAGGCAGTCGAGGACCAACAAAGGAGTCAAGTACCGTTCAGCTTCTAGGGTGCTTCTATATGTCGCGATCATGCTCTTCTTAGTCCATCCCTTAAGATACGACCACTGCTCCAAAGGGTAATCATGGTCGGAGTATAAATATTACTCTATTTATTTTTTCAACTCATAGTCGCCTCATCCATCCTTTCGGAATATGGTCGCAACTACTTTCATAGTCGGAAATTATAGAGTTAGACGTAAGTTTAATAAGGGGGTGTCTGTGTGTTTGTATATGTATGTATATATATGTGTGTATGCATAGGTATATGCATGCATGCATGTATGTATGTATGTAGTAGTATTTTGAAAAATACTTTCAAAGGTAACAAGTGCGCACTCATACATATAGGGTAATAATCGGGGTCGGAGTATAAATTTAACTCTATTTATTTTTCCAACTCATAATCGCATCATCCATCCTTTTGGAATATGGTCACAACTATTTCCGTAATAGAAAATTATAAAGTTAGGCGTAAGTTTAATATAGACGGGTGTGTGTTTGATATATGTATTTATGTATGCATGTATGAATGTATGTATGTATAGTAGAGCTTTGAAAAATACTTTTAGAAGTAACAAGTACGCATTCATACATATGCCTATACACATTGATCGAACAACCTAAGCTCTAGTACCAAATGTAACAACCCGTCGAGAAACGGGCATAATTTTCAGTCCAGAAATGGCCTATCGAACTTTAGACTTATTCCAAAGTTGTTTCCTGTTTTGCAAAATTGATACCAAGAACAATACACAAAACTATCTATCAATACAGAATCTCAAACAGAATGATAAAATATAATACCGGAAATAGTACACATTTTATTAAAAACCAAAATGTTATAAACATACAACATAATACTACATTATAACGTCGAATAACGTAGTCCAATATCACAAAATACATCACCATGTAACAAAAGTAGATAGATAAATAAATGTCACAAGTCTCCGTCTCCGCCGTTATCTTTAGAATCTGCATCATCTTCTTTTACATGTGTTGTAATAAGGAAAAAGTCAAAACAACAATGTATGATGAATAAAAATCTCGAACCTTTCTATAACATATATTCTTTCAACCCATTAGCTCATTTTCAAATGTAGGCCAAAGGCCATTCCCAAAAGACATTGTAATAATCCATCAAACTTGTACGTGTTTATTTACCCAAAAGACAATGTAATAATCCATCAAACTTTTTGTTTATTTCACCTTTGTTAATTCAGCAATTACTTATCATTCGTTTTCAGTTTATATCAGTATTTCTTTAAGGAAATTTTCCTCAAGGACAATTTTTAGGGCTTTTTTTAGATGTAGGACAACCCACTAATTATTTTCTCACAAGAACACACACACATATTTTCTTTCCAGCCCACTTTCGCACGCTTCTTCTTCCTTTCGATCAAATTTTTTTGTCGCGATCCAATATTACTCTCACATTCAAAATATCGATCAACCTTGTTCGTTCATTTCAGTTTCATTCTTCTAAAAATTATAGTTCATCTATCATATTTTTCTCATGCGCGTTTGTCGATCTCGTTCTTTTCATATTTCTACTGTGATCTCGATTTTCTTCAAAGTTTTGATAAAAAGTTGTTTGGGTTGTATATAAAGTTGTGATAGAGTGGAAAAGTATCATATTTTAGGTTCAGTTTTTGGGTTTCATTTTTATTTTTTCTTATTATCATTTTTTTTTGTTATCAGTAACTAGGTATCAGTTTTGTATACGGTAGGTATCAGTTTTGTGAAATTGAATAATTAATGTTCTATACTGAACATATTTTTACTAATGTTTATTTTTTATTTTTTTGGCAGTGGGGATAACAGTCTTCTTTGTCTGTTTGTGTTGAATAATAACACTTTTAGCACTCGATTGTATATTGATTGCTCTTTGTATAAGCTTATGATGACTGAAAAAGTATCATTGATTGGGTTGTAGCTTGTGATAGGGTAGAAAAGTATCATATCTTAGGATCAGTTTTCTGGTATCATTTTTATTTTTTCTTAGTATCAATTTTTTTGATTATCAGTAACTAGGTATCAGTTTTGTATACCTTAGGTATCTGTTTTCTGAAATGGAAAAACTAATGTTCTAAACTGAACATGTTTTTACTAATGTTTCTTTTTGGCAGTGGTGATAATGTGGCGCAGTCAGTTAAGTCTAAAGGTGGATTTTTATATTTTCGGAACAAGCATAACAGATGCGGAGAGTACAAAGCAGCTTCGTCATAATAAATGGAATTGTCAAGCTTCGAAGAGGATATTATTTGATTTTTCATTTTGAATTTGTTCAGATTAATAAGTGGACGTGTGACTTGTTTTGGTGGTTTATTATAATTGAAGCTTTTGTTATTAATTTGTATTCAGTATAGCATATTATCAAATTGATTTTAATTTCAAGTATTTAGTATAAGTGATAGTATCAATTTTAGTATCAGTTAAATGTTTTTACACTATCAGTTCTGGTGTTTGTTTTTACAAGTAAGAGCAGCTTTGTTTTAAGAACATAACATCGTTACTTCATAAGTATCAAATTACAACAGAACATCATTACTTCACAAGTATAAATTTCAACAGAATTACATTACTTTACAGGTATCAAATTTAATTGTAAAACATCACAATGTGAATTCAGTTCTTTCCTTTTCTTTCTTTTTCTAAGCTTGATATGTATTTAGATAGACTCCAGCAATGTTCATCATTTGTCAATATTGCATGTACAATCCTTGCTCTTGTGGATAATATTTCCTTGTTTTCAAGTTTTATTGGTATTCTGCTTTTATTCAGTGAAACGATGAATACCATTACAAATATAGTCAAGCCTGTCGAAACCAAAATGTAATGTTAGTATCAGTTTGCATAAGTTGTATTATCAGGTTTACAATTAATACAAAACATTGAATTCAAGGATAATGGTACAAGCATGTAGCATGCTTTGAATTAAAATATTTAACAGTTTTACCAGCACACTTAGTATCGATTTGTGTATGAATTTTTGCGTTTGTAGCTATTACTTTAAGATATATTTGCTAAATATTTTGTTTTATTTTTTATTATATAGTTATCTTTTTTGTTTTTGTAGGTGTCAGTTTTGTTTCTGTAGGTATCAGTTTATTTTATGTAGGTATCAGTTTTGTTTCTGTAGGTATCAGTTTCTCTTATGTAGGTATCAGTTTCTTTTATGTAGGTATCAATTTTCTTCCTGTAGTAACTGTTTATTTCTGAACTAACTGTTTTTGAAATTGAGAGATAATATTTTTCAATATTTTGTTATGAATCAAATTCAATTAAATATAAAAGGCATACAATGATGTATAGAATTATGTATGAAATGTTATAATGCAAAAACACAGATAGTTTGAATAATGAGCAACTTTCAATTGACTATGACTAGTAGTTTCAATTGTATTGTTCATTTTTATGTCAGTAGATATCATTTTAACAAAAAAACCTTACGTGTCTTCTGCTTGTTGTGCACACTTCATTAGATGCATATCATCTAGTTTCACCTCCATGCATGCTATGTTATTGCTTTTCCAGATTTCTTTGAGCATTTCTTATATTTTTTGTCTTTAATAAAGACAAAATGTGTTAAAAAGTTAGGTCATATTCACCTTTTTTTATCTGTAATAAGTAATTTTTTTAAAAGAAAGAGAAATCTCATACCAATTACTCATACCAATTTTATAGCTTCTTTTAAACTGGATGTGGATTAACAAAATCATCATCCTATTATTTCAAAATAACGACAATAAGTAATTTTTGAAACAAATTATGTTGAAATGTAACAATAGGTTGTGTATTAGCTGCAGTGAAATATGTTCGGTCAAATATGTAACGATTTCAAGTTTGCAGTAATTAGGTATAAGTTTGTATTAAATAGGTATCAGTTTTCTGTAAGTATGTATCATTTTTTTCAAGTAGGTTGCTCCACCTTTCTGCATATACAACAAATTGCTTCTCCGACTTCACTGTCCAAAAACACAACTCATCTGCCACGGCCAGATTCCAATCCATCTTCCTCGACCAACACAATCATCGCCAACAACTCGCAACTTTCAATCTCGGCCAAACCGTGACCTAATCAAAATTTTCTCCTCACCGCCTTCTGTAAAACACCAACCACAACCGCGACATCAAACACAGACTCAATGAAATTGGAAATTATAATTTTGGTTTAGGGAAAGTGATTTTGGTTTTGGGGAGATTGTGGAAATTGATTTTGCTTCTGAGCAATTGAACGAGAAATCGATTTGTTTTTATTTAGTTTTATTTTTAAAAGAAAGTTCGTCAAATTCTGAGTGAAAGTGAGGAGGAGGAGACGAACAGAATTCTTTATTTTGTTTTAATTTTTTATCTGGGTTTTGCGCTTTGTTCTTACGGTAAAGTTTTTTGCGCGTGTTCTTGTGAGCAATTATTTACTTTAATTTGTCCTTTAAAATTATTTCGCCTATTTCTTTATATTTTTGTCGCTATTTTTGACAAAGAACTATGATCGATAGTTTAAACAAATAACATTGTCTTATCAAATGAACTAGATGAAATAGTAAAAATTTGAATGGATAATAAGCTTTACATATGTTGTGTGAACGGTGTACAGAATAATAAGGCTGGACTAGGGCAAATATACGGTTTAAAGTTTAAACTACAAAAATTCAGTGCTTGCTGTTGCTGTTTGCTTCAGACCTTGTTACATTCTGTGTTGAAAAATTTCTATAGTCAGACTAAACGTAAATTCCTATCCACATGTCATATACATTAATTCATGCCGTGTAAAATAATTTAACATACATGAAGGCAAAGTAGACTTTTAGCAAAATACAGCACACAAATTAATATATTTTAAATCATTAACCAAGAAATTAGTAACACAAAATTATGCTATATATACAAGTCAAACAGCAGCCAATCACGACTGGGAATTTATTCGCTTCAACGAAAACAAAATTATATATTTTCTGTTATGCCAATTGTTTATCACGAGATAAAATCAGGTCAATTAATTTTGTGTCAATCGTTTTGTACGGTGTGCAGATTTGAAACATTCAAACACAAATATATACGAATTCTGTAAATTGGTCATGGCCAAACATATGTTATTGAATTAAACCACGTACGCGGTACGTACGTACAGGTAAATCCCACCTAGAGTCAGTGATTATAAATAGAAGTGTTTTTCTCGATAAACACAGATATCCAAACTTGCTTCTAATTTGGCAAGAAGAACATCAACATCATAAAACAAACAGTGTACAGCAACAAATTAATGGGTATAGAGGTATCGGATGAAGTGCTAAGCACTTTTGTGCCTATAGTAGTTTACTGGGTATTCTCAGGTATATACGAAGTGTTAACCTACTACATGGAAGGTTCACGTCTTCATCCAAAGAGCGAAGAAGAGAAAAATATAGCATCGAGAGGACAGGTTCTGAAAGGAGTCCTCCTCCAGCAACTCATTCAGGTCATCGTAGTCTTCTCTATTTTAAAGGTACTGCAACTCGTCGTCTTTATATACACTTGTAGCTTCTCATTTGATATATAACCAATAAAGTTGTTAAACCTATCATAATTGTCTGAACAATATACATGATATGTTTCAGTTCATAAGCAACGAGAATGAGACAGCAAAGCCACAACCATCGATACTATTGCTGGTGTGGCAGTTCATTATTGGCATGGTGGTTTTGGACTCATGGCAGTACTTCGGGCACAGATACATGCACATAAACAGGTTCCTGTACAAGCACTTGCATTCGACTCACCATGAACTGCTAGCGCCCTATGCGTATGGCGCCCTATACAACACCCCCCTTGAAGGCCTCATTTTGGACACCATCGGTGGTTCCCTTGCTTTTCTTCTTTCTGGGATGAGTCCTAGGACCAGTATCTATTTCTTTTCTTTTGCTACTGTCAAGACGGTTGATGTGCACTGCTCCCTTTGGCTTCCATGGAATCCTCTTCAGTTCCTCTTTGACAACAACAGCGCTTACCATGACGTTCATCATCAGCTCAGAGGCCACAAATTTAACTACGCGCAGCCTTTCTTTATTTCCTGGGATAAGATCTTTGGAACCCATATGCCTTACGACGTCGTCCAGCGTCCTGGAGGCGGGTATGAAGTACGCCCCGTCAAAATCAAAAACTAATTAAATTAGTTTGATTTTTCTTTTACTCTTACTTTTACTTTTACTTTTTATTTCTCGCTACTTTAATGTAATCAACGACTCGGGTGTCAAGTTAATTAATTAATATTGTGCATGCATACATCTCTATATCGGTTCCTCTTTAAAAGGGTCTTAATACTGTTATTCTTCTAGTCTGTTATGTCATCTAATGACTACGTTGTTTGTACATGGTCGATATGTTGTCCTCCGCTGATTCGTGTTCCAAAGTTCTGCATATCAATTAAGTCACTTAGGAAAGTTAAACCACTCTGACAC
Organism: Allium cepa; assembly: GCA_030765085.1. NCBI lineage: Eukaryota > Viridiplantae > Streptophyta > Magnoliopsida > Asparagales > Amaryllidaceae > Allium > Allium cepa. The sequence continues at coordinate 508,117,055 of CM060929.1, forward strand.
AGCTTTGATTCAAGTCCCTCGTGCAGTTATGTGATTGGCTTTGCTGAATCTAACCCAAATATTGACTATGAATTTACGCAAAAATGAGGCAAAAATTGGGTAAGCCGTAGGATTTAAATTGCTTGATTCACAGAGGTCCATAGATGCTGCTTCCGCACATTTTTCTGTTCATCTTTTGGGCTTTGTAGCAATTTGCCATCCTACTTATCGAGGTTCAAATGGTTCCCCCAGTTCACTCACCATGACTTGATTTGATTATTAAAATGTTAAGAATTATGTCGTTTATCACACAACTAGTTAGGAAAGCTAGCGTCTTTGCATGACCTATATAAAGTATGTTTTGCACCATGCACAAGTGTACCATGCATAGTCATCGTGAGAGAACTATGAATGGCAACGACCCAAAATTTAAGATTTTTTTTTGTTTTTTGAAATGGTACTTCATATACAACAAATCATTGGGACAACGTATCTCATGTCAATAAACGTTCGGAAGCAAGTTTCGAACTTGTGACCTCTTGCACCAAAACCGAATCAATTAACCACTTGGAACGATGGAAAAAAGACGTAGAATCGCACAAGGCAATGTTACAATATATAAATAATCAATATCGGATAATACAAAGTCACTTTCACAGTAATACATTAGAGGTCACACAGTTACAAATTTCTGCCTGTGACATTTATAATTGTATGCCCCCACGCTTTTAGTACAAAATACATACATACATAGCGGAAAATAAAGAAGATGACTAGATATTGCCGAAGCCACATGCTCCATGCTCCTTCTAAAATGCATCCGTAAGAACCTAGACTACATGACTACTCATACAAATTTGAATACCTAAAAGATTTAAGGAAAGAAAATAAACTCCGCATCGGACATGAGTCAGGTGTGAGTAAACTCCAAACAATTGAATCATTAAGCTTATAAAACCCTTTAAAAATAAAGGTATCTCGTAAGACCACACGGCACATAAATATAGACGAATTTTTACCTTACGATAAACAAAACATCCCTAGTTTCAGTGATATCATAATAATGTCTACGGTTTAAAGTAAGTATTGAATCATAGATGGCATTGTTACATTTGTAGAATATGCTAGTATATGATTTTTGTTTAATGATAATATATATATATATATATATGTTCGTTTAAATGTATTTGTTGTTGTATTATTTTATTTTTCACATAAGTAAATAAATATTTGTTGAATAAAATAAATAATTCAGAATTCATATTCAAACAAATATTTTATTAAAAATTCAAATAGTATAAATTTAAGCTCTCACGGTACATAAATACATTTTAAATTACATTACAATCTCGATTACATCACAATTTTCAATTTACATAGTTTACCTCACTACATAATCCACTCAACGCTCGTATTTGCTCTTCAACTCTGCTTCAACCTGTATGCAGCATCTAAACTATCTACAAAATAAACATTAACGCAGTAACATTGAAAAAGAAATATTTTGCAGTGTACAATGAAGTATGTTTGAAAATTTTGTTTGCCTCAGTTATTTGGATTGTTCGTTATAATTTTTTTAATCTTACACGAACAAATTGTGACATGCACAATGTATCACTGCATATGCCACAAGGCCGTGCACACCGATATATAATTGCTTGTTAAACTACAGGGACATGTGAGCACAAGGTCAAACCCAAGCCGAGGCCAGATTCAACTCAAGTATAGACTTGAGTAAACATGTTCAATGGCATGGTCTCGTGCAAAGAAACAAATGCAAGAATGGTTCACAAGCTAGTACAACATGAACCTTAACCAGCATCATATACAATGAAGAAATGAATAAGCAAGGTGAACCAGACCAATTTAACTCAAAACAATACAAGTGAACAAAATATAAGCAGTTATGACCACAAGCTCAAACACACACATGAAAACATGTATCGGGACAACCAGACCAGAATGGATTTAGATCAAAGATGGATTTAGTGCGTGTATACATATGCAAATGCAGTATCATGTACACATGTATACATATATGCATATATATGTGTGTGTGTGTGTGTGTGTGTGTGTGTGTACACATACATTATTTCAGAGATCGGACTGCACATGTGCGAAGTTCTCATGCAAAAAGAGTTAACTGCAACAGGACATGAAGACATGCAATAGAGAATTCAACTCAAAGCAAATACATGAGATCAGGTAAATGAAATGACTCAAAGCAATGCAACACAGACTCATGAACACTCACAACAACAAAAGGAACCAGTAATGCAGTTCAGACTTCAAATGAATCAAAAGAAAAATTCAGAACAGTCTCCAAAATGAACAGTCACAGTGCAGACTCATGAAGCTTCAACTAAATGGTCGATTTCATGTTCAGTTCTAGTCAAATGCGATGGTAACAAGACCATTCAAACTCAAGGCAAGAACAAGACAATATGAATGAAAATGGAATGCAAAACATGGAACAAAGGCTAGCAAATCAGTGCACATTTCAACTCATGAACCTGACTAGTGCAATAACTCAAAATGCAAAGACCATATCAACATAACATATATCAATTCAGGCATGAATTCAATAAAGCAGTGGAACAAAGCAGTTTACATGTTTACAGTAAGTGACAGTGAAGCAGTTAGATTTTTCACAATACAACATGATTAACAAGTAGCAGTTCAAATACGGTTAAGAGGGTGTCATGGTGAAATTATATCATAAATATATCATCAAACTCAAAGGTCAACAAGTCAGCAAATTGAACAAGTTTTTACGAAGTCACAAGAATATCTAAAATTCATGTTTCGAGCCGTAAAAGAACGATGCCAAAGTCGAAGCAGCAAAGAATGGAAAGCAAATTCAAATGAGGATAAATTAAACAAGTCAAGACTGAAATCAAAAAATCAAACCAAGGAAATATATTTGAAATATATGTAGAATGATTTGAATATATGAACACATCAGAGAATCGGTATATTAAAAATGACCAAGTCAGAAATCAGTGGTTCGTTTGATCAAATAATCCACGGCCAAAGTAAAAATATCATAAAGTTTTAAGCCAAAAGTATATACGAAAATATAGGAAATCGATTCCCATAAATACCCAAATTCATTATAGGAAAATCATCGATTCGAGTTCAAGAAAAATCAAAGAGCAAACATCGAAAAAAATCACAAATATAATCCAAAACTCAAATCGAAGTCGAGTGTAATCAAAATCGAGAAGGGAAAAATTGCATACAATTTATATCATTCGTGCTTGAAAAAATTAGAGCAGCCGCAAGCCAATCAAAGCCAGTATCGATAGACGAAGAAAATCGGATCAAAATTTTCACCTCAGTCGATTGATTCTAAAAGGCGGCTTCAATTACATCAGAACCCTAATTATTGAACAGGAAAAGAAGGTGGTCGAACTCATCACGAACAAAAGAAAAGAGGAGACGCCTCAAATTACATTTTGAAGTGGGCCGAATAGTTATATTAACAAAAGAGGAAGCTCTACTTTAATTAAGTGGGCCGTAAATTTTTTTCTTTTATTGGGCCGATCATTGTTATTTTGGGCTTCACTTTTAAAAATATAGGGTTTTTGTTAGTTCTATACTTTTATTTTGTAATTTCTATTTTAAATTGTGTAATCTTCTAGTTGTATGACTAGGTACAAACCACGAGGCGTAGTTAGAGAATTAACAACTCAGTGCTGAGTTATGACAGGGTTTTGAGCGTAAAGTTAGGTTGGTCATGTCAGTGGGTGTCATAAGTTTGCGTGTGTAAGCGTTCGACTACTTAATTTCTAGCAGAAACCTTGGGGATGTTGAATATGCTAGTATATGATTTTTTTTATGACAATATATATATATATATATATATATATATATTCATTTAAATGTTTTTGTTATTTTACTATTTTAGTTTCACATAATTAAATAAATATTTGTTGAATAAAATAAATAGCACAGAGTTTAAATTCAAACAGTTCAAACAAATATTTTATTACAATTTTCGAATAGTACAAATTTAAACTCTCACTATAAACTTATATTTTGTCATTCTACAATACCATTTCATTTACAATGCAACTTCAATGACATTTCAATTTACATAACTTTCCTCACTATATATCACTCGTTCACTCATATTTGTTCTTCAACTGTATTCCAATTTGTATCCAGCGTCTGAATTATCTGCAAAATAAACACTGACGCGGTAAAATTGAAAAAGAAATATTTTTGCAGTTTAATATGTGTTTTGAAAATATTATTTACCTCAGTTATATGGGTTGTTCGTCATTATTATTCATTTGAATCCATTCATACACGAACAACCTATGACATGTACAGTGTATCTCTGTACATGCCATAAAGCCATGCACACTGATATACACTTGATAAAACTGCAGGGATAGGTGAGAACAAGGTCTAACCCGAGCCGATGCTAGATTCAACTCAAGTGCATAGAGAACCTACCATATCAACTAAAAACCAGGCAGTATGTATGCAACAGCAAATACAATTCAACTGCAACTCTGAAAACCAAAGAAACAGAAAACTACATAGTGCAACAAACATACATACGTACACACACACACACAGATATATATATATATATGTGTGTGTGTGTGTGTGTGTGTACATATGCATACACACATGCATACATATATATACTATGCACATGAATCAAATGGCTAAGACTAGACACAAGAAAGAAGGAAGTAAAGATTAGTATAGCAAGTTAAGACTCAAAGAGGAACAAGTGAAGCCATGGAGGCAAACAAGTATACATATGTTCAAATTAAAGTGAAACCAAAAATATACAAACTGCATATGAAATCAGTGGAGTGTATCAGACTCAAGTAATCACAAGAACAAAAATGAACAAAAATGTTTATTGCACCAGGGCAGTGCATAAGAAGATGGTAAACAATGAAATGCAAAGTGCAGACCTGGCAACATGAACAACATGATCTGCCTCGAAGCAAATGACACATAACAGTTACAATATGAACTCAAGGAAATGTGCAACTGAATACAAGTGCAGATTTCAAATTCTAACATTTCAGTGGAAACCAGACTAGACTTCACAAAGTATATGAAGTATACAAGCATTCAAATGATACCAGTCATCATCAACTTAAATGAATACAACATGACTTCAATTACAGCATGTTAGTTGAACACAAAGACCATAAAAACATATATACATATATAGACTTATATATGTATACACATATATGAGTTCAAAAGCACCGGCATGAATAATCAGAAGCTAAAAGTGCTCAAATGTAAACATCAAACAAGTGCACAAAGACATGCATGCAACCAGACTTCAACAGAACAAAGATGACTATAGTTTAAAGTTTCAAACACAAACCAGAGCTTAATGCAACACAAACCAGAGCAATACAAGCATACATATATACATGCATAAACACACATGTATACAAGTATATATATATGTATGGAGATCATTAACTCAAAGCAAACCAGTCATGGATGCAGTGGCAACAAGGGCTGCAACAACACTCAAGTGAAACTAAGTGCAACATCAAGAAAAACAATATTGCAACCAGACTTAAACTGAATTATACAAAAGCTTGCAGTCGAAGTAACAAAGCAAGTAGCAGTTTGAATAATAACTGCCAGAAAAAAAGAAAGAACAATAGTAAATAAAACTTTGAATTAAAGCCTTATTGTCCAAAGTAAAATTGAACAAGTCGAAATCAAGCTCTCATCTCAAAATATTATCACAAATTCAAAGTGGCTGAACTCAAAGCGGAAAAGAACAGAACCAAATCAAAAGCAAACTCATGCCATGGTAATCAAGCAAAGGACATCAGAAAAATATTCGAAATTGAACTAGTCAGGATTAATCACATGTATTCAAGTAAAATCGAACAGCCGAGCTAAAGTAATAGATGAATTCAAAAAGACATAATTGAACGATAATTTTGGGAATTAAGCCCTATAAATACCATTAACATCATTGGCATAAAGAGCATCGAGTTCATGCATATCAACAAGAATAATAAAGGAAATCACATACCAGAATTATTCAATTCAAACTCCTTAAAATTGAAGCAGCCGTTTGCAAATCAAAGAGACGATCGACCGACAAAGCAAGCGACGCAAAAACATCTATTCAGTTGATTAACTAAAGCCGACATCTTCCAATTTACAGAAGCCCTAGATCGTTGAAAGAGGAACGAGGCATCCATTTGCAAAGCAAAGGATACGGGCCATAAAATAAGAAAAGGGGAAGACCAGAGATTAACAAATATAAAAAAAGGACTTCTCTTTATTTTAATTTGGGCTGGCATCTTTAAATTCATTTTGGGCTTTTAATTTTACATTAGGCATTCTAGTTTTGTTTAGTGTTTTTATTTTGTAATCTACTTTTAAGCTTTTATAAAATTCTAGCCATGTCACTAAGGGACGAACTATGGTTGTGTAGTTCGAGAATTCACAACTCAATGGCTGAATTGTGTTAGGGTTTTTGAGCGTAGAGTTAGGTTAGTCAATAGCGGGCGTCGCAAGTTTACGTTCGTAAGCATCTGACTACTTAAATTCTAGTAGAAACCATAGGGGCAGCATGTAGGCATGGTTTTGTCAAAGCTGGGTAAATATGTGTTGTTCTATTTCCGCTTTATTATTCTGCTATTATCTATGCTGCAATCATTTTATATATTTCCATATTAGCTTTTATAATTATTAGTATCACCCTATTCACCCCCGCTAGGGTGAATCGATCCTTCAAGTGGTATGAGAGCTAGGAAAAAAGGCAATTTTCGTTTTAAAATTTTGATTTTTTAGAAACTAATTTTTGTTTTAAAATTTTGATTTTTTTTAAATGGCTTCTTTTAATAATGCTTTTGCTGAAGGATAGTCCATAATTAGACCACTTACGTTCAGTGGTGAATATGCTTACTGGAAAAATAGAATGAATTTTTTTCTAAAAACCATTGATGCTTAGAATATTGTTGAGACGGGATATAGGACAACAACTATAGTGGTAGATAATCAGGAAATAGATAAACCGATGGATCAATGGATATATCTTGAAAATAAACTACAAAATGCTAATGCTAAAGCTATTAATTCTATTATTTGTTCATTGGATCAAAATGAATTTAATCGTGTTTCACATTGTCTAACCGCGTAGGAAATTTGGCATACACGTGAAGTGATTCACGAAGGGACATCCCAAGTCAAAGAACCTCGCCTTGTCATGCTTAGTTGCGAATACGAGAACTTCACACTGGCCAAGGATGAAAATGTCAAAGAGATGTATGGACAACTTTCTGATCTCGTATACAAATCAAAGTTCTCGAAAAATCATACATGTAATTGGAAATAGTCCGAAAAATCCTAAGAGTCCTTCCACGGAATTTTGAAGAAAAAGTTACTTCCATACAAGAATCAAAGGATTTGAAACAAATCAAAGTTGAAGAATTCATTGGAAATCTGACTATTTATGAGCTAGAAATGAAATTCAAGAAAGAACGAGAAGGAGGTGATACTCAAAGGAAATCAATAGCTCTTAAAGGAAAAAGGGAAAGTGATGATGATGATGGAGCAGCTGAGCTGGCGCTACTAATAAAGAGATTCAAAAAGTGGAACCACAAGTATGGAAATCCAGTTCTAAATCTACAATTGAAAAGCAGAATAATCAAACTACTAGATAACTCAGAAAAGCAGAAAATCATTTGTCATAAGCACAATAAACCCGGTCATATCATGTCCAATTGTCCTCACAATCGACTCAGCCAAGGAAAGAAACCAAAAAGGAGAAGTTTTGCAGCCACGTGGAATAAAAGTGATGATGGTAATAAAAGCACTAGGAGTGAGAGTGCAAAAGCAGATTTGTGTCTTCAAGGTGATATAACTGATAGCGACAATGACGAGCCAAGCGAGGCATCAAAACTTACTCACTCGGAATTACTTATATGTTTTCACGAAATAAATGGCTGTTTTGAACGACTTGGGAGAAATATGTTAAAATTGAATCACAAAGAGATAGTCTGATAGGAATTAAATAAAAAGCTTGATCAGTTAGTTAAAAACTATCGAAATAAAAGCCCTAAGTGTGACAAGTGTCCATCATTCGAAGAAGAAATTAAAAAATCAGAAATTAGAATTAAGTCACTTGAAAATGAAATTCTGATTTTGAAAGAAAGTGAAAATACAAGGAGAGAAAATTCCATTAAAAAGTGTACTTAATTATTGAATGAAAATGAATCTCTTAAAACATACAACTTTTAGAAAATTTTCCAAAGAAGAAATATAGCCAAATATGCTGTTAAGGAAACAAACTGTTAATACTATTAGACAAGAACTTGGGTATAATCAATCTGAACATGTTAGAAGCAAAAATAATCAAGTCAATTCAAAATGCACTATTTTTCGAAAAATGGGACACAGTCATAATATTTGTTGGTATTGGCCCTAACACGTGAAAACCATACCAATTTGGGTTCCAAAAGGCACGAACATAAAATCCCTTAAAGTTAAACAAATTTGGGTGCCAAAAGGAATATATATAAATAGTACCGGGCCTACACAAACACATTTTTCAAAATGATTTGTCACTCAATTTTTTCGTGTAGGTGTGGTGACAGGCTAAGGAACAACAACATTATTATCTGGATTCTGGCTATTCCAGGCACACAATGGACGACAAATCAAGGTTCCTTAGCCTAGTATAAAGGTGGCAGAATCACAATGGGAAACAACGAAAAATTATCGTAAAGGTAAAATAGGTAACGGTACATTTATCTTGAACGATATATTAAATGTGATAATCTACACCATAATCTGAATTAAATCAGCCAATTATGTGATAAGGTGATAAATGTTGATTCTGAATTGTGAAAAATGTAGACCAATTTTTTTTGTATGCCAAGAACACTATAAGTACCTCTAGAATCTATGGACTAGTTCATATAGATTCGTTTGGACTAACGATATTGCAAGTTTAGATGATAAGAGACATTGTCTTGTATTGATTTGTGATTACTCTAGATACACGTGGATATATTTGGTTATTTTACTGCTGACACTATGTCCACTATTTATTTATTTGCACGGTTTCAATTAAAATTTAAAATATTTTCATTTAGAAGCTGTTAAAAATGATTTTAAGGTATTTTCTTGCACACCCCACGGTGTGGCATATAAATCCAACTAATGATAATCTTGAGCCAAAGGGAAATTCGGATGCAGATTACACTGGTAATCTAGTTGATAGAAAAATTACTAGTGGAACGAGTTTTATGTAGAGACATTCATTAGTTGCATCACGTTTTTAAAGAAAATATCTGCATATTTTTCATTTCAACCGATTTTCAAATTAGCAGACATTTTTCTTATGAAACCCCTTCACGAAAATAGTTTTTGTGACCTTGTTTCAGATTAGTCATTTTAGAAAATATTATTTCATAATTATTTTTGGATTAGATCTTAAATGACTACATTAACTAATCTGACTCACTACTGATTATCAAAAAGATAAATAGTGATTGAAAAAGTGATGAGTGTTGATATTAATCATATATTATGACTTAACATAGTATATTTAGTAAATTTCTTTAAAAATTTAAGCAAGATTTATAATAACTTTTGATGGGTAAAAATTCCTAGACCATCTCTATTTCTATCATATTTCTAACAACCGTCACTCATCAAAATCCAATATAATATGTCAATATGTGGTATTTAAATGGGAAATTATTAGTTTTCATTTCAATTTATTTTTAGAAATAAAAACATCCAAAGTATTCACTCTCATTTAAAAATCCTCACGGTTATGCACGTATGGAACACATATCAAAATTTATTATTAAATAGAAAAGCTGATTCTAATCTCATTTAAAAGTCCTCACGGTTATGCGTGGTTAGAAGATGCTCGAAATTCATTTTTTTTAAATTTGAAATACCACTAATTTCATTTAAAAGTCTTAACGATTATGTTGGTTAGTAGACATTCAAATTCCTGATATAAATATACCACAAATAGACACAACCATATGGTTTTATATGCCGACATCACCCATATCACTCTGAAATGGAATATGCACCTAACAAAGTATTTATGATTTTTGTTTGATTTTTTATTGAAATTTATTATTTATACTCTATTGGGTATTAATTTGTATTAATGTCTATCACTTTATCTCTATTTTCCTAACACTATTACTTTTTTGCTGATAACAAAAGGGGGAGAGAAAAGTTAATAGTTGGACAAATAAAGGTTAGATATTTTATTTTTTATTTGCATTTATTCCCATCCAAGTACATTTGCACATTTTTATTTATTTTCATGCATATATGAAGGGAGAGCTTCGTTGTAAAAAGGAAGCATACAAATAGGGGTAGCAAATAGAGCTCATCAATGATCAAATACATTTAATAATCAAAATCCTAAATATACGTTTGTAATCATCAAAAGGGGGAGATTGTTGAAAATGCTAGCATATTTTTGTTTGATGATAATATATATATATATATATATATATTTGTTAATGTACTATTTTATATTCACATAATTAAATAAATATTTGCTGAATAAAATAAATAGCACAGAATTTAAATTCAAACAGATATTTTATTCAAACAAATATTTTATTAAAATTTTCGATTAGTGCGAATTTAAACTCTCACTATACACTTATACATTTCATTCTACATTACAATTTCATTTACAACACAACTTCAATTACAATCTACATAACATTCCTCACTACATATTACTCATTCACTCATATTATTCTTCAACTGTATTCCAATTTGTATCCAGCATATGAATTATCTACAAAATAAACACCGACGCTGTAAAATTGAAAAAGAAATATTTTTGCTGTGTAAAATAAAATGTGTTTTGAAGATATTATTTGTCTCGGTTATTTGGGTTGTTCGTCATTATTATTCATTTGAATCCATTCATACACGAACAATTTGTAACATGCACAATGCATCACTGTACATGCCATAAGGCCATGCACACAAAAATATATTTGATAAAACTGTAGGGACAGATGAGCACAAGGTCAAACCCGAGCCGAGGCTGGATTGAACTCAAGTGCATAGAGTCTCGACCATATCAACCAAAAACCAGACATTATGTATGCAACAGCAAATACAATTCAATTGCAACTCTGAAAACCAAAGAAATAGAAAACTACATGGTTTAACAAACACACACACACATATATACACACACATATGCATACACACATGTATACATATATATACTATGCACATGAATCAAATAGCCAAGACCAGACACAAGAAAGAAGGCAGCGGAGATCAACACAGCAAGTTAAGACTCAATGAGTAACAAGTGAAGGCGTAGAGGCAAACAAGTATACATATGTGAAAATTCAAGTGAAACTAGAAATATACAAACTGCACATGAAATCAGTGGAGTGTATCAGACTCAAGTAATCACAAGAACAAAAAAGAACAAAAATGTCAATTGCACTAGGGCAGTGCACAAGAAGACAGTGAACAATGAAATGCAAAGTGCAGACCTGGCAACATGAACAACATGATCTGCCTCAAAGCAACATGACACATAACAGTTACAATATGAACTCAAGAAAATGTGCAACTGAATACAAGTGCAGATTTCAAATTTTAACATTTAAGTGGAAACCAGACAAGACTTTACAAAGTATATGAAGTATACAAGCATCCAAATGATACCAATCATCATCAACCGGAATTAATACAGCATGAATTCAATTATAGCATGCTAGTAGAACACAAAGACCACATAAACATATATACATATATACACATATAAATGTATACACATATATGAGTTCAAAAGCACCAGCATGAATAATCAGAAGCTAAAAGTGCTCAACTGTAAATACCAGACAAGTGCAGAAAGACAGGCATGCAACCAGACTTTAACAAAACAAAGATGACTATAATTCAAAGTATCAAACACAAACCAGAGCTCAATGCAACACAGACCAAAGCATCACAAGCATACATATATACATGTGCAAACGTTTATGTATACATGTATATATATACGTATGGAGACAATTAACTCAAAGCAAGCCAGTCATGTATGCAGTGACAACATGGGCTGCAACAAGACTCAAGTGAAACCGAGTGTAATATTAAGCAAAACAACATTGCAACCATACTTAAACTAAATCATACAAAAGCTTACAGTCGAAGTAACAAAGCAAGTAGCAGTTCGAACAAAAAATCCAGCAAAAATTAAAGAACAGCAGTAAATAAAACTTTAAATTAAAGCCGTGTTGTCCAATGTAAAATTGAACAAGTCAAAGTCAAGCTCTCATCGCAAAATATTATCACAAATTCAAAGTGGCTGAAGTCAAAGCAGAAAAGAACAAAACCAAATCCAAAGTAAAATCAAGCCATGGTAATTAAGCCAAGGACATCAGAAAAATATTCGAAATTGAACCAGTCAGGATTAATCACATCTATTTAAGCAAAATCGAAACGTCGAGCTAAAGTAACAGACGAATTCTAAATGATACACTCAAACGATAATTTAGGGAATTAAACCCTATAAATACCATTAACATCATTGGCATATAGAGCATCGAGTTCAAGCATATCAACAAGAATAATAAAGGAAATCACGTACCAAAAATATTCAATTCGAACTCGCCAAAATTGAAGCAGCAGTTTGCAAATCAAAGAAACGATCGATCAACAAAGCAAGCAACATGAAAAAATCTATTTGATTGATCAAATGAAGTTGGCATCATACAATTTACAGAAGCCCTAAATAATTGAAAGAGGAATGAGGAAGCCATTTTCAAAGCAATGGATACGGGCCATAAAATAAGAAAAGGGGAAGACTGGAGATTAACAAATTTAAAAGAGGACTTCTCTTTATTTTAATTTAGGCCGGCATCTTTAAATTCATTTTGGGCTTTTAATTTTACATTAGGGTTTCTAGTTTTGTTTAGTTTTTTATTTTGTCACCTTCTTTTAAGCTTTTATAAAATTCTAGTCGTATGACTAGGGGACGAACTACGGTGGTATAGTTTGAGAATTTGCAACTCAATGGTTGAGTTGTGGAAGGGTTTTAAGCGTAGAGTTAGGTTAGTCGATAACGGGTATCGCAAGTTTACATGTTTAAGCGTCTGACTACTTAATTTCTAGTAGAAATCTTGGGGGCAGCACGCATGCAGGGTTTTGCCGAAGCTGGGTAAATCTGTGTTGTTCTATTTGTGCTTTATTATTCTGCTATTATCTGTGCTGCAATAATTTTGTATATTTCCACATTAATTTTTATAATTATTAGTATCACCCTATTCACCCCCACTTGGGTGAAACCGATCCTTCAGGGGGTAGCACGTAGGTTGGTTATTGCCGAAGCTGGGTAAATCTGTGTGTGATCTCTACTGCATTCCTTTCTTTTATTATTATTATTTCCATATTAATTTTTGTTATTATTAGTAACACCCTATTCTCCCCTACTCTATAGTGAAAACGATCCTACAAGTGGTATCAGACTTCAAACAAAAACCAATTTTTATTTTAAAATTTTGACTTTTTTTAAAATGGCTTCTTTTAATAATGCTTTTGCTGAGGCTCGGTCTATAGTTAGACCATCCACATACAATGGTGAATATGATTGCTGGAAATATAGAATGAAATTTTTTCTAAAAGCCATAGATGCATGGAATATTATTGAAATGGGATATAAGACACCAACATTAATGGTAGATAATCAAAAAGTTGAAAAACCTATGGATCAATGGAAAGATCTTGAAAATAAATTGCAAAATGCTAATGCTAAAGCTATGAATTCTATTATTTGTTCATTAAATCAAATTGAATTTAATCGTTTCTCACGTTGTCTCACTGCACAGAAAATTTGACACACACTTGAAGTGACTCATGAAGGAACTTCTCAGGTTAAAGAATGCCGCCATGCCATGCTTAGTAGCGAGTATGAGAACTTCACAACGGAAAAGGATGAAAGTGCCAAAGAAATGCATGAACGACTTTCTAATCTTATATACAAATCAAAATCTCTAGGAAGACCATACACAGAGTTTGAAGTAGTCCGAAAAATCCTTAGAATTCTTCCATGAAATTTTGAAGCAAAAGTAGCAAACATTCAAGAATCAAATGATCTAAAACAAATTATAGTGGAAGAACTCATCGGAAATCTCACCACTTATGAGCTAGAAATCAAAGTAAGGAAGAACGTGAAGGAGGTGATATGCGAAAGAAATCAATAGCTCCCAAAGGAACAACAGAAAGTGAAGATGATGGAGCAGTTGAACTGGCCCTGTTAATAAAGAAATACAAATGGTGGAACCACAAGTATGAAAATCCAGCCTTAAATCAACAAATAAAGAGCAGAATAGTCAAAGTTCTAGACGACTCAGAAAAGCAGAAAATCATTTCCCACATCTGTAATTAACTTGGTCATATCAAGCTAGATTGTCCTTTAAATCAATTCAGCAATGGAAAGAAACGGAAAAGGAGAAGTTTTGCAGCAACTTGGGATAAAGTGATGAAGATGATAAAAGCACTGGCAGTGATAGTGAAAGAACAAATCCGTGTCTTCGAGGAGAAACTAGTGACAGCGATGATGACGAACCAAGTGAGGTATCAAAACTTACTCATCCATAATTACATATATACTTCATGAAATAAATAGCTATTTTGAAAGACTCAAGGAGAAGTACGCTAAAATAGAATCATAAAAGGTTAGTTTGATAGAACTAGATCTGCAGCTTAATCAAATGGCCCAAAACTATAGAAATGAGTGCCCTAAGTGTGATAAGTGTTATCATTTGAAAAGAAAATAGAAAAATCAGAAACTAAAACCAAATCGCTTGAAAATCACTACAAGAAATTTGATTTTTAGTGGCGCTCAAAAAACGCTACAAAAAGTTTTGGTGGCGTTTTGATAAACGCCGCTAGAAAACATGCGACTAAAAATCCATGATTTTTTGTTGCATTTATTTTAAGCCACTATAAATGAATTTTTGGCAGCGTTTTTTAAACGTTACTAAAGATCTTTTTTACAGAGTTTAAGAAACGCCACCGAAAATGTGTCGTTTACTACCTTATTTTTTTGTTGCACTTATTATTATTTTTTGCAACGTTTTTTGAATGTCACGGATATTATCTGAGTTATTATAATTGTTGATTCTGTATCGCTTTTTAAACGCTACAAAAAAATATTTTTGGTGGCGTTTTTTCTCCGCCACCATATGTTTCGATTTTATTGCCTGCTGTTCCACGACTACATCTGATTTTGCCCCTAATTCAAGTACTTCAAAACTTATACAATAATGTAATATACATACACATTCAAAAATAACACATTCAATGAACCACAATAACACAAACAAAAGCAATTACATAATCACCACTATATCATAACATTAGTGTCAAGACAAAAGGTTAACCATACGCTTACACAACCAAACTACCATGAACAGTTTCATAATAGTACATGCGGCTAAAGTAGTGCTACTACCATACATACTAGTTTCATAATAGTTTCATAACAGTTCTAATCAACCTAACTACATACATGTGCTGCTATCATACCAAAAACCAGTGCTGCAGCTTGAATTCTTCACAAACGTTTATCTACCTGTAAACAATAATAATCAGTTACTAAATATTTGTGAGGTGAAGGTATCAAAGATCAAAAATGGACAAATATAGAAGTCCTTAGACTTTAATACTTCAAACAAATATGCCTCTGCGTATTAACCACTGATGTGAGCACATTGTAATCGTCCAATAACTAAATATCCCAAAGTAATGAAGGTAATGAATTTTAAGTTCCTAACAAAGGTAACTTCCTAACAGTAGTAGTGCTTTAAATTTTCAAAGAATACGTAATGAACTGTATAATACTTACCTGTTGAATTTTAAATTTTCTACATACAAACTGCAAGCAACAATGTTGTATCCTAAATATCCTTGCTTAAAAATCAGCCAAATTAACACATTATACTCACTAAATGTAGTTCATTTGGTTTATAGAGCTAACCTGAGTTCATTTTCTTGCTTCAAAGAAATGAGGAAGGCAGCAAGTGGACACTGGAAATAATACACTCAAAACGAATTTGCAAAATTTTCATCCTTCTGCCGAATCTACTTCCAGTAAAGCATCGCTCACTTCAGACGTGTACACTTCTGTGCATTTTGCAAAATTCAAACCAAAACTGCCCTAAATCAGCTATTCGCTCTTAGTAAACTTCAACAAGTACTTTTCCACACATGCAAGCAAATAAATCTTTCTAAATTTACCAAGTTAACAGCTGAATCCTTTAGTAAATACCTTATTCTCAAATACAAGAAACTCACTTACCATACAATGATTCAAGACCACAATAATTCAGTACCTGCAAACTCATATACTTTCACCTTTTGAAGAAGTCACTCAACCAGCCACATCATGAAATCCTTCAACAAAACATTCAACAAGAAACACCTCAAGCAAAAGGATAAGCAAGTAAACCAGTATATGGTTTACACTGGTTGCAAAATAGTAACGACTACCTTGAACTGTAAGAACAACGGCATATATACAATGAAAAATATTTTTTAATATTTGGAATAATAATCCATCAGGAAATATAAAACTGTAACATTATCCAGGTCTACCATACGGAATATTCAAATGTGGACTGCTCACAGTACTTATATACAACTACCAATTTGTAAGCAATCACTGGCTCTGTATCATGTTACTGCAGTACTACAGTTCAGTGACAGCATGTCATCGTACAACACAGCTTCACTTCGTTATCACAAAATTGCATTCATAATACACCAGTTTATCGAGATTAGCATTATCGATCGGTTGCCAGTTGGTGTTCTCCAAGAAAACAAATTACATGTCTGACAACCATGACTATTTGCTTATGTATGTAAGATGACCATCGTTTGTTCGCAGACAATGTATCTACTAATTGCATTTTCTACCCACTACTTATACCACTCAGTTTAACTACTCTACCATAAAGTCGTATATTTACGCTCCACCTTCTTTTACATATAAACCCAAAGTTATATAGAATGGTTAAAGAGTGATAGTTATTCTAGAAGAAAATGGAACTAATACCTCGGATATGTTGTATCAAATTACATACTGCTCTTTTGATCAGCAAAGTGTATTGAACAAACAGGCAGTCACTTGACTTGGTTTAGAACCATCTCGAGAAGGAGCAGGCATGAAAAAATGTGGGCGTCCAGGACAGAAAAGTATGTGGTGGTGCTGAAATAAATCATACACATAACATATTAACATAAGCAGACAGCTACATGGAAACATGAAAAAATATTTGTGTGCTCTAACCAAATATGAAAGTGGTAATAAAAGTCGGAATGGTTAGACCAGAAACAGAAGGCAGGGGTAAACTATCAAAACATATACGTAACAGTGAGTGAGTACTTAGCGATCGCCGTAACATTATTGAAATTTGTTGGAACTTATTCTTTGTGTACGGCTACCAAAGGTAATGGTTTTGTTTACCACCTGTGTGTTCTTCCACACAGTTAAGAATAGGTGCTGATATATGATTTCCTGTGTCAGTATGAATTGAACTCCCACACATAATAGCTGACTCTGTGTTACCATTCATTCATATACGCATACGTATGCCATCTTCTAGCAGGCGTTGTAAAAAAAATTGAAATAAGAAACATCAATTTAATACTGTTCTTCTCTACACAGCACTGGATGAAGTTGAGGAAGACTCAGTAAACAGTTCATAAAATCTTACAACAATTTGCCAAAAAGAGGACAGCGAAAAGGTAGAAGTCGGTACCTAACAGAGCAACCATCACAAATCAGCGGGAGTTGGTTATACAAAATGAGCATTATCTAATTGTTGAACAAATAGTGGTAAACAAAATAGTTGCATTGACAGATGTTAAATGCATTGCAGAACTACTTCATTTGAAATAAAGATTTGAAGTTGTACCAATATTAAAAGCATTGTTTTAGAAAGAAAAAAATGCAAGCAGCATCTTACAGGAAAAAGGTGTCATCAAGCAACAACTGTGTTGTCATAGTTGTACAAAACAAAGGTCATGGATGAGCAAAGGACTACATATATTTCTAATGGAATCAAGGCAGCGGTAGATTTGGTATTATTAATCTCAAAATGAATTCAACTAACATGAGTGAAAAGTTAAAAAAAATTGAGATACACATATACTCTTTTATCAATCCACATAGGTTGACCGAAGATTTTTTAAATTTGGTCAATAAGCACCGCGTTAGTTTGTACACAATACTATGAGTCTAAACATAACAATAACAGTATCCACTTAAATAGTTTACAAAAGAAAGTTATGTAAATATTTTACCATAATTTTCTTACTTCAGAATATTAAATGAACTAAACAATCAAAAACTAAAGGTACATTTTCATATTGCCATGGTTTATCCTATGAATACAGCCTAATATTGACAGTGTGACTGAATATTAATACCATCACTGATAAGTTGATTTTCTAAATCTAGAAAATCAACATGGTTATTCACTAGCTAAGAAGAAGAAGAAGAAATCATCAACATACCGACAAACACCAAGTGCCTTCCTTATATCGCTTGAAGCAGCAGCAACTTTCTGTTAAATTTCAAGCACCATCAGTAATGGCTCAAGGTACTGAGTATCAACAAGTATTAATTACATTACAAAAAAATGAAAGGATGTCAAATTGAACATACTCCAATGCAGAATTGTAATGCTGTAGCTTAAAAGACGTCATAATCAAGAACTTATCAAATGCATGGATGCATTAGATGTTTGGCAAGTTATTTTGTTGCATCAAAATTGCACCAAATAACTAGAAATAATAACCATTAATGGATGCAAATATTACCTTGAGCCTTTGCCGAATAATTGTAAGTATTTGGTCTTTGAAATAATTCTCTACTGCTTTTTTGTTTTTCTTCCAAACTGAAGTTGTTGCTGCACCTTAACAAGTCAGTACATGATAGTCAAACAAGTTTTTTTTGCATAAATAACATCAAATCTAGAAGATATTATGAAAATTTCTGCATGTTTATTTATAGTGGATTTTTCTGATATCATAATTTTTCTGATTATGTTGTTTATAATTTGTGGAAATTTTTATGTACAGAGGAATCAACAAGCGTGTTACGAAAAGGCGAGAGTGAATACAAGGGGCACCGCTCGTTGCTGTCACGTACTAGGAAATTGCTCTCTACAATGAGCCGGCAGGATGTGATGGATAGGTAACCAAACAATAAAAATAAATAAACACACACACAACTATTATTATACACAATGATAAGAATATTTATAATTAAATGAAATCAATATTCACTACATGTAATAATATATAATACATGCCTATACATATAAATCAAAATAAAATTGAAAATCCTTGAGCTGAAGACAAAAAACATAGAAAATTATGTTAGAAGTTTTACTATATTTCATCTAATATACATCATAACTAATGGTGTACATCTAGGCAAAACTAAGAGTGATGGACTTGTAACAGTATATAGATGGACAAAGCAACAAAATCTTGAGGTGCGAGCACTAATTTATTTTCATTCATAAATTATACTAGCAAAATCTCAGCTATATTCTGGTAAATAGTAAAGTCTCATAACCGAAAGAACAAATAGCTTTACCCAAAGAAAATAAAGCAAAGAAGAAACCAGAAGGAATAGAAAAACAACATTCTTCAGTTCTTTACAGTGAAAAAAGTGAATGTCTTCTCAACCTAACCTTCTATAGATGAAACAGCACTCAGATCATTTATTTGAAGCTATCAGTTGGTATTCTTTTCAATCTTATTTCCATCTTCAGTTTCCAGGCATATTCCCTATTTATGATCTATGTTGGTACCTGAAATATAACTAAAATTCAATGAGAATGAACTACAGATAATTAACATGACTTTTGTAGGGAAATCAACAACATTTAACCCTTATCTTTAATTTTGTGTGTGTATGTCTTGTCATAGTGTAAATAAGTGAGAGCATAAGATAATTACTAGCTACATGAATAAACTTTTCATTTGAACAAGTTTTTCATATTTTCAGATTAACTAAGATGCATTAATTCTAACAGGTTCAGCCTATGTATGCGCGTAAATAGATTTTCAATATATACAACAAAATCTTTTTAATTCCATCCAGGAACATACATCAGGCAGTTATATTTTTACTAAAATTAAGTTACCTTGATGATCCCATATGTGACATGTTTGACATAGTTGTGCTCCTCTAACCGTCATCTCTTCAGCCATCTTATTTGCTTCAGGATATACATGAACAAATGCCCAATTTCTCCCTCTTCTTGCTTTGTTTATTTCATTTAATGCCTTTTCATGTTTGCAATCACCAGGAAATAGTCCATTACTCCATAATACAAGCGGAAGAGAATCCCCTGCAACAATAAACTTCTTAGTTTTATTGCTTATCAAATAAATAAATGATAATACAAATACACAGAAACCTCACCGTAGTGCGACAATCTCCATTCCAGTCAACATAAGCTCAAGCAACAAAGCACAAATTCAATGTAGTGTGACAATCTCCATGATCAATCACAACCGCACAAAGCTCCATTCCAGTCAACATCAAATCACCATTCCATTCAACACCTTCAGTCGATATTAAGTTGATTGACCTTAAGAATCAGATGATGAGATTCAGGCAATCAATATATACTGATACATCCCAAATATATAAATCACTAACCTGATGCAATTTAAAATTCCCAAATTAGAAATAAATAATGAATGGATTCAGATCGAAGGAGACTGGTTGAGCCTTTGCCTGCTTTCATGCTTTGTAAAATCTGAAAAGCCTATTTTGTTGTTACCAAATCGTTGCCATGCCACCAAACTTCCCAAACACCGCCTTTTGCTCATGGGTTCATGGATGAATTATGATTTGCGATGCTTAATTTTTATTTACGCGAGGGCTTTCATTACTAACATAGTAAGTGCAATTTGGTGCCCTAACTTATTTTGCATCCTAAAGCAGTTGCTTCTTTTGCTTTGGCAAAGGCCAGCCCTGCTGAAGATAGGAGGTGGAAAGCGGTGGTTAGGATGAAGGCGGAAGAAGATTTTATAAGAGGTGATTTTGGTGGACCAAGATGAGGAATTTTGGGGATGAAGATGAGGGTTTTGAGGGTTTGGAAATAAGATTTTTTTTCCATCGTACTTTTTGAAAGGAGGACGGGAAAAATGTTAAGTGTTAAAATAAGCTACGAGCGGTCATGGAAAAATTTAGCCAAATTTTCACGAATTGTTGGCGGGAACCCATTAGCAGCGTTCAATTGTTTATTTTTATTATCAAAAAGGTCCAACGGTTGCATATGGTTATAAATGCTACCAATTAATGCAACTAAAATCAAATTTTCTTGTAGTGAATGAAATTCTGATTTTGAAAGAAAGTGAAACACGAAGGGAGAAAGTTCTATTAAAAAGTGCACTTTGTTATTAAATGAAAACATGAGGAGAAAAATCTTCCAAGTCATAAGTCCAAAAATTGTCTACAACCTTAGGAAATTTTCTAAAGGAGAAAGATCACTAAATATGCTATTAGGGAAACAAAATGTTAATACTGTTAGACAAGGACTTGGGTATACTCAATCTAAAAGGGGTAGAAGTGAAACTAATCATGTCAAATCCAAGTGCATAATCTGTGGAAAAATTGGCTACAATCAAAACAACTATTGGTATAGAACCAAGCACGCAAAAACCATATCAATTTGGGTTCTTAAAGGCACGAATGTAAAATCAATTAGAGTCAAACATCTGGGTGCCAAAAGGAATAAACGTTAACTATTTTGGTTCTACGCGAACTTGTTTTTCAAAATCGTTTGTCATTGACAATCATGGACCTATGAAAACAAACAGGTCACAAAAATCTTTCCTCGTATAAGTGTATTGGCAGGCTAAGGAACATCAAGAGTGGTACTGGATTCTGGCTGTTCTAGGCACATGACGGACGAAAAATCAAAGTTCCTTAGCCTAGGGAAATACAATGGTGGTAGAGTCGCATTGGGCAACAACGAAAAATTATCGGTAAAGGTAAAATAGTAACGGTACATTTATCTTGAACGATATATTATATGTTGAAAATCTGCACCATAATCTGATTTCAATCAGCCGATTATGAATTTTGTTTTTGATTTTGATTTATGAAAAATTGTTGACCTAACGATATTACAAGCTTAGTTGGTAAGAGATGTTGTTTTGTATTGGTTGATGATTACTTTAGATACACATGGGTATGTTTCTTTATTTTACTACTTCTAGACATGACAATTATGTTCACTGTTTGTTTATGTGCACGGTTTCAAACAAATCCAAAAGAATCCCATTGAAAAGCTGTAAAAAGGATTGTAAGATGTTTGTTGCATACTCAATGGTATCCAACTAATGATAACCTTGAGCTAAAGAGGTATTCAGATGTAGATTATGCTGGTAGTCTAGTTGACAGAAAAATTACTAGTGGAATGTGTTTTTTTGTTGGGGCATTCATTTGTTGCATCATATTTTCGAAAAAAATATCTGCATAATTTTCATTTCAGTTGATTTTCAATTGGCAGACGTTTTTACAAAACCCCTTTAAAAAATAGTTTCTGTAGACTTCATCTAAGTTTAGGCATTTCATAAATTTGATTTGGTCTTAAGTGCCTACATTAACTAATCTGATTCCATATTAATTGTCGAAAAGATAAATAGTGACTGAAAATGTGATGAGTGTTGATATTAATCATATATTTTTATTTGAGACAGTATATTTAGTAAATTTTATTGAAAATTTGAATAAAATTTATAATAACTTTGTATGAAAAAAATTCCATGACCATCTCTATTCCTGTCATATTTCTACGATAATCACTCATCAAAATCCAATATAGTATGTCAAAATGTGGTATTTAATTAGAAAATTTTTCATTTTTTAATTAGCAATAAAATCAGAAAATAAAATTATTCAAAAATATTCACTCCCATTTAAAAGTCCTTATGGTTATGCATGTGTGAATTACTTGGAATCTTTTACGTGCTTTCATGCTCATTTAAAAGTTCCCACGGTTATCCATGTATGGTACACATATTAAAATTGATTATTAAATACAAAAGTTGGTTCTAATTCCATTTAAAAGTCCTCATGGTTATGCATGGTTAGAAGATACTTGAAATTCATTTTTTTTTAAAATTGGGAATACTACTAATCTCATTTAAAAGTCCTAATAGTTATTCATGGTTAGTAAATATTCAAATTCCTGGCATAAACATACCACAAATAGATACAACTATATGGTTTTATATACCGACATTACCCCTATCACTCTAAAATGGAATATGCACCTAACAGAGTATTTATGATTTTTGTTTGATTTTTTTATTGAAATTTAATATATATATATATATATATATATATATATATATATATATATATATATACTCGATTAGGTATTAAGGTTGCATTAATGTCTATCACTTTATTTCTATTTTCTAACACTATTACTCTTTTGCTGATAACAAAAGGGGGGGAGAAGTTTAGATTTTGGCAAGCATATTCTCATATAGGCTCATTGCATTTTTTTTAATTTTATTTGCATTTTTTTAATGCATATATAAAGTAGGGATTTGTTGTAAGGGGAGCATTCAAATAGGGGGAGCTGATAGAATTCATCAAAACCAAATACGTTTAACAGAGTCAAAATCTTAATTTATAGGAGAGATTGTAGAATATGCTAGTATATGATTTTGTTAGATGATTAAAAGCATATACATATTCATTTAAATGTATTTGTTGTTGTACTATTTTATTTTTCATATAATTAAATAAATATTTGTTGAATAAAATAAATAACTCGGAATTCTTATTCAAACAAACATTTTATTCAAACAAATATTTAATTACAAATTCAAATAGTATAAATTTAAGCTCTCAATATACATATATACATTTTCAATTACATTACAGTCTCGATTACGTCACAATTTTCAATTACACGGTTCACCTCACTACATAACTCACTCCACACTCGTATTTCATCTTCAACTCTATTCCAGCCTGTATCCAGCATCTGAACTATCTGCAAAATTAACGCTAGCATAGTAAGATTGAAAAATAAATATTTTGTAGTGTACAATGAAGCGTGTTTGAAAATTTTGTTTGCCTTAGTTATTTGGGTTGTTCGTCATCATTTTTTTAATCTTATACGAACAATTTGTGACATGCACAGTGTATTACTGCACATACCACAAGGCCATGCACACCGACATACACTTGCTTGTTAAAACTACATAGACGGGTGAGCACAAGGTCAAACCCAAGCCGAGGCCAGATTCAACTCAAGTACAACTTGAGTAAACATGTTCAATGGCATGGTCTGGTGCAAAGAAACAAATGCAAAAACAGTTCACAAGCTAGTACAACATGAACCTTAACCAGCATCATATACAATGTAGAAATGAATGAGCAAGATGAACTTTACCAATTTAACACAAAACAATACAAGTGAACCAAATATAAGTAGTTATGACCATAAGCTCAAACACACACAAGAAAACGTGTATCAAGACAACTAGACTAGAATGGACTCAGCTCAATGATGGATTCAATGCATGTATAAATACTCAAATGCAGTATCATATACACACGTATGCATATATATGTATATATATGTATACACATATATTGTTTAAGAGAATCAGACTACACATGTACAAAGTTCTCATGCAACAACAGTTAACTGCAACTTGACATGAAGACATGCAACAGAGAATTCAACTCAAAGAAATGACATGAGACCAGGTAAATTAGATTTTTCAAAGCAATGCAACACAGACTCATGAACACTCACATCAACAAAAGGAGCCGGTAATGTAGTTTAGACTTCAAATGAATCAAAAGCAAAATTCAGAGTAGTCTCTGAAATGAACAGTCACAATGCAGACTCATGAAGCCTCAACCAAATGGTAGAGTACAAGTTCAGTTCCAGTCAAATGCAAGGGTAACATGACCATTCAAACTTGAGGAAAGAACAAGACAATATAAATGCAAATGAAATGCAAAACATGGAACAAAGGCTAGGAAATCAGTGCACATTTCAACTCATGAACCAGAGCTGTGCAATAACTCAAAAATACAAAGACCATATCAACATAACATATATCAATTCAGGCATGAACTCAATAAAGCAGTGGAACAAAGCAGATTGCATATTTACAGTAAATGACAGTGAAGCAGTTAGATTTTTCACAATACAACATGATGAACTAGCAGTTCAAATACGATCAGGAGGGTGTCATGGTGAAATTCTATCAGAAATATATCATCAAACTCAAATATCAACAAGTCAGCAAATTGAATAAGTCAATCTTTATGAAGTCACAAGAATATCTCAAATTCAAGTATTGAGCCGTAAAAGAACGACGCGAAAGTCAAACCAGTAAAGAACAAAAAGCAAATTTAAATGAGGACAAATTGAACAATTTAAGGCAGAAATCAGAAAATCAAACCAAGGAAATATATAAGAAGTATATGCAGAATGATTCGAATATATGAATACATCAAAGAGTCAACATATCAAAAATGACCAAGTCAGAAATCAGTGGTTCGTTTGATCAAATAACCCATGGCTAAAGTAAAAAATCTTATAAAGTTTCAAGCCAAAGGTATATACAAAAATATAGGAAATCGATTCCTATAAATAACCAAATTCATCATTGAAAAATCATCGATTCGAGTTCAAGCAAAATCAAAGAGCAAACATCGAAACAAATCACAAATATAATCCAAAACACGAATTGAAGTTGAGTGTAATAAAAATCGAAAAGGTAAAAGTCGCGTACCATTTTTATCATTCATGCTCGACAAAATTAGAGCAGCCACAAGCCAATCAAAGCCAGTATCGATTGACGAAGGAAATCAGATCGAAATTTTCACCTCAATCGATTGATTCTAAGAGCCGGGTTCATTTACATCAGAACCCTAATTATTTAATAGGAAAAGAAGGCGGCCAAACTCATAAACAAAAGAAAAAAGAAGACGTCTCAAATTATAATTTGAAGTAGACCGGACAGTTATATTAACAAAAGGGGAATCTTTACTTTAATTAAGTGGGCCGCATATATTTGTTTTTCTTTTATTATCCACTTGGGTCGACCATTGTTATTTTGGGCTTCACTTTAGGGTTTTTTGTTAGTTTTATAGTTTTATTTTGTAATTTCTATTTTAAATTGTGTAATCTTCTAGTTATGTGACCAAGTACAAATTATGGGGCATAGTTTGAGAATTTGCAACTCAGTGGCTGAGTTGTGGCAAGGTTTTGGGCGTAGAGTTAGGTTCGTCAAGTTAGTAGGAGTCGCAAGTTTATGTATGTAAGCGTCTGACTACTTAATTTCTAGTAGAACCTTAGGGGCAGCATGTAGGCAGGTTATTGCGGAAGCTGGGTAAATGTACGTGCTACTGCATTACTTTCTGTTATTGTTATTATTTCTGCATTAGTTTTTATTATTATTGGTAACGCCCTATTCACTACCCCTCGAGGGTGAAAACGATCCTAAAACATTTATTAAATTGCAGCGTAATAGGTGTACAACTAAGTCTGAAGTCACTTATTGGAGAATGACTTTCATCAATGAGAAGGTAAAGGTCTACTTTTCATACATTACACATCTAGAGAAAATGTATCGAGACTTCGTTAATTTTCACCTATGCTAATCAAAACTGGCATACCCTTTACTAGATAGTAATGAATATGATCACCTCTTGGCTGCCATTAACAACCATACTTGACCCGAAGCAAACATAAATTCATAAATACTGATCTAGATCAGGCGAAGATCATACTCTAATGTGAGCGACCCTACTTAGTCATGCGGTACGTCTTTGCTTTAGTCATATTTCGGGTGTGAGGCTAGATGGTACATTTACCATTCTTAGAATTTCCGCATGGAATGCTAACACCGTCCTTCATGTAACAATGCAACGCTAGCACTCATCCATATAAGCTGTTCAGGATATGAACAAACCGAAAGAATTACTTCCACTACATCCATTTTTAAATCACCTTTAGGATTAATATCAAGTTGCTTTTACACTTCAAATATCTTCGTGTTCGCATGAGCTATATATAAGTATTTTTGCACCATGAACAAGTATAAGTTATCACGAGGGAATCATGACTCAAACCACAATGATTAAAAATTTAAGATTTTAATAATTTAACGATTAAACCGTCAAAACGTTGCAACTTTTATTTTTCGAAAATGTAACCATTTAAATTACAAATATAAGTATTAAAGGCCATTTGTTAAAGGCAATTTAAGCTTTGCGCCTCTATTACAAAATATTTGAAGGCATAATCTTGTTTGTCCTTTATTAGCACAAATTTAGACCTGTACAATTGCCTTTAATGTAAATTTGTAGTTTAACACACTCTGTAACAACCCGCAAATCCGTACCCCTTGAGTCAACACTATTCTACATCAATCAACTCAAGTTGTACAGAAATACGAACCATTTGGGTTAAAGAAGAAGAGGTAGGATAAGAAAATAGAAATCAACAACAGAATCTAACCATCGCAGCAGAATAAAATATAATAGATAATAAATGGTCTTTACTCAAAAATCAAATATCTCTGTTTATATATTACATCATCAGAGTACATCAATTACAACTCAACATCAATATCATACAAATGGATACACAATAACTCAACACAGCGGAATGTACATATATAAACAAGTATGGAAGTACGTATCGTCATCTTGCTTGTCTCCTGAGCTCCACAACATTATATCCTGTATTCTATAATACTCAGTCTGACCCAAGCATTACAGTTAAATAACACCCGAGTCAGTCTGGAATACCAGTGTGAGAAAATCACACCCAATTGATTATTAAAGTTTCAAAAATCCTTTGAAAATAAAGCATCTCGTAAGACCGCGCCACAAATAAACATGTCGGGTTTTTACCTTACGATTGCTAAAACAATTTTTATAGAAATCCTCTGATATTATAATAAGGTCTATATACAAATACTTATAAAATAGCCGAAATTGTTACGTCTATTAAATTCCAGCTACTAGCCACAGACTGGGTAATACAAACAAAACACGTACAAGGCTCGTAGGGAGAATGGATTTCCAACTAATGACTAGGCACTGGGGTACCACCTGTCATAGTACGGGGCCTATATCACCGTACCGAGGAGTACGCTCGCTCCCCTGCAACACAAAACCGGGACTACCCCTTACTGGATAATCCCAAGTGAGATCACCCCGCAGTTAGGATCAGCAACCGCCCACTAAGCCGAAATAAAAAGGGACATCTAGACAGGGATGACCTCACCCTGCTTAGGTGCTACCCACCTAGCCTTGCTGCATAACCCCTGATTTTCAGTCATTCCCATTTGATGAGGCTTGAGGCTAAGCGTTACCTTTTAGAACATATCCCTTAGAATGTCCATCGTCCACCTGACGATGTTTCGCAAGCATTCATCCATACAAGTCCGTCCCGGGTTCGAACGGAACCGAAGGCACTACTCCTACTACATCCATTTTGGAAATACCCTCAGGATTAGTGGCGACTAGCCCTTGCACTTCACTGCTCCATCTTTGAATCCAAACTCATTTCCACGAAAACGTACAAACTGAATCGAAGTGGTTTTCGAAAAATAAATCTTGTTCCTGGTCTCTTCGAAACGGTCAACGCATTTGTCCAATATTGATAGTCGGTGATTTAACCATCAATTAATATTCACAACATCCATCAACCAATAAATAAATTTCCCAAATTATTTATTAATCACAAAAATATCTTCACAAGGTATATTTCCACTTTCAAACCCTTTTGAAAACAGTTTCAAACTATCTTCCTTTTCTAAATAAATTTTCCAAATATTTTCTATTTCTTCTGAAATCACCAAGTACAACACTTAGATTTTTAGATAATTCCAAAACACTTTATTGTAAAATATGTTTAACATTTAATTTAGAAAATTTACTTTAGTGCTTAATTTAAAATAATACTTTAGAAATAATTAAAATAAGTTTACTTATAAATATAACTATATTTTCTTCTTTAAACAAAATACCAAATCATTCTTTAAATAATTATTATAATAATAGATTTAAAGAAAATACTCACTTTGAAATTTACTTTAGAACATTTAAGTTAAAACTACTTCAATAATAGGTTGAAAATACATACTATATAAATATTTGAAAATATGGTTACTTTATAAAATATAAAACTAGGTTCTAACTCCTTAAAACAAAACACTAAGTTACCTTTATACATAGTTACTATCATAATAGATTAAAGTGAAAAACTTACTTTAGAGTTTAAATATTAGAAATAATAAATTTTCCGAATCTTGCCTTTTAAAACAACTTTAAAACTTCTACTTATATTTTAAAATTTTACTTTGAAAAACGTACTTGGTTATTCAGGGAGAATTTCCAATCTCAATCACTTAAATCAATTTCCCAAATTGATTTCCAATTTACTCCATTTGAAATAAATTTCATTACTTACTCAACTCATTTCAAAATTCATTAATTATGGACTTATTATTATTGTTATTATTTTCCGTTTAATTTAATATCTTTTAACTGAAATAACAAATTTCAGTTTTTTCCAATCTCTTCTTTATTCTTTTCAATATTTTAAATCTTAAATTTAAAATAAATGTTTTGTTCTTTTTAAAATAATTATACTGAAGTTTAAAAATTCATTAATCTACTGATTATTCAAAATTTTCATTCTCAAGATTTATTTATTAGAATTTAAAAGTCACTTTATTTCTTTTCCAATTCATTCTTACATTCATTCTATAATTATTTCACTTACAAATTCACTTCTTTTATTTTCTTTCCAACATCCAATTAATATTTTCGATAATTCATTATACCCAATCGAACCATAGCATTCAATATTCTAATAAAGTTCATCATAGACTATCAAATAATCACAACAGAGGGGACTAAATAATTTAAATAAATGTTGAGGGATCTAGTTGGATCCCTCCAACCTGTTTTCCCTGCATTCACAGACGTTAGCACAATATAATATACCAATTCCAAAAATATACCATACTATAGCACATCAATCAATTCAACCATTTAAACAATTATTTAAATTTAATCATTTAAATTTAAATTTAAACTGAGTGAGATTAACTCACCTTAAATTTTGTTTGTAATCCATTACCATCACGCCTTGTTTTCTTCACGATTTTACGTTGAATAAATATTGGATGAATGTATTAATATTCGAACAACTTGAACAATTAACTAACAAATTTTCTTCTACGCAAATAAATGTAAATTTAACCCAATTCTTTTTATAATTACTTTAAGTAACTAAAAATTTAAAAGAGCAAATTAAACAAGCAAACCACTTAATACATTAATTTAAATTCAACTGGTAAGTTTAAAATGTGCAGGTGCATACTTATGGTTATTATTATTATTATTATTATTTTTCCAAAGTCCTATGTAATTTTCTTTTTTTTCCTTTTTTTTGGAACATATGAATATGAACTTATTAAAATTTTAAAAAGAAAACGGAGATCGATACCTCATCGATCGAGCTTTTGAAACTAAGAAATCCCCCGCGACCTTGCCTCGCAACTTCCTGCCGCAACACACACGAAAACTTCCCCAGAGCCATCACCAATCGATCGCCAAACCAGACCCCTCCTCCTTCTTCAAAACCACGACCGACACCAGAGAATCCATCACCGCCTTTCAGCCTCACGCGACCACCTACACGACCTCACCAGACGAGCACAACCCCCTCCATCCCCAAAATCGTATCGACCATACGAACCCCTCGCGAAAGTCCCCTACCCAATCGCTTTGCCACACAGGCGATTATACACGCACACGCGACAAATCAAAGTCGCCGACCCCCCCCTCTATCTCAAAACCCTAGATCGATTCGTCGACAACGATGCATGCGCGAGCGATCTCCCCATACGACCGCCATTTTATTTTGTTGTATTTTCTTTTGTTTACTGAGGGTTTCGATTTGGAGGATAAGGCTTCGGCCATTTTTTTTTCATCTATTGTTTGCTCGAAAACCAGAGATGAAAAGGGGCGAGGCTTTGATTAGAAGGCTGGCTTGGCTTCGAGAAGAAGGAAGAACGCGAGTACAACCCTCTGCCCAGTGTTGAAACCAATAAAATATGTAATTTATCATTTGACAATAGTATTATATTAAATACATCTACATATATTTTTAAACTCAAATTTAAATTTGAAACTGTCACAATTCCGCAATTCGAAACCTCGATCATATGGAGGAGATAACCTTTTGAAGCACTAAACTTTGAATTTTCGATACAAACTCCAGCGCGTTTATATATCGTACACTCACACGACAACTCCAAACGGCACGAAAATTGAAATCCGATAATAATTCAATATTACGGACCCAATGGAAATGGTTTCGTCAAATTCTGAGACTGTGCCTCGGAAGGCTGGTTTAATTTCAATTTAAACGATATAATTTTAAAACTGAACAAATCACTGCTAAATTTAATTTTAACACTTTTATTATCTTCAGTATTATCAATATAAATTTTATAAGTCTTCAAATTATTTTTAACAGGCTTAAAACTCCAGATTCAACGATTTACCCAACTTCACTTATTTAATTTAATAATTCAATTATGAAATAAATTATGATATTCGTAATTCAAATTACTCTATTGAATATTTAAATCAATCAAATATTCTGATTTTAAATCCTCGAAAATTCCGAGTCGTCACACACTCAATATTTTATCCACGCAAAGTATTGATTTTAGGGTAAAAATAAACACCTCAAACCTTAAATATAATCTTACCTCAAGCTTTGGCGGTAACTAAAATATTGAGAATAAGTGAGAGCTCAAACCTAAATTGCATTCTTAACTTTTTTTCTTCGATTAACTCCTAACATGTCCCACCAATTGCCTCTCAAATCATGCTGTGGTTGCCCGTAAAATGATCTCATTTATGATTTAGGATTTGTAGAAGAAAGTTGGTGTTGAATATAATTGAATGAAGGTAATTTATTTCCACTAAAATTGATTATGTAGTTTATGTTGGTTTCCGTAATTGAGATAATAAAAAAGTTTGTTTACGTTCAACTCACTTTTAGAATATGTGGATAAAAAGAGACAAATGGTAACAAAAAATGTTTAAAAAATATCCAATCTTATGTTTCACATAATGATATATGATAAAAGGGAAATATTGGACCGCTTCAATTGTTGTACTAAATTGCATAAACCTTGTTTTGGATCTTAGGATCACCTGTTATTATATATGTATTTATGTATGTATGGATGCATGTATGTGTATATATGTATGTATGTATGTATTGTTGGAAAATTTCAATAGGAAAAATAATTGTAAAGCCCCAAAATTTTCGACCCCGAAAATTCGACACTAATACGTTCACTATAGAAGTACCGATCAATCGAATGCCGGAAATTCCAGATTGTTAGGCTAAAGAAGAAAATGAGGTAGAAGTAGAAAACAGAAACAACAGCACAGAATCTCACAATCGCAGTGAACCAATATAATATCAAATAACATCATTTATACTAAGAAAGCTGTAAATGTCAATATACATACAATATATCAGAATACAACCATTCACAAGAAACTGGACATTTGTAACAACTTGTCCTTGGATACAATCAATATAAATTCTAATACACAGTGGAATCAATATGTCTCTGCCATCCAGCTCGCCTCCTGAGCTCCCGAACGTCCTAACCTGAAAATCTGTAATACTCGCCCAAGCAATACAATAAAGTAACATCCGAGTCAGGCTGGAAATCAGCGTGAGTAAACCCATTTAATGTGAAATACTTAGGTTACAAACTTCTTTGAAAAGCTAGGGTAACTCGTTCATCACTATGAGTTTTATCTTGTTATAGCCGATTACTTATTTCACAAAATAATGTCTAAGTATCGTTACTTAGTTTAAATGTCCAAGTTCACTTAATTTATTCCATTCCAGCCTATTTGATTTTATAACAAATCTATAAAGAATTATAATAGTTACTAACCGAAGTGGCTCCGGATATCACTGATATCCGACCCCGATCTCTTCGAATTCAATGCCATCTTTTAAGACAAGTTGTTTAAGGAAAACAATTCAATTTAAATTCAGAATATCATATTCACATACTAATTCATCACAGATATCTAATTAAATAAATGATTCACATTTATTAGCAGATCAATCTAGGCATTTCACATCGCAGAATATCACAAATTAACAGACTAGAGATATTAATCAACCCAAGCATTTAATACGATTTAATCATCCATAAGCAAGATAAATTAATCACACAATTTATAATTAATTTAATTTAACACAAAATTAATTAATTACTTATAACCCTTCTTAATTGTTATTAATTAATTGCAAGCCATTTATTTTTTTTTAATTAATTATTGAAATTAATTATCATTTACAATTACTTAAGACCCTAATTAATTAAAAGTATAACCCATTTATCTTAATCAATTACTTAATTATCATTTAAATTTTATTTAAGTTAAATTTTTGAAATTAATTTATTATTACATACAAAATCCTTAAGATCTTGATTAATTATAAGCTTAAAACATTTTACTTCATTAATCAACTACTTAATTACACTATTTAACTTCACTTGAATAAACTTAATAATAAAATAAACTAATGGACATATAACAAAATATTCCAAACATAATTAATTTAAAATAATTTATTATATAACTTTTAACTAACCCAATACTTAAATAAAAAATTTATTATTTAAAAGAACTGGTTATGAAATTGTTTCCTTTTTTCCTTTAAAAACTTGTTTTATTTTTAAATTTTATAACCTTGTTAATATACTTGTGAACAAAATCCCAGCCAAACCATATGCTAACCCGAGCCCAAACCCAAGCGATCCCTTCTTCTTCTCGACTTTCTCTCTTCTCTCTAAAACTCGCGTACAAAACCGATACTTCCCCGAGTCCAACTCGAGGCTCTATCTTCTTCTTCCTTCTTAACAAAGCAACAATCCAAACGGACACACACTGACACTCGTGCACATGCACACACGATTGCTACTGCTCTGATCATCGCCGCTACCATCCACAAGTCACCGTCGACCTTCTCCTTCGATCCAACCACCGAGAATTCCGAAACGACCTCCAAAACGAATTTGAGCAAAATAGAACCTTACTGGAACAAAATGATCACCAAAAACCTCCATGTCCCGCCGCCTCAGATCATACGAACCACGTGCTCGCTCCTGGAGCAGCGCCGATCCCTCATCATCCTTTTCCCCCATCTCCGATCAAGTCCAATGCGATGACGCCGCCGCATTGGCCTCGAAACCAACGTCGGCCAAATCAGGGTTTTAAACCCTACTTCATCGCCGTTCAGCCTCCACGGTGAACTAAAAATCCAATCACCATTTTTCCCAAGTGCCTCCACCTCCGAGCTACCTCCAGCAATGACTTCGACCATCCCAGAACCTCTGATCGCCAGAAATCACCCAAATATGGTTCCTGTTCAAACCAAAATTCCTCAACCAATACTTACTTAAAAATCTTTATATTGTCATTAAAAATCATGACTTTAAAAGACGAATCAGATTATACTGGTGAAACTATAAATCATGGAAGTCCAATTTCTGAGTTGTTTGATTTTTACTGCAAATTCTTCTTTCCAATTAAAACTACTAGCTAACTATACTTAAAAATATTTTTAAAATTAAGATTTTGTTAATACAAACACATTTTCCTTAATCACCATAATCTATAAAGGTTTATAGGAAGAGGAATTGAATTTAGAGTAAGTTTTGGTCTGCTGAAAACTAAACAGAGACATGCACATCCAAAACTCAGACATGCACACACAACTTCATACTTATATACATGCAAAGCATTTCACAACATTACTTCAAGAATTTATCACATGCAACAGGATAGAAAATAGATTTAGCTTTTAAAAGTGATGTTTACTCACAGTATTTTGTTGAACAGAAAAGGCTTTTGAAAATTCGAAAACTGGAAGCTTGATTTTGGAGACAGCTACAGATCTTCTTGTTTAAGCTTGAATCTTGAATTTGAATCAGGAAGTTTGCTTAGTTGTTTGAAAACTTAAATAGTTGTTTGGTTTTTCTTTTATATTTTTTTTTCTGGTTTTAGTTTTGATTGCAAAATGAAAGAAAGAAAAGAGATAGTAGTAGGAGTATATATACCTGGTTTCTTATTTACATTTTATTTATATTTTGAAAAATGAAGGAAACAATTAATTTGGACACTTGTAATTTGCATGACATCCTTAGCTTACAAATGTCCCATGCATGCATTTTTATATTTTCTTAGGTTTTTATATTATATTTTATATTTTTATTTATACATTTTATTTTATTTATATTTATATAACTTCAAAAGAAAATGATATAAAACCTATCTATTAATTAATAACTATATATATATTTAGTGTTTAAAAATGTAGAGTTTTAAATCCAATTAATTCCTAAGATATTTACTTTGAATTTCAAATCATAGTTTCCTATTCACAACTTACATTATGTAAACAATAGAAATTGGAAAGCACATTTTATTTGTTTTGAAAAGAATAGGTTTTGCAAATCTTAAATAATTATAATAGAAAATTATTAAACTAATATCTGCCAAAAATCCCGGGTTATCACATTCCTCCCCCCTTAAAAGAATTTTGTCCCCGAAATTTTAAAGCAAAAGATAATCAAAAGCTTTTATATTCTAAAGTTTTAAAACATTTTAAAATCTACATAATATTACCAAAATAGCTTCTATAAAAATATTTTTTAATAACTCAATATCTCAACAAGTCCATCCTCGTGCTCATAAAAATTCGGTCATACATTGATTAGGCGTAGGGCTAAAAATCAATAAGTACTTGGCAAACCCGTTTTCAACACCCAGTGAAAATACTTAGAAAGACATTTGTGAAAATGTTGAAAACATTTTTGGTGAGAATGCTCTGGAAATAATTACCCCCTCTATGGTCGCAGTTAGCCCGATGATTACGTCGCCATCCCGACAAAACCATTGAAAACTGTAGTCATCCGCGCCCCTCGATTACACCAAGGAACTGCCACAGATCGCAGCTACACCCAGGGTTACGTTGCCATCACAGCAATAACCATGTAACTGTAGGCATAAGTGCCCTCGAATTTGGTTGTTAAATGAAACTTCACCACACATACCACATAGATCGCAGACTACATCAGTCGAGTACCAATGTAGCCTGTAGGCACTCACTGCCACATGACTTCCGCTATGTCTTCATTGATCATAGTCTACCGATGTTATGTCGCTCTCCCAATGAAATCAAACGTAGACTTTAGGCAATCACTGCCCCTCGACTTACGCTATGGAGCGCAGTAGATCACAGTTACATCAAGTTACAATACCTTCACAGCAAAACCAAATGTCTATGTAGGCATCAGCGTCCTCGACTTTCGCTACCCCAACCACAATCCTCAGGAACTTCAATTTAGTCCGAACATCCTCTGGGATCAAATTTACAATCCGCTTAGGGCTCAAGGCAAAACCAACCTATGGATCTCCTACTGTAAGTTTCAACTCTAAATGGAAGTGCCTTTTTCCCCACAGCACTCCCAAATTTTTTTATACTATTCGCATATAGTATCTTTCAAATCATACTCTTATATGTCACATATAAATCCCATTTACAGAAAATCGATATCTCAGAATCGATAGTTTCCAAACTTGGCTTTCCAAATTCCCAAAATTGATTTTCCAAAATCAAAAGCCTTTCAAAATCAATGGGTTCCAAAAACCTTTTTCCCAATTTCATAAAAACACACACACACATATATAAGTTTATTCTTTTAACTAGAACAATATATTTTCCAAAGATCTTTTCTTTTAGTTATAGATTTACAAGGAGGGTTTATCATATAAATCAAATATAAATATATATAACTTTACTTATGCAAATCAACATTTAAATTCGATTTCCTTTAAAAGTAATTTGCCACATTACTTACTTTTTATAAAATGAGTTTCACTTATAGTGATATCCAACTTCCACTCTTATATATTTCTCAAAATATACTTTTCCATTTGAAAAATCATTTTTACATTTTTTTTTCAAAAAATTTCAATATCTATTTCATTCGAGCACGTACGACGTACATATATCATCCGTATGCAATATCAAATCCGATCACTCACTCGATCACACAATTTCACTTCCGAACTAGTATCGTCCACCCGACTTCCTAATACGGACTCAGATCTGTTTTCTTGATCAGAAACCGTCATTCTCGTTGCATAGCCATAACTATGATAGAGAATTTCCAGAATCAATCAAAAATCCACATCCAGGGTTTACCATTGAAAATCAGTTGAAAAATCCCAACCCGGATCAATATACTATCTCGAAATTTTGTACTCGTATCTGGGTCAAATCATTATGCAAATGGGATAATATACGTACATCCTACGTATTTATCTTCATTGATTATTAGCTAAATAAATTTTCTTTTTATTCGCCTTCATTTTGACTTCTATTCACTTATTCATAATTGCTTCCATTTCAATTTGCATTATCACTTCAACTCTTATCTCAATTGGTATTTAAATAAAAAAGTTTCTACTCTGACCAGTTGAGTTTAGAAAATAGTTTGAAAATTTTAAAATAGACAAGTAGTTGTAAAATAGTAATTAGTTGTAAAATATTTGCAAATAGTTAAGTAGTTATAAACAGTTGCAAAATAGTAATTAGTTTTCAAAATAGTTGTAAAATAAGTATAAGATAGTTTGGGTTTTAAAAGGAAAGGTTGTATTGTAAATAGCTAGGAAAAATAGATTAAGGTAGCTAATATTAAAACAATTTATTTGAAAATAGTTTAAGAGTCAAACTGGTTCAATTTTCCCATCTCCACTTCCAATCAATTTCTAATTCAATTTGAATTAACTCGATTCCCATTCCAAATTCAAATCAATTCCCATTTGAATTTAACCTTATCCAACTTCAATTACACTCCTAATTAGTTTGCAAGTTCATTTTTGACATTTAAATCTTAAGTCCAAAGTAATTCCATTTCCATAATTTTGTTTCAAAAATCAATTTTTTTTAAATAGTTTCAAAATAAAGTTTTATTTCCATTCAATTTCAGCAATGGATGTATATTATCTCATTCCATTTCTCAATTCATTTAAAATAATCCAATTAACAGTTTTGTAGATTATTAATAATAAGAGAATGATATTAGGATATGTCAAAGTAAATAAACATCCAAATTATCTAAACATCCATCAATAGCATCCAATACCAATTTCCAGAACTCAAACCCGTTTTGAGATCACACATCACTCCCTTTTCTATTCAACCCATTTAACTTCCCAAAGTTAAATTCAATTTTATCTTAAAATTTCCCATAAGTCCACAACTTATTTAACTTGTCCAGAGTTAAATTCCATTTCGTTAATCCATTTAGACTCCTCACTTTAAATTTTCCATTTCAAATTTAAATTTTCTATCAATAATCCTTCCCGCTTATAAGTTCAAAACTTATTTTACTTTGGGTAATACACTCACATTCCAAGGGAAAATATTCAAAACTCAACACTTAGTGTTTACTTCCAATCAACTTTGATATTATGTATATCCACACATATATACATATTTATTTCATTTGCACAACAAGTCATACTTCCAATTTTAAACCATTCTTGGTTTTTAATTTAAACAAATTCCTATAAAAAATTTAAAACAACTCTTGTTTTAAAATAAGATTCCTACATTTAAAAATATTCTAAATAATATTATTTATTATATCTTTTAACACTCTGAAACAATTTCAAATTTTCTGGACTTAGATTTTAAAACTTCACAATTTAAACCCTTTTCAGTTTATAACTTATACTTATATAAAATGTTATTTCCTTAAAACAATCCATTTTGCTATATCATTATTTGTTATTAGAAAACAAACATCCCATTATTAGACACAAAAACCATTTTATGATAATAACCAAGATTATCATATCTGGAAATCAATTCACTATATATTATCTCATAATTTGTTGGAAAATAAAATTAGGGTAACTTAATTCAGCATTCTGAAAACACTTCTTCAAATTTCAGGATTTTATTTTCTAGTTTGAATCCATTTCTAGCTTATCTTATTTGTATAGTTCATATTATCCAATTCCTATTTGGATATATATAAATTACCACTTAAATTCTTATGATCTTATTCAATTTCAATAACCAACAACCAATTATCTTAATATATACTAGTATGGTCCGTGCATCGCACATGGCAAGGGCATTTTAGGAATTTCAAAAAGACACCGAGTAGATTAGTTCAACGAATTTTCTTTATTAGTAGTAGAGATATATAATAATTAGAAGAATTATTGCTTTATGTACCAAAATATAAACTTATATAAAAACCATTTTTAAAATCATTATAATAACAAGTACGCTCTCATATATAATACACTCAACTCATTCTAGGGGACTACTAACCCTAAATCTAATGAGAAATCCCCCCCCCCCCCCGAGCCAAGTTTCTCGCTTACCCTTCTGCTTTGATACCAAACGTAACACCCTGGAATTTTCGACCCCAAAAATTCGACATTAATACGTTCACTGTAGAAGTGCCGAGCAATCGAATGCCGAAAATTCCAGATTGTTAGGGTAAAGAAGGAAAAAGGTAGAAGTAGAAAACAGAAACAACAGCACAAAATCTCATGGTCGCAACCGACCAAATATAATATCAAATAACAACATTTACACTAAGAAAGCTGTAAATGTCAATTTACATATAATATATCATAGTACAACCATTCATAAGAAACTGGACAGTTGTAACAACTTGTCCCTGAATACAATCAATACAAATTCTAATGCACTCTCTGCCATCCAGCTTGCCTCTTGAGCTCCAAAATGTCCTAACCTGAAAATCTGCAATACTCGATCTGACCCGAGCATTACAATAAAGTAACACCCGAGTCAGGCAGGAAACCAGCATGAGTAAACCCATCTAATGTGAAATACTTAGGTTACAGACTTCTTTCTAAAGCCATGGTAACTCGTTCATCACTACGAGTTTTATCTTGTTATAGCCAATCACTTATCTCATAAAATAATGTCTAAGTATCGTTACTTAGTTTAAATGGCCAAGTTCACTTAATTTATTCCATTCCAGCCTATTTGATTTTATAATCAAATCTATAAAGAATTATAGTAGTTACTAATCGAAGTGGTTCCGAATATCGTTGATATTCGACCCCGATCTCTTCGAATTCAATGCCATCTTTTAAACCAAGTTGTTTAAGGAAAACAATTCAATTTAAATTCAGAATATCATATTCACACAGTAATTCATCACAGATATCTAATTAAATAAATGATTCAAATTTATTAACAGATCAATCTAGGCATTTCACATCACAGAATATCACAAATTAACAGACTAGAGATATTAATCAATCCAAGCATTTAATACAATTTAATCATTCATAAGAAAGATAAATTAATCACACAATTTATAATTAATTTAAGTTAACACAAAATAAATAAATTACTTATAATCCTTTTTAATTGTTATTAATTAATTGCAAGCCATTTATTGTATTTTAATTAATTATTGAAATTAATTATCATTTACGATTACTTAAGACCTTAATTAATTAAAAGTCTAACCCATTCATCTTAATCATTTACTTAATTATCATTTAAATTTTATTTAAGTTAAGTGTTTGAAATTAATTTATTATTACATACAAAATCCTTAAGACCTTGATTATTATAAGTTTAAAACATTTTACTTCTTTAACCAACTACTTAATTGCATTATTTAACTTCACTTGAATAAACTTAGGAATTAAATAAAATAATGGACATATAAAAAAATATCCCAAACTTAATTAATTTAAAATAATTTATTATATAACTTTTAACTAATCCAATACTTAAATAAAACATTTATTATTTAAAAGAATTGGTTAAGAAAATTGTTTCCTTTTTTCCTTTAAAAACTAGTTTTATTTTTTAACTTTTAAAACCTTGTTAAGACACTTGTGAACAAAACCCGAGCCAAACCCTATGCTAACCCGAGCCCAAACCCGAGCAATCCTATCTTCTTCCGACTCTCTCTCTTCTCTCTAAAACTCACGTACAAACCCGATACTTTCCCGAGTCCAACCCGAGGCTGTATCTTCTTCTTCCTTCTTAACAAAGCAATAACCCAAACTAGACACACATTGACACTCGTGCACATGCACACACGATTGTCGTCGCTCCGATCATCGCCGCTACCACCAGAAAGTCGCCGTCGACCTTCTCCCTCAATCCGACCACCCAGAATTCCGAAACGACCTCCAAAACGAATTCGAGCAAAATCGAACACTACTAGAACAAAACGATCACCAAAAACCTCCACGT
This sequence comes from Allium cepa, assembly GCA_030765085.1. Taxonomy (NCBI): domain Eukaryota; kingdom Viridiplantae; phylum Streptophyta; class Magnoliopsida; order Asparagales; family Amaryllidaceae; genus Allium; species Allium cepa. The sequence continues at coordinate 508,158,490 of CM060929.1, forward strand.
CCCGCCTCCTCAGATCATTTGAAACCATGTGCTCGCACCTGGAGCTGCACAGTCCCTCATCATCCTTTTCCCCCCACCTCGGATCAAGCCCGATGCAATAACGGCGCCGCATTGGCCTTGAAACCGACATCGACCGAATCGGGGTTTTAAACCCTACTTCATCGCCATTCAACCTCCACGGTGAACTAAAAATCCAACCACCATTTTTCCCAAGTGCCTCGACCTCCGAGCTACCTCCAGCAATGACTTCAACCATCCCAGAACCTCCGATCGCTAGAAATCACCCAAAACATGGTTCCCGTTCAACCCAAAATTCCTTAACCAATACTTACTTAAAAATCTTTGTATTACCATTAAAAATCATGATTTTAAAAGACGAATCAGATTATACGGGTGAAACTATAAATCATGGAAGTCGAGTTTGTGAGTTTTTTTAATTTTTACTATAAATTCTTCTTTCCAATTAAAACTACTATCTAACTATACTTAAAATTATTTTTAAAATTAAATTTTTGTTAAAACAAACACATTTTCTTTAATCATCATAATCTATAAAGGTTTATAGGAAGAGGAATTGAATTTAGAGCAAGTTTTGGTCCGTTGAAAACTAAACAGAGATTTGCACATCCAAAATTCAGACATGCATACACAACTTCATACTTACATACATGCAAAGCATTTCACAACATTACTTAAAGAATTTATCTCATGCAACAGGATATAAAACAAATTTAGCTTTTAAAAGTGATTTACTCAAAGTATTTTGTTGAATAGAGGAGGCTTTTGAAAATTTAAAAACTGGAAGCTTGATTTTGAAAACAACTACAGATCTTCTTGTTTAAGCTTGAATCTTTAATTTGAATCAGGAAGTTTGCTTGGTTGTTTGAAAACTTAAAGTAGTTGTTTGGTTTTCCTTTTATTTATTTTTTTGGTTTTAGTTTTGATTGCAAGATGAAAGAAAGAAAAGAGATAGGAGTAGGAGTATATATACCTGGTTTCTTATTTACATTTTATTTATATTTTGAAAAATGAAGGAAACAATTAATCTTGACACTTGTAACTTGCATGACATCCTTAGCTTACAAATGTCCATGCATGAATTTTTATATTTTCTTATGTTTTTATATTATATTTTATATTTTTTATACATATTCTTATATATATAGCTTTAAAAGAAAATGTTATAAAACCTCTTTATTAATTAATAACTATATATGTACTTAGTGTTTAAAAATGTACAGTTTTAAATCCAATTAATTCCTAAGATATTTACTTTGAATTTCAAATCATAGTTTCCTATTCACAACTTACATATATATAAACAATAGAAATTGGAAAGCAAATTTTATTTATTTTGAAAAGTATAGGCTTTGTAAATTTTAAATAATTATAATAGAAAATTACCAAATTAATATCTGCCAAAATCCCGGGTTACCACAAGAATGAGGGAGAATTTTTTTTTAATTTACTAATGAAAATTGAGAGAATATTTTATAAAGGAGGAAATAGCCTTATTTTCTTTGCACGTTTATTTTGTTTGCTTGCTTACAAATTGTTTTCTTGCTTCAAATGAGAAAAATCATTCCTATTTATAGTGTAATACAATATCTAGACTTTTCTTTATTCTTCCGTTTTCTAGAATTTGTTGAGTCACAAGTTTTATGAAGGTTTTGATTTCTGACAAACAACTAAAGGCGATCGACATAACAAGGTCATTATGGCTATAAAGAGCTACATATGGTACTCTAGATTGTAGATTAATTATTTGATATTATATTAGTGATAAACTTGTTAAAATCTATCCTCAAATAATCATGCATTTTCAAGAAAATTAATATATATATATATATACGATTAGAATGTAGTTGCACATTCAGTGTGCAACTTTACAGGGACCGGTCGACCGGTCACAATATAGGCGGTCGACCGTTCCCGCATAATTTGCACACTGAACGTGCACACATGCACATAACGTATATATATTTAAATTCCTGTCTACTGGTCACTTTTTAACCTGTCGACCGTTTTTAAACAGAAAGCAATTTTTCCAAAAGACACTTCTCTTCTCCAAAGGTTGCATCTCTTACCTTTCACCAAAGATCATATCTCTTAATGGCAACTGCTCACAAAGAGTTACAATCATTCTTATCTATATAAACTCATCTAATTCGTTGATTAAAATATATATGATTTTATATGCTTTTTAATCTAATCTCTGATCTTACTTTCTACATACTCCTGCATTCTAAAAAGCTCTCGATTATTTATTGAATCATCGAAACTATTTCATATCTTTTGATTCAATAAGTAATATACTTTCCTTAATCTTTTCAAAACATCATTCGCATACTTTGAGGATAAGATTATAGGAAGGGTGTACTATTAGTGACAAATCCGTGTTTTCAAGATCACAAGTTGTCAACAACAATTGTATTTGTTCTTGTGTTGAAGTCCTCTGTGTTGTAAGAGTTGAAGTCCTCAGTGTATTAGAGGCATGAAATCCCGTTCGATTGCTCGGGTGTTGTAAACTTGTTCCTCCGGGTGAAGCGAGGTTGTTAATAGTGAAAATCCAGATAGAAGTCTGGGACTGGACGTAGGACGGTGCTCCGAACCAGTATAAAAATCTCTGGTGTGATTTTTCTATTTTTTATTTACTATGCTATTATCATCTATTTCCGCATTTATATTGTAGTCCATATTACACGATCCGTGTGTACTATATTAGCACATATAATTGTATACACACCCAACTTTCATTAGGTATCAGAGCAAGGTCATCATATAACCGTAACACAGTTATTTGATATATTATAATAATATGGCAAATAACGTAAGTACTAGCACTCAAAACACTACTTACACGGAGGGTCAATCGACACAAAGACCTCCATTTTTCAATGGTCTTAACTATAGTTATTGGGCAACACGTATGTCATTCTTTATGCAATCAAATAGCTATGATGCTTGGAATGCCACTCAAAGAGAAATAGTGAATCCAACAACTGATTATTCAGAATGGACTGCAGCTGAGAAAACGGCAGCAGCCGTAAATGCAAGAGCAATAAATATGTTGTTCTGTGCATTAGACCAAACTGAATATAACCGTGTTAGTATCTGCACTACTGCATATCAAATTTGGAAAACACTAAAAATCACTCATGAAGGTACTAACAAGGTTAAACAAGCCAAAATAGCCATGCTGAAAAGTCAATTTCAAAATTTCAAAATGAAACCAAATGAGACAATAAATGACATGTATTCACGGTTTCAAACTATTCATCATGCACTTATTGGCTTAGGACAAAAGTATTCTGATTTCGATGTTGTTTCAACAGTCCTACATTCTCTGACTAGTGAATGGGAAGGAAAAGTATTAGCAATTGAAGAAGCTAATGACCTTTCCGTCATGAAGCCAGATGAATTGATAGGAAATTTAATGTCCTATGAAGCAAATTTGCAGGCTAGAAAGGAACAGAAAGAAGAAAAGAAAAATGTAGCATTTCATGTTGAGAAAGATGAAAATGAATCAGATTCTGAAGACGAAGATTTGGCATTCATTGCGAAAGGATTTAAAAAATTCCTAAAATATCGAAAAGCCAGTCGTTACAATAAAAGGAAACCTGGATCAAACGAACCATCTTCATCTGCTATAGAATGTTTCAACTGCCACAAAAAGGGACATATGCAGAAAGATTGTCCAGAACAAAAGAAGAAGTCAGAAAATGACAAATTCAAATATAAGAAGGACAAATCTAAGAAACGAGCTTTCTCAGTAACATGGGATGATTCAGAGTCATCTTCATCAGAAAGTGAAAGTGATTCAGAGAATGAACAAGCTAATGTTTGTTTTATGGCAACAGAAGATGAGGTACAAATTCCTACATTTGATGAATTACTTGATATTAATGCTGAATTAATAGTCAAATATAAAGACATAAAACGTCAATTAAAAGTAGTCAAAGCAGATTTAAGTAGAGCAGAGTTTGAACGAGATATGTTAAAAGATGAGAAGAAAATATTAGAAGAGGAACTTGAAAATATTCAAGAATCATCATCTAATGTTGACTCTCAAATATCTCTTTTGAGTAAAGAAATAGAAGCTCAAAAAGAGAAAAATAATGCTCTCACTACTGAAAATCATGAGCTTAAAGCAAAAGTCAAAATTCTAGACCTAGAAAAAGCTAGCTTACAAACAAAGTTTGATGACATTACTCAAAATGTTTCTAACTTTAACAAAGGTCGAGAAAATTTGACAAAAATAATTGAAAGTTCACAATCTATTTCAGACAAACAAGGATTGGGATATAACAAACAAGAAACCAAGAAACATCTTGGAAATAAACGGAAGAAGAAAGTACAAAAAACTAAAGCTAAGAAAAATCTTAGTTTATTATATTCCAAACCAAAACCAGTTGTGAAATTTCAAAAGAAAAATGTCAAGACTATCAAAATATGGGTTCCTAAAACAAATAACAATTTGATTAGGAACAAATACATTCAGCAATTCATGAATACTGTGCATTTTAATAAAAATTGTATATATAAAGGGGATACCGGACCCATATGGGTTTGGACTCCTAAGACCTAACTCTTAGGACCCTATAAAAAGTGGGTACCATGGACTTAATTCTATTTTTTGCAGGTCCCACTTAAGAAAAGAGGAAAGTGGATATTGGACAGTGGTTGCTCAAAGCACATGACAGGAGACAAGAGTCTATTATCAAATATTACATATTCAGATGGTGGCTCCGTCACTTTTGGAGACAATTCAAAAGGTTATATCATCGGCAAAGGCGATGTGAGCAATTGCGGTACATCTAACTTACCTCTTATTACTAGTGTCATGCTAGTTAGAAATTTAAAACATAATTTGCTTAATATTAGTCAGTTATGTGACAAGGGATTTATAATTTCATTTTCAAATAATAAGTGTAGTATTTTAGATAAAGACCATAATTTGGTTTTCGAAGGTTATAGAGACAGAAATATATATATTCTGAATATGAATATTAATCATAATTCAGATATGTGTCTTGTGGCTAATGACAATGATCCATGGCTATGGTACAAACGCTTCTGTCATATAAACTTCAGAACTATTGACAAGCTAGCCAAAAACAATCTAGTTAGAGGACTACCCAAAATGAGTTTTAAAGTTAACAACATTTGTGATGCATGTCAATTAGGAAAATTGACCAAATCATCTTTTAAATCCAAGAAAGTCATATCAACATTACAACCACTTGAGTTACTACACATGGATTTATTTGGACCTACTAGGGTTCAATCAATAAATCACAGTCAATATGTGCTTGTAATTGTTGATGATTTCTCTCGTTATACATGGACAATTTTCTTAAAAAATAAAAGTGACACTTTCGATCATTTCAAATCTTTCGTCAAAAGAATTCAAAAATCAAAAGGGATTAAAGTTAAAAATATAAGAAGTGATCATGGCGGAGAGTTTGAAAATAATGAATTTGAACATTTTTGTACAAAGAAAGGTATATATCATAATTTTTCGTTTCCCAGAACTCCACAACAGAACGGAGTTGTAGAACGGAAGAACCGAACTTTACAAGAATGTGCAAGAACATTATTGAATGGAACCACCTTACCAAAACATTTTTGGGCAGAAGCTGTGGCAACTGCCTGTTATGTTTTAAATCGTGTATCCATAAGACCTCTTACCAAGAATACTCCTTATGAATTATTTAACAAAAGGAAGCCTCAAATCTCATACTTCAAAGTTTTTGGTTCCAAGTGCTTTATTTTAAATACAAAAGACCAGCTTGGCAAATTCGATCCAAAGGCCGATGAAGGAATATTTGTCGGTTATTCGGAACGAAGTAAGGCCTATCGGATATTTAATAAAAGAACCAAAACTATTGAAGAATCACTTCATGTCTCTTTTGATGAAATCTACCAGCACCCTCACACTATATCAGATGATGACGAATCAATAGTCACTGACAATCAAATCATCACAAATATTGATTCTGACTCGGAAATAATTATTGAGAATATTCCTCAAACATGTGAGTTACAATCACCACCAAGAATATTAAGAGACCATCCGACTCAAAAAATAATCGGTGAAATAACATCACATGTCAGAACAAGAAGTCAACTCAATCAAATGGGTCATGTCGCTTTTCTCTCAAATATCGAACCTAAGAATCCAAAAGAAGCTGCTACAGATGATTACTGGATCATTGCCATGCAGGAAGAACTAAATCAGTTTGAGCGCAATGACGTTTGGGAACTTGTTCCACGACCAACTGATCAGTCAGTAATTGGTACTAAATGGGTCTATAAAAATAAGGCCGACGAACAAGGAAATATCACTAAAAATAAAGCAAGATTAGTAGCATAAGGATATAATCAGGAAGAAGGTATCGATTATGAAGAAACTTTTGCACCAGTTGCTCGACTAGAAGCTATTAGAATCCTATTATCTTTTGCTTGTCACCATAATTTCAAACTTTATCAGATGGATGTCAAAAGTGCTTTTCTCAATGGATTTATCAAAGAGAATGTCTATGTCGAACAACCTCCTTTGTTCGTACATGAAAAATATCCTGACCATGTGTTCAAACTTAAGAAAGCTTTGTATGGTTTAAAACAAGCACCTCGTGCTTGGTATGAACGACTATGTAACTATCTTATTAACTCAGGATTTCAAATAGGCAAAGTCGATCAAACTTTGTTTATTAAACATTCTCGAAAAGATATTCTAGTTATCCAGATATATGTAGACGATATCATCTTCGGTTCAACAAACGATAAACTCTGCAAAGAATTTGCAAGTATTATGACCAAAGAATTCGAAATGTCTCATATGGGAGAACTATCTTATTTTCTTGGAGTTCATATAAAGCAACTTTCAAACGGTATTTTTATCAATCAAGAAAAATACTGTGAAAACCTTATCAAACGCTTCGGATTAGAAAATACATCTGGTAAACCTCCTATGAGTACAACTACACGTCTTGAAAAAGATGAAAGTGGTAAAAATATTGACCAGAAATTATATCGAAGCATGATTGGTTCTCTTCTTTATCTTACAGCTAGTCGTCCGGATATAATAATGAGTGTTTGTTTATGTGCTCGTTTTCAAGCCGATCCAAAGGAATCACATCTACGAGCAGTGAAACGTATAATTCGTTATCTTAATAATACCAAAGATTTCGGTCTTTTTTATCCAAAAGAATGTCCATTTGAATTAGTATCATATAGTGATGCTGATTTCGGTGGCTCACGAACGGATAGAAAAAGTACAAGTGGTACGTGCCATTTTATTGGAAAATCACTTGTCTCCTGGTTTAGTAAGAAACAGAATTGTGTTTCACTATCAACATGTGAAGCTGAATATATATCAGCAGCTCTCGCTTGTACTCAAGTACTATATATGCAACAAACACTTCAAGATTTTGATATTCATTTATCAAATTCTATTATATACTGTGATAACACCAGTGCTATAAATCTCTCTAAAAATCCAGTAAATCACTTTAGAACCAAACACATTGATATCCGTCATCATTTCCTTCGAGATAATATTGACAAAGGAAATATATGTCTTGAATATGTCAATACTGACAATCAATTAGCGGACATTTTTACTAAACCTCTGCTCGAATCTAATTTTATTAGATTACGAAGAGAGCTTGGTTTAATTTCAAGGAAAAGTCTTGACTAAGTAATTTCTAAAGAACGTCTTTTTTTTAGTTATTCTTTAACCATAACTTTTGCATAAACTTTTTTTTTAAATATAAGCCACTGCTTGATTTAATGGTCAATTCTCTTTATTCATTTTTTCATTCTTTTCTTTTAGTGATCGTCCTTTCCTTTCTTAATTTATAATTTCAGTTTTAAAAGGAAAGCTAATTTTAGAGTTAAAATAAAAATTTCTGCTTATGTTTTCTTGGTTAAAATTTTCCATTAACTTACATCCATAGGTTTATACATAAGAAACTTGTATTTAAGCTTGCAAAATTTTTATTTTGTTCATCCTTTTTATCTAACCATAATATTCTATACAACATACACTATGGCTCACATTTGTGATAAATGTGCTCAAGAATCATACATTTCTATTACGAGTTATGAGTCGGAGGAATATTATTCTCCTACTACACCAAAACAAAAACCAAGTTGTCACCATCAATGCTCTTGTATGTCTGATAAAACTCCAAATTCAAAACGAGTGAAGAGGACACTGTTCTATTCTCCTCGTACCAAAGCACAAATCGATGAAATACACCACTACCAGAAACATCAGATAGACCTTCAGAGACAGCTCCATTATGGGCAAAGTCAACTTTATCACGAGCAACAACGGACATCGGCACGATTATCCGTTTTAGAAAAGTTGGCAACATTTTTCTGCGGTTCCAACAAGCATGACGTGCATGAACCAATGCCGTCTAGGCCATCAACATCTAAAAGTCCTAACTCATGGATCGGAACTATGAGAAGAACGAAGGAGCTCAGAAACAATGGAGTCCATGGTCAAAACGTATTGAAGGAAACAACGATAATTCTAATGACGAACCTTCTCATTAGATTTATATATGGTTATTATATCTTTATCTATCACTTGTGTAATAACGGTTATATTTTGTATTAAGAATGAAATATAATATATATAGGTTGATATATGATAAAAACTTGAAAAATAAACATATTATTCACAGCAGACCAGAACCGGTCGACCGCCCCATATATAGCCGGTCGACCGTTTGCTCCCTGGTTGAAAACGGTCGATCGGCCATATTTCATAGGTCGACCGGTTGACGTATTTTCAGTTTTTATATATACCTATGCGTCATTTTTTCTTCTACCCTCTTTCTCTTTTGACTCAAGCTGTTTTTTTTCCCAAAATCACAAACCCTAGTTTCCTATTTTCAATTCCCAAATCTCAAATCTTCCAACAATGGCTCCTCCTCAAAAGAAATCTAAGAAAGCAACAACCTCTGAAACTTCTTCTCTAAGCATCTCCGCCAAAAAGTGGCTTCAAAGTCCAATTGCTGTAACAAGATGGAATCAGATGACAAATTACAAGTTTCATCCAGGCTCTTCTATCAAATTTGATGATTTCACGGCTTATGGTGTTCGGAGGTTAGCCAATAATGCCAACATTACTCCATTGATAGATTTTTCAGAAAATAATGTGGAGATAAATCATTTGATGATTAAATTGTTTTACGCCAACATGAATCTCGATGAATATGAACCTGATAATCCAAACGGAGTAATCTGGTCTATGGTCTGTGGTAAGCAAATTTTTCTTACTCATGCTAGAATTGCCTCTATACTTGGTATACCAAATCGAGGCGATGAGTTTTCATCTACCTTCTGCGAAGTCTTCACTCAAAATAGTACTAGTCATCAGTTCATAGAAGACAATAGTGATGGCACAAAGTCTATTGGACTTCGACCGACAGCTAGACTACTACATCGTGTTTTGATGCATTCTCTTTTTCCTAGACTTGGAAATTATGATGCAGTATATAAAGAAAACTTCAAAGCACTCTATGCTATTTATGGTGAAATCCAAATCAATTGGGTACACATGCTTTTTGATGAAATTCTCAAGGTAAATAACTCTACACGGCCTCATTTCTTCTACAATGAATATATCATGCGACTTTTGTTAGCTTGCGGAGTAAATCCTCCTGATTCTGCGACCTCAAAACCAAAATGCATTGATTCAATAACCATCAAACGAATGAAGCTTCCTCCACCTTATCTTGAGATTATGTCTTTTGAAGAATGGCAACAAAGGGGACCAAGAAAACAAAGAGCAACTTCATCTCGTCCTCGTTCTGATGAAGTGAAACTATTAAAATCAAAATCATCAACAAAAGAATCACTTGAAACAATTGCGCGTAACCAATTTTTGCTTGAATCACGTCTCAAGCGAATGGACTCTAAAATTGATAAGCGCTTCAATAAGGTCAAGTCATTCTTTGGTATGCTATGGGATGCTATATCATGTTCCACATCCACCTCTGTTCAAGCACAAGACCCAGGAAAACGTCCTGCTGCTCCTGTTTTCACCTGGACATCATCTGACGAGTCTACAGGTATGAGTGGTCATGGACATGGAGAATCATCTAGAGGGAACAATGATGAGGAAGAAGAGAATCATCTAGAGGGAACAATGATGACGACGATGATGATGATGAAGAGGAGATACGATCTGCTTCATCCTAGATTCTGTTATGGTTTAGCTCTTTAAAAAAAAAACATTCATCGACACTTGTACTAAATAGTGTCGTTATTCTTGTTTTTCATTTGACATTATGATCTGTAGTATACTCTGTTATGTTTTGGATGTGTTAATAATTTATTTTGCTATGCATATCATATTCATTCTACTATTCTAGTATCCGTTACTCCTTTTTGTCGATGACAAAGGGGGAGAAAGGGCTAACAATTGCTTGCAGGAACATACATATATAAGAATTCAAAGAGAGAGAGATCACATACTCAGGGGGAGATTCAGATTTGCAGATATATATTGTCATCAATCAAAAAGGGAGAGAATGTTGAGTCACAAGTTTTATGAAGGTTTTGATTTTTGACAAATAACTAAAGGCGATCGACATAACAAGGTCATTATGGCTATAAAGAGCTACATATGGTACTCTAGATTGTAGATTGATTATTTGATATTATATTAGTGATAAACTTGTTAAAATCTATCCTCAAATAATCATGCATTTTCAAGAAAATTAATATATATACGATTAGAATGTAGTTGCACATTCAGTGTGCAACTTTACAGGGACCGGTCGACCGGTCACAATATAGGCGGTCGACCGTTCCTGCATAATTTGCACACTGAACGTGCACACATGCACATAACGTATATATATTTAAATTCCTGTCTACTGGTCACTTTTTAACCTGTCGAACATTTTTAAATAGAAAGCAATTTTTCCAAAAGACACTTCTCTTCTCCAAAGGTTGCATCTCTTACCTTTAACCAAAGATCATATCTCTTAATGGCAACTGCTCACAAAGAGTTACAATCATTCTTATCTATATAAACTCATCTAATTCGTTGATTAAAATATATATGATTTTATATGCTTTTTAATCTAATCTCTGATCTTACTTTCTACATACTCCTGCATTCTAAAAAGCTCTCGATTATTTATTGAATCATCGAAACTATTTCATATCTTTTGATTCAATAAGTAATATACTTTCCTTAATCTTTTCAAAACATCATTCGCATACTTTGAGGATAAGATTATAGGAAGGGTGTACTATTAGTGACAAATCTGTGTTTTCAAGAACACAAGTTGTCAACAACAATTGTATTTGTTCTTGTGTTGAAGTCCTCTGTGTTGTAAGAGGCAAGTGTTGAAGTCCTCAGTGTATTAGAGGCGTGAAATCCCGTTCGGTTGCTCGGGTGTTGTAAACCTGTTCCTCCGGGCGAAGCGAGGTTGTTAATAGTGAAAATCCAGATAAAAGTCTGGGACTGGACGTAGGACGGTGCTCCGAACCAGTATAAAAATCTCTGGTGTGATTTTTCTATTTTTTATTTACTATGCTATTATCATCTATTTCCGCATTTATATTGTAGTCCATATTACACGATCCGTGTGTACTATATTAGCACATATAATTGTATACACACCCAACTTTCAGAATTTTCTTGACTAAGCTTATTCTCGAATACTCCAAATTACATATCAGCTAAGTCTAGATTTCTCTATTTTTATTTTGACATTTCCATTAATACAAAGATTATAATCAATATAATTGACATTTGCTAAAAAACTAAGTTTTTTTCCAACATGCCCTCGTGAACTTGGTTTTCTAACTCTGATGATGTCTCGCAATCTTTGTATCTTTCAACTTCTCCTTTAGCGTTCTTTTTCACTTCATATACCCATTTCACACCAATAGCTTTATGTCCTTAAGGTAAAGTCGCCAACTCTCGTGTATTGTTCTTTACAATTGTTTTTATTTCTTCATCCATGCTTCACTTCATCTTTTGTCTTGTTTTGCTTCTTTAAAATTTATCGGTTCACAATTGGCAAAAAGACAAAATAAGGTAGTATCATCTAAAATTGGAGTTACCTCATATAATTCTTGTAAAGATCTCCTGCATGGTGGTCTTTCATTTGAGCTTTCTTCAAATGGATATTCTTGATGGATAGTTGAAGGAGGTGATAACGTTGGACTAATGGGCTCTTCTTCCACATCATCGTTGCACTCCTCTTCATAAAGCGGAAAGAAACTTTAATTATCTTCTTATTTGTTCCAATTCCAAGCACTTTCTTCATCGAACTCCACATCTCGACTAATAACAACATTTCCATTAATAGGATTATATAACTTATATCCTTTTGACCATAAGTCATAGCTAATGAAAATGTACTTTTCGCATTTGTCATCTAATTTGGAGCATCATTGATCTGGCACATGGGCATATGCAATACTTCTGAATACTTTCAAGTGAGATATACATAGCTTTCTACCACTCTATGCTTCTTTGGGGGTTTTGTTCCACACATTTTGAGTTGAAGCGCGATTTGATAAATACACTGCACATATGATGGCTTCAGCCCAAAACTCTTTTGGAACATTTTTTCTTTTTAACATGCTTCGTGCCATGTTAAGAAGAGATCTATTCTTTCTTTCTACAACTCCATTTTGTTGTGGAGTGTACGGAACTACTAGTGGACGATGAATTCCATTTTCTTCATGAAACTTCTCAAACTCTTTTGATGTAAATTCTCCACCTCGGTTGGATCTCATAGTTTTGATCTTATAACCGCTTTCATTTACTACAGGCGCCTTAAATTTCTTAAAAGCATCAAATACATTCGATTTTTGTTTGAGATAATAAGCCCATGTTTGAGATAAAATAGGTACTTTTTCCATGTGAGCTTGGTTTTATAGGGCCATTAATATCTGTATGAACTAATTCTAATGGTTCTTTGGCTCTTGTGGTTGATTGTTTTGAAAAACATTTTCTTGCTTGTGTTCCAAATAAGCATCCTTTGCATAATTAGTTCTCATGATTTATTAATGGTAAACCTTTCACCATGTTTTTATTTTTTAATAATTTTAAGCCCCCAAAATTAAGATGCCCAAATCTTAAATGCCAAAGCCATGATGAATCCTTATATCATGATTTTAGGCATTTAGCAACATTATTCGACATACTTAATGGAAACATTCTATTTTTTAACATCTCCACTTTCGCAATTAAATTTCCTTTACAATCTCTCAATAAAAGACTTTTATTTTTCATGTGTATATTATATCCTTTTTCCAAAAGTTGCCCCAAATTAATATTTTTGTTTTCATTTTAGGTACGTAATAAGCGCTAGAAATAAAACCATTCCTTCCATTCTTCAACTAAATTTGTATGTTTACTTTTCCTTTAACTTGAATTTTAGACTCATCTCAAAATGAATGTTTCCACTTACCAATTCATCAAGCTCCATAAACACGCTCTTCCTTCCACACATATGATTGCTTGCCCCCGGTCAAAATACCATGTATTGTTACTGCTAGTTTCATCTCCTTTATATGCCAACAGTAGTGCAGAATTTTCTTCATCTTCTTTAGCCAAATTTGTTTCTCTCTTGAACTTTACAACAAGTGGATCTACAATCAGAAGAAAAATTCCCAAATTTATTACAATTATAACATTTTATTTTTGATTTATCATACTTTGATCTTCCATTTTCCTTTATATTTCCTCCTCTTACTTGACCTCTTGGGGTGTATATATTTTTCCTTTTCTCTTCTCTATGGTAGTCATTTCTTCCATAGCTTTGACCATGACCTCTTCTGCTTTGGCTTCGACTTCTTCCATTTTTAAATGTTTCATTTTCTCATAAGGTGAGTTTTGTTTGAAGAGCTTGCTCTAATGGATCTTCTTTAACCTTTCTTTTCAATTTTTCTTCATGGGCTTGAAGTAAACCCATGAGTTGATCAACGGTCATAGATCTTAGATCTTTAGATTCTTCAATTGCTACAACTATGTAATCAAATTTTGAATCTAAAGATCGTAGAATATTCTCAACAACTCTAGAGTCTTCTATTTTTTTCGTATCTTTTCATTTGGTTGACAATAGATAAAACTCGAGAAAAATAATCATCTATTGATTCAGACGATTTCATATATAAAGATTCAAACTCACCTCGCATAGTATATAGTCTAATTTTCTTCACTTTGTCGATTACTTTAAAAACGTTCTCCAAAATCTCTCATGCTTCTTTGCTAGTTTGTGCATTAGCTATCTTCTCAAACATAGCATCATCCGAACTTTGGTAGATGAGTGTAAGAACCTTTCGTTCCTTCTTCTTCAAATTCTTCAAATTATCCCTTTCAATTTGGGATAAAGTAAAATATCGACGGGTTCTTCATACCCATTTGCTACGATATCCCATGAATCGTGCGATCCAAGCCGTGCCTTCATGCAAACACTACAACCTTCATAATTCTCCTTCTTTGATAAAGGAACTCGGAAAAGAGTCGTTCCTTTTGCCATCTTTCTTGATTAGCAACCTTGCTTTGATACCATTGTTGGAAAATTTTAGGAGTATCTATAAGCTCCGATACTACTGTTGGAAAATTTGAATAGGTTGAAGAATGAGGGAGAAACCTTTTAATTTACTAATGGAGATCCACTACAACAAAAAGACCATATTACAACTGTATTTTTACAACTATCATAAAATGTCAGTTGTAATAATGGTTTCTTACAACTCTTTTTTTCAGAAAGTTGTAATAAACTTATTTTCAACAACTCTTTTATATTGCCAGTCGTAATAGATTCCTATTACAACTTTTCTCATTTGCCAGTTGTAATATATGTCTATTTTTAACAACTCTTCTTTTATGTCAGTTGTAATAGATGCTTATTATAACCTTTTTTGTTTGCTAGTTGTAGCAGATGTCTAATTTTAACAACTCTTCTTTTTTCTCAGTTATAATAGATGCCTATTACAACTTTTTCGGTTGTCGGTTGTAATAATTATTTATAATTATATATTAAATCATAATATTTAACAATTATTAAATGAATAATTAATAATAAATAATACTTACTATTAGATAAGAATAATTAATTTGAAATATGAAATGATTATCGTTAATAATTAATATTAATAATTACTATTCAATAATTAAAAAAAATTAAAAAAATAAGAATTAACCTTTAATGACTAAAAAGTAATAATTAATATTAATAATTAAGAAGTAATAGTTAAGAAGTAATATTTAATATTTCGTAACTAATTTTTGGCAATTATTAATTACAACGTTTATTTATTAGAATGTTGCGATAAACATTTTTTACCAGTTCTAATCTAGCCCTATTAAATATTAAATATTAAACGATAATTAATGATTTATAATAATTAATAATATATAATTAATAATATTAATAATTTGTAATTAATAATTAATTATATTTAATAATAAATTAATAATATTATTATTATTTAATATTAATTTATTTTTAATACTTAATAATTAATAATAATCTTATGAACTAATAATATTTAACATTTAACATTTAATCTTTAGTATTTAATATTAAATATTTAATAATTAATATTAAATATTTACTATTAGATAATTAAAATTAATTATTAACTCTTAATTAATAATTTTTAATTAATTATTAATCATAAATAATTAATAATTAATAAATATTAATTAGTTTTTAATAATCAATATTTAATATTTAATGATTAATACTTACTATTAAATATTTAGTAATTAATAATCAGTAATCTACACGTCATAATTTACTTTCAATAATTAATAATCAATTATAATCAAGGTGTAATAAGTAATAATTAATAATTGCTAATAACTCTACATATTAATAATAATTAATATTTAGCATTTAATATTAAATATTTAATAATTAATACTACATTAGTATGATTTAATTATTAGTAATTATTAATAAAAATACTTAACAGTTAATAATTAACATTAAATAATTAGTAGTTAATAATTAATGATTAATTATTAATAATTAATTAATTATTAATAATTATTATTTAATATTTAATGAATAGTAACTACTATTAAATATTTAATAATCGTTAATATATACATAATAATTATCTTTCAATAATTAATATTCAATTATAATTAAGAAACAATTAATAATAAAGAAGTAATAATTAATTTTAAATAACACAATAAAAAATAAGATAGTTCAAATTGTTCAAAAATGGTATATTTCATTTGAATTTGCGTAAATATTTACATAGTATCTTTTTCTAAAAAAAAGTTTGTTCAAATGTATGCTACTTCAAAAAAGTTTACTCAGGTTAAAAAGAAGAACAAGAAAAAACTTTTGAAAACTTTTGAGTTTAATGGCTTCTGGGAAACCCTCCCGCCCTCCTCTCCCATTTGCTCCTTCCCTCTCATTCTCAGGCATCTCTTTCCTCCCTTCAAAATACCTCCGTCCACCACATCATCCTCCCCACCCTGTCCCTGCCTCCCCCCTCGTCACCCGTTACCAATACAACACGATCCACTTCCCCTAATACGGATGGTAACTCTCTTGGCTACCCTCGACCAAACTCTGACAAGGTGCGATCGTATGCGCAAGTGGCTGCCACTCTTAAACAGGAGCCTCTCCTTCCGACTCCCCAGCTATTCAACCGTAGGCGGCCCTTCCCGGCTTTCTCTTCTTACCGCCAAACCTTGGATTTTTTAAAATTAAAAAAAATGCTTCCGATGTGCTGGCTTGGGCCACGTGGCGTCCAACTGTAGGGAACCGAAGATTTGTTTCTTCTGTGGATTTTTTGGCCATAATTACTCCAGCTGTCCTTCCAGAATTTCTACATCGGGACCCATCAAAAACTCTTCGGTCCCAACAAATACTCATTTCTCTTGCAGTGATAAATCTAATCCACCTTTTGTCGATCTGGTTCCAATGTCGCGCGTGACAAACAGTCCATTCCTTCTCATTCTGACCCCACCACGAAAACAACTAAACCCAATCAAATTTCTTCCTCTCCCTTCGCGCTCAATGGTATACATTCTGTACTCCCTTCTTCATGAGATCCCTCTCATCATTTCCCAATGGCAGACCTTTCCCTTTACATCACCGCTACCATTATCGATGGTGTCTGGACAGTGGAAACTCTCAGTAGAGTTCTTCAATCGGCCTTCAGTCACAGAGAATGGCCTATCTGGTTTCTCAACAACAACCACTTCCTTGTTGCCTGCCCCTCCACATCCATCAAAACTATGGCCCTCTCCCGTAAAATCCTTACCAAATCTTGGGGCTCCATCTTCCTGGAGGCCTGGCCAGAGTATGAAAGGTCGGCTCCAATCGTCCTTGAACCCCCTAGCTGGGCAACGGTCAAAGGAATACCAGAGTTTCTCAGACACAACCCTGATGTCGTGCGAACGATTATCAACCCGATAGGAAGATTCACCGAGTATGACAGATGTGATTGGTCGGAGTTTGATCGTAGACTTTTATATATTAAAATGCAGTTTCTTGTGGGCGTCCCCTCTTCCTCATCATATAGGGTTCGTCTTAACAACGCAGAATACCTCATTACTGTTTCTAGATGGGATCACGCCCATTCGCGCACCAGACCGGTGACCTATCTTCTGGGACTGGATTATGAAAGTGCTATGAAATGTTCAATGACCCTCTAGCTATACCATCGACTGAACTTGACTCGGATGAACGTTTTGATGCAATGAACTATGAACCTGCCTCGCCCACCTTCCCTCTCCCTGTGCAACCCAATTTGGACGACGAAGTCAATAGTATCCTCGACCCCAATGTCGATCCAGCCCCCCAACGTTGGGGCCCACTTCTTGATCTGGACCTCTCGATGCCTTTTCACCTCCAAGTGCCTTCCTTGGATCCTGTTCCTTTTGAAGCTCATCGCCCCGCTCCTAACCTCACCCACCCTCTTCCCCAGGCGCCCACTCACATCCAATCTCCTATCCCTGATTCTACTCCCTTGTTTGATCATAATCTGGCCTCTCCATCATCTCGGCTGCCGTTGCACCCTAGGAGAAATGTTTTCACTCTGGCGCAGGTTAGAAGAAGCGCGTGGAATTCAAGATCCTTGCCTGGTCATACAGGTTGTTTCATATAGGTTGTATCGTATCCCATCCATCTGTCCTTTATGTAGCGCTCAAACACGTGCAGTCTAGTATTATTTATTTCTTTTTAAACATATATGGCCCTCATACGATATAAGAAAGGTTTGATCTTTGGTCGAGCTGCTCAGAATTTGCGTCATCTTTATACGACCCATGGGTAATTGGTGGAGACTTTAATACAACCAAATACCCATACGAGAGAAGCTCTGGAAACCTTTCTCTCGACTCAGAAAATTTCATTGCCTTCATCAATTCCTGTTCTCTTATTGAGCCCCCTATCAACAACCGCCACTTTACCTGGACCAATAAACGTCAATTGCCTTCCCTCACTAAACTCGATCATTTCCTTTTCAATCCATCCTGGGAGAATAGTCATCCTCTCTCTAACTGTATTGGCCTTGCCACCATTTTGTTCGATCACTGCCCTCTCTGTCTTGATACGGGCGCCCTTCCCTTACCCAAGCGCCCTTTTAGATTTGAACGGCTCTGGCTGCTTAAACCATCATTCGAGGACTTCATCAAATTGGCATGGGACCAGCCCATCAGGTCCCCCTCCGCCACTACTCGTGTAGTCTGTAAGCTTAGATCCTTAAGAAAGCTTCTCAAGCCTTGGGCGAAATCTATCTGGGCTCCCTCCAAAGACGTATAACCGCCATACAAAATGACATCCTAACCCTGAATATCTAGGAAGAAGCTCTCCCCCTTGATAACAATGACTCACTCAAACTTTTAAATCTAGAAGCCGAGTTCGAACGCCTAATGAAACAAGAAGAGATTGGATGGAAACAACGGTCCAAAGCCAAGTGGTTGAAAGAAGGCGATAAGAATACGTCTTATTTTCATAAATGTGCAAATGGCCGCCGTAGGTCCCTCTTCATCCCGGAAATTGTCCAAAACAGCATCCCAACCACCGATCCCTCTGATATTACAAACCTCTTTACTGACTTTTACCGCTCCATCCTCGGCAAACCCTCTCCTCCCCTCCCTCCCATAGACTGGAACCTTCTCTATCCCAATCCTTCGCCAATTCCTATTGACTCACCCTTTTCAGAAGATGAGATCCTGGCTGCCCTCAAGGATATGGATGATAACAAATTTCCGAGGCCAGATGGTTTTGGCCCGTTCTTCTTCAAACACTTCTGGGGAGTTGTTAAGAGAGATATTCTTGAAATGTGTGCCGAATTCTGCTCTAATCCAATGGCCATAGCTCGCCTAAACTACGCCAGCATTGTTCTCCTTCTAAAACTGCTGGAGCCAACTCCCTTTCAGCATTCCGACTCATTAGCCTTCTTAATACCACGTTTAAAATGATCACCAAAGCCCTTGCCAATCGCCTTCAAACCTTCATGGAATCGTTAGTTGGTGTGGAGCAGTCAGCCTTCATCTAGGGCAGGAACATCCTAGACTGTGTCGCGGTGACTCAAGAAGTAATTTCTTCCTGTCATTCGAACAAAACCCCAGGGGTCCTGTTAAAACATGATTTCTCCAATGCCTTCGACTCAGTGAATTGGAACTTTATTTTGGAGCTCTTTAGACACAGAGGTTTTCCATCTACATGGTGCAACTGGATCAATAGCATTCTTTATTCGAGCCTTTCATCGATTCAGATTGGCGGCGCATCTGGAGGGCTCATTGAGTCGGCTAGGGGTCTCAGGCAGGGAGATCCTCTCTCTCCGCTCATATTCATCCTAGTGGTTGATGTTCTTAATCTTAATCGTATGATCAAACTGGCTATATCTAACAATCACCTAGCTGGCATCTGTCCCCCCAGCCCTAACCATAACTCCTACCCTAATCCCATGATCTCCAACCTCCAGTTCGCAGATGATACTATCCTCTTTGTCACACCGTCTCCAGACCACATCCACTGCTTTAAAGTCCTCCTTTATATTTTTGAGCTCATCTCAGGCCTGTCTGTCAATTTTAATAAAAGTTCCGTCATTATGCTTGGAAACACTGATCATCTAGGTCCCCTTATTTCCTCCTCCCTTAACCGTCGCCTTGACACCTTTCCAATATCCTATCTTGGCATCACCCTGTGCCCCACCAAGCTTCACCGATCTGACTGGACCCCCTCATATCCAAACTCGAATCAAGACTTGCAGGCTGGAAAGCAAACTTTTTATCGTCTTCAGGAAGGCTGGTCCTGGTCAAAGCTGTACTTTCGGCTCTCCCTACATACTGGCTCTCATTCCACAAGATTCCTATCAAGGTATCCAAAAAAATTGATGCCATCAGACGAACCTTCCTCTGAAATAAAGGGAAAATCAAATGTCTTGTCAATTGGAAAATTGTTTGCATTCATGAGAACAATGGGGGCCTAGGCGTTTCCAATCTGACCTCCTTCAATCAGGCGCTTCTAGCAAAATGGCTCTGGCGCCTCCTCTCGCCTGGGCAGTTCATCTGGAAGGACTGGATCCTGGCTTCCCTCTACAATGCTGATCCTTTCCTCGCTCTCCATTTTGCTCCACAACTCAAGCCCTCCCCTTTTTGGTCCGGTGTTCTAGCTTCAGTGGATCGTTTCAAACCCCTTATCCGGGTGAGTATTGGCAATGGCTCCAATAGCCTCTTCTGGTTTGACTCCTGGCACAGCCTCTCCTCTCTAAACCATTCCTTCCCATCCCTCTTTTCCTACTCCAACCTTCCCCTCCTGATAGTGGCGGATGCTGTAACCCTGGGCCTATCTTGCTTATGCCCCCCAACCCTCCTTACCATGGAAACTTTCTTGGAACTCCTCTCCGCTCTTCGCCTGCTGCAATCTGTATCTCTCAACCCTCTAGAGATAGACAGACATACTTGGTCTCTTTCTCCCGCAAAAGGCTTCTCCGTTTCACAATTTTCCTCCTTCCTTAACCACCCTAGCCGACTGTTCCACTTCGCTCGTGTTTGGAAATGCCACATCCCTCCCCGTATCAAATTCTTTCAATGGTGCCTCATCCATGGGCATATCAATACCAAAGATCGCCTCATGCGTTGGAACATTACATCTGACCAGATTTGTGTCTTGTGTTACTCTGAAGATGAATCGATCCGTCACCTTTTCTTCGAATGCGACATATCCTACTATATATGGGTTTCAGTTTGCATTTATAACCTAGGGCAAATACATTAAATCTCTGACTTTTTTGATCATTGTCAATACTGCGCACGGAGTCATCACCTGGATACCCTTTTAGCTATCTTCAGCTGGGTTATTTGGAATGAGAGAAATGCCTTAGTATTCAACAAACCAACCAACTCGCTGTATAGCATATGCAGTAAGATCTCTAATATCTTTGCGTATTGGACAGGCTCTTCCTCCTCAGCACCTTTCAGACTTCGTCTCCCTTCAGCTCGATCCCCTTTAGACGAATCCGTTGGCAGTGCATCATCTGCGGCTCCGACTGATCGCCCCGGCTACAGCTAAGGACTAGTGTATTTTCACCACCGACTTCTTGGGATCCCTCTTGGCAGTAGCATTTCTTTTCTGTTTATACTGGTTTTTATTTATGTATGTTATAAACTCCTATGGCTGTTATCTCATGCTGGCACGTTGTTTTTGTAACTTTAACTCTGTCTTTACTGCTTTTGTTGTTGCCATCGATTAGGCATGTTGATCGAACTACCTACGTATATATATACATATCTTATTAATTGGCTGTGTAGTATCATGCTACACACCCGTCCTCCTAAAAAAAAGTATGCTACTTCAAATCACACCCTTCATATTCACTTAATTTTTTTAGTTAATAGTCTATTTTAATACATATAATACTTCAACTTATATTTAAATCAATTCTGGCTCCAACCTTCCAAATTTTGGGCTCCAACCCTCTATAATTTTGTTAAAAATTTGGCTCTCCGTTCTACAATTTTGGCTCTAACTTAAAATTTACAACCCTCCATTTTCTCCCCCACTTACTTCTATGAACCCTAGTTTCCAAATCCTTATTTTTTTTCCATGGCACCCAAAGCCTCAAAAAAGCCTGCGTAATTACGGGAGAGCTAATTATGCGAAAAAATCGGGCTCGAGAGATTCGAATTCAGATTCGAAACCGATTCCGCATAGCTTTCGATAGCCACCGTCAGTGGAAAGTTGAATCGTACTATTCATCGATATTTCGAAGGTGGATCCGAACATATACCAGTCCAATCAGTCCATACAAAAAAGAGGTCATTTTATGTTTTTATTAATATTTGTTTTGTGGACGTTGAACTGTTTCTTTAAATTAGATTATTGACCATGACCGACAATATATAATTTTAAATCAGGTATTATGATATTTTTGGTGCGACTAATTGGGCATCAGAGCGGTAGTGAATGCATAGGCATTCAAAGCAATAAGTGTTCCTACATTCTTTCTTCTGGTCGACATATTTTTGCAGTCGGTTAAACTAATAATTGAAATAATTTTATGCTCTATAGGGGCTATAACTTTGTATAATTTTTATTTTTGGGTATTTTCAAGCATTTAATATACCAAACCAATAGTTATGTATGTTCCAAATTCGGTTGCTCTTAGCATTTTAGTATATAAAGGCTCAATCGAGCTTGTCAAACATGTTGTATCTAAAGCTTTCAGTGCGAGTTAAATTTGGAAAGGATGGGCTTCTACATTGGTCGTTACAAAGTTGCTTAGGCTTGTAAAGTTTGGAAGTAAGAGTTGCTTGGGCAGTTGTTATGGTTTTAGTGCCAAATCGCCCGTTACAAAGTTCAACAGCGGTTAAATTTGGATGTCAGAGTTGCATTTAGATTTTTAATTATTATGCCTTTTATTTTGTTATGAGTTTCTTGGGCTTGTAAAGTTTCAATGCTTGTTTGCGACTATTTAGTTGGGATGATGCGGAGAAGGAAAGGATGAGTATGATCAGCCAGCTCACCTTAAGTTAAGGGATCCTGCAGTTCCAAAATGCTTGAATCTTCCAGTATACGCTAGACCCAAGTCTCAATATTTTCTTGCTCATATTTATGAGTACTAATATACATTGCAAAGAGGTTGGTTGTTCACCACTACTCAAGGCACAAATATATTAGGTTGTTGAAGTGCATCACTCTGCAGCATATTGCAGTTCAATTTGCATTTGGTTTTAACAATGGATTAATCAAAGGTAAGGTTATATAAAGAGTTTCATTGGTTTTTGTTTTAATTATGGACCGTATAAAAATGATAAGTGACGTCCGCGGTCTGTAATAGATTATGAGTCCATAACAATGGTTTGAGAACTAGTTTCCCATCAGTGTATTTATAATCAAAAACCAATTTATTTACATGGTAAATGAATCTGTGAAACTTTTGATGTAACTATAAAGTTATAATGTTACTTTCAAATTATATTGTGGTCCAGGTTTTGAGATAAGATCCATTAACTTCATATCTTCAACTACTGTTAATTATTTTCCCCAAACATCTTAAGGCCAAGCTTTTTTAATCAAATTATAGTTATAGTTTTATATTATTTTATGTTCACATTCACTAGCATACATCCAACATAAAATGATATTTGTTCTCGCACTCAAAATCTAGAATTCTAATTAGAACTATTTTTGAATTACAGTTATAGTTTTATATTATTTCGTGTTCATGTTCACTAGCATACATCCAGCATACCTCTCCCCTTTATAAATTGCATCTTTTCGTTTATTTTCAAGTTTGTCTTGTGGATCCTCTTATTAGCAATTTATAATCGACAAACTTATGTTGTTTTCTGTCTAGTGTATATGTTATTTCTATAAAGGTATGTTCATGATGAGAAGATCGAGGGCTGAAACTCTTAATAAATGCACAGAATTTCCTTCATTGCAAGGTAAGAAGTTATTTTATGTATTAACTTTTTCCCTTGTATTTGTATGTCAATCAGCTCAGATTAGAACAATCATCATTGTTGTTGGAATTAGCAACTATTGTTATTATCCAGAGTACATTAAAAGAAGTCGTTTATCATCTTTTTCACTTTTGGTTGACCATAGGCTTGCGATATAAAAGATCCAAGCCAAAACATAGAGTGGACAGTACCAGGAGATGGTGGAGGTCCTGGCTATACAATCATCTAAACAAAACGAAATGGTAATATTATCAATATTGCATTTTATTTCCTTTTTTGGTAATATTATTCATTGTTTTGTCATGATTTATGATTTAGATGTTATGTTGCTGTGAAACTCATGTACCATTAGGAGCGGATGCTTGAAAAGTTTGGGTCGATGCGGTGGTGGACCCTGAAGCTCTTCTATTTAGGTCTATTTAAGATATCTATATGACTGGACAAGCGGTTGGGACGTCTATTGCTTGACATATAGAATTTATCTCTTTTGATTAGTATGTATATGTACTTTTACTAATTTATGTTATGGATTTTTTTATGTTTTGGAATGGATTTATGAGTTCATAAATGGTGCAAATTTTAATTGTTTTTTAATGTGAATGAGTGTTGTTTCAAGTATTCAAATGGTTGTAGTTATTATTAACAAAATATTGGTTTTAATTATAACATCATGAAATTTATGGTTAATAGCAATTGTGAAAAGATGAATTATAGTAGTTTGTAATATTTTTGAAAAGTCTTATAACAACTGGTTTTCGCTGTTGTGATAAACTTTAATACAAGTGCAAATAGCAGTTGCAAAAAGTCTTTTGCAACTATCGAAAGTAGTTGTAAATAACTCTTTTACAACTGCTATTTACAGTTATCATAAGATTTTTTACAACTGCTTATGCAACTGTACATACCGTTGTAAAATAATCACATTCTATTACAACTGCAGATATAAAGAATGGCGGATGCTAGTTGTAATAGACCTATTACAAATGTTTTTGGCAGTTGTAAAAGGGTATTTTTGTTGTAGTGAGATTGAGGGAATATTTTACAAATGAGGAAATAGCTTTATTTTCTTTGCACTTTTATTCCGTTTGCTTGCTAACAAATACATTTTCTTACTTGCTTCAAAAGAGAGAAATCATTCCTATTTACAGTGTGATACAATATCTAGATTATTTTTTAATCTTCTGTTTTCTAGAATTTTCTTGACTAAGCATATTCTGAAATACTTCAAAT
The DNA here is from genome assembly GCA_030765085.1 of Allium cepa. Taxonomy (NCBI): domain Eukaryota; kingdom Viridiplantae; phylum Streptophyta; class Magnoliopsida; order Asparagales; family Amaryllidaceae; genus Allium; species Allium cepa. The sequence goes on from CM060929.1 coordinate 508,183,661, forward strand.
TACATATCTGGTAAGTCTAGATTTTTCTCTATTTTTATTTTGACATCTCCATTAATACAAAGGCTATAATCAACATAATTGACGTTTCCTAAAAGCCAAGTTTATTTCAAATATGTATGTGTGTGTATTATATGTATGTATGTTCCTAATAGCAATATATTTCCTTTTCTTACTTCCTTAATTGTATTTTTAGGTTTATATGTACTATAATCTTGCATAAACGGGAAATAATCAAAAAAGATTTCATGTTCTTGAAGGTGTTATAATATTTTATAATTTCAAATGTTAATATTGTATCCCTACATCCATTTTTTCTAAATTTCTTTATGTTGTTACAAATGTTAACTAAAGTTGAACATACATAAACTGTTTGTAAAAAAGCATGTTTGATTCACTCTCTTGTGAATTTATTCATGGATCATAATACACTACCTGCACTAGTTTAGTTTTAGAATAATAAGGGTTGGGGCAGGTAAAAGCTTGATGGTAATTAGAGAACATATGATCCTTATGTTATAACAAGGCTTGTAAACATGGATCCTTGCCTATAACAAGCTGGTTTTTTACTTATGTTTTTTGGCTGAATATAATCATTGTCTTTTAAAGAATCAAAGTAATGGAGGAATCACATGGCTAGTTAGAGAACCATTGTTGATGATATCTTATCTCCATTTAAGCTCATGAAAGTAGAGGAAATAAGGATCTTTCTAAAATGAATAAATCCAAATAGAAGTTAATGCAATTTTCTTTATTTAACCAATATTATGTAATGTTAAAAATATAATATATGCCCATGATACTTCATAAAGTATTAAAAGTACAAATACTAATGACCAAAAGTTGTAATATATACAACAAGCAAACTAAAATGATACATACAAGTGAGGAAAAAAAAAGATACGTACTACACCATATATTACTCTAAATCGCATTGTTGTGGCATGTTGCTACTTGTTCGCACCAAATATGCCTAATTACTTGTAAAGAGAAATTCAACAATTAGCAATTGTAGTAATAAATTGTTGAACCTTCTAGGCATCCATAAATAAATATATGTTCATGTTAATATATTCACTATGTAAGCAGAAGTTGCTATTGACATATCAACAGTTATACATGTCATTGCAACATTCAATATGCAAAATAAATGGGACATCAATATGCAATGTTTGGTAAGATAAGTTGCCTATGTAAAATGAAACGACAATGTGCAATATTTTTTATCAACTTTTAAAAAGCCTGTGTAGACTATAGATTGGATTAATATGTTGCCTCTCATTTAATAAATGGGAGTTGTAAAATTGTCCAAAAATCATTATGATAGTTAGAAATATAAACCCATATCAAGCAATTTGCTCTGCCGACATCTTTACCCAAATATTTGGCCACATCTAGCGCATTTCGTGTCTACAAAGGATAATGATATAACAATCTATGAGTTAGTACAAGTAGAAATTTTTTCATTATTTACATAAACTCATAATTCTAATTTCATTTAGTACAACCTCTTTCTTTCTAAAGGAGATTGGAGACAATAAGGACAAGTAGTTATTATATGCGAATTAACTTGGAAAACATTGGTGCAACAACTCTATTGGCAAATAACAAAGCAAGGGTATAGCTCTAATAACATCAGTGTTAGTAGAAAATGGAGCTGCAGCAGCTCTGATAAGTCTCTATTATCAAAGCTATTGCTGCTCAGGTAACAGAGATGCTACTGCTTGGATACCAGAGCGCAAAAGCGTAGCAGCTCGAGTGTCCAAGCTGCGGTAGCTCATTTCACAGTTAGGGAGTTCATGCTAGGTCATAATGTGAACAAACTTGGACAAAAGTTATTTTCTATTGGTCTATAGCATGGTTCGAAATTCCGATGGAATTTCGATTGTTTTGGTGATTCCATTCCGGTTCCACTCATAGCCAGAACGAAATCCGGTCAAAATTTCTGTTCCTCCCTAAATTTAGGATTTGCTTTACAAATATTGAAAATAACTTATAAAAAATTAAAAAATACAACAAATATATAATAATTGAAGAAAGAAAAAAATTAACCGAGACAATAAATAAATGGAGAAGAAATCGTGTAGTTTCATAAAAAAAGTTGTTATACATTTATTAATTTACATCGTATCATAATAAAAAATTCAAAATTCTCAAAATTGATCAAAGTTAAAATCTCAAGTGAATAATACAGAATCTTACACATTGGGTTTTTAATTAAAGTATGTATTTTATATGTAATGTAAAATATATACAATAAATTTACGACAGTATTGTATATTTGTTTGCGTACATAAAAATTAAAGCAAAAAATGTAGCGAAATTAGAAAATCGGAATTAAAGCAGATTTCCAAAATTTTCGAAACGGGACCGAAAATTTTAAAATTACCAGTGGCCGGAAGATAAACGGAAAATGGAATTTTGAACCTTGGTTTATAGTAAAAAGTTCCAACCTATATTGCACATAATGGGTCCTAAATAGCTTTAAGAGTAAAATAAGATAATAACGGTTAACATTACAATGTCAAAAGAGCTCATACACTTGGTTAAATAAGGATCTCAGTCTAGTTGGTGTTGTAATTGAACATCTGTGTGGAAATCAACATTATGTGCTGTAAAGTATAGAAATAAATTTGTAAATGAACACATAAAACTCCATTTTAACAGTTCTAAACATTATTGTTTAGATGCAATAGAATTTAAGAAACTAAATTAGTAAATTCGTAATATCTGGTACCGAATATTGTGGGTAAATATTACTGGCCAGAAAGCTCCAGTTCCCTATCAAGTTTAGTCTTTTAACCTATCCCTTCTTAAATGCAGAATTGACTAACATCTGCATCTTCCTAATTCATTCATGCGGATGAAATTGGAAAAATGAAACAGTTAGCTTAATAGTCAAACGATATGAAGCATAAAGCAGTTTCATGTGCATGTTTGCTATACAGTTATTGAAATTAAATTATTCTACAAGTGACTTATTGCTTGATTGTGTATATTAAGCATCGGTAGAGCACATAATAAGCATTGTGTTGTTCACATGTCTTGACTAAATATTAGTCATAAATTAGTAAATTATGATTGGGTAATAAAAGAATTATTTATGAGATCGAAATTCAACATTCATGTAGTGAGTAAATTGTTAGAAAACTGCTATTAGAAACTGCAATCGTTTCATTTACTTTTAACGTCATGCAGTTTTTAATCTTAATATGAACGTTTCATTTACCTTTAATGTTATGCAGTTTCTAATCTTAATGTGACCTGATTAATTAAGTCATAAATAGACCGTTCTATAATTAGAACATTAGGTCTGCGATTAATCTTAAGCGTTGAATTGGTATATGATGGACGTACCAGATTTAGAGTTAAATGTTATATAAAGAATTGGGTCCTCTCTCTCCTGGATATAGATGTATTCTTCTCCATCAAAAAACATACAAAGAAAAGGGTTAGAGAGAGAAACCAAATTCTGAGAAGAAGAGTAATTATTAGAAGTTAGAAGAAGAAGATGACAGTCATTACATCTTCCGCTGTTAATCAAGGTACGCCATCTTAAACAAAACAAAAATCATATTAAGATTTGTTTGTGAAATATTCGATATTTGTGATCCTTGGGCTATTACTTGAATTGTTCATCATTAATCATGAAAGATTAAACAGTAAAGAATTTCTGACATTTGGTATCGGGGACACCAATCAATAAATGAATATTTTCTATTATTGCAATTGATCCTTTCTACGCTTTACTCATGATGTTTAATCAAGTATGTGTTCTAAGTCAATTATGCACATGAGATTTATGATTTTGTTAATCACCAAAGTGGTCAAAATTAGAATAATCATTTAGTGCATAAGTGACATAATGATTATTGATAGAAATTGCCAGTTATAATAATACCAAAAAAAACTAGCGTCACTAATGGTAGAACCTGAGAACTTACCTAAAGGAAAGTCTTGATCTATAACTAGTTGACATGATGAAGTTTAATCGATATCTTGATTAAATAAATATTGATCATCCAAAGATGTCAGTTTTATTTAGTTGAATATATTTGTTACTTACTTATGTTTTGGTATGTAATAATGCTAAGTATAAGATAGTATCTACCCAAATGAGTGCTATATTATACTATTATGTACATATCTAAATCGCGTTAGCTATGAGCTCATAGTTATTTCAATTTTTTTTAATTTGCAGTAATTTCCATGAATACACATGCTTCATCTCCTACATTGTTCACTGGTGTTAATTTTTCTGAATGGAGAGAATAAGTCAATTTCCATTTAGGTGTTCAGGATCTTGACTTGGCACTCCTTGAGGATAAACCTGTTGCTCTTACAACAGCTAGTATGGAGACATAAAAATCACACCATAAAGCATGGAAACGCAGTAATAGATTGAGCCTCATGTTTATTAAGATGATTGTTGCTAACAACATCAAGTCAACAATTCCGCACACAAAAAGTGCTATGGAATATATGCAGTTTGTGGAAGAGCATTTTCATTCAGCTAATAAGTCACTCGCTGGTACTCTTATGGCAGAACTCACGACCATGAAGTTTGATGGGTCGCGAACTATGCAAGAGCACATTATAGAGATGACTAATCTTGCAGCAAGGTTAAACTCCCTTGGACTTATAGCAGAGGATTCTTTTCTTGTCCAATTTATCCTGAACTCACTACCTTCTAAATATGGACCTTTTCAAATTAACTATAACACTATAAAGGATAAGTGGAATATTAATGACTTGGCCAGTAGTATTGTTCAGGAAGAAGGACGTTTGAAAAATCAAATGAATCCCTCAATAAGTTTTGTGAGTAATAAAGCTGGTAAAGAAAAGAATGGAAAATCAAGTCATTTCAAGAAGAAAAAGACAACTGCTAAGAATGGGAAGGATAAGGAAAAAAAGAAACTAAAGGATGTTCGATGTCATTTCTGCAAAAGGAAAGGACATTATCAAAATGACTGTCCGAAAAGGATAGCTTGGTTCGAAAAGAAAGGTAATCATGTATCTTTCGTATGTTTTGAATCAAATTTAGCTGAAGTTCCTATTAATGCGTGGTGGCTTGATACTGGTGCTACAACTTATGTCTCCAATAATATGCAGGGATTTCTTATGATTTGAACCATAAATCCAAATGAAGATCGTTTTCTCTTTATGGAAAACGGAATGAAATCCACAATAGAAGGCATTGGGACTTATCGTCTACTTCTAGAAAGTGGATATGTATTAGACTTATATAGTATCCTTTATATACCTTCATTATCTAGAAACCTTATTTCCGTAAGTAAGTTGGATATTTCTGGTTTTAGATGTACGTTTGGATCTGGTTGTTTTGATTTATATAAGAATACTGATAATGTTGGTTCTGGTATTCTAATTGATGGTTTATATAAATTGCAACTGACTGACACTTATGCGAATTCCTTGCTGAATGTAATAAATAATGTTGGATGCAAACGTAGCACGTTGAATGAAAATTCTGCTTTCTTATGGCATAAAAGACTAGGTCACGTATCCAAAGAAAGAATGATGAGATTAGTAAGTAATGAAATTTTGTCAAATTTGAACTTTAGTGATCTAGAATTATGTGTGGATTGTATTAAAGGTAAACAAACCAAACATAATAAGAAAGGAGCCAGTAGAAGCAGCCAGCTTCTTGAAATAATACACACTCATATTTGCAGACCTATGGACACTCCATCCTTTAATGGAGAAAAGTATTTCATCACTTTTATTGACGATTTTTCCCGCTATGGTTATGTCTATTTTCTTTATGAAAAATTTCAAACTGTGAATGTCCTTGAGACGTTTGTAAAGGAAGTTGAGAGGCAATTAGATAAAAAGGTGAAAATCATAAGGTCTGATAGAGATGGTGAATATTATGGAAAATATAATGAGTCAGACCAGTGTCCAGGTCCATTTGCAAAATTCCTCGAAAGTCATGGCATATGTGCGCAATACATAATGCTAAGTACACCACAGCAAAATGGTATAGCAGAAAGGCACAATAGGACGTTAATAGATATGATTAGGAGTATGATGTCAGATTGTACACTACCAAGAATTTATGGTCGTATGCTCTCAAAATCGCTAATTATTTGTTGAATAGTGTTCCTATTAAAGCTGTTCAAAAGACTCCTTTTGAATTATGGACTAACAGGAAACCTAGCTCAAGACACCTGCATGTTTGAGGTTGTCCAACGAAAGCGAGAATTTATAATCCACATGAAAAGAAATTAGATTCTCGAATGATTAGTGGGTATTTTTTAGGTTACCCTGAAAAATCTAAAGGATATGTGTTTCACTATCCTAATCATAGTCCAAGAATTATAGAAACTGGTGATGCAAGATTCATTGAGATTGGTGAAGTCGGTGGGAGTACTAGAAGAGAAATATTGGAAATGAAGGAAACAAGAATAAATGTTACATTGCCTACAATAGTTCCTCCATCTACCATTACTCCAAATGTTGTTCGACCTGTTGGAGAACAGCATGATGATGAACAACATATAAATGAAGAAGTACTTCCTAAAGGAAATGACTTACATGATGTTGATATTCATGAACCACAACAAGTAGCATTAAGAAGATCTCAAAGAGGTCGTAGGTCAGCTACTTCTAATGATTATATGGTTTATATGCAAGAATCAGATTATGATATAGGAATCAATAAGGACCCAGTTTCGTTTTCACATGCTGTAGAAAGTAAAAAGTCAAAGGAATGGATTAATGCCATGAAAGAAGAACTAAAATCCATGCAACATAATGAAGTTTGGGATCTCGTTGAGTTACCACATGGCCGTAAAAGAGACGGATGCAAATGGGTTTTTAAAACCAAATACGACTCTAGTGGTAGTGTCGAACGGTATAAAGCTAGACTTGTTGCTAAGGGTTACCCTTAGAAAGATGGTGTTGATTACAAGGAGACATTTTCTCCTGTTTCGAAAAAGAACTCATTAAGAATAATAATGGCATTAGTAACACATTATGATCTGGAATTGCATCAAATGGATGTGAAAACAGCCTTTCTGAGTGGAGATCTTGATGAGGATGTTTATATGGATCAACCTGAGGGTTTTTCTGTAAAAGGTAAAGAACAATTGGTGTGTAAACTTAAGAAGTCAATATATGGGCTTAAACAAGCATCCCGGCAATGGTATATAACGTTCAATACCATTATTACACCTTTTGGTTTTAAGGAAAATACGGTTGATCACTGTTTATACCAAAAGATCAGTGGGAGAAAGTTTATTTATCTAGTCCTTTATGTTGATGACATCTTGCTTACTGCAAATAACTTAAGCATATTGCATGAGACTAAGGAATTTCTCTCAATGAACTTTGAAATGAAAGATATGGGAGAGGCATCCTATGTGATTGGAATAGAAATATTTCGTGATCGATTACAAGGAATATTGGGATTGTCTCAGAAAGGATATACGAAAGGATTCTAGAGAGATTTGGAATGAGTAAGTTGTTCACTTGGGAAAGTTCCTGTACAGAAAGGTGATAAATTCATGCAATGTCCTAAGAATGATGTTGAACGAAAGGAAATGGAATCAATTTCGTATGCATCTGTAGTTGGTAGCCTAATGTATGCTCAAACCTGTACTAGACTGGATATCAGGTTTGCGGTCGATATGTTAGGGAGGTATCAAAGTAATCCAGGATGGGAACATTGGCAAGCTGCAAAGAAAGTTCAAGGTACTTACAAGACACGAAAGATTACATGCTCATGTATAGTAGATCCAATGAATTGAAGGTGATTGGATATAGCGATTCAGATTTTACTGGATGCATCGATACTAGAAGATCGACTTTTGGTTACCTGTTTATGTTTGCTCAAGTAGCCATATCATGGAAAAGTGCGAAACAAACTATCGTTGCTTCATTTACTATGGAGGCAGAATTTGTGGCACGTTATGAAGCCATAATTCATGCATTATGGTTGCGGAACTTTATTTCAGGACTTGCGGTTATTGACACCATTAGCAAGCCGTTGAAAATTTATTGTGATAACTCTGCAGTAGTGTTTTTCTCAAAAAAAGAAAAGTACTATAAAGGTGCCAAACATATGGAACTGAAGTATCTTGTTGTAAAAGATGAGGTTCAGAAACAAAGAGTGTCATTCATGCACATCGGGACAGAACTTATGATTGCAGACCATTTAACGAAAGGGTTACAGCTAAGACAATTTAAGAAACATGTTCAAAGAATGGGTCTTGGTTGTATTAATAATAATTGATGTGTGACATTCTGAGCTCCTTTGTGTGTTTCTGATATACAATTATGTGTCTCTTGTTTTAATGTGGTAGTACGTACTTTATGTAATTTTAAACAAGAAAGAGTCTTATAAAGATATTATGTTTAATCATTATGATATAAGACATTATGTGGACCATTATGGTGTTTTATATAAATTATGATTATAAAATGATAGATTGCTGGTATTGTAGTATATGGAAGGGAATGCATTGAATTAATAATGCACAACCGCCATAACTCTCAGCAATTTATCATAGTATGATGTTCAACACTCGATATTATGAATAATCGGGTCAAGTGGGAGAATGTTAGAAAACTGCTATTAGAAACTGCAATCGTTTCGTTTACTTTTAATGTTATGTAGTTTCTAATTTTAATATGACCCTATTAATTAGGTCATAAATAGAACGTTTCATTTACCTTTAACTTATGCAGTTTGTAATCTTAATGTGACCCGATTAATTAAGTCATAAATAGACCATTCTATAATTAGAACATTAGGTCTGTGATTAATCTTAAGCGTTGAATTGGTATATGATGGACGTACCAGATTTAGAGTTAAATGTTATATAAAGGATTGGGTCCTCTCTCTCCTGGATATAGATGTATTTTTTTCCATCAAGAAACATATAAAGAAATAGGGTTAGAAAGAGAAACCGAATTCTGAGAAGAAGAGTAATTATTAGAAGTCAAAAGAAGAAGATGACAGCCATTACATCTTCTGTTGTTAATCAAGCTACGTCATCTTAAATAAATAAAAAAATCATATTAAGCTTTGTTTGTGAAATATTCGGTATTGGTGATCCTTGGGTTATTACTTGAATTGTTCATCGTTAATCATGAAAGATCGAACAGTAAAGAATTTTTGACATAAATTTGAATAATATTTGAGCTTATAGCTCACTAAGATTTTAAAATTTTCCAGCATTCTATGAAAAACAGCGGTTAGTATATTATCTTGCAAATGGCTTCACACAAATATGTAATGTCAAGTCAAAATACATGGCTTCACACAAATATGTAATGTCAATTTAGAATACATGTTATATTTTGACCAATATCAAAAATAAACCATCTAACTTACAACTTCTTAAGATTTCATAACTTCATGAGATCTAGTATAGGACCTGATTATTTATTATTTCCCCAATAAACATGAAAAAATAAATCGGAGTATTTGGTATACATCCTCGGTAAGGTTTGAAAATACCCAAAACATCTCTACGGTTTTTTAATAAGTTTTCAGTCCCCGTTTTCAAATTCACGCGCACACAAAGATCAAAATACCCTTTACGTTTTTAACATTTCAAACGCGTATAACTTTCTTAGAAATATCAGATCAGCATACCGTTTAATTTTCACCAAAAAATCAAAAAATTTATGATCTTCAAAATAAGATCCATTGTTGATAAAAATCATATTTATAGTAAGATGCAATTATTTTATATATTTACAGATAATTCAGCAAATTTTGAACAAATTCGATTTTTCTTCAAATCTGCAACAATTGCAGACTTTTCTGCAACTGTTGCATATAGTTGCAGACATTCCTGCAACTATATGGTATAATTGCAGAAATTTCTACAACTATTGTATATAGTTGCAGAATGGTATAGTTGTATAAATTTCTGCAACTATTGCATATAATTTAGAAATGTCTGCAACTATTGTATATACTTGCAGAAATGTCTGCAACTATTGCATATAATTGCAGACATATATACAATTATATGGTATTGCTTATAGTTTGTTCTGCCATTATTTTTACATATGCGCAATGCCACTCGTTAGAAAGATAATAAAATTTGTTAGTTAATGGTGAAAACGGTTTGTTAATCCGTCGTTCCTACACGAAGTTATTGCGTTTTAAAGATTGATAATTAATGGGAGACAAATTTTAATTATGGATGTGAGTGTTAGAATTCACAAACCCACTTTCTATATTTAGTTAATGGTAGAGAATAAATTTTGCACCATTTTAATTAAGCATGCGGATGGAATTCCAAGGCTGGAAATAGCAGTAATTTATATCCATTCTTCAAGCAAAAAATGTGGGAATGCATTAGTATAAATAAGGCTGAATGTATTAACAAAAAATATGTGCGTTGAAAAGAAAGAGAGCTGAAGCTCCATATTGATAAAAAGAAAAAGGCAGTAGCCTATTTGTAAGAAAAGAAAATACTATTATTGTACTTGTGTGAAATAAAAAAGGAGATTTTGTGTTTTTTTTTTATGATTCATATAAAATATTAATATTTGCTATAAGGTTCATGCACGTTTCCAACAAGTGGTATCAGAGCAAGGTTTCGTTCGTAAAAAATGGCGAATATGATGCAACCACAAATTCCGAAGTTGACGGCTACAAATTATGGAAATTGGAGTATTCAAATGAAAGTATTGCTTGGATCGCAAGAAATTTGGGAGATAGTCGAAGAAGGGTACAGCGAGCCAGAAAATGCTACCGTGGAAGCAGCATTAACAAATACCCAGAAGATCGCATTGAAGGAGTCCCGGAAAAAAGATAAAAAAGCTTTGTTTACTATTTTTCAAGGTGTCGAAGAATCAACCTTAAGAAAAATTTCCGAAGAAAAAACAGCAAAAGATGCATGGGAGATTTTACATAAGTCATTCCAAGGTGTCGAGAAAGTCAAAAAAGGTGCGGCTCCTAGTTCTTCGTGGCGAATTTGAAAATATCAAAATGAAAAATTCGGAAAATATCGGTGAATATGTTACGCGCTTGAAAACGGTGACAAATGAGATGAAAAGGAACGGCGAAAGTCTAGATGATGTTCAAATCATGGAAAAGCTTCTTCGCTCATTGGTAAGAAAATTTGATTATGTTGTTACATCAATTGAGGAGTCAAAAGATTTGTCCACGATTTCGATCGATGAACTTGTGGATTCGCTTCAAGCCCATGAGCAAGAATGAGCCAATACGATGATACAGGTCATTTAGAGAAGGCTTTGCAAAGTCAGGTGTCCATTGGTGACAGTTTAAACGATAGCAGTTATGTACGTGGAAGAGGAAATTATGGTGGCCGCCAAGGTGGCTACCGGGGCGGACGAGGACGTGGAAGACAACCTTTTGACAGAGACCAGAAAAACGATATTTATCAATCAACTAGTCGTAGTCGAGGATTTCGAGGTCGAGCAAGAGGCATATTTCAACAACGAGGTGACAAATCTCGGTTTCAATGCTATAATTGTAATAGATATGGTCATTTCAGTTATGAATGCAAATCAAATCCTAAGGTGGAAGAAAGAAATCAGTTTATAGCTGCAAATGAAGATAAAGATGTGGAACCTGCCATATTTCTCACTTACAATGGAGATGAAAAATGTAATAAAAATATTTGGTATCTTGACACCGGCGCAAGCAATCATATGTGTGGCCAAAAGGAGTTATTCAAGGAGATAGACGATACAGTCAAAGGAGATGTAACTTTTGGTGACTCGTCGAAGGTTCCAGTCAAAGGTAAAGATACAATTATGATTATCTTAAAGAATGGTGATAAGAAGTATATACATGATGTCTATTATATACCTGCTTTGAAAAGTAATATCATCAGTCTTGGCCAACTTTTGGAGAAAGGATATGACATGCATATGAGGGGGAACTCTCTCATAATCAGAAATCAAGTTCAAGAATTAATTGCCAAAGTTGAGATGACAAAGAATCGTCTATTTGCATTAGATATCAAGACAGAAATGCAGCATTGCTTGAAATCGGTCATTCAAAATGAATCATGGTTGTGGCATTTGCGATTTGGACATTTTGGATTTACTGGCCTAAAACTATTATCAAATACAAAGATGGTGGATGGTTTGCCAGAGATTAATGAATCGGATAATCTATGTGAAGCATGTGTCAAAGGAAAGCAACATCGGCAAAGTTTTCCTATTGGAAAATCATGGAGAGCTAGAAGGTCATTGGAGATTGTTCACACTGATATCGCTGGTCCATTTGACATTGAGTCGCTTGGACAACACAAGTACTACATAACATTTATTGATGATTTTAGTAGAAAGAGTTGGGTATATATTCTTAAAGAAAAAGCAGAAGCTCTTGATAAATTTAAAGAATTTAAAGCAATGGCGGAAAAACAAAGTGGACAGTATGTGAAGATACTTAGATCTGATAGAGGAGGCGAGTATACATCAAACTTGTTCAAAGACTTCTGTAAATCTCAAGGAATCATTCAGCAGTTGACAACATCATATACTCCACAACAAAATGGTGTTGCTGAAAGAAAGAATCACACTATTCTTGACATGGCAAGGTGTATGGTGAAAGCAAAGCACTTGCCGAGAAATTTTTGGGTTGAAGCTGTATTATGTGAAGTTTATTTGTTGAATCGCTGTTCAACAAAGAGTGTAAGATTCAAAACACCAAATGAAGCATGGAGTGGTAAAAAAACCAACAATCGGACATCTTAGAATATTCGGATGTATCGCATATGCACATGTCCCTGATCAGAAGAGAAAAAAGCTCGATGATAAAGGCGAGAAGTGCATTTTTATCGGATACGATAAAAGAAGCAAGGCTTACAGACTTTATAATCCATTGACTAAGAAGTTAATTATTTCACGAGATGTTGAATTTGATGAGACAGATTACTGGAGATGGAACACAAAAGAAAGAAAAATTGAAGGTCTATTCTTTGATGATGAAGATAGCAACGACGTCAATACACAAAATCCACAAAATGATTATCAGACTCCTCCACAAAGTCCAAACCTATTAACTCCTGCATCGATACCATTGACATTAGGGAGCAGCAATAGCACCAACAATTCAGGGGGAGCACCACAAAAAATGCGAAGTCTTAGCGATATTTATGATGCAACAAGTCCCATTCAAACAGGGTTTGAATACTCATTGTTTTGTTTGATGGCTGAATGTGATCCAATAACTTATGAGGAAGCTACTGAAGAAAACAAATGGATTAAGGCCATGGATGAAGAAATCGATGCAATCAAGAAGAATGATACATGGGAGCTTACAACTCTACCTGAAGGATACAAAGCCATTGGTGTTAAATGGATATACAAAACAAAGACTAATCAAGAAGGAAAGATAGAGAAGCACAAGACAAGGTTAGTTGCGAAAGGTTACAGCCAGAGATACGGGATTGACTACGATGAAGTATTTGCTCCAGTAGCAAGAGTTGATACTATTCGACTTCTCATAGCAATTGCAGCACAAAATCAATGGAATATCTATCAGATGGATGTGAAGTCAGCATTTCTGAATGGATATCTTGAAGAAGAAGTCTATATTAAGCAACCACCTGGATATATTCAAGAAGGTCATGAAAATAAAGTCTACAGACTAAAGAAAGCTTTATACGGGTTGAAGCAAGCTCCAAGAGCTTGGAACACAAGGGTTGATGAGTATTTTCAGAAGAATGGTTTTGTGAAGAGTCCATACGAACATGCTCTTTACACAAAAAGAAATAAAAATGGAGACATCATGATCGTGTGCTTATACGTGGACGATATGATTTTCACTGGAAATAATTCTGGTATGTTCAATGATTTTAAGAAAGTTATGACAAATGAATTTGAGATGACGGATATTGGTCAAATGTCTTAATTTCTTGGGGTTGAAGTAAAGCAAAGTGAAGATGGGATTTTTATGTCATAGAAGAAATATGCGGAGCAAATTCTAATCAAGTTTAGAATGAAAGATTGTAAGCCAGTGAGCACGCCAGTAGAAGCAAGCATGAAGCTGAGAGTTGATTCAACAAGGGGGTCGGTAAATTCGACATTGTTCAAAAGTTTAGTTGGAAGTCTGAGGTACCTAACTTTCACATGTCCAGATATTATGTTTGCAGTTGGACTAGTAAGCAGATATATGGAAAAGCCGAAGCAAGATCACTTCATGGCAGCTAAACGAATTTTGAGATACATCAAAGGTACTCTTGATCATGGTTTGTATTACACGCATTCTCAAGAGTCAAAATTAGTTGGTTACTCAGATAGTGATTATGGTGGCGATTTGGATGATGGAAAAAGTACTTCTGGATATGCATTTCATATCGGTTCAGCGGTGTTTTCATGGTCATCGAAAAAGCAACAAACTGTTGCCCTTTCAACTTGTGAGGCAGAGTATATTGCAGCAGCAGCGTGTACATGTCAAGCAATGTGGTTGATATATGTTTTGAGTGAATTATACCATGCACAAGAAGATCCTGTTATTATTTATATTGATAACAAGTCTGCTATATCACTAGCGAAGAATCAAGTTTCACACAGTCGAAGCAAACATATCAACATAAAGTACCATTTCATTCGGGAACAAGTGAATAACAGGTTGTGGAACTAGTACATTGTAGAACAGAAGATCAACTCACAGATATTTTTACGAAGCCGTTGAAGACTGAAGTGTTTCAGAATTTGAAAGAAAAACTCGGAATGAAAAGCTGGGTTTGAAGGGGAGTGTTAGAATTCACAAATCCACTTTCTATATTTAGTTAATGGTAGAAAATAAATTTTGCACCATTTCAATTAAGCATGCGGATGGAATTTCAAGGCTGGAAATAGCAGTAATTTATATCCATTCTTCAAGCAAAAAATGTGGGAATGCACTAGTATAAATAAGGCTGAATGTATTAACAAAAAATATGTGCGTTGAAAAGAAAGAGAGCCGAAGCTCCATATTGATAAAAAGAAAAAGGCAGTAGCCTATTTGTAAGAAAAGGAAATACTATTATTGTACTTGTGTGAAATAAAAAAGAAGATTTTGTGTTTTTTTTTATGATTCATATAAAATATTAATATTTGCTATAAGGTTCACGCACGTTTCCAACAGTAAGAATAATATCTATATACGAAGAATCAACATTGCTATAATGGAGAAGAGGGTATTGCAATAAAGAAAATTGTAGTATTTGAAAATAGAGATGTAATTTAAATGTTTTTGCGAGGAGAGTGTTTTGTCTATTAACTTTGATTTAAAAAATGTGTCCCTTATTTTTACAGATAAAGGAAACAAACGATGTATGAAGATATATTCTCGAAGATATATTCGACTGTATTATCTTTGGGCCAAGCCCATTTATAGTTTTGTATTATAAATAGAACTGTTGAGTATTGTATTGGATAACTGGTAAAATAACTGCAGTACAAAATAATAAATAACAGAGATTATTCTTCTTTATTTTCTCATTTTGGTATCAGAGCCAAAACAAATCAAAATTGCTTAACAGCAAGTTTTTTGATTGATTCAATTTCTCTCATCAGAGTCAAATTTCATCATTTGAGAGTATCTGCACACAACTAGATCGCTGTGCACAGTGATTTCTTGAGTAATCATCATCTGAATCTTGTGCCGTGCCAAGAAGAGGAGTCTCAGTAGTTTTTCATCATCGACATCCCATCGGCTGCACAATTTCATCAGAATACTCAAGCCTTTGTTAGTCATCCCACCCACAGTGTCTTGCCAAGAAGTTGGAGTCAGATCAGTATCTTCATCCCCCATTCTTCGGCTACACTTCTTGATTTGTTTCAGTATCTTCTCTGTTTTGTTATTATCTTCAAGATGGGTGATGAAAGCAGCAATGCCGCAGTATCACCGAGATCTGAGTCAAGAACCGGTCAAGATCAGACAAGTGTCACCCAAGATCTACTCAAATCCATCATCAAACCACAGAGCCAAGTAATCACCATTCAATTAGATGAATCTAACTATCTTCTTTGGAAATTTCAGGTCGAGACAGCAATAAGAGGCTATGGCCTGCAAGAATTCGTCTATGGTACGATGATTACACCACCAAGATACACTGCAGATAATGAAGGAAAGCTAATCAGCAACAAGGATTACATCACACATGAAAGACAAGATAGCCTGATCAGTTCTTGGCTACTGTCTTCCATAGGCACAAACTTGTTGCCTCAATTGGTTGGATGCAAAACTGCGCACGAAATCTGGCATACAATTGAACAAATATTCAGTTCACAATCTGCAGCAAGAATAATGCAATACAAAAGACAATTACAAAACTTGAGAAAAGATAATGCAAGCATGAGAGATTATCTGTCAAGAGCCAAAACCATTTGTGATCAACTAGCCTGTGCAGGCCACAAGATAACAGATACAGAGCAAATACTATGTGTATTAGGTGGCCTTGATGATGAATATGAAGCAGTAGTAGCCATTATATCATCAAATGAAAAACTACCATCTCTTCAGAATGTTCATGCAATGTTACTTGCTCATGAAGGTAGGATAGAGCAAAAGAAATCAACAAACTTGGAATACAATGTTAATCTTGTCTCTGCCAACAGGAACAGAAACTATGAAAAGAATCAAAATAACAGAAATCAACCAAATAACTATAGAGGTGGTCAATCCAGCAGAGGCAGAAATAGAGGAGGAAGATGGAATAACAACAACAATAGACCAAGATGTCAGATATGTGAAAGATATGGCCATACTGCAAATAAGTGTTATTTCAGGTTTGATGCAAATTTCACACCAGTGCAACAGAATAACAACAACACAAGATCACAAAATCCCAGTGTCAATATGGTAAATATGCATCAAGAACCAAAGTCAGAAAATGTAGACACTGGCACAGCAAGAATTGAAGACATTCATGATGATAACTGGTATCCAGATTCTGGTGCAACCAATCATGTGACAAACAATCTGAATCAGTTGAATCTTGGCAATAGGGAATACAAAGGTAAACAATTACTGTATATGGGTAATGGAAAGTCTGCTCACATATCTCATATTGGAAATGCAAGTATTAATGGTACAAGACAACTTTATCTCAAAAACCTATTGAGAGTACCATTAATTAGAAAAAATTTGATGAGTGTGTCACAATTTGCTAAAGACAACAATGTCTATTTTGAATTTCACTCAACATACTGCTTAGTAAAAGATAATCTAACTGATGAAATTCTATTGCAGGGTAGGGAACATAAGGGATTATACAAATTTGATGCCACAAGTTCAAGAAAATCTGAACATGAAAGCAAATGGTGTCATATGTCTGAAATTAGAAATGTTGATAAGCATGTTGAAAAATTTGATGCTTGGCACTGCAAACTAGGACATCCTAGTATAAGTACTGTAAAACATGTACTAAATAATTGTGGTGATATTCTTATTGATAAAATTCCTACTTCTTATGTATGCACATATTGTCAGTTAGGCAAAAGTCATAAACTTGCATTTCCAGATTCTGAGACTATGTATAATAATTCTCTTGAACTAATTGCAGCAGATCTCTGGGGACCTGCTCCAATTAGTACTGACTACGGTTATAAATACTATATCTCATTTATTGATGCATATTCTAGATTCGTATGGATTTATTTCTTGAAATCAAAATCTGAGACTAACAATGCAGTGATGCAATTTATTGCAAATGCTGAAAGACAAACAAGCAATCAGGTGAAAATTTTTCAGTCAGATGGTGGTAAGGAATTCCTACCACTAAAAACATTTTTTCAAAGCAAGGGAATCACCCACAGAACTACATGTCCCTACACCTCAGAACAAAATGGTCTTATAGAGAGAAAACACAGACACATCGTTGAAACAGGTTTAACTTTACTAGCACAAGCATCTATGCCACTCAAATTTTGGCCAGATGCATTTTCTACAGCAGTCTATTTAATTAATAGACTGCCTACAAAGGTTCTTAATTACAAAAGTCCTTTGGAAGTGCTAACTAAAGTTAAGCCTAATTATCAAAACTTAAAAATATTTGGTTGTCAGTGTTTTCCCTATTTAAGACCATACAATTCACACAAGTTTGACTATAGGTCAAAATCATGTACATTCATAGGTTATCCTTTAAATCAAAAGGGGTACAAATGTCTTGATAGTAATGGTAGAATATATATATCAAGGCATGTTGTATTTAAAGAAGATGAATTCCCTTTTAGCAATGCAGATGTCAAAACCTCTCAGAAAATATACAATACCAAGCATTTCATACCTTCAACATCATTCTCACCTGAAATAATCATACCAATTAGAAGTGAAGATGCTGTTCATGAGAGAACTTCTGACTCACAACACACAATGCCCATCAATGAGCCAGGTCATGAGGAAAGTGAAGAATCACCAAGGAATGACAATATTGAATCTGACAGTAACAGTCCTGGAGATTCATGCTCAATATTGAATGAACAGCAGTCAATCAATACCCAACAAGAGACCACCAATGATGACTGTAATCAACCTACTATTCCTGCAAGCACTGGACATCACATGATGACTAGAGCAAAAAGTGGCATTTTCAAACCAAAAATATACAATACAGAACTCAATACAAGTGAACCAAGCACCTATCAGCAGGCAATTACAGACAACAATTGGAAAATTGCCATGACAGAGGAATATGATGCCCTCATCAAAAATAAAACTTGGGATCTTGTTCCACTACCCAAGGACAAAAATGTCATAGGATGCAAATGGACATACAAGTTGAAGAAAAATCCAGATGGCTCAATTCTTAGGCACAAAGCAAGATTGGTGGCAAAAGGGTACTCACAACAGAATGGGTTTGACTTTAATGAAACTTTTTCCCCAGTTGTGAAACCCACATCAATCAGGATAATATTAACAATTGCTTTGCATAAGAATTGGGCTATTCAACAATTAGATGTTAATAATGCTTTTCTTAATGGTGATTTACAGGAAGAAGTATATATGGAGCAGCCATATGGGTTCACAGTAAAAGGCAGTGAGCAGCTAGTTTGTAAATTGAATAAGGCACTCTATGGTCTCAAACAAGCTCCAAGAGTCTGGTTTGACAAACTCAAAACCATTTTATTCAGTCATGGCTACATTCAAACGAAATCTGATAATTCCCTATTTACTAAATTCTCTAATCATACTGTAACATACATACTAATTTATGTAGATGATTTCATTATTACAGGGAGCAGTCAGTTAGAGATAAATCACATAACACAATGTCTGAAGAAGGAATTTTCCATCAAAGAGTTAGGTGAACTAAATTATTTTCTGGGAATTGAAGTAAAAAGGTTATCAAGGTCAGAGATGCAACTAAGTCAGAAAAAATACATCAATGATATTTTAATAAGAGCCAAGATGGATAAAGCAAATCCTCTTTCTACTCCAATGACAAGCAATCTACATCTTTCAAAGGACAGAGGAGAGTCTATACAAAATGACAAACAATACAGAAGTATAGTGGGTGCACTTCAGTATGTCACAATAACTAGACCAGACATATCTTATAGTGTCAATAAAGTAAGTCAGTATATGCAAAAACCATTAGATACTCATTGGAAGGCAGTAAAACGAATTTTAAGGTATCTCAAGGGATCAATTAATCAAGGACTAATACTACAATCTTGTACATCTCTTCACATCAATGGTTATGCTGACTCAGATTGGGCTACTGACACTGATGACAGGAGATCTACAACTGGATATTGTGTATTTTTAGGCAACAACCCTGTGTCATGGTGTTCAAAGAAACAACCAACAGTGTCTAGGTCTAGCACTGAGGCTGAATATCGTAGCATAGCTAGTGCAACTGCTGAAATCATGTGGATAAAATCTCTGCTAAGTGAACTTCATGTTACTTTTAATACCAAAGCTATCATATGGTGTGACAATCAAAGTGCGATTGCACTCACAGCAAATCCAATTCTTCACTCTCGTACGAAACACATGGAACTAGATCTATATTTCGTACGAGAGCAAGTTATTAAAGATGAACTCAAGGTAAATTACATACCTTCCACTTACCAAAAGGCCGATGTTTTAACCAAGGCACTATCAAGACCAAATTTTGTTCGATTCCGACGAGAACTTAATGTTGACGAAGCTGACATTAATCTGAGGTCAGATGCTCAGATCTACATCCCCAAAGTCTCTCAAGCAACCCCTGGGGCGAGCAACAGCATCTGAGCTTCAAGTATTCTTAATCGTGTGCTCATGCCAGAGTCGCCTGTCTAAATTTGATAGATCTGGAGCAAGCAGGCCTAATTTGCTATCGTCTGCTTGGATTTCATCAGTGGAATCCTTTATCGCTCACAAACCCTAACCCTAGTTTGGGTTTGAGGGGGGCAGATAAAGGAAACAAACGATGTATGAAGATATATTCTCGAAGATATATTCGACTGTATTATCTTTGGGCCAAGCCCATTTATAGTTTTGTATTATAAATAGAACTGTTGAGTATTGTATTGGATAACTGGTAAAATAACTGCAGTACAAAATAATAAATAACAGAGATTATTCTTCTTTATTTTCTCATTTTTTACAAAATATATACTATGGTAAGTAGCAAGAACCTTGCTCACTAAGATTCCTTCAAAAAGATACAGTTTTTAAACTTACGGATAAGTTATAAGGTCATACTACTGGCTATTCAAGGTGAGAGGCTTGTAAGAAGTCCCAATCCTGTACTATTGCTTCCATTTGGTACTGTAAATTCTATTGGTTAGTGCTTTCAGGTATCTATACTGTTACTATCATTTGTATTTATCCTACCGTCGTTTTCATTCTTTGTTTACATTTATCTTTCTTTAATGTTACGACAGGCTAGCATCTCATTCTATAGTAAAATATACTTATATTTTCGTTTTATTTATTTATTTTTTATTTAAATGGAAAGAACTGTTACCAATTACTTTTCTAATCAAACTCATTATCAATAAAAAATTATCACTCATACCTTTCATCAGAAACGACTTATTCTTTTGTCTAAACTTCGTACAAGCACAATATTTCTCGTTTGGTTCTACTTATCAATTAATTTTACGTTCAAGTTATTATTTTCATGAATAATGTTATAGCTACTAAAATATTTGAGTCCAATTCTAGGATAAAAGCGGAAAATACCAAAGCTACCACATCAGCATCTGTAGTTGACCCGGCATTTTCATGTATGTTCTATTTCATACTAAATTGACAATGCAATTTTCCTTTTTAGGTTGAAAAAAAAATTAGAATATGGAGTTTTACAATCATTTTCATTTCATTCATTGCTTTCATACCAGCTGAACTAACAAGCACTTCATATTACAATTGTAACTTGCTTCAGATAGAAATTATTCTGTGTTATTTTTCCTATGAGTAATAACATTCATGTTTAAGTCTTCCTAACACAGCCTTTGCAGTTAGCTCTCAACTTAAGGCTTGAGACTTGGCAGCTTTTGATAGAGATATTGATAAAGAAATTTGATCTTTCAGAAACCATGTACCCCACTACAGCAACGATAACTAACTGGGGTTCAAATGATAATGTAACCATAACATATTATTTTATCCACATGGTAAGGCAACACTAGTCAATATACCGAATTTGAATATTGAATAACGTGTCGTTGTAGGTGATCGTTGGACTAAATGAAAAAGGACCATTCTTAACTATCGACAAAGAAAGCTTCTACAATTTAAATACCCCTACAACTTCCATACAGTATAAGATTTGATGTTATTATATGGATTCATATAGTCTAAAAAGGTTGTATTTAACAGTTACTAATACAGTTATATCATGCCTGGGTGCTTTGTATGTAATACTGATAGCTGTTGATCTCTGTAAGAAATAAGAATTATCTAGATAACTGATCATTGCATTTTTTAACCACATCAAATATATTTACATTTAATAGCTAATCTACTTTTATTTGAAAAGTAGCAACTGATTGTTTTACCTACAACCATAAACTTATATGTATATGCATGTGTTGGGGATTTTGCGGTTCGAGACGAATTTGATGGCAATTGCGATGAAGATAATGCTGTATTTCTGATTTTAAGAATCTATGAAATAGATTCTTTTAGACATAGTTCAACCCACCAGGTACAAACAGGTTATCAAACTATCGACTTTCAGGATTCAATAAAGCCCTATAACAGTGTAATCGGATTCAAAGTTTATACGCCTTTGATACGACCAAGAACACTTTAGTAATGGTTTCTGATGATGCAATTTGTGTAGAATAGAACGAAGAGGAAGAACATAGCAATTCTGCGACGTTTTCTGAGTTTGCAACACCTTAGAGGCGTCACAAAACAGAGTATGGTGACGCAGTGTTTTGTAACACTTTCTGGCGCCGCAAAACTGCTCTGTGAAGAAATAGAAGATTCAGAATTATCTCTAACGTTTTCTAGGCGTCACTATTTATAGTGGTAGAGAGATGCCTATTCGCTAAGCATCACAACCGTTTGCAACGGTTCACTACTGTTACGAACGGTTTTATCCATTCAATATTTAAACGTCGCGTCTATTCATTTCTTATTACGTTTAGAAAACGTTACAAATTTCCTGCCATTTATTCAAATTCAGGAATTTCGGTTTTGAGTCCTTAACGGGCTGAAATCTGGCATGTTACTGTTCACATATGATCCAAAAATATTTTCGGATCCGAACAAGAAACCCAAACCCGACCCGGCCTGGTTCGGTTCGGTCGGACAGACGACGGCGACGCGCGTGTAGTGTTGGTCTCCTCACAACAAGACAAACATGTGGTAGCCCCAAAGCCCTAACATCCACATGAGAAAGCTATACTTATACAAATATAGTCCTTGCTTTTCTAGCATGTGAGACTATCTTTTCTTTTTTCTTTCTTTACTTCTTTTCTTTCAAATCAAAACCCAAAGCCCCAAAACTATATTTGAAAATTTTACAACAATCTCCCCCAATTTTCAAAATAAATAAATAGGACAGCTGAATCACCAGAGTGACTTCATACATACCCAAGTGGGATCAAGCCTATGTAGTTCTAAGATCAAGTTTTGCATCACCGTGAAAACCAACACATAAATAAAAAGTATCTTTTGAATTTGAATCTTTACTTAGTGTAAACCATTCAAAGCCTTATCGAGATTATATGGTAAACGAATCTTGAACCAAGTATCCCTAATGATAAGACCGAAATAATCATACACGTTGATTTCTTTAGGTAAAGTGTTCTGTATTGCTCAGCACGTTAGTGACCATGTGCTTAAATCCTGGTTCATGAGTCTACTTAGAAAGCAGTTTTACTTTCCTAGGAAACGGCCTGATTTTCATACTTATATAGGTCAGTCTCTTAAGGTGTTTCTGCGATACACCTTTTAAGGTTTCTAGACTTATTAAGGATATATATCCATCCTTTGTTCTTGCAGAATGCAACACTAAATATTATGGGATTATCGATTTAGTGTT
This sequence comes from Allium cepa, assembly GCA_030765085.1. Lineage (NCBI taxonomy): Eukaryota > Viridiplantae > Streptophyta > Magnoliopsida > Asparagales > Amaryllidaceae > Allium > Allium cepa. Next base: position 508,207,090 of record CM060929.1, read on the forward strand.
TCATAATCATTCTCTTAACTTGTTGGTATCCATTTAACTTTGTCTATCCTTTTCAAGACATAAGCTGGGTTTCTGTTAAGTATGATTAACCTTCATTCACAGACCTTAGTCTCATTTCTTGTGACTTTATAGCAACCATTGCCTTTGAAAGACTCTTTGTAAGTGGGTCAGCCAAGTTTTTCTTCGTTTCTATGTAGTCAACAATTATAACTCCTCTTTTGAGTAACTGTCTCACCATTTAATGTCTTAGACTCACATGTCTAGACTTTCCATTATATGTCTTATTGGACATATTGTATATCGTTGCTTGATTGTCACAGTTAATCAAGACTGTTCGAGATGACTTCTTTCATAAAGGGATTTCCATTAATAAATTCCTGAGCCATTCCGCTTCTTTACATGCATCTGCTAATGCAATCAATTCTCACAACATCGTTGAGTCATAAATACAGGTCTACTTCTTGGAAGCCCAAGACACAGCAGCGCCTCCTAATGTAAAGATCCATTCAGTAGTAGACTTGGATTTGGATTCTACATTGTTCCAGATTGCATCACTATATCCTTCTATTACAGCTGGATATCCTTTATAAGATAAACCATATTCAATGGTTACTTTCAAATAAGCTAAAACTTTGGAAATAGCTATCCAATGTTCGAAACCTGGATTACTCGTAAATAATCGACACAATACACTTATAACATGTGCGATGTCTGGTCTAGTGCGATGCATAGCATACATAAGACTCCCAATAACACTGGAATACTCTAGTTGAGAGATGGTACGTCCAGTGTTCTTTTCTAATGTAATACTAGGATCTAAAGGAGTTGGTGCTGGTTTGTCATCGTAATGACCATACTTTTGTAGAAATTTCTCTATGTAATGAGATTGAGCTAGTAATAACTCCCCCTCTTTCCTAACAATTTTAATTCTCAAAATTATATCAGCCTCTTCTAGATCTTTCATATCGAATTTAGAAGACAGAAACTTTTTAGTTTCATTCACATAGGATATATTGGAATCAAATATTAGCATGTCATCAACGTATAAACATATTATAACACTACCGTTGTTATCCGATTTGCTATAAATACATTTGTCAGCATCATTAACATTGAGTCCATATGACAGTGCAATTTTATCAAATTTCTCATGCCATTGCATGAGAGCTTGCTTCAGGCCATAAAGAGATTTCACTAATTTACAAACTTTCTTTTCTTGGCCTGGGGTTTTGAAACCTTCAGATTGTTCCATATATATCTCTTCTTCTAAATCTCCATTTAGAAAAGCAGTCTTTACATCCATTTGATGTATGACTAATTTATGAATTGATGCAAGTGTAATTAAACAGCGTATAGAAGATATGAGAGCAACTGGAGCATATACATCAAAGTAATCTACTCCATGTCTTTGCTTATATCCCTTATCAACTAATCTAGTTTTAAACTTATCAATGGATCCATTTTATTCAAATTTTTCTTGAATATCCATTTACATCCTATAGGTTTAGCACCAGGAGGTAAATCAGTTAAAACCCAAGTTTAGTTTAACAGTATGAAACTCATTTCATCATTGATAGCTTCTTTCTAGAAATTGGAATCTCTGAAACTCGTAGCCTCAGAATAAGTTTTGGTATCGTCATCGACGTTCATTACATATTTAGTCATATTAAGAACTTCGTCCTTACCGCCTTCTACAAGATATGTAATGAAGTCAGGACCATAGTCCTTCTCTATTCTCGCTCTTTTACTTCTCTGTTGTTCAGTACTATTATCTGGTACTGATACTTCCTTGTTGTTTTGAGCAGGAGCATAATCATCGTCATTGATATCATTAACCATACTAGGTTCTGGACTAGATGATCTCAATGGGATCTCAATAGTTTGATTTTCAAATATTCTACATCTACAGATTCTATAACTTCTAGGGTGTCAAGAATAATGAATCTATAAGTTATACAATTAAGTGAATATTCTATGAAAACACATTTAAATGCTTATTTCCTAACTGTGATCGTTTAGGGTATGGTTTTCTAACATATGCTAAGCAACCCCAAACTTTAAGTCAAGTTAGATTAGGTTTCCTATTAAACCATAATTCATAAGGAGAAATATTATTCTTTTTATGTGAAATTCTATTTAAAATATAACATGCAGATAACATAGCGTCACCCCATAGATTATAAGGTAAATTAGAACTTATAAGCATAACATTAGTCATTCCTACTAAAATTTTATTCTTCCTTTCAGCAACACCATTTTGTTGTGGTGTATATGAGGCAGTACATTGGTGAACTATACCTTTTTGTTTACAAAACAAGGTGAATTCATTTGAGAAATATTCACCACCACGATCTGAATGTAATATTTTGATTTTAACTCTTAATTGTGTTTCAACCTCTGCTTTGTAAATTTTGAATTTATCAAAAGCCTCATCTTTATTTTTCATTAGATATACATATGCATATCTATTATAATCATCAATGAATGTTATATAGTATTATTTACTACCATAGGTGATATGACTTTTTTATTCATCCACATCACTATATACCAAATCAAGCAAACCAGTTTTCCTTTCTACGGATTTAAAGGATTTTCGGTGTATTTTTGGTGGAACACATATTTCGCATTAGAGATGGTATCGAGATCACAATCAGAAACTAATACTACTTTATACATATTTCTAATGGAATTATAGTTAACATGTCCTAATCTACCATGCCATAAATTAATAGAATCAACAATATAAACAGAAAATTTCTTTATTAGATTCAACTTAATCATGCCGTTACAAGAGTATCCCTGTCCAATGAATCTACCATTCTTAGACAACACTAGCTTATCGGACTCATACACCATCTTAAATCCTCATTTGTTAAGAGGTGAAAGGAAGTTCTATAGTGCCTTTTTCCAGAACTTTGCTTGAAACCTTATTTGCTCCAGTAATTTCGTCGGCTTCTCCTTTATTTATTTTATAACTCTTCAACAGATTACGGTCTTTGCAAATGTGAATGGTTGCCCCAGTATCGAACCACCAATCATTATCATTGCCGCTAACGGAGTTCGCCTCTTGCACTACAGCCACAAGCGAGTCTCCGACCACATTCACTTTTTGTTGTTTCTTCCGCTGACGGTAGTCTTGGGCATAGTGGTCGGGCTTGTTACAAAAATAACAAGCACCTTTCTTTTTATTGTTGGTTTTGAAATGATTTTTCTCCTTAAACTGTGTCTCATTCTTTGGCTTTAACTTATCAGTAATTTCAACATTATTTGCTTTAGAATGGGACTCAATCTACGGATTATCATCTAGATCGCGTTTGTGAGTCTTCTTCAATACGAAGATGACGCTGTAAACGGCCTAAATTATAATCTGTTTCCGCATGCTTCATCTTTTTCTTATAATCATTCCAACTATGCGGAAGTCTAGAAATTATAACTCCAACAACAAAAGATTCAGGGAGATCAATTCCAGCATCTTTAAGTTGATTTACCAACAGTAAAATTTCGCTTACTTGTCCAATTATGGACTTATTGGTGACCATTTTGAAATCCATAAAGTTAGTAATAAGAAACTTTTTATTACTAGCCTCGGATATGCGGTACTTATTCTCTAGTGCAGTCCAAAGTGTCTTTGCTATTTCCAAGGTCCTATGAGCATTGTAGACTGGGGTAGATAGCGCATTCAGAATATAGCATCTGCATAGAAAATCGTCCTCTTCGCGATTTGTACGTTTAGCCTTTAGAGCAGCATCATCTTTATCGGTTTCCTCCGGGATTTCTTCCAAGCCATCTTCCAAAATGTACAACAACTTGATGGTGACCAGGAAAAATTTCACCGTCTCTTGCCAACGAGTGAAATTGTCGCCATCAAAACGCTTCAATCGAGTAAGATGCTGATTCATAACTTGTAAAGCGCTCGAACTTCCATGGTTGAAGGCTATTGTCTAAAGTTTGTTGGGGATTTTGCAGTTCGAGGAGAATTTGATGGCAATTGCGATGAAGATAACGTTGTACTTATGACTTTAAGGATATATGGAATAGATTCTTTCAGACAATAGTTCAACCCATCATGTACAAACGGGCTATCAAACTATCGACTTTTAGGATTCAATAAAGCCCTATAACAAAGTAATCGGATTCAAAGTGTGTACGCCTTTGATCCGACCAAGAACACTTTAGTAATGGTTTCTAATTATGCATTTTGTATAGAATAGAACGAAGTAGAAGAAGAGAGCAATTCTGCGACGTTTTCTTAGTTTGCAACACCTTAGAGGCGTCACAAAACAGAGTAATGGTGACGCAGTGCTTTGTAACACTTTCCGGCATCGCAAAAATGCTCCGTGAAGAAGAAGATTCAGACTTATCTCTAACGTTTTCTGCGCGTCACTATTTATAGTGGTAGAGAGATGCCTATTCGCGTTTAGAAAACATTACAAATTTCCCGCCATTTATTCAAATTCAGAAATTTCGGTTTTGGGTACTTAACGGGTTGAAATCTGGTCCGTTACTATTCACATATGATCCAAAAATATTTTCAGATCCGAACCCGAAACCGGTTTCGGTCGGACAGACGGCGCGCGCGTGGTATTGCATAAGTTCCCTCCTCACAACAAGGCAAACATATGGGAGCCCCAAGATCCCAACATTCACATGAGAAAGCTATATTTATACAAATATAGTCCTTGATTTTCTAGCATGTGAGACCATCTTTTCTTTCTTCTATATTTACTTATTCCCTTCCAAATCAAAACCCAAAGCCCCAAAACTATATTAGAAAATTTTACAACAGCATTACTCTGTTTTGTGACGCCTCTAAGGTGTTGCAAACTAAGAAAACGTCGCAGAATTGCTCTCTTCTTCTACTTCGTTCTATTCTATACAAAATGCATAATCAGAAACCATTACTAAAGTGTTCTTGGTCGGATCAAAGGCGTACATACTATGAATCCGATTACGTTGTTATAGGGCTTTATTGAATCCTGAAAGTCGATAGTTTAATAACCCGTTTGTACATAGTGGATTGAACTATTGTGTAGATCCTTAAAGTCATAAGTACAGCATTATCTTTATCGCAATTGCTATCAAATTCGTCTCGAATCGCAATTACCATAGTTCATTATGTTCATTTGTAGATTTACTTTAATATATTCGACAAAAATTTAAGTTCATCTTTTGTTTGGTTTAATTCAAACATCTTTGAAATACAATCGTTCAATATAAATCTTAAATTGGCCCATTTTATTTCTAGTAATCTATCAATGAATTTCTTTAGACGCATTCATTTCATTGACCAGGGATCTTAGATCTTACATAACTTGAATGATGGTGGTTGGAATCTAGATAGTGACTAAGAAAACAAAGACAATTGTTAAATCTAAAATTCAAATGGTGTGTTTTGGCTTCTAATATTGTTACTTCCTTGTGATTAAGTCACACGCACTTTGAGCAAGGTTTTATGATTGAGTAATAATGTTGACTTCATTTCTTTAATTATTTTCACGGTCATATTATATGGCAATGGTGCATCATATATTTTGCTTTGATGCATGCCATATGTTTCTCTTTAATGTGGTACTTTATATCTATTACCATTTATGTTCCTGGCACCTTACTACTATTTCGTACATCCCCCACTGATATGAGTGTAAAGGTTAGTTCACTCTTTCGCTAGTTAATTGTGGCACAAGATTACTTCGGGAACACTATATTTATGCTAACTTGAGGCAAGCTAAATAGACATATATTTCTTTATGTCATCTGTATGTGATATAGAATGTGATAATTTGTCATTTTGCACACAGGGGTGGTAGAAATTAAAAAATGTACTGCAAACGTTTGCGATGAATAATTCAAAAGGGGAAATTAACTTAGAGTACAAGGATTTGTATATTTTTTGCCTCAAAGACACGATCTCAATATTTTTTCCACCAGGACAAACATTCTTCTAAAATTTTCTCATAAGGACAAACATTTTCCAAAATTATTCATAAGGACAACAAAACTGCTACCGAGCTAAAAACCGATAGCTAAAAACAGCTACCGATAACTACAAACTAATACCTAAAAACTGCTATAAATAACTAAAAACTGATACCTACAGAAAGTTGTCCTTAAGGATAAAATATTGAAGGTCTGTCCTTGAGACTAAAAAGCTGTGAAATTTTGTCTTTAAAAATAATTTCCTGAATTCAAAAGATATCCTTTTTTAAAATGCAAGATTTCCCTATCTTTTTCCTTCTGTTTTTCAATTTGAAAAGTGCTGAGCATCTATAGTTAGTTGTGTATAATTTGCAATTTTTCCAACAAAGCAACGTGCAAATTTTTTATATGGTAATTGCTAATTTGATTTGTTTAGTTGATCATAAGTGATTTTCTCCTTGACAGATTTTTTACCCATTTAGCTTATATACCTATCTATAGGTTAAAGCTATGTACATGTTGACTAGCTTGTTTCTTGATTGGTAATATATGTGTTGCTTGGTGTGAATATTATAAGTTATAACCATGAAAATATTCGTGCAGTGCTTTGAACTACGTAAAACCACCACCAGTACTAAATGAAGCAAATAAGGGAAAGTAGGGGATGATGATCTACTGTTTGAGGTAATAAGGAAGTAGAACTATAAGTAACAATGAAGAAGGCTATGATGATGTTGATAAGGCTAATTTGCAAAAATAGCAAAGAAAATGGCAAACACAATGGAATCGATGGTGATGTGCATGTTGCAACCACATGTCCCTATAAAGAACAAGCTGTGAGCTAAACCTTTATTGCAAGTATGGAAAAGTTAAAGCATTAAACCAAGAATTTGGTGGTTCAACCTTTTGCAGCTAATGCATTATGCAAATTTCCTTACACGAATGAAAATCATGGTTGCATGGTTGATACATTTGCATATTAAATGCATGTCAGTGCAAGCTTAGTTGTTCCCACGTGTTGTTGTGTTGTGTAGTAACAAACTAACAATACTTAAAAAGGAAATATACATCATTGTTACCAATTATATTTCTATTTGTTGATTAACAAGTTATGTGTGCAAATGCTAGTTTTTTTTAATACTACTGAAAAGTAACTGCATCTGGATTATGATTGTATACTCTTATTTATTCTAATAGCATCTAATGTATTTAGATTTAGTGTAATTTATGCATCATTATATTACACTGTGCGGATTCTACTTTTTTAGTTAAATTAAATTCACTAAAGGCACTTAGTTGTGCCTTTACTGCTCTAGTTTGAATCCAGAAATCCTACGTGGCATAGTTATTTTTAGAGAGAATTTCAATAACAAATATGCTCCTATATATTATTAGGGTAGCGACTTGATCTTTTAAGGCATTTGTTCCTTTGCCTCTCATTCTTTTAGGGGCAATTTTATATAATCATTAGCCTCATTATTATCAATTGTGTCATTTGCTAATGCCTGTAGTAGTCTTATTTTTGGTAGTATTAGCAAAAATATTGAAAGAAAAATACTAAACAGACGGGTCTTAGGGGGTATTCAATATTTACACGGAAGTTGCATAATCAAAATTATATGCTACTGCCTACCTGCTGTAGTGCACCACCATGTATGATAGTTGTGTTGATTTTATGCGATTCAAATATGCGTCTATGAATGCTTTAGATTAAAAATGTTGTATAGATCTTCGGATTAGAAGAGTCGGTAAGTCAATTGGAGGAAAAGATCCACTATAACAAAATATTAATTTTAAGACAAATTTTAGGAACTCAAAATATTTTTTGTCTTTAAATAAGGTCTAATTAAAAACAAAATAATTGGATCACTAATTATTACTAAAAGATCGAAATTATTGTCTTTAGTGGATCTCAACATGAAATGCTTTTGATTAATTGCTAAAAAATTTAAATCATAGTGCTCAAGTTGGTCTCAACCTAAGAAAAAGTCTGATAAATAAATTATTTACACCTAAAAAACGTTTTATTAGTTAATGCCCCACCCCACCCACGCACTAAAAAAAAAAAAACCTCGCTCATTTCCTCCGCTAAAACAAAAATACAAAGAAATAAACCTAGCCGCCTCCAGAAGTTTTCTTCTCAGAAAAACTAGAAGTCGATCCGCGAAGCTCCATTCCTCAACATAGACGAGCTATCGATATGTAAACATACAGGTTCGTGTTTCAAATTATAAATGATCTGCTACTTGTTTTATGCGGATTTGTTTGATGACTACAAGTAGATATGACGATTAATTTTTTGATTTTTACTTTTTTTGTTCATCATTTTGTGTTCAAGAATCACACCGTTATCAACTTAATCTGAAAGAGCATCTATGATTTTGTTACGTGCCAACTGGAAAACAATGTTAAATGATGTATGATAATTATTATTCTGTGGTCGAATTTTAAGTTAATTAACAAATGGTTCTTCCAATTTATGAGTCCATGACCATGTGGTTTTCTTAACAAAATTTATACCATCCAACATCAGTTCAGATCCAGTCTACCCTCCTTTTGTAATTGTAATTATTCTTGAAAGCAACGCTGCTAGGATTATAGACCATGCTAAGTCCCTCAAAAAAATCCAGACTTAATTTTGCTAGGATTATAAACAAATTTGACTTAGGTTACTTGGACAAAAAAACATATGCAGGCTGACAATAATACTATGTAGATCAGAAAATAAGCTTAGAAAAATTATTAATAAACAGTAGGCAGATTGAAAGCATGGCTTGTCTGAAGTTTGAATTTGTGTGGAAGAAAGAGTTTAAAAGGGGTGTTCTGGTTTGAAGTTTTATGTGACACATAATGTACATTTTGTAAATTGTTACGATCACTTCCTTTAATCAGTTTACAGTTTTCTGTAACAATTAACTGGTTATCAGCTTAGAAGCATTTTTCGCTCTCTTGAGAAATTAAGTTGATGTTTTAATGTAATTTTCTAAAGTAAAAATACAAAGAGATTGTTGCAACATGTAAAAGCAGATTGTAAGAAAAAAGAAAAACTTTTCCATCATCACCATCATTTAAGTATTTCACCATGTAGAATTTTTCCAATATGTGGGTAGCTGTAGTCATCTTGCTGTAGTTTTTGTTTGCAGCATCTTCAGATTTACATTTTAAAGTTCGTTTGTTTCCAGTTTTATGGTTTTTATTTGACTTCCTTAACCACATTTTTTTTAACAGGTTTGTTAAATAGAATCGTGATGTTTTAAGTTGGGTGGAACTTCAACAATTCAGGTACAAAACTTGAAATTTAGTTGGTTTAATTAGTTCCTAATAGAATCTGATGGACTATTTTATTTATAATGGTGCTTTTGAACAATTCATTCCCAATCTCCCGATACCAGAAAAGAATTTATTAAATTGCATAGACATGCATTTCCCTTGTGCATACGGTTGCTTCATTACGTATCGTTTGCAACATCTTAAACATATTATAGCGGTGTTAGGAATCAAAATAGTCTGAGGTCTTTTTGAGAATATATGAATTTATTGCAACACTGACTTTCACTATTTACCGAGATTTTATAGGCCCAGGGACTCGCAAAAACCCTTAGACTTCCAAATTAGTATAATAAATAGTTTGGAGCAATATGCACATGCATGTGGTGGTGTGCCGTTGGTATTGTTGTAAAAAAGTTTGATCAACTATCTTGATGGTTGAAGATCACCCATTACAGTGTATTTTGGTGACGGATGCAAGAAATTGAAAGCATCACCATGCTCTGTTCCACCAAAAACAATAGATTTATTATATATTTAATTTTTTTTAAAGAATTTATAGAGATGGAATAAGAATGGAAAATACGCAGAAAATAAAAAAAGCATAATTTTTATTGTGGTTTGATGTTTGTATACTATTTCCACTTTCATTATATTTTACTATCATACTTTGCAAATTTTCACAATGATCGAAGCGAAATATAACGATATTTTCATAGTCATAACGAGTCAAAGATGAGTAGTGCAAAGGTTTTCTTTCAGTTCACAATTTCAGATAAACATTTGAAGATATCCTGAAATATCAGGGTGTAATCCAATATATTTGGTGTAGTTTGAACATAAGTTAGTTACAATCTGCATGTTCAGACTTGCAACCCCAAATTCTTTATTGATAATTTAAAAAAAGTGCATAAATATCTTTTCGTCTTCATGTGAACTAATTCCTGGAGAGGTCTGTAATGAGCTGATTCTTTTAAGGTTCTTTGCGGACTGAGTGGTATGACTTGATTATGGACTACTACGGAAGCGCATATAGTGCTACTTGCAAGGTTTAGAGAATAGAGTTGCAAGAATATAAAAAATGCATGAAAGAAATCACGTGAAATATGGTTACACTAGTGACAAAACAGAAGATTCTGATTGCACCTTTTTTCTACTTTTTAAAATTTATATTTTGGTGCAGATTATTATGAAATCATGATGTACTGCCACGTGTCTTCACATGATCAATTACTTTGTAACAAACCTATCTATATAGAAACCTGTACATGCAATGAAAAGGGCAACAAAAATTAGCTTGCATTTACTGCATCTGTTTCTCGCCTTTGCCATTCTTTTCTTTGCCTGTTAATATTCTTCACGTCTTTCTCCTCCTAAACACTCTACAATACAAGTATGGTGCTATTATTTGGTGCTTTCACTCATCTTACCTTCCTTCCAATACCCACCACCATGACCAGACAAATAGATAAGGCCATCACTCAACTACGAGACAACTCCAACCATCAACAACTTGCCATTGATACCATCCAAGCTAACCAAAACTCACACAACACCTTGCTCCAAACACAACAGTCCCAAATAAATGACATCCAAGCATCCCTCCAACAAATAACCAAAGCTTTGACCGCAATGATCTGTTCATGGTAACACTAAGCTGCATGTTTTTTATCTATAATATATTTTATGGATTATGTGTTTTGAATTATTATTTGTTTTTTTAAAACATTTGACTACCAATTAAATATTAAGTAAGTTTTATTTCTTTGTAGGATTAATCTCAAAATGAGTGACCATTCATGGATGTATCGTAGGCTTAAAGATGGATATATAAATCTAGAATTTGTTAATGGTGTCAACAAATTTATTGATAATGCGTTTTTACAAGTAAATAATGGAGGAACTGTTAGGTGTCCATGCTCAATGTGCAAAAACAAAAAAATTCAGTTAAAGGAAGAAATTTCGAAGCATTTATTACTAAATGGTTTTGTTCCGCTTTATTCTAAATGGATTTTCCATGGAGAAGAAGAAGTTGATGAACAAACAATGTCGGAGTCAGATACAAATAATCCAAATTATGACAACCCATTTAAAGATATGGTGTTAGATGCGATGGGTGTTGGTTGTGATGTCAAAGAGCAACCACCAAACGTTGAAGCTCAAAAGTTCTTACAAATGTTAAAAGCGGCCGATGAACCACTTTGGGATGGATGCAAAAAAGAAACAAAGTTATCTGCGTGTGCGAAAATGATGGCTCTTAAATCTCGACGACGTATGACAGAGGCATGTTTCATGGACATGAGTGCATTAATTGACAACATCCTACCTGAAGGGCATAAGCTAATTCAAAATTTTTATGAAGCTAAAAAAATGTTGACACCACTTGGACTTGGCTATGACAAAATTGATGTTTGTCAAAAAATTTTCTTGTTGTATTACAAAAAAAATGATATGAAGTTTGAATGCGATATTTGTAAAAGTCCTCGTTACAGGATCGAAGATATAGGAAATAATTGCAAAAACATCGCTGTAAAACAACTTCGATACTTTCCAATCATTCCGAGATTGAAAAGGTTATTCATGTCACCAAAATCATGCTAAAGACATGACATGCATTATTATAATAAATCAAGTGATGGTTCAATGGCTCATCCAGCTGACGGTGAAGCATGGAAAAAATTGATCGTCGACATCCGGATTTTGCATCATCTGATAGAAATGTCCGATTGGGTTTATGTACCGAGGGTTTTAGTACATTTGGAATTTCTACAAAAGCTTATTCATGTTGGCCGGTGATTTTGACAGTTTACAATTTACCACCATGGAAGTGCATGAAACAACCATTTTTGTTCTTAAACATGATCATACCAGGGCCTAAAGGCACTGGAAGGAATATAGATATTTTCTTACGACCTTTGGTTGATGAACTTTTAGAGCTGTGGGAAGGTGTTCTTGTTTATGATATGCACAAAAAGATAATTTTTTTCTTGAAAGCAGCTTTGACATGGACGATTAGTGATTTTTCTGTGTATGGTATGTTGTCCGGTTGGAGTACACAAGGAAGATTGTCATGTCCTTATTGTAATGAAAAAAAGTCTTTTACTCTTCAACATGGAGGAAAGGCTTGTTTTTTTATTGTCACCAACAATTTTTGCCATTAAACCATCCATTCAGAAGGCAAAAGGACAAGATCAAAAGAAATACCATTGAACGTGATACACCACCTCCTCGATGTTTTGGTGTTGAGATGAGAGATATAGTGTCCACTTTGCCTAATGTTGAATTTGCATTTAAATCAGGTAATCAAAAAAATACCAAGATTTGGTGAATCACACAATTGGGTACGTAGAAGTATATTTTGGGATCTTCCTTATTGGGAATCAAATTTAATTCGTCATAATTTAGATGTTATGCATACCGAAAAGAACTTTTTTGACAACATATTCAATACGTTGATGGACACAGAGAAAACGAAAGACAATTTGAAGACTGGAATTGATCTTGAAAAAATTTGTAGCAAACAAAGGTGGATGAGCTTAATTCAACATTCTATGCAAGCCAAAGGCTCCGTTTTGTCTTCCAAAAAAGGATCAAAAAGTTGTTTGCCAATGGGTTAAACGCATAAGTTTTCAGATGGATATGCCTCTAACATTCAAAGATATGTCAATGAGTCTGAAACTAAAATTACTGGATTTAAAAGTCACGATTGTCATGTATTCATGCAAAGACTTCTTCCTATTGCTTTTCGGTCATTTTTACCAAAAAATATATGGGAAACTTTAGTGGAATTTAATAATTTCTTCCGTGATATTTGCGCGAAAAATATCAATGTTGAATACATGAGTTTGATGAAAAAAATATCGTTGAAATAATTTGTAAGCTTGAGAAAATATTTCCTCCTTCCTTTTTTGATTCCATGGAGCATCTGCCAATTCATATTCCGTATGAAGCAAAAGTAGGTGGTCCCGTTCAATATCGATGGATGTATCCTTTTGAGAGGTACGTTCGTTATTTTTTCAATAATTTTATGGATTATTTTCTAATTTTCATGTATGGTCTAGGTATTTATATTATCTGAAAAAGAAAGTGGGTAACAAGGCGCATGTTGAAGGGTCCATAGCCGAAGCATATCTTATTGATGAGATATCAAATTTTACATCATGTTATTTTGGTTCAAATGTTGAAACTATATGGAATCAAGCTCCGAGAAATGATGATGGAGGAGAGACTATGGCTGATGAAAAACTATCTATTTTTTGTCATTCGTGCAGGGTGTTATCCAATGCATTCGTTAAGAGGAGACTGACCCCAATAGAGCATCGTGCTATGCACAAATACGTAGCTTTCAATTGCCCTGAATTGGAAGATTTGATGATGTAAGTGATATCGAATATCATTATAATTAGATATACATATATAACTTACCAACAAAAATATAATTTTGTGCATAGAAAATGCAAAGATGAATTAAGAGGTCAATATTCACAAATGGATGAGAATTTCATTGATATGACGTTGGAATCTATATTTCCTGATTGGCTAAAATCTAATGTAAGTTTTTAAAATGGTTGTAAAATTAATTTTTTTACATACACTTTATGATGTTTATAATGTTCACTTACCATGCGTGTTTTCTTAATAGATTTCATTCCATCCAAATGGTATTATGCATCAACTATATTTACTTGCACAAGGACTAAGTTATTTAGTGGAGTGTTACAATGCTTACTTTGTAAATGGTTATAAGTTCTACACAATGCAGTATGGAAAGCACAAAAAAACAATGAATAGTGGCATATGTGTGAAAGGAAGTTGTTATGATGATCTAGAAAGTGATTATTATGGGATGATTAAGGAAGTTATTAAGCTGACATACCTTGGAGAGGAGAACAAAATTTTTATGTTCAATTGTGATTGGTTTGCCACACTGTCAAGAGATGGGATAAGAGTGCACCATACAAATGGATTGATTGAAGTAAAATAATTCTTGGCTTAAAATAGAAGATGTGTTTGTGTTTGCACATCAATGTCAGCAAGTTTATTTCACATGCCAACCTAGAAATACATCAAATGAATCGTTAACTGTAATCAAAACCACTGCAAGAAATCGGTTTTCACTTAATGTATTCAACTCAGAGGAGAATACAGATGTGGATCAAGCAAACGAGATATCTCGACCCCCTACAGTTATTTCGGATGATAGTCTTGATCAACCATTAATAATTGAACATTATGACATCATTGATAACGAAGAACTGGTTCATGAAATGGAAACGCCTGAGAACAATAGTGATGAGTCAGAAGATGATATAGAAGCTGATATCGACGAAGATGATGTTGATGAAAGTGATGATGAAGAGAGTGATGATGAAGTAGCTATTGAGGATGAATACTCTGCCTAGTAGCATTAAACTATTATTAGATATTATGATTATTGTTTTATAATTTCTTATTGTCCACAAATAATTTTATTATCTTCTTTTGTTGTTTGAATCATGGTAATTTGCAAGTCACAAAATGTTTCTAGATTACTTACTATTGTTTCTTCCACTCTGGATTGTATGTATGTGAGTAATATATTTTACATTTGTGATGATTTTTTAATGAGGTAAGAATGTATATTTGATTTAGCCCAATGCTCGATGGGCTATATCAGTGATTGATTTCAAGGAGTTATCGTAAACCTAATTGGTTACTTTCAATTACGTAAATCATATATTCCGCTACTATTTTATCTCTATTCGGGCTAATATAGATTTTCGTTTGGATTTAGCGTATTTTATTTTTAGTATGCACATGACATAAAAATTAGAGCTAAATATATTAGGTATTGTTCTATCTTCTAATATAAAATGTGGGTTTTTTTGGCATGCAGGCATACACCATAATATTGCTGACAACACCAACGACAAAGTTTAAAACATCATTATAGTGCATACTTCGTCGACGTGCTTCGGTAAGAGTTTTTATCCATTGCTTTGTAATTATAGCATAAATATAAAAGATCTACTTATGCTACGATAATTATTCGTTATCTAAGCGTTATCCAATATTTAACATTCTGTTTTAACCAGAGCTACATGTAGCTAACAAGCAAACAATTTCTCTCTAGTCGAATTTGTACACAGTCGTATGTTGCTTGCATAGCATTGCTATTTAAAAGTAAAGAACTTTTGGTTTCCAAATATTAAACCGATAATATATACTACTATCATATATTCAGCACAATTCTCAACATGAAGATGGGTCACAATGCAGCTAACCATAAACTACATATGTCATTCATTTCAATATTATAAATGGAAATAAACTAAACATGCAATGTCCACATTAGCATACCCGCCATATTTTTTTATGTGCAATAAGATAGTATGTATTTCTTTGTACAGTCATACTCTTCATTAAATTTTCTACACTTTTATAAAATAAACATATGAAATTGTAGATAAATTTGTATATCTGTAAAATCGCATTAATAGATATGCATATGCTATGTATTTAGTCAGTAACATAATCAGTAAAGATATCACTCATGTTTTAAAAAAGTTATCCAATATTCCTGCACATGTTAAACATATCTATTTTTTAATCTTCTTTTATAAAAAATTGATAACTTATATAAATTTAATGTTCATGAATGTATTCTTTCAGTTTATAAATAGATGAATGTGAGTAATTGTAATATGAATAAATAGCATCAACCAGTCAAAAAATAACTACTGAAATTACTTTAATTAATGCTTGACCCATCCAAAATCGCAATTTCTAATGCTAGGATCACATTCATTTTCTTATCTATAAGGATAGCATACTGTTATACTGAAACATTTACAAAGTAAAGAACTAAAAGGTTTGGTCTATTTAAAGAGTAAATGGTTGATGTGCGTCCACTCTTATACATAAGTCTATACAAATGTAATATCATGCAAGATTTGATCATCTACTGCACCATGGCTTCACAATCACTCTACTTTTCTATTATCCGATTATACTATGCCAATTAAATCAATTACTTTGCATACTGATTTCAAAAAAAGGTTTGTGGTTTAATATGTTTTTACCAATGATATATAACATAATGAACTGAGAAATAGAGACTATCTGTTGCATCTTTGTAAGCTGGTATTATTTTGTACAAAACAACACTAACAATAATGACGAGATTTTGTACTAATGAGATTTTGTGAAGGCATAATGGTAGGTACAAAGTTTCGAGGCCTCATGAGAAAGGTGGCCAGTACAGGATGTAGACAAATCTCCGGAAGATCTGAACGAAATGATAGTCCATCTAACATCAATGAAAATCTACCAAACATATATGAGGGTGAAATTGAACCTGTGGTGGGAATTGGAGGAGAGCAATGCATTGAAAGAGAACAAAGAGCACACTCATCTGCTTATGAGGACAGAGTAGCAAATATTGTTGAAGCTGGAGGAGATCAAGCTGTTGAAGCAGAAGTAGATGTCCAAGAGGGAAACGATGCAGTAGAAATTGGAGAACATAAGGCGGATGGAGCAGAGACAGAAAATATAGTTGATGAAAGGGAGTATATTCCGGTCAGAGGATATGATACTCTAATTGATCCTCTTACGCAAAAAAGGCCACTTGAATGGAAAGGAACTCAGTAAGTTTTACATACTTTTACATTTACATTAAAAAATAATGTATATCGAATAATTCATATTTCTTTTGATTATTATAGATTTAAGAATAAATCCATTGCACGTCTTATTGGATTTATATGGGATATGTGATTTACCGAACCATGGTATGCATTTTCGAAAGTTCCCCAGGAGAAAAGACTCCTGTTATTTAATGAGTTTAAGGTATCACAATATTTCTGACTCTTTATCAAATAAAAATTCAATTTGTAACATTTCCCTATATTCATTTTAAGAACTATAATTCTCATTTTGCAAACTACTTACCCCTTTATGCAACTCATGACATTCAAGCTGTGCATGTCTTTCTACATTATTATTTTGTTTCTCAAATGCACTTATAATTTTAGTTCGCACACTGTCACTGTATTATACTTACTGCATTATGTGATTTACCAATGAGTGGGCTGAAAGCAAATTGATTTAGCAACAAATTGTCCATCGATGATTTGTGATTAGATTGCCTTTTACATACCTACTTCAAGCTATTTAGCAGAACCTCCGTAATTACCTTCTATTGTAACAATTTGTTAACCTTGATAACGACAGGTTTAATTTAATCTCAAGTTAGCTACAATGTGTGTGCATGTATGAACATACAGTTACCAGATTGTAGCTAGACCACCAGTGATGCAATTTGCAGCATCTTAAAATTTAATTTCAATTATCTTGCTTTTTTGTAGAGGGCATACACGTATGACATTATTTATGAGCATAAAGTTTATGAGATGTGGCAAAAGAAAGCAGCTTCTATCTTGAAAAAAAAACTAAACCGTGCACGACAAAGAGCCAAAAGATTAAAGCAAACCACAAAGATGACCGACTGTCGAGACACCCCTCCTGCATGGATACATGCAGATGTATGGAATAAAATGATTGATATTGAATGGCACAAAAGCGCATATGATGATAAATGTCAAAAGATGAGAGCCAATCGTTTAACACCAAAGAAGGGACACACACACGTCACATCGCTGGATCTGTGTCTATTGTTTCACATGATGCGCAAGTGGTACGTATATAATTAAAAGTGACAAAATAGCTTCATATTTTTATGAGTTGCATTGTGTTTACTCAATGTCATATTTGAATTCAGATTATATTTGTCTCCCTGATATACGGCTTTCTATACGGCTTTCCTTTGTAACAATAGTGTTATACTATGATATTATTTAGCTCTGTTCATTAAATACTGCGGACTGTCGTCATCTACTTTTGATTCCTGCACGGGTTCCCTGTATTGTTTAGAACCATTTACAAATATCTACTACACAGTAACATAAATAGGAAAGTAAATAAAGTAATAAAGCTTATGCTAATTAGTTGATATGTATGGAAATCGAATGAAAATTTTCGTGTATATATAATAATCTATGGACCTAATTATTTATCAGATTTGTAGTAGTTTAACATTTAATTTACCATATGCTCATAAACAACATATTCGGCACCATATTAGCTGTTCCATATAAAAATAGCTAATTACTAAATAAATAGTTCATTATTTCTTCATCGCAATTTTAAATGCTACTTTCGTTGTCCAATAGTTAGTACAAACACTCAGAATTACATATTATGTAGAAGGTAGAATTATAAAATCTATCTATGATCCTCATCATTATGAGAAAATAAAAAATACTAGCATATTTCAAATGCTACTTTTCTTGTTGCATACTATGGCGAACTCATGAATCAAATAATCGTATTTGTATATCTATATAGCACAAGTGCCACTGCATTGTTCGGTATTTTACTAATCTCTATATCCTCTATGTATGGGAACTTGAGACAGGTAAACCAATGAGTATCGAGGAAAGTTTCGTGGCTTGGCATACTACGAGAGAGCAAGCTAAGGAAAAGGGTAAAGCAAAGTGAGCTTCAGTATCAACTTGCGAATTTATTGACAATAAGTCGCGGAAAGTCTATGTGAGTTATTTTAAAATTTATTAGTCTTGTTATGCTCTTTTGTAGGTTGAATTCTAAACTAGTTACATTATTCGTCATTGAAATTAGCATGCATATTTTCTTACTATGATAGCACAAAGTATAGGCTTCAGTGCTTATAAAGACATTATAAATCAAGCCTTGTTCTAGAGACAGTGTAAGTCATAGGTTATGCTGCTCAACATGAAATTGTATTGCCAAACAAACTGTACATTTCATGTAAATCAATAAATTTCATGCAACTCAGTTTGTTTGGAGCCTATTAACTAAGTTAAAAACTCAGTTAAGTCAAATTTTTAACTAGTTTAAAACCGAGTTTAATTTTGGTAAAAAAAGAAGTTACCAAGAATTTAAACTCAATTTTAAACTAAGGTTGAATTCAGCTTAAACCGAGTTTTAAACTCTGTTTAAAACCGAGTTTTCAATTCAGTATCTGAGTTTAAACTGAGCATTAAACTCATAAAAACTGAGTTTAAAACTCAGTTTTAAACCTTATTTTACCTCATTAAACTGGGTTTAAAACTAAGACATAGTTTTAAACTCAGTCTTTGAGTTTAAGCTGCGTTTTAAACTCATTTTAAAACTGAGTTTTAACTGGGTTTAAAATTTAGTTTTTAAATCTTAGTTATAAAACAACTAATTCAAATTGACTTTTAAACTCAATTTAAAACTAATTCAAACTCGGAGCTTAAAATCGAGGTTTTAACTCAGTTTAAATCCAAGTTTTGAACTCGGTTTCTGAGTTTAAGCTGAGTTTTAAACTCGATCAGTTTTTAACTGATTTTAAACTTAGTTTGTGAGTTTATACTGAGTTTTACACTCATTTCAAAACTAAGTTTTAAACTCACTTTTAGCACTGAGTTTTAAACTTAGTTGTTTAATCTCAGTTATAAAACAACTAATTTACTTAAGTTTAAACACTGCTAATTAAAAACACCTCTAATATTTAGATGGAAATATTCTCATTTTATTCATCCAGTCGGTAAGAAGCATAATGTACTGAAATCTACATTTGTTTCGACTTAGTACAGACATTAGATTGGTATACATGTCCAAACAGGAGACATGAAGTAATGACCGTATAAGTCGTAGGTTATGCTGCTCAACGTGAAACTGTATTGCCAAACAAACTGTACATTTCATGTAAATCAATAAATTTCATGCAACTCAGTTTGTTTGGAGCCTACTAACTAAGTTAAAAACTCAGTTAAGTCAAAATTTTAACTAGTTTAAAACCGAGTTTAATTTTGGTAAAAAAAGAAGTTACCAAGAATTTAAACTCAATTTTAAACTAAGGTTGAACTCAGCTTAAACCGAGTTTTAAACTCTTTTTAAAACCGAGTTTTCAATTCAGTATCTGAGTCTAAACTGAGCTTTAAACTCATAAAAACCGAGTTTAAAACTCAGTTTTAAACCATATTTTACCTCATTTAACTGGGTTTAAAACTAAGACAGAGTTTTAAACTCAGTTTTTGAGCTTAAGCTGAGTTTTAAACTCACTTTAAAACTGAGTTTAACTGGGTTTAAAATTTATTTTTTAAATCTTAGTTATAAAACAACTAATTCAAATTGACTTTTAAACTCAATTTAAAACTAATTCAAACTCCGAGTTAAAACCAAGGTTTTAACTCAGTTTAAATCCAAGTTTTAAACTCGGTTTTTGAGTTTAAGCTAGTTTTAAACTCGATCAGTTTTTAACTGATTTTAAAACTCATACATAGTTTTAAACTCAATTTGTGAGTTTAAACTGAGGTTTAAACTCATTTTAAAACTAAGTTTTAAACTCACTTTTAGCATTGAGTTTTAAACTTAGTTGTTTAATCTCAGTTATAAAACAACTAATTTACTTAAGTTTAAACACTACTAATTAAAAACACCTCTAATATTTAGATGGAAAAATTCTCATTTTATTCATCCAGTCGGTAAGAAGCATAACGTACTGAAATCTACATTTGTTTCGACTTAGTACAGACATTAGATTGGTATACATGTCCAAACAGGAGACATGATATAATGACAGTATAAGTCATAGGTTATGCTGCTCAACCTGAAACTGTATTGCCAAACAAACTGTACATTTCATGTAAATCAATAAATTTCATGCAACTCAGTTTGTTTGGAGCCTATTAACTAAGTTAAAAAGTCAGTTAAGTCAAATTTTTAACTAGTTTAAAACCGAGTTTAATTTTGGTAAAAAAAGAAGTTACCAAGAATTTAAACTTAATTTTAAACTAAGGTTGAACTAAGCTTAAACCGAAACCGAGTTTTCAATTCAGTATCTGAGTTTAAAGTGAGCTTTAAACTCATAAAAACTGAGTTTAAAACTCAGTTTTAAACCTTATTTTACCTCATTTAGCCGGGTTTAAAACTAAGACAAAGTTTTAAACTCAGTTTTTGAGCTTAAGCTGAGTTTTAAACTCATTTTAAAACTGAGTTTTAACTGGGTTTAAAATTTGTTTTTTAAATCTTAGTTATAAAACAACTAATTCAAATTGACTTTTAAACTCAATTTAAAACTAATTCAAACTCGCAGCTTAAAACCGAGGTTTTAACTCAGTTTAAATCCAAGTTTTAAACTCGGTTTCTGAGTTTAAGCTGAGTTTTAAACTCGATCAGTTTTTAACTGATTTTAAAACTAAGTTAAAAACCTACTTTTAGCACTGAGTATTAAACTTACTTTTTTAATCTCAGTTGTAAAACAACTAATTTACTTAAGCATAAATTCTACTAATTATAAACACCTCTAATATTTAGATGGAAAAATTCTCATTTTATTCATCCAGTGGGTAAGAAGCATAACGAACTGAAATCTATACTTGTTTCGACATAGTACTATAGACATTAGTTGGTATATATGTCGAAACAGGAGACACAAAGTCATGACTAGGCCGGACTTGCTACCGACATGAAAACATACAAGAGACATGCAAAGAAACTCTGTTACTTAGGTTTAAACATCAATTAATCAGAAACACTTTTAATTAAATACCCCTTTTAACAAAACTACTCTGTTCATATTGAGTTTATTACCCACTGCTCTATTACTTACAAATGATACAAGAAACTCATGTTACTTATGCAATGAAGCTCCTGCTACTTGGGCTTATAATTACAGAATTAGTTTTATTACTTATACTAATTTTGTAAGCTGGTTTAAACATACCAAACTGCTATGTTACTCACAAACGAGACATGAAAGTCATGTTACTTACAATGAAGCTCCTGCTACTTGGGCTTATAATTATAGAATTAGTTTTGTTACTTACACTAATTTTGTAAGCTAGTTTAAACATACCAAGCTGTTCTGGTACTAAGTTTACACTTGGGTTGAAAAGTAATTTTAAACTTTGATTACAATAAGTTGCATCAATTTGGTTGGAATTTGTAACTATAGTTAGCACAGTAGCTCGTCCACAGTTTTAACTTTTGTTTGCTAAAATTTTAATTTATCTCATTTATTAGTCTATATCAAAATAAAAGCTTAGATATTGCTATCCAACAATCCTATATGTTGCTACCATTTTAACCTTTTCAGGAAACATATATGAAGAAAAAGGCCGAGCTACAAGAAGATGAAAACGTATGGAATCCAAGACTTTGGGTTGAGTCATCTGGAGGCCTTACAAGAGGAAGGGTTTACGGAGCACCTTATGTTGATACAAATACTATACTGCGTAAAAGTTCTCAATCCAACTCTCTAGCAGATCGTGCAAATCAAGAACTATCTGTAATGTCCAGTGGTATGTTATTAACGTCGGAGCTTAAGTCGATAATAGAAAGAGAAGTGCAATTGACAGTAACTGGCTTGCTTGGTTCAATGAATCCGACCAATCTTCAAAGCATAAATCAACAATCATGCTCGTTCAACCAACCATCCGGTCAAACACAACACTTGGGTCAGTTTTCTGTACGGCCGCCAAGTCAAATCCCACAACCGCTTGCTCAGCCTTTCACACCACCATCTGCTCAACTGGTACCACATCCACCAAATCAAGTGTTGCAGCATCCTCAACAATTTCTACAACCTTCAAGTTTTCTCCCGCAGCCATCATGTCAAATCCTACAACCATGTGATCAACCGTTTCTACAAATTCCTAATCATATCCTGCAACCAACAGGTCAGTCTTCTCAACCACTTTATCAAATGATACAACCATCAGCCGCTTGTCAACAAACACCCGAACAATATCAAACAACGCATGTACCTTTTCAACCAACTTTTGGCAACATTTCAGAACAAGTTGGATCATTCATGCAACTATTGAGACCTATAAAACAAGATCAACCTGATCATTGTCAACTTGGAAATAATCAAGCATCAACCACTCGAGGAAACGTTCAATCGGGTAATGAAGATGATGCATGAATTGCTTGTTAGCTTCTGAAAGTATCAAGTAGGAACTGTTGGAAAACTTTTCATTTCTTTTAAACTTTTATGTTAGTTTTTGTTTTTTCTGGATCTTGTATTAGGACTGTAGTTTGTAGGAGCGAAACTGGATATGCTGTTTTTTGGTTTTCACTTCTGTGTTATGGATATTTTGTTACTTGCATTGCTTACAATGAACAATTGGTTACCTTTGTACATGAGCTTTATATGCTACTGTTTGATATTGTATGTATTCTAATACTGATTTGTGATGAAAAAGTACTGAAATTTTGTTTTATTTCTGTCGTCTAACTGGTTTATAATAACCATTGTAGTTATGACTGATTTGAAATCTTGAATATGATATCTATAGTTATGCAAGAGACCCATAAAATTGTCCCTAGCTAGTTTTTTATGTAGGCATGTATTTGAGACCGTTGGTGAAGTTACTAATATTTTAGAGACGAATGTTTGTAGTCTCTGTTTATTTAGAGACCTGATTTTAGAGACCCTACTTATCTGTCTTAAGTGGGTTACAAATACAAAATTAGAGACAAAATCTTGTATTTAGAGACAAAATATAAGAGTCTTCAATAATCTTTTTTTTTGTAGTGATCAAAATAAAATCGAATAGAGAAGCTGGAAATGCCAGTAACATGTGACCCGATGTAACTATCCGAAATTTTTGACCTCGAAAATTCGACACCAATGCGTTCACTGTAGAAGTGCTGAGCATCCGAACGCCGGAAATTTCAGATTGTTAGAGAAAAGAAGAAGAAGGTAGAAGAAGAACAAAAAACAACAGCATCTCACATTCGCAGCAGATTAAATATAATATCAAATAATAGCATTATATAAAGAAAGCTGTAATTGTCAATTTTATGACAATACATCAGAGAACAACCACAACTGCACAGTTATAATACAACAATACAACTCCAATACACGGCGGAATATACTCCATACGTTCCTGCCATCCAGCTCGCCATCTAAAATCCAGAACGTCCTAAACTGAAAATCGATAACACTTGGTCTGACCCGACCATTACATCAAAATAATACCCGGGTCAGGCTGGAAATCAACGTGAGTAAACCCATAAATTGAAACATTAAGTTATAAAACATAGTTGCAAAGCAGGGTAAAACTCACTATGAGTTCATATCTTGTTATAATCAATACCTATTTCACAAAATTATATCTAAGAATTGTTACTCGGTTTAGATAGCCATATTGCTTCATTTAATTCATTCCAGCCTATTTGATTCTAAACTCAAATCTATAAAGAATCGAAGTGGTTTCGGGCATTTGCTGATACCCGACCCCGGTCTCTTCGAATCCAATGTCCTCTTAATCCAAGTAGTTTAAGTGAAACAAATCAGTTTAAAATACAGGGTATCATATTTGCACAGCAATTTATCATCGATAGATAATATCATTATCACTGTTCAACCCAACATATCATAGCTCAGAAATATCATAACTTATCAGGGACATTAATCCAAACATTTAACACAATTTTCCCCCTTATAGCAAGACTAATTAGCCATTCAATCCCTAATTAATTTAATTTAATCTCCACCTAAATTAAATTAATTACCTTTAAATCCTGTTTAATTAACATTTACAAATTATAAACCATTTGTTATTTCTTTAATTAATTCATTGATCAATCCTTAATGACTTACATAAATTAATCATCCCATAATTACTGATTAATTACACTTTATGTAACGGCCCGCAAAACCCATACCCCTTGAGACAACACTATTCTCCATCAATCAACTCAAGATGAACAGAAATACGAACGATTTGAATTAAAGAAGAAGAGGTAGAAGAAGAAAATAGAAAACAACATCAGAATCTAACCATCGCAGCGGAATAAAATATAATAGATGATAAATGATCTTTATGTAAAAACAAATCTGTTTATACATTACATCATCAGAGTATGCATAACACACAACTAGACAGTAATCATAACCTGTCTTTACACAACTGAATACACAGCTAATCAACACAGCGGAATATATAAAACAAGTATGGAAGTACGTATCGCCAATCCAGCTCGTTTCCGAAGCTCCACAGCATCCTTTCCTGTACCCTATAATACTCGGTCTGACCCAAGCATTATAGTTAAATAACACCCGAGTCAGTCTGGAATACCAGCGTGAGAAAACCATACTCCAATTAATTATTAAAGTTTTCAAAATCCTTTGAAATCAAAAGCATCTCGTAAGACCACGCCACAAATAAACATGTCGGGCTTTTCCCTTAGATAGCCAAATCATTTTTTATCAAAATCCTATGATATTATAATAGTGTCTATAGAAAGTAAAATAGAATCTATCTGAAATGCTTGCATCTCACGTTTCAGCAATAGTTGGGCACAATCAAAACCGTACAGGCGCGTAGGTAGAATGGATTTCCAACTAAGGCACTGGGGTACTACCTGTTACAGTACGTGGCCTAGATCACCGTACCAAGGATCACTCCCGACCCCCGCAACACAAGACCGGGACTACCCCTTACTGATAATCCCGAGTAAGATCACCCCACGGTTGGGATCAACAACCGTACCACTAAGCCGAATAAAAAGGGACATTTAGACAGGGACGACCTCACCCTAATGGGCGCTACCCACCTAGCCTTGCTGCATAACCCCTGATTTTCAGTTTCCTAGTTGATGAGGCTTGAGCATAAGCGCTATCTTTTTAGAACATATCACTTTGAATTCTCATCGCCCACCTGACGATGTTCTGAAAGCATTCATTCATACAAGTCCATCCCGGATTCGAACGGAACCGAAGGCACTACTCCGAGTACATCCATTTTGGAATCATCCTCGGGATTAGTAGCGACTAGCCCTTGCACTTCACTGCTTCACCTTCGAATCCAAATCATCTTCCTCACAAAAACATACAAACCGGATCGAAGTGGTTTTCGAGAAATAAATCCCGATCCCGGTCACTTCGAAACGATCAGCACATTGGCCAATATTGATAGTCGGTTGTTTAACTATCAATTAATATTCACAAACAACCATCAACCATAAATAATTTCACCAAATTATTTATTAACCTCAAAATATCTTCGCAAGATATATTTCCATTTTCAACCCTTTTGAAAACAGTTTTCAAACCACACTATTCTCATGAAATAAATTTCCCAAATATTTATTTTCACTGAGAACACCAAGCACAAAAAACTTTAGATTTTTAAAATAATTTAAAACACTTTATTATAAAATATCCTTTAAAACATTTATATTAAAAATTACTTTTAATACTTATTCAAAATATATACTTTAAGAATATTTAAAATAAAGCTTCTTGAAATATAAAACAAAATTTTTATTTTAATTATTTTTTTCTTAAAACAAGTACCAAGTCACTTTTAAACAAATTACTACAATAATAGATTTGAAAAATACTTACTTTAGAATTTAAACATTTAGAAATAATAGATTTTCTAAAACATGTTTTTTAAAACAACTTTAAAGCATTTAACTTATATTTAATAATTAACTTTGAAAACGTACTTGGCTATCCAGGGAAATACACTTCACTTCACATCTTTTAAAAATAAATCACTATTTATTTTTAAACAAATTTTATCATTCCTTTAATAAATTCATGGTACCTTTAATAAATTCCCACCATGAATTTATTCTTCCAGATATCCACTGATATATTACTTCGCTTTTATAAACCCAGTTTATAAATTTCATAGTCACATTCTCCTTTGAATTTCCAATTTCAAACACTTAAATCAATTTCCAAATTGATTCCTAATTTACTCCATTTTGAAATAAATTTCTTTTCTTACTCAATTTATTTCAAAATCCATTAACTTCAGATTTTATTTCTTAATTATGACTTAAAGCCCTTTTTAGCTGAAAATACCAATTTCATACCTTTTTCCAAATTCCTTCTTTATTCTTTTAAATAAATTTAAATCTTGGATTTTAAAATAAATTCTTTATTCCTTTAGATAATCTCACTTAAGTTTTAAATTCGTAACTCCTCTGTTTATTCAAAATCCCCTTTCCCATATTCGGAATTTTATTTATATAAAAAAAAATTCACTTTTATTCTTTCCAATTTATCCTTAAATTTATTCGAACTTCTATAATTATTTTACTTAAAGATTTTCTCTTTTATTTTCCCTTTTCAAAAATCCAATTCTATAGATTTTGATAACTTAGTATACCGAAGTATATTAATTTCAACCGTAGCATCCAATATTGCAATTATCAATGAAATTCACTACAGAATATCAAATAATCATGATATAGAATTATTAAAACAATCTATAAAATTTTGAGGAATCCGATTGGATCCCTCCAACCTATTTCTCTGCATCCACAAATGTTAGCACAATATAAAATACTAATTCCACTTCGAGGTGGAATATCATGGTATATGGGTTTTAAATATAATATCATGGGCGCATAGGGTCTCATCCGCTATATAATGCGGGAAATCAATCACTTCATTATATACTATATCCTACTATATATAATATAGCACACCAAATCAATTCAATCATTCAACCAATTATTTAAATTTAACCATTTAAATTTAAATAGAACCCAGATGAGTGAGATTAACTCACCTTTGATTTTGATTATGCAATCCTTTGCAAATTAGCAATTTCCTTCACGATTTTTGGACCTTGTAACAAACATCGTTTGGTTTATTAATATTTGAACTAATCGAACAATTAATTACCATTTTAAAATTTAATTAACTAATGATTTAGTTTAAAACTGATTTTCCTATAATAAATATTTTTAGTAGCTTAAATAATTAAATAAGCTAATTAACTAGTTAATCACCTTATACATCATTTTAAAATTAAATTGTGAGTTTAAAAACATGTACATATTTTTCTCTTCAGTAAATAACAAAATAAGAATTTACTTAATGTCATACATACATACATACATACATACATATATATATATAGCTGATTCCATTTTAAAACAAATCTGTTAATTCCGATCAATGAAATAGTAATCAGAAATTCATTTAGGAGTTTAAACTTAAGAAACATTTAATTTACTGTTTTGAAATCAACAGTTTAAAATTTATGTTAATATTCCTTACTGTAATCTTCTATGTGTGTGTGTATATATATAAATTTAGGAAAATCAAAATAAAAACAAAACGTTTACCTCACTGGCTTGACTCTGCATCCCTCTTCTCTCTCGACATCGAGCTCCACCGGCTATAGATGCGAACTCCCACACCACGGCCACGTCGAACTACCACCAGAACACGCTGCGACTTCGACCTCCCCTTGACATCGATGAACCCAAACTGCAGTCTCTCGTTCATGCAACCCTCAAATCAAATCAAATCCACAACCCTCGATCTCCACGAGCGCGCGATCGTGCATCCCCTCCTCGAAACGACTTCCCTCATGCGACACATCGCGTCTCCCCATCAACGGTAAACGAGCCTAAAAAAAAAAATCGCCTCGCCGTTGAATCGATTGCCGAGCAACCCAGCCCTCACGAGATTGCGATTCGATCGCTTGCTTTACTTTTTTTGTATTTTATTTATTCTCGATTTCGTTTATTTAGCAGAAGGAGGGTTGAGAGATTTAAACGAGAAGGGGGAATGCAGATCTATGCGTTTCAGATGCTAGGGTGGCTCGAGTACGATTATAGGGTGGCTGGTTTGACTTTTCAATTTTTTAATATTATTAAAGTTCCAAAATATCTCGTTTAGCATAACTCGAAATCTCAAACTCCGAATTGGACATGCCGCTAGGTGTTTATAATGTTTTACCCATATTCCGAACAAAATGGAACGTGTTTCGGAGCCTAATTCAGTCATATGTGGAAGATAGCTTTTGAATCGAGTTTAAATATTAAATTATCGATTTTAATTTCAACACGTTTCTCACCCGTACAGACAAAGGATAACTCCAAACGCTACGAAATTTGAAATCCGATAATAACTAACCATTACGGATCCAATGGAACTGGTTTCATTGAATTCCGAGACTGTGCCTCGGAAGGCTATTTTTAAATATCAATTTAAACGATATAATTTCAAACTTTAACAAATTACTGTTAAATTCAATTTTAACACTTTTACTATTTTCAGTACTATCAGTATAAATTTTACAACCTTCAAATTATTTTTAACAGGCTTAAAACTGAAGATTCAAAAATTTACGCAATTTCAGTTTATTAAATCCAATAACTTAATTGCTAAATAATAATAATATTTGAATTCAAGTTAAAATTTAACTTTTAAATATTTAAAATCAATTAAATATTCCAATTTCAAACATCCAAAAATTATGGGTCGTCACATTCCTTCCCCCTTAAAAGAATTCCGTCCTTGAAATTGCTAGTTAAGAAGAATGATCCAATACCCATTATTATTTTCCAAAACCAAATAGTTTTATCAACTTGCCATAACATATCTTTTATTAAAGACCCACTATTACTTCAACAAACTTTCCAAAACCTTTCATAGTTTCCAACAACATTATTTACTCAACTTATTCAAATTTAAATTATCAAAAATTTCTCAAAAATTTTCTAACTCTCTAAATTTTCGAAAAAAATTCGCCAACGTCTCCTTTACGTGGCTAGCTCGGTACAACTACAAAATGCCTCTACGGGCCCCCAGATTTCAAAAGAAAACAAAAGCCAAGTGGCTAGACTAGAAAATCATCAAATTTCATGTAGAAATTTAAATACATATCTTTGCCGAGCAAATTTCAGTTCATCCTCTGAAATCAAAAATCCCAAATTCACTTTCCTAATCCTTTAGTTCCAACTAAATAATTAGTTTCAATTTCCATTTCCAAAAACCCTTATTTCAATTCCAATTTGAAATCGTTTTGTCGCTAACAAAAAATTTCCAAAAAATTTCAAAAATTTTCTAACTCCCAAAATTTTTGAAATTTTTTGGCAGAGTCTCCTTTGTATGGAGGATCTTTTACAATTTGACAAGAGATATAAATATATATACATCGACCCATACGGTCGGAAAAACAAAAAAAGTTCATATTTCCTATTTTTATTGCGTAGGTGTACCTTTATTTAGCATTTTTAAGCAAGCGACTTATTATTTTAGCAATTAGCACGTCCAAATCCAGCCAAACGGCTTCCCGGTACCTGTACTTACTCAATTCAAACATGTAAGCACTAAATACACGAAATTTATTAACATTTCACTTACTTTCAATGGCTAAACACATGCATTTCATAAGGAACATGCACCAAATACTTTCCATGAGCAATTTATATGATTTCAAAACTAATTCAATTGCTTTCAACCAATTCATATGTCACTTCATTCAATTTTAATGGTTTAAAACTCAATTTCTTACATTCGATTCATTTTCAACCCAACAACTCACATTTATTTCAATTGATTACAAAAATCAATTTTATATACTTCTACCAATCCATAGAATTTTTATTTACTTTCGTTTAAGTCGAACGATTAATTATTCTATGCAATTCGACGATATTCACTTAATAGAATATCCATTTTAGTTTTTATCCACATCCAATTGATTCCAACTCAATTTATTTTAAATTCCATCCCATTTCTAGTTTATTCACTAACCATACATTTGCATTTCATCTCATCTCCACA
Source organism: Allium cepa (assembly GCA_030765085.1). Lineage (NCBI taxonomy): Eukaryota > Viridiplantae > Streptophyta > Magnoliopsida > Asparagales > Amaryllidaceae > Allium > Allium cepa. The sequence goes on from CM060929.1 coordinate 508,237,877, forward strand.
TTGGTTTCATTTTAAAACCATTTCATTGAGCTTGACAACATTCAATGCTTATATCAATAACCATTTTCCAAATTGATTCAACCCAAACTTTTATTTAATGGACTTCCATTCTTACTCGAAGTCGAGCTTCTAATTATTTTTAACTTAAGTTAATTATCTTCAATTTATTCCAACTTCAAACTTAAGTTCACTTCTATTTAATTTGATTCTCATCTAATCAAATTCCATTTAATTCATTTATCCCATCCATTTTATTTTAATTCACCTTCTCAATTTATCAAAATAATATCCAAGCACATACTTAACTCATTTATACCCAAATTGGATTTTATTTGGAACTCAAATCATTCCTATTATAATCCAATTCCATTTTATTTTTACTACATCTCCACTTATTTTAATTCATTATCAACCCAAGTCGAATTCTATTTATAATTCAATTTTATTTCCAAACTTCATTATTAACTTACAATCCATTTATTTAACCGAGTTAAATTTTATTAACATACTCTATCAAATAATTTATTTAGCTAATTAGCTTACTTCCAACTTTTAAATCAATATTCGATTTTATTACAAAAATCACTTCATTAAATTTTCCTGAGTTCAATTTTTTTTTCATAATTCCAGTTTGGATTTTGTTTCATTTTCCAAAATTCTAACACTTTTATTTCGCCTTATTTACTCCTTTTTACATTTTTATAAGCTACCCACTTATTAATATTCATACTTCTCCATCCATACACAGTCAATCACATTTTCACTTTACTTTTAACTAGGGATTATTTTTTTATTTCAATGCTTTTCAATTCTTTTATAATTCCAAAGCTTATTTATCCCGATTCAATACTTAGTTTACGCTTATGTATTTAAGTAAGAATTTTAGCCCATTCAATATTATCTATATCTCAACTGAATTTATTTAAATTCAATTTTATTAACTTAACTTCAATTAAATCTAGCATCATACCATTCTCTTTAATCCACTCATTCCACTTGAATTTAAATTAAGTAAGAACTTACTTTCACTTAATATCATCTACATCTCAATTATATCATTACAATTCAATTTCAATTTAATTCAAATCTAATTCATTATTATTAACTTTGCTTAAGTTAATTTAATTCTAATTAATTTTATTTCTCAATCGAAATTTAATTTTATTTTCCCATTCCAATCACATTCAAGACTTACTAATTTTTTTCTTTTCCAATCATCAATTAAATTTCAAAGTTTAATCTTAATCTAAGTTAAATTCTCATTTTTACTCTCATCTTTAATTTTAATTCCAAAAATCCAATCCTCATATTCTTCGTCAAAATCATTCACCATTTAAGTTTATAACTTATCTCTCGATGATCTCTAAATTATTTAATTATGGATTTCAGGATTTTTAAACACCCGGCTTTTAGTTTTCAAATCATTTTGAAATCACCATTATCTCAAAATCACACTTCTCAAAATTTTAAACCCATCCTTTTTTATTCCCAACAAATTTCCTTTGAATTTCAAAAACAAAACTAGTTCTTCTGAACAAATCAATTTGGCAGCAATCCGTCACTTAGAAACTCGAAAATGAACATCGATGATGTTGTAGTCACCACTGAAGTATTTTCCAGCGATTGAAGTGAGTTCAATGCTATATCCCTTCTCAAAATTTATTTGAAACAATTTCCTTTCAGAAATACTTCTAAAACAATAATGCTATTATTTATCTTCAAAACACTTCGAAAAACACTTCCATAATCTCCGGGATTTGAAATTTACAGATTTGATTTAAATCAAATTTTAACTGTAATTCATTTGTATATTTTATGCTCATACAAATTCCCATTTGATTATCCAAGTCATTCCAATTTTTATAATCTTATTTATTTAAAATATTATCATCCAAACATCCAAGTTATATAACAATTTTAGAAGATATTTCTTTTATGCCAAAATATATTTTTGGGTAAAATTATTTCATTTACCCACTTTCGAAAATAATATTGTGTCAAATTGTTCTATTCAAGTGTTTAGAAACCCCTTCGATACAGTTGTCCAGACTGTGCCGACAAAGGTTCATATGCCACTCAATAAATCAATCAACCCAATATAAAACCATTTTTTATACCCACTAATAAATACATGCTCATAACTATTAATACGCTCAAACTCATTCTAGAGTGCTATTTGACTCTATCTCTAATGAGTAATTCCCAACAGAGCCAAGGTTATCACCAACCTATGCTCTCATACCAAGTGTAACGGCCCGCAAAACTCGTACCCCTTGAGTCGACACTATTCTCCATCAATCAACTGAAGATGAATGGAAATACGAACCATTTGGGTTAAAGAAGAAGAGGTAGAAGAAGAAAATAGAAAACAACATCAGAATTTAACCATCGTAGCGGAATAAAATATGATAAATGATAAATGATCTTTACATAAAAACAAATCTGTTTATACATTACATCATCAGAGTATACATAACACACAGCTGGACAATAATCATAACCTTTCCTCACACAACTGAATACACAGCTAATCAACACAGCGGAATATATAAAACAAGTATGGAAGTACGTATCACCAATCCAGCTCGTCTTCGGAGCTCCACAGCATCCTTTCCTGCATCCTATAATACTCGGTCTGACTCAAGCATTATAGTTACACAACACCCGAGTCAGTATGGAATACCAGTGTGAGAAAACCACACTCCAATTGATTATTAAAGTTTTCAAGATCCTTTGAAATCAAAAGCATGTCGTAAGATCACGCCACAAATAAACATGTCGGGTTTTTACCTTATGATAGCCAAATCACTTTTTATCAAAATCCTCTGATATTATAATAGTGTCTATAGAAAGTAAAATAGAATCTAGCTGAAATGCTAGCATCTCACGTTTCAACAATAGTTGGGCACAATCGAAACCATACAGGCACGTAGGGAGAATGGATTTCCAACTAATGACTAGACACTGGGGTACCACCTGTCACAGTACGTGGCCTGGATCATCGTACCAAGGATCAATCCCGACCCCCTGCAACACAAGACCGGGACTACCCCTTACTGGATAATTCCGAGTAAGATCGCCCTACGGTTGGGATCGGCAACCACACCACTAAGCCCAATAAAAAGGGACATCTAGACAGGGATGACCTCACCCTAATGGGCACTACCCAACTAGCCTTGCTGCATAACCCCCGATTTTTAGTCATTCCTGGTTTATGAGGCTTAAGGCTAAGCGTTACCTTTTTAGAACATATCACTTAGAATGCTCATCGCCCACCTGACGATGTTCTGAAAGCATTCATCCATACAAGTCCATCCCGGGTTCGAACGGAACCGAAGGCATTACTCCTACTACATCCATTTTGGAATCATCCACAGGATTAGTAGAGACTAGCCCTTTCACTTCACTTCTCCACCTTCGAATCCAAACTCGTCTTCCTCACGAAAACGTACAGACCGGATCGAAGTGGTTTTCGAGAAATAAATCCCGATCTCGGTCTCTTCGAAACGATCAGCGCATTCGCCAATATTGATAGTCGGTTATTTAACTATCAATTAACATTCACAAACAACCATCAACCATAAATAATTTCATCACATTATTTATTAACCTCAAAATATCTTCGCAAGATATATTTCCATTTTCAACCCTTTTGAAAACAGCTTTCAAACCACACTTTTCTTATGAAATAAATTTCCCAAATATTTATTTCCACTGAGAACACCAAGCAAAAAAAACTTTAGATTTTTAAAATAATTTAAAACACTTTATTATAAAATATCCTTTAAAACATTTAAATTAAAAATTACTTTTAATACTTATTCAAAATATATACTTTAAGAATATTTAAAATAAAGCTTCTTGAAATATAAAACTAAATTTTTATTTTATTTATTTTTTCTTAAAACAACCACCAAGTCACTTTTAAAAAAAATTACTACAATAGTAGATTTGGAAAATACTTACTTTAGAATTTAAACATTTAGAAATAATAAATTTTCTAAAACATGCTTTTTAAAACAACTTTAAAGTTTTTAACTTATATTTAAAAATTTACTTTGAAAACGTGCTTGGCTATCCAGGGAAATATACTTCTCTTCACATCTTTTAAAAATAAATCACTATTTATTTTTAAACAAATTTTCTCATTCCTTTAATAAATTCCCACCCTGAATTTATTCTTCCAAATATCCATTGATATATTACTTCGCTTATATAAACCCAGTTTATAAGTTTCATAGTCACATTCTCCTTTAAATTTCCAATTTCAAACACGTATATCAATTTCCAAATTGATTCCTAATTTACTCCATTTTGAAATAAATTCCTTTACTTACTCAATTTATTTCAAAATCCATTAACTTCAGATTTTATTTCTTAATTATGACTTAAAGCCCTTTTAACTTAAAATACCAATTTTATACACTTTTTTCAAATCCTTCTTTATCCTTCTAAATAATTTTAAATCTTGGATTTTAAAATAAATTCCTTATTCCTTTAGATAATCACTTAAGTTTTAGATTCGTTACTCCTATGTTTATTCAAAATCCCCTTTCCCATATTCGGAATTTCATTTATATAAAAAAAATTCACTTTTATTCTTTCCAATTTATCCTTCAATTTATTCAAACTTTTATAATTATTTTACTTAAAGATTTTCTCTTTTATTTTCCCTTCTCAAAAATCTAATTCTATATATTTTGATAACTCAGTATACCGAAATATATTAATTTCAACCATAACATCCAATGTTTCAATTATCAATCAAATTCACCACAGAATATCAAATAATCATGATACAGAATTATTAGAACAATCTATAAAATTTTGAGGAATCTAGTTGGATCCCTCCAACCTGTTTCCCTGCATCCACAGATGTTAGCACAATATAAAATACCAATTCCACTTCGAGGTGGAATATCGCGGTATATGGGTTTTAAATATAATATCATCCGCTATTATGCGGCGCATAGGGTCTCATCCACTATATAATGCAGGAAATCAATCACTCCAATATATACTATATCCTACTATATATAATATAGCACATCAAATCAATTCAATTATTCAACCAATTATTTAAATTTAACCATTTAAATTTAAATCGAACCCAGATGAGTGAGATTAACTCACCTTTGATTTCGATTATGCAATCCATTCCAAACCAGCAATTTCCTTCACGATTTTTGGACCTTGTAACAAACATTGTATGGTTTATTAATATTTGAACTAATTGAACAATTAATTAACATTTTAAAATTTAATTAACTAATGATTTAGTTTGAAACTGATTTTCCTATAATAAATATTTTTAGTAGCTTAAATGATTAAATAAGCTAATTAACTAGTTAATCACCTTATACATCATTTTAAAATTAAATTGTAAGTTTAAAAACATGTACATATTTTTCTCTTCAGTAAATAACAAAATAAGAATTTACTTTACTGTCCTATATATATATATATATAGATGATTCCATTTTTAAAACAAATCTGTTAATTCCGATTAGTGAAATAACAATCAAAAATTCATTTAGGAGTTTAAACTTAAGAAACATTTAATTTACTGTTTTGAAATCAACAGTTTAAAATTTATGTAACAACCAGATATTTTCAACCATTCGCATCCATTATAAGTGTATAGGTAGACACTCATCCCGGAATTGAATTGCTCAAAATACCGCGTTGTAAATAAAAATTTGGCAAATCTCAGGATATACAGTAAATAAAAATCACAGATCACAGACACGGAGTATATAAAAAATGCAGCGGAAGAAAAAGAGATAGTAGTTCATGAAGCTACTATACAAATATGAGATACATCAGAGTTAAATAAGATACAACAGAAGAGTAACAGGATACATCAGGTACAAATCAAATACATCACCGAACCACTGGATACTGAAACAAAATAGATGGCTGGATCTTCACGGAAAGCTCCAACGCCGAAGGTGAATCTGGAATGCTAACTCACTTAATCTGACCCGAGCGTAAAGCATAACACAAAACCCTCGAGTCAGGACATAAATACTTATAAACTGTAAATCAACTCAAGTGAACAGTAACAAAATGCGTCAGTAACTTAAAGGATGCTTGGGACCGCCCATCCTCTAAGGATCCGTTAAACTATTTACTATGTAGTAATATACGCTATATACGTTAGTGTCTAATCAGTAAAGTATAATCATATAGAAAATAGCGTTAAGGGGATGGTGAACCTTAACGCGGTCGGATCTTTAAAACCAAAATCGTAGTGGGCTCGATATAAGGATATGACACGGCACGCGAGGCAATGCCAGGGTGGATACACCGTTTGCACTCCCGGACCGGTGGTGACGGCAAGCCAGCAGCTTCCGCCCACCTCGAACAGTACCCCCGAATCAAAGTGGCGCCACCGAATCGAATCACAAAAGTAATAGAATAGTTTTCGATGAAGCATGCTCGATGAAAGGGTGCGACCCTTTGTGTAGCCCGGTATAGCTCATGTTTTAGTCATATATGCCAACTCACGGGAGTTGGGTCCACGTAACATACCTCGAGAACGTCGCCACCATCCTACTTCATTCTGGAATCTCCACCGCGTACACAGTTGTTAAAGTGGTTTTCAGTATTGTCCGGCTATAAGACAATATCCGATCCCGGTCTCTTTAACAACCAATCGTTATTATAACCCATGGATATTTATTTCAAATAATTTATACTTTCAAGACCAAAATATCATACTCATTTCAAAACAATATCACAATTGTATCATTTCCATTTCAAAAATAATTCAATATTATATCATTCAAATAAAACCCAAATTTTCAAATCATTGAATATTTCTTTAAATTTATTAAACTTGAAATATTCCTTTAAATTATCATAGCATTTTGGAAATGTTACCTTAAGGAATCATAGCATTTTTGGAATGTACTACTTTCCACTTTACATTGTATATAATCAAAGTATTGATAAGCTTAAAATTTTAACATGTCAATTTATCATAGCCTTATAGTTAAATAAACTTTCTTACTGTAATATACAATTTAAACCGAAATTCTTATGTTAAGTTAAAAGCACCTTATTAACTTACATTATTATTACAATAAAGAAACTTTATTATTTTAATCATTTAAAGTATGCCATTCACATAAATTAAAACTTGCTTATCAAATGTACGTTATCAACTTACATTTTATTATTACAGTAAGTAACATTTATCATTTTAATCAATTTAAAATACACCATTACATTGATTAAAATCTACGTGTCAATGTACGTTTTAAATTTTATATTCCTATTACAATAATGAACATTTATTAATTTAAATCAACACTACACTACTTAAAACTTTACATGTTTCTTTCTTAATTAAAACTTTACATGTTCTTGCATTAATTAAAACTTTCATGTTCTCTCATTAATTAGGACTTTACACGTTTCTTTCATTAATTAAAAACTTATACGTTTCTTTCATTAATTAAAACTTATACCTTTCTTTCATTAATTAGGAATTTACATGTTCCTATCATTAATTAGAACACCATACGTTCTTTCATTAATTAAAACCTGTACGTTTCTTTCATAAATTAAAACTTAACATTTCAGATTTATATTACAATTTCACAAATTTAACTAAACTTCCAGTTTATTTAATTAATTTAACATCTTTAGTTAAAACTCAAATTTCACATTTTCAAGTCAAGTTATATTTTAAAATTTCATTTTCAACAGTCATTTATTCAACCACTTAAATTTATAGAAAATCAATAATTCTTTAATAAATCACTTAAATTCAAATATAAATCAATTTATCATATTTACCATTTTCCAAATAAAATTAAAGTCCATTTTATTCATGTAACTTAAATATCATTTTTAGTCAAAATTCCAAATTTCAAACATAAGTTATATTTCAAAATCCAGTTAATCCATTCATAAATTACATTTTTAACACATAGAAAAATCATAATTTATTTATTTTAAAACCTTTCAAAATCTATTTAAATCAAATTTCATAATTTTATAATTTTAAAATACTTAAAATATTCAAAGCACTTTATAGAATAACCACGGGTCTGTATATAGTTTTCTAACCTAGGTCAAGTGATACGGATATGTATCATTTCAATCCGCAGTTTAAAAGGTAAAAATCCAGGTTCTATCATTTCAAACCCGCAATCCCAAGTTTAAGTAAATAAATAAAATAACTCAGGCCTATCATTTCAGCCCATAACATTTTTTCTAACAGGGAACTTGTAGTGTGATGATATACAGAAATAATATAAACAAGGTCAATATCACAATATACAGTCATATATCAGATGTCAGGTGAAAATTAACAGTTTTAACATGGTAATAACATGGCATAGCATATCGTATGATCATCATTAACTTGCATAAACATTTTACATTACTAAACACTTGTCATCAATCCACTTTTCATAAGTATATATGTCAGAGTGAGAAAGACTCACTTTTTTTCAAGTTGAAGACCAAAACAACTAACACAAGTGCGATTCCAAAAGCACGACAAGCACGATGACAAGACTACGGACATGAGTGGAGAATGAATCCAATCTACAACTCTTGTGTACAACCCAAAACAAACAATCAAAACAACAAAATTCAATACGACTTTAAAATGCAATAACATTGAAATAAAAGGAGATACGACTACGCAGTCTTTTGCTTTGCCTTCTCTATTGTTTGGTATGGCTTTGGGGTCTGATGTGGTTCAGATGTGGTCAAATTTTAGGTCAGGTTTGGGCTAACATAGCTCGGGTTCAAGGCAAGACAAGGTGGAGTTTGTACATGAGGAGGTGATGTGGGTTTGAAGGCAACTACGTGGTTTTTGGTCAAAACAAGGGCTCGGCCATGGGGATTGGGCTCGGCCTATGATGTGTCATGACTGGACAGAGGTTGGGAGGGGTGTGTTGTGGTCAGGTCTGGGGAGTGGTGGTGGTTTGGGCGGTGGTTGAAGTGGATAAGCATGTAGAGGCCAAATAAGCGTGGATCTAGGTATCTAGGTTGTAGTTTGAGGGGTTTGACCATCAAAAGGGGTTCGACCATGGTCAGATCTGATGGGGTAGATGGTGGTGATGGTTGGGAAGATATGGAAGGAGGTGGTGGCCATGGAATAGGGGAAGATGCCGATCTTAATCAAGGGAGAAGGCAAGGCAAAATTGCGTAGAAAAAGTAAGAAAAAGTAGAAAGAAGAGAGGGATTTACCTTTTTTTTCCTTCAAGATGGAGGCCGTGATTTCTAGGGTTTAGGAGCTTTGGAAATTCATGAATGAGAGGAAAAAAAAGTGGCGGCTGAAGAAAGGAGGGGATGTGGCCAGTTAAATGAAAAGTTAGGTTAAAAAGTAGAAGGGTTAGAAAAAAAGGGCCTTAGGAAGATGGAAAGTTTAAGGCCTTTCAAATTTCCTATATATATTTATATACATCTTAAATAACTGAAAATACTTATAAATTTCAGTTAGAATTCGAAAATATAACAGATAAATAAAATATTAATAATTAAATATTAATTAGATATGATTAAAATAAGAAAAATGGCACAGAAAATGAAAACTAGACTTAAGAATTAGAAATAACTTCAATGCACTTTGGAAAAATTTACTTTAATTTAAATACATGTAAAATGAATAAAATAAAGTAAAACACAGCAAATAAAAGTGAGTGCATAAAATAAATAAATAAATTTTAATTATATATAATTAAATTAAGAAAATGGCTTAAAATTGTAGACTAGGCTTTATAAATTGAAATAAATTCAAATAAACTTTAGAAAAATTATATTATCATTTTAAAAATACTTAAAAGTAAAAATATACATAATATAACATATTATCACATATTAAAATAAAATATAACCAAGAAGAAGTAACTTATATAATTTAAAATAGTCATTGTTAAATAACCCTATATACGCACAATATTGTAAAGGGTATAACTTCCACAATTTACATCCGATTTCAACGAAACGAAAAGTGGTGTTCTTAGAATTTTATGTACTTTAATAATAAAGGAAAAAAAATTAAAATTTTAAACTTTTAAAATTTTAAGTTAAAAGTCACAGTTTGACTAATTTGACCAAAATCAGCATTTCAGGCAAATATTCAACTTACACAAGTTTGAAATTATAACTCATATAAAAATCAAGATTATATTTAAATAATAAATTTAATCATTTCAAATAAGTAAAATAAGTTTTTAAATCAAAATCTTACATTAAAAATAATTAAAATGTACAATAAAATAATTACAAAATACAGGGTTGTTACAATTTATGTTAATATACCTTACTGTAATCTTCCGTGTGTGTGTGTCTATATATATAAATTTAGGAAAATCAAAATAAAAACGAAACCTCACTGGCTTGACTCTACGTCCCTCTTCTCTCTCGACATCGAGCTCTACTGGCTATATACGCGAACTCCCACACCACGGCCACGTCGGGCTGCCACCAGAACACGTTGCGACTTCGACCTCCCCTTGACATCGATGAACCCAAACCGTAGTCTCTCGTTCACGTAACCCTCAAATCGAATCAAACCCACAACCCTCTACCTCCACGAGGGCGCGACCGCACATCCCCTCCTCGAAACGAATTCCCTTGCGCGATACATCACATCTCCCCATCAACGATAAACAAGCCTCACAAAAAAAAATCACCTCGTCCTTGAATCGATTGCCGAGCAACCCAGCCCTCGCGAGATTGCGATTCGATCGCTTGCTTCACTTTTTTTATTCTCGATTTCGTTTATTTAACAAAGAAGGGTTAATAGATTTAAACGAGAAGGGGGAATGCAGATCTATGCGTTTCAGATGCTAGGGTGGATCGAGTACGATTATAGGGTGGTTGGTTTGACTTTTCAATTTTTTAATATTATTAAATTTCCAAAATATCTCGTTTAGCATAACTCGAAATCTCGAACTCCGAATCAAACATGCCGCTAGGCGTTTATAAAGTTTTATCCATATTCTGAACACAATGGAATGTGTTTCGGAGCCTAATTCAATCTTATGTGGAAGATAGATTTTTGAATCGAGTTTAAATATTAAATTATCGATTTTAATTTCAACACGTTTCTCACCCGTACGGACAAACGATAACTTCAAACGCTACGAAAATTGAAATCCAATAATAACTAACTATTACAGATCCAATGGAACTAGTTTCGTCGAATTCCAAGATTGTGCCTCGAAAGGCTATTTTTAAATATCAATTTAAAGGATATAATTTCAAAACTTAACAAATCACTGTTAAATTCAATTTTAGCACTTTTACCATTTTCAGTACTATCAGTATAAATTTTACAAGCCTTCAAATTATTTTTAACAGGCTTAAAACTAAAGATTCAAAAATTTACCCAATTTCAGTTTATTAAATCTAATAACTTAATTGCTAAATAATAATAATATATGAATTCAAGTTAAAAATTAACTTTTAAATATTTAAAATCAATTAAATATTCCAATTTCAAACATCCAAAAATTCCACGTCGTCACAGTTTAATTATTAATCAATTAGTTTCTCATAATTAAGTAATTAACCTTTTAATTACTTAATTATCCTTTATTAATTACATAAATTAATTAATCTTTAATTATTAAATAATTAACCTTTAATTACTTTCATAAACTGATCAACCTTTAATTATTAACATTAATTAATTATACTATAATTAATTAACCTTTAATTACTCTCATTAATTAATTATACCATAATTAATCACATTAAGTAATTACTCTTTTAATTGATTTCTTTACGTAATTAATCTTTTATTTACTTTCTTTAGTTCAATTAATTTTTAATCACCCAAGACCTTAATTAATTTTAAGGTAAACTATTTATCCTTATTATTACTTAATCAACATTAAGATCTTATTTAATAAGTCTTAAAAATAACTATTATCAACCTATAAATTAAAAACATTTCCCCTTATAATTAACTACTTAATTACACATTAAGTTTAAAATAATACTAAGAATTAACTTAATAAATTTTAAATTAAACAAATAATACTACTTTCTTAAAACTAAATATTTAAAAACATTCTATTATTAAGAGACATTGGTTTAAGAAATAGATAAACTTGATTTATATTTTAAATTCTAAAACTTTCTTATTTAAAACTTTAAAACTATTATGAATATTCCCGAGTCTTCCATGGTATCCAACCTAAGTCCAACTCGAGAAGATCTTCCCTTTTTTTCTTAGTTTAGTTTAAATTAAAAAAAATGTTACCATGCAAAAGTCACGCGCACCAATCCAATGCCACACTCGAGCAACTACTCTGCTACCCCGAGATCCCACTCGAGACACAACCACCTTCTCTAAACTACAACAACTCAAACTACAACACAGACACTAGAAACTCGTGCATATGCACAGATCAACGACGATGCTCCGACCACCAAAGCCACCGCCAACAAGTCGACTTCGACCTCCCTACTCGATTCGACCATCCGAGCTTCCAATCGAATACGACAATCGGGAAAGAGCATAATCGAACCCAACCTGGAACGAACCTATCACCCTAGAATCTTCCCTTGCTGCCACCTCTAGCCACCAGGAACATCGACACTCCGACCAATCCTTCGGCGAAGGCTCACGCACCATTTTCCCCCCACTCCGATCATCTCCGACGCGCCCATAACGTCACACGAACATTAGAAACTTCGACGACCAAACCTTGCTTTGAAGCCCTAGTTTGCCGTCGCTAGGTCACTCCGGCGATCAATAAAATCCCCAACTATTTTTCCAATGATCCCCACCTCTCAAGCCTCCTCCAGCCTCGACCACAACTATCATCTCCTCTCCGATCGCCGATGATCGTTGAAAGTATTAATCCCTTTCAACTCATAATTTCTACCCAAATCAAACTTAAAAATCTTGATAATGTTGCTAAATTCATCTTTTTTGAAAACAAAATAGATAATATAATTGAATCTAGAATTAACATGCTTTTGATAATTTACTGTAAATTCCCAATTCCCAGATAAATTTCTTAGTTATTCTATTTGAATTTATTTTTAAAATTCGTATTATATCAATACAAACAAATTCCTTTTAAACATCATATGCTAAAAGAGATCAGGGAAAGAGATTTAAATTTTTCTTTGAACATATTTAAGTCTGTTGTAATTAAGCAGAGATATGCATATGTGTACACAGGCATGCAACAGAAATTCCATCTATATACCCAGACAACATTTATTTCATCCATGCAAATCATTTTAAGTTACTGTTATCATCAATTTGTGGCATGCATAAACTATAAAGATAATTTTAACTTAAAAAGAATTAAAGTTTTACTCACCTTATTAGATAACAGAGAACAGATCTTTCAACTGGAATTATACTAGATGATCTGATCTGCAACTTGATCGTTGGTTATAAAATTGAAGCTATTGTTTTTGAGATGATCTCTGAATCACTACTTGCTAATGATTTAGATGCATTTGAATTTTGCACTATGCTTCTGTTTTGATCTTTGAACTGTTTCCAGGTTTTGACTTTGATTCCTTTTTTTTGACTAGTTTACTTGCTAAATCTATTTGCTTCAGGTTGAGGAATTTGATCAGTTGCTTGATTTAGTTTGTATAAAAAATTTCTTTTAATTCTGGATTGAGTTTTTAGTTGCTAGGTTCAAGTTTTGAATCTGCTAAGAAAATAAGAAGAGGAGAAGTATGGATATATATATATATATATATATATATATATATATATATAGCCTTGTTCTCATTTTTTTAATAAAAAAAGACATTTGTATTTTCATGTCACAATTAGGCTGCACTTGTTTAATTCCTCATTATATGGCTTACACTTATTAAATACATGTGTTGTTAATGTTACACATGTCTTATTAAATTTATTTAATATGTTTTATAATAAATTTCTATTATATTTTCAATTAATTCATTTTCTATTTACTTTAACTATATTTATAACATGTATAAATTTAAAAGAAAGTATTTAAACTTTTTATTAATTCTTTTTCAACTAAAACTATTATATCTAATATCAATAAATATTTATCTATAGAGTTTTTGAAAAGATAAATTTTGCCAATTTAAATAATTATATCAGGAGATTATCAAATTAATATTTATCCAGACATATATTTATATTATCAGAATTATTTATTCAACTTATAAATCAGTGTTTCAATATTAAAAATTAGTAAATTATCCAACTAATAGATGTTCAATAAAATCCGGGTTATCACATTCCTCCTCCTTTGAATCTTTTCGTCCTCGAAAAGGAATGAAACCAAAATTTATCAAAATGCTTATTATCCGTTGAATTACTTTTTGAACATTCTTAAATATTTAAAATGATTTTTTAAAAAAATCTATACAATGTTATCAAAATAGCTTAATAAAAATACTTTTATAACTCGATGCCTCAACAAGTCTATCCTTGTTCCTACTGAAATTCGGTCATACGTTGATCAGAAAGGACCGAAAATCTATAAGTACGTGGTAAACCCGTTTCAACACCCAGTGAAAAAATTTGGAAAACATTTTCGAAAAGTTTTGTGAAAATATAGAAAACATTTTTGAAAATGTAGAAATCATTGTTGGTGAGAATGCTCTGGAAATCATCACCGCCTCCATGGTCACAGTTAACCCGATGGTTACCTTGCCATACCGGAAAAATCCATAGATAACTGTAGGCACTCTATGCCCTCGATTATTCCATGGAACCTGCCACAGATTGCAGCTACGCCCAGGGTTACGCCACCATCATGGCAAAAATCCATGTAACTATAGGCATCAGCGCCCTCGAATTTTGCTGCCAAATGAAACTTCACCACTCCTACATAGGTCGCAGACTACATCAGTCGAGTCCCAATGTAGCCTTAGGCTCTCACTGCCTCACGACTTTCGCTACGTCTTCATAGTTCACAGTCTACCGATGTTACGTTTCCATTGTGGAAAAATCAAACGTAGATGTTGGCTCTCACGGCCACACGATTTCTGCTATGGTCCGGAGTAGATCGTAGTGACATCGAGTTACACTATCGCCACAACATTACCCAAATGTCTCTGTAGGCATCAGCGCCCACGACTTTCTCTACCCACAACACAAAATCCTCAGGAACTTCAGTTTGTTCGGACTTCCTATCAGGATCGAATTTAGAGCCTTCCCCTTAGGGCTCAAGGCAGAACCACCCCGTGGATCTTCTATGAAGTTCATTTCAGTGGGAGTGCCTTTTTCCCCAGAGCCAATCTCAAAACATTTTATACTATACACTTATAGTATCTTTCAAATCATACTCTTTATGATTCACATAAATGTCCTTTACTCAAAATCGATATCTCAAATCGATAGTTCCAAACTTGGCTTTTCAAATTCCCAAAATTGATTTTTTTTCCAAAAATCAAAACCTAATCAAAATCCATAGGTTCCGAAATCTATCTATATATATATATATAACTTATGCTTTCCAACTTGAAAGTAATCTTTGGATCACTTGCATAGATTCCCCTTTTATACTTCAAATATTTTCAAAAACCCTTTCTTCTGGTTTTAGATTCAACATAGGGGGAGCTTATCATATATAACAAATATATATATATATATATATATATATAACTTTATTATGCCAATCAACATTCAATTTTAATTTTCTTTTATAAAGTTACTTACCATATCACTTACTTTTCATAAAGTGAATTTCAAAAGATATCCAACTTCCACCTTTATTCATATATTTTTCTCAAAATATACTTTTCTTTTCAAGAATCATTTTCCCTATCTTTCAAAATTTCAATATCTATTACATTTAAGCATGTATGATGTAAATATACCATCCGTACGCAATATCAAATTCGATCGCTCACTCGATCACATAATTTCACATTCGAACTAGTATTGTCCATCCGATTTCCTAGTGCGGACTTAGATCTGGTTTCTTGATCAGAACCGTCATTCTCCTTGCATAGCCGAGCTATGATAGAGAATTTCCAAAATTAATCAAAAAAAATCCATATCCACGGTTCGCCATCGAAAATCGAGTGAAAAATCCCTACTCGGATCGATATACTATCTCGAAATTCTATACTCGAATTTGGATCAAATCATTCTGCGAATAGAATAATATACGTACATCCTACGTATTTATCTTCATTGATTATTAGCTAAATCAATATTCTTTCTGTTCACCTTCATTTTGATTTCTATTCACTTATTCGTAATTTCTCAATTCCTATTTGAGTTATCACTTCAATTCTCAATAGTTTGCACTCTGACTATCTTGTATTTAGAAAATAGCTTGAAAAGTTTAAAATAGATAAGTAGTTGTAAAATAGCAATAAAATAGTTAAGTAATGATAAAATAGTTAAATAGTTTGTAGAATAGTTATATAGTTGTAAAATAGTTATAAAATATTAATTATTTCCAAAATAATTGTAAAATAATTATAAGATAGTTTGCGTTTTAAAAAGAAAGGTTGTATAGTAAATAACTAGGAAAATAGGGTTAAAACAGTTTATATTAAAACAATTCTATTTGAAAATAGTTTCAGTGTCAAACTGGTTCCATTTCCCATTCTTCACTTCTACTCAATTTCTAGTCCCACTAAATTGATCCAATTCCAATTCAGTTTGAATTAACTTCAATTCCTATTTGAAATTAAACTTATCCAACTCCAATCTCACTTCCAATTAATTCAATTCATTTGAATTTATCTCAATTCCAATCTTAATTTTAAATCATCTCGAATTATATAAATTCGAGTTAAATTTTTAAATGTTGATTGAATTCTTAAATCAAATCAACCATTATTTTTAATTTAACAACCTAAATCATTAAAAAAATTAATTCTGAGTCCAAATTTCAAAATTCCATTTTAAATTACCTTTACTTAATTTATTTCATAGTCCAAATAAGAGTTCAAAACCAATTTAGTCTTCAGAATCCAATTTATTACCCAATTTTATCTTCAAACTTTGAAACCGATTCTTAAACAACTTTAGCTTGCAAGTTCATTTTTAACATTTGAATCTTAAGTTCGAAGCGATTCCCTTTTATCTTTAAATAATTTATTTCCATTTTATTTCAGTAATGGATGTATTTTACCCCAATCCATTTCTTAATTCATTTAAAATAATCCAATTCTCAGTTTCATAGATTATTAATTATAATAGGATGATATCAGGTTAAGTCAAAGTAGATAAACATCCAAGTTATTTAAAACATCCATCCAAAGCATCCATTACCCATTTCCAGATCTCAAACCCGTTTTGAGATCACATAAACTCAAATTTCAAATCAACCCATTTAACTTCCTAAGTTAAATCTCAATTTCATCTTGAAATTTCCAATTAAGGTTGTTTGTTCTAAACTTATTTAACTTTCCCCAAGTTAAATTTAATTCATTTAATCTAGTCAATCTTACTTAATCTATTTCATATTTAAACTTCTTATCAATATCTTTTCACACTTATAGGTTTAACTTATTTCACTTTGGGTTTTCACATCACATTCCAAGGAAAACTTCAACACTTAGAGTTCCTTTCAAATCATCTTTGATATTATGTATATCCCACATATACACATATTTTATTTCCTTTACACACCAAGTCATACTTTAGATTTTAAACCATTCCTGTTTTTTAATTTCCAAACAAATTCCCTTTAAAATTATAAACAACTCTTATTTAAAATAAGATTCCTACATTTAAAATTTATTCATTATATCCTTTTAATACTTTGAACCAATTTAAATTTTATGGACTTAGATTTAAAATTTCTCAATTTTAATTATCTTCAATTCCAATTTATAAGTCATGCCTATCTAAATTATTACTTCCTTAAAATATTTCATTCTGTAAACATTCTATTATCAAGATATAACAAACATTTTATGATAATAACCAAGGTTACCATAACTGAAGCCAATTCACTGCATATTATCTCATAATTTATTGGATAATAAATCAGGGTAACTTAATTCAGCATTCTGAAAACACTCTTACAAATTTCAGGATTTTATTCTCTGGTTTGAATCCATTTCTAGCTTATCTTATTGTATAGTTCATATTATCCAATTCTTATTTGGTTGTATTTCTATTACCACTTAATTCTTATTATTTTATTTAATTCCAATAATTCGACAACGAATTAGAAAAATTATTTCTTTATATACCAAAATATAAACTTATATAAGAACCAACCATTTTTAGAAACTTTATATAAGAAAATAACAAGTACGCTCTCATATATATACACACACTTAACTCATTCTAGGGTATTACTGACCCTATCCTTAACGAGTAAACCAACCAGAGCCAAGGTTCTCGCTTAACCTTCGGCTCTGATACCAAAAATGTAACGACTCGAAATTTTCGACCTCGAAAATTTGACACTAATACGTTCATTGTAGAAGTGCTGAGCATCCGAACGCCGAAAATTTCAAATTGTTAGAGAAAAGAAGAAGAAGGTAGAAGAAGAACAGAAAACAACAGCATCTCACATTCGCAACAGATTAAATATAATATCAAATAGTAGCAATACAAAGAAAGCTGTAATTGTCAATTTTATAACAATACATCAGAGCACAACCATAACTGGATAGTTCTACATAACATGTCCCATAATACAACAATACAACTCCAATACACAGCAGAATATACTCCATATGTTCCTGCCATCCAACTCGCCATCTGAGCTGCAGAACATCCTAACCTGAAAATCTATAATACTCGATCTGACCCGAGCATTACATCAAAGTAACACCCGGGTCAGGCTGAAACCAGCGTGAGTAAACCCATAAATTGAAACACTAAGTTATAAAACATAGTTGCAAACCAGGGTAACTCGTACCTCACTACGAGTTCTTATCTTGTTATAATCAATACCTATTTCACAAAATTATATCTAAGAATTGTTACTAAATTTAGATAGCCGTATTGCTTCATTTAATTCATTCCAGCCTGTTTGATTCTAAACTCAAATTTATAAAGAATCGAAGTGGTTTCAGGAATTTGCTGATACACGACCCTGGTCTCTTCGAATCCAATGTCCTCTTAATCCAAGTAGTTTAAGTGAAACAAATCAATCTAAAATACAGCGTATCATGTTTGCATAGAAATTTATCATCGATAGATAATTGCATTATCACTGTTCAACCCAACATAACATACCTCAAAAACATCACAATTTATCAGGGACATTAATCCAACATTTCAACACACTTCCCCCCCATAGCAAGACTAATTAGTCATTCAATCCCTAATTAATTTAATCTCCACCTAAATTAAATTAATTACTTTTTAATCCTGCTTAATTAACATTTACAAACTATAAACCATTTGTTATTTCTTTAATTAATTAATTAATAAATCCTTAATGATTTACATAAATTAATCATCCTATAATTACTGGTTAATTACACTTTAATTATTAATTAACTTCTCATTATTAAGCAATTAACCTTTTAATTACTCAATTATCCTTTATTAATTACATGAATTAATTAACCTTAATTATTGAATAATTAACCTTTAATTACTTTCATCAACTTATCAACCTTCAATTATTAACACTAATTAATTATACTATAATTAATTAACCTTTAATTACTCTCATTAATTAATTATACCATAATTAATCACATAAAGTAATTACTCTTTTAATCAATTTCTTTAAGTAATTAATCTTTTAATTACTTTCATTAATTTAATTAATTTTTAAACACCCGAGACCTTAATTAATTTTATGATAAACTATTTATCCTTATTTATTACTCAATCATCATTAAGATCTTATTTAATAAGTCTTGAAAATAATTATTATCAACCTATAAATTAAAAACATTTTCCCCTTATAATTAACTACTTAATTACACATTAAGTTTAAAATAATACTAAGAATTAACTTAATAAATTTTAAGTTAAACAAATCATACTACTTTCTTAAAACCAAATATTTAAAAACATTCTATTATTAAAAGACATTGGTTTAAGAAATAGTTAAAACTTGATTTATGTTTTAAATTCTAAAACTTGCTTATTTAAAACTTTAAAACTATTATGAATATTCCCGAGTCTTCCCCAGTATCCAACCTAAGTCCAACCCAAGAAAATCTTCCTTTTTTCTTAGTTTAGTTTAAAAAAAAAAAACTGTTACCATGCAAAACTCACGCGCACCAACCCGATGCCACACTCGAGCCACTGCTCTGCTACCTCGAGTTCTCACTCGAGACACGACCATCTTCTCCAAACTATAGCAACCCAAACTACAACAATGACACCAGAAACTCATGTACATGCACAGATCAACGGTGACGCTCCGACCACCAAAACCACGGCCAACATGTCGACTTCGACCTCCCTACTCGATTCGACCATCCGAGCTTCTAATCGAACATGATAATCGAGAAAGAGCATGATCGAACCCAACCTAGAACAAACCCATCGCCCTAGAAT
The DNA here is from genome assembly GCA_030765085.1 of Allium cepa. Classification (NCBI taxonomy): domain Eukaryota; kingdom Viridiplantae; phylum Streptophyta; class Magnoliopsida; order Asparagales; family Amaryllidaceae; genus Allium; species Allium cepa. Next base: position 508,258,308 of record CM060929.1, read on the forward strand.
CTTCCCTTGCCGCCACCTCTAGCCACCAGGAACATCGACACTCTGACCAATCCTTCGCGGAATGCTCACGCACCATTTCCCTCACTCCGATCATCTCCGACGCGCCCACGACGTCATACGAACACTAGAAACTTCGACGACCAAACCTGGCTTTAAATCCCTCGTTCGTCGTCGCCAGGTCATTTTGATGATCAATAAAATCCCCGACTATTTTTCCAATGATCCCCACCTATTAAGCCTCCTCAAGCCTCGACCACGACTATCATCTCCTCCCCGATCGCCGATAACCGATGAAAGTACTAATCCCGTTTAACTCATAATTGCTACCCAAATTCAAACTTAAAAATCTTGATAATGTTGTTAAAATTCATCTTTTTTAAACACAGAACAGATAATATAATTGAATCAAGAAATTAGGACTCTCGAATTTTAACATGCTTTTGATAATTTACTGTAGATTCCTAATTCCTAGATAAATTTCTTAATTATTCTATTTGTTTTTATTTTTAAAATTTGTATTATATCAACACAAACAAATTACTTTTAAACATCCTATGCTAAAAGAAATCAGGGAAAGAGATTTAAATTTTTCTTTGAACATATTTTAGTCTATTACAATTAAACAGAGATATGCATATGTGTACACAGGCATGCAACAGAAATTCCACCTATATACCCAAACAACATTTATTTCGTCCATGCAAATCATTTTAAGTTATTGTTATCATCAATTTTTGGCATGCATAAAATATACAAATAATTTTAACCTACAAAGAATTGAATTTTTACCCACCTTATTAGATAACATAGAACGGATCTTTCAACTGGAATTATACTAGATGATCTTATCTACAATTTGATCGTTTGTTATAAACTGAAGCTTTTGTTTTAAGATGATCTCTGAATCACTACTTGCTAATGATTTAGATGCATTTGAATTTTCCACTATGCTTTTGGCTTGACCTTTGACCTGTTTCCAAGTTTTGACATTGACTCTTTTTTTAACTGATTTGCTTGCTAGATCTGTTTGCTTCCGGTTGAGGAATTTGATCGGTTGCTTGATTTAGTTTGTATAAAATTTTCTTTTATTTCTGGATTGAGTTTTTAGTTGCTAGCTTCAAGTTTTGAATCAACTAAGAAAATGAGAAGAGGAGAAGTATGGATATATATATATAGCCTTGTTATCATTTTTTTTATAAAAAAGGACACTTGTATTTTCATGTTACAATTAGGCTACACTTGTTTAATTCCTCATTATATGGCTTACACTTATTAAGTACATGTGTTATTAATGTTACACATGTCTTATTAAATTTATTTAATATGTTTTATAAAAATTTCTATTATATTTTCAATTAATTCATTTTGTATTTACTTTAACTATATTTATAACATGTATAAATTTAAAAGAAAGTATTTAAAAAAATTGTTAAATCTTTTTCAACTAAAACTACTATATCTAATATTAATAAATATTTATCTATAGAGTTTTTGAAAACATAAATTTTGCCAATTTAAATAATTATATCAGGAGATTATCAAATCAATATTTATCCAGATATATATTTATATTATCAGAATTATTTATTCAACTTATAAATCAGTGTTTCAATAGTTAAAATCAGTAAATTATCCAACTGACAGATGTTCAAAAAAATCCGGTTATCACACCCGACGTCTGAATGCCTATGAGTTTCAAAACTATGAAACGTTTAGAAGACCAGATGTCTGGATATAGGAGCCAAACGTCTGAGTTGCTGTAATTTTTCAAACCCGAGAGTTTCAAATGTTTGATGGAAACGTCTGATTCACTACTCAAACATCAATTCTCTTCAAGTCAGACATCTAAGTCGCTACTACGAGATTTTTTTTAGGATTTTTCCGATTCGAATTTTGGATGGCAGTTTCGTCATATTAATGCTTGTTTCTTCACTATTGATGGTGCAGATTCATTTAAAGTGATAAGATGGCATAGACTGTTTGAGTATCCATATATTAATCTCTTAATCATCTTTCTAATGATGATATCAGATTTCTGATAATTGTAATTAATAGAAATCCTAACTAGATCAAATTGCTTTTTTTTTCTATTTTGATTGCTTCGAATTGAAATTCCTCAATTGAGTGTTTGATTGGAGAGTGTCTCCATATCTTGTTACTCTCTAACTATTGATTAGGCTTGTAATCTCTCTGAATTTGTGATTGAAAAAAAGGGTTGTTAGGTCTCTGTTGACGTAAGATACAAATTCAAACTACGTTAAATCTTCTATTGCTCTCCTATTTTTGCTATTTGATTTTGTGTGATATTATAATTGATTTTGAGTCTGCATCAGTATTCAAAGCAATACTAGATTCTGGTTAAATCGCTCCTATTCATTATTATTGGTGATAAATCCTTCCCTACCTTTTCACCATAGTTTAGTTATTGTTATTATTCTGTTTGGGTATTAATGTATACTTTTGAAAAATCTATTGGTAGATCAGGTGTCAATTTAATGGTACATTTTTTGATAAAAATGGAGATTTTGGAACTTGAAAGATGAAGATGGAGGTATTGTTGAAGAAGGAGAAGACTTCTAAGATTATTTCAGCACATGATAAATTAAAGGACATTGAGGCAACGATTTTGAAAGAGATGGAAGATGAAGCTCTTATAATAATCAAGTTGAGTCTTTTGGATGAAGTTCTTAGAGAATTCTCTTAGAATAAGGCAGCAAATGAAATATGAAATGCACTATCTGATGCATATCAAGACAAGTCTTTCATGATTCGGATTATTCTTCAGCAACAACTCTATTCATTTATGACGAAGCGTGGATCTTATCTTACGGAGCATGTAGATGCTTTGATCACTTTGGTTATGAACTTAAAGGTAGCAGATGTTGATAATAATGATGAGGCCCAGGTAGTGATCCTCTTATATTCCTTGTCTAAGTAGTATATTGCTTTTGTTAATTCCACGATATATGGTTGTAGTAAGATTAGACTATCAGATGTAAAGGTTGGTCTTTATAATGAAGTGCTGAGAGGTAGATTGGTGAGAACTAGTTTAGATAGTGGTACATATGGCTTATCTATTCAGGAAGGTAGATGCCAAAGCAAGTCAAAGAATAGTGAAGGTCGAAGTAATTCAAGGTCTCAGTCTAGTGGTCTAAGCGATTGACTTGCCATTATTTTAACAAAACATGATATCTTAGAGCTCATTGTGCCAAGATCGAAGGACGAAGAAAAGACCCAAAGCAAGCTTCAGAATCTACCGCAGAGAAATCAGATATAGAGAGTGATACCGATGTGTTTACAACTTCTGACTCATCTGGAAAGAGCAACTTATGACTTATTAATTTCGGCGTCTCCTATCCATGACACCTAATAAGAACTTTTTCCCTTCATACCGTGAGATTGATGGAGGAGAAGTTCTAGTGAGAAATGATGCTTCTTACTGTATGGTTGGTGTTGGTAGTGTGAAGGGGAAGGTCGAAAATGTTTAACAGTGTTATTCGTACTATTACTAATGTTAGACATGTACCTTATGAGAAGGAGCTTGATTTCTATTGGGACTTTGAATAGGCTTAGGTTTAAAGTTGTAGTTAAGGGAGAGAAAATGAAAATATTGAAGGGTTCCATGATTGTGTGGAAGGCGTGAGGGTAGAAAATCTTTATTTATTGAAGGGCACTACTATAGCTGGTGAATCAGCTTCTGCTACTTCTACTAATTAAATTCTTCTAGATTGTGGCACTTGAGGATGGGACATATTGGTAAACACGGTTTGGATGAGTTGAGAAAGTGAGGTTTGATTGATGGTGTTCAACATTCAAAGCTTGGCTTTTGTGAAGAGTGAGTTTTTGGAAAGCAGACAAAGATTTCTTTTGGCAATGGAGAACATAATGCAACGACTGTCTTAGAGTATGTTCATACAGATGTTTGAGGGCCCTCCCCTTGTCCATCCTTGGGTAAAGCCAGGCACTTCATTTCATTTATAGACGATTTCTCTCGTAAAGAGTGGGTACACCTCCTATAGTCTAAAAGCAAAACCTTTGTCAGGATTTGAAAGTGGAAATCTATGGTTGAGAAGTAGTTAGGAAAGAAGTTGAAAGTTTTCCATCCCGATAATGACGGTGAATTGGTATCACAAGAATTCATCAATTTTTGTGAGTTTAAAGGAATTAAAATGCATTGCACTACACTTTATGACCCTCAATCTAATGGAGTTGCTGAAAGAATGAATCAGACATTGTTGGAGAGAACTCGTTGCCTCAGATGGTCTACTAAGGTGAAAAGGGATTTTGGGCAAAGGTTACATGGAGACCCTCAATCTATTGTCAATCTACTACCATAGATATGAAGATCCCTGAAGAAGTATAGAAAAGAAACTTGTTAGCTATACCCTTGTCAAAGTGTTTGGATGTCCATTTTATGTACATGATAGCAAAGGAAAGCTGGAACTTAAAGCTCGCAAGTGTATCTTTCTAGATTATAAAAGAGGAGTGAAAGGATATAGGTTATGGTATCCTATTAGCAAGAAGACCATTATCAGCAAGCATGTGACTTTTGATAAGAGATCTATGTTGAACGTGGACCCTTCCTCCTTTGATGATAATGTGAGGACAGATTCTGAATACCAAACACAAGGCAAGTCATCTTTAGATTCTTTCTATAGAGATATAGATTGTGTTTCCGATGGCATCATGGTTGATAAGGATAATACAGATGTTGGTATAGAGGATTAGAATCAAGGTGGAGCTTATTAAGAGATTAAACCTGTTAGAAGAAGTAAGAAGCCTAAGTGGCTTGATGAGTTTGCTGGATTGAGCATTAAAGACATTGACTTCGGCGACATGGAAATATATGCATCGAATAATGTCCATGATGAGCCCAGTGATTATAGATTAGCTATTGCATCAGTTGAAAGTTCCAGTTGGTCAGTTGCTATAGAGGAAGAGATTGCATCTCTGTAGAAAAATCATACTTGGGATTTGGTGCCTCTTCCCACCAACAAGAGAGCAATTGAATGTAAGTCGATCTATAGAGTGAAAGACGCAGCAATTATGATTTTAGATATAAAGCAAGGTTAGTAGCAAATGAGTATGTTTAGAAGAAAAGGATAGAGTATCATGATATCTGTTCTTTGGTTGTAAGGCATACATCCATTCGTATTTTTTAGCATTAGTTGCTTATTATGATATGAAATTTGAGCAACTAGATGTTAAAACTGTACTCTTGCATGGTGATCTAAAGGAGGAGATTTATTTGCATCTGGTTCATTGATAGTAGTAGACCAGATTATGTTTGTAAACTTAATAAATCTCAAAATGAACTAGAGCAGTCTCCTAGCTATGGTATAAGAGATTTTGTAAGTTTATGCTTTCACAAGGTTACTCTATAAGCTTCAAAGACCATTGTGTTTATTTCAGAAGGGTAACGGAGATATGTTATATCTTTTGTTATATGTTGATTGCATCTCAGAGTATAGTCAAAATTACGTAGTTGGAACCGGAGCTCAATATGGAGTTTGATACGAAGGATTTGCAAAAAGCACAAAGAACTTTAGGAATGAAGATATTCAAGATAGGAAGCAAAGAGACTTGATATTCACTTAAGTGCATTACATCGAGAAGGTCCTCACTTGATTTGGTATGGAGAAATCTAAACCGACTGGCACTCCATTAGACTCTCATTTTAAGTTGTCGAAAGACTTATCTCTTTCATCAGATGAAGACAAGAGGTATATATCTATACACCTTATTCTAATGCTGTTGGTAGTCTCATGCATGCGATGGTGTGACGAGACTAGATATGGTCTATGCAATGGGTGTTGCGAGTCAATATTTGTCTAACCCAAGCAAAGGGCATTGGCAAGCAGGCAAGTGGATACTCAGATATCTTCATAGAACTTCTTCAGTTGGCTTGTTATATAGTGGAGTTGATGATGAAATCTCTCTTAAAGGTTACCGTGATTCATATTATGCTGGGGATAGAGGCAGATGAAAGTCAGTGTTAGGCTATGTTTTTACACTTGGCATAGGCTCGATTTCATGGAGATTAAAGTTACAGTCTATAATAGATTTGTCGACTAACCAGGCCAAATTGATATTGATTGTGGAAGCGACTAAGGAGGGACTGTATTTATTTCAGCTATTGGATGATCACTATGGTGTAGTGAACAATAGAGCTATTTTCAAACAGTCAGAAGGCAATTATCTTGTACAGAATCAAGCTTATAGTTCATATATGAAGCACATTGATGTTAGAGAATTCTTTCTTATGCTTGAGGAAGAATAAAGCAGGATCAAGTTAGTGAAGGTGAGTACTATGAATAATCCTTTAGATATGATGACAAAGTCACTGTCTAAGGTCAAGTTTAAGTACTTCTCACACTTGATCAGCTTGATTTTAGTTGCTTGAGCACCATGAGTGATTAAGATTGAAGATGTTATCTAGAGCTTCAGATTGGAAGAGTCGAACAGTCAATTGGAGGAAGTGATCAAAAGAAGATGGAATTGAGAAGTTGGAATTGCAAGTAATAGGCAATCAAACGTTTGGGATCCTAAGTAGAAGTCCGAATGCCTGTGGTTTTCAAAATAGTGAAATCTTCAGGAGATCAGATGTCTAGATGTGGGAGCCAAATGTTTGAGTTGATGTACTTGTTCAAACTAAAGAGTTTCAAGATGTTAGACAGGGACGTCTAATTTATCACTCAGACTCTAATCTCTTCAAGTCAGACGGTTGAGTCACTGCTATGGGATTGTTTATGTTTTTTCCAATTCGAATTTGGGAGGGCAGTTTTGTCATTTCGATGCTCATTTCTTCTCTATTTTATGGTGCAGATTATTTTTTTGAAGTGATCGGATGTCTAGATTGTATAGAGCATCTATGTGTTAGCCACTTAATCATCTTTCTAACGATGAGATCAGATTTTTAATAATTGTAACAATAGAACCCTAGCTAAATCAAATTGGGGTTTTTCTTATTTTGAGAGTTCTAAATTGAAATTCTTTAATTGAGTGTCTGATTAAAGAGAGTCTGTAACACCCCAGATTTTTGATAACATTATCTTGGATATTTGATTAGTAAAATAAAATAAAATAATGTGTTGATTAAGGGATTAAAATTTGATTCAATCAAGAGTAACCATCCCATTTAACAATGAATTAAAAGAAGAGTTTAATATGAAATAAGAGAGGAGTAAAATAGGAAAGAGGCCATTCCTATATCCTTTCCCTTAGGACGTGTCTTCCTATACACATTCATTTGAAAATTTTATAACTAAAGGCCGGCCACCATTAGTAAGGAAAAGACGAAGATAAGCTAGGAAGAAGTATAAGCAAATAAAATCCATTCACATCTCAATCTCTATAATCTCTAAAGCTAAGGTAAATAATGTTTACGTCTCACTTTTGATGGTATTTTCGGTTTTTAGATGATTTTCGAATATTTTTCATTGATTTGCCATGATTTTGAATGATGGAATGATTATATATACATGTTGATGATTTATGTATATCCATATTGATTTTATGATATGTTTTAAGGTGAAAACCATAAAAAAATTACATCCAAATGCCTTGTGAATTTTTATGAGGATCATAGCTTCTATTTTGAAGATGGGTTTCAATTTTTAGATTCTTACAAAATTTCCATGGAACTAATATGAATTTTCTAGTAAATAAAATGGTATTTTGGGTTATAAATTAATTACGGACAAATAATTAATTATTTGGGCCTAAAAATTTTATATGTTAGAAAACATATATAATGTGATTTTCTTGAATTTTTCTAAAAATTTTCTAAGTGCTTTAAGGGTTATATAAATTATTTAAGGTGTGTGACTTAAATGTTTATATAATTTAAAGAGGAGAAGGGGCTTTTTACAAAATAACTTAAATTATCAAATCTGGAAAGTTGACAGCCATTTTGACAAAGTGCAATACTTTTTATTGGTAAAGAAAGAGGTAACCAATCACAATTAGACACATAAGGCAGGTTAGGTGAAAATTATTATTTGCTACATGATTTTCATTATTTCTACACCGTCGTCACCAGGTTCTGCCTCCTCATCTTCGCTTCCAGCACAGTCGAAATCAATGCATATGGTATCACTTTACTGGCACATAGTGAATTGAATGTAGGCAGAAGGTAGAGAGACAAAAACAGGAGTTTTGAAGGGGTTGAGGCATTCCTTTGTTTTTAAATTTAAGAAATACACATGCTTGCTTTCGACTAAATGGCTTTCGACAAAGTAGCTTTCGACCATGTCAAGTGATATAAAGGAAATGGTTTCTACTCTGTTTTTTTTTGAAATAATTGCTTTCGACTGGGTCGAAGCCTTTAGCTGCCGCTTCCTATCTTTCTATCCAGATGGTTTCAAAAGGATTGTTTTGTTTTCTAAAAACCTGGCCACTTCTCCAAAGCTTTCAAAGGGTTGGTTTCGACACCTACTTCATTACTTAGGAAATGGTTTCAAAGTAGTTTCTTATGAATCAAATGTTTTTAGACACTTTTTCTATAAGTAAAGTAAAATACAAATGGTTTCCAAAGCAATAGTTTTAAATGGTTTCAAAATAGATGCTTTCGACTTTAATGGGTTTCTGATCTTTTTGCGCTACTTGAAAGCAGAGTCCAAATGGTTTCGACCGAGACATTTTCGATGGTTTCGAAGGAATGAAATTTTGAAAGGTTTCAAAAGGTTTCGACATGTTCTAAATTGAACACAAAGTTCTTTTGAAAGAATTGAGTTTTGACTGTTTCGCAAGGTTTTATTGAATGGTTTCGAAGGGGTGGTTCGCCACAATTTCGAAAGGATTGAAAGAAAAAGTTTTCCTCTGTTTTCGAAAGGCAGTATTTAAAAGATTTTAAAGGAGGATGTGTGATATTTTTAATCTTTGGAGAAAAGAAAGGTTTTTCCAATGTTTTCAAAAGGAAATATTTAATGCTTTCGAAAGGGTCTTTCAAGAGTTTCGAAGGGGTTACCTTCTATGGTTTCGAAAGGGTTGTTTAACGGTTTTAAACAAAGGTTTCAATGTAATAGATAGGTACTGTAGCCTAAGTATTTTCAAGCTAAAAAGGGTTTTGACTTGTTTTAGAAGGATAGTAATCCTTATTAAATCTCATCAACTTTATTTTGAGTAAATTATATATAACATGACAAAGTGGCTTAGAGTAAAGCTAAAGGTATATTTTCCTTGTATATATATGATTTGAAGGAGTAAATCATTTTGAAAAGGTTTTCAAGGAAAACTTAAAGAGTAGTTAACCCTAAGAAATTAATTTGGACAGTTAGTCCATTTTGCAGGTCGTTAGCCTAGATTTGGACAGTTAGTCCATTTTGCATGCAAAGGCCTAGATTTCAGACAGTTAGTTCAGTTTGCGGGCAGTCATCCCAGTTGTATGGACAGCTATTCCTTTTGTAGCATAATGGACCTTGCTATTATATTGTGGGTAGATAGCTCATATATTGCCTGTTTTATGGACAAATAGTCCATTTATTAGCATAAAGGATACTGCTATTTTGATATAGTCAGTTTGATTAACCAGTTTGGTTGCAGGAAAGGATTTGCAAAATATATGTTTTAAAGAGGATATAAGTGAGGGAAATCCTGTCAGATATGACATAATTTCTCTGATCAACTAAGAGGGCATCGTCATATGTCAGTCTTGGCATATTTTTGTAATGATATATTTAATCATCGCTTGGGAAATGTTTAGGGATTATGTAACATGTATATGAATTATTGTTTTGAAATGTAATCAGAAAATTATTGTTTTGAAATCTATGATTTTGTTCATATTCATGCACTTTTGATATTATGGATACCATTATTATTACCGTATTTTGTTACTAGAAGTTAATACTATGGATGACTACATCTTCTACCGTGCTTAACTTTTGGCCTCCAAATACAGATGTTACAACTTGGTGTCAAAGCATGGTTTGTGAAAAAAAATTAAACTAAAAATGGTTTTTAAAACATAATCCTAACGAATCAGAGTAAGATTGAGGTTTGGGATGTACTTATATTTTTTATATGGATGTACTTATATTTTTTTTATATAAGTATATGCTTTATCTCTTGTCTCATGTCCTTGTTAGGTTATTTTCTTTACGTCATAAGGCTAGAATATAGATACGGAAGGTAGAAGAGGAAGTGTTAACCAAGGAGTGGAAGGCACCAATGAGAATGCCAGACCTAATGTAAGAAGAGGTCAAGGTCAGGCACAAGCCGAGAATCTAGGTGCTGAATTCCCGCAAGTTGGAATGGAAGCTATGTATCGGTTTTCTAGGAATATGGTGCGGACGAGTGTTGCAGCCTGGGTGTTAGGAGGAAATGCTGCACGAGCAGGGTTTCTGAAGTTCCAGTAGCTAACAATTATGCTAAGCTGAGTGAGGATTGCCCCAAGCTTGGAGGGAAGCCATTTATTGAAATGGAAGATGCCATTGAAGTAGAAAAATGGTTGTTGCACTGTGAAAGGATTTTTGCCGATCTTGGGCTCAATGATGAGTAGAAGAAGAGGTTGGCCTCTAGATAGCTTCAGAGAGCAGCTCTGTTCTGGTGGAATAATGTGACTATGACAGTGGATGAAGAGACTTTGACCTAAGAGGATTTCAAGGGAAGGTTCTAGGAGAGGTTCATGTCAGCAATGGCACAGTCAGCTTTGATTTGGTAGTTTACTGAGTTAGAGCAGGGGGAGATTTCAGTTCTAGAATATGCTAGAAAGTTCGAGGAGTTGGCCTGATATGGGTATGCTTCAGTGGATACTGTGGTGAAAAGGAACGAGAAGTTTATTAGGGGGTTGAAGCCCGAGTTAGCTAGGGCTACATTACCTCATATTAGAGATCCTTCTGACTTTGTGGTAGAGTGGCCTTAAGGCATGATGAGTTGCTTGATTCTTTAGAGAAGAGTAAGGCTAAAGAAGTCCAGGTTGGGTAGAATCAGAAGAGGAAGTTCTTTCCCTAGAAAGGTGCTCCGAAGAGTGAAGCAGCTAAGAAAGGGAAGTCTGAGATTGTCTACGTCAAGTGTAATAATAAAGGGCATTATGTTAATGAGTGTCATGCTGGGTAGGCAAAGGAGGTAGCTGGAAAAAAGGGTGTCAGGTGTTTCAACTGTGACCAGATTAGCCATTATAAGAGCTAGTGCAAGAAGCCCGCAAAGGATGGAAAGGGCGAGGTGTATGTATTGGAACATGCTGCTTCTAAGCCAACAACCTAGGAGAAAGGAAAGACGGTCTTGGAAGGCATGCTTCAGATTCATGGTGTTATCATCATTTTCAACATGTCTTCACTTTCGAACTTATACATTGGTCCGAAGTGGTTTTCGGATAGGAATCATGCAAATCCAATCCCGATTCCTTCGAAGCAAATCATCGTTTTAAAAGATGTTAAGTTCATATGTGGATGTCAATCATCTATCAATTACTTCATCTTTTATTTAATATATTTCTTAGATATACTCTTTTCAAGTTATTCCATTTTCTTTTCAAATGTATACGAAATCACTAAACCTCATTTATCAAATCATTTGGTTTATCTAAACCTTTCTTAAATCCTGGAATAATTCCAAATCATTTTCTCTTTTACTTAGGGAAACCTTTCCAAATTATTCATTAAATCTTAATCAAAGATTTCTTACATTCAAGTTATAACTTTTAACATCGGGAAAACATTCTCAAATCGTTCACTAAATCTTAATCAAAGATTTCTCATAATCAAGTTATACTTCTAACTTAAGGAAAATATTCCCAAATCATTTATTAAATCTTAATCAAAGATTTATTCTTAACTTCAAATCATATTCTTCAAATCGAAGGTTTTCATAATAGAGTACTACTGCCACCTTAGGTATGGCAAATTTCACCTTCAGGGACTAATGGCAAGTAATCCTACATCATGAATATCTTTATCTTCAATATATTTTATTTTAAAAATTAGTTTGAAGTGATTTTTGGATAGGAATCACCCAAATCCGATCTCGGTATTTCGGATAGGAATCACCCAAATTCGATCCCGGTTCATTCGTACCAATCATTGAATAAAACGTGTTAAGTGGTTAATTAACATTCAAAGAATTTGTTTCATTTATTTTATTTTGGAAAAACTTAAATATGATCTTTTAGAGAATTCAGGTTTTTCTTTCGATCTATTCCTCACCTTGCCTAAAAAGAGAAAATATATGCCAGATAAGTTCAGGACACTGGTTGCTCCATCCCTAACCTTCGTTAAACATCTTGCTTTATCTTCCTAGATCTCATAGGGGGGACAAGTGTACCAGTCGTCTCCGCATACTCAATTGTTAGCTTTATTTTGGAATTGATTATAAGATTCCAAATTATCTCTTAAACTCTTAATTTACTTTTTAAAAACATTCATAATTGATTCTAAAAAAATCGTTAAGTTTAAACCTTCTTCTAGAAAATCGTAGAAATGGCAGTAGAAAAGTGCTGCGAAAAGTGCTTTATAAGCTTATTTGATTTAAACAACTTTTTAATATTTGAAATTCATATTTGCCATTCCAAATCTCTTTTAAACCATTTTAATGGACTTATCAAATTTTTTCATATTTTTAATTATTTAAAAATATCATTTATAAAGAAATCTCCTTTTGGATTCCGAACTGTAAAACCGCGATGTTTTTAGAAAATTGTTTTGGACATATTTCAAAATCTACTTGATCTTCTTTCTTCCTTGGAAAAATATTATCATTATGGACCCAAAAAAATTATTTCGAAGAAATTCGATTTAATTTTCTACATTAATTTGAAGTTACGGGTCAGAATTTACGAATTACCATTACGCGACTAGCTGGATTTTGACCAATTTTGTGAAGCTTCGTAACTTGTCCGAAGCACTTCAAATTTGTTTTAAACCATACTTAAACTATTTTAACCTATTTAAAAGAATATTTTCATCGTTACAAACTCATTTTTCATTTCATTTCATATTATAATATTATATTGTTATAATATCATTTCAACCTTTTTAGATATTTTGAAATCATTAAGGGGCTAAATAATTTCCATACACGCATTTGTATGGATTTAATTTCCATTGAATTAACTATACTACTAACCATTTCTCATATCATTTATCAAACCAAGTTATCATCCATATCATAAAAATATAATCAACTTTAATATCAACCAAGTTAACGTCCATTAAATCATCCAACATATAACAAACTTTTCATATAATTAACTCGAAAAATCTTTTAAGAATAAGTAACTTAAAATATGAATACTCACGATTAGTTCCACTCCATCAATCCTTTACGTAGATTCCCAAATCGACTCCGGGAGCAATTCCTTCTCTTTTTCTTTCCCCGGAGCTCCTTGAACTTACTCCTCCACCTCCATAGGTTCGACCACAACTTGATCCTCTCCTTCCTCCATTTCTTCACTTCTTAGATGTTAAACCATGTTTTGGTGATATTCTAAGGTCTTTGGCAAAGTTTGATGGTGTTTTGAGTTTGTTTGATATGGTTTTGAAAAAGTTAGTAAGGAAATGGAAGAGAAGAAGGCATTAGAGAGTGGAAGGAAAGCTTGAAAAAGGAAGAAGAAGAAGTGTAAAAAAGTGAGAAAGTGGATGCTTACTTATAGAAAAAGTTTTGGATTAAATAATATTTTGTAAAAAGACCAAAATATCCTTTACTTACTTTTTAAGCAACCTTATTTTTTCAACACTTAACATCACATTTAAAATCATTACTTAATGTCATTTTCACTTCACAAGTAAGTAAAGAATATAATAATTATGTTTGTTTTGATTTGATGTTTACGTTTTGCTTTGAAATGACATGTTTGTCTTTTTGTGCTTACTTTTTCTTAATTATATTATAGAATTTTCTAATTATGTTTTGTAAAAGTAAACTCGATTAATGAATTAATTAGTACTTATACTATTCGAATGTATGTTCCTATATAGGAAAATAAAGGTGTGACGACGTTGCGACAACTTTTAATCGACAAACATTGATTTCGACAAAATGTTTTATGGCCACATTTTGACGTTTCAGTTATATTATTTATTTATGTATACCAAATTTAAAAATAAATTTGTATAATGTGACTTACAGATATAAATACTCATAAATAAATTAAAATAATTTATTTAACCATTGAAACTTACTTTTTCAAAATCAGCATTTTGTCACTTTTGTCGATATAGGCAAATATTACTATTTTTGTGTATACTTCACTTTCCAAATCCTATATAATATTATTTGAATCATATAACCTTACTTATTTTACATTTAAAATTACTTCAAACATTATATTTTAAAGTGGTTAAATTCTGGGGCGTTACATTCTCCCCTACTTAAAAGAATTTTGTCCTTGAAATTACCCAAAACAGAAGTTTGCCCAAAACATTTACCTTCAAACTTAATTTCATACAATATACACAGATCATCAGTATGAAATATCTTATTCGATCTCCTATTCGAATACACAACTTTACTTTCTAACTAGTATCGATCCCCTGATCCTCTAATGCAGACTTTAATCAGGCTCTTTGCTTTGAAACCTTTCCTTTTCTTACATAACTCTCAACTATGATAGAAAACTCAAGTACCTAATCAAAAATCCTCATCAATGTTTTCCATTAAGAATCGAGTGATAAATCCTATTTTAGACCTGTGTATACACCTCAAAGTTTCGAACTCAAATCTTAGATAATAATTTGTGCGATGAAATGACCTACATAATATATATATATATGTATGTATGTATGTATGTATGTATGTATGTATTTATTTATTGACTTTTAACTTTTCATAATACTATTATCTTAAGTTCAAACATTTTGTAAAGGTACTTCTTTATATAATCCCTTTAATTATTTATTTTCAAATATTTTTATTAAAGGAAAATATTCCAAAGAAACCATTTTTTCACTCAAAAGATGATTTATGTGTATTATAATTTTTTTCCACAATCCTCTAACTCAATATATTTCCTTTAACACTAATATTATTTATGAATCATTTCGTAAAACTATTACTTAAGTTTATTACAACTTATAACTTATGTAAATCAATCACTTTTAAAGACTTAAGTCCAAATCCTTAATTGATGCTAAAACTAATTAATAAAACATTTTATAGGTTATAATTACCTTTTTAAAGAGTCATTATTTTACTTAATAGTTCATGACTTAAATCTATAGTTGTATAATATACCTTTACATCCCAAGAGTATATATGAATCCCAAATTTCAATTTTATTGTACTTAAATCCATCTGTTTAACAAATTTAAACTCTGTTTTAATTTACTATTATCTCAAATTCATTTGTTATAAGATTTATTTCTTATTTAATACTATTATTAATTTTCTAGCTTTGAATTTTTTTTTAAACCACCCATTATTTAAATCACCATACTCTAACTCTTAAATCTTCTTTTTTTCTTTACTAATCAGATTTATAAATTAGCCCTATCTTATTTCATTTACTCAAAGTATTTCACAATATTTTATCAAAAGTTTTCATAAATTTCTTAGCTCAGAGTTATGTATGATATGGAAATTTTCAACCGTCCAAAACCGTCGGAAATTCCAGTTTATTTTAGCAATTAGCGAACCTAAATTATCTTTAATTTAAACACTTTTATGAAGATTACTAACCAATGATTCACATTATCTCTTTAACTTAACAAAATTATATAGGTCGAGTAACTTCAAAATAATCCATGGAATTGGGTACTACCAATAGTATCATATATTCTCTTAACAAGAAGAGTAATACTTAAGAGAAGTGTTTACCATTTAAACACATTTCTTGCCCACTTTTTTTTTGTGCCAACCGAATTAGTTATCATAAAATACCGTTTTCATTTGAAATAACACCATTTCCAAAATCCTTTAGGGGTTACTTTATAAACCTATTTTATAAATTCATTTTATCTTATATTAATAAATTTCATTTAAATTATCACAATTCTTTTACTCGAATTTAAATTCTCATTCTTTTATATTTATCTTTTTTGAACAATCATTTAAATACATTTTTATCTTATATGTTCATTCTACAAACAAATCTTATTATCAAACACCTTATAATCAAATTGTGAAACTTATTTCACAAGGTATTTGTACTTCAACTTTTAAATCAAACAATTGATCAATTTATTATTTTGGAATAAGTATTAAAGATCTGAGTTACCTTATCAGATTTCTTAATTATAAATTATCTTTATGAAACATCTTATAGTCAAATTGTGAAATTCTAATCACAAGATGTTCATATTTAAATTTCACCAATCCTGATTTCTAACTATACAAATTTTCAAAATATATAATTTATATTCAAAATATGATCCTAGGTAAAATTATATCATTTATCAATTTATTTTAAAATCAGTGTGCCAATATGCGTTGTTAAGAGTTTAGAAATACCTATCGATACAGTTGTACTTCCAATATCGACCAGAATTTATAAACTGCTCAATCAGTAAATCAACACAAAACATTTTTATAGCAAATAACAAATACGCACTCATGTATTATACACTCAAACTCATTCTAGGGTGTTCTAACCCTATCTCTAATGAGTTACTCATCCTAGGGTATTACTAACCCTATCTCGGATGAGTCTTTGCCCCACCAAAGCCAAGGTTCTCGCTTAACCTTCAGCTCTGACACCTAATGTAATGAACTATTTTTCCATACCTTTTGAATCGACAATAAACCATACATGTCCAACTCAAATTGCACGAATAAGCGGATCATTAAGGGTAGAAAGAAAATAAAGATAGAACAGAATCTCACACAAATGAAAATTTTATAATGGAAAATTTTGAAATACAATATCAGAGTCTAACCTAGATTCAGCCTGGACAGTTATAAACTTATGTCCTTACAAATGCTGAAAACAAACAAAAAAATGCAGTAAGTGTAGCGCATAATAGAATACGTCCATAAGATGATGAAGATCTCTAGCTCTCTTCTGGAAACTCCAACCGTCTTCAACTAGACCTGAAACTACTCAGATTTGACCCGAGTACTAAAAATACTCGGATCGAACTTGATAAACTAACGTGAGATACTCGAAATTTTAAATGCATAAATCATGACAATGCTATCAAAACCTTTGAAGGGTATCTCATAAGACCATGTCCATACATAAACACGGACGGGTTTTACCTTATGATAACCAAAACACTTTATACCAAAATAATTTGATATTATCTTTAATGGCGTTCTTTTGAATACACTTTTCAAATAAACTTATTCAAATAAGGTATCAATACCCGGACTAAGTCTAAGGTAATATATCCGGACTGGATCAACAGAATATACCGAACGGAATTTAAGATACCTGAAGGGGTAGCTGAAATGTTTGTAAGTCATTACAACTATTTTAGAAATACAATCAAAATCATAAATCTGGTATTGGGATTGGATTTTCCAATATGATAGGTAACTGGTGGCCTTTTCTCTGATCCACGCATAACAAACATAGTTCCCACGGTGCCTTAATCGCTTTTCTCAAACTAGTCATTTGGAACTGTACTTGATATACTACAACTGATAACCGATAGTTCCCTGTTTTTCTTAAGCTAACCACTTTATCCAAATGGGGCAATAAATGCCTTGAGGGTTGTATCCCCCAAAGGGCCAACATATTGGACACCACCATACATACTCACTTATTCTAAATTTGTCTCTATCAGACCACATAGTATTCCATGTCATCTTTCGGATGTGCGGCTACGCTCAATTTCTTCAAAACCACACTTTCATACGAAACCACACTTTTCATACGAAACCACGCTTTGATTATAACAGGTTCCATTTTGAATGCCACACTTTCATTCCTTTGATCATTATTTCACTCCAACAAGCATACAACCTTTGGGCTCATATGTCTCAAAGAAGGGTGCTAAGCTAAGAGAAGTTTCCTTCTCTGCCACCAAGCAGATGTACATTTGTAAAAGTCAAACGTTGTGTCTTAGAAATGCAATGTCAGACATTTGTCCATACAAATTCATTCAAGGGCTGAATGAAACCGAAGGCACTTTCCTTGGCCATTACTAGGCGAGAAGTCCTTGTAGTCCGAAAAATTGCTATAAATAACTCCATAATCGGAGCGACCCAGAGCATGTCAACAAGTAGTTCTCACGCTATGAAGATCCTCGGTCTTCTATTATCATCATCTTCAACACATCTTCACTTTCGAACGCATACTTTGGTTCAAAGTGGTTTTCGGATAGGAATCACCCAAATGCGACCCCTGTTCCTTCAAAGCCAATCATCGCTTTAAAAGATGTTTAGTTCATATATGGATATCAATCATCGATCAATTACTTCATATTTTATTTAATATCTTTCTTAGATATACTCTTTTCAAGTTATTCCATTTTCTTTTCAAATGTATATGGAATCATTAAGCCTCATTTATCAAATCATTTGGTTTATTAACCTTCCTTAAATCTTGGAATAATTCAAGATCATTTTCACTTTTACTTAGGAAAACCTTTCCAAATCATTTATTAAATCTTAATCAAAGATTTCTTATATTCAAGTTATAACTTTTAACTTCAGGAAAACATTCCCAAATCATTTACTAAATCTTAATCGAAGATTTCTCATATTCAAGTTATTCCATTTTCTTTTCAAATGTATATGGAATCATTAAGCCTCATTTATCAAATCATTTGGTTTATCTAAACCTTTCTTAAATCCTGGAATAATTCCAAATCATTTTCTCTTTTACTTAGGAAAACCTTTCCAAATCATTTATTAAATCTTAATCAAAGATTTCTTATATTCAAGTTATAACTTTTAACTTCGGGAAAACATTCTCAACTTATTTTGTTAAATCATAATCAAAGATTTTATATTCAAGTTATACTTTTAACTTAGGGAAAATATTCCCAAATTATTTATTAAATCTTAGTCAAAGATTTCTTTCTTAACTTCAAGTCATATTCTTGCAAATTGAAGATTTTCATAACAGAGTACTACTCCCACCTTAGATATGGTAAATTTCATCTCCAGGGACTAATGACAAGTAATTCTACATCATGAAGATCTTTGTCTTCAATATGTTTTATTCTGAAAATTAGTTTGAAGTGATTTTCGGATAGGAGTCATCCAAATCCGATCCCGGTTTTTCGGATAGGAATAATCCAAATCTGATCCAGTTCCTTCTTACCCATCATCGAATAAAAGATGTTAAGTGATTAATTAACATTCAAAGAATTTGTTTCTTTTCTTTTATTTTGGAAAAACTTAAATATGATCTTTTAGAGCATCCGAGCTTTCCTTTCATCTATTCCTCTCCTCGTCTAAAAAGAGAAAACGTAGGCCAGGTAAGTTCTGGGCACTTGTTCCTGATTCCTTAACCTTAGTTAAGCACTTTGTTTTATCTTCACGGATCTCACAGATGGGACAAATGTTCTAGTCGTTTCCGCATACTCAGTTATTAGCTTTATTTTGAAATTGATTATAAGATTTTAAATTATCTTTTAAACCCTTAATTTTAATTTTTAAAAATATTCATAATTGATTCTAGAAAAAATCGTTAAGTTTAAACCTTCAGAAAAGTTGTAGAAACGGCAGCAGAAAAGTGCTACGGAAAGTGCTTATAAGCTTATTTGATTTAAACAACTTTTTAATATTTTAAATTCATATTTTCCATTACAAATATCTTATCAACCATTTTAATAGTCTTATCAAATTTATTTCATATTTTTAATCATTTAAATATCATTTATAAAGAAATCTCTTTATTGATTCCGAACTGCAAAACCGTGATATTTTTAGAAAATTGTTTTGCACATATTTCAAAATCTACTTGATGAAATCTTGATTTTATTTCCTTGTTGGAAAACTATTATCATTGTGGACCAAAGAATTTTAATTTCGAAGAAATCTGACTTATAAATCATTCCCTGCATTAATTTGAATTACAGGTCGAAATTTATGAACCACTGCTACATGACGAGCTCGATTTGGCCAATTTTGTGAATTGTTTTGGAACTTGTCCGAAACACTTTAAATTTGTTTTGAACCATAGTTAAACTATTTTAACTTATTTAAAACAATATTTTCATCATTACAAACTCATTTTTCATTTCGTTTCGTTTCACATTATAATACTATATTGTTATAATATCATTTCAATCTTTTTAGATATTTTGAAATCACTAAGGAGCTAAATAATTTCCATACACACATTTGTATGGATTTAGTTTCCATTGAATTAACTATACTTACTAACCATTTTTCTTATCATTTATAAACCAAGTTATCATCTCTATCACAAACATATAATCAACCATAATATCAACAAAGTTATCATCCACTAAATCATCCAACATATAACAAACTTTTCATATAATTAATTTTAAATATCTATTAAGAATAAGTAACTTAAAATATGAGTACTCACGATTAATTCCACTTCACCAATCCATTATGTAGATTCCCGAATCGATTCCGGTAGCACTTCCTTCTCTTTTTCTCTCCTCGGAGCTCCTTGAACTTGCTCCTCCTTCTCCATAAGTTCGGCCATACCTTGATCCTCCCCTTCCTCCATTATTTCTTCATTCTTAGATGCTAAACCATGTTTTGGTGATATTCTAAGGTCTTTAGCAAAGTTTGGTGGTGTTTTGAATTTATTTGATATGATTTTAAAAAAGTTAGTAAGAAAATCAAAGAGAAGAAGCCATTAGAGAGTGGAAGAAAATCTTGAAAAAGGAAGAAGAAGAAGAAGTGTAAAAAAGTGTGAAAGTGGATGCTGATTAAAATAAATTTTGTAAAAATACCAAAAATACCATTTACTTACTTTTTAAGTAACCTTATTTTTTCAACACTTAACATCACATTTCAAATCATTAATTTATGTCATTTTTACTTAATAAGTAAGTAAGGAATATAATAATTAGGTTTTTATGATTTGATGTTTACTTTTTGCTTTGAAATGACATGTTTGTCTTTTTGTGCTTGCTTTTTCTTAATTGTATTCTAGAATTTTCTAAGTATGTTTAGTAAAATTAAACTTGATTAGTGAATTAATTAACACTTATACTATTTGAATATATGTTCCTATATAAGAAAATAAAGATGCTACGAAGTTGCGACAACTTTTAATCGGCAAAACGTTGATTTTCGACAAAATGTTTTATGGTCACATATTGACGTTTCTGTTAAACTATTTATTTATGTAAACCAAATTTAAAAATAAATTTGTATAATGTGATTTAAAAATATAAACACTCTTAAATAAATTAAAATAATTTATTTAACCATTGAAACTTACTTTTCTGAAATTAGCGTTTTGTCACTTTTGCCGATATAGGCGAATGTTACTATTTTTGTGTATACTTCACTTTCTGAATCCTATATAATATTATTTGAATCATATAACCTTACTTGTTTTACATTTAAAATCTATTTAAATAGTATATTTTAAAGTGGTCAAATTTTGGGTCGTTACACTAAGGGTTGAGGTTTTTAGGTTTTAGTCTTTTTGGCGAATAAAGCTTCTGAAGACGAGCAGTTGGCTGACGAATAGCCAATCTAGGATTTACTTATTGTTTTGTTCCGCTGTGTATTAAGTCAGATATGACAATATTTCTCTGATCAACCAAGGGGTCATGGTTATATGTCGCTCTTAGCATATTTTTGTAATAATATATTTAATCATCACCTGAAAATGTTTAGGGATTATGTAACATGAATATGAATTATTTTTTTGAAATGTAATCAGCAAATTGTTGTTTTTTGGAAATCTGTTATTTTTTTCATATTCTTGATCTTCTGATATTATGGATACCATTATCATTATCATATTTTGTTATTAGAAATTAATACTATGGATGACTGCAACTTCTATAGTGCTTAGCTTTTGGCCTTTAAATACAGATGTTACAACTTGGTATCAATGCATGGTTTGTGAGAAAATTTTGAACTAAAAATGGTTTTTTAAACATAATCCTAAGGAATCGGAGTAAGAATGAGGTTTAGGATAACGCTATAGTAACGTAATTGTATTTTCTATATATAAGTATACATTTTATCTCTAGTCTCCTATCCTTATTACGTTATTTTTTGTATGTCATTAGGCTTGAATACAAATATAGAAGGTAGAAGAGGAAGAGTTAACATGGGAGTGGAAGACACCAATGGAAATGCTAGACCTAATGTGAAAAGTGGTCAAGGTCAGGCACAAGCCGAGAATGCGGGTGATGAAGTCCTGTAAGTTGGGATGGAAGCTATGTATCATTTGTTTCCAGAATATGGTGCAGGCAGGAGTTACAGCCAGGGTGTTAGGAGGAAATGCTGTAGGAGCAGGGGATTCGAAAGTTCCAGTAGTTAACCATTATGCTAAGCTGTGTAAGGATTACACCAATCGTGGAGGGAAGCCGCTTATTGAAACGGAAGATGCCATTGAAGTAGAAAAATGGTTGTTGCACTGTGAAAGGATTTTTGTAGATCTGGGGCTTAATGATGAGTAGAAGAGGAGGTTGGCATTTAGACAGCTTCAGGGAGCAACTCTGTTTTGGTGGAATAGTGTGACTGTGACAGTGGATAAAGATAGTTTGACCTGGGTGGATTTCAAGGGAAGGTTCCAAGAGAGGTTTATATATATGATTTGAAGGACTAAATCATTTTGAAAATGAGCAGGTGGCTGATGGATAGCTAATCTAGGATTTGCTTATTGTTTTGTTTCGCTATGTATTAAGTTAGATATGACAATATTTCTCTATTCAACCTTGGGGCATCGTCATATATCGCTCTTGGCATATTTTTGTAATGATATATTTAATCATTGCTTGGGAAACGTTTAAGAATTATGTAATATGGATATGAATTATTTCTTTAAAATGTAATCGGTAAATTGTTTTTTTTTAAATCTATGATTTTGTTCACATTCATGTGCTTTAGATATTATGGATACCCTTATCATTGCCGTATTTTGTTAGCAGAAGTTATTACTATGGATGACTACTGCATCTGTAGCGCTTAGCTTTTGGCCTTCAGATATGCGATGTTACAGAGTCTCCACATCTTGTAACTCTCTAATCATTGATTAGGATTGTAATCTCACTGAATTTGGTGATTGAATAAAAGGGTTGTTGGGTCTCCATGGAAGTAGGATACAAATTGAACCACGTTAAATCTTCCACATCTCTTTTATTTATACTATTTGATTTTGTGTGATATCATAGGCGATTTTGAGTTTGCATTATTCAAATAGATAATTCTGTGATTCTCGTTAGTTTGCTTCTGATCATTATTATTGGTGATAAATCATTTCCTACATTTTTCACCATAAGTTGTGCATAGTTGCTTTGCATAACTGCACCAATACAACTGTTGTTACATAAAGAGTAGTAGTGTACAACGACAAAAGGTTAATAGCGACAAATTTAGCAAAGCTTATAACGGTTTAAAGGCGCTTGCTGCATCAAAAAAGATGTATTGAAATTTGCTGTTTCGATTTTGGGATTTTAAATATAGATTTTTTTTTTCAAAATGGTTAGGAGTGTGAGAATGATATAAGGTAAAAATCTAAGAAGAAAATAAGAAAACCATGGTTCAACTAAGTGAAATTGGCGTTTGAACCACTGGTTTGAAAATTCCGATCTTCGGTTCGTGCATAGCTAAAGTCCAATTGAACGGACCATAACGGTCCATGGTTTTTTGAGATTAACAGTGGTTGCGTTTGGTAATGTTAGTATTGGTTACATGATAAAATGACTAAAATATAAAGTGATGAATAATTTCTCTCCATCCCAAAAGTGATAAAACTAGAAAGAGAAAAAGACAGACATAGGCAAAAGGTTTGAGGTATGACTTATATCATATGTCACTGGCGAGGAAACTATTTCATTTTATTTTTTTGTATCATGAAAGGGTACATGATTTATACTTTCTTTACACATAACAATGTTTTGTTAAAGCCTGTTTTATGTCTCGTTTGGATCGATTTAAATAAGTTAATTTTTGGCTTTTGGAAGGCAAAATTAATAGGTTTTGACTTCCAAAAATTCAAAAAGTATCTTATTTAAGTCCATCCAAGTCTCATATACCTATGTTTTTCCTTTTACATTTTAACCATATGTCAAGTTTAATTTAAAGAAATTTCCAATTTTTCCAATTTTTATGCGATACACTTTTGGTGGTTCTATGAGTAAATTGCATAGATATCACTAAAAGTTAGAGAAGACTCTATGGATCGAGCCAATCAATGATGACTTGTCATGTCATACGTCATGAAGACCTACTTGCATTTTTATTTTGTTTATAAGGAAATTTGTGTGAGTGATAACTTCATGCCTCTAATTTTATCTTACACATTTTTGTTAATTCAAAGAAGAGATGTCTTGGAAATTTTGATGAAAACTAAGTCATGGTTTCGAAATCTAAATCAATTTAATTAAAACTGGAGTTTCCTTTAATTTCAATGTTCTAACTTCAAAATTAGTCAATTTTCAAAACAACATGGTTTTTGTGTACGAAAGACAATTTTGTTTCGCTCTTTTGCTAAATCGAAGATCTAATACCTCAAATAGTATAGTATTAGATGAGCCATGCTTACTGTTGTAAATCATTACAAACCTCTTTGTTTAATGAATTACTATGGGAAAATTTCTTATAATATGTAACAATTCACCATTTTTAACCATTCGGTCTAATACAACTCATGGCGTTTAAACTCCAAAAGCCTAAAGCAACATGTCATTATGTAACGACCCTCACTCGACCTTCGAAAATCGACACCCAAAATACTTCACCCGTATTCGAATGCCGCAGATTCAAACGTTGAGTCTGGTTCGCCGGAGCTTATAACAACGTTAGGTGGTAACAACACAGCGGAAACAAAAAGAATAACTTTAATGATACACGACATTTGATACAACAATGATACAAATGAAATGATCAACACAAATCAGAGATAGATATAACAGGGGAAAGAATAAGACAGTAACAGCAGCGGAACACAACATCTTCAATACCAAGCTTCAAACTCCAAACCAGAAACTTGAACCAACATCATGCTGAAGTGAAGCAAACTCGGTGCATAATGCAATTTCCAAAAACCAAAGACTGAATGCTATCAAATCTACATCTACTATCCAACTATCTGAAAACCTGACTCTAGGCTGCTCGTTTGGAAAATTGTGGGCACCTAGAGTTTAGAAAGGGAACAATAAACTCCGAGTCAGTCATAGGAATGGTGTGAACAAACAAAAATAGTTTATTTGAACAAAAATAAACAACAAAGAAGCAAAAATATCCGCAATGCATTTTGAAAATGAAACTACCACGCAATCGCACACTTGGGGGAGATTTCTCCTTATGATAGTCAAACATACTTGATACACAAAAATTCTTTTGATATTATTATTAGTGCATAGCGTAGAAAATATTTCGAAAGTATAATATTAATCTTAGCCAGCATATGCTCCATTATAGTATGCCTACTATAGCTTGCATGTTAAATGGCAGGTTCTACAACAAAAACCGCACATGACGCATATTGGATGATTGGATTTCCAGCAATGACCAGGCTAAGGAACTTCCTCACCGAATGGGTACGCCACTGGAGGGACGTCCTGAGAACTTAACCAGCTCTCTGCCAACACAAGGCAGTGTTGCCTCTACAACTAGGTAACTAACTGTCACGAGTATGCCATCCCTCGGTCGTCACCGACCTTTATCCGAGGATCCTCAACACCAACAAATTCCAACAACCACATAAGTTAAGAATCTAGGCTCCATACCATGATACTACTTTTTATCCAGAAGAAAATGCACATACCCTAAAGGGCGCGACCCTCATAACCTTGCTGCATTCTTCCTGTTTCGACCATTTTCGGGTTATGAGGCTCGACGAAGTCTCGCCCACAAATCCACGCTTTTCATCAAAGCCATTCTTTGATCAACAAATGATCAGCAATACTTAGCATGCCACATTACCAAATTGGGAATGTATCCCTAGTAAATATCAACTACATAACCTCTAAGCTTGTACGCCTGAGAGAAGGGTTTTAAGCAAAGAGAATAAATTCTTCGCCACCAAACAGAAATGTATAGAAACCAGTTCTACATCTCAAACTGTACGTCAGACATGCATCCATACAAGTCCATCCTGGGTCTGAATGGAACCGAAGGCACTTCAAAAGAAGCCTTTGTAAATCCGGGTATTCACAATCCCGATTGGACTCCCCATCACATATGGAGATCTCTATACCGGAGCAACTCAGTGTAGAGACATTCGATAGGTAATCCTATCATTCTCGAAAATACCCGGTCTTCACCACCATCTTCAAATGCTATCCATTTCGTGTATCACTATTCGGAATAGGTTTTATGACATAAAGTCCTCTCCCGGCTAAACCGAATAATGAGCGCTAATTTTAAAAAAACATATGTATATATTGGGATCTTAGTTAAGTCCGAACTTTTCAACGCTTGTTTCCCAAAACCTTTCCTTTGAATGGTTTTAAACAAATCTCCACTTTAATCTTTTAAAACAAAAGATTCACCATTTTAATATCCTCTTTAATTTAAAACAAAGTTATCCAATCTTTCACAAAGATTCATTCATAGCTTTCAAAACAATTTCCACTTCAAGCTTGATTTACAACTCGAAATTCTTTCAACAAAAGCTGGAAGTTCTTTCATTATATGAAAGGTATTATCATTTGAAAACAAATGCTTTTATTTCGGGAAAATCCGATTAAATATGCACAAGTTATAGCCCTTAAGTATAAATATGGGTTAAATTTAAATTCCTAAAATACTTCCTTTAAAATACTTTAAAAATGGTTTAAAAAATTCCACATATATATACATTATATAATCTGTATAACCCTTTTTTAAACCATAGTTTTCAAATATATATGTATAAAGAATTCAACTTCAAAATCTTGAATTCAAATTCAAATTAGATTATTAATTTCAAAACTTTAAAAAAACCGTTCAAAATAAATTTAACTTCAAAATCCTTTTTCAAAAGTTTCTCACATTTAACCCAAATGCACTTCCAAACCATTTTGGATTCAAAATTCAACTTTTGAATCATTTTAAATTCAAAAACCCATGACGTAATCGATTTCCCGTGAAATCGATATTTGTGTCTGTGTGGTGTAGTCCAAGGTTTTTACACACAACAATAACATATCACAACCATCATCAATTCAAGCACAATAATATCGATAAGCGGTATAATCCTATAACGCTTATCTTCATTCACAGATTCACAGATAAATAAATCACAGTTCATAGCTCAATCATATCACAGCACATCACACATCAGGGATATCAAATAATTTAAGGCATTCAATAGAGTCCAATCATCCATAAGTAAGACTAATTAATCACCCGATTAAAACAAATTTAAACCAGATTAATTACTCATGAATAAATTACTAATCCTGGTTAATTAACATTAATTATTACAAACCATTTTAATTCATTATCCTTTAATTATGTATTAATTAACCTTTAATAATAAATTAATTGACCTTAATCATTAATTAATCAATCTAAATTAATAAATCAATCAACGTTTAATTATTAAATAATTAACCGTTAATTATTTAATTATTCTTTAATTAATTATCCTTAATCAATTACATTAATTAATTAACCCTTAATTAACAAATCATCCCTTAATTACTTTCATAAATTAATTAACCTTTAATTAATTAATTGTCCTCAAATTAATTACCTTAATTAATTAATTAATCACGTTAATTAATTATCCTTTAATCTCTTGTTAATTAATCATATTAATTAATTATTCTCTAAGTAATTAATTAATCCTTTAATTACTAATATTACTAATCAACCTTTAATTAATCACATTAATTAATAAACCACCTTGGCTAATTATCCTTTAATTAATCACTTCAATTGATTATCCTTCAATTACTCAATTAACCTTTAGAAAATTAATTAACCTTAATTAATCTATAATTAAGTAATTATTCTTTAAATAATTGTCCCTTAATTACTTACAATAACTAATAAATCATTAACTACTTAAGATCTTAATTAATTAAAAGATAAACCATTTTATCTTTATTAATTACTTTAATTATCTTTTAAACCTTGTTTAATAAATCTTGCAATTAATTGTCAATGACCACTTAACTAAAACCTTTAAGTTAAATTAAGGATTAAAACACTTCATCTTTTTAATCATTTACTTAATTTCAAAATTAAGTTTATTAAGAATAAACTTTCAAAAACAAAGGTTATACACACACACACACACACACATATGTATTAAAAATCTTTTAAACTTAGTTAATTTAAAAAAATTATTTGAAAACCTTTAATTAATTTTAAACATAAACAACATTTGTTATTTAGGAAAGAAGTGGTTTAGAAATTTATTAAAACTTGACTAAGTTTAGATTTTAAAACTTTTTATTTTCTTTTCATAAAAGAAAATTGGATATCATAAAAACCCGAGGCAACCCCATCATTCTCTTGAGCCAATCCCTAAGAACCTCCCACACTCTCGTCTTCGAGTCAAACCGCCTGATCTCCCAAACCCATCCCCGAGTAGACCCTTCTTCCCTAAATTTTCAACAACACCAGATATTAATGATACAACGTGCACGTGCACGAGCAACTGGACCATTTTCGATCATCGTCGCCGACATCTACCAGTCACCGATGATCCACTCGGCTTGCCCGAGCACCTAGATCCCTCAATTTCATCGTGGTTCAAAATCAAGAAACTCTATTCAAAACTGGAACAAAACAGATTATCTAAAACCCCTCGACTCGCCGCCATAGTTCAACTGAGGCTTCAAAACTCCGACCACATCATCGCCAATGCCCTCTATGCTGTTTCCCCCCATATCGGTCCACTCCGGTGCCACCTTGATGATGCAATTGCCTCGACAAACCCACTGCCCAAAACAAACAGTCGAACCCTAGTTCGACGTTGCCAAGACACTCCGATAGTCTAAAAAATTTCTTGCCATTTTCCCTTGAGCTCCGATATTCATATTACCTCTAGTAACGCACACGAAACTAGCCCTCACCGATTGTCGAGAAATTGAGCTAGGTTTGATTTCTGTTCAACTCACAAACTTTACCTCCAATCGAAACTAAAAATTATGATTTTATTTTTAAAATTCCTAGTTTTGTACTACGAATACATTCATATAATCAGAACTTGAAATTCAGATGTACGATTTTGGACTTATTTTGATTTTCTACTATTATTTCTTATTCTTGAAATAAATACAAAATATAAAAATTTGAATTTATTTTTAACATTGATATTATACTGTTTCAATCATCTTTCTTTTGGTAATCATAGCTCGAATTTCTATAAATAGGAAGATATGAATTTAAAAAAATCTCAAGCCTGTAGAACATAATAGAGCTTATGAATGTATATATCCTGACATGCATACCCAGTCAACACCAAATTCAACAAAATACATCCATATTTACAATATAACTACACATATTTGTCAAGATCTGTAACCAGATTAAAGTTTTAAAGGGGTTTAGTTTACTCTCAAATTTCTGAAAGAATAGAGAAGCCTGCTTTCGATTTTTTATCTGGAAATTTTGTTTTGATGATCTATAATTTGAATTTGATTTGTACAACCCTGGTTTTAGAACTGAAGCTTGAATCTGATCTTGTTTGTTGATGTTGGGCTTTGATCTTTACTTGATTGTTGAGATGATCTTTGAGTTGTTTACAAGTTTGCAAACTGATTTTGTTTCAGAATTTGATTTATTTATTTTTTAGTTTTTTTAGTTTTTAGAACATGAATGAAAGAAGAAGATCTAGTTGAAAAATGAAGAAGCCTGGTCTCTCTCTCTCTCTCTCTTATTATTTGATATTTCAAATAAAGAAAATATTTTGCCACTTGTTTATCTAAGCTTACAAATGTAATTGCATGAGTTTATAAATTTACAATTGTCACAAACATGTATTTTTATGTCCAAACCCTTGTTTATGTTAATTTATAAATTATGTTTGAAACCCTTTTTTATTAAGTACTTATGCTTTTCATAAATTATGAAATATATTTACATATGTATTATGTTTTATATCTTAAATATATTGTATAAACCATATATAATTACAAAGTGTTTTGAACCTTATATTAATTTGAGTAATATATATATATATATATATATATATATAGATTATACTTAGTTATGTTTTATACATATATATTTATAACTTTGAAGAAATTGATTTTGGAATTAATTAAACACTAATAAATAAATATATAAATACGTATATATTTGAATTTAACTCTTTAAATAACTTTTGGAAAATTTATTATATCAAATTACAAATATCATTTTCAAATCACAATGTGTGTGTGTGTGTGTACACACATTATAATTACAAAATAATTTTTTTATTTTTTAAAATATAAATTTTTAAATCCAATTTATTTTCTATTCTTGAATTTCAAGTTCAAAATTTTATTTTAAAAATCTATTTATATACATATAAACAACACAAATCCTATTTAATTTTTGAAAAATTCAAATTTATTCACATTTTAATCCAAAATTTTATATTAATTACTAAATTTAATTTGACTTGAAAACGGGATCGTTATAGATTCCCCCTTAAGAAAATTTCGTCTTTGAAATTTGCTAGATAAGGAGACAACCAAAGAACAGATGAAAAGATAGAGAATTGGTTTATCAGATCAAACTGAATATCTATTCTATATTTGGCTTACTAAATTAGAATATCGTCAATAATTATGAGAACGAACCCATTCGATACTTTATGAAATACTCGGACCAGCAGATCTACGAAATATGCAGGGGCATTGGTTAGTCCGAATGGGTGACTAACCATTCATAGAATATACCTGGACTCAAAAGAATAGACAAATGGATGTAATCTTTTGAAATTCTTAAACACTAGGTATGGATTCCAAACTCAGGTTGGAATACCCTAAAGTATACATTAGCTTATCCTTTTTCGGACTTGGATCCTTACAAGAAATCACAATGAAATTTCAAAGTTTGGTTTTAACCGAAATTGTTTTATTAATGCAATCTAATTTAGCTTCATATTTTATTAACCAATTCTTTCAAATAAAATTTCAAATTCATTAAAGTTAAAGTCGAAAAGCTGATAGGAAACTGACGAAGAGAATACGAAATAGGAACTTTGTTTACAACGATACACAGGGCCACCACCATACCAAAGCTTCTTCTTGTAGCTGCCAGGAAACCATCAAAGAACCGAAATTGAATGATGATCAAAAGAGATTGATAGAAAATTTTGTTTCTGTTGTTGCAGGGTATCGACCATTTATAGTGGTACTCCCCTGTCCCCTATCTCGTCTTCTTTTTGCACTCATTCTTACTATCAGTGAATAACAAGAGAATTTAGAGGCATATGGACGGATATCTTAGGGATATACTCATTCTAGGGCATTTATATCCCTATCTCTAATGAGCCATCTAATGTGTTATACTCCTGAGCTAAAGTTCTTACTCAATCTTCAGCTCTGATACCACATGTAATAACCCTGACTCGACCTTCGAAAATCGACACCCAAAATACTTCATCCGTATTCGAATGCCGTAGATTCAAACGTTGAGTCTAGTTCGCGGAAGTTTATAAATACATTAGGTGATAACAACATAGTGGAAACAGAATGAATAATTTTATTGATACACAACATTTGATACAACAATGATACAAATGAAATGATCAACACAAATCAGAGATAGATATAACAGAGGAAAGAATAAGACAGCAACAGCAGCGGAACACAACATCTTACATGCTAAACTCCAAACCAGAAACTCAAACCACCATCATGCTAAAGTGACGCAAACTTGGTGCACAATGCGATTGCCAAAAACCAAAGACTGAATGCTACCAAATCTACATCTACTATCTAACTATCTGAAAACCTGACTGTAGGCTGCCCATGTGAAAAATTATGAGCACCCAGAGTTTAGAAAGGGAACAATAAACTCTGGGTCAGTCATGAGACTGGTGCGAGCAAAAAATATAGTTTATTTGAAAAAAAAAATAAACAACAAAGAAGCAAAAAAATAAATCTGTAATGCTTTTTGGAAAATGAAACTACCATAAGGCCACCAGCACACACACAATGCAATCGCACACTTGAGGGAGATTTCTCATTATGATAGTCAAACATGCTCGATACGCAAAAATTCTTTTGGTATTATTATTAGTTCATAGTGGAGAGAAAATATTTCGAAAGTATAATATTAACCTTAGCCAGCATACGTACCATTATAGTATGCCTACTACAACTACTATATTAAATGGCAGGTTCTACAACTAAAAACGTACAGGGCGCGTATTGGATGATTGGATTTCCAACATTGGCCAGGCTAAGGAACTTCCTCACAGAATGGGTACGCCTCTGGAGGGATGCCCCGAGAACTTAACCAGCTCTCTACCAACACAAGGAGGGTTACCTCTGTAACTAGGTAACTAACTGTCATGAGTATGCCATCCCCCGGTCGTCACCGACCTTTATCCAAGGATCCTCAACACCAACAAATTCCAACAACCACCTAAGTTAAGAATCTAGGCTCCATACCATGATACCACTTTTTATCTAGAAGAAAATGCACATGCCCTAAAGGGCGCGACCCTCATAACCTTGCTACATTCTTCCTGTTTTGACCATTTCCTGGTTGTGAGGTTCGACGAAGTCTCATCCACAAAGTTGCGCTATTCATCAAAGCAATTCTTTGGTCAATAAATGATCAGCAGCACTTAGCATGCCACGTTACCAAATTGGGAATGTATCACTAGTAAATATCAACTACATAACCTCTAAGCTCGTACATCTGAGAGAAGGGTTTTAAGCTAACAGAATAAATTCTTCGCCACCAAAAAGAAATGTATAGAAACTAGTTTTACATCTCAAAGTGTAACATCAAACATACATCCATACAAGTCCCTCCTGGGTCTGAATGGAACCGAAAGCACTTTAAAAGAAGCCCTTGTAAATTCGGTTATTCACAATCCCGATTGGACTCCCCATCACATATGGAGATCTCTATACTGGAGCAACTCAATGTAGAAACATTCGATAGGTAATCATATCATTCTCGAAAATACCCGATCTTCACCACCGTCTTAAAATGCTTTCCATTTCGTCGTATCACTATTCGGAATGGGTTTTATCACATAAAGTCCTCTCCCGGTTAAGCTGAATAATGAGCGCTAATTTTAAGAAAACATATGGATATATTGGAATCTTAGTTAAGTCAGAACTTTTCAACACTTGTTTCCCAAAATCTTCCCTTTGAATGGTTTTAAACAAATTTCCACTTTAATCTTTTAAAACAAAAGATTCACCATTTTAATATCCTCTTCAATTTAAAACAAAGTTCACCAATCTTTCACAAAGATTCATTCATAGCTTTCAAAACAATTTTCACTTCAAACTTGATTTACAACTCGAAATTCTTTTAACCAAAACTGGAAGTTCTTTCATTATATGAAAGGTATTATCATTTGAAAACATTTTGTTTCGAGAAAATCCGATTAAATATGTACAAGTTATTGCTCTTAAAGTATAAACATGGGTTAAATTTAAATTCCTAAAATACTTCCTTTAAAATACTTTAAAAATGGTTTAAAAAATTCCATATATATATATATATATACATTATACAATATGTATAACCCTTTTTTAAACCAAAGTTTTCAAATATATATATATATATATATATATAGAATTCAACTTAAAAATCTTGAATTCAAATTCAAATTAGACTTTTTGATTTCAAAACTTTATAAAACCATTCAAAATAAATTTAACTTCAAAATCCTTTTTCAAAAATTTCTCACATTTAACCCAAATACACTTCCAAACCATTTTGGATTCAAAATTCAACTTTTAAATCATTTTAAATTCAAAAATCCATGACTTAATCGATTTCCGGTGAAATCGATATTTGTGTTTGTGTGGTGTAGTCCAGGGTTTTTACACACAACAATAACATATCACAACCTTTATCAATTCAAGCTTAATAATATTGATAAGCGGTATAACCCTATAACGCTTATCTTCATTCACAGATAAATAAATCACAGTTCATAGCTCAATCATATCACAGCACATCACACATCAGGGATATCAAATAATTTAAGGCATTCAATAGAGTCGAATCATCCATAAGTAAGACCAATTAATCACCTGATTAAAACAAATTTAAACCAGATTAATTACTCATGAATAAATTACTAACCCTGATTTATAAACATTAATTAATTACAAACCATTTTAATTAATTATCCTTTAATTATTTATTAATTAAAGTTTAATAATAAATTAATTGACCTTTAATCATTTATTAATCAATCTGAATTAATAAATCAATCAACCTTTAATCATTAAATAATTAACCGTTAATTATTTAATTATTCCTTAATTAATTATCCTTCATCAATTACATTAATTAATTAACCCTTAATTAATAAATCATCCCTTAATTACTTTCATTAATTAATTAACCTTTAATTAATTAATTATCCTCAAATTAATTAACTTAATTAATTAATCATATTAATTGATTATCCTTTAATCATTTATTAATTAATCACATTATATTCTTTAAGTGATTAATTAACTAATCCTTTAATTACTAACATTAATTAATCAACCTTTAATTAATTACATTAATTAATAAATCACCTTGGTTAATTATCCTTTAATTAATCATTTTAATTGATTAATCTTGAATTACTCAATTAACCTTTAAAAAATTTAATTAACCTTAATTAATCTTTAATTAAGTAGATATTCTTTAAGTAATTATCGCTTAATTACTTACATTAATTAATTAATCATTAATTATTTAAGATCTTAATTAATTAAAAGATAAACCATTTTATCATTATTAATTATTTCAATTATCTTTTCAACCTTTTTTAATAAATCTTGTAATTAATTATCATTAACCACTTAACTTAAACCTTTAAGTTAAATTAAGGATTAAAACACTTCATCTTTTTAATCATTTACTTAATTTCAATATTAAGTTTATTTAAAATAAACTGTCAAAAACAAAGATTATATATATATATATATATATATTAAAACACTTCTAAACTTAGTTAATTTAAAAAAATATTTTAAAACCTTTAATTAATCTCAAACATAAACAAAATTTATTATTTAGGAAAGAAGTGGTTAAGAAATTTATTAAAACTTGACTTAGTTTAGATTTTAAAACTTGTTATTTTCTTTTTATAAAAAAACTAGATATCATAAAACCCCGAGGCAATCCCATCATTCTCTCGAGCCAATCCTAAGAACCTCCCACACTCTCGTCTTCGAGTCAAACCACCAGATCTCCTGAACCCATCCTCGAGCAGACCCTTCTTCCCCAAATTTTCAACAACACCAGACATCAATGATACCTCGTGCACGGGCAACTGGACCATTTTCGATCATCGTCGTTGACATCTACCATTCACCGATGATCCAGTCGACTCGCTCGAGCATCCAGATCCCTCAATTTCGCCATCATTCAAAATCAAGCAACTCGATTCAAAACTGGAACAAAACAGATCATCTAAAACCCCTCGACTCGCCGCCATAGTTCACCGGAGGTTTCAAACTCTGACCACATCATTGCTGATGCCCTCTGCTCCGTTTCCCCTTGTATCGGTCCATTCCGGTGCCACCTCGATGACACAATTACCGCGACAAACCCACTGACCAAAACAAACAGTCGAACCCTAGTTCGACGTCGCAAGGACGCTTCGATGGTCTAAAAAATTTCAGCCATTTTTTCCTTGACCTCCGATCTTCATATTACCTCCAGTAATGGACATGACATTCAGCCCTCACCGATCGTCGAGAAATCGAGGTAAGTTCGATTTTTGTTCAACTCACAAACTTTGCCTCCAATCGAAACTAAAAATTGTGATTTTATTTTTAAAATTCTTGGTTTTGTAATACGAATACAATCGTATAATCAGAACTTGAAATCCAGATGTATGATTTTGGACTCATTTTGATTTTCTACAGTTATTTCTTATTCTTGAATAAATACACAGTATAAAAACTTGAATTTATTGTTAACATTGATGTTATACTGTTTTAATCATCTTTCCTTTAGTAATCATAGCTCGAATTTGTATAAATTGGAAGATACGAATTTAAGAAAAAAAAATCTCAAGCATGTAGAACATAACAGAGCTTATGACTGTGTATACTCAGACATGCACACCCAGTCAACACCAAATTCAACAAAAAAACATCCATATTTACAATATAACTACACAGATTTGTCAAGATCTATAACCAGATTAAATTTTTAAAGGGGTTTAGTTTACGCACAAATTTCTAGAAGAACAGAGAAGCCTGCTTTTGATTTTTTATCTGAAAATTTTATTTTGATGATCAATACTTTGAATTTGATTTGTACTTCCCTAGTTTTAGAACTAAAGCTTGAATCTGATCTTGTTTGTTGATGTTGAGCTTTGATCTTTACTTGATTGTTGAGATGATCTTTGAGTTGTTTACAGGTTTGCAAACCGATCTTGTTTCAGGTTTTGATTTTTTTAATTTAGTTTTTGTTCTTCAGTTTTTAGAACATGAATGAAAGAAGAAGATTTAGTTGAAAAATGAAGAAGCCTAGTCTCTCTCTCTCTTACTATTTACAATTTCAAATAAAGAAAATATTTTTCCACTTGTTCATCTAAGCTTACAAATGTAATTGCATGAGTTTATAAATTTACAATTGTCACAAACATGTATTTTTATGTCCAAACCCTTATTTATGTTAATTTATAAATTATATTTTAAACCCTTTTTTATTAACTAATTATGCTTTTTATAAATTATGAAATATATTTACATATGTATTATGTTTTATATCTTAAATATAAATATATATAAACCATGTATAATTACAAAGTGTTTTGAACCTTATATTAATTTGAGTATTATATATAAATATATACAAATTATACTTTGTTATGTTTTATACATATACATATATATATATATATTTAACTTTAAAGAAATTGATTTTAAAATTAATTAAACACTAATAAATAAGTATACAAATATGTATATATTTGAATTTAACTCTTTAAATAGCGTTTGGAAAATTTATTATATCAAATTAAAAATATCATTTTCAAATCACAATATATATA
The DNA here is from genome assembly GCA_030765085.1 of Allium cepa. NCBI lineage: Eukaryota > Viridiplantae > Streptophyta > Magnoliopsida > Asparagales > Amaryllidaceae > Allium > Allium cepa. Next base: position 508,295,437 of record CM060929.1, read on the forward strand.
TACATATTATAATTACAAAAAAAAAATTCATTATTTTTAAAATATAAAGTTTTAAATCAAATTTATTTTCTAAGATATTTATTCTTGAATTTCAAATTTAAATTTTTATTTTAAAAATCTGTATATATATATATAAACAAAACAAATCCTATTTAATTTTGGAAAAATTCAAATTTATTAACATTTTAATCCAAAATTTTGTATTAATTACTGAATTTAATTTGACTTGAAAACGTGATCGTTGCACATTATATAAAAATAACAAGAGACAAAATAATATATTGAAATTTATTTATCTTTCCTAACTCACAGTGAAAGTAAATAACGTTTAATATAAATCAAAATATCACTTACTTTAAACGAAAAATCCAATATATCTACATAATCAAGTATAACTAAAGCCAATCCAAATCCACACATACATACAATCAATGTCAGATGATTATTTATGTACAAATCTATATGCAACAACGTCTTCATCATCTGTAATATCCAGTATCACTGGGTACAACATCGCAGTTTCCATTAAACTAATGGTGAAGCAAAAAGGAAAAAACATATAGAGAGGGCCAGACTATAGTCTGGTGAATGATGCACATCTACTCTACAACATACTCAAGGCATTTCCAAATAATACTAAGATAATTATGGTAACCAACTATAACTTAGTCCTGTTTCAATTGCATACAGCAAGTTAGTCAAACAATATAATGGTGCATTGCTAACTTTGTGAAACAAGTTCTCAATTCAATGTATTTAAAGTGGTCGATGGTATGGTCTAACCCATATTCAAATCCAGTACATTACAATGGTCGACGGTATGGCCTAACCTATATTCAAAACCAAGCCCACCCTATTACATTAACACATGGACGAATTACCAAATGAATGCAGTTTCCGCTTACAGGCTCATTTCCCTACAAAAATACACATCTCAGATTTTCTACAAATACTGAGCGCCATAATAATCCATAGAGGTCTCAGAATCGACAGTCAAGCAAAAACGACTAATCATACATATACATTCATACATACATACATACATACATACATACATATATATATATATATATCACATACGCAAACTCACTCATCCACATATACGCCCAAAGCAAACAACTTAAATAAGATTAAAAAATCACTTCAAACATCGCTAATCGATGTCTGAAACACATAGGAAAAGACCAGAATCGATTCAAGATATAAAACTTGACCTTATTGGATTAGGTTTATTGTGCATTTTTCTTCACACAGCTGTACTGCTGTACTACTATAGACGGACCAGTGCACATGAAAATTTCAAAATCCTAACAATTTGTAGAAAGTTATATATTTATTTCTAGTTTTTGTAACAATCATAATTTCTTCATTTTTCACTCAATTTTGAAACCGTTTTATTCTTTATTCAAAGTGAAGTCTCTACTATCTATCTACTTCAAATTCACTAAGATTTCGAGTTGAAACTATTTCGAAGATCACTCCAAATGTTGATGAATACCAAACTAGTTTTTAGGCTTTATAAACATACCTTCTTGTGTATGTATGTGTGTGTGTGTGTGTGTGTGTATATGCAATATGTGTGTATGAGTTTCACACATAAATATATAACAAAAATACTTTAATTTAAAGTATATTCATATTAAAAATCGTGTTATCACCTGAAATAACATTTGATACTTTACCAATATATTCATATTATATTTGTTTGTTATATATACTTTCAATATATTTAATCTAGTGCAAAAAGATAATTTATTCCATATATCTTAAATATTACATAATAATTCATATATAATACATTTAATATTTAATATTTTTTTGAAATATATGAATATAGCTTATATATGTATGCGTTTAAAAACTTGTTTTCAACATTTTACTATGTAGTGTTCATATATATACGAAATAAATAAATATATTCACCAAAACTTCAAAGTTTATTCTCTGGTCTATGAATTTATCAATAATAAACCCAAATTTTTAATACTAAGCGCATTTACAATTATTATTTAGGACGATCACCAAACTCCACGGTACCCAATATGCCTATATAGTTCGCTGTGGAGGTACTCGACCAATGTAGGATGGTAGCTAAGGGTGTAAGTAAAAAATCCAAACATTAAACCTATATAATATCTCGCAGTGCATAAAAAAAATCAAGTGCAGATATAAAACAGGAAACATAGAATATAACTAAGTGAACCAAAATAATCATAATACATCAGTTCATCACAGTTACAAAAACAAAAATAATATAGTTTATACATCATAATCCTCAAATTAAACTCTATAACTATCTCTAGAGCAATACAAGTACTGAAAAGTATAACAACCTGCCCCGAAACAGGCCTAAATCCTGACCTTGATGGGACATCCTAACCATGAAAGTCCCATTGAAACTTAGATCCATTCGAAAGCTAGCAGTTGGTTGGTAAAAAGAACAAAGAGTTATTTGTCTATTCATTCAGAACTCACAGCGAGAGAATAAAATATAATAGTGCAAATAGTACACATTTTATTTAAAATTCCAATTGTCATAGAACCATAACATAATGTCAACAATAGTTGTTACATAACCGTGTTCAAAAATACATTACATCTGTAAATGGGTACATTTGAAAATAGCATAAATAGGTAAATAGACTACTACTACAAGATTCACTCATCATCATCTCCATTTTGATCATCATCTCCTTTCTAACCTATGTTGTAATGCGGATGAAGTCAGAACAACGGTCTGCTGAATTGAAATCTCGAGCCTTTCTATATCAGTACTTGGGCAGTATAATTTAAATAAGGTATATCTTTTACATTTAAACTTTATTCAAAACCATTTAGCGCTTCATATAAGGGAAAGAGGTGGCCCTTAAACAACCACTTAATACTAATGCGAGAGATGGTACCTAATCCATTTAATACTTTTTAATGGAAAATAAACAAACTCTGACCATTTAAGAACTCAATTGAAGTAGGGTCCCATCATTTAATACATATTCCTAAGGCAGACTCTACACAAGTATCTATCTAGATAACATTACAAAAAAAATCTCTTCAGACACCTACTTCCATTGAAGTGGACCTTTCCGAGATATCCTCAATCTTTCCTAAACCCAATTTCGATCTTTTAATACTTTATATAAGCGAAAGAGGTAGGCCCTCAAACAACCACTTAATACCTTCAATCGCTATTCTTCGTATTATGACCTGTAACCCATGGAGATATCTCACATTAGTTTGGTTATTCATAGGAACTAGTTACTAGATTAGTTAGGTAGATTTACCTTATAGACTTGTAGTTACTTATTGTAGATGATGTTTCACATGCTGGTAGCCAAATTAGCTGAGTAAACATTTGTGTGCTTTTGAATGACCTCGATCCCTATAACTTAGTCATATTTCGTAACGTTCTCTAAGTATATTATCACACATCTCATCCTATCAATTATTTGGTCTTATAAGAAATCCTTCTTATTTGCCACTACAATTAATTGCTTTTCTTGTGGGGATTTAATTGATATTATTAACCCAATTAACTATAACATTAATACGTTATAATTGTATGTTATTTATACTAATATATTATCACATACACATTTATTGATTTATATGCATGTGGGGATTATGCCCTAAACTGACGTTTTAAATGTCAATCTTCCAAAATTATACAATTCTCATTTCCACAATAATATATATACCATAAATTGAATATTCCAAAATCAAATCAATAGACTTGTATATCGGATCCAATTCCAACTTATTTCATATTAAAACAATGAAATAAATCAATAGTAGAAACTTACAGTTTAACTAATTTTATGTTCTATTCGACTTCTTTTACATGAAACTAGACAAGGGAATTTCTATTTAATTTGTGAAATAGGCAGTGCAGACTATGAATAAGAATTTGTATTTTACACATCATTTCTTAATCAATCCCTTAGTCTAGTCCAAAAAAAGAGAGTAAGAAGTGAAACAGAAGGTAAAAAATTTAATTTGCAAAATCCATACAAAATCCATTATTTAATACAAAACAATTAAGATTCCAACCTAAGAACTTACATTTTGCATTGGAGGAATTTGAGGAATTAATTTGATGTTTTCGTAATCAAAAATTCCCCAAGGCATATATCAAATCCAAACTAATAGAAAAACTCACGTTTCCACTCATTCTAGGTCCTTAGCATTACTTCCTTCAGGATTTGATGTGCCTTCGGTAATCTCTTTCAGGTCTCTTTTTTTATATATACAACAAAAGTTTTATATATACGTTAGAATTAGAAAATTATAGGTTTGGAGCGGAATTGGTTTAGAAAACAAATAATAACAAAAATAAACATATAGGATTTCTTACCTGAAATCCTAAAGGGGTTTTATAAATCTTTGAAGAGATGAACTAAGAGAGCTTCACTAGGCTCCCAAAATATTTTTGTAAACAAATGTGAGGGGGCTAGGCTCCTATTTATAGTGATTGAAATGCATCAGAACGGTCAGATTTAAGTCAGTTTAAAATTATAAAACCCGGGACGTTCACTGCTGCAAAACCTTAACTTCCACTATATTCATCGATCGACCGCCACTACCCACTGGTCGACCGATAGTGGTAGACCTATCCTAGGGGAACAATAGACCGTTTCTGTTTTTCTGGGAAGGATTTTGTTGACGTTGCATTGTTATCCCTTAATTATAATTTAACTTTAACATTAATTTTAGCATTTACTTAACCCCTAAGTCTAATACTATTAACTTTCAAATTTAGGAATTATTATTTATTTGAATTTGAATTCTATTTAAATTAATTTGAATCTGAGACTTCAAACATCCGTAACTTTTTTGTTTGAGCTCCGTTTTCGACATATTATATATGAAAATTGATCAAAAAATCATCACAAAGGCAATGACGTAACTTTCATAGTCCAATTCTGACTTTTAAAAAAAATCATTTTTACCTCTATCTTATTTAAATTAATTTATCCGATTTTTTTATTCATGATTATTTTATTGGGTGTTAAATTCTCCCCTTAAAAGGATGTCATCCTCGAAATCATTCCAAAGGGCGAACAACATAACGCAAAATAAACATCCATGTTATATAACCAAGTTATATATGCAATTATTTACTCAGCTAAAAGTGCAATGTGATTATATAAGACTTATTGTAAGTGAGCTCAATCCTAGCCTGAGTGTATGATCGTGACATACACATATATATATATATGCAAACATCCTAAACATGCATAAAGATATTTACATGTGTGCAAAGTGATAGTGAAAACTGTAGAAACCATCTCCTACCATCTAATGTAGCAACCATGACGCAACCAAAAACCAACTTTTGAAGAGAAAAGTTTACCAATGAGAAGATAAGGACGAGATATCTTCAACATCTCTTTAGTTTCCCATGTGCCTTCCATCAGGTTGTCCTCCCATTTTACTTGGACCAACCTAATTTCTTTATTGCGGAGTTTCCTTAGTTTATGCTCCATAATGCGTATGGTGGCACAGAATGCTATTGTCACCATCTCTATATCCCCAAATTGATCAGGGTCCACTACAATGGTTGTACTATGAAGGTATTTCCTCAAGCACGTGTAACACCCCGCGTTAAATTTCAATTATATAAGTTATATACATTTAAAAATTTAAAACATAGAAATGTTTGTAAATGGGGAAACTAATTAATATTATTTGGAATACATATACATTTGTGTAACAAATAAATTAGAGAGAGAAATTATATAAAATCAAATAATAGGGAAGATTAATTGACGATGTTTGTTGAAAAGGGAAATTAATATTCAATTAATTAGTAGAGGTAATCAATTGACAGGAACTGACAAGAAAGAGACCATGTATTGTAGCAACTAATTGATATGATTAGAAACATATATGTTAGTGCAAGAGAATAAAAGAGAGGAAGAGTAATTTAAGAAAGTAATTAATTATCAATTAATGAACACGGAGACTTATGGTAACATGTATAATTAAAATTATGATTCAAAATTCAATTGTAGAATATATATATATATATATGCATGCAATAATTATGGGAATAAAATAAATTAATATGCATATATGTGACGAATTAATATTGTGTTGATTGGCGTATTAATTTTGGTAAGAAATCATAGTGTAGGCAGGGATTGATTAGGTAGTAAATTAAATCTAGGTATATAGAAATCTATTGATTGGGTTATTAACAAAGGAATCTATTTAAAAGAAATGTCACATTTAAAAATATATGTTTTCATAGATTGCAAGAGAGAAGGGGAAAGTAATTAATGAAAAGATTGTTGGAGAGTAAATTTGAAATAAAAACAAACGCAAAAGAAAACATATTAATTTAATGTTCATAGACTGAGTGTATGCTTTAGATTTTAGGGTTTTATATCTAATGGTTAGCACTAATTTGAACCACTATAAATATAGGTGCAGAGCCTCATTTTTATTATTATTATTTTTCTCTTGCCTATAGAATCTCTACCATTTTTCTATCTCTTCTACACTTCTTAATAACAAAATTTTAGATCTAATTCACATGAATTTAGATCTAAATAAAAAGAGAATAGAATTAATTAGGGAATTAGGAATTAGTTCAAACCAGAGGGCTTGTCAAAGGTAAAACCCTAGATCTGAGTTTTATTTGCTATTTCTAATCCAACGCTCTTCCTTTTCTCTTTCAAATATTATAGATCTGTAAGGTGGATATAGACGTTAGGGACAGATCTAAAATAAAAATAGGAAGATTTGGAAAGCTGGCAATGTGAGTGGATTTAATTATATTCTATTGCGTTTATAATATATTATCGCTGAATTTCCATTAGAAAATTTATTCCATTATTTATTTCAGTTATTAATTCTATTAATTAGTTATGCAAATCCTGTAAATTTTATAAGAGAACTTATATTAGGCTTGACAGTTAGAAAAAGGCGAAAGCCTAAAAGTAAGAAATTTACAGTTATTTACATCTATATTAAAGTTATAATTTAGCCTAAATAATAGTTTCTTTTATTCCCTTTTACGCAGATAATATAGTTAGAAAGAGAATTCGTGATTATGGATTAAAATACTAGACTTTATGAAATTGAATGTAAAATAAGAAAATTTTAATAAAGCTAGAAAAATGGAATTTTGCAATAAATTACCTTAAAATGAGAATAATAATCAAATAATTTGATTTGGAAGCAAGTTTGGTTCAGAAAGTAGGATACATTTCTATAATTTAACATTTAAAAGGTAACGATGAACGTGGCTGCGAAAATAAAAGAAAGAAAAAGGAAACTGGTGTAAAATAGAGAAACCACTATGTTTTACACTGGCCCAAAATAATAAAAGAAATACCTTGCTGTTATGAATTATTGGTTATATCCTTATTTCATATTAAAATATGGAAATAGATTTTTAGTATAGTTTTCACAACTGACCAAATAAGATGGAATTACTTCCTAGAATAAAAGAAAATAAAGTAAAGTTTGAAAATGAAACAAGTACATTATTAGATAAGCATGTGAAGCTGTAAACAGTAATGAACCAATATCTGCATTTACTGTGCAAACTATATAAAAAGATAGTTATTATGATAAGTGAATTATATAATAAAAGATAACGAAAAAGAATTCTATATCATAATAAAAGAAGGCACATTAGAATAGAAAAGAAACGTTGAAATTACATGTGGACTATAAAAGAAGAGAAAATGACAATTGCAGGAAAAATTATAACATAGGTTATAATTAAGTAATAAGAACCGAAAAGCTTATTTTGAGACATTGAATAAATTAATGAGCAATAAAAATGGTAGAAGCTTATTTAAAAATTTATATTAGATAAGCAAATAAAGCAGGAATGATAAAAGAGGCTTATTTTAATGAACTTAAGATTTATATCAAGTTAAATAAGCAAGGTAATGAATGTGGCTCATACCAACAACATTCCTATTAAATAAATAAAGATCTCACAATAGATAGAGATGAGGGCCAGAATATGCTAATTAGGGTAAAAACGTAGCCAACAGAATAAGAAAAGTAAACTAAATACAAATTAAAAGATTAGACATAGGGTCTAATAAAAGAGTGAAATGCATTTGGCGTAGCCCAAAGGATGAAGGGCCTAATGAAGCAGTTCATCATAGATTTTAGCAAAGGAAAAGCACGTCCAACTTAGTTATTTTGGGTTAGAAGGAAGTACGAGACTTCAACAGGACGTGAGGATACTCTAGGATGGCCCTACGCTTAACGAAGCTGCATCCCCGGAGGCAAATCTGTAGTGTTCCATCAAGAGAGTATGCCTTAACTGCATTTACATTGTAAGCCTAACAAAGCAGGCCTTTGTAGGTAGTCATAAGGGCTTGTTGTAACGACCCAGAATTTCTGTCATTTGAAATTTAGATATTTAATTGATTTTAAATATCAACAAGTAAAATTTGTAAGTCGAATAATTTATTTTTCGAATATTTAGATTTAATTGGATAATTTAATATTTAAAATTGCGTAAATAATTGGAAATCGGGTTTAATGTGATTAAAAATGATTTATAAAGTTATATTAAATCATATTGGAGTTAGAACAATGTTAGTGAACTTTTAAAATCGAACTAAAAGTTAATTTGTGAAAATTGAATATTTAATCGACTAGTGAAAATAGTCATTTTTCAAACAGTCTCGGATTTCGATGAAACTAGTTTCATCGGATCCGTAATGTCAAATTATTGTAAGGTTTCAAATTTCGTGTCAATCGAATTTACGTTTTGTCCGGGGCAAGCTAAAACGTATAGAAATTTGGTTAATCGATTTAATTTAAATTTGATCGTTTATTGCTGTAACGCGCACAGATGATCGAATTAGCTTCCGATACCTATTCCATTTTGTCCAGAACGTGGGGTAAACCCTAGAAACGCTAGTCACCATGCAAGATTTGGAGTTCGGGAAATCAGATGAATAGTGATTTTTGGTAAATTTTCTATAAAAGGACCCCTTGTCTTCATTATTGCCAAAACCCTAGTTTAGAGAGCTCAGCCGCCACCATATTTTCAATGGCCGAAATCGTGCCATATTCCTCCTCCAATTTCTCCAAATCCATGCACATCCACGAAAAACTTCCAACTAGTTAATTGTAGACCTCGACGAGATGAACCAATCCAACGGCTATGATCAAGTATTACCTGATAGATCGACGCGAAAGCAAGTTGGAATGTTCATCGTTCGAACGCATTTTCTCAACATCTGTGCAACCGAGTTCACCCATATTGCGGCCGATGGTGGCACTCGAGAGGAGCTTCGAGATGATGGTAGTTGATCGTCGTGGAAGTGAAGCAAGGGGTTGCGTGTATTAGGGTTTCTATGCGGCTATTGGATTCGTAGCGTTTTGTTTCCTGTGGAGGGAGAAGCCGCATGAAACGGCCGTGATTTTCTTGCATAGAATGTCGGTTATGATGAGAGTAGGGTTTGAAATTGGAAATAAAAGTGTAAATTTATTTATATTTAAAATCGTGCGATGTTTAAAATGTTATATCTTTTTCATACGAGGTTGAAAACGAACGAAACAAGTTGCGTTGGCTTCGTTTTGTCGAGCATTACGCAATGGAGCTGGTTTGGGATCGTTTGGAGCTAGTTTGAATATCGGATAAAATTAAACACACGTTTAATTTTATTCGAAATAAAACGCTACAACTGTTATCGGAAACTCAAGGTGAGAACTTCTCACTCAATCGAATTGTTTCGATTTAAATTTTAAATAGATAAATTTAAAATTGCTTGATTGTGTGATTGGATGATAATTATTATCTGTTGTATTGAAATAGACCCTATACGCCGTATATTAAGCGGATTTTATTTATTAAAAACATATACCGCGATAATTCCATCTTGTATAGAATTGGTATTATATATGTACTTGGAGTTGATCTCACTCAATCGAATTGTTTCGATTTAAATTTTAAATAGTTAAATTTAAAATTGCTTGATTGTGTGATTGGATGATAATTATTATCTGTTGTATTGAAATAGACCCTATATGCCGTATATTAAGCGGATGTTATTTATTAAAAACATATACCGCGATAATTCCATCTTGTATGGAATTGGTATTATGTATGTACTTGGAGTTGATTTCCCGCATTATATAGCAGATGTGACCCTATTGCACCGCATAATAGCGGATAGTATTTTATAGATCTCATATACCGCGATATTCCGTCTCGAAGCGGAATTGGTATTGTGCTAACATCTTTGGATGCAGGGAAAAAGGTTGGAGGGATCCAACTGGATTCCTCAAACATTTGAATTGGTTTCAATGTTGTATGTTGATCTATTTATAATCTACGTGATTATCTTTGTGATTGAAATCGTTAAAGGATAAATTTTAGCCGAATATATTTTTGGTATCATTAGATACCGACAATAAATAAAATTGGATTTCTGAAAATTTAAGTTGAGAATTCATAATAAAATTTAATTTTGAAATCGATTCATTTTAAATAAATAAATGTTGAAATGTTTATGTTATAAAAATTATGATTTTTTTGAAATATAATCGAAATGTGATTTTTGAAATAAGTAGTTGATTTATTTAGAAAATGGTTCAAATTGGGTTTTTTGAATTATTACAAATGATTTATATAAAATATTTATAAAATTGATATTTATAAATTAAAATATTAGAATTACAAAACGAGTTTTTATAAGTGTTAAAATAAAGTATAAATGGATTTAATAAGTGGATGAAATCTATAGATTTATAAATTGTGAAGTTATAAAATGAATAGATTTGGGAAAAAATAAAAAATAATAATAAGTAATTAACTTATAAACTGGGTTTTGGTATGTAAATGGGATACGGATAGAAATTTGTTAATGAAGTGATTTTATGAGTTAAAGTTGTTATAAAGTATAAATGGAATTTATAGGCGTTGTTTAATAAATCCGAAATTAATTGAATTTGAGAAGTTGAACATAGAATTTTATTAAAGGAGATATATCCACGATTTTGGGACAATGGATAGTCCTTTAAATAAAATATGTAGAAATTAAACGTGGTTAACGAAGTATATTCACGATTTTGGACGGTGAATAATATATTAAAGAAATATTTTGGGAAAGTGATATTTTAAATAGAATCAAAATGGTTCAAAAATGTTTAAAATGTATTAAGTATCGAAACCATAGATTTCAACATTCATTGTTGAAATAGAGGTTTTCGAGAAATAGAAGGAAATGGTGGACTATAACACTGTTGTTTTAAATGATTTACGAAAGGAAAAGTTTTGTATAGTATTGGGGTTTATATATCTATCTTAATTTCGAATCCCTATACTAGTGATTTTGGGTTGTCGTAACGATGTTTTACGCAACATTAGTTTTGACCCAAATAAATGTGTTTAAGAGAATGTTTTCGTTAAAGAATAAATTATATACTTAATTGTGATTTAAGTATATTGAATATTTTCCAAGTGTTGAAAATAAACAGATTTGTGAATTACTTATTATTAAATAAGTATGGAAATATTTTCCAATATAAAGTGAATGTTTTGAGATTTTATCTTTTAAAGATAAATTGAAAATGAATATTAGAAATTGATTTGGAAATCGTATATTCATAGATATTTTGGAAAGGTAAATTCACTATGGAATTTATAAAAGAAAGAGAAGTTTGTCTAAAAATAAACATTGATTTTTTTTTAAAGTGTGGAAATAAATTTACGAATTTGGAACGTAAATTTAATAAATCGGTAAGGATTTATTTAATTGGTTTACATGAACCATTTTGAAATGAAAGTTGTAAAGGTAAATTGATTTGAAATTGGTTTTCAAATGGTTGAAGTGTGGAAATTATATCTTGTAAAGATATTTTTGGAAAATAAATAATTTGGGAAATTATTTGAAATCGGGTAATGTTGTGAATATTGATTGATAGTTAAATAACTGAATATCAATATTGACCCTTGAATGGCTATTTGTTGTGAATTGGTTGAAATTGAATGCTACACTTATTTTTAAATTATTGCGCTCGTTATTCGGATTATCCATTCCGAATAGTGATATGACGTAATGGATAGCATTGAAGTCCGGTGGTGAAGACCGGGTATTTGTGAAAATGATAGGATGACCTATCGATTGTCTCTGCACCGTTAGCTACGGTATGGAGATTTCCTTTGTGATGGGAAATTCGATCGGGATTGTGAATACCCGGATTGCAAGGGCTTCTTTTGAAGTTCCTTCGCTTCTGTTCGAACCCGAAACAGACTTGTATGGTTACGTTTCTGACATTACATTTTGAGATATAAAGCAGATTCCTTTCAAATACATTTCCGTTGGTGGCGGAGAATTTATTCTCTTAGCTTAACACCCTTAGAGGTTATGTAGTTGAAGGTTATCAGCGATATATTCCCAATTTGGTAATGTGGCATGTTGAGTGTTGTTGTGTGATGATTATTTATTGATCATTTGTTGTTTAAAGCGTGGCTTTGTGAAAAAGCGTATCTTTGTGGACGAGACTTCGTCAGACCTCACACCCCGGAAATGGTCGAAACAGGAATATGCGGCAAGGTTATGAGGGTCGCTCCCTTTAGGGTATGTCATTTCCTTCTGGAAAAGGGTGGTGTCAGGCATGGAGCCCTGATGCTCAACCTATGTGGTTGCTCCAATCTCATTTTATGTGTGGTTGTTGCTTTGTGATCGAGGGCCCTCGGATAAAGGTCCCAAAGGACCGGGGGTTGGCATATTCGTGTAGTAGTTATCTAGTTACAGAGGTAAACCGGCCTTGTGTTGGCAGAGAGCTAGTTAATTTCTCGGGACGTCCCGCCAGAGGCGATCCCATGTGGCAGTAGGAAGTTCCTTAGCCCATCCATTTGTTGGAAATCCAATTCCTAATACGAGCCCAGTACGGTTTTAGTTGTATAACCCGCCATTTACTTATGGTGGTCACCACTGTTTAGATGATAGCTATAATAGGCATAGTTCGAAATGTCTATGCTGGCTAAGATTTATATTCTACTTTCGAAATGCTTTCATCACTATGCACTAATAATAATATCAAAATTGATTTTTTTTGCGTTGTAAGCAACTTTGACTATCATAAGGAGAAATCTCCTCCAAATCTGCGTTTGCATTGTGTGTGTGCGGGGAGGCCTTATGGTAGTTTCATTTTCCAAAAGCATTGCGAATATTTTTCACTTCCCTTGTTGTTGTTGTTTTAAAAGATAAATAACTGTTTTGAGTTCTCACACCAGTCACTTGACTGATCTGGAGTTTATTGTTCTCTTCCTAAACTCTAGGTGCCCATAATTTTCCACACGGGCAGTCTAGAGTCAGGTTATCAGGTCATTCTAGATTCAGAAGTGCTATGGAGCTCAAGTGGCGAGCTGGATGGCGAGACGTATCACTTGTATATGATATTATCTTTCCATTGTAGAATTCACTTATAAGGGCATGTTTGTATAACTGTCTATTTTGTTGTTGTGTTGTATATTATTGTTGTACACTCTGATGATGTAATGTAATAACTGATATAGTTCTTTGTTTTAAAGATTATTCATTTATCTATTATATGTTGTTCCGCTGCGATATGTGAGATTCTGATATTGTTTTAAGTTGTTTCTTCTTTCTTTCTTCCTGTCTTCCTCTATCCTTTTCTTCTACCTCTTCTTTTAACCCTAACAATTCGGTTTTCCGGCATTCGATTATGCGGCATTTGATACAGTGGACGTAAGAATGCCGACCTTCGGATCCTGACAAAATCGATACATTACATTTGGTAACAAAGCATTTGGTTAAGTGACAACCTTGGCTCTGTTGGGGATTACTCATTAGAGATAAAGTCAGTAGTACTCTAGAATGAGTTGAGTGTAGTAGTAGATATTAGAGCGTATTTGTTAGTGAATATAAATTGTTTTGTATTATGTTGACTTATCAGCTAATTGTTTATAGATTCTGGTCGGTGCAGTCTAGCTAACTGTCGTCGATAGGGGTTCCTAAACTCTTAAACGAGATAAACTGGCATAGTATCATTTTAAATTGGGTAAATGAAATAATTTTACCTCGATTATATTTTATATATAAAGGAATAATTTTTCAGAATTATCAAAGTGTATGTAAAATTGAATTGTTTGATTGTTGAAAATGTAAGAAAATATATAAGTGAATCAAAGTTGTTCGAATAATCTGAATAAAAACAACAATTGTGAAAGAATTAATTATATAAAAGCAACAATTGTATAAGTATAGAATTACAATTGAAATGATTTACAATTGTGAAATAACCTTGTATAAGTAAAGGGAAATAGTAAAATTATATAAGAAAGATTTATAAATGAGATTTATAAATAAAGGAAAATTTTGAAAGAATTTAAAGCATTGGATTCACTACTGTTGCTGGGAAATAATAAGGGTGATGACTGCAGCATCATCAGTATCATTTTCGAGTTTCTGTGTGATGGATTTGCTACCATAGTAAATTAAATTGAATTTTGTTGTGATAAACAAATTTGAGATTAAATTCAAGTTGTCATTGTTGAATATAAGTTATCAAGTTTTGAACTTATAATATGAGATAATAAAGATTTAACTTTAGTAAAGTTGAAATAAATTTGAGTTGGCATAATAAACTTATGATGTGAAATTTAACTAAAGGAAGTTAAATAAATTAAATCAGATTTGGAAATTGAATAATAAGTTGTATAACTTATTAAATGTGTAGATGTAAGTAAAACCAATTATTAAAATGGTTAAACAACTTTGTTAAGCAAAACGAGGTTTGAATTTGAATAAGTGATGAAAATTGACTTTGGTAAAAGTTAAATAGAATTTACTTTGGAGTTGGAATCTGAATTGGATTTATAAGTGGAATTTTAACTTAAGATAAACAAATGATGTTTAAATGGAATATAACTTAAGTGATGCTGAATGAAGTTGATTTTGGTATCAAAGTAAAATAATGAAGTCATTAAATGGATATGAACTTGAGTTATATAAATGAAATTCAGCCTTATTTGTTAAATGAATTAGCAATTGAATTAATGAATGAATTGAATGTAAATCCATCGAATGTAAGTAAATTGATATAGAATAAGGGATATAAGTGTTAATTCATTTAAGGCTAATTGAATGTTAAACCAAATTGAAGGTAAACAAAGGGAATATGAATGTTGGATGTAAAGTAAGATAAATTCGGTTGTATTGGTTATACATTGGTTGTTAGATTGTTGTTAATTGATTGAATAGTAATTCATATGCAATTGAATGAATAAAATTGAAAGCTAAAGCAATTGAATTCAAATTGGAAGTTAAGTAAATTTAAATTGAATGGAAATTGATTTGAATTGAAAGTGAACCAATGTGAATGTAAATTAGTGAATGTAAACTAATTGAGGATGAATAATTGAATGTCAATTGTATATAAATTGGTTGTAAACAATTACAAGTAATGTTGAAATCATATAAGTTGTTTATAAACTTTGTTTAGTATGCATTTCTTTTAATATGCATCTGTTGTAGTTGTTTAAAAGAGTAAAAATGTTAATAACTTCTTATATATGTCACTTACGTGTTTATATTGAGTAAGTACAGGTACCAGGGCTACCGTTAGCGGGATTTGGGTTGCGCAAAATGCTTAATAAATAACTGCTTTGCTTAAAAATGCTAAAAAGATACGCCTACGCAATAAAAATAGGAAATATGAACTGTTTTTCTGTTTTCCGACCGTGTGGGTCGATGTATATATATTTATCTGTATTGCAATACTGTAAAAGCTCCTCCGTACAAAGGAGGTTATGGCGAAATTTTCTGAAAAATTAAGGCATTAAAAAATTTTCGGGAAATTTTGGAAATTTTTTGTGAAAACTAAGTTTCGATTTGAAGTTAAAGGTTAAACTATATAGTTGATTTTGAAAAGTTAACTATATATGGATTTGAAAACTTAGTAAATATTTTATAAGAGGTTTAACTATGGATTTGGAAAAGTTAAACACTTAAGAGATTTGTAAATAAAATTTGAACGGTTTGTTTTGAAAAATCAATGGATTTCAAAACTTTTTCTTACTTGGCAATTTCGAGGACGAATACTTTTAAGGGGGGAAGTTTGTAACGACCCAAAATTTCTGTCATTTGAAATTTAGATATTTAATTGATTTTAAATATCAACAAGTAAAATTTGTAAGTCGAATAATTTATTTTTCGAATATTTAGATTTAATTGGATAATTAAATCGGTAATTTAATATTTAAAATTGCGTAAATAATTGGAAATCGGGTTAATGTGATTAAAAATGATTTATAAAGTTATATTAAATCATATTGGAGTTAGAACAATGTTAGTGAACTTTTAAAATCGAATTAAAAGTTAATTTGTGAAATTGAATATTTTAATATTTAATCGACTAGTGAAAATAGTTATTTTTCAAACAGTCTCAGATTTCGACGAAACTAGTTACATCGGATCCGTAATGTCAAATTATTGTAAGGTTTCAAATTTCGAGTCAATCGGATTTACGGTTTGTCCGGGGCAAGCTAAAACGCATAAAAATTTGGTTAATCGATTTAATTTAAATTTGATCGTTTATTGCCGTAACTCACACAGATGATCGAATTAGCTTCCGATACATATTCCATTGTGTCCATAACGCGGGGTAAACCGTAGAAATGCCAGTCACCGTGAGAGATTTGGAGTTCGGGAAATCGGATGAATAGTGATTTTTGGTAAATTTTCTATAAAAGGACCCCTTGTCTTCATTGTTGCCAAAACCCTAGTTTAGAGTGCTCAGCCGCCACCATATTTTCAATGGCCGAAATCATGCCATATTCTTCCTCCAATTTCTCCAAATCCATGCACATCCACGAAAAACTTCCAACTAGTTAATTGTAGACCTCGACGAGATGAACCAATCCAACGGCTATGATCAAGTATTACCTGATAGATCGACTACAAAGCAAGCTGGAACGTTCGTCATTCGAACGTGTTTTTCTCAACATCTGTGCAACCGAGTTCATCCATATTGCGGCCGAAGGTGGCACTCGAGAGGAGCTTCGAGATGATGGTAGTTGATCGTCGTGGAATTGAAGCAAGGGGTTGCGTGTATTAGGGTTTCTAGGCGGCTATTGGATTCGACGCGTTTTGTTTCCTGTGGAGGGAGAAGCCGCGTGCAACGGCCGTGATTTTCTTGCGTAGAACGTGCGGCTATGATGAGAGTAGGGTTTGAAATTGGACATAAATGTAAATTTATTTATATTTAAAATCGTGCGATGTTTAAAATTTTATATCTTTTTCATACGAGGCCGAAAACGCATGAAACAAGTTGCGTTGGCTTCGTTTTGTCGAGCACTACGCAATGGAGCTAGTTTGGTGTCATTTGGAGCTAGTTTGAATTTCAGGTAAAATTAAACGCATGTTCAATTTCATTCGAAATAAAATGCTACAACTGTTATCGGAAACTCAAGGTGAGAACTTCTCACTCAATCGAATTATTTCGATTTAAATTTTAAATAGTTAAATTTAAAATTTCTTGATTGTGTGATTGGATGATAATTAGACCCTATACGCCGTATATTAAGCGGATGTTATTTATTAAAAACATATACCGCGATAATTCCATCTTGTATGGAATTGGTATTATATATGTACTTAGAGTTGATTTCCCGCATTATATAGCGGATGAGACCCTATTGCGCCGCATAATAGCGGATAGTATTTTATAAATCCCATATACCGCGATATTCCGTCTCGAAGCGGAATTGTATTGTGCTAACATCTTTGGATGTAGGGAAAAAGGTTGGAGGGATCCAACTGGATTCCTCAAACATTTGAATTGGTTTCAATGTTGTGTGTTGATCTATTTATAATTTGCATGATTATCTTTGTGATTGAAATCATTAAAGGCTAAATTTTAGCCGAATATATTTTTGGTATCGTTAGATGCCGAAAATAAATAAAACTGGATTTCTGAAAATTTAAGTTGAGAATTCATAATAAAATTTAACTTTGAAATTGATTCATTTTAAATAAATAAACGTTGAAATGTTTATGTTATAAAAATTATGATTTTTGTGAAATACAATCGAAATGTGATTTTTGAAATAAGTAGTTGATTTGTTCATAAAATGGTTCAAATTGGGATTTTTTGAATTATTATAAATGATTTATGTAAAAGATTTATAAAATTGATATTTATAAATTAAAATATTGGAATTATAAAACGAGTTTTTATAAGTGTTAAAATGAAGTATAATGGATTTCATAAGTGGATGAAATCTATAGATTTATAAATTGTGAAGTTATAAAATGAATAGATTTTGAAAAAAAAAATTATAAGTAATTAACTTATAAACTGGGTTTTGGCGTGTAAATGGGATATGGATAGAAATTTGTTAATGAAGTGATTTTATGAGTTAAAGTTGTTATAAAGTATAAATGGAATTTATAAGCGTTGTTTAATAAATCCGAAATCAATTGAATTTGAGAAATTGAACATAGAAGTTTATTAAAGGAGATATATCCACGATTTTGGGACAGTGGATAATCCTTTAAATAAAATATGTAGAAATTAGATGTGGTTAACGAAGTATATTCATGATTTTGGACGGTGAATAATATATTAAAAAAATATTTTGAAAAAGTGATATTTTAAATAGAATTCAAACTATTCAAAAATGTTTTAAAATGTATTAAGTATCGAAACCATAGATTTCAACGTTCATTGTTGAAATAGACGTTTTCGAGAAATAGAAGGAAATGGTGGACTATGGCACTGTTGTTATAGTAAATGATTTTCGAAAGGAAATTTTTTGTATAGTATTGGGGTTTATATATCTATCTTAATTTGGAATGCATATACTAGTGATTTTTGGTTGTCGTAACGATGTTTTACGCAACATTAGTTTTGATCCAAATAAATGTGTTTAAGAGAATGTTTTCCTTAAAGAATAAATTATATACTTAATTGTGATTTAAGCATATTGAATATTTTCCAAGTGTTGAAAAAAAAAATTGTGAATTACTTATTATTAAATAAGTATGGAAATGTTTTTCCAATATAAAGTGAATGTTTTGAGATTTTATCTTTTAAAGATAAATTGAAATGAACATTAGAAATCGATTTGGAAATCGTATATTCGTAGATACTTTGGAAAGGTAAATTCACTATGGAATTTATAAAAGAAAGGGAAGTTTGTTTAAAAATAAACATTGATTTATTTTTTTTAAACTGTGGAAATAAATTTACGAATTTGGAACGTAAATTTAATAAATCGGTAAGGATTTAGTTAATTAGTTTAAATGAACCATTTTGAAATGAAAGTTGTAAAGGTAAATTTATTTGAAATTGGTTTTCAAATGATTGAAGTGTGGAAATTATATCTTTATAAGATATTTTTGGAAAATAAATAATTTGGGAAATTATTTGAAATCGGGTAATGTTGTGAATATTGATTGATAGTTAAATAATCAACTATCAATATTGACCCTTGAATGACTATTTGTTGTGAATTGGTTGAAATTGAATGCTACATTTATTTTTAAATTATTGCGCTCGTTATTCGGATTACCCATTCTGAATAGTGATACGACGTAATGGATAACATTGAAGACCGGTGGTGAAGACCGGGTATTTGTGAAAACGATAGGATGACCTATCGATTGTCTCTGCACCGTTAGCTACGGTATGGTGATTTCCTTTGTGATGGGAACTTCGATCGAGATTGTGAATACCCGGATTGTAAGGGCTTCTTTTGAAGTGTGCCTTCGGTTCTGTCCGAACCCGGAACAGACTTGTATGGTTACGTGTCTGACATTACATTTTGAGATATAAAGCAGATTTCTTTCAAATACATTTCCGTTGGTGGCAAAGAATTTATTCTCTTAGCTTAACACCCTTAGAGGTTATGTAGTTGAAGGTTATCAGCGATATATTCCCAATTTGGTAATGTGTCATGCAGAGTGTTGCTGTGTGATGATTATTTATTGATCATTTGTTGATCAAAGAGTGGCATTGTGAAAAACGTAGCTTTGTGGACGAGACTTCGTCAGACCTCACACCTCGGAAATGGTTGAAACAGGAATATGCGGCAAGGTTATGAGGGTCGCTTCCTTTAGGGTATGTCATTTCCTTCTGGGAAAGGGCGATGTCAGGTATGGAGCCCTGATGCTTAACTTATGTGGTTGCTCCAATCTCATTTTTCTGTGCGGTTGTTGCTTGGTGATCGAGGGCCCTCGGATAAAGGTCCCAAAGGACTGGGGGGTCGCATATTCGTGTAGTAGTTACCTAGTTACAGAGGTAACCCGGCCTTGTGGCAGAGAGCCGGTTAAGTTCTAGGGACGTCCCGCCAGAGGCAATCCCATGTGGCAGTAGGAAGTTCCTTAGCCTGACCATTTGTTGGAAATCCAATTCCCAACGCGAACCCAATACGGTTTTAGTTGTATAACCTGCCATTTACTTACGGTGGTCACCACTGTTTAGATGGTAGCTATGGTAGGCATAGTTCGAAATGTCTATGCGGGCTAAGATTTATATTCTACTTTCGAAATGCTTTCATCACTATGCACTAATAATAATACCAAAATTGATTTGTTTTGCGTAGTAAGCATCGTTGACATCATAAGGAGAAATCTCCTCCAATTCTGCGTTTGCATTGTGTGTGTGAGGGGAGGCCTTATGGTAGTTTCATTTTTCAAAAGAATTGCGGATATTTTTCACTTCCCTTTTTGTTGTTGTTTTAAAAGATAAATAACTGTTTTGAGTGCTCACACCAGTCCCATAACTGACTTGGAGTTTATTGTTCTCTTCCTAAACTCTGGGTGCCCATAATTTTCCATACGGGCAGTCTAGAGTCAGTTATCAGGTCATTATGGATTCAGAAGTGCTAGGAGCTCAAGTGGCGAGCTGGATGGTGAGACTTATCACTTGTATATGATATTATCTTTCCACTATAGAATTCACTTGTAAGGTCATGTTTGTATAACTGTCTATTGTTTTGTTGTGTTGTATATTATTGTTGTACACTCTGATGATGTAATGTAATAACTGATATAGTTCTTTGTTTTAAAGATTATTCATTTATCTATTATATGTTGTTCCGCTGCGATATGTGAGATTCTGATATTGTTTTAAGTTGTTTCTTCTTTCTTTCTTCCTGCTTCTTCTATCTTTTTCTTCTACCTCTTCTTTTAACCCTAACAATTCGGTTTTTCGACATTGGATTATGCGGCACTTGATATAGTGGACGTAAGAGTGCCGACCTTCGGATCCCGACAAAATCGATACGTTACACTTGTTGTTTAGAATAAGGCGTATGTTCAGTACTTGCAAGTAAGTTTAAGGATAGTCGCATGCGGATATTGGCCAGCATCAAGACAAAGAGCGATTTCGGGGAAGATTAGAGTTAAACCATCATACCAATGATTCTTTCACTATTGAGACATTGGATTAGGGGCACTGCCATTTAGATGTTAGGTTGTTTGTAGTATGGCACAACCACTTAACTCTTTAGAAGTCTTTTGGTTAGTTGAGGGTGGCTGCATGGGCCCATAGCCATGATGGAAAAGAAACAGACCAACTACTATAGTAAAAACACGAATAAATGGATTTTTGGTGTTCAATCATGGTATATGGATGTATAATTGCCTTGATAGACGTTAGACCATGTTGTGGATATATTATACGATGATTACAATGTTCAGTTGTATGTCTTGCATTCTTATATGTTGTTTGATGTGTGTGGCGTTTATGTTTTTACTTGACCTGTTGAAAATGCTCATTGAAGGAATTAGAGGTAGGAACCATTAAAGTGGACTTCAATGGACAAACCCTTGGATGTCTTGTGGTGAGTTTGCCCAATTGTGGCTTCTGGTTGGCATGAGGGATTATTAGACAAATAATGCTATCTGGTTTTGCTATTATTAGGGGGTCGATCAAGAAATATGGTCTAGCTGTACTTCATGTCGTGCTCGAGGATTTAAGGTACAGGCTCGGGTCGGCACCTAAGCAAAAAATTAGGTTTAGTGTCTTTGGGTAGCTCCGAATCAAATGGAAGGTTGCTCTAGGTTTTTTTAGTGGATGCTCCGAATTCGGCCAAAGGAATACCTAGATAGAAAACTTGATATTAGGGAATTTTGGTCATGGTGAGGCGATAATTTAGAATTTCTTCATGGCATGTTTTGAGGGTTTAGTGGATGATATGAAGTGAAGTAGGTAATACCAAATGACCTTGGGTGGCCTTGAATTTTTTATGGTGATTAATGAATGAAAGTGCACAAGAACCTTTTATAATATGGTTAGATGTATATTCAAGTGTATATTCAAAATTAAGCAGTACTAACTAGCAAAGTGTCGTAAAGTAAATAAAAGTAATCACACCAGGATTTTTATACTGGTTCTGACCTCTTATCCTACGTGCAGTGCCAAACTCCTTCTGGAATTAATTAACCAGCCCACACTTAGCACGAAGGAATATGTATCTTAAAAAATTCCTGAACAGCTGAATAGGACTTCAACCTTTGCCTAAGGTTCTCTAAAAGCACTTAAAAAAACTAGAATAAGTCACTAACTTCTACGAGTTTTTGATAACTTAAATATAGTCAATTGTAGTACAAGACTTCCTATAATATCCTTGATCATTCAAGATGCATGTTCCACGATGTTTCTTGAGTAAAGAATTGAATTTAATGTAATAAATTTATAGGTATGGTCAAGAGAATAGAGATCAAGAAAGACAGATTCAGAAAAGTTAAAAATTATTTCAGATATTGGTCTTTATATATAGATATCAAAGAGTTGCGATGAATAGTTATTGTGACGACCCGACTTTTTCTCTCCAGAAAAGTCATATCATCATAAAGAAAGAAAGGGATAGAAAAGAGAAAAGAAAGAGAAGAAGAAGAAACAACACATCAGAATCTAAACAGCGGAACGAATAAATTATATTAATAATATAAAATATTACATAGTTTACAACCACTATCAGAGTACACAGATATACAACACATACTAGACAGTTATAAACACATGTCTAGTATTTACAACATAATACAACTCAGAGACAATCACAGATCACACAGCGGAATACTATATATCTAACGTAGAAGCCTCCTGCTCCATTGCTCCTCCACAATTCATCAAAAGCTAACCTGAATCCCTTGGCTACTCGTAAAAATTTGAGTACCCAAGAGTTTAAGAAAACAAAAGATAAACTCCGGGTCAGACATGGGTCTGGTGTGAGTAACAGGTTAAAGTTGCTTAATTTTGAAAATCCTTTTAAAAAGAAAGGTATCACGTAAGACTTCCCACACATAAACATGGAAAAGTTTTTACCTTACGCTAACAAACATTTGATAGGAAATCCAGTGATATTATAATAGGGTCTAGGGTTTTCAAGTAAATAAGAAATAGCCGAAATTGTTACATTTATTAAATTCCAGCTACTAGCCACAAAAGTGGGTAATACAATCAAAACCTTTGGCACTTATTGGATTTTGGATTCCATATAATGGTAGGGCTACTGGGGTACCGTCCGTCACAGTACGTGGCCTAGATCAACGTACCGAGGAGTACGCCCGCTCCCCTGCAACACAAAGCCGGACCCATTCCTTAGTGAACAGCTCCGAACAAGACAACCCCACAGTTGGTGTACACTAACAATTGCACACTAAGCCGAATAAAAAGGGACCTCTAGACAGGGATCAATCTTGCTCTCCAGTGGGTGCTGCCCACGAAGCCTTGCTGCACCTTCCCTGTTTTAGCCATTCCCGGTTGATGAGGCTTGAGGCTACGATTACCTTTAGAGGACACATATCATAGAATGTTCATCGTCCACCTGACGATGTTCTGAAAGCATTCAATCCATACAAGTTCGTTCCGGGTTCAAACGAAACCGAAGGCATTATCTCGTTACACTCATTACGGAATCACCCACAGAGTTAACGACGATAACCCTTTCACTCTAAATCACCATCTTGAATCTATAAGTACTATTCCGTCAAACTCATTATGGAATCACCCACAGAGTTATACTGACGTATAACCCTTACACCTCGAGTCTTCACTCTTCACAAAAGATTCACGGCCTATCGTTAATTTGGATCGATGTGGTTTTCGGATATCCAAATATGGAAACCCGATCCCGGTCTCATCGAAATCCAAAGCGTTTCTTTTAAGGCCAAGTTGTGTTAAAGGTTTAAAACAATTCAATTATCTATATACACAGATAGATAAATCACAGATTCACAACAGATAATCAATATTATCATCATATCAGATAAACCATATTATCATTATTCAATAAGATAATCTATATCAACATCACCATGCAACCAATGCATCCAAATCACTCAACATTATCTATCTCATATCTGAGATTCTAACCATCCAAAGCAAACAACACTATCCAATCCATATAAGCCATGATTTATAATCACACCAAAATAATTAACTTAAAAGGAATTAAATTAATTATATCATTCAAATAAATTTAAAGTAAATTAAATTAATTACTTCATCAATATCAACTTGCTCATATTACTATTGATAATTTATCAATCAATTAATTAATCATCATCTAATGATTCATTTTAATTAATCATCCTTGATTAATTAACCCTTAATTACATTCAAGTAATTATCCACTAATTAATTTCTCAAATTAATTATATTTAACCAAATACAGTAATTAACCTTTAATTACTTCCTTAATTAATTACCTAAAATTAATTATCTTTAATCACTTATTATTGATTAATTAATCTTAATTAATCAATCTTAATTACATCATTAATTATAATAATTAATGATCTTCTAATTACGTTTTCAAATTAAATTAATTACGTTAAGTAATTTAATCTTTATTTAAATCATAACTGTCAATCACCCTTGATTAACTCCATTCAGTAATCAACTACCCTTAATTACTTCACCAAATAAATTAATTACTCATTAATTAATTATCTCTAATTAATTCCTTGATTAATTTACAAGTAATTATACTCAAATTACTTTTATCAACAAATCACCTTCAATTTATTACATATAGTAATTACTCATTAATTACTTTCCTAAGTAACTTCTCTTCATTTAATTGCATTAAGTAATTATACTTCACAAATCATCAAACGATTAATTTAACTTAATTAAACTAAATTGATTAACTTAAGCTAATCAAATTTAAACTCAATTAATAAGTAATTAATTCCTTAATTACTTCCATAAGTAATTATACTTAATAACTTACACAATTGATTATCTTTAAATTAATTAATCTAATTAATAATTAAAACTAATCACATTAATTAATTATTAAATAATCCTTAGTTAATGATCTTCATTAACTATTAACAACTCATTAATTATTTTCTAAAATAATTAACTTATTTTAATCATTATTAATTACAAATTAATTAATCATTAATTAACCACTAATTAATCCCTAATAAATTAAATAATTGAGTGTTAATTAAAACTTAATTAAATCCATTATTACTTGATTAATTAATTATTAATCATTAATTAGAAACTAATTTTATTTAATTAATTATTCTTAATTACAAGTTAATTATTCAAAGAATAATTAATCCTAAACCCTTAAGATTAACCTTAATTACTTTAAGAAATTATTTATTTCA
This sequence comes from Allium cepa, assembly GCA_030765085.1. Lineage (NCBI taxonomy): Eukaryota > Viridiplantae > Streptophyta > Magnoliopsida > Asparagales > Amaryllidaceae > Allium > Allium cepa. The sequence goes on from CM060929.1 coordinate 508,321,026, forward strand.
TTAATTTATTAAATAAATTAATTACTCATTTAATTACCCTAATAATTAAATGAAATACAAACATTAAATTGTTATTTAACTTTACAAGTTTAAATTCAATTTAAAACCTTTAATTGCTAAATAATACTTTTATTATAAAAGAAATTTTACAAAAGTTAAAACAAATTTCTTCTTAAATTAAAACCATTTAGATTTTACATTATTATTCAAATTTGTTTTAAGCACTTAAATTTATAAAACTAAAATTTAATTTGAAACAAAGATTCAAATCCAAATTTGAATCAAATTTTACATTTTGATTAAACATTACTTCATATTTTCAATTTCAAATTTAAATTCAAATTCTTTGAAAACAATTTAAACAATAAACTCTTTAAAGTTCTTTTAAAGCAAATTTGAATTTAAAAACTTAACATTTCCAACTTTAAGATTCAATTCAACATGAGTCCATAGTTTAAATTAGATTTAAAACTTAATTTAAATCTTTGCTTTATATTTCAAATTCCATTTTAAAATTTGAAACAAGACAATTTCTAAACTTCAATAACTAGTTCGAGCTGACTCAAGCAACTCGAGTAACTCGATTAACAATCTTCATCTTAAAATCTATTTAAATCCAAAATAAAAACAGGTTTATACAATCCTATGCTAACAGGTTTACCCAAACCCTGTAACAAAACTAAATACCCGAGGCCTCATCTCTATTACTTCGAGTCCCAATCCCCATTTCTTCGAGCAAAAATATGAGACAACCCGAGACAAACACTGGAAAACCCATCTTCCCCAAAACACTGATACGCCATTACCACCGTACACCTGCACACCCACGGCCATCACCTCCGGCCTCTCGCAACCCTCTATGCAAGTCACCGATCCTCTCCAAACACCAAATCAACCCCCAATTCAACTATAGAAACCCTAAATCAAAATCAAGCACTTGAACTCGAACAGGAACAAAAGTCGCAACCTGGAAATTGCTTCACCCACCAAGCTCCGACCATCAGAGAAACACCACCTCCGGCCACAACCTCCTCCATACCCCATCTATCTTTAGCTCGAACTAGAGAGAACTCGATCACCTAATTTGATCACAGTGATCAAATCTCTTAAACACAGTAAAACTAGGGTTATATACATTAATCCCTAGTCACTACTTCCCCACAGCATTGATTCCTCAATTACCATTTTTCCTCAATTCACCATTCTATCACCAGGAACATCGCTGGCCACCAAATCTTTTTAGATCGACAGAATCAACCCAAATTATGATTTCTGGTTAAACCAGAATTTCTTAATCAAAAACAAACTAAAAGTTCTAATTTAAATTTTAAAATTCGAGTTTTTGATCAGGTAACATATTGATAATCTTAAATCAAAGAATTTAAAGGATTAAATTCTTGTTAATAACAGAATTACTCTGTTGTTCAGTGTTTTCCCAAAGGCCATACTGTTTTATTATTTTTTTCAGTGACACTTCTGGTTTGTATTCATACTTGATAAAACCTAAAACTTTAGTTATGTTACACAACTTTATTTTTTCTTAAGTCATAGACCTAACATAGATTAGATCTAAAGTATAGGATTTTAAGAAAATCAAGGGTCTGGAACTTAAGTACAAAAACATGCATTCACAATAACATGCATCATAACCTTCATTTAGTAACATACACATATTCTTGTTTCCAGAGTAAATAACAACTAATTTTATGCTTAAATTTATTAAATATAAATTGTTACTCACTTGGGTTTTAGGGGCAGAGCACATAAGCTTCAGATTTACAGATGCATGTTTCCTCTTTTACTTTATTTGCTTATGACCTGAACTTCAGATTGCCTTTTTAAAACTGCAAATGCTTTTAAAATTTCCATCTTGCTTACTGTATTGCTTTCAAATTTACATGCATGCTTGTTTCCAGGTGAACACATGCATGCTTCCAGAGAGAAGATGCATGCAAATTTGGATGTTGATTTCAAACAGAGGACTGCAGGCTTTAGTTGATTTAGAAAAGAACTGCAGGTATTTGAGTTGAGACTTAAAGTTGTAGATGAACTTCACGTGCATGCAGGTTTGTACTTTTTTTTTTAAACAGAAAAGAATTTGCAGAATTGGATTGCAAATTTGATTTATTTTGGTTAGAGGAAACATGGGTTTTTAGATTTGTTTGTAAGGGGGATTTGCAGATTCAGTTTAGAACAGAATTTGTTTGAATGTAGAAGAATTCAGCTTTTAGAATCTGAAAATTTCTCTTAAGTTTGAAGAAAAGAAGAATAAGATGAGGTGATGTGTTTTATGTAAGAAATATTTTTGAAAAATAAAAATAAAATAAACACTTGGTTTAAATTTAACACTTGTCTTCATAGCATACACTATGTTTAACACTTGTCAATTTGGGTGTTAATAAACTTACATATGTAATTTAAGTATTTAAATTTTAATTCTAAATTGTTTATAATTATTTAAGCCTTTAAATCTTATTTTATTTCTTAAGTAATATAAATGAATTTGTCTCTTTTTAAATTGAAAATAAATGAAAACAAACAAATTAAAATATAGCTTATTCAAAAATATTGAAGTATTTATTCTATTAAATTTCAAAACATCAAATTCAAATTTAAAATTAATTTATCAAATCAAAATTTTAATAATCAAGTTACATATATAAATGCATATATAATTCTATTAAAATTAAAAACAACAATTTTATTCCTTACAAAATCTATTTATGTTCATAAGAACTTAAGTATTATAATTTTTATTTAAAAATAACAAATTAAGCAATATCAAATAATTTGTTAAAAGAGATTATAAAAAACTAAGATCATTTGTAATTTACATTGTAAATTCTTATATATATAAATCCCAAGTAATATAAAATAAAACTTAGCTTTTATATTTATCTAATTTTAAATTCATATATTTTAAAGTTAAATAAAATTTCAAAACAAATAAGATTTATCATAGTATAAATCATAACATTATTTATTGGATTGTGTTGAAAAGTTAAATGTCAAATTTAAATCAAATTTCCAATTTATCAAATATAAATTAGAGTTAGAAAATTAATTCATTTACTAAATTCAAAATCAAAGTTTATCAATTTATAATATATAAAATTAATATTATAAATAGAAAACAATTTATTTATTTAAAAAGATAAAATCTTCTAATTAAAATATTTATTAGAACATGATTATTAAATCAAATTCCAAATTTGTTATTAAAATTATCAAATCAAATTAAATTTATAACACAGATTATTAAATTTATATTGCCCAAATTTCCGGGATATCACATTCCTTCTCCCTTAAAAGAATTTCGTCCCCGAAATTTAAAAGCAAAGGTAATTTAATAATCTATTTTAAGATTTTATTTTAAAACACAAGCATATATTATCAAACATATGCTAACAACCATAACAACCAATTCAAACAAAACAAATTATCCAGAAAAATTCTGGATAAAATTTTCACGAGTTTCCCCGGTAAATATCAGGATACTCGCCCTATAGAATCTAACAATCAATACTATTAAACTATAGAGCTCCTATCCAGCTAGATCTACAAAACTAAATAGGATATCAGACTACAGACAAGTCTGAATCAACAATCACATCTTCCTGAACCGCTGGTTACACAACCAGAGATAAATCATACACGTACTCCCTTAGAGGTACGTGAACCACATCGAATCCCAGTTATCCAAACTGGCAATTCAACCTTGAAAATCAAACACCAATCCTCACAAAAACATAGAAAAGATCCAGAACATCTCGGAGCTGACTTACCCAGTCTTACTCAATCTTATAGCCCTTTAGATCGAAGAGAACTTATTCAAGATCAAATCTCCGACTCCGGAATCCAAATTCCTTTATCTCTTATCCACCAAACACTCTTGACGATCCTGGGATGCCTTCAACTCTCCTGATCAGCTCAACCTTCGCTGATGTCTCTAGAAACAAACTGGACCAAAACAATCCAACAAAATGATCTCCTCAAGATCAATCCCAAACCAAGAACACCAACTCTACTCCACAAATACAAGAAAACTAACTTACATTTCTTATCCGGAAAAGATAAAACAAAAGCACTTCCAATCTGCTTCCGCTGCACAACTCTGATCTGAAGCAGAAGAAAAACTCGAGTACAAACTGGATAACACATCACAGAAATATGGTTCAACAGACCCATAAAAGAAAACTCAGATGCCCCATCTAATCCAAAGCAGCTTCACTAAACCTCCGGTATCACTCCTAGAATCCAGTTGATAAGAAAACTCAACCTCCAAATATGGAAAAACTTCTCATAGCTCAAGAGAACACTCAAACTATCGCAAGTCACTTTTGCGATCAACCCAGCCTAATATCCAAAGAAAACTGTTCTCTCTTTACCAATCAGAACATCTAGCCAATCCATCGTAGAAATGAAATCCACTTTGCTGCTTCTGAATTCTACCTTCAGAAAAACTGTTAACCAGAAGACTTTCTTGCCAGCACCCAGAATACTACGAACTGCACTGCTGACACCGACGCCAAAGACTTCCTAAACCAAAGCTCTTCGAGTAACTCGGGCCTCAAACCGGACAGAAACATCCTGCTGAACTGGCCACAACATCGAAGCAGACACACCTCTTTAAACTTGTTCTAAAGAAAACATCTTCGAGAACATCCATAGTCACTGCGTCTCATCACACAGCTACTATTCCCTAAGGTATCAAAATACCATTATTCTCTTCTACCTAGCCGATAGATCCAAATTCAACTCATCCAACTTCAAAGATAGACTCCGAACCTTTACAAGTTATCTTCAGAGATCTATGAAATTCTATACTCCGCACAACTCACTCGAGACGGTATTAGGTCTACAGTCTCGACAAATACACTACCAATCTCAACATTCAAACTCCAACCAAAAGTAGTAGTTGTGTTACACACCCACTACCTTATCTACCTTTATAGCCTATATTGGAAAACCTGAACAGGTAACCCAACAAATAGGTAGAAGTAATTATATAAATAAATATATAATAAAACTACAAATATGCTCTCTCAAGATAGTCACCACTCCAGAGCCTAGGTATTCACTCAACCTAATGCTCTGATACCAACTGTGACGACCCGACTTTTTCTCTCCAGAAAAGTCGTATCATCATAAAGAAAGAAAGGGATAGAAAGTGAAAAGAAAGAGAAGAAGAAGAAACAACACATCAGAATCTAAACAGCGGAACGAATAAATTATATTAATAATATAAAATATTATATAGTTTACAACCACTATCAGAGTACACAGATATACAACACATATTAGACAGTTATAAACACCTGTCTAGTATTTACAATATAATACAACTCAGAGACAATCACAGATCACACAGCGGAATACTATATATCTAACGCAGAAGCCTCCTGCTCCATTGCTCCTCCACAATTCGTCAAAAGCTAACCTGAATCCCTTGGCTACTCGTAAAAATTTGAGTACCCAAAAGTTTAATAAAAGAAAAGATAAACTCCGGGTCAGACATGGGTCTGGTGTGAGTAACAGGTTAAAGTTGCCTAATTTTGAAAATCCTTTTAAAAAGAAAGGTGTCACGTAAGACTTCCCACACATAAACATGGAAAAGATTTTACCTTACGCTAACCAAAACATTCGATAGGAAATCCAGTGATATTATAATAGGGTCTAGGGTTTTCAAGTAAATAAGAAATAGCCAAAATTGTTATATTTATTAAATTCCAGCTACTAGCCACAAAAGTGGGTAATACAATCAAAACCGTTGGCACTTATTGGATTTTGGATTCCATACAATGGCAGGGCTACTGGGGTACCGTCCGTCACAGTACATGGCCTAGATCAACGTACCGAGGAGTACGCCGCTCCCCTATAACACAAAGCCGGACCCATTCTTTACTGAACAGTTTCGGACAAGACAACATCGCAGTTGGTGTACACTAACAACTGCCCACTAAGCCGAATAAAAAGGGACCTCTAGACAGGGATCAATCTTGCTCTCCAGTGGGTGCTACCCACGAAGCCTTGCTGCACCTCCCCTGTTTTAGCCATTCCCGGTTGATGAGGCTTGAGGCTACGATTACCTTTAGAGGACACATCTCATAGAATGCTCATCGTCCACCTGACGATGTTCTGAAAGCATTCAATCCATACAAGTTCGTTCCGGGTTCGAACGAAACCGAAGGCATTATCTCGTTACACTCATTACGGAATCACCCACAGAGTTAACGACGATAACCCTTGCACTCTAAATCACCATCTCGAATCTATAAGTACTATTCCGTCAAACTCATTACGGAATCACCCACAGAGTTATACTGACGTATAACCCTTACACCTCGAGTCTTCACTCTTCACAAAAGATTCACGACCTATCGTTAATTTGGATCGATGTGGTTTTCGGATATCCAAATATGGAAACCCGATCCCGGTCTCATCAAAATCCAAAGCGTGTCTTTTAAGGCCAAGTTGTTTTAAAGGTTTAAAACAATTCAATTATCTATATACACAGATAGATAAATCACAGATTCACAACAGATAATCAATATTATCATCATATCAGATAAACCATATTATCATTATTCAATAAGATAATCTATATCAACATCACCATGCAACCAATGCATCCAAATCACTCAACATTATCTATCTCATATCTGAGATTCTAACCATCCAAAGCAAACAACACTATCCAATCCATATAAGCCATTATTTATAATCACAGCAAAATAATTCATTTAAAACGAATTAAATTAATTATATCATTCAAATTAATTTAAAGTAAATTAAATTAATTACTTCATCAATATCAGCTTTCACATGTTACTATTGATAATTTATCAATCAATTAATTAATCATCATCCAATGATTCATTTTAATTAATCATCCCTGATTAATTAACCCTTAATTACATTCATGTAATTATCCACTAATTAATTTCTCAAATTAATTATATTTAACCAAATACAGTAATTAACCTTTAATTACTTCCTTAATTAATTACCTAAAATTAATTACCTTTAATCACTTATTATTGATTAATTAATCTTAATTAATCAATCTTAATTACATCATTAATTATAATAATTAATGATCTTCTAATTACGTTTTCAAATTAAATTAATTACATTAAGTAATTTAATCTTTATTTAAATCATAACTGTGAATCACCCTTGATTAACTCCATTCAGTAATCAACTACCCTTAATTACTTCACCAAATAAATTAATTACTCATTAATTAATTATCTCTAATTAATTCCTTGATTAATTTACAAGTAATTATACTCAAATTACTTTTATCAACAAATCACCTTCAATTTATTACATATAGTAATTACTCATTAATTACTTTCCTAAGTAACTTCTCTTCATTTAATTGCATTAAGTAATTATACTTCACAAATCATCAAACGATTAATTTAAATTAATTAAACTTAATTAATTAACTTAAACTAATCAAATTTAAACTCAATTAATAAGTAATTAATTCCTTAATTACTTCCATAAGTAATTATACTTAATAACTTACACAATTGATTATCTTTAAATTAATTCATATAATTAATAATTAAAATTAATCACATTAATTAATTATTAAATAATCCTTAGTTAATGATCTTCATTAACTATTAACAACTCATTAATTATTTTCTAGAATAATTAACTTATTTTAATCATTATTAATTACAAATTAATTAATCATTAATTAACCATTAATTAATCCCTAATAAATTAAATAATTAAGTGTTAATTAAAACTTAATTAAATCCATTATTACTTGATTAATTAATTATTAATCATTAATTAGAAACTAATTTTATTTAATTAATTATTCTTAATTACAAGTTAATTATTCAAAGAATAGTTAATCCTAAATCCTTAAGATTAACCTTAATTACTTTAAGAAATTATTTATTTCATCAATTTATTAAATAAATTAATTATTCATTTAATTACCCTAATAATTAAATGAAATACAAACATTAAATTATTAATTATTCTCAACTAAACAGTAATTAACCTTTAATTGCTTAAATTAATTAATTAACTATAATTAATTTTGTGAAATTAATTAGGGGTAATTACCTGAATGCAATTAAGGATAATTAATCAAGAGTGATTAATTTAGGTAATTAATAATAAATGATTAATTGATTATAATCAATTTAATGATTAAGTAAGCAAGATTTATATTGATGAAGTAATTAATTTAATTTATTTTAAATTAATTTAAGATGGGTAATTAATTTAATTCATTTTAAATTAATTAGAGATAGAGATAGTTAATTTAATTCATTTTAAATTAATTATATTGTGATGAGTAAATCATTGCTTATATATATATATATATATGTGTGTGTGTGTGTGGATGACATTGATTGTCTTGGATGCTTTGAGATCTCAGTAATGAGATAAATGATATTGTGTGGTATGAATGACTTAATTGTATTGTGATGATTACATAGGTTATCTATTGTGATGGAAATATAGGGAATATCTATTATGATATTGATAACGTGGATTACCTGTTATGTGATAATGTTGATTATCAGTTATGATTTATAAATTATCTATCTGTGTGTGTATAGATACTGTAATTGAATTGTTTTAAACCTTTAAAACAACTTGGACCTTAAAAGACACGCTTTGGATTTCGATGAGACCGGGATCGGGTTTCCATATTTGGATATCCGAAAACCACATCGATTCCAAATAACGTTAGGTCGTGTATCAAAGTGGAGCTTTGTGAAGACTCGAGGTGTAAGGACTATGAGTCGGTATAACTCTGTGGGTGATTCCGTAATGAGTTGACGGAATAGTACTTATAGATTCGAGATGGTGGTTCATAGTGAAAGGGTTATTGTCGTTAACTCTAAGGGTGATTCCAAAATCAGTGTAACGAGATAATGCCTTCGGTTTTGTTCGAACCCGGAACGAACTTGTATGGATTGAATGCTTTCAGAACATTGTCAGGTGGACGATGAGCATTCTAAGTGATATGTCCTATAAAGGTAATCGTAGCCTCAAGCCTCATCAACCGGAAGTGGCTAAAACAGGGGAGGTGCAGCAAGGCTTCGTGGGTAGCCCCCACTTGAGAGTAAGATTTACCCCTGTCTAGAGGTCTCTTTATATTTCGGCTATGTGGGGCGGTTGATCATGACAACCGTCGGGGTTGTCTTATTCGAAACTGTTCAGTAAGGAATGGGTTCGGCTTTGTGTTGCAGGGGATCGGGAGTGGTCCTCGGTACGGTGATCTAGGCCACGTACTGTGACGGGCGGTACCCCAGTAGCCCAGCCATTGTATGGAATCCAAAATCCAATAAGTGTCAACGGTTTTGATTGTATAACCCACTTTTGTGGCTAGTAGCTGGAATTTAATAGATGTAACAATTTCGGCTATTTCTTATTTATTTGAAAACCCTAGACACTATTATAATATCATCGGATTTCCTATCAAATGTTTCGGTGAGCGTAAGGTAAAAACTTTTCCATGTTTATGTGTGGGAAGTCTTACGTGATACCTTTCCTTTCAAAAGGTTTTTAAAAGTTAAGCAACTTTAACCTGTTACTCACACCAGACCCATGTCTGTCCCGGAGTTTATTTTGTTTTTCATAAACTCTTGGGTACTCAAATTTTTATGAGTAGTCAAGGGAATTCAGGTTCGGATTCAGGTTAGCTTTGACGAATTGTGGAGGAGCAATGGAGCAGGAGGCTTCTGCATATAGATATATCTAGTATTCCGCTGTGTAGTTTTCTCTGAGTTGTTTTCTTGTACTGTATTGAGTTGTATAACTAGACAGGTGTTTATAACTATCTAGTATGTGTGTATGTCTGTGTGTCTCTGATATTGATTGTAAACTATGTAATACTTATGTTACTAATATGATTTGTGAGCTCTGATACCAAATGAGACGACCCAACTTTTTCTCCACAAAATGTCGTATCATCCTTAAGAAAGAAAGGGATAGAAAAGAGAAAAGAAAGAAGAGAAAGAAGAAACAACACAAGAATCTCAACAGCGGAACGAATAAATTATATTACTAACATAAGTATTACATAGTATACATCAATTATCAGAGTTACACATACAATACGACTCATACTAGACAGTTATAAACACCTGTCTAGTTATTACAACTCAATACATATCAGACAAACACTCAGAGATACCAACACAGCGGAAAACTATATAACTATACGCAGAAGCCTCCTGCTCCTTTTCTCCTCTACAATACATCAAAGCTATCCTGAATCCTAACCTGAATTCCCTTGACTACTCATAAAAATTTGAGTACCCAAGAGTCAAAGAAAAACAGAAATAACTCTGGTCAGACATGGGTCTGGTGTGAGTAACAGGTTAAAGTTGCTTAACTTTGAAAAACCTTTGAAAAGAAAAAGTATCACGTAAGACTTCACATACATAAACATGGAAAAAAATTTACCTTACGCTAACCAAAACATTTGATAGGAAATCCGATGATATTATAATAGTGTCTAGGGTTTTCAAGTAAAATACAGAAATAGCTGAAATGCTTACATCTCACATTCCAACATAGTTGGTCACAACTAATATGTACGTCACTTATTGGATTTTGGATTCCATCAATGGCTGGGCTACTGGGGTACCGCCCGTCACAGTACGTGGCTTAGATCACCGTACCGAGGATTACTCCCAATCCCCTGCAACACAAAGCCGGACCCATTCCTTACTGAACAGTTCCAAACAAGACAACCCCGCAGTTGTGATCAGCAACCGCACCACTAAGCCGAAAATAAAGGGACCTCTAGACAGGGATAAATCTTGCTCTCAAGTGGGGGCTACCCACGAAGCTTTGCTGCACCTCTCCTGTTTTAGCCATTCCCGGTTGATGAGGCTTGAGGCTACGATTACCTTTATAGGACATATCACTTAGAATGCTCATCGTCCACCTGACGATGTTCTGAAAGCATTCAATCCATACAAGTTCGTTCCGGATTCGAACGAAACCGAAGACATTATCTCGTTACATTCATTTTGGAATCACCCTCAGAGTTAACGACGATAACCCTTGCACTCTGAATCTTCACCGTCACTTCAGATCCACGACCTAACGTTTAATTGGAATCGATGTGGTTTTCGGATGTCCAAATATGGAAACCCGATCCCGGTCTCATCGAAATCCAAAGTGTGTCTTTTAGGTCCAAGTTGTTTTAAGTTTAAAACAATTCAATTCATTATCTAAATATACACAAATAGATAATTCACAACACAATAAATAATCAACCTTATCATTATCAACAGATAATTCATATCATAATCAGATAATCCATATTATCATCCAAAAGCAACCAATGCATCCATATCACATACACTACTCATCTCATAACAGAGATTACAAACCATACCAGGCAACCAATACCATTCATCAAACATAAGCAATGATCTAATGATCACACCTTCTATAATTAATTTAAAAGGAATTAAATTAATTACCTAAACTCTAATTAATTTAAAATGAATTAAATTAATTACTTCATCATTAAAATTCTATATCTTAATCTTTAATTGATTACAAATCAATTTATAAATCATCATCTCAATATTCATTTCACTTAATCCTTACTGATTAACCATCTCTAATTAATTTCACAAGTTAATTATACTAAACCCTTTGCAAATAATTAACTTGTATTTACTTAATTAATTAATTAATTAATTAATGATGTAATTTGGAATTGATTAATTAAGGTATAATTAATAATGAATAAATGATTAATGTAATTAGTTTTAGCTAATAATTCAAATTTAAACTCAATTATTAAGTAATTAATTCCTTAATTACTTCCATAAGTAATTATACTTAATAACTTACACAATTGATTATCTTTAAATTAATTAATCTAATTAATAATTAAAATTAATCACATTAATTAATTATTAAATAATCCTTAATTAATGATCTTCATTAACTATTAACAACTCATTAATTATTTTCTAAGTTAATTAACTTATTTTAATCATTATTAATTACAAATTAATTAATCATTAATTAATCCCTAATAAATTAAATAATTAAGTGTTAATTAAAACTTAATTAAATCCATTATTACTTGATTAATTAATTATTAATCATTAATTAGAAACTAATTTTATTTAATTAATTATTCTTAATTACAAGTTAATTATTCAAAGAATAATTAATCCTAAACCCTTAAGATTAACCTTAATTACTTTAAGAAATTATTTATTTCATTAATTTATTAAATAAATCAATTATTCATTTAATTGCCCTAATAATTAAATGAAATACAAACATTAAATTGTTATTAAACTTTACAAGTTTAAATTCAATTTAAAACCTTTAATTGCTAAATAATACTTTTATTATAAAAGAAATTTTACAAAAGTTAAAACAAAGTTATTCTTAAATTAAAACCATTTAGATTTTACATTATTATTCAAATTTGTTTTAAGCACTTAAATTTATAAAACTAAAATTTAATTTGAAATAAAGATTCAAATCCAAATTTGAATCAAATTTTACATTTTGATTAAACATTACTTCATATTTTCAATTTCAAATTTAAATTCAAATTCTTTAAAACCATTTTAAACAATAAACTCTTTAAAGTTCTTTTAAAGCAAATTTGAATTTAAAAACTTAATCATTTCCAACTTTAAGATTCAATTCAACTTGAATCTATAATTTAAATTAGATTTAAAACTTAATTTAAATCTTTTCTTTATATTTCAAATTCCAATTTAAAATTTGAAACAAGACAATTTCTAAACTTCAATAACTAGCTCGAGCTGACTCAAGCAATTCGAGTAACTCGATTAACAATCTTCATCTTAAAATCTATTTAAATCCCAAATAAAAACAGGTTTATACAATCCTATGCTAACAGGTTTACCCAAACCCTGTAACAAAACTAAATACCCGAGGCCTCATCTCCATTACTTCGAGTCCCAATCCCCATTTCTTTGAGCAAAAATATGAGACAACCCGAGACAAACACCGGAAAACCCATCTTCCCTAAAACACTTATACGCCATTACCACCGTACACCTGCACACCCACGGCCATCACCTCCGGCCTCTCGCAACCCTCTACGCAAGTCACCGATCCTCTCCAAACACCAAATCAACCCCCAATTCAATTATAGAAACCCTAAATCAAAATCAAGCACTCGAACTCGAACAGGAACAAAAGTCGCAACCTGGAAATTGCTTCACCCACCAAACTCCGACCATCAGAGAAACACCACCTCCGGCCACAACCTCCTCCATACCCCATCTATCTTTAGCTCGAACTAGAGAGAACTCGATCACCTAATTTGATCACAGTGATCAAATCTCTTAAACACAGTAAAACTAGGGTTATATACATTAATCCCTAGTCACTACTTCCCCACTGCATTGATTCCTCAATTACCATTTTACCTCAATTCACCTATCACCATTCTATCACCAGGAACATCGTTGGCCACCAAATCTTCTTAGATCGACAGAATCAACCCAAATTATGATTTCTGGTTAAACCAGAATTTCTTAATAAAAAACAAACTAAAATTTCTAATTTAAATTTTAAAATTCTAGTTTTTGATCAGGTAACATATTTATAATCTTAAATCAAAGAATTTAAAGGATTAAATTCTTGTTAATAACAGAATTACTCTATTGTTCAGTGTTTTCCCAGAGGCCATACTGTTTATTATTATTTTCAGTGACACTTCTGGTTTGTATTCATACTTGATAAAACCTAAAACTTTAGTTATGTTACACAACTTTATTTTTTATTAAGTCATAGACCTAACATAGATTAGATCTAAAGTATAGGATTTTAAGAAAATCAAGGGTCTGGAACTTAAGTACAAAAACATACATTCACAATAACATGCATCATAACCTTCATTCAGTAACATACACATATTCTTGTTTCCAGAGTAAATAACAACTAATTTTGTGCTTAAATTTATTGAATATAAATTGTTACTCACTTGGGTTTTAGGGACAGAGCACATAAGCTTCAGATTTACAAATGCATGTTTCCTCTTTTACTTTATTTGCTTATGACCTGAACTTCAGATTGCCTTTTTAAAACTGCAAATGCTTTTAAAATTTCCATCTTGCTTACTGTAATGCTTTCAGATTTACATGCATGCTTGTTTCCAGGTGAACACATGCATGCTTCCAGAGAGAAGATGCATGCAAATTTGGATGTTGATTTCAAACAGAGGACTGCAGGCTTTAGTTGATTTAGAAAAGAACTGCAGGTATTTGAGTTTAGACTTGAAGTTGCAGATGAACTTCAGGTGCATGCAGGTTTGTACTTTTTTTTAAAACAGAAAAGAATTTGCAGAATTGGATTGCAAATTTGATTTATTTTGGTTAAAGGGAACATGGGTTTTTAGATTTGTTTGTGAGGGGGATTTGCAGATTCAGTTTAGAACAGAATTTGTTTGAATGTAGAAGAATTTAGGTTTTAGAATCTGAAAATTTCTCTTAAGTTTGAAGAAAGAAGAATAAGATGAGGAGATGTGTTTTATATAAGAAATATTTTTAAAAAATAAAAATAAAATAAACACTTGGTTTAAATTTAACACTTGTCTTCTTAGTATACTCTATGTTTAAAACTTGTCAATTTGGGTGTTAATAAACTTACATATGTAATTTAAGTATTTAAATTTTAATTCTAAATTGTTAATAAATCTTTAAGCCTTTAAATCTTATTTTATTTCTTAAGTAATATAAATGAATTTGTCTCTTTTTAAATTGAAAAGAAATGAAAACAAACAAATTAAAAATATAGCTTATTCAAAAATATTGAAGTATTTATTCTATTAAATTTCAAAACATCAAATTCAAATTTAAAATTAATTTATCAAATCAAAATTTTAATAATCAAGTTACATATATAAATGCATATATAATTCTATTAAAATTAAAAACAACAATTTTATTCCTTACAAAATTTATTTATGTTCATAAGAACTTAAGTATTATAATTTTTATTTAAAAATAACAAATTAAGCAATATCAAATAATTTGTTAAAAGAGATTATAACAAACTAAGATCATTTGTAATTTACATTGTAAATTCTTATATATATAAATCCCAAGTAATATAAAATAAAACTTAGCTTTTATATTTATCTAATTTTAAATTCATATATTTTAAAGTTAAATAAAATTTCAAAACAAATAAGATCTATCATAGTATAAATCATAACATTATTTATTGGATTGTATTGAAAAGATAAATGTCAAATTTAAATCAAATTTCCAAATTATATCAAATATAAATTAGAGTTAGAAAATTAATTCATTTACTAAATTCAAAATCAAAGTTTATCAATTTACAATATATAAAATTATATATTATAAACAGAAAACAATTTATTTATTTAAAAAGATAAAATCTTCTAATTTAAATATTTATTAAAACATGATTATTAGATCAAATTCCAAATCTGTTATTAAAATTATCAAATCAAATTAAATTTATAACACAGATTATTAAATTTATATTGCCCAAATTTCCAAGATATCACAGTTATAATTGTCCAATCGTAGCCATTACCATTTGTAGAGATAGTCATGAACGATCGCAATTATTGAAGATGGCTTTTCTAAAAATAGTTGTTGTAGGGTAATCAATCGATTATGTGTGAAAAGTCAATCTACTGAATAAGAATATTGCAGTACGCACTAATTTTTAAAACAAGGTTTATATATAAAACAACGAAATTCAGTCAACTGAATAACATTCTTAGTCAATTGCCCTCAGTCGACTGAGAATATTATTCAATCGACTGAACGCTGAAAAAGCTATTTTTATAAAATTCAACTTTTCAAAATTCGTTAATCCTCTTTGATAATTAAATGTTGTGTGCATACAAACTACCAAGGAGATTTTACAAGTGTATCTTAGACCAAATACATACGTTCACCCTAACAAACCATACTTTTGTAGCTTTTGAAATGCAGATGATCCTTATTCCTTTCTCCTTCGTTCTCCAATTAAATAGCTCGTTATATCTACACAGTCTTATGCAGTAGATATACGTTGAAATAAATGTCATCATTGAAACATAAAACCAAGGTTCTAACAATCTCCCCTTTTTTAATGATGATAACATAAATTATTGATTTAAAAAATATGTATCTCCCCCTTAATACGTGCTCTCTCTATCAATATTCTCTCCCCCTTTGGCATCAACAAAAAGGTGAGAATACAATAGAGATTACAGTATACAAGGTTATATCATCTAAGATAATGTAAAGTAAAATAATACTTAGGCAAATGTATAACTATACATTTTATAGACTAGACAAATAACAATATATAACTTGACAAATATCCACATAGAAAGTCTAAATATATATGATTAATTGAACACCAACAATTCACAAGAGAAAACATGAGTTAACATCAACCTACAAAAACGAATTTCAATAACACATTGTTCAAAGACACATTTATGAGTTTAATTGCCAATGACATAAAAATAACATGGTAGTTTGAGACATACATCACAAGTTAAACAACAAATACAAATCACAAACATTTGACACAAATGACCATAATTCCAACATAAGACACAAATAACAAGATACAAGTTCAACAAGAAATAAAACAAATAAGTCTAACACAACAAACCATAAGTCCAACAAGTTCAACACAAAATGCAAGAAACAAAACAAGGCAAGGACCATCACCAAATCATTCAAAATTGAAGCTTACCAAACCAAAGAAGTATATCTAACTCTCTGGCTTAGATTCATGAGGTGAAGATGGCCGTGAGCATGAGGAAAGCTTGTTATATATCTTCTTTAAGAAACCAAGCATAGTCTGCCCAAACGTTTTTTGGTGCTTAATTATTTTTCATTGTTGTTTATAGATAATTTCTTGGTTTTTGAGAATAGCGGCATTAGCAGACATGGTTTTGGATGGTCTAACAAAGTAAGCTCTTTGGCACTAATGGAAGACCACTCTACCTCTTCGGCAATCTCTTATTGTTGTTGAACGGCCTATTGAGGTTGAGAAGAAGATTGAGCTCTCTTATCTTGATCCATCCGAGATAGATGAACATTATATGGCAAAGGAATTTCCATCCTTACCGGTAACTCCATTAGTGTAATGGATTTTAGGTCCATCATTTTGGGTATGGTGAAATCTTGCAAGCCAGCTAAGTCAATGTTATATGCAACAAAAATCTTGGTCAAATATGGAGGAATGAACATTGTGTGTCTTGACCAATCATGAAAACTCTTAATTTCATAGTGTTTTATCTTGGCCCAATTTAATTTCCTACAACAGTAAATAGCATATAAAACCTTGTAATTGTTATCATACATTTTTTCATAACTCTTGATTCTAGACATGATGGTGTGAACTATCATTTTATTGAATATACCAGCTTGGGGATGAAGATTAGCTGAAGTGTTAGGAGTTTGTTGGTATGAAATAGATAACTAGTTGCATTATAAGAGAATCCATCATGGTTATATCATCTAACTCATATCTTGTATAGAAGAACCTAATATTGAACCAGATCTTCTATATATAGCTTAATAATAAGATCAAGCACTTTGCTTAAAATCAACCCCTTATAGTTTCCAGTTTTATAGAATGCTCCACACAAATTAGTATAGAATATTCTAACTAAAAAAGGATAAATTTTTACCTTATTTTGATTTGCATCAATTAAAGAGAGTAATCCATGTTCTCGAGCAAGAACTACTATCCCAAAAGCTTCGAAATCTAACATCTTATAGAGCGTATCTTAAAGAATTCCTTTTTCATTTAATTCATTGAAGTATTTTACGGTGATTTTGTTGTTATTCAACCAAAGGAGAATTTGCTTATTGGAAGCAAATTCAGGGTGAGATGGATAAAATATAGATGCCGATGCTTTGTCTTTTGTTTGTCTCTTTTTTGTAACAAGTATTTTCTATTTTGGAGCTATTGATTTATATTTTGGAAAGCTAAGGTTTGAAAAAGTACAAAGATGGGTATGAGTAAAGAGGCATGGCTATTAATTTAGAAGACCAAAAATTGATAGTTTAGTCGACTAGGGAAACCATTCAGTCGACTAAAATTTTATAATGTTATTTCCCAGGTTCAAAGTGAAAAAATTTAGTCGACTATTAAATATTTAGTTAACCAACTATAAAGTATAAGCTTAGTCGACTGGAATGTTGTCAGTCGGCTGAACTGGGTGATTTTTGAAACCTGTATAATGTCGATTGTTTTACTTCTCATAATTAACTTTTTTTTTGGCTTACGTTTAATCGATTGTGGAAACTTTACAGTCTACTAATAGGGTGAAAACAGTGTTTTAAGTATTTTTGGTTATATTTTCTTTGGACTAGTTGTTATAATTTACATGTTATATATACTGAGAATATTCCATTTGCTTATATATTCTTATTACAAGCTTATTTATATATTGTATTACATATGTTTAAAAAGTACACATGCACACACCCATTTATATATTGATTTGGGAGTGGTCGAACTTATATAAAATGGATTGTATAAGTATGAAGTTGATTTGAAATCTATTGATTTGAAAGGTACTTAATTTGGAAAGAGATTTTATATAATCAAAGTCTATATAAGTATGATTTGATCTACTATTGATTTTGGAAAGTATTCGATTTAGGAAAAATGGAATCATATATATATGGACTTTACATAAGTACGATATTTGAAAGTGATTTGAAAAGGTACTATATGATATATATTTTCGAAGTAAAGATATGGAAAGTGCCTTCTGCTTGATATCCGCTTTGTGGCCACATCGTGGATTCATTCTATTGATATTATTCTCTTTGATTTTTGGTTTTCTGGATGTAATACTCGAGTGTTCCCACCGTGGCGTAACCCATGGTTTTTTTCTCTCGCGACTACATAGCGCAATTTCCTGGCTGAGTCTGGACTAGGGGTACGGATTGTTTCCTGGGGGATCCAGGCGTAACCATTGTGTATCCTGCAATCTATGTAGGTCGTGAATAGTGGCGAAACTGCCTGGCTGAGACAGCCTAGGGGTACGGATTGTTTCCTTGGGGACCCAGGCGTAACCATTGTGTATCTTGCACTCTACTAGTCATCATGGCGTAATTCACAGGGCTGAGAAAGCTTACGGATACGGATTGTTTCCTGGGGGATCCAGGTGTAACCATTGTGTATCTACGAACCATGGTCGGACAAAGGTTTTGGTTTTGTTGTTTTGTTTGGATTGTACTTTCCATATCTGTTTTAAAGGTTTTTCAAGTATTTTCACTAGGTGTTGATACAAGTCTACTAAGTACTTGAAGAATTCTAGCTTTGCGCCTGATCAACGCATGGCCAGAGTCTGCAAGAACGAGGATAAACTTGTTGAAACATCGAGTTATAAAAGTATTTTCGAAAGGGAAATCTATTTCGATATAATAGTATTTTATTATAAAAGTATTATTATAAAGGTATTTATTATAAAAGTATTTTTCCCAACAAAGAAATTTTGAATTAATATTTGAAATTTAAATTCTTATGGTTCTAGATTAATTATTCGTGCCCGATACTATTCCTTGCATCTACCTTATCTGCTCAGTTTAGTTATTCACCTTGATTCTGTTTTCCAAATCTACCTTCCTTCCTTGTTGGATATAACCTTTTTAAATATTGCTTATTTGTATACTACATTGTTTAATAGAAAATTTTAGTGTTATAAATATTTTGAAGTTATTAATTTAATAAAACATGTTTAAATAAAATGACTATTGATGTATCTATAATGTTGAAAGTATCTTAAGATAAAGTAGTAAAAAAAAGTATTAAAGAAAATTGATTTCCAAGTGAAGTTTTCAAATGAATATTTCAAGTACAATTTATAAAATTTTAAAATTTATTGTTTATCTTTTCTTTCGATCTATATTCTTTCTAGTTGTTTTAATTCTCCTACCTCCTTCCTTTTCGGAGATGAAAAGTTTTGAGAGGGGGAGACTGTAACAGCCCAAATTTTAGCAATAGTTTATTCCTTATTTATTACTCTGGGGTTTTATTTTTCGAAAATTTGATTGTCTAAATTTAATTATAAATAATCACCCAAGATTTTTATTAGTGTGAAAATTCTAAATTTTTTATTTTGGTTAAAACTTAACATCTTTTTTGAAGTTATAAATCTTTAAATTTTTAACTTTTAATCTTTTGGTTTAATTTAGTATATTCGTAACAACGTTTATTTCACCTTTTGTTCTTTAAAAAAATTGATTTTATACTTTTAAAAATTTAATATTTTTATATTTTACTTATATACATTTTTGAATATAAATTTCTTAGTAAATGTGTAAACAAATCATATTTTTATATAAGTAATAAATTTCTAGAACTTTGTGTATAAATAAACTATTTAATTTCGCGTTTAAAAGGCGCGTTATTTGATGGAATAAATAATGTATATATACATACAAGAAAACCTATAAAATTTGAACGTGCAGCTGGTGGCATTAAAAAGTTGCTTTAATTATCCACTGAATTATCGTGGCCATCCGACTACTCTATATTTATTCCTGTACGTTTTATCTTCGCTTAAATTTCTCTGTCCATTCCTTTTTCCATTTTAATATCCTTGCCTTTCCATACTCACGTGCTTTCCAATCAAGCAATAAATTGTTTAAATATCCACCTTATCAACTTGACTGTTGTTATTGCATCAAACCAGTACATAATTCAAATCTATCATTATTCTACCGTTTCTTCTTTAATAAATTATATGTAACAGTATATCATAAATGGACAGCTCATTTTCCACCCATTCATTTCTCCTATTCAATTAATAATGGAATATAAAGTTATATATATATATATATATATATATGAGTCCACTCATACCATTATCTTCGCCAATCCTGTTCTGACTTGTTTCATGAATTCTTGTTATCAGCTTTGATCGCTGAATTCGTGCCGATTTTGCTTTGCTTCGATTCATAATTCAAATTTAAGTATCTGTAACAGTATGCATATCCGTGTCATCTTCTGTATTCTCTAGGCTCGAGAGGTGAGTAATCACTCACGATTAACATTCTTTTATTCATTAAATTTGATTTCAATTGAAACGACAATTGAAATATGTTGTTGTAGTTATTTAAATTTGTTATATATGCTATTATCTATAACTGTTCACCTGCAGGATATGACACCATATCCTGTTGTTTATATTATATTGGTATTGATGATATATACCTGTTATTTTATTGTATTTTCTGTTTTCACTCTGCAAGTTCCCTGTAGTTTAGAAATCACTATGGGTTGAAATGATACATACCCGAACAGACTTTAGAATAGGAGAAAATTGTTATGGGTTGAAATGATAAACCCAAGCGATTTTCATTTAATTGAATTTAGGATTACGGGTTGAAATGATATCCACCCGTATATATTCAGTATACAGATTGAAATGATAAACATCCATAGCACTTGACTATATGATAGGAAATATATACAGACACCGTTGGTCCATATAAATATTTTGAAAATAAATTTCTACAGCTGAAAAGAAATATATGGGATTTAATAAATATTGGTTCTTAAAATATTATATATGTATAAATGGAAATTTTATATATAGATTTAATAATAATATTATTGAGATTGATTTCATCCATATAATATGTTTGAGTATTATTTACGATTTATATTTCAAAATTTACCGTTGTAAAAAGTTGAATAATTAAGATTGGGAGATAAATTTGGGTTTATTAAGAATGGTATTTTAAATAAGGATTTAATTAATTAAATCGATTTGAAATTACTAAATGGAAAATTTAAAGGTATGATTTTGTAACTGGATTTTTGAGTTTAAGTGATTTAATGAGTATTTCACGTTTAATAAAATTGAAGAAAATATTGAGTAAAATGTAATTTAAGGTTACTTAAATGATATTGAATCTAATAAGGGAGTATTTCAAGACTAAATAATAATGAGGTTAAATCAAGATTTATATGAGACTCTTATATAGAACATTTAAATATTAAAGCCATGAACCATATTGGAATTTAAATGGTTTATGTTGGGATTCGGATCTGTATTTGAAATCAACGTAGTTGAATTTGTTATTTAGCAACTAAATTGAATTGAAATGAAAATTTAGGTTGAGCTAAATTTGAATTTATTATTTAGAAAACTAAATTGAATGAAAATTCAGATGAAACGCTGAATACTTAAAGTTTTGAAATATATGGAAATATAAAGGGGTATTTGTGATTATAAATCCGAATTTGAGATCGATAAAATTTAAGTGGTTATTTTAGAAATTGAGTTGAATTTAAATTGATAAATTAAGATTGAATTTAATTTGAATGGGAAGGTCGGGTTGATGTTGGAACGTTATGTTAAGTTGAGGAAATTGAAAATACTTTACTGTATAAATTATTTAATATATATAAATACTATTTTGGGAAATATATAGATATTTGAAGTGAAAATGAGATTTGGTTTTGAAGTATAAATTAAGATGAAATGACCACGGTGTTATAGTGTATATTTCTACCTTGTAGAAAGTTCCATGGACCCTTAGAGGATGGTTATGCCAAACATCCTTTAAGTTATTTGTATTTCAGTTGATATTTCACTTGAGTTGGATTTATTGATATAAGAATGTTAATCCTGACTCGAGTGTTTTGTGTTTTGCTTTACGCTTGGGTCAGACCGAGTGATACAGCATTTGAGAATCACCTTTGGAGTTCGGAGCTTCATTTGGAAATTCAACTATCGATTCAGATTCCAGCCTTTCCAGTTGATTGGTTCAGAGAAGTCATCTGTTGCATTGGAGACTTCACTGCATTTGAACTATTCGGTTGTATTTTTCTAACTCTGATGTATATAGTTGCTTCATGAACTACTATTCTTTATCTATTCAGCTGCACTATATTACTCTGTGATCTGTGATTGATTTATTTACTATATATTTTAAGTTTTGCCAAATTTTAATTAACAATTCAGTATTTTGAATTATTCAAGTCGGATATGTATGGTTTTATTATCGATTTGAATGGTCCAAAAAAGCGGGTCGTTACAGTTGGTATCAGAGCTTTGACTTTAGGCAAAACTTAGCATATATGGTAAATTTATTTACAGAATCACTTCCGCTCGAGTTGAATCTCTTCCTTTTGACTCGATTTCCTTTGAACTTTGGGACGCTCCCTATGGTTCCAAAATTCATTCTTGGCTCTCTCTATTTATATTCTTTTGATTCTGGAGTATCCAATAACTCCACTGAATGTTTTGTAAAGGGGGTGAAAACTACTTTGCAATCGGCATTGATTCACCGAAGTTTTCCGTATCCTCGGTTTACGATGCTGTTATATCTTGATATGCTGAATTCTATCTCTGGCGATCGAATGTCGATTTGTTTTGGAATTACGCATCGATTATATTCCTAAGGTCACGGTTGACCTGGTTGAGGTCGCCTGCGATTTATAGCAGTATATCCATCTTCTATTTTATAATTTAATTATCTCATCTTTGTCTATCTTCGAATCATGATTCTATTGATTGGAGTTCCTCTAAATTAAATCTCTATCTTTTTTTAAAATCCATTCTTGAATCATCCTTTGAAAATCGGGTTTTGTTTGTATTTTAATTTTTTTATATATATTGAAATTATTATTTTGATAACTATGATTTTATTCTATATATAAAAGTGAAAATGTTACCCATATATATAAAAGTTTTGAAAGGATTTTAAATTTTGAAAATTTATAGAAATAGATTTATATAAAAATGATTTATAACTGTAAAGTTAAATTTGAAATTCGAGAATTGAATTCCGGTATTTTGAAATTGGTTCTAAGATTTTGGAAAATATATAAAAATAATACGATTTAAAAGTATTTTTCTGAATAAGAAATGTTTCAAATGAGTTCAAATGAATTCCAATAATTTTGAAAAATTTCCAAGAAATTTTCAAGAAAATAGAAGTCTAGAACTCACTTATGTCGTTGGAAAATAATTTCGGTGATGAGTGCACGCATCATCGACATTTATTTTCGAGTTTCAGAGTGGGGGAGAGGACACTTTAATAGCTTCGCTATGCAAGTGATTTTGTAAAACCGTTTTGATTTCAAATTCCGAAGTATAATTTGATATTTTCGAAATATATATGTATATATTTGAAACAATTTAAAATGAGACCGGTGTTCAGTCCTCGAGTTTTGGATTTAATAATTGATTTATTGATTTATTGTTGATTTTCAACTCTTGAATTGAAAATTTGATTTCCCTAACTATTTTGAATGTCCGAACACTTCCAAATCGGGATTAAATTTTCAATGCTAAGAAATTTCGAAGAGTATAAAATGTTTGATAAAGAATATAAATTTAGTTTTGAAATGTTTTGAAAAAAAAAGTTGAATAATGGTTTTCAGAAAGGTAAATTGGATATTTCACATAGAAATAGATAGTTTAAAGATTTTTTTAAAAAGGGATAATTATAAATTTGGAAACCATTTTGAGTATAATTGATTTTGCGAAAATATTTGGTTTTGAAATTAAATTGGAATTAAAAACCAGTACTTATATGGTGATTTTTGGAAATGAATTTGTTTGACTTGAATTATTTTAATTTGGAAAATGGGATAATTTTGTAAACCTATTATTTTGGGAACTTTGAAATTTAGATATTTAATTTGGAAGAAAATTTGGTGAAATCATATATGATTTTGAAACTGAATTGATATTGAAATGATTTGAAATTTGAGAACCTTATATTATTAAGCACTTGATTTGGGAGTGGTCGAACTTATATAAAATGGATTGTATAAGTATGAAGTTGATTTGAAATCTATTGATTTGAAAGGTACTTAATTTGGAAAGAGATTTTATATAATCAAAGTCTATATAAGTATGATTTGATCTACTATTGATTTTGGAAAGTATTCGATTTGGGAAAAATGGAATCATATATATATGGACTTTATATAAGTACGATATTTGAAAGTGATTGGAAAAGGTACTATATGATATATATTTTCGAAATAAAGATATGGAAAGTGCCTTCTGCTTGTTATCCGCTTTGTGGCCACATCGTGGATTCATTCTATTGATATTATTCTCTCTGATTTTGGGTTTTCCGGATCTAATACTCGAGTGTTCCCACCGTGGCGTAACCCATGGTTTTTTTTTCTCTCGCGACTACATAGCGCAATTGCCTGGCTGAGTCTGGCCTACGGGTACGGATTGTTTCCTGGGGGATCCAGGCGTAACCATTGTGTATCCTACAATCTGTGTAGGTCGCGAATAGTAGCGAAACTACCTGGCTGAGACAGCCTAGGGGTACGGATTGTTTCCTGGGGGACCCAGGCGTAACCATTGTGTATCATGCACTCTACTAGTCATCATGGCGTAACTCGCAGGGCTGAGAAAGCTTACAGATACGGATTGTTTCCTGGGGGATCCAGGCGTAACCATTGTGTATCTGCGAACCATGGTCGGACAAAGGTTTTGGTTTGGTTGTTTTGTTTGGATTGTACTTTCCATATCTGTTTTAAAGGTTTTTCAAGTATTTTCACTAGGTGTTGAAACAAGTCTACTAAGTACTTGAAGAATTCTAGCTTTGCGCCTGATCAACGCATGGCCAGAGTTTGCAAGAACGAGGATAAACTTGTTAAAACATCGAGTTATAAAAGTATTTTCGAAAGGGAAATCTATTTCGATATAATAGTATTTTATTATAAAAGTATTATTATAAAGGTATTTATTATAAAAGTATTTTTCCCAATAAAGAAATTTTGAATTAATATTTGAAATTTAATTCTTATGGTTCTAGATTAATTATTCGTGCCCGATACTATTCCTTGCATCTACCTTATCTGCTCAGTTTAGTTATTCACCTTGATTCTATTTTCCAAATCTACCTTCCTTCCTTGTTGGATATAACCTTTTTAAATATTGCTTATTTGTATACTACATTGTTTAATAAAAAAATTTAGTGTTATAAATATTTTGAAGTTATTAATTTAATAAAACATGTTTAAATAAAATGATTATTGATGTATCTATAATGTTGAAAGTATCTTAAGATAAAGTAGTAAAAAAAAGTATTAAAGAAAATTGATTTCCAAGTGAAGTTTTCCAATGAATATTTCAAGTACAATTTATAAAATTTTAAAATTTATTGTTTATCTTTTCTTTCAATCTATTTTCTTTCTGGTAGTTTTAATTCTCCTACCTCCTTCCTTTTCGGGGACGAAAAGTTTTGAGTGGGGGAGAGTGTAACAGCCCAAATTTTAGCAATAGTTTATTCTTTATTTATAACTCTAGGGTTTTATTTTTCGAAAATTTGATTGTCAAAATTTAATTATAAATAATCACCCAAGATTTTTATCAGTGTCAAAATTCTAAAATTCTTATTTTGGTTAAAACTTAACATTTTTTTTGAAGTTATAAATCTTTAAATTTTTAATTTTTAATATTTTGGTTTAATTTAATATATTCGTAACAACGTTTATTTCACCTTTTGTTCTTTAAAAAAAATTATTTTATACTTTAAAATTTTTTATATTTTTATATTTTATTTATATACATTTTTGAATATAAATTTTTAGTAAATGTGTAAACAAATCATATTTTTATATAAGTAATAAATTTCTAGAACTTTGTGTATAAATAAACTGTTTAATTTCGCGTTTAAAAGGCGCGTCATTTGATGGAATAAATAATGTATATATACATACAAGAAAACCTATAAAATTTGAACGTGCAGCTGGTGGCATTAAAAAGTTGCTTTAATTATCCACTGAATTATCGTGACCATCCCACTACTCTATATTTATTCCTGTACGTTTTATCTTCGCTTAAATTTCTCTGTCCATTCCTTTTTCCATTTTAATATCCTTGCCTTTCCATATTCACGTGCTTTCCAATCAAGCAACAAATTGTTTAAATATCCACCTTATCAACTTGACCGTTGTTATTGCATCAAACCAGTATATAATTCAAATATATCATTATTCTACCGTTTCTTCTTTAATAAATTATATGTAATAGTGTATCATAAATGGACAGCTCATTCTTCACCCATTCATTTCTCCTATTCAATTAATAATGGAATATAAAGTTATATATATATGAGTCCACTCATACCATTATCTTTGCCGATTCCGTTCTGACTTGTTCCATCAATTCTTGTTATCAGCTTTGATCGCTGAATTCGTGCGAATTTTGCTTTGCTTCGATTCATAATTCAAATTTCAGTATCTGTAGCAGTATGCATATTCTGTCATCTTCTGTATTCTCTAGGCTCGAGAGGTGAGTAATCACTCACGTTTAACATTCTTTTATTCATTAAATTTGATTTCAATTGAAACGACAATTGAAATATGCTGCTATAGTTATTTAAATTTGTTATATATGCTATTATCTATAACTGTTCACCTGCTGGATATGACACCATATCCTGTTGTTTATACTAGACTGGTATTGATGATATATACCTGTTATTTTATTGTATTTTCTGTTTTCACTCTGCAAGTTCCCTGTAGTTTAGAAATCACTATGGGTTGAAATGATACATACGCGAACAGACTTTAGAATAGGAGAAAACCGTTATGGGTTGAAATGATAAACCCAAGCGATTTTCATTTAATTGAATTTAGGATTACGGGTTGAAATGATATCCACCCGTATATATTCAGTATACGGATTGAAATGATAAATATCCGTAGCACTTGACTATATGATAGGAAATATATACAGACACCGTTGGTCCATATAAATATTTTGAAAATAAATTTCTACAGTTGAAAAGAAATATGTGGGATTTAATAAATATTGGTTCTTAAAATATTATATATGTATAAATGGAAATTTTATATATAGATTTAATAATAATATTATTGAGATTGATTTCATCCATATAATATGTTTGAGTATTATTTACGATTTATATTTCAAAATTTACCGTTGTAAAAAGTTGAATAATTAAGATTGGGAGATAAATTTGGGTTTATTAAGAATGGTATTTAAATAAGGATTTATTTAATTAAATCGATTTGAAATTATTGAAAGGAAAATTTAAAGGTATGATTTTGTAACTGGATTTTTGAATTTAAGTGATTTAATGACTATTTCACGTTTAATAAAATTAAATAAAATATTGAGTAAAATGTAATTTAAGGTTACTTAAATGATATTGAATCTAATAAGGGAGTATTTCAAGAATAAATAATAATGAGGTTAAATCAAGATTTATATGAGACTGTTATATAGAACATTTAAATATTAAAGCCTTGAACCATATTGAAATTTAAATGGTTTATGTTGAGATTCGGATCTGTATTTGAAATCAACATAGTTGAATTTGTTATTTAGCAACTAAATTGAATTGAAATGAAAATTTAGGTTGAACTAAATTTGAATTTATTATTTAGAAAACTAAATTGAATGAAAATTCAGATGAAGCGCTGAATGCTTAAAGTTTTGTAATATATGGAAATATAAAGGGGTATTTGTGATTATAAATCCGAATTTGAGATCGATAAAATTTAAGTGGTTATTTTAGAAATTGAGTTGAATTTAAATTGATAAATTAAGATTGAATTTAATTTGAATGGGAAGGTCGGCTTGATTTGGAATGTTATGTTAAGTTGAGGAAATTGAAAATACTTTACTGTATAAATTATTTAATATATATAAATACTATTTTGGGAAATATAGAGATATTTGAAGTGAAAATGAGATTTGGTTTTGAAGTATAAATTAAGATGAAATGACCACGGTGTTATAGTGTATATTTCTACCTTGTAGAAAGTTCCATGGACCCTTAGAGGATGGTTATCCCAAACATCCTTTAAGTTATTTGTATTTCAGTTGATATTTCACTTGAGTTGGATTTATTGATATAAGAATGTTAATCCTGACTCAAGTGTTTTGTGTTTTGCTTTACGCTTGGGTCAGACTGAGTGATATAGCATTTGAGACTCACCTTTGGAGTTCGGAGCTTCATTTGGAAATCCAACTATCGATTCAGATTCCAGCCTTTCCAGTTGATTGGTTCAGAGAAGTCATCTGTTGCATTAGAGACTTCACTGCATTTGAACTATTTGGTTGAATTTTTCTAACTCTGATGTATATAGTAGCTTCATGAACTACCATTCTTTTTCTATTCAGCTGCATTATATTACTCTGTGATCTTTGATTGATTTATTTACTATATATTTTAAGTTTTGCCAAATTTTAATTAACAATTCGGTATATTGAATTATTCAAGTCGGATCTGTTTGGTTTTATTATCGATTTGAATGGTCCAAAATAGCGGGTCGTTACAGCTTCTAATAAATCTCTTTATGGATCAACATGACTGGTCTAAGATGAAATGTTGCCCAATAATGACACTGCTATAAAAGGTTTTGAAATTCGAGATTCGCAATTTGAGATCGTATTTTAAACCTTATTATGATTTTTATATTTTTAAGCATTTGCTAAAAATAGGAATTCAAAATTATAGGTAGGAAAATTATTACCATAAAATTTTGATCAACTTCACTTTTAGAAAAAATCATATATATTTTCGAATGATTTTTTACTTAATAAATACGAGTCAAATATATCTTTAGAAAATATTTTACTAAGTTATGGGTAAAATTTGTTAGTATTTGGGTACCTGTGTAAGAATAGGAATTTCATTGGTACATACTATGTAACAACCCACACTTTAATGGGCCCGAATTTCGATAAAAATCGAATCCCAATCGATCAAAGCATGGATCGTTGGATTTGTTACCTATAAATAAGCATGAGCATCATCAAAGATTGATAAAATCTAAAATCACAGCGGAAATAAAAATAGGATATGAATACTGACTATGGCTACTGCCTTGGAATTAGTGGTATTCCTTGGAAATCATATTGTCACATCAGCATCGGGCGTGAGAGAAAAGAAGACTTCTCAAACAATCAAACACATCCAACTCTAGTGACTTGTTCCTATAAATTTATCTCATAGGTTATAATGAGGAGTTGGTTGGAACAAAGTTCTGATGACTAAAATATCTATATAATGTCGATAACATAAATTGATACTGGCTGTTTTCCAACTAATTTTTATGTCTACTATTTAAGTTTGACTAATTTAACCAAAATATTGCACACATGATATTCCTTCCTAGCACAACTTACCTACCTACCCATCCCAAGGTAAAAAAATACTGCTGTAAGTCTATCAACCACTTAATACTTCTAAATGTGAAGCGGGCTCCTAGCATCATCATGTTGGTCTATTGGTCCTAGCGACGGAAACCTTTAACCACCATTTATGCCTTATAATATATAATGGTCATATCACTAACGCATCTATCGTTATTAAAGTCTTAGCCATGTGAGAGACTGTACTCAAGCAACTTAATACTTTATTAATAAGGACTAGGTAAGCCCCTGACCATTTAACACTTATTTATGGTGGGCCTTTGCTATTTAATACATAACCACAAAGCGGACTCCTCACTAGTACTATCAGCTGACATCGCTTAGAATCTCATCGGGCTTCTTCTTTTATAGGAAAGAGGTGGATCTTATAATCAAACTATTGCTTAGGACCCCAATCTTCAAGTGAACCGTTCCCAAAAAATCCACTATCACTCTTAATTTTTAATTTGGAATCTCAACAGGTTACCTAATACTTCTTTTTAGGAGAGAGGCAAACCCTATAGCCACTTAATACCTCAAACCTCAAGCAAACCCCTCTGGAGATATCCCTCACCTCTCTTAATTACTATATTGGACCGTTTAATACTTTTTGTTTAGGAAAAAGGTGGGCCCTTAAACAACCACTTAATATCCCTTAACCCAAATTAGGTCATATCGCTCGCGTAGTCACGGTTCCTATGATTGGTGATGTCTCACATCAGTAGTAAATGCACACAACTGATGGTAGCCTCTGATTGAATGGCAGTCTTCTGTCATGTGACTATACTAACCTCGCATCCCAATCTACTAAGTCTAAATAACTATACTAAACCTATATAAAATTTAGTTAATATATCCGAGATCTTAGTATTATTCCTAGGTTGAATATTGGACTTTGTTTACTAATCCCCTTTTAATTTAAGGCGGTAAGATTTACTACCAATAAATCCCCTTCTAATAATCCATAAATATCAGTTTGATCATAATAATCCTAACGGACATTTCCGAAGACATTTATGTACAATTACTAATTTTCAATTAGTAACTTTTTATAACTATTCCATTTTTATCGGTCTTATTAATCCATTTAGATCTATTAATTATAACGCCTAATTCATTCCTCATTTATTTACTCACTTGGAGTTACTACATCACATGTTATGTTAAATAATCGTAATCTCCAATTCAAATCACGTTTATTACCCATTAATTGGGGTTACAATCTTTTATATCCTTTTAATTATTAGCAACTCCTAACCTTATTGCCCATTAATAGTTATTACTACCCTTTCTAATTTCTCCTATTCGTTTTCCCATACTATCTAATAATAACCTATCCTAAGTGAACATTACGCATAAATAACGCATAAATAGACGCTATTCTTATTTATTAACACAATAAATACTTTCCTACCCAAAATATATTCTAGTCATAAATATTTAACTAGAACATGCTTTCCATATTTAATTTGCTGGAATATAAATATTTAACCAGAACATGCTTTCCATATTTAATTTGGTGGAATTAAATTCCTAAGGAAGATTTTCCGTTATAATTTTCATAAATTCATTTAAAACAAAGGATAACAAAAGGAAAGATTGACTGCATTTGAAATTACAAGGAACGAATAATTTATTTTTATTTGGAATAGACAGTGTAGACAATGGAATATTAATCTATACTCTATACATCTCTTCCATTTTATTTGCATATATTCCTTGTTAAATCAAACGTTGTTTTTTCAGTGAAAAGTGGAGAAATAAACCAATTTATAAAAAATAAGCAGATGTTTTCCCCAAAAATTAAACTATGAAAAATCTACAATTCAACATAAAAAGGGAAATATTCAAATTCCTATCAATATTTTACACCTTAAATACGTATCTGTAATAAAACTGTAGATCATTCTAAATTAAAAATCTTTGGAACTGATGTCCAGATCAAGGTGTAATAGTATTTCAAATTAGACCTAAAACATGAATATATAGGCAATTGTTTTCTACAATAATTTGAGCGTACAATTCAAAAATAAGATAGATTTAGAATAAAATCAAAAGTATGCCAATGGAATAGATTCAAAATCATAAACATTATATAAATTTCCCACTCATCTTTTAAAAGCAATCCAAATCTCCAGATCTAAAGTAGAACCTTTAATTCATCTCCAAATCCTTTTAATCGAAAAAATATGTATAAAAATAGTATATACAAATGTTAGAATTTCAGATCTGAGAAGATATCTTGAATTGTGAGATATAATAGATATACATATATAAATATATATAAATTACCTCAAATATGCGTATTGTCGATTGATTGATTCGCTTCCTTTTTCTTCTAATTTCTTTTCTTCTCCAATTGTATAAATATTTTATAACTTGGAAGAATATAGGAGAAAGGAAATGGTAGGCTTTCGCTACTGCCTCCAAAAAATATCAAAAGAGATGAGAGTGTTAGACCTAAATTTATAGGCGTTAGAATTAATCAAAGCCATAAAATTGAAATATATTAAATCTGGGGCATTGTAGCCTAGGCAAAACGTTGGCTACACGACCCAGGAGGTTGACTACCCCTACTATAAGGACTGATTGCTTTAGGTCGGTTGACCCAATAAATGGGTCAACCTGTGGTACCCGGATAATTTATATATGAACATTAATTTTTTTAATTATTTCCGTTCCGAAATCATTTTTTGTCCGTATCTTCTTCGTTTGGACTCCATTCGCAAAACTCCAAATACAAAAGTTGCTCAAAATATTACCACGAACATAACGGTGTAGGTTTCATGGTCAAATTCCATTGTTTGTACAAATTCCATTTTTGGCGCCTAATTAACTAACTAATTAAATAACTAACATCAAATTACGGAGCTGTTACATTCTTCTCCTCTTGAAAGAATTTCATCCCTGAAATTATACTAATGACTAAGTCATGTTTCTAGTTTGAAATTATCCTATACTACACAACCAATTAGTGTACAACCAATTTTGCAACCAACGTGCATAAGTGCATAATAAATCACATCTTAGAAACATGTAGCAGAATGATTCTATATCAGATCCTTCTATATGAATGCACTTCTTTGAAAACATTTTCGAAAAAATATGATGCAAAAAACCTACACACATACTAGTAGTTTTATATGTATGCAGATTTTGAAAAATCTTTAACCAAAAATCCAAAACTCCTGTGCATAGAAATAAGGTGCGACCGGTTTGCATCCAATTCGTAAAAATTTTAACGCATCGCAATATCATTCCTCTACAGGAAAAAGGAAGTTAGGTATAATATTTTACATGCTTACCGCTTTATAAGCTACATATTTCCTGTTGTACAACAGAAATTTCCTCCCTTCCCCGCATTTTCTCTAAATTTTTCATGCGTAAAACGCATAAGAAGGCTTAGTTTAAAGCTCTAAAACGGAATTGAATCCAAAATAGACTTACGTATATCGTCGATAAGTTATGGAAATAGAAATTCCAATACTGAAATAGTTTTTCCCTTATTATCGCTTGTTTTTATCACATCATTGATCCTTGTGCATCGCAAAATTTGCATTTCTAATCTATTTTTCCTTACTAATGCTTACCATGTGGACATCAAAATAAAAAAATTCATAATTTTTTTTCTCAGTTTTCAAAATTTATACGTTGCTTAAAAAATAAATTTTCAAAATAGTTGTATGCAACTTTTACCTTAAAACCAACCTTGACAAAAACTCTAAAAATTATTTGAGCACCAAAATTAATTAAAACCCAGAACTTATTTTTCAAAAGAGAAAAATTTAAAATATTTTTCTACTCAATTTTTTTTTGATAATTTAAGCCACACTTCAACGTAGTCCGAAGTCAGTTATGCATTGAACATATAAACTAGATTCTGACATTCAACAACTAACCTTAACCCATAAAACTTGACATTTTGTTTAAAAATGTCATCATACTTAGTTACTTAAAAAATTTAGCTTTTAATGGACAGGAATAATGACCCGTAATTCCAAACATTTTTTTACCTATCCTTCGCTAAAATTTCTATCTATTTTATAACTTCTAGTCCAACATTGCATTTTTATTGTTAGATTAGTGTCTGTATGAGATTATCATATTTACATTTCTTTTCCCAAACATACTTATAAGAGCATTTCACATATTTGAAAATAGTAACAATGTAACTAAACAGTGATACATCTCATAATATCGTGTGTGTCTTTATAGAGATAACTAATGGTTGCGACCCAACAACCTAAAAGAAAAGAACAAACGCTAGAAGGAAAAGATATAACAACACACAACAGAACTTAAAACACTACCAACAAGCTACAAGGTCTTGCTCCACGACAGGAGCTCGAATCATTGTCGCAACCTCCTAATGGTTGTAGCATGGCGATAA
Organism: Allium cepa; assembly: GCA_030765085.1. NCBI lineage: Eukaryota > Viridiplantae > Streptophyta > Magnoliopsida > Asparagales > Amaryllidaceae > Allium > Allium cepa. Next base: position 508,355,576 of record CM060929.1, read on the forward strand.
GTACCCAATCTCATGGCTCTAACACTGAAGCTTAGTATTCATCTCATGTTTACTAGCTCGGATCAACTGGAACTCAGCCTAAACCTATTGAAGGGCGACTAGATTGGGACTTTGGAATCCTGCTGTGCCCTGCCCCTACCATGCCTGCTACTACGGCTGCTGCTTTACTACAGGCTCCGTTGGTTGAAAAGGAAACCTGTCTTCTTAAGTGAGGCTCTATCAATGGCAGGCTAGACCTAGGACGGGCAGTCTCCCCACTAATATTCACTCTGTATTGCTTAAAAACAAGAGTGAATAGGTGACACTACAAAAAGTAACTCTGTTGGGTGCCAACGTCTTATTCGGAAAAATAAAGCATGAAAGTGTATGCCCAATTGTCGGCTGCACCACCAGTAAATATATAGGTGGCCCTCTGCACCCAAGGATAAATCTGATCATAAGTACTCATCTTAGGGATGACGTTGTGTTGAATAGTTCACATAACAAGACGGGCAACCTGACGTAGATTCTTTGTCCTCCAACGTTGACAACTTGAGAAAAGATCCGCTGCAAGATCTCCATGTCAGTCATTTCAGTAATATCCAAATCTTCTCCAACCATGGTAATTCCTAAAATATCTCCAAATTCATCATCTGATATCTTAATCCAGATTCGCTTAACCTCTGACTAGATGATACTGTTTTCATCGTCAAAATTCGATGCTAAATGAGCGTCGAAAAGGAGAATGCAATGCGGGATGCATTCCCTCTCAAAGTCTCGAAGCATAGGATCAGCGCAATTCATGCCGCTTTAAAAAGCTTTTATAGCCCGAAAGCAGGGAAGTCTCCAAACTTCACCGGTCGCCCCTGAAAGAACTTGAAACTGGCCGACCAAGGAAAGTGGAGATCTTTTGATCATTCTGGTCCAACCACCTATGTTCTGGAGGAATGACACCGGGATGGCACAAGGAGGAACCAGTAGTACAGGGAGGTGCCATAGGCTAAGAAAAATAGAAGAGATAGGGTTTAGATTTGGTGTGGTGGTAGGGTAAGATTGAATGCATGGAAAATAGTGCAAAGGGGTGGCAAGGCTGCTACTTGCAGGAGAGGGGGAGAAATGCCGTCATCTGGAGGTGGAATGGAGGTAGCGGCTGCCAATTTAGCAGAGGAAGAGGAGGTGGTGATTTAGGTTCGGCTATTTGAGGAGGGGGATCTGTGCACTGAAGAAAAAGTAGACGTGACTTTTATAGTCACGCTCCAGGTTAAGTTGTTTCGAAACTCGTTAATTGGTAGACTACTCTAGGTTTACAGCTAGAGTCAATTGCTATTCGAGTTTTGGTCGTTAGTTGAATTAGATCCAATTTGGGTTGGATTAAATAATAATGGTAAAATCATTTCATGCCATCTTCTTCAGTTCAATAAGATCCAAAAATTTCATGTCCTCATCATTGCGGTGTCAAAGCATACCATCTACCTCCGAACCATTCTACAGCAATCCAAAGTACTTTGACTTATACTGCTTCAACTAACAACAATTTCAAAAACCCATAAATATTCCAACTGCTATTTCCTACATGCTTCACACGAAAATATTTCTTCCACTAGCTGGTAGGTACAACATCAATCCCAATAAATTAAATGCCATTCCTATTTTGTCCATTCCTGAAAGATAGAAAATTTTAAAAACATAGATCTATATAAATAAGAAAATCATTTGGGTAGATACTCACCCTTTTAATACAATTTCCTAAATCGAAAAATCACTTTCGTTCTTAAAACCAAAATCAACTCCTTTATTGATGTGCATAAATATTCAAGGATTTCAAGCTTACTCCTTTATAAACAAAAATTTCTTAACACGACAAGCTTGGTGGCATGCGTATTTTTTTAAATTAAAATTTCAAAACTTCCCAAAATAAAATTTCTAAAATTAATCCTTAGGAAAAGAAATCCTTCAAAATCTCTTTTTCCAAAAATCTAAGGCGTTTTTAAAATATATGTTACATAAATTCCCTCATAGGTTTAGACTAATGGATCGACTAAATTTCTCAATATCCATTTTGCCATCTAAAGGTGATTGATGGACATTCCCTTTCCAAAACTGGTTTCCAAACATTAGCGACACACAAAGTTTGGTGATAACCCGGATTTTTGAACATCTCATAATTGGATAATTAACTGATTTTTACTATTGAGATACTGATTTTATTTGGTTGAACAAATAGTATTCTGATAATTAAAATGTCAGGATGTATATAAATGGATTTGAAATTATAATAAGTACTGAATTATAAATATCTGGAAATGATAAATCTTATAGTAAATTAACAAATATATAAATAGATATATGCAGACTCTATAATGTTGAAAATTTTAAGTGTGTGTGTATATATATATGTTTTGTGAATAAAAAGCATTAACTTGAATTCATTGTATTAAATTTTCAAAGAGTATTTAAAGTTAAAAATTTTGTATCTCTAAAACACTAAAGATAAATTTTTATGTATAGTTATTATTTGAAATAGTAATAACTTAAGTAAAGTTTTAAACAAGAATAATTAAAAGCTTATAATAGATATAAATTTAAAAACATTGAGCATATATTAATATAACATAAAGGAAAACGAATTATAGGTTTTGACATTTGTAGCTTTTATAAAACATGCATAGACAAGTGTCAATGGTTTCTTTTAATTTGAAATTTATTAATAATGTTAGAATATGTTGTATACATAAACTCTTTCATCTTTTTACAAACCAGACTTCTCAATCTTCTTTCATCATTCAAAAAATAAAATAAATAAAAACCCAAAACCAAAAAGAAAAATAGAACCTACTTCATATTTTAACCGGAGCAAACTTAGTAGATTCAAGATCAGTTTCAAAATCAGAGTCAAGTTCAAAATCAACAATCAAGTTCCAGATTAAAAGATGAAGACGCGCTCTTTGTTTTTTTTCAAAACTGTGAGTAAACTACTCCTTTTAAAGTTAAATCTGATGCATATGATAAAATCATGTAGTGAGTGTGAATACTTGTTTGCATGGATGAATTAATGTTGTTGATGTGTATAAATGTGAAATGATCTATGCATGTCTGTTTATATATGTGTGTGTGTATATATATATATAGGTCTCTGTTTATGAAGACGGTTCAAGCACATTCGAATAAAAATCAATTTATCTTCTTATATTCAATTTTAGGTTATGTTCTTTGAAGGGAAGATGATTGAAACAATGTAACATCATTGTTAAAAATAATTTCAAGTTTTTATATTAAGTAGTTATTGCAAAACTAGAAAATAACAGTAAAATCTTTTCAAACCAGAAAAATCGAATTTCTAATTTCTATGTTATGATCATAGGATTGGATTCATAGTGTAAAATGGTGATTTTGATTATAGTATCATAATTTTTAATTGTATGGTTAAGGGGAATTTTTACGATGAACGAAAAATGAAATTTCGTCTATATCTAGCGATCGAAGGATCGGGGGTGGTCGAAGTCATTGCTGGTGGTAGCTTGGAGGTTGAGGCACTCGGGAAAATACTCGGAGAAATTTATGGTCGTCGTAGAGGCGGCACGACATCGTCCTAGGGTGTTAAATCGCCTATTTTGGTCATTGTCGAATGACAGGCTGATGCGCCGACAAGGATGCATCGGACTTGATCGGGGTGTAGGGGATCAATGCATAGGTCAGAGGCGAAGGTTTGGGTGGATCAGCATGGTTATAGGTGATCGTAGGTGGCGGTACATGGTGGTTTTCGTCGATTGATGGGTTTCTAGTGGGTGCTGTCTTGCTCAATTTTTTTTTGGTATATATCGATGGTTTGGGTGGATGGGTTGACTCAGGGGAGGATCGCCGATTGGTCGGAGAATTGGTCGGAGTTGGTCTGACCTCTGGTGCACGTGCATGGGGTTTGCTTTCGTATCTGTTCTCGCTATGTTGTCAGGTGGAGTCTAGAAAGCCAATGTTTGTCTCGAAGTCGTATGTGTGCATACTCGAGAGGGAAGAGCTGAGCGAGAAAGAATCGAGTTGACTTGGGAAATTTTGGTCTGGACTCGGGTGTTAGCTCGGGAATATTTGGGTTGTGCTCTGGTTTCATTTGTGGTAGCTAAGCTTTAAATAAAGGTAATTTTGTTAACCATTTTTTAATAAGCATAAGGAAATAGACTAAATTTTCAAAACAAAAGAAATAAAAGATGTACAAGTTTTCAAGAAGATTATTAAACCAAGTTTCGAAGTTAGTTTATTAAACAAGTTTTTAAAACAAGTTTCAAAGATGAAAATGTAAGAGTTAAATGTTTTAAAATTGTTTGTTTTAAAATAATTATATATTAGGTTAATTGTTTAATTAAATCTCTAGTGTTTTCAAATGTGATTTAATCAAGAAGTCATTAAAGTATGTGGATTAAACTTTAATTGAAAGAAAAAAAGGATCTCAAATGATTTTGAATGTTAATTTTCCAGCATTTAATTAAATAAGATTTAAATGACGTAGTTAAATAATTAACTAAGATAATGATTTATCTTAGATTAATTAAGGACTTAAGTAATTAAGGGTTAATTAATTAACTAAAGTAATCATAGGATAATTAATTAACATAGGTAATTAAAGGATCATTTATTAATATAATAATCAAAGGTTAATTAATTAATATGAGTGATTAAATGACTAAGGAATAATTGGTTAATTTCAGTAATTAATTAAATGGTTTAATTGATGTTAATTAAGCATGATTTAAATGTAATTAATTTATTTTGTGTTAATTAAGTATAATAGATTGGTTGGCAAATTAATGTTTATGGATGATTAAATTGTACTGAATGTTTGGATTAATGTCTCTAGTCGGATAAATTTGTGATGTTCTGAGATATGATACGTTGGGTTGAATTGCGATAATGTGGGTTATCTATTGATAATGAATTGTTATGTAAATGTGACATCCTGTATTTTAAATCAATTGTGTTCACTTAGACAACTTGGATTAAAGATGACACCGGATTCGAAGAGACCGAGGCCGGGTATCAGCAAATACCTGAAACCACTTCGATTTGTAATCTACAATAATTTTTTATAGATTAGAGTTAGAATCAAATAGGCTGGACTGAAATAAATTAAGTAACATGGCCATTTAACTGAGTAATATATTGTTTTCTCATAAGTACTGATTATAAACAAGATAAGAACTCGTAGTGAGGTACGGGTTACCCCAGGATTTCAACTAAGTTTTGTACCTTTGTATTTCTTGTTATATGAGTTTACTCATGCTGGTTTCCTGCTTGACCCAGATGTTACTTTATTGTAATGCTCGGGTTAGACTGAGTATTATAGATTTTCAGGTTAGGATGTTTTGGAGCTCAGGTGGCGAGTTGGATGGCAGGAACGTATGGAGTTTAATTCGATGTGTATTGAGTTGTATTGATTCTTTTCTAGGACAAGTTATTGCAACTGTCTAATTTGATTGTACACTGATACATTAATGTAAACTGACAGTTAGAGCTTTTCATTGTAAAATGCTATTATTTGATACTATATTTTAAATCTGTTGCAATTGTAAGATTCTGTGCTTTTTTTTGTTTCTTCTTCTACCTATTTTCTTCTTTACCTTAACAATCTAGGATTTCCGCCATTCGATTGCTCGGCACTTCTACAGTGTACGTATCAGTGTCGAATTTTCGAGGTCAAAAATTCCAGGTCGTTGCTGTTTGGTATCAGAGCATAAGGTTAAGTGAGAACCTTGGCTCTGGTGGGTTTACTCATTAATGATAGGGTCAATAGTACCCTAGAATGAGTTGAGTGTGTATGTGTGTGCATGAGAGCGTACTTATTATTTTCTTATATAATGATTTTAAAAATGGTTTTAAAAATGATTTTTATATAAGCTTATATTTGCTATGTAAAGCAATAGTTTTTCTAATTATTATATATATTAAGGTAATTGGTTGTTGAATTATTGAAATTAGATATAATGATAATTAAGTGGTAATAAATACACAATCAAATAGGAATTTGGATAAGATTTAACTATACAAATAAGATAAGCTTGAAATGGATTCAAACCAGAAAATAAATCCTGAAATTTGTAGAAGTGTTTTCAGAATGTTGAATTAAGTTACCTGATTTTAACTTTTCCAACAAATTAAGAGATAATATATAGTGAATTGGTTTCCAGATATGATAATCTTGGTTATTATCATAAAAGGGGCATGGTATCTAATAATGGGATGTTTGTTTTCTAATGATGACTAATGATAAAAGCAAAATGAAATGTTTTAAGAAAGTAACATTTAAATAATTATGACTTGTAAATTGAAAAGGATTTAAATCGAGAAGTTTTAAAATCTAAGTCCAAATTATTTTAAAGTTTAAAAAGATATAATAAATAATATTTTTAAATGTAGGAATCTTATCTTAAAACAAGAATTGTTTTAAATTTTAAAGAAAAATGTTTTGAACTAAAAACCAAGAATGGTTTAAAATTTAGCATATGACTTAAGGTGTAAAAGAAATGAATATATATACATGTGGGATATACATAATAACAAGTTGATTGGAAGTAAACATTAAGTGTTGAGTTTTGAATTTTCCCTGAAATGTGATAAGTTTTTGAACTTATAAGTAGGAAAGGATATTGAAAAGAAGTATTAAATTTGAAATGGATAATTCTAGTTTAGTAAGGTTGAATGGATTAAATGAATTGAAATTAACTTAGGGGAAGTTAAATAAGTTTAACAAACAACCTGAATTGGAAATTTTAGATGAAATTGAGATTTAACTTTGGGAAGTTAAATGGTTGGTTTGAATGGGAGTTATGTGTGATCTCCAAATAGGTTTGAGATCTGGAAATGTGAGATGGATGCTATTGATGGATGTTTTAAATAATTTGGATGTTTATTTACTTTGACTTAACTTGATATCATCCTGTTGTTATTAACAATCTATGGAACTGTGAATTGAATTGTTTAAAATGAATTAAGAAGTGGATTGAAATGATATACATCCATGACAGATATAAAATGGAGATAAAACTCTAATTTGAATTTTTTAAATTATTTTGATTTGAAGAAATAAAGATGGAACATATGAAAAGGAAATCACTTGGAACATTAGGATTTAAATGTTAAAAATAAACTAGCAAACTAAAATTGTTAAGAATTACGTTCAAACTTTGAAGATAAAATTAGGTAATAAATTGATTTCGAAAATTGAAGTTGTTTAAAAAGTTTTGAACTCTCACTTGAATCTTATGATAAGTTAAGTAAAGGTAATTTAAAATGAATATTTAAAATTTGGACTCAGAATTAAATTGTTCAAAGACATAGGCTGTAAAATTAAAAGTAAAGGATAACTTAATTTAAAGGATTAAATCAACATTTAAAAATTTAACTTGAATTTATGTAATTCAAGATGGTTTAAAGTTGAGAGTGGAATTGAAATTTGTTCAAAGGAATTTGATTTAAATTAATTTAGAATTATGATTGAAGCTGAATATGTTAATTCAAATGGGAATTGATTTGAATTTGAGAAAGGAATTAAAGTTAATTCATATTGAATTAGAATTGAATCAATTTAAAAGCAAGTGGAAATTGAAAATTTATTGGAAGTGGAGATTGGCAGAATTGAACCAGTTTGACTCTGAAACTATTTTAAATAAATTGTTTCAATATAAAACTGGTTTAAGTCTATTTTTCTAGCTATTTACTCTACAACCCTTCTTTTTAAAACCCAAATTATCTTATATTTCTTTTACAGCTATTTTGAAAACTAATTACTATTTTACATCTATTTTATAAACAAATTACTATTTTTTAACTATTTTGCAACTATCTAACTATTTTACAACTATTTTATAATTACTTAACTATTTTACTGCTATTTACAACTAATAACTATTTTACAATTATTTATCTATTCTAAACTTTTCAAGTTATTTTCTAAATTTAAATGGTCGGTGCAAACTATTTAGAATTGAAGTGATAAACCAAAGAAATGGAAGAAATTGTGAATAGGTGAATAGAATCAAAATGAAGATAAATATGTAGGATGTACGTATATTATTCTATTCGCATACGATTTGATCTAGATTGGAGCATAGAATTTTGAGATAGTATATCGATCCGAGTTAGGATTTTTCACTCAATTTCGACGGCGAACCCTGGATATGGATTTTTGATTGGTTCTGGAAATTATCTATCATGGTTATGCTATGCAAGGAGAATGATGGTTTTTGATCAAGAAACCAGATCTAAGTCCGCATTAGGAAGTCGGATGGACGATACTAGTTCGAAATTTGTGTGATCGAGTGAGCGATCAAATTTGATATTGCGTATGGATGGTATATGTACTTCGTACGTACTTTAATGTAATAGATACTTAAATTTTGAAAAGGAATGTAAAAATGATTTTTGAAAAGAAAAATATATTTTGAGAAATATACGATGAATAGAAGTGGAAGTTGTATATTTCTATGATTAAAATCCACTTTACAAAGAGAAGTAAGGTGGTAAATAATTTTATAAAAAAAATCAAACTTGAATACTTGATTAAGCATAAATAAAGTTATATATATATATTTGTTACATATGATAAACTCCCCCTTGTTGAATCTAAAAATGAGGAGAAAGATTTTTGAAAAATATTTGAAGTATAAAAGGGGATTTATATAACTATGAAGTGATCCAAAGATTTTTCATGATTATATATATCTATATATGTATAAATGATGTTGAGAATGATTTTGGAAAAAGGTTTTGGGACCTATGGATTTTGAAAGGCTTTTGATTTTTGGGAATTTGGAAAGCCATGTTTGGAACTATCGATTTGAGTTATCGATTTTGTGTAAAGGAGATTTTTATGTGAATCATAAAGAGTATGATTTGAAAGATACTATATATGTATAGTATAAAATGTTTTGAGATTGGCTCTGAGGAAAAAGGTGCTCCCATGAAATGAACTTCTTAGGATATTACGGGATGGTTCTGCCTTGAGCCCTAAGGGGGTTCTAAATTTACTCCTGGGAGGAAGTCCAGACAGACTGAAGTTCCTGAGGATTGTGTGTGGGTAGCGAAACCCGAGGGCGTTGATGCCTACAGAGACATTTGGGTTATGGTGTGACGACAGCACTGTGATCTTCTATGGACTATAGCGGAAGTCGTGTGGCAGTGAGCGCCAATGGTCTCCATTTGAATTCACCGAGAGGGCGACGAAACATCGATAGACTATGATCTATGCCTTCTATGAATACTAGCGAAAGTCGTGTGGTAGTGAGCGCCTACAGACTACATTGGGACTCGACTGATGTAGTCTGCGATCTATGTAGGAGTGGTGAAGTTTCATTTGGCAGCGAAATTCGAGGGCGTTGATGCCCACATTTACATGGGTTTTTTCCGTGATGGCGACGTAAAATATGGGTGTAGCTGCGATCTATGGCGCATTCCATGGTGTATTCTAGGGGCACGGAGTGCCTACAGTTTTCTATGGATTTTGCCGGGATGGCAACGTAACCATCGGGTTAACTGCGACCATGGAGAGGGTGATGATTTCCAGAGCATTCTCACCAAAAATGTTTTATATATTTTCAGAAAAGTTTTCCAAGTATTTTCACTAGGTGTTGAAAAGGGGGATTATCAAGTACTTACAGATTTTCAGTCCTACGCCTGATCAACCTGTGACCGAAGTTCTATGAGAACAAGGATAAACTTGTCGAGACATTGAGTTATAAAAAGTATTTTTATAAAGCTATTTTTGCTATAGTATGTAGATTTTAAAGTGTTCTAAAAAAAATTAAATAAAAAGAGTTTATAATTAAAAATGTTCAAAGAGTAATTTAACTGATAATAAGCATTTTGATAAATTTTGGTTTCGTTCCTTTTCGAGGACGAAAAGATTTAAAGGGGGAAGGAATGTGATAACATGGATTTTTAAACATCTGATAATTGGATAATTAACTGAACTTTATTATTGAGATACTGATTTTTTTATTTGGTTAAACAAATAGTATTCTGATAATTAAAATGTCTAGATGTATATAAATGGATTTGAAACTATAATAAATACTGAATTATAAATATCTGGAAATGATAAATCTTATAGTAAATTAACAAATATATAAATAGATATATGCAAACTTTATAATGTTGAAAATTTAAAGTGCGTGCGTGTGTGTGTGTGTTTTGTGAATAGAAATCATTAATTTGAATTCAATGGATTAAATTTTCAAAGAGTATTTAAAGTTGAAAATTCTACATTTCCATAACACTAAAGATAAATTTTTATGTATAGTTATTATTTGAAATAGTAATAACTTATGTAAAGTTTTAAACAAGAATAAATAAAATCTTGATATATATATATATATATATATATTGGAATTCATGAGATAAATATAATAGATCTAAATTTAAAAACATTAAACGTATATTAATATAACTAAAGGAAAATGAATTATAGGTTTTGACATTTGTAGCTTTTATAAAACATGCATAGACAAGTGCCAATGGTTTCTTTTAATTTGAAATTTATTAATAATGTTAGAATATAGGCTGTATACATAACTCTTTCATCTTTTTACAAACCAGACTTCTCAATCTTCTTTCATCATTCAAAATAATAAAATAAACAAAATAAATAAAATAAATAAAAACCCAAAAACCAAAAAGAAAATCAGAACCTACTTCATATTTTAACCGGAGCAAACTTAGTAGATTCAAGATCAGTTTCAAAATCAACAATCAAGTTCCGGATTAAAAGATAAAGACCTGCTCTCCGTTTTTTTTCAAAACTATGAGTAAACTACACCTTTTAAAGTTAAATCTGATGCGTGTGATAAGTGATGTATGAATAAATTTTTACATGAATGAATTAATGTGGTTGATGTATATAAATGTGAAATAATCTGTGCATGTCTGTTTATATGTATATATATATATATATATATATATATATATATATATATGTCTCTGTTTATATAGCAGGTTCAAGCACATTCGAACAAAAATCAATTTCTCTTCTTATATTCAATTTTAGGTTATGATCTTTGAAGGGAAGATGATTGAAACAATGTAACATCATCGTTAAAAATAATTTCAAGTGTTTAGATTAAGTAATTATTGCAAAAAAAAAGAAAATAACAGTAAAATCTTTTCAAACCAGAAAAATTAAACTTCTAATTTCTATGTTTCGATTATTGGATTGGATTCGTAGTGTAAAATGGGGATTTTTATTATAGTATCATTTTAATTGTGTGGTTAAGGGGAGTTTTTGCGATGAATGGAAAATGAAATTTCGTCTATATCTAGCGATCGGAGATCGGGGTGGTCAAAGTTGTTGCTGGTGGTAGCTTGGAGGTTGAGGCACTCGAAAAAATACTTGGAGAATTTTCTGGTCATCATGATGGCGGCACGAAATCATCCACGAATTAAATTGCCTGTTTTGGTAACTGTCGAATAACGGCCTAATGCGTCGACAAGGATGCATCGGACTTGATCGAAGCGTGGGGGATCGACGCGTGGGTTGGAGGCAAAGGTTTGGGTGGATTGGCATGGTTATAGGTGATCATAAGTGGCGGTACGTGGTGATTTTTTTCGATCGATGGGTTTCCAGTGGGTGTTTCTTGCTTGATTTTGATTTCTGGTATATATCGATAGTTTGAGTGGATGGGTTGACTCAGGGGAGGATCGTCGACTCGTTGATGGTCAGAGAATTGGTCGGAGTTGGTCTGACCTCTGGGGCACGTGCATGGGGTTGGCTTTCATATCTGTTCTCACTGTGTTATTAGGAGTTGGGAAAGCTATTGTTTGTCTTGAAGTCGTATGCGTGCATTCTCGATAGGGAAGACTTGAGCGGGAAAGAATCGAGTTGACTCGGGAAATTTTGGTCTGGACACGGGTGTTAGCTCGGAATATTTGGGTTGTGCTTGGGTTTCATTTGTGGTAGCTAAGCTTTAAATAAAGGTAATTTTGTTAACCAGTTTTTAATAAGCGTATGGAAATATACTAAATTTTCAAAAAAAAAGATGTACAAGTTTTCAAACAGATTATTAAACCAAGTTTCCAAGTTAATTTATTAAACAAGTTTTTAAAAAAAGTTTCAAAGATTAAAATGTTAGAGTTAAATGTTTTAAAATTGTTTGTTTCAAAATAATTATATATTAGGTTAATTGTTTAATTAAATCTCTAGTGTTTTCAAATGTGATTTAATTAAGAAGTGATTAAAGTATGTGGATTAAACTTTAATTGAAAGAAAAAAAAGATCTCAAATGATTTTGAATGTTAATATTCAAGCATTTAATTAAATAAGATTTAAATAATGTAGTTAAGTAATTAATTAAGACAATGATTTATCTTAGATTAATTAAGGACTTAAGTAATCAAGGGTTAATTAATTAACTTAAGTAATCATAGTATATTAATTAATATAGGTAATTAAAGGATCATTAATTAATATAATAATTAAAAGTTAATTAATTAATATGAGTGATTAAATGATTATGGAATAATTAATTAATTTCAATAATCAATTAAATGGTTTAATTGATGTTAATTAAGCAAGATTTAATGCAATTAATTTATTTTGTGTTAATTAAGTTAAATAGATTGGGTGACAAATTAGTCTTTTTTATGGATGATTAAATTGTACTTAATGTTTGGATTAATGTCTCTAGTCGGATAAATTTGTGATGTTCTGAGATATGATATGTTGGTTGAACTGTAATAATGTGGGTTATCTATTGATAAGGAATTACTGTGTAAATGTGACATCCTATATTTTAAATTAATTGTGTTCACATAAACAACTTGGATTAAAAATGACATTGGATTCGAAGAGATCTGGGTCGGGTATTAGCAAATACCCGAAGCCACTTCGATTTGTATTCTACAATAATTATTTATAGATTAGAGTTAGAATCAAATAGGCTGGACTGAAGTAAATTAAGTAACATGGCTATTTAACTGAGTAATATATTGTTTTGTAATAAGTATTGATTATAAACAAAATAAGAATTCATAGTGAGGTACGAGTTACCTCAGGATTTCAACTAAGTTTTGTACCTTAGTATTTCTTGTTATATGGGTTTACTCATGCTGGTTTCCAGCCTGACCCGGGTGTTACTTTATTGTAATGCTCGGGTCAGACCAAGTATTACAGATTTTTAGGTAGGACGTTCTAGAGCTCAGGTGGCGAGCTGGATGGTAGGAACGTAGGGAGTCTAGTTCGCTGTGTATTGAGTTGTATTGATTCTTTTCTGAGGTAAGTTATTGCGACTGTCTACTTTGATTGTACTCTGATACATTGATGTAAACTGACAGTTACAGCATTTCATTGTAAAATGCTATTATATGATTTTATATTTTAAATCCGCTGCGTTTATAAGATTCTGAGCTGTTGTTTTTTGTTTCTCCTTCTACCTCTTTTCTTTCTTTACCCTAACAATCTGGAATTTCCGGCATTCGATTGCTCGGTACTTTTACAGTGAATGTATTAGTGTCGAATTTTCAAGGTCGAAAATTCTGGGTCATTACAGTTTTATTTCCCACTTATCTAGAATGATAATGTATCTTCGACTGTAAGTCATCATCAAAATCCCAAATCACAAGGTAGCTAGATCTCAAACATCAAGTCAAACACTCTTCAGTCTTTGGGATTCTGCCATATGTTGTACTCACGATCTTCATCATCTGCGCCTTATACACTACCAACACTCCATGAGGAATTTCGAAGCAGGCGTGAAAATATTAACTCTAAGAAATTTCCAACTCATAGTTGCTTTGCCTATTCCTATAGAGTGGAACTGCAACTACTTCAATTGTCGGAGTTCTTATATTCTAGCATAAAAATATAATAATACGAGGTAAGAAAGTACAAATACATTCTCTTAATTTATCCTTATTCCTCTGATCTACTGACCTAGGCTCTGATGCCAAATGTAACAACTTGCACTTTAATGGGCTAAATTTTGATAAAAATAGAAACTCATGTCCATCAAAGTACGTATCGTAGGATTTGGTACATGCAAATAAGCATAAGTATCATCAGAGATTGATAAAATCCGAACTCACAGCAAAAATAGTGATAGAATATGAATACTGACTATAGCTACTGCCTGAAATTAATGGTATTCCTTGAAAATTAGATTGCCACATCAGCATCAAGCGTAAAAGGAAAGAAGACTTTTCCAACGGTCAAACACATCTAGCTCCAGTGATTTGTTCCTCTAAATCTATCTTGTGAGTTGTAATGAGGAGGGGTCTATAAAATTTACTGGTGCTTGGAAAATATATATAGAGTCTATGGCATAAATTTATACCGATTGGCTTCCATTTAACTGTTATCTCTACTATTTAAGGTTAAATAATTTAACCCAAATATTTTATACACGATAGTCCTTCCTAACACAACTTATCTACTTATCCTTCCTAAGGTAAAAAAATACCGGCGTAAGTCTATCAGCCACTTGATATTTTCAAATGTAAAGCGAGCTCCTAGCATCGTCATGGTTGGTCTACTAGTCCTAGTTACAGAGACCTTTGACTATTATTTACGTCTTACAATATATATAATAGCCATACCACTAATGCATCTACCATTATTAAAGTCTTAGACATGTGAAAGACTATATCCAAGCCGCTTAATACCTTATTAATAAGGATTAGCCAGGGCCTTGACCATTTAACACCTATATATAGGTAGGCCTTTTCCATTTAATACCTAACCCCAAGGCGGACCCTCACTAGTACTATATAGCTAACATCGTTTGGAATCCCATTGGCTACTTAATACTTCTTTTATAGAAAAGAGTTGGACCCTGTAATCTAATTGTTCCTTAAGACCCCAATCCTGAAGCGAACCATTCCCAAGATATCTACTATTACTCTTAATTATGAATTTGGAATCCCACTGGGTTACTAATACTTCATTTTAGGATAGAGACGGACCCTACAACCACTTAATACCTCAAACCTAAAGCGAACCCCTCATGAGATACCCCTCATCGCTCTTAATCGCTAATTTGGACCATTTAATACTTTATGTTTAGGAAGAGGCGGGCCCTTAAACAACCACTTAATACCCTTAACCCTAAAGTAGGTCCTATCTTTTTGCATAATCACGGTTCCTATGATTGGTGATGTCTCACATCAGCAATAAGTGTGATTGCTGATAGCCTATGAATGAAGGGCAATCTTCCACCGTGTGAATACGCTGACCTCGCTTCCCAATCTACTAAGTCCAAATAACTATCCTAAACCTATACAAAATTAAGTCATATATCCTAGGTCGTATATTATTCCTAGGTTGAATATGGACTTAGTTTACCAATCCACTTTTTATTTAAGGTAATAAGATTTACCTTAAATACTTAATAACCCATAAATCCCCTTCTAATGATCCACAAATGTCAATTTGTCCATAGTAATCCCAATGGACATTTCTTAAGACATTTATGTATAATTACTAATTTCCAGTTAGTAACTTTATTATAACTATTACATATTTTTCAGTCCCACTAATTCATTTATACCTATTAATTGTAACTCCTAATTCATTTGCCCATTAATTAGAGTTACTACATTCTATGTCATATTAATTAATTGCGATCCCCTTTTCAATTCACATTTATTGTCCATTAATTGGGTTAAAATCTTTTATATCCTATTAATTATTGGCAACTTCTAACTTTATTGCCTATTAATAGGAATTACTACACTTTCTAATTTCTCCTATTAGCTTTCCCATTATATCTAATACTAACCTATCATAAGCGAGTGTTACACATAAATAACGAATGAGTAGACGTTTTTCTTATTTCTACTCCTACCTAAAATATAGTTTAGTCATAAATATTTAACTAGAATATGCTTTCCATATTTAATTTGCTGGAATTGGATTCCTTATGAAGATTTTCCAATATAATTTCCATAAATTAGTTTAAAATAAAAGGAAAGATTGACTCTATTTAAAATTATAAGGAATGAATAATTTATTTTTATTTGGGATAAATAGTGTAAACTACGGAGAATAAATCTATACTGTAACGACCCATAAATTTTCGACTATTTAAATTGTTAAATTAATGAGTTTTGGTATTTTAATATGGAAAAAAATAAAAACAATTGTATTTTAATAATGAAATGAATGCTAAAATGAAATGCAACAATGGTAATTAAAACTAGCAGTTAACATTTTGAATGAAATTACAATTAATTGAAATATTGTAAATTGTTATACTTGGTTATAAATTGATAAGAAAACAAATGCAAACATTAAATTAATAAATGAAATAGTATGAATTAAATGACCATTGAATAAAATTTGGGTATATAAGAATTGTAACATTTGTTTGTGAATAATGAATTCATAAGTGTGATTAAAAGTTATAGTAACGATTGTTGTAGGTTACCTGTTTATTTGGTCTATTTAATTGAAATGGGAAATAAATTAAAATTAAATGAAATTTTATGTTACATTAATGAGATTTAGACAAAAATTGTAAAATGGAAATGTACTAGAATGAGTGGGAATGTAAATTGTTCATAAAGTAATAGTTGAATTAATAAAAGAATGAAACCGTGATAAATAATTAATTAGGACTTTAAAATTTTAATTTACATGTAAATTTGACAAAATCCAATATAATGGAAATTTAACTGTAAATATAAATAAAAGACGGGATTTAAAATATATTAATGTAATGAAATGTGAAACAAGTGTTAACTGTGTTACAGAGTAATAGTGGATTTAGTATAAAGATTGAAATAAAAAAAACAATTTATTGGGATTAAATATTAAATAATTAGATTTAATTACAATTGAAGTTAAACAATGTAATTAGTAATTAATTAACTTTGAATTGATGTCTAAATTTGTTTTAAATTATGGTAAATGTCCAAGTAATCTAAAATGATAGAAATTGTGATTTGTAAACTTTGAACTGAAAAAGGTGAATTAATTAATTTAATATTAATTTATTTAATCAGTGTGAAAATAGCCATTATGGCCACTGACTCGGATTTCAAGGAAACCAGTTTCATCGGATCTGTAATAGTAAATTATTGTAGGAGTTCAAGTTTCGTAGCGATAGGACTTGTCGTTTGATCGTACGTACTCGAAATGCTTAGAAATCAATTTAATTAAAATCAATTGAAATCAATTTGAAATAAGATGATTTTTGCATAACTTCTTCATACGATGGAATTAGAACTTGAAACCTGTTCCATTGAGTTTAAAGTCATCAAAAACATCTATTTCGATATACGGGTTGACCCAATTTGGTTCCAAAGACAGAACGGGCTTTTCGGGCCGTTCGTCGTTCCACATTCCAAATCAACCTAGCTCATTCTCTCTATTTGCAGCTCTGCCTATAAATAAATCGTTATAAACCCTAGATTGTTTCATATTCTCATTTGTCTGTACGCACATTTCTTCTCAACTCCTCATTCCAATGGCAGACAAACAAATTCCAGTTCAATTTCAAATCACATTCCAAATAAAAAATTCAAACTCCTCAATACATATCGAATTATATATCGATTTGAAGCTTTCAAAAAGCGCAAGTCAAATATGTGATTCGTTTTTCGATCTGGTTTCTGTGTGGTCGAAAATCGATGATTAAATCTCGACCGTCCTTTGTGTCGTGATTGACTTCGACCGATCGACGAATTATGGGTATGGATGTGTGGAGATTGTCAATGGGATGACATGTGGGTTGTTCGTGGGTGAGATAGACGGTCAAATTGATGGCAAATTCTCCATTAGGGTTTCAATACCTTTGGCGGCATGGTGAATTTAAGGCGACCAGAGGTGGAGCTACTTGGCATGGAGAGGCAGTCGAGCCTGGGAATGTCAGTGGTGAGCTTAAACCGGCGTATGGAGGCCTGATGCCGTGGCGTTTGGCCGAAGTAGATGGTGGCAGGTTGTTCGAGTACGTGAGGTCGCGTTTTCATGTGGCTAGGTTTTTTGAGTAACGGTGGCAGTGACGTGGCACGTGTTGTAAGGAGCTTTGTTTTTTTTATTCCAATCGTTCTAACACCCTAACTTTTACTTACGAGGTTCAATTTGTGCGCGGTTTTCTCTGCTAGGATCATATCGGAATTTCGGTGTAATATCCCGGAATTTTGGACAATATAAATTTGATAATCTGTGTTTAAATTTGAATTGAATTGATAATTTTTGTTAATAAATTTGATATTGATATATTTAATTTGTGAAATTATTTTTAATAAGTTAATAAATTGTTTTCTATTTAACAATGTATATGTATTTGTATATATTTTAAATAGATAAGTTGTTCTTAATTAAATTAGTATAGCATAATTTTAATGTTTTAAAAATGGAAATTTTGATTTGTTTTTGACTTAAGCTTTTCAAAAATATTTAATTAAATACTATATGATTTTAAATATGAGATAAATGTTTTAATTAGTTTTAAAATTCATTTTAATTTAAGTTTGTATATTAAAATAAGTTATAAAATATTTGTGTTATTCTTTTTAAATTATTAATTGATAGTTTTGATTTGTAAATTTAATTTGAAATTTAAAATACAATTTAAAATGTGAACATGTATTCAATAAGTTACAAACTCTTGTGCAAATTTATTTTAAATTGATTAAAAGTTTCTTTTTCAAATAATTAATTTGTATATTGTTTTCATAATACTTTGTCTTGTTCTTTAAAAATAATTAACTAAGTTTAAACATTCATTAATCTTAAATTTAATAACAAAAACATTTTTAAAGACATATGTAAGCATAAGGATACAAGTGTGAATATATTAAAGCTTAATTAACAAATGTAAACTTATCATCCGTTTTAAAAGACAAGTGTCAAATTTTATTTTAAATTTTCTTTTAATTCATTAAATCTGAAAATTTCCTTTATATCATCTTGCTTTTTCATTCATATTCATTTTTTCATTCCTTAATAAAAGAAATCTGAAACCCTCTTCATAATCAAGTAAAACACTTGCATTCAACCCCTCTTTTCAAAATACAAACATGCAAATTACATCAAGTCTGCATCCTCTAAATAAAGCCTGTAGCTCCTCAAAATACAAACCTACATGTTCTTGTTCACTGAAACAAAGGCCTGCATGCAACAAACTAAAACATGCATTCAGTCTGGAAATTAAGCAGAAAGGTCTGCATTTCTTTGCATCTGGAAGCAAGAAGCCTGTATGCATATAGTTCACAAGTTTAAAGTTTTCAAAGGGGGCCTGCATTTCATAATCTGGAACATGCAATTGGAAATGTACTCTGCATTTTATAAATACAGGTAAGTAACTCCTCTTTTCTAAAATTAAGTAGGTTGATTGCATGTTTAAATCTGAAATAAGATGAAATTTGCAGTGAATATTTATATGTGTGATTATATGTGTGCATTGCTTATAAAGTACAAATGAAAATTTATGCAATTACCTGCACATATATGTCTGTAAACAAAAAGATGACTCTGCATATGTGTTCTTCAAATTTCAAATTTATGTTTGATTCTTGAATATTTCCTTTAACTTGTTTACTGAATAGGACTTAAATTCTTGAACATGTCATGTTTGTTTTGGAATGGTGTAAGGTCTAAGTGTATATAAATTAAATATGATATCTGTTACCTGAAGAAAAAAAAAATATACAGAACCAATTTGACTAGAGTGATAATTTAAACTGTATGATTTAATATTCCAGGTTTATTAATAAAATCAGTGAGTAAATTCAAGAATTTTAATACAAAAAAATTTCAATTTATTGTGATTGAAATATGGTGCAGTTTCAAGAACACTGTATTTTACAGTTTAGTCAAATTCAATTGAAGCTTACATTTGATTTGGTTGAAATTGTTTCTGGTGATAGTTTATCTATCAATGATCATGGGAAAATTATTTAATTGAGTTGAAATTTGGATTTGGTGTTGAAATTTGGGATTTAAGGTGTAGAACCCTAGTTTACTGGGTTTAAGATGTTTTGGGTGCTGCGGCTTCAATAGTGAATCGAGTTCAAAGATGTTTTTGGTATTGATAGATGGTGGGTTGATGGACTAGTCGCCGGAGTATGGATGTTGATCGTGGTCGAGAAGTGGAGAGATTGGTGATGATAGGTTTTAGGTGATGGGGTTTGGCCAATTTCAGGTTTTGTTTTTAAAACTTGAAATTCAAATTCAAGTTGAATTTGAGTTTTGAAGGGAGTTGTGGGTTTACTGATCGATGAAGGATGGCCAGAGTTGATGGCCAGTGATGGCCGGAGAGAGGAGTTGGGTGCACAGTGATGATGTTGTGTAGGTTTGTGATGTGTTTTGGTTGCAGGGTTTGTTGCTCGGGATTTCCTCGGGTAATTTTTGTTGTGACTCGAAGTATTATGGCTTCTGTCTCGAAGTAACTTTTAAGGTGGCTCAAGTATACAATGTTTCAGGTAGGAAACAGAAACCGGTTTTCAAGGTTTCTAAATTTTGAAATGAAAGTAAATTTCAAACAAAAGTCCGAAAAAAACTAAGTTAAATCTGAAATTTAAGTATAAAAGAAATTAATTTAATTTTGGGCTTTTGAAATAATTTAAGTTTTGAAGTTTTTAATTAGTCTTAAAGTTTGGTTAGAAACCTGTTTTTCAGGCTTATTAAAATTTAAGTAAAAGAAAATGTGAACTACAATTTAAGTTAGTATTTTAGAAACTGAATTTAACTATGAATTTAAATAAGTTTCAATTCTGGTCTTTTGGAATAATTTAAATTCAGAAAAATTTCAAAGTTTGGTTTTTTAAATAAAACAGAAACTGTATTCTATTTTTAAATATAAAGGTAAATTTAAATTTGCAAGTGGAAATTTAACTGAGTTTTTAATATGAAATTTGAATTTGAATTCAAATTTGATTTTCTGAGATTTGAAATCATTCATGTTTTTAAATTTAAATTTGGTTTTCAAACTCACAAGTGTAAATGCATATGTGATTTGCATTTGAATTGGAAGGTTAAATATTTAAATTAGAAATTCAAGGTGAACTCAAATCTGAGTTTTATAAATCTGGAATAAAAATTTAAACTTCAGTTTTAAAATAAAGGTTTAAATTTACATTGCTTTTGAATGATTAAATGATTTGCATTTGAATTGAGGGAATAGATTGTAGGAAGAGTTTTAAAGAGTTAAAACTAGAATGAGTTTGGAAGTTGTATTTAAATTTTGAAATTTTAAAGTAATTTTAAATTGATTTGAATTTAAATTGAATTGAACTTTAAATTGTTTTAACTTATTGATAAGGTAGATGTTTTAACATATAAGATTAAGTTTTGAATTGTTTAAGATAAATTTGAGTCTTAAGTTTAAAAAAAAAGATAAATAGAATTTAAAGTAAATTTTAAAAATATTTTGTTTTTAAATGTATAATTAAATAAGGAATGTGTATCTAAAGATAAATGGAAATTAAATGATTGGAATCATTTAATTATTAAGGTAATTAAGATGAAAATTAATTATTTAATTAATTAATTATGTGGATGTTTAATTAAGTAATTAATGATTTTTAAGTTAATTAATTAGATTTGAGATTAATTAATTAAGGTTAATTAATCTATAATTAAGGATGATTAATTAAATTTTAATTAATAATTAAGATTTATTTAATCAAGTGATTAGAGATAATTTAGATTTTAATTAACACTTAATTAATTAATAATTAAAGATTAATTAAGTGATAATTAAATATTAACTAATTGATAATTAATAATGATTAATTTTAGTTAATTCTTAATTAAGTAATTAAGAAATGTTAATGAAGGTCATTAACTTAAGATTATTTAACAATTAATTAATGTGATTAATTTTGATAATTAATCAAATTAATTAATTAATAATAATAAATTGTTTAAGTTTAATTACTTATGAAAGTAATTAATGAATTAATTACTTGGTATAATTAATTTAATGAATGTGATTAGTTTAGATTAATTAAGTTAAATTAATTTAAACATTTGTTGATTGTTTGATAATTACTTCATGTAATATATGAATTTGTAATTACTTAAGGAAGTAATTAATTAATAATTACAGGATGTAATTAAGGATATTTGATATAGAAGTAATTGGATTTAAATTATTTTGAAATTAATCAAGGGGATTAATTTAGATAATTAATTAAGAATAATTAATTATGGGATGAGTAATTAAAGTAATTAATTACTGAATGGTTATTAATCATAGGTGATTAATATTTATATGTGGATTAATTTCAGATTAATTACTTATGTAATTAATTTATAATTTATTAAATGTAATTAGAATCATTAATTAATTAATGATTTAATTTGGAATTGATTAATTAAGGTATAATTAATAATGAAAAATAATTAATGTGATTAATTTTAGTTAATCAATTAATTTAGTAATTACAAGTTAATTGTATGCAAAGGGTTTAAGTAATTAACTTGTGTGATTAATTTATAAGATAATTACTTATTGTAATTAGGGATAGTTAATCAGTAATGATTAATTGAAATGAATATTGAGATGGTGATTTATAAATTGATTTGAAATCAATGGATGGTTAAGTTAAGCAAAATTTTGATGATGAAGTAATTAATTTAATTCATTTTAAATTAATTATAGAAGGTGTGATCATTAGATAAATTGCTTATGTTGATGATTGGTATTGGTTGTTTGGTATGGTTTGTAATCTCAGTTATGAGATGAGTAGTGTATGTGATATGGATGCATTGGTTGCTTTTGGATGATAATATGGATTATCTGATTTTGAATTATCTGTTGATAATGATAATATTGATTATCTGTTGTGTTGTGAATTATCTATCTGTGTATATTTAGACAATGAATTGAATTGTTTTAAACTTAAAACAACTTGGACCTAAAAGACACGCTTTGGATTTCGATGAGACCGGGATCGGGTTTCCATATTTGGACATCCGAAAACCACATCGATTCCAATTAAACGTTAGGTCGTTAATCCAAGTGGACCGAGTGAAGACTCGAGGTGTAAGGGCTATACGTCAGTATAACTCTGTGGGTGATTCCGTAATGAATTTGACAGAATAGTACTTATAGATTCGAGATGGTGATTCAAAATGCAAGGGTTATTGTCGTTAACTCTGAGGGTGATTCCAAAATGAGTGTAACGAGATAATGCCTTCGGTTTCGTTCGAACCCGGAACGAACTTGTATGGATTGAATGCTTTCAGAACATCGTCAGGTGGACGATGAGCATTCTAAGTGATGTATCCTATAAAGGTAATCGTAGCCTCAAGCCTCATCAACCAGGAATGGCTAAAACAGGAGAGGTGCAGCAAAGCTTCGTGGGCCGCACCCACTGGAGAGTAAGATTTACCCCTGCCTAGAGGTCCCTTTATATTTCGACTATGTGGACGGTTGATCATGACAATCGTCGGGGTTGTCTTATTTGGAACTGTTCAGTAAGGAACGGGTCCGGCTTTGTGTTGTAGGGGATGAAGGGAGTAATCCTCGGTACGGTGATCTAGGCCACGTACTATGACGGGCGATACCCCAGTAGCCCTGCCATTGTATGGAATCCAAAATCCAATAAGTGCCAACGGTTTTGATTGTATTACCCACTTTTGTGGCTAGTAGCTGGAATTTAATCATGTAACAATTTCGGCTATTTCTTATTTATTTGAAAACCCTAGACACTATTATAATATCATCGGATTTCCTATCAAATGTTTTGGTTAGCGTAAGGTAAAAACTATTCCATGTTTATGTGTGGGAAGTCTTACGTGATACCTTTTCTTTTCAAAGGATTTTCAAAGTTAAGCAACTTTAACCTGTTACTCACACCAGACCCATGTCTGACCCGGAGTTATTTCTGTTTTTCTATAACTCTTGGGTACTCAAATTTTTACGAGTAGCCAAGGGAATTCAGGTTAGGATCCAAGTTAGCTTGACGTATTGTGGAGGAGCAAATGGAGCAGGAGGCTTCCGCGTATAGTTATATAGTTTTCCGCTGTGTTGGTATCTCTGAGTGTTTCTGATATGTATTGAGTTGTAATAACTAGACAGGTGTTTATAACTGTCTAGTATGTGTTGTATATGTCTGTGTAACTCTGATATTTGATGTATACTATGAAATACTTATGTTATTAATATAATTTATTCGTTTCGCTGTTGAGATTCTTGTGTTGTTTCTTCTTTCTCTTCTTTCTTTTCTCTTTTCTATCCCTTTCTTTCTTCTTAACGATGCGACTTCCTGGTATTTGAAAGTCGGGTCGTTACATTGTGGTATCAGAGCATTAGGTAGAGTGAATACCTAGGCTCTGTAGTGGTGTCTATCTTGAGAGAGCGTATTTGTATTTTTAATATATATATATATATATATATAATTGGTTCTACCTATTTGTTGGATTACCCGTTCAGGTTTTTCCAATATAAGTTATAAAGGTAGATAAGGTAGAAGTGTGTGTAACACGACTACCATTGGTTGAAGTTTGATGGATGAGGTTGGAAGTGTATTTATCGAGATTGTAGACCTAATACCGTCTCGAGTCAGTTCTGTTGTGATGAAGACTTCATCGATCTCTGAAGGTAACCTGTTAAGGTTCGGGGTTTATCTTTGAAGTGTTGAGTTGAGTCTTGATCTGTCGGTAGGGCAGAAGCAAGCGAGTGATGGTATCTTGATATCTCAAGAATTAGTAGCTGCGTGATGAGATGCAGTGACTATGGATATTTCCGAAGATATTTCTTTGTAACAAGAATAAGAAGTGAGTCTGCTCGGTGATGTGGCTGAGTTTAGCAGTGTATTCTGAATTGGTAGGGAGTCTTCTGCCTGAGTATTTTTTCTGAAGTGGAGTCCAGAAGCAGCAGA
Organism: Allium cepa; assembly: GCA_030765085.1. NCBI lineage: Eukaryota > Viridiplantae > Streptophyta > Magnoliopsida > Asparagales > Amaryllidaceae > Allium > Allium cepa. The sequence continues at coordinate 508,380,359 of CM060929.1, forward strand.
GTAGATCCGTTTCTCTGGTAAGTTGGCTAGGCCAGCATAAGCTGTTCTGTTTGCTAAAGAGAGAGCAGTTTTCTTTGGATTTAGGCTGAGTTGATCGCAAAGTGACTTGCGATAGTATGTTCTTTGGATTATTGGAGATTGTCCGGATTTCTTCCAGGAAGTCAGAGTTTGTCAGCATCTGGAGATCGAGTTTTCTTTCCAGGATTGGAACTGGTGGTTCAGTTAGTAGATGGATGGTTCTTTGAGATAGAAGTTGGTGAAGCAACTCTGGTTTGAGAGGAACATTTGAGTTTTCTTATGGATATATGGAACCATATTTCTGTGCTGGGTTGTCTAGTCTGTGCTTGTGTTCTTCGTCAACATTTTCTTCTGTTTCGGATCAGAGTTGTGCATCGGAAGCAGTTTGGGAATGTTTCTTTTCCGGGTAAGGAGAAGTTTGTTCTGTCTTTTGTTGAGAAGCAGGGTGTGTTCTTGGTTTTTGAGTGATCTTGAGGAGATCATTGGATTGTTTTTGATTCAGTCTGTTTCTTTTGGAATCAGCAAGAGTAGAGCTGATTAGGAGTGATGTTGGCAGCCCAGGATCGTCCGAAGAGTTTTTATGGATAAGAGACAGAGAAATTTGGATTCTGGAATTGGAGATTTGAATTTGGTTAAGTTTTTCTCTGATCCAGGGAGCTATAAGTTTGGGAAGCTAGCTCCGAAGTGTTTTGGTTTCTTCTGATTGGTAAGATCAGTGTTTGGTTTTCTAGAGTTGAATTGCCAGTTTGGATAACTGGAATTCAGGGTGTTTCACGTATCTCTGAGGGAGTACGTGTTTGATATTTCTAGTTGTAGAACCAGTAGTTTAGGATGGTTTGGTTGTTGAGTCAGACTCGTTTGTAGTCTGATATTCTATATAGAATTGTTGTTAGGAGCTCTATAAGTAAATAGCATTGATCGTTTGTATTTTATAGAGCGAGTATCCTGATATATATATGTATATATACCAGGGAAACTCGTGAAAGTTTTATCCAAAATTCTTTTGGATAATTAGATTTGTTCTGATTGTGTGAATTTATTGCTTTGGTTGTTAGCATATGATTAGTATATGCTGTGTTTTAAAATAAAATCTGTAAATAGATTATTAAATTAACTTTGTTTTAAATTTTGGGGACGAAATTCTTGTAAGGGGGAAGGATTGTAATATCCCAGAATTTTGGACAATATAAATTTGATAATCTGTGTTTAAATTTGAATTGAATTGATAATTTTTGTTAATAGATTTGATATTGATATATTTAATTTGTGAAATTATTTTTAATAAGTTAATAAATTGTTTTCTATTTAACAATGTATATGTATTTGTATATATTTTAAAAAGATAAGTTGTTCTTAATTAAATTAGTATAGCATAATTTTAATGTTTTAAAAATGGAAATTTTGATTATTTTTTGACTTAAGCTTTTCAAAAATATTTAATTAAATACTATATGATTTTAAATATGAGATAAATGTTTTAATTAGTTTTAAAATTTATTTTAATTTAAGTTTGTATATTAAAATAAGTTATAAAATATTTGTGTTATTCTTTTTAAATTATTAATTGATAATTTTGATTTGTAAATTTAATTTGAAATTTATAATACAATTTAAAATGTGAATATGTATTCAATAAGTTACAAACTCTTGTGCAAATTTATTTTAAATTGATTAAAAGTTTCTTTTTCAAATAATTAATTTGTATATTGTTTTCATAATACTTTGTCTTGTTCTTTAAAAATAATTAACTAAGTTCAAACATTCATTAATCTTAAATTTAATAACAAAAACATTTTTAAAGACATATGTAAGCATAAGGATACAAGTGTGAATATATTAAAGCTTAACTAACAAATGTAAACTTATCATCCATTTTAAAAGACAAGTGTCAAATTTTATTTTAAAATTTTCTTTTAATTCATTAAATCTGAAAATTTCCTTTATATCATCTTGCTTTTTCATTCATATTCATTTTTTTCATTCCTTAATAAAAGAAATCTGAAACCCTCTTCATAATCAAGTAAAACACTTGCATTCAACCCCTCTTTTCAAAATACAAACATGCAAATTACATCAAGTCTGCATCCTCTAAATAAAGCCTGTAGCTCCTTAAAATACAAAATACAAACCTACATGTTCTTGTTCACTGAAACAAAGGCCTGCATGCAACAAACTAAAACATGCATTCGGTCTGAAAATTAAGCAGAAAGGTCTGCATTTCTTTGCATCTGGAAGCAAGAAGCCTGCATGCATATAGTTCACAAGTTTAAAGTTTTCAAAGGGGGCCTGCATTTCATAATCTGGAACATGCAATTGGAAATGTACTCTGCATTTTATAAATACAGGTGAGTAACTCCTCTTTTCTAAAATTAAGTAGGTTGATTGCATGTTTAAATCTGAAATAAGATGAAATTTGCAGTGAATATTTATATGTGTGATTATATGTGTGCATTGCTTATAAAGTACAAATGAAAATTTATGCAATTACCTGCACATATATGTCTGTAAACAAAAAGATGACTGTGCGTATGTGTTCTTCAAATTTCAAATTTATGTTTGATTCTTGAATATTTCCTTTAACTTGTTTACTGAATAGGACTTAAATTCTTGAACATGTCATGTTTGTTTTGGAATGGTGTAAGGTCTAAGTGTATATAAATTAAATATGATATCTGTAACCTGAAAAAAAAAACTATACAGAACCAATTTGACTAGAGTGATAATTTAAACTGTATGATTTAATATTCCAGGTTTATTAATAAAATCAGTGAGTAAATTCAAGAATTTTAAAACAAAAAGATTTCAATTTATTGTGATTGAAATATGGTGCAGTTTCAAGAACACTGTATTTTACAGTTTAGTCAAATTCAATTGAAGCTTACATTTGATTTGGTTGAAATTGTTTCTGGTGATAGTTTATCTATCAATGATCATGGGAAAATTATTTAATTGAGTTGAAATTTGGATTTGGTGTTGAAATTTGGGATTTAAGGTGTAGAACCCTAGTTTACTGGGTTTAAGATGTTTTGGGTGTTGCGGCTTCAATAGTGATTCGAGTTCAAAGATAATTTTGGTATTGATAGATGGTGGGTTGATGGAGTAGTCGCCGGAGTATGGATGTTGATCATGGTCGAGAAGTGGAGAGATTGGTGATGACAGGTTTTAGGTGATGGGGTTTGGCCTATTTCAGGTTTTGTTTTTAAAACTTGAAATTCAAATTCAAGTTGAGTTTTGGGAATTTGAGTTTTGAAGGGAGTTGTGGGTTTACTGATCGATGAAGGATGGCCAGAGTTGATGTCCAGTGATGGCCGGAGAGAGGAGTTGGGTGCACAGTGATGATGTTGTGCAGGTTTGTGATGTGTTTTGGTTGCAGGGTTTGTTGCTCGAGATTTCCTCGGGTAATTTTTGTTGTGACTCGAAGTATTATGGCTTCTGTCTCGAAGTAACTTTTAAGGTGGCTCTAGTATACAATGTTTCAGGTAGGAAACAGAAAACCGTTTTCCAGGTTTCTAAATTTTGAAATGAAAGTAAATTTCAAACAAAAGTCTGAAAAAAACTAAGTTAAATCTGAAATTTAAGTATAAAAGAAATTAATTTAATTTTGGGCTTTTGAAATAATTTAAGTTTTGAAGTTTTTAATTAGTCTTAAAGTTTGGTTAGAAACCTGTTTTTCAGGCTTATTATAATTTAAGTAAAAGAAAATGCAAACTACAATTTAACTTAGGATTTTAAAAACTGAATTTAACTATGAATTTAAATAAGTTTCAATTCTGGTCTTTTGGAATAATTTAAATTCAGAAAAATTTCAAAGTTTGGTTTTTTAAATAAAACAGAAACTGTATTCTGTTTTTAAATATAAAGGTAAATTTAAATTTGCAAGTGGAAATTTAACTGAGTTTTTAATATGAAATTTGAATGTGAATTCAAATTTGATTTTCTGAGATTTGAAATCATTCATGTTTTTAAATTTAAATTTGGTTTTCAAACTCACAAGTGTAAATGCATATGTGATTCGCATTTGAATTGGAAGGTTAAATATTTAAATTAGAAATTCAACGTGAACTCAAATCTGAGTTTTATAAATCTGGAATAAAAATTTAAACTTTAGTTTTAAAATAAAGGTTTAAATTTAAATTGCTTTTGAATGATTAAATGATTTGCATTTGAATTGAGGGAATAGATTGTAGGAAGAGTTTTAAAGAGTTAAAACTAGAATGAGTTTGGAAGTTGTATTTAAATTTTGAAATTTTAAAGTAATTTTAAATTGATTTGAATTTAAATTGAATTGAACTTTAAATTGTTTTAACTTATTGATAAGGTAGATGTTTTAACATATAAGATTAAGTTTTGAATTGTTTAAGATAAATTTGAGTCTTAAGTTAAAAAAAAAGATAAATAGAATTTAAAGTAAATTTTAAAAATATTTTGTTTTTAAATGTATAATTAAATAAGGAATGTGTATCTAAAGATAAATGGAAATTAAATGATTGGAATCATTTAATTATTAAGCTAATTAAGATGAAAATTAATTATTTAGTTAATTAATTATGTAGATGTTTAATTAAGTAATTAATGATTTTTAAGTTAATTAATTAGATTTGAGATTAATTAATTAAGGTTAATTAATCTATAATTAAGGATGATTAATTAAATTTTAATTAATAAATAAGATTTATTTAATCAAGTGATTAGAGATAATTTAGATTTTAATTAACACTTAATTAATTAATAATTAAAGATTAATTAAATGATAATTAAATATTAACTAATTGATAATTAATAATGATTAATTAAAGATTTAAGGCGACCAGAGGTGGAGCTACTTGGCGTGGAGAGGCAGTCGAGCCTGGGAATGTCAGTGGTGTGCTCAAACCGGCGTATGGAGGCCTGATGCCGTGGCGTTTGGCTGAAGTAGATGGTGGCAGGTTGTTCGAGTACGTGAGGTCGCGTTTTCATGTGGCTAGGTTTTTTGAGTAACGGTGGCAGTGACGTGGCACGTGTTGTAAGGAGCTTTGTTTTTTTTATTCCAATCGTTCTAACACCCTAACTTTTACTTACGAGGTTCAATTTGTGCGCGGTTTTCTCTGCTAGGATCATATCGGAATTTCGGTGTAATATCCCGGAATTTTGGACAATATAAATTTGATAATCTGTGTTTAAATTTGAATTGAATTGATAATTTTTGTTAATAAATTTGATATTGATATATTTAATTTGTGAAATTACTTTTAATAAGTTAATAAATTGTTTTCTATTTAACAATGTATATGTATTTGTATATATTTTAAATAGATAAGTTGTTCTTAATTAAATTAGTATAGCATAATTTTAATGTTTTAAAAATGGAAATTTTGATTTGTTTTTGACTTAAGCTTTTCAAAAATATTTAATTAAATACTATATGATTTTAAATATGAGATAAATGTTTTAATTAGTTTTAAAATTCATTTTAATTTAAGTTTGTATATTAAAATAAGTTATAAAATATTTGTGTTATTCTTTTTAAATTATTAATTGATAGTTTTGATTTGTAAATTTAATTTGAAATTTAAAATACAATTTAAAATGTGAACATGTATTCAATAAGTTACAAACTCTTGTGCAAATTTATTTTAAATTGATTAAAAGTTTCTTTTTCAAATAATTAATTTGTATATTGTTTTCATAATACTTTGTCTTGTTCTTTAAAAATAATTAACTAAGTTTAAACATTCGTTAATCTTAAATTTAATAACAAAAACATTTTTAAAGACATATGTAAGCATAAGGATACAAGTGTGAATATATTAAAGCTTAATTAACAAATGTAAACTTATCATCCGTTTTAAAAGACAAGTGTCAAATTTTATTTTAAATTTTCTTTTAATTCATTAAATCTGAAAATTTCCTTTATATCATCTTGCTTTTTCATTCATATTCATTTTTTCATTACTTAATAAAAGAAATCTGAAACCCTCTTCATAATCAAGTAAAACACTTGCATTCAACCCCTCTTTTCAAAATACAAACATGCAAATTACATCAAGTCTGCATCCTCTAAATAAAGCCTGTAGCTCCTCAAAATACAAACCTACATGTTCTTGTTCACTGAAATAAAGGCCTGCATGCAACAAACTAAAACATGCATTCAGTCTGGAAATTAAGCAGAAAGGTCTGCATTTCTTTGCATCTGGAAGCAAGAAGCCTGTATGCATATAGTTCACAAGTTTAAAGTTTTCAAAGGGGGACTGCATTTCATAATCTGGAACATGCAATTGGAAATGTACTCTGCATTTTATAAATACAGGTAAGTAACTCCTCTTTTCTAAAATTAAGTAGGTTGATTGCATGTTTAAATCTGAAATAAGATGAAATTTGCAGTGAATATTTATATGTGTGATTATATGTGTGCATTGCTTATAAAGTACAAATGAAAATTTATGCAATTACCTGCACATATATGTCTGTAAACAAAAAGATGATTGTGCATATGTGTTCTTCAAATTTCAAATTTATGTTTGATTCTTGAATATTTCCTTTAACTTGTTTACTGAATAGGACTTAAATTCTTGAACATGTCATGTTTGTTTTGGAATGGTGTAAGGTCTAAGTGTATATAAATTAAATATGATATCTGTAACCTGAAGAAAAAAAAACTATACAGAACCAATTTGACTAGAGTGATAATTTAAACTGTATGATTTAATATTCCAGGTTTATTAATAAAATCAGTGAGTAAATTCAAGAATTTTAAAACAAAAAAATTTCAATTTATTGTGATTGAAATATGGTGCAGTTTCAAGAACACTGTATTTTACAGTTTATTCAAATTCAATTGAAGCTTACATTTGATTTGGTTGAAATTGTTTCTGGTGATAGTTTATCTATCAATGATCATGGAAAAATTATTTAATTGAGTTGAAATTTGGATTTGGTGTTGAAATTTGGGATTTAAGGTGTAGAACCCTAGTTTACTGGGTTTAAGATGTTTTGGGTGCTGCGGCTTCAATAGTGAATCGAGTTCAAAGATGTTTTTGGTATTGATAGATGGTGGGTTGATGGAGTAGTCGCCGGAGTATGGATGTTGATCGTGGTCGAGAAGTGGAGAGATTGGTGATGATAGGTTTTAGGTGATGGGGTTTGGCCTATTTCAGGTTTTGTTTTTAAAACTTGAAATTCAAATTCAAGTTGAATTTGAGTTTTGAAGGGAGTTGTGGGTTTACTGATCGATGAAGGATGGCCAGAGTTGATGGCCAGTGATGGCCGGAGAGAGGAGTTGGGTGCACAGTGATGATGTTGTGTAGGTTTGTGATGTGTTTTGGTTGCAGGGTTTGTTGCTCGGGATTTCCTCGGGTAATTTTTGTTGTGACTCGAAGTATTATGGCTTCTGTCTCGAAGTAACTTTTAAGGTGGCTCTAATATACAATGTTTCAGGTAGGAAACAGAAAACCGTTTTCCAGGTTTCTAAATTTTGAAATGAAAGTAAATTTCAAACAAAAGTCTGAAAAAAACTAAGTTAAATCTGAAATTTAAGTATAAAAGAAATTAATTTAATTTTGGGCTTTTGAAATAATTTAAGTTTTGAAGTTTTTAATTAGTCTTAAAGTTTGGTTAGAAACCTGTTTTTCAGGCTTATTAAAATTTAAGTAAAAGAAAATGTGAACTACAATTGAACTTAGTATTTTAGAAACTGAATTTAACTATGAATTTAAATAAGTTTCAATTCTGGTCTTTTGGAATAATTTAAATTCAGAAAAATTTCAAAGTTTGGTTTTTTAAATAAAACAGAAACTGTATTCTATTTTTAAATATAAAGGTAAATTTAAATTTGCAAGTGGAAATTTAACTGAGTTTTTAATATGAAATTTGAATTTGAATTCAAATTTGATTTTCTGAGATTTGAAATCATTCATGTTTTTAAATTTAAATTTGGTTTTCAAACTCACAAGTGTAAATGCATATGTGATTTGCATTTGAATTGGAAGGTTAAATATTTAAATTAGAAATTCAAGGTGAACTCAAATCTGAGTTTTATAAATCTGGAATAAAAATTTAAACTTCAGTTTTAAAATAAAGGTTTAAATTTAAATTGCTTTTGAATGATTAAATGATTTGCATTTGAATTGAGGGAATAGATTGTAGGAAGAGTTTTAAAGAGTTAAAACTAGAATGAGTTTGGAAGTTGTATTTAAATTTTGAAATTTTAAAGTAATTTTAAATTGATTTGAATTTAAATTGAATTGAACTTTAAATTGATTTAACTTATTGATAAGGTAGATGTTTTAACATATAAGATTAAGTTTTGAATTGTTTAAGATAAATTTGAGTCTTAAGTTTAAAAAAAAGATAAATAGAATTTAAAGTAAATTTTAAAAATATTTTGTTTTTAAATGTATAATTAAATAAGGAATGTGTATCTAAAGATAAATGGAAATTAAATGATTGGAATCATTTAATTATTAAGGTAATTAAGATGAAAATTAATTATTTAATTAATTAATTATGTGGATGTTTAATTAAGTAATTAATGATTTTTAAGTTAATTAATTAGATTTAAGATTAATTAATTAAGGTTAATTAATCTATAATTAAGGATGATTAATTAAATTTTAATTAATAATTAAGATTTATTTAATCAAGTGATTAGAGATAATTTAGATTTTAATTAACACTTAATTAATTAATAATTAAAGATTAATTAAGTGATAATTAAATATTAACTAATTGATAATTAATAATGATTAATTTTAGTTAATTCTTAATTAAGTAATTAAGAAATGTTAATGAAGGTCATTAACTTAAGATTATTTAACAATTAATTAATGTGATTAATTTTGATAATTAATCAAATTAATTAATTAATAATAATAAATTGTTTAAGTTTAATTACTTATGAAAGTAATTAATGAATTAATTACTTGGTATAATTAATTTAATGAATGTGATTAGTTTAGATTAATTAAGTTAAATTAATTTAAACATTTGTTGATTGTTTGATAATTACTTCATGTAATATATGAATTTGTAATTACTTAAGGAAGTAATTAATTAATAATTACAGGATGTAATTAAGGATATTTGATATAGAAGTAATTGGATTTAAATTATTTTGAAATTAATCAAGGGGATTAATTTAGATAATTAATTAAGAATAATTAATTATGGGATGAGTAATTAAAGTAATTAATTACTGAATGGTTATTAATCATGGGTGATTAATATTTATATGTGGATTAATTTCAGATTAATTACTTATGTAATTAATTTATAATTTATTAAATGTAATTAGAATCATTAATTAATTAATGATTTAATTTGGAATTGATTAATTAAGGTATAATTAATAATGAAAAATAATTAATGTGATTAATTTTAGTTAATCAATTAATTTAGTAATTACAAGTTAATTGTATGCAAAGGGTTTAAGTAATTAACTTGTGTGATTAATTTATAAGATAATTACTTATTGTAATTAGGGATAGTTAATCAGTAATGATTAATTGAAATGAATATTGAGATGGTGATTTATAAATTGATTTGAAATCAATGGATGGTTAAGTTAAGCAAAATTTTGATGATGAAGTAATTAATTTAATTCATTTTAAATTAATTATAGAAGGTGTGATCATTAGATAAATTGCTTATGTTGATGATTGGTATTGGTTGTTTGGTATGGTTTGTAATCTCAGTTATGAGATGAGTAGTGTATGTGATATGGATGCATTGGTTGCTTTTGGATGATAATATGGATTATCTGATTTTGAATTATCTGTTGATAATGATAATATTGATTATCTGTTGTGTTGTGAATTATCTATCTGTGTATATTTAGACAATGAATTGAATTGTTTTAAACTTAAAACAACTTGGACCTAAAAGACACGCTTTGGATTTCGATGAGACCGGGATCGGGTTTCCATATTTGGACATCCGAAAACCACATCGATTCCAATTAAACGTTAGGTCGTTAATCCAAGTGGACCGAGTGAAGACTCGAGGTGTAAGGGCTATACGTCAGTATAACTCTGTGGGTGATTACGTAATGAGTTTGACAGAATAGTACTTATAGATTCGAGATGGTGATTCAGAATGCAAGGGTTATTGTCGTTAACTCTGAGGGTGATTCCAAAATGAGTGTAACGAGATAATGCCTTCGGTTTCGTTCGAACCCGGAACGAACTTGTATGGATTGAATGCTTTCAGAACATCGTCAGGTGGACGATGAGCATTCTAAGTGATGTATCCTATAAAGGTAATCGTAGCCTCAAGCCTCATCAACCAGGAATGGCTAAAACAGGAGAGGTGCAGCAAAGCTTCGTGGGCCGCACCCACTGGAGAGTAAGATTTACCCCTGCCTAGAGGTCCCTTTATATTTCGACTATGTGGACGGTTGATCATGACAATCGTCGGGGTTGTCTTATTTGGAACTGTTCAGTAAGGAACGGGTCCGGCTTTGTGTTGTAGGGGATGAAGGGAGTAATCCTCGGTACGGTGATCTAGGCCACGTACTGTGACGGGCGATACCCCAGTAGCCCTGCCATTGTATGGAATCCAAAATCCAATAAGTGCCAACGGTTTTGATTGTATTACCCACTTTTGTGGCTAGTAGCTGGAATTTAATCATGTAACAATTTTGGCTATTTCTTATTTATTTGAAAACCCTAGATACTTTTATAATATCATCGGATTTCCTATCAAATGTTTTGGTTAGCGTAAGGTAAAAACTATTTCATGTTTATGTGTGGGAAGTCTTACGTGATACCTTTTCTTTTCAAAGGATTTTCAAAGTTAAGCAACTTTAACCTGTTACTCACACCAGACCCATGTCTGACCCGGAGTTATTTCTGTTTTTCTATAACTCTTGGGTACTCAAATTTTTACGAGTAGCCAAGGGAATTCAGGTTAGGATTCAAGTTAGCTTGACGTATTGTGGAGGAGCAAATAGAGCAGGAGGCTTCCGCGTATAGTTATATAGTTTTCCGCTGTGTTGGTATCTCTGAGTGTTTCTGATATGTATTGAGTTGTAATAACTAGACAGGTGTTTATAACTGTCTAGTATGTGTTGTATATGTCTGTGTAACTCTGATGTTTGATGTATACTATGAAATACTTATGTTATTAATATAATTTATTCGTTCCGCTGTTGAGATTCTTGTGTTGTTTCTTCTTTCTCTTCTTTCTTTTCTCTTTTCTATCCCTTTCTTTCTTCTTAACGATGCGACTTCCTGGTATTTGAAAGTCGGGTCGTTACATTGTGGTATCAGAGCATTAGGTTGAGTGAATACCTAGGCTCTGTAGTGGTGTCTATCTTGAGAGAGCGTATTTGTATTTTTAATATATATATATATATATATATATATATATATATATATAATTGGTTCTACCTATTTGTTGGATTACCCGTTCAGGTTTTTCCAATATAAGTTATAAAGGTAGATAAGGTAGAAGTGTGTGTAACACGACTACCATTGGTTGAAGTTTGATGGATGAGGTTGGAAGTGTATTTATCGAGATTGTAGACCTAATACCGTCTCGAGTCAGTTCTGTTGTGATGAAGACTTCATCGATCTCTGAAGGTAACCTGTTAAGGTTCGGGGTTTATCTTTGAAGTGTTGAGTTGAGTCTTGATCTGTCGGTAGGGCAGAAGCAAGCGAGTGATGGTATCTTGATATCTCAAGAATTAGTAGCTGCGTGATGAGATGCAGTGACTATGGATATTTCCGAAGATATTTCTTTGTAACAAGAATAAGAAGTGAGTCTGCTCGGTGATGTGGCTGAGTTTAGCAGTGTATTCTGAATTGGTAGGGAGTCTTCTGCCTGAGTATTTTTTCTGAAGTGGAGTCCAGAAGCAGCAGAGTAGATCCGTTTCTCTGGTAAGTTGGCTAGGCCAGCATAAGCTGTTCTGTTTGCTAAAGAGAGAGCAGTTTTCTTTGGATTTAGGATGAGTTGATCGCAAAAGTGACTTGCGATAGTATGTTCTTTGGATTATTGGAGATTGTCCGGATTTCTTCCAGGAAGTCAGAGTTTGTCAGCATCTGGAGATCGAGTTTTCTTTCCAGGATTGAAACTGGTGGTTCAGTTAGTAGATGGATGGTTCTTTGAGATAGAAGTTGGTGAAGCAACTCTGGTTTGAGAGGAACATTTGATTTTTCTTATGGATATATGGAACCATATTTCTGTGTTGGGTTGTCTAGTCTGTGCTTGTGTTCTTCGTCAGCATTTTCTTCTGTTTCGGATCAGAGTTGTGCATCGGAAGCAGTTTGGGAATGTTTCTTTTCCGGATAAGGAGAAGTTTGTTCTGTCTTTTGTTGAGAAGCAGGGTGTGTTCTTGGTTTTTGAGTGATCTTGAGGAGATCATTGGATTGTTTTTGATTCAGTCTGTTTCTTTTGGAATCAGCAAGAGTAGAGCTGATTAGGAGTGATGTTGGCAGCCCAGGATCGTCCGAAGAGTTTTTATGGATAAGAGACAGAGAAATTTGGATTCTGGAATTGGAGATTTGAATTTGGTTAAGTTTTTCTCTGATCCAGGGAGCTATAAGTTTGGGAAGCTAGCTCCGAAGTGTTTTGGTTTCTTCTGATTGGTAAGATCAGTGTTTGGTTTTCTAGAGTTGAATTGCCAGTTTGGATAACTGGAATTCAGGGTGTTTCACGTATCTCTGAGGGAGTACGTGTTTGATATTTCTGGTTGTAGAACCAGTAGTTTAGGATGGTTTGGTTGTTGAGTCAGACTCGTTTGTAGTCTGATATTCTATATAGAATTGTTGTTAGGAGCTCTATAAGTAAATAGCATTGATCGTTTGTATTTTATAGAGCGAGTATCCTGATATATATATATGTATATATACCGGGGAAACTCGTGAAAGTTTTATCCAAAATTCTTTTGGATAATTAGATTTGTTCTGATTGTGTGAATTAATTGCTTTGGTTGTTAGCATATGATTAGTATATGCTGTGTTTTAAAATAAAATCTGTAAATAGATTATTAAATTAACTTTGTTTTAAATTTCGGGGACGAAATTCTTGTAAGGGGGAAGGATTGTAATATCCCGGAATTTTGGACAATATAAATTTGATAATCTGTGTTTAAATTTGAATTGAATTGATAATTTTTGTTAATAGATTTGATATTGATATATTTAATTTGTGAAATTATTTTTAATAAGTTAATAAATTGTTTTCTATTTAACAATGTATATGTATTTGTATATATTTTAAAAAGATAAGTTGTTCTTAATTAAATTAGTATAGCATAATTTTAATGTTTTAAAAATGGAAATTTTGATTTTTTTTTTACTTAAGCTTTTCAAAAATATTTAATTAAATACTATATGATTTTAAATATGAGATAAATGTTTTAATTAGTTTTAAAATTCATTTTAATTTAAGTTTGTATATTAAAATAAGTTATAAAATATTTGTGTTATTCTTTTTAAATTATTAATTGATAATTTTGATTTGTAAATTTAATTTGAAATTTATAATACAATTTAAAATGTGAACATGTATTCAATAAGTTACAAACTCTTGTGCAAATTTATTTTAAATTGATTAAAAGTTTCTTTTTCAAATAATTAATTTGTATATTGTTTTCATAATACTTTGTCTTGTTCTTTAAAAATAATTAACTAAGTTTAAACATTCATTAATCTTAAATTTAATAACAAAAACATTTTTAAAGACACATGTAAGCATAAGGATACAAGTGTGAATATATTAAAGCTTAACTAACAAATGTAAACTTATCGTCCATTTTAAAAGGCAAGTGTCAAATTTTATTTTAAATTTTTCTTTTAATTCATTAAATCTGAAAATTTCCTTTATATCATCTTGCTTTTTCATTCATATTCATTTTTTGCATTCCTTAATAAAAGAAATCTGAAACCCTCTTCATAATCAAGTAAAACACTTGCATTCAACCCCTCTTTTCAAAATACAAACATGCAAATTACATCAAGTCTGCATCCTCTAAATAAAGCCTGTAGCTCCTTAAAATACAAAATACAAACCTACATGTTCTTGTTCACTGAAACAAAGGCCTGCATGCAACAAACTAAAACATGCATTCAGTCTGAAAATTAAGCAGAAAGGTCTGCATTTCTTTGCATCTGGAAGCAAGAAGCCTGCATGCATATAGTTCACAAGTTTAAAGTTTTCAAAGGGGGCCTGCATTTCATAATCTGGAACATGCAATTGGAAATGTACTCTGCATTTTATAAATACAGGTGAGTAACTCCTCTTTTCTAAAATTAAGTAGGTTGATTGCATGTTTAAATCTGAAATAAGATGAAATTTGCAGTGAATATTTATATGTGTGATTATATGTGTGCATTGCTTATAAAGTACAAATGAAAATTTATGCAATTACCTGCACATATATGTCTGTAAACAAAAAGATGACTGTGCATATGTGTTCTTCAAATTTCAAATTTAGGTTTGATTCTTGAATATTTCCTTTAACTTGTTTACTGAATAGGACTTAAATTCTTGAACATGTTTGTTTTGGAATGGTGTAAGGTCTAAGTGTATATAAATTAAATATGATATCTGTAACCTGAAGAAAAAAAACTATACAGAACCAATTTGACTAGAGTGATAATTTAAACTGTATGATTTAATATTCCAGGTTTATTAATAAAATCAGTGAGTAAATTCAAGAATTTTAAAACAAAAAAATTTCAATTTATTGTGATTGAAATATGGTGCAGTTTCAAGAACACTGTATTTTACAGTTTAGTCAAATTCAATTGAAGCTTACATTTGATTTGGTTGAAATTGTTTCTGGTGATAGTTTATCTATCAATGATCATGGGAAAATTATTTAATTGAGTTGAAATTTGGATTTGGTGTTGAAATTTGGGATTTAAGGTGTAGAACCCTAGTTTACTGGGTTTAAGATGTTTTGGGTGTTGCGGCTTCAATAGTGATTCGAGTTCAAAGATGTTTTTGGTATTGATAGATGGTGGGTTGATGGAGTAGTCGCCGGAGTATGGATGTTGATCATGGTTGAGAAGTGGAGAGATTGGTGATGACAGGTTTTAGGTGATGGGGTTTGGCCTATTTCAGGTTTTGTTTTTAAAACTTGAAATTCAAATTCAAGTTGAGTTTTGGGAATTTGAGTTTTGAAGGGAGTTGTGGGTTTACTGATCGATGAAGGATGGCCAGAGTTGATGTCCAGTGATGGCCGGAGAGAGGAGTTGGGTGCACAGTGATGATGTTGTGCAGGTTTGTGATGTGTTTTGGTTGCAGGGTTTGTTGCTCGAGATTTCCTCGGGTAATTTTTGTTGTGACTCGAAGTATTATGGCTTCTGTCTCGAAGTAACTTTTAAGGTAGCTCTAGTATACAATGTTTCAGGTAGGAAACAGAAAACCGTTTTCCAGGTTTCTAAATTTTGAAATGAAAGTAAATTTCAAACAAAAGTGTGAAAAAAACTAAGTTAAATCTGAAATTTAAGTATAAAAGAAATTAATTTAATTTTGGGCTTTTGAAATAATTTAAGTTTTGAAGTTTTTAATTAGTCTTAAAGTTTGGTTAGAAACCTGTTTTTCAGGCTTATTAAAATTTAAGTAAAAGAAAATGCAAACTACAATTTAACTTAGGATTTTAAAAACTGAATTTAACTATGAATTTAAATAAGTTTCAATTCTGGTCTTTTGGAATAATTTAAATTCAGAAAAATTTCAAAGTTTGGTTTTTTAAATAAAACAGAAACTGTATTCTGTTCTTAAATATAAAGGTAAATTTAAATTTGCAAGTGGAAATTTAACTGAGTTTTTAATATGAAATTTGAATGTGAATTCAAATTTGATTTTCTGAGATTTGAAATCATTCATGTTTTTAAATTTAAATTTGGTTTTCAAACTCACAAGTGTAAATGCATATGTGATTCGCATTTGAATTGGAAGGTTAAATATTTAAATTAGAAATTCAGCGTGAACTCAAATCTAATTTTTATAAATCTGGACTAAAAATTTAAACTTTAGTTTTAAAATAAAGGTTTAAATTTAAATTGCTTTTGAATGATTAAATGATTTGCATTTGAATTGAGGGAATAGATTGTAGGAAGAGTTTTAAAGAGTTAAAACTAGAATGAGTTTGGAAGTTGTATTTAAATTTTGAAATTTTAAAGTAATTTTAAATTGATTTGAATTTAAATTGAATTGAACTTTAAATTGTTTTAACTTATTGATAAGGTAGATGTTTTAACATATAAGATTAAGTTTTGAATTGTTTAAGATAAATTTGAGTCTTAAGTTAAAAAAAAGATAAATAGAATTTAAAGTAAATTTTAAAAATATTTTGTTTTTAAATGTATAATTAAATAAGGAATGTGTATCTAAAGATAAATGGAAATTAAATGATTGGAATCATTTAATTATTAAGCTAATTAAGATGAAAATTAATTATTTAATTAATTAATTATGTGGATGTTTAATTAAGTAATTAATGATTTTTAAGTTAATTAATTAGATTTGAGATTAATTAATTAAGGTTAATTAATCTATAATTAAGGATGATTAATTAAATTTTAATTAATAATTAAGATTTATTTAATCAAGTGATTAGAGATAATTTAGATTTTCATTAACACTTAATTAATTAATAATTAAAGATTAATTAAATGATAATTAAATATTAACTAATTGATAATTAATAATGATTAATTTTAGTTAATTCTTAATTAAGTAATTAAGAAATGTTAATGAAGGTCACTAACTTAAGATTATTTAACAATTAATTAATGTGATTAATTTTGATAATTAATTAAATTAATTAATTAATAATAATAAATTGTTTAAGTTTAATTACTTATGAAAGTAATTAATGAATTAATTACTTGGTGTAATTAATTTAATGAATGTGATTAGTTTAGATTAATTAAGTCAAATTAATTTAAACATTTGTTGATTGTTTGATAATTACTTTATGTAATATATGAATTTGTAATTACTTAAGGAAGTAATTATTTAGTAATTACAGGATGTAATTAAGGATATTTGATATAGAAGTAATTGGATTTAAATTATTTTGAAATTAATCAAGGGGAGTAATTTAGATAATTAATTAAGAATAATTAATTATGGAATGAGTAGTTAAAGTAATTAATTACTGAATGGTTATTAATCATGGGTGATTAATATTTATATGTGGATTAATTTCAGATTAATTATTTATGTAATTAATTTATAATTTATTAAATGTAATTAGAATCATTAATTAATTAATGATTTAATTTGGAATTGATTAATTAAGGTATAATTAATAATGAAAAATAATTAATGTGATTAATTTTAGTTAATCAATTAATTTAGTAATTACAAGTTAATTGTTTGCAAAGAGTTTAAGTAATTAACTTGTGTGATTAATTTATAAGCTAATTACTTATTGTAATTAGGGATAGTTAATCAGTAATGATTAATTGAAATGAATATTGGGATGGTGATTTATAAATTGATTTGAAATCAATGGATGGTTAAGTTAAGCAAAATTTGATGATGAAGTAATTAATTTAATTCATTTTAAATAAATTATAGAAGGTGTGATCATTAGATAAATTGCTTATGTTGATGATTGGTATTGGTTGTTTGGTATGGTTTGTAATCTCAGTTATGAGATGAGTAGTGTATATGATATGGATGCATTGGTTGCTTTTGGATGATAATATGGATTATCTGATTTTGAATTATCTATTGATAATGATAATATTGATTATCTGTTGTGTTGTGAATTATCTATCTGTGTATATTTAGATAATGAATTGAATTGTTTTAAACTTAAAACAACTTGGACCTAAAAGACACGCTTTGGATTTCGATGAGACCGGGATCGGGTTTCCATATTTGGACATCCGAAAACCACATCGATTCCAATTAAACGTTAGGCCGTTAATCCAAGTGGAGCGAGTGAAGACTCGAGGTGTAAGGGCTATACGTCAGTATAACTCTGTGGGTGATTCCGTAATGAGTTTGACGGAATAGTACTTATAGATTCGAGATGGTGATTCAGAATGCAAGGGTTATTGTCGTTAACTCTGAGGGTGATTCCAAAATGAGTGTAACGAGATAATGCCTTCAGTTTCGTTCGAACCTGGAACGAACTTGTATGGATTGAATGCTTTCAGAACATCGTCAGGTGGACGATGAGCATTCTAAGTGATGTATCCTATAAAGGTAATCGTAGCCTCAAGCCTCATCAACCGGGAATGGCTAAAAAGGGGAGGTGTAGCAAAGCTTCGTGGGTCGCACTCACTGGAGAGTAAGATTTACCCCTGTCTAGAGGTCCCTTTATATTTCGGCTGTGTGGACGGTTGATCATGACAATCGTCGGGGTTGTCTTATTTGGAACTGTTCAGTAAGGAACGGGTCCGGCTTTGTGTTGTAGGGGATGAAGGGAGTAATCCTCGGTACGGTGATCTAGGCCACGTACTGTGACGGGCGGTACCCCAGTAGCCCTGCCATTGTATGGAATCCAAAATCTAATAAGTGCCAACGGTTTTGATTGTATTACCCACTTTTGTGGCTAGTAGCTGGAATTTAATCATGTAACAATTTCGGCTATTTCTTATATATTTGAAAACCCTAGACACTATTATAATATCATCGGATTTCCTATCAAATGTTTTGGTTAGCGTAAGGTAAAAACTTTTCCATGTTTATGTGTGGGAAGTCTTACGTGATACCTTTTCTTTTCAAAGGATTTTCAAAGTTAAGCAACTTTAACCTGTTACTCACACCAGACCCATGTCTGACCCGGAGTTATTTCTGTTTTACTATAACTCTTGGGTGCTTAAATTTTTATGAGTAGCCAAGGGAATTCAGGTTAGGATTCAGGTTAGCTTGACGTATTGTGGAGGAGAAAATGGAGCAGGAGGCTTCCGCGTATAGTTATATAGTTTTCCGCTGTGTTGGTATCTCTGAGTGTTTCTGATATGTATTGAGTTGTAATAACTAGACAGGTGTTTATAACTGTCTAGTATGTGTTGTATATGTCTGTGTAACTCTGATATTTGATGTATACTATGAAATACTTATGTTATTAATATAATTTATTCGTTCCGCTGTTGAGATTCTTGTGTTGTTTCTTCTTTCTCTTCTTTCTTTTCTCTTTTCTATACCTTTCTTTCTTCTTAACGATGCGACTTCCTGGTATTTGAAAGTCGGGTCGTTACATTCGGATACTTTGACGCTGGTTTGGAAGAATTCAGAGACTCTTCAAATTTTGAGTTTAAATTGGATTTAAAGTACAACGACCGGAGTGAGGTAGCGTGGCTCTAACATCCAGTATATTAATTGGGCGGGATGAAAGTCACTTATGAGGAGACTCAGCTATCCATGAAGGATGTCATATATATATATATATATATATATATATATATATATATATATATATATATATATTCGAAAGGTGAATGTTTTCACCCACTCATAACTTCTAAAATTTTGTTACGTTTGTTAAATCAAATTTATGATGTGATTAGGAATTTATTTATGACTACTGGGTATATTCTTAATCATCGTCTCGGTTAATTTGAATTTTTTTGAATTAAATCATTATTTAATTTATTTTTGAATATAAATTGCAAGTTAAATACCTGTTATTGATTATCTATTCTATATTGATGTTTATGAATTGATTTGGATAATGATTGTGATGGATGTTGGCGGTTCATAATGGATGAATGGATGTTGCATTTTATATCGTTATAAACTACAAGTTCATTATGGGTTGAAATGATACATACCCGAATGATCTATAGAATTGGGAAAAATCGTTATGAATTGAAATGATAGATTAGAGCGATTTTATGGATGTGATTTATTTCGGGATTGCGGTTTGAAATGATATATAACCGTAAAATTTTAAATTGCGGATTGAAATGATAAATATTCATATCACTTAACCATAGGGTAGAGAATTATACACGGACACCGGATTAGTTAAATTAAATGATTTTGAAATCCTAAATTTTTGAATGGAATTAAATGATATTTTGAAGTAAAATTTGATTTGTATAAACTGAAGTATTTTTGGAAAATCAAGTTTGGTGTTGAAATTTGAATTGGCTTAAAAGGAATTGTTTCAAGAAATTAAATTGAAATGGTCTGATTTGGTTGAAATGAAATAAATAGTTTTAAATTGATATAAATTCCAAATTCATGTTTTCAAATATAAACTATTTTAAATTATATTATTTTTAATATTCTAAATCTTATGATTTTCATATTTATAAACTATTTTAACCTATATTAACTATATTAAATCAATTTAACCTATTTAAAACCATTTAATTTATTTTAAATCTAACTAATCTATTTTAAAGCTATTTAATCTATTTTAATTATATTTAATCTATTTTAAATCTATATTAACTATTCATAACTATTTAAGACTATTTTCTTTCGAATTCCTTACTAAGTAAAACGGATGGTTTATATTCAAATTCTCGATTTTAAAGTGAATATGGTTAATGAAACCTAAATTGGGATTTAAATGTTGACTAATCGAAATGATTATGTTGAAGCAAGATCTGTTTTGGAAATATGATTTTTGGAAGAAATATGATTTGGAAGTGGTATAGTTTTTTTAGAACACGATATTTTGGTATAAATTGTGAATTTGACTTTGAAAGGAAAAATAATTATAGAACTATGATTTCAAAGGCGAATATGATTTCAGAAGTAAGTAACAATTTCGAAAGTGATATGGTTTGAATTGAATATGATATTTGATATCAGTTATGAAATGATTTTGGAAATGAAAAAGAACCATCCGGTGTGTAATAAGCGAATGGTTGTTAAAGAGACTGAGTTCGGATATTGTCATACTCTCTGCCAATATCGAAAATCACTTTGACAACTGTGTACATGGTTGAGATTCCAGAATGAAGTAGAATGTTGGCAACGATTCTATATGAGGTATATATGTGGACCCGACTCCCATAAGTTGGCTTAAGATGGCTAAAACAGGAGCAAATGACGGGATAAGTAAGGTCATTCCTCCGGTAGGGGACACTCCATCGATACTATATTCTTACTTTTGATTTATTTAGTGGCCAACCTTCAATTTTTACTCGGGAGTGTGTTCCAAGGTGGACGGTAGTAGCTGCTATGCGTTACCACCAGTCCGGAAGTGTAATTGGTATATCTACCCTGGCATTACTTAGTTGTGCCGTGTCACCAACCCTAGCGCGCCTTCTACGACTTTGTTTTGTACCATACCTATGAAGTGCCCTTTGATGGCATCCAGTATGGACAGGATTACGGTACTGTATAGACTATGGAAATATATAAAATGTGTTAAGGTGGAAAATGCAAAGCCTTAACGCTATTTTAATACTTTTACTTTACTGTGGACGTATTATACTAGCGTATTGTACTACATAGTAGATAGTTTAACAGATCCTTAAGAGATATGAATCCCGAGCATCTCTTAAGTTACTGCACTCACATTAGACACTATATAGAAGATGTCAAACCCATAAACATCTCTGACGCCATTCCACTCATATTTATTTACAGTTGATTTAACTTACATAAGATCTTTTAGTTCAGATTCGAGTGTTTTGTCTTTTCAATTCGCCCGGGTCAACCTGGGCATTTCAGATTTGGAAGACCTTATTTCTGAAGGACGAAGACGAAGATTGTATTATTATTATTTACTATATTTTTCCACTGTGTCACACTGTCCACTGCATTGTTATCTATTTATCTCTTATATGTGTAACTCTTATTTTGTGTTGTATAAGTATAATCAAATGTTTTTTTGTAAACAGCTTCATGAACTACTATTTGATTATTATATTTTGTCATTCCGCTTCGAGATTCTATATTATTTTTATTTCTTTCTCTTTTTTATTTACTCCAATAACAATCCGCTCTTCTGTATTAGTTTGAGTCGATATGTGTGTCTGCTTAAAGCGTCCGAAAAGGCAGGATGTGATATATACTTTACAAATCTCTTTCCTTTTATTTACATATATTCCTTGTTAAGTCAAACGTTGTCTTTTTCTATGAAAAGTGGAGAGAAAAACCAATTTATAAAAATCAAACGGATATTCTTCCCATAAAATCATAAAATATATTTTTAGGAGTTATTTCACCATATTTCGTATTACTTAAATCAATTATCAATTGATTACACATCAAAAAATTTGGATTCAACTTCTCGAAATCTTGGGTTGTTACAGATTCCCCCACTTAAGTAAATTGTGTCCCTGCAGTTTCATTTTAGGAGAAATCAATAATATTTACATAAACTCATATACTTTTCAAAAATATGTATATACTTACCTTCAAGTCATATCTTTAAGACATTAAGGTATTTTTCAAACATCATTTTCCAAAATAAATATAATTTTTTAGCAAAGCTAGCCGGCATTAAAGTGGACCATGCCACTGTATAAAATGGGAAAACAGGTGTTTTGTACATGCACAGAACAGCTAAAAGGGTTTGGAGAAAACCACAAAAAATAAAAGCATAGGAGCTAAACAAAGGTGCCTAAACTACCAAAAAGAACATGATTAAGCACCTTAAGAAGAGGAGGAACAGCCACGTCAATCATCCGACGCTGGTCCAAAAACATTTGAGAAACCAAAGAAAAGAGTAGCCAGAATTAGATCATAGCCCTCATAATCAGAAGAGTAAATAAATTTCCTATCCCAGGTAACATCATAAAAATAACTTTTGTTCGCCTCACCAATCTCGCCAACCCTAGTAATGGACAGACCCTCACCCACAATGTGATAGGTAAGGCTACGACTCCCTACCTTAGTATCGTTGATAAAGGCATAAAAGGTATCAGTCTCAGAAGAGTATCGCATATCATGTGGATTTTCCTGCCTAAATTGCAAAGGAAAATATTTTGTGAAGTGATTTTGAAAAAGGAAAGCTACAACCAAAGGACTTCAACACCGTAAAACCATCACAAAAATGTCCAGCGCAATCACATCATAGTTTTCAATGATAGCAATCGCTCATGTTCCTTTCCAAAACATTCTCACAAATCATTTTTTCACAAAAATGGGGAAATAGTAATTCTCACAAACATACTTTCTAAGGGAAATATTTTACTAAATACCCATATCAATTTTTCATCTAAATCTTAGTATTCAAAAATACTAGAAAATGCCTTTACTTCCAAAATATTTCCAAAACTATTTATTAAACAATCAATAAATTTCCAAGTTCTTTTTGAAAGCATTTCGTAGCACTTCTAAATATACCACCATCATTTCAAAATTTTCAAAAACTTTGAAACCAACTTTTCAAAATTTTCTCCAACTTTTGTAAATCGCATAAAATTCATTTATCCAAAGTTTATCCACCATTTTATTTTCTAAAACCTTCCCCTGGTTTTTAAATTATTTCCATTTTCCAAACTTTTGGCAAAAACATTTGGTACATGTTTCCAAAGCCATCTAAAATACGTTTCTGTCAAAATTTCATAAATCACTTGTAAAGTATAAATTTTTCAAAACTTCCCAAATTTCCAGCTCATAAAACTTAATATAATAAGCAAGAACTTCATTTAACAAATAATATAAATTATTTGAATCTTGTGTATTTTTAGAGATTCAAAACATTTATATGAGAAACTACATATTAGAGTTGTATTAAAAACTGGGTAACTTTCCTAAGCCTTCCTCCTCTAAGGTCAAATATGTGCTTCTGAATTTTTACATTATTCTGAACCAGAACCATGCTCTGATACCAAAAATGTAACACCCCGCCTCTATACCCATAATACCCAAGAGTATTACTTTGTAATACTATCGCGTAACACGAAGAACAAGGCGATGTGGGTGTTTTCAGGGTAGAACAATGCAAAAATAACATCATCACATATAAATAGGTCACACATACTCTAGTGTATGCAAATAATGTATATTACACATTTTAATATTTCATGCAATATTGAATTTATTTTTTACATTTCAAGCCAATATGAGTATATCAATTTCTAATGCAAAAGAATACATAAAACCGTTAGCTCCGTCCATCCATCGCCTCGTACCCAAAAGTATATCAGCTAAACCTGTAAAAAAACTCAGTCTGACCCGAGGATTATCGATAAAAACAAACCTTGAGTCAGGCTATTTCTGGTTATGAGTTCATAGATCACTATAAAATTTTGTAATCAATGGTAAATAAATATAAATATTCAAACTTCATTTGTTTAGTAAAATTTCAAAACTCGTCATTTACTAAACAATTTTAATTCACAAAATCTTCAAAATTATTCCATTTATATATTTTCCAAATCATCCATCTTTCAAATTTTAACACAAGAGTATTAAAGTAAATCAAAACCCATTTTAGAGAATAAATAGACTTTATCAAGGGTAGAGAGTGAGATCATTCAACATGGAAACTAATTAATATCATTGAACTTTTGTAAATAATTTGCAGCAATAAAACATAATTTCCGCCTCTGTAAATCAACTGTATAGGGCAACAAATCCTATTGTTTCTAAATGAAATTTTTATTAGTATCTAGAAATTGAGTTGTAAACAACATACCAAATTTCGAAATTTTTATATTTTTCTACAATTTAATATTAATCAAAAATCAACAGTCGTTTTCTACCCAAATTACACAGGAAGATCTTACGAAAATCACAACATTAAACATATCAAAACTAAATGAAAATTCATAAAAGTTGGAACATATGTTTTGGAATATGTCAGGAACAACGTACCAAGTTTGGGATTTTTTTTTCCCTTCATATGGATTAAATTCGAATTTTATAGTGAAGAGGGTTTGAATTTACAGAATTCATCAAAACACAACCATATTAAAAAATATCATCACCGATTATATGTGCAACCATATAAACAAAAGATAATCATAATAAACTAAGATAAGAGTCTATTAAACTCACCCAAAAAATTTGAAGCCAAAATAATTTGATTTGTTATGCAAAATTACTCTTTGAACAAGCATCTTTTCCCTTGTTTATCAACCGAAAAATATATCCCAATCTATCAATTCTTTCACCATCCAAACTTGATCAAAATTAGACTTTGACAACTTCCTCTAGTTCTTAGAGGTGTTGAGAATCTATATTTAAATTTTCATGATTTTTGGATATTTATTTTATTTTATTTTGATTTTAGAGTGGAGGATGATTTGGTTTGCATTTTCATGTTGTAAGAAGAAAATTAAAAAAATGAGAAAGAGAATGATACGTGAATTGTGTTCATGAAATCATCTAGATCTAGAATTTCATGAAGTGAATTTGCGCTTGGGCCTCTCAAAAGTTCTAACCCATTTTATTTCAATTTATTTCCTTTCTTACTTAATCGCTGTACAAATTATGTTTTCTTCACTTTAAAAACTTTAAAAAATTATTATACTTTATTGATTTATTCAACCACCTACTTACTTCTTTCTAACATCATAAAACATATTTTTAGGAGTTATCTCACCTTATTTCTTATTACTTAAGTCGATTATCATTTGATTACACATCAAAAAAATTAGATTCAACTTATTGAAATCTCGGGTTTTTACATAAATGTATTGTTGAGCTACTAGCTTTGTTTATGGAATAACCAAGTTGAATATGGAAGGTACTAGGATTCTGACCAATAACCAAATTCCATAAGTCCTAATGTGATATAGGATTCATGAAGAGAACCGGTGCAAATAATAATTAGTAAAATGTACCGCTTAAAATTTTAAAATTGGATTTAACCGATGAGATTTTAAAGCAATGAAATAAGTCACGCTGTCACACTTCTATCTAAGGTGACATATGAACATTAGAATTCGAAATGCATGAGTATAAATTACTGGCTAAATTCATACCTATGAGCCACACAACCGAATCTATTCGGTCCGAGAAACACCGCTTGATTTAGTGATTTATAATAGTTATAAATTAATTAAATTAACCAATATTTGTGAAGTGTTAATTATTATTGTTAATGTATGGGGTGTGTTTAGTAAATGGAGTTGCCTCTAAAATTGTTCAAGGTATTGTTAATAATATATTGGATGCATATATAAAATTATATATAAGTTTATCGATATATTGTATCGATAAGAATTTACATTGGAATTATATTAAATAATTTACTAATGGTTTTGGAAGGGGATTTTGTCCATTATTAACCCAAGTTATGGATAGGCAAGATTGAAGAGGAACAGGTCCAAGTTTTGACTTGGAAGTGGAGAGATTGGTGATAGATCTTTTAGTCGACTCACCATATAAAAGGAACCTAAGGTAGTCTTTTTCAGTTTACTTTTTTGCATGCTCCTCCTGTCACCATTTTACAGGCTCCAAAATCCATCTCCCACATCATTCATTTTCAAGCTACTATTTACCTCCATTCAACTAAAACAAGTTAGACTTGGTGTTAGACTCCATTTATCTGTAGCAGTGAGTGTAAATCTAAGATATCAAGGAGACAAACTATATAAAGTGTGAATTAAAGGAAAAGCTTCTTAGGTAAATCCCAATTAACATTTAAAATGATGTTTATCTAATATTTAAATATTATATCACCAATTATGTATATGTGTATGTCAGTGCCTTAACCTATTCATATATAGTTTTACATTTGATAATTATATAATATTATTGCTAAATCGAATTCATAAAAAATCATGTATATTAAATATTTTCGATCACTAAAATTATACATATATAAACATACAAATATAATTTTATTTTAATATATACATACATTACTGAAAACATAGTTCGTTAATTTATTAATTTATACATAAATTTATACTTTCAAATGATATATATACATACATACATACATACATAGATATATATATATGTACATATATATATAAGTAATAATATTAATTTTGGCATAAAAAAGGAAACACTAATCGAAATTATAATTATAATATATTTAAAATATTTTACAATGTAATAAAATTAATTTCAAATTAAAATATGTGTGTATATATAAAATATATCTGTATATAGGTAATTTTATAAAATAAACAAATTCAGCGAAAATTATAGTTATAATATATTTAAATATTTTACATCATATAAATCTAATTTCAAATTTAAATACTTATTGATATATATGTGTGTGTGTGTGTTTGGTAATTTTAACAAAAAAAAATTACCGAATATTCATTATATATGTATATATATTTATAATATATATTGATATCAAATGTTTAAATAATTTAATAATAAATATATAAATTAATTTACTATCTATATTATTTTTGGATTATATGTATATATATATCTTTATTTTAATATATTTTTTGAAATAAATAATATTTTGTTTGAAATAAATAAGGTTAAATTTTAAGATATTTAATTGGCCTTAAATTTGGATCTTAGATCCAGCTTAGATTTAAATTTATTTACTAATTCGAATTAGATGTTACTAAATTCAAATGTTGACATATAGAGTTAGTCAAAATTATATGATATTTCAAAACAATATTATATGTATTATAAATAATATTTTCAATTATACATATATATTTATGTATACATATTATGTATATAAAATATTAATTATGGCAAATAACACACACACAATATACATATATATAGTGCGCGAAGTATTAACAAAGTGATATGTATCCCAACATATGCTTATGAATAAACTTAACCATATACATCTTATGCAATAGTGCACATGCACATTATACACATATGAGTATATAATGATATATCCATAAACTATATTAACATTTATTAATTAAATTCATTTATTAAGTAAATAAAAAATAAGTAAAATTGGATTTTATTTAAATTGATTAGATTGGATCTAATACAACACATTAGACTTCATATGCATAACATGATCTGAAGTAGGAAAAAATTGAAATCTACCTATTTCATCCCTTGCAGACTGACTCAGTTCCAATAGTAGATGACACTGCTTATGTGAAAACTTGCTCCATATAAGGTCAATAATGGTTATAATTGGAAGATAATGTGGAAGCTTCGTCTATGCATGGACAAAAATGGCTATAATGGGACGTTACAACCCAAACCTTTGGATATACGAAGACTCGACATTTCTACCATATAAAGAAAGTGTATATAGATAGTCTCGAGCACAAAACCCCCTTCTATTACTCAAGATCAACTAGACTTCTCAACCATAAGTGTCTTAAATTTTAAGTTATGAAAGGAATAGAAGGAAGAAAATAAACATTCCATTATAAGTTCGAAGACTTTAGATATATTTAAGATATTGTGTGATTGAAAGTTATAATGTTACACAAATGTTAATATGTCATGAATAAATTTTATTATTGCATGTTTGAAATATTTAAAGTTCACTGTGATTGCATGTTGAAACAATTTGGTTATGTCTAAAAATATGTTTTTTGTTCCATATTTATATTTGGATATGAACGTATGTTAGAAATAATTAGGCTTCTTAAGTTTATGTTTGAATATGTATGTTTGAATTTGTATGGGAGGGTTAATTTAGGTATCTCTGTTTAAGTTCGGGCAGAAAATCATATGTGCATTTTTGGAATATGCATGTATGAGCATTTATAGAATGTGCATGTATGCGCATTTCGTAAATGCGCATTGATATTTTCAATGTTCAAGGACATAGAGAGCTGCAGCACTTCAATCAACACGGTTCATTGAAAATTCTATAATGAATACTAAATATTTAACACTAAACTAGCATTATATTTAATCATATTAATAATCCAGCCAAATCACGTGTTTCATTACATAAACATATGCCAACAAAATCATATTCTCATTACAAAAACTAATTTATTGCAAGTTTATCAATTACAAGGTGTTCTCTTGTACCCTAAAACATCACATTTACTACACATATCTTGTCGGTGGGTAGTTGGTTGATCCTAGCTCCTTTGATTTGTGCTGAACATGGTCATTCGGTGTTTCTTTGTTCTGATGGTGGTTTTATGTAAGGGCTTTCATGCGTTGCCCAATAATGACTATCAAGGACGAGATGAAATGTAGGAGCAAAAGTTGCATTATAATTAGCAGTGGTGCACTATAATGAAATAAAATAATCATGTTCTCTATTGGCACATCTTGAACCTCATGAATATGCTGCTATCATGTAACATTTTGCCTTTTTCGACACTCAGATCTAACATCCAAACCGAAATTAACATCTCAAAGACTGAAAACGACAAATCGTTATGATATAATGACAAGAAAACAAAACATAGTCTAACTATAAACTTTCTGAGCTCACAATGGAAGGAAACATCATATAATTTAAACATCTTCTATTCAACATAGATCCCAATACATAGTTAAATCTATACAATTAATCTCAATCCGCAACACATAGAAACATATTGTCATATGTTATCTTTGTAATTTCTACTATATTTACAATATAAGATAATCTTCACCATGTCCTCTACGTCATCAGGATCCGTCAACCTAGTGATATAGATAAAAAGGAAAATTGGAGTGGGTCAAACGTACATCTGAGTGAGTGAAACAAGTCTATCTCATATACTACAAAAAGACTAGTAAAACATCATTAGTGTCTCCTAACCCATACACATATCTTAACCTGCCTACTTGAGGAGTAATTTCAATACTAAAATCAAGTTGGCTACTCGATTAAGTCATACAATCCCACGTCAGTCGTTATACGCTAATATATACTTAATTAACAGAGTCTACCAAATCCACATTACTAAGGGATCACCGATTCCATAAATAACTAATATGGTATTACCGAGGGAGCAACCATTTCCCCATAAAAACTATTTCCCGAATCAATAATATTAATACTAAGGGAGCATCCATTTCCTTAGAACAACTATTTCCTTCTCGAATACTGAAGGAACAACTATTTCATTAGGATAACTGTTGCCAACGCAACACGTTCCCCATAGACATTTACTCAAAAAACCAACAACACTATGTGTGCCCAATATTCAACATTTAATAATACGAATTCTATACGATACCCAACATCAATAAATAATCAAACATCCAATTTCCCATACATCTGGCTCGTATACATTCAATGGCACATATATGTGGTGCCGCGTAACATTCATACCATATTGCATCCTCCAAAGTAACCCGAAGCATCATATGAAGTCCAAATATTGCCAATATCGCAATGCCACCTTTCTATACCGGGTAGGTTGGGTCTAGGTTAGACCAACCCCAAGAATTTGTCCATCGGTTCACCGGTGGAAAACCATTAGTTTACTGGTCAGATATGTTGTAGCCACTATGCATCGGCCTGGTCATGTCTCTTCTCGTTTCAGTGCGTTTTTCGGCATTTTTCTTCATCGTTTTTCATTCTGATTGATCTTAGTTCAACATATTTTGATTATATTTCATTGTAACTTATTTATATATAATTTATACTTCATTATATCAATTTTAACACCAATTCATCACTTCATACTAGTTGAATTCAATATAGACTGGGTTATCTTTAATTTTAGCAAAACAATACTTATTGAAAATTCAAATAAAAGAATACTGTCAATTTTAACTATTAGTTAGTTATTTTAATACATTATTAGATCTTAACCAAACCTCAAACAATGCTTAGCACTCTAATTGTATTATATAGAAAGAGAAGTGGTTTATTCCCTTAGCAATGGAAGATTCAAGGTCAAAACCATAGTTGTTTAAATTGTTGTGCACACCAACTTTTTTGTTTCATCCTAGATCTTTTTCCAGATCATAGTACTCATTGTCCCCATTGATTCACCACAATTTTCATAAATTTCTATCAAGATTTGAGTGAGATATGGGATTTTGAAGTTTGAGAGGAGAAGAGGGAAGAGAGATTGAGAAATGAATCATTGAAGAAGAAAAATGAATAACTTTACATGCATTTCCCATTTCATATCCGGAGGGAAGTTAACGGTTGTTTGAAATTAAATTTTAAAGTTTAGCCTAAAGCCCATTAGAAACCCGAAACTTAATTATTCGTGTGGTTTTGAGAGAATTCATAAATATGGTTGTGTGACTCAAGGTGTGTATTCAGTCAACAGTTAGTATTGAACAATTCAAACATTAACCTTTACACATCATCTTAGCTAGTAGCATGATAGTTTGGTTGAATTCATCACTTATAGACCTTTTCAATAAAATCATATTTAATAATTTCAAGTGGTATCATTTAGTAACAATTATTTATGCATATTCTCTTTTTCAATACTATATCACTTTAGGATTTATGGAATTTGGTCAAAATTCTAATTTCATCCTTATTCAACTCATTAGTCAATAAATAAAGTGGAGTTTCCATATTGAAGCTCAACTGTATTATCAAGTCGAGAACAATGTAATATCATATTATTCATTTGATCTAGTTGTTATACTCAATAGGAAACTCTCGTACGAGTCATTCCATGGTTATCCAGTAACTATCAATACATACATTGGTGCCCCCAACAGTTATGAGTAATACATTACTTAACATTTGTACACGGTTACATACTCTGCTCTCAATGAATCTATCGATATCCTAGAAACATCTTGACAAAATATACTTCAAATAAAATTTCATTTTGTATTGTGATTAATTACTCACGACTGTAACTACTTTCAACTACAATCACATGACATTTCATCTAAGGATTTTATTCACATACGTTTAACTAATTACTTAATTAATCACTATATACAATGAAGTATATAATAGAAATCAAATACTTTTATTATGAACAAGATCAATCACAAAGTAATATATATATATAATTACATAATTGCCTCGATGGAATACCCTTAACTCTATCAGTTGAGTGGGCCATAATATCAATTGATGCACGTGGAATTTCTTTCATATGGTCTTAAGCGAACGTAATACATTATTATGCAAAGGAGGAATATGATTTCATGTATAGCTAAGTTATCGCTTTCATGTCTTCTACGACTCAGGTTGCATGATAACAAATGCTAATGTATAAAAACTCTGATTTGCGTCAACACTGGTTGCTACAAGTAATGTGCATAGGTATTTCCTATATAAACGAGTGCCACCAATGGAAAGTAATGGACAACAACATGCAAAGCCTTTAACTGAAAGCCCAATACTTAAAAAACAGCATTGAAAACACCAAGTGTGTGGATGACATCAAATACTATTCCAGGATTGTCGTTTTTCACTTCTTTAAGACAATTTGGTAATTGTGCATACGATGTATCCAATCTCCATAGATCATTCTTAAAGCCTTTATAAACCCTTACCAAACCTTTGAATAACCAACTTCGATATGAAACATATTTTGACATTATCTCCAAAACTGTTTTTGTAGTCAAATTTGTTTCAAATTTGACTAAAGTAAGTATCATACTAAATTAAACTTATTTGTTGGTTGGCGATGATTTGATTCGATTGGTAGGATTCAAACAAGTATGGTCGTCTCCATATGTTTTAATTTTCCACAAATTTTGAGTTCTCTTCATAGAAAGATTATCATGTACTCTTCAAGGGAAATTGTCTTCAATATCACATCAAAATGTATAATCATTCGCACAAGACTTTACTACTCAAAAAGAAAATGAATATTTAATTGCTCATTCACTTAATTGTTTGATGAGTTTTTCTTTTATTTCAAAAATCAATCTAACTCGAGGTCCTTTGTCAACATATTCTCTCCTAAAGACTTACATGTCTGATTGATCTCTCTTCATAATCGATGGTATAGTACATAAATCATTGGCTAAAAGATCTTCCATCATTATATTTTCATCACCACATAGCCCTTTAAAGGATCGATTAACATTATACATCGGTGTTTTGTTATTAACCTCCATATTATCAATCCACTTTCTTTCTACTTCAATCGTAAATGCCACTTGCATACTATCTAACTACACTTAGGTAATGTTTGCATTGCCAATGAGATGGTTGGCAACTTCTGTATGATAATTTGGTCCCTCTCCAACTTGATGCATTGTAAAACTAAAAAATAAATAAATGAGAATATAGGAAATAATGTGGATAAAAAATAATACACATAAATATAAATTAGTACTAGCCTAGTGGTTGTTTGAGAATGAGTTGAAATACCACTATCCAAATAAACAAAACTAGGATCCATGTTTTATGGTTGACTAAGCATATAACAAATGTGCTACATCTACTCCGTAGATTAGTAAACTCTCCAATGCGACCATCTATACAAGAAAGAGGTATCAAAAATTATGTCTCTTGTAAATCTGTTATAGGTGCTGAGTCTACCATCGGATATTGTGGCTTTTGTCATGTACAAATTTTAATTTCTTTGCAAAAGTTCTATTGCTTTCATTCCAACAGAAAATATCGAATCGATATCTTATCATCCTTTTGATAAATGGCCGACAAACTAACATCTCTTATCAATTTTGTTACTAAATTTATATCATACTCATACGAATTGATTTTTCTTATTTCATAGATGCTTTTTTTAAACTCTTCAAACTTATAATATTTCTTAGCTTTGATCCTTCCCTTTTCCCACCAACATACTCACGTCTATCATCATTAACCATTAATTCCCTTTCATGGCAATATACAATCAAAACCATAGAAATTGTCTACAAATTTTTCAAACATAAATTATTTTTAACAACAACAAAAATAAAGTAAAAATGAATTATAATAAAAAATTGATGTACTAGAACATAACTTCTTTGAAATGCGTAAAAAATTGTGAAAGTAAAACATGATAACTGTACCTTGAATGCCTTCAATTGATTAAACGATGATGATATTGCTAATTTATGTATTATTTATGAATTATAGCTTAAATATAGAGAAAATTGTAGTTTTACATAGTATGAGGATTAAGAGTTTAGCGTTTGAAAATGGGTTTTGCCGAAAATAGTGAGAGGAAGAGAAATGAAGAGAATATTTAGGGCACTACATAGTTAAACCCCAATTCTTTTTTGCACATTTTGAAAATTTTCAAATGGGATAACATTAAAAGTAGAAAAATAAATAACATGTGCATTTGTGTATGTTATGTTATGATAACAACACATGTTCATTTGTAGAATGTGCACCGGTTATTATACCTCAACAAACAAGAGGCTTATTTTTTTGCCTAGGTCTGTTTCTGCAATAAGTTTCAAATATAATTATTGACACTCCATTTTTGGATATAAGAGTGCCAATTTTTCTTAATTTTTCTTACAATGGGGATACTAGTCAAACTAGTCCCCTAATAAAATTTGAATTGAATTGACATAATTGGTCTTTCTTTTTTTACCCTTCCACTTGTTTGCCAGCACCTCTCCAAACTAAAATTCCAAATCCAAAAACACCCCTTCAAATTGCTTCAATGTTTGTTACACAGAGCAATCAAAATTTGGCAAGGAAAAACTTATTTTTCAAGGAATTTTGGAAACCTCTTATCGAATATATTTATCAAGTTGACAACCCAACACTTAAAATCAAGCAATGATAAGAAACTATCGTATGCTCAAAAATTATTCGATGTGGGAATATCATTGTTGAAAGTTTTGTTGAAATGTGAATGATCATGCTAAACTTAAATTCCAATTTCATTCACCTCCTTTGAAACTTCTAACAATATTAGAATACTCCATTTATGTTTATATATTTCGTAACTAAACAACATTTTATGTTCCATTCTTTGGTACACCCCCACCTGGCCTACTTCCTAAAATTAACAAACTAAAAAAATTAACAATAATTTTAAACCCTAATTTTTAACATAGTTTTAAAAAATAGACTTTAAAATAGGTTAACAAACTATTTTGTTATCGCATTCCCAACAAAATTTGCACCTGGTTACGAAGATCGAGATAATTTTTTATTCTCGTCGTTATTTTCTTTTTCAAAAAAAATAGAGAGTAAATGGAAGTGTTTAGTGGTTTGATGTTTTAACTAAAGGAAAAATGGATAAAACTATATATTTTATTAGTAGGATGTGTGCCCCTTATAGAAAATTGATTTTGTATGCAGTGCTCATAAAGTTTGGAACTTTCATATTTAAAACTGGAATGTCAGTAATGGTATATCGTCTGTAACGATCCACCTTTTTGGACGGTTTAAATCAACAATAAACCGCACATGTCAACTTGAACCATTCAAAAGGGAGTATTGTTAATGGGGTAAATAAGAAAATAAGGGAAAGGAAAGAAAAACAAAACATAGAATCTCACAGCAGAATGATAAAATATAATAATCAAATAAAGAGTTCATAAAGCTGTTTTACAAATAACATTTGATTCCACTTCTACAATACAATCAGAGTTATACATACAGCAGTATAATAGAATAATGCAGCGAAACAACATGATGCAGTAGAATATATATATATATATATAATATATATATATATATATATATTATACAAATCTCTATCTTTGTCCTCGAGAAATAAAATTTTCAACATTGAAAAGCTTAGGCTGACCCGAGCGTAGTGAAAAGGCAAAATGCTCGAGTCATAACTAAAAGATCTTATGTAAGTTAAACCAACATAAAATAAATATGAGCGTAACGGCTTCAGAGATGTTTATGGGATTTTACATCTCCTATCTAGTGTATAACATAGGTGCACTAACTTAAGAGATGTTCGAAATTTTCATCTCCTAAGGATCCATTAAACTATTTATATGTAGTAATATACGCTATATAGATAGTGTCTATCACTAAAGCAAAGTATTAAAATAGTACTAGGGCGTAATCATATCCCCTTTAACACATTTTATAAATGCCGTAATCTATATAGTACTGTAAACTCCACCAAGCCGGTGGGCTATTAGGGAGCACTCCATAGGCACGACACAAACCAAAATCGTAGTAGGCTCGATAAGGCATATGACAAGACATGCGAGGCAATGCTCAATGTAGGGTTCTACCATTTTGCACGCTCGGGCTGGTGGTAATGCATAGCCGCTACTACCGCCCACCTCCGAACACACTCCCAAAGTCAAATCGAAGGTGGCCACTAAATCAATCATAAAGTAACAGATATGGCATCGAATAAATGTACCCGATCGGAGGAGCAACCTCACTTGACCCGGTATAGCTCCTATTTTAGTCATATCAACCTAACTCAGGGAGGTCAGGGCTGCATTCATACCTCATATAGTAGCATTCGCCAAATCATCCTACTTCGTTCTAGATTCTCCACCACATGCATAGTTGTTAAAGTGGTTTCGAAATTGGTAGAGTATATGACAAGATTCGATCCCAGTCTCTTTAACAACTAATCATTATATTTTCACACCTTAGTCATTAAAAACATTTTTAATAATAAATCCAGAAAACAGCTTATACTTCATATCAAGATATCCATATTCTTATTCCTAAAGTATAAATATATTCACAAATCCCGAGGAAGATTTCTTTCAATCAATTTTAAAAATAATTTATAATTCTCTCTTAAACCATTTATAAACTATATATATATGCTTTAAAACCATTTATAAAGCTATTTATAAATTCCCAACACAATTTACAACACTTCCCCTTTTCATAAATTTCTATGCAAATTCCTTTAAAACGTTTCCAAGTCCCTTTATACAAATTCTTTTATAAAACCCTTTGTAAAATCCTTTAAAACCCTTAAACTCCTTTATAAAACGATTATAAAATCCTTTATAAAAATCCTTTTATAAAATCCATTATAAAATCTCTTATAAAACTTTTGTAAATTCCTTACAAAACCTTTTACAAAATCCAAAAATCTTTTATCAATTGAAGTTATTATAAAAGTCTATATTTACTATTTTAAATCAAAACTATATTTTATTATATTAAATCAAAACTATGTTTATTATATTAAATCAAAACTATGTTTATTATATTAAATCAAAACTATTTTTTATTATATTATATTAAATTTAATATATATATATATATATTAAAACTATATTAATTATTTTATTAAATAAAATTTTAAACTAATTAAAAATATATTTAAAAAAAAATAAAGTTATAAGTTAAAATCTTT
The DNA here is from genome assembly GCA_030765085.1 of Allium cepa. Lineage (NCBI taxonomy): Eukaryota > Viridiplantae > Streptophyta > Magnoliopsida > Asparagales > Amaryllidaceae > Allium > Allium cepa. The sequence continues at coordinate 508,417,246 of CM060929.1, forward strand.
AATTATATTAAAACCGTATATAACTTATAATTTGAAATTTTTAAAACATATAAAATAAATTATTTTCCAAATATAAATTTTAAATAAAATCATAAGATAAAATTTAAAAATCAATCATACTTTCCTACTTAGAAAATAATTTAAAACCAACCAACGATGTTCATATATAGTTTTCTATCATATGGTCAAGTGATAGAGTATGTATCATTTCAACCCCAAAATAGTTCAATTTTTCGAGCACATATCATTTCAACCCGTATCCTGAACCAAAAATTTCCTAATAAATAAAATCGCTTGGGTTTATCCCTTCAACCCATAATGATTTTCCCTAATCTATAAGATCCTTCGGGTATATATCATTTCAACCCACAATGATAACAGGGATATCAACATCCAATCATCTCAAATGTCAACAAATAAACATCCAGCCCGATATCAACATCCAAATCGATCGGAGGAGCGACCTCACTTAGCCCGGTATAGCTTTTGTTTTAATCATATCAAGCTGACCCAGAGGGGTCAGGGCTGCGTTCATACCTCATACAATAGCATTTTCCAAACCATCCTACTTCGTTCTGGATTCTACACCACGTGCACAGTTGTTAAAGTGGTTTCAGAATTGGCAGAGAGTGAGACAATATCGAATCTTGGTCTCTTTTAACAACCAATCATTATATTTTCACACCTTAGTCATTTAAAAACATTTTTAAAAATAAATCTAGAAATCAGTTTATATTTCATATCAAGATATCTATATTCTTATTCCAAAGTATATATATGTTCATAAATCCTAAGGAAGATTTCTTTCAATCAATTTCGAAAATAATCTATAAATCTCCCTTAAACCATTTATAAACTATTTATATGCTTTAAACCCATTTGTAAAGCTATTTATAAATTCCCAAAACAATTTACAAATCTTCCCCTTTTCATAAATTTCTACGCAAATTCCTTTAAAATGTTTCCAAATCCCTTTATACAAGTTCTTTTATAAAACTCTTTAGAAAATCCTTTAAACCCTTGAACACTTTTATAAAACCATTATAAAATCCTTTATAAAAATCTTTTATAAAAATCCTTATATAAAATCCATTACAAATCTCTTATAAAACTTTTATAAATTCTTTACAAAACCTTTTACAAAATTCAAAAATCTTTTACAAAATCATTTCACTATTAAAGTTGTTATAAAAGTTTACATTTATTATCATAAATCAAAAATATATTTTATTATATTAAATCAAAACTATATTTATTATATTAAATTAAATTTTAAAAATATATATTAAAACTTTATTAAATTTTTTATTAAATTAAATTTAAAACTATTTAAAAATATATTTTTAAAACTAAATAAAATTATAAGTTAAAATCTTAAATTTACATTAAACCATATATTAACCTACAATTTGAAACTTTTAAAACATTTAAAATAAATTATTTTCCAAATATAAATTTTAAATAAAATCTTAAATAGAATTTTAAAATCAAATTTATAAATCAAACATACTTTACTATTAAAAAATAATTTCAAACCAACTAACGGTGTCCTTATATAGTTTTCTACCCTATGATCAAGTGATAGGGTATGTACCATTTCAACCCCAAAATAGTTAAATTTTTCGGGTATGTATCATTTCAACCCGTATCTCGAATCATAAATTTCCAAATCAATAAAATAGCTCAGGTTTATCATTTCAACCCGTATCAATTTTCGCTAATCTATAAGATCATTTGGGTATGTATCATTTCAACCCATAGTGATAACAGGGATATCAGCATCCAATCATCCAAAATGTCAACAAATAAACATTCATCACAATTAGCATCCAAATCAGCCAATAAATCAAAATAATTAACCGGTTATCATTATCAGGTATTCAACTAACAATTTAAATTAAATATTGATTAAAAGGCAATTAAATTCATTAAAATTCAGTTTCAATTAAATGTCAAATTAAACTACCAAACATCAACCAATTATATTCTTATCACGTCTTAAATTTAACCAACATAAGGTGGTTTAGTATTTGTGAGTAATTTAAATCACTCACCTTTGATTTATCGTCAATTTAAAATCCAAACAAAGCTCAAAAAACAACAGTCTCAGAATGCAACAAACTAGTTCCATATTGTTCAAAATTTTGATAGGATCGCAACGGAGAAAACTGCGTCCAAATCCAAGCTAGTATGAAAAACTTGTTCAAGTTAGAATTTTTAAAATTTAAATTTAAATTAAATCCAATATAGCGGTAAATTAGTAAATAATCACCTCACAAACCCTATCATATACAAGATCATGACCTCGTTCAAAAACCCTCATCCACCACATATATCGCCTTGCCATTAATGATCCATTCCACCATTATCCAACCATGGCATCGAGCAGCCCGCGTCTAGGCATGCCTTCCTATGATCACGCGACCATCTTCGCCTCCCTAGTGGGGTCAGCACCTCCACGATGAATAATCACCAATTTCTGGTGATCCATGCACTTCTGAGATGAACGTCCACCACCTTTGAAACCAGCTTCGCGAGCTTTACAAGCTCGTACCTCCCAATCATCGTATAGTCAACGATCCACCGTTGAATCGAAAACCCTAACATAAACGGCCGAAACTTCTTCACTTATTTCTACCTAAACCCTGATTTGATTGCAAAAACAAATTGTAGATGTAGATTTCATTCTTCAAAAGCTTTCTAACGATATATAATATGACATAGTTTGAGGAGATTAAATTTATGAATTTGATTTTGGATTTGGGAATTTGGGTTTTGATTGAAATTGTCCAACATTAGTAAGGAAGGAAGGAGATAATTGAGTAGATACGTACAGAAATATGGAACAGACAGCTAGGGATTCAGAAAAAAACTATTTATATGGACAGATGGACAAGAATGAATATACATATCGAATTGGGTCAAAACGATAACAACGGCCCGAAAAGCATGTTTCGTCCCCGAAACGAAAGCAGGTCATCCCATATATCAAAATATAGGTTTTTGATATTTTAAACTCAATGAAACTAATTTCAAACCCTAATTCCATCGTATATAGAAGTTAGCTTTTAAAATCAGATTGTGTTCATTTAAATTTTTTAATTGATTTCTACGCGTTTCGAGCTCGCACGATCAAACCGTAAGTCCTATCGCTATAGAAATTGAAATCTTATAATAATTCACTGTTGCAGATCTGATGAAATTGGTTTCATCGAAATCCGAGATAGTGGTAAAAATGGCTAATTTTCACATTAATTGAATAAATTGTTATTAAATTATTTAATCACTCTCAAATTCAATATTAAAATTAAAAATTTTATCATTCTTGATTACATAAAAATTAATAATCTTTTACAATACAGTATTCCATGTTAAATCCAATATTTAAATATTACACAAATTTCAGCGTTCAATTACGACTGTAATTAAATCCCAGTTAATTATAATTTAATTTGAATCAAATTATTTTATTTGGATTTACACCCTAATTATTGAATCAACTATTACCTTATAAATATATTTAACATTAGTTTACATTTCAGTACATTCATATTCTACAGTTATCATCTTTTACCATATTAATTATAATATTTCAATTTCATTAATTCCATCAGTTACCAATTTAATTCCATATTTGCAATTATAACCAAATTAACTTTAAAATTATTTCAGTTGACTTAAATTACATTAAAATAGTTGTCAATAAGATTCTAACAATATTATTAAATCATATTTTAATTATTTTTCTCATAAACAAATCATGAATTTTAATTTCTCACAATATTACATTTCAAAATCTTGTTTCATTTAATATTTTTAATTATCAAAAATACCGATTGTCACATCGTTACTTTTAGAGGTCTTTATCAAACTTTGTCCTAAAAAAGTAATAACATGAGGATGCAGATGTAATTTGAAAAATCAATTCATGATGATTTTTGGTTGACGTATATTAAGCTCCCTCGATATAAGAAATAAAATCGTCATTGATTTTAGAAGCCAATAACAAATCAAATTAAACAGAGAAATATGGTTTGTTGTATTTAATTCTTCTCAAATTAGATTGTGCTATGTAAAAAGATTATCATTGCTTGATGAAATAGTCTTTCTTTCATCATGGTCACAATGGAAATGAATCATGAATATAAAATGGAGATGTTTGATTCAAGTTTGTGACTATTTGAACTAAACTAAAAAAACACTTGGTTCTTTATGATGATGCGTGGAAAAAGACAACAAATTATTGAGAGAATTGTTAGATCAAAAATATGAAGTGTGTTTTCTACATGTAGGAAGGTTCTTATATATCGAAGTTTGATGACAGAAAATGAATAGATGCGGATATTTTAAAATGAATAATAACATTTGCTAAAAAATATAAATACTTAAATAGCTACATCTCTTTTCATAAAAAATATTTTGTGAGCAACGACATATATCCCATTAAGGGCTCGTCCCTTTAATCTATTCGACCCAACCGATCAGGTAGATGCTATTCTTAGAGGGTTGCGGTACACACACATATACATACATACACAATGCTAGGATCAATAGTTGCATTTATTTAGCACCGTTTATTACCCCATAATATCAGTCACAAGTTTATATTTAAATATTTGATCAGCATGACAAGAAAGTGAAATATTTAAATAGAAATTTGTTGTTGATATCAGGGTGCAACAAAATGGTGCTAACTAAATGGGGCTATCGATCCTATCTTCATACACACACACACACATATATATGTATACATATATATATATATATATATGTATGTATACATACATACATATATATATATATTGTTATCCAGCCTTTTGGCTGGACAGTGTTTGGACAAACTTGATGGGTCAGACTTGAAAGTAACAGGGAGCCCAAAGAGATAGCTGACAAGCCTAAGAAGCAAGTGTGATTAAGATAACGAGGCAAGTTCAAAGCCATCATTGACGTTTAACACTTGAATCCATCAAAGTGATGGATCGGTATCGATCCATCCATGTGGAACAGTACCTATCCATAAAACCTCACTCAAAAGACCTCAAATCCCCTCTACTACCAACAATTGTTGGTAGTAACTTATTTCAAGCCTCATAAGGTCAATCACATGCTTCCTACTATCGACTATCATAAGCACATAAGGTCAGGACTCCATTCCACCAATGATTCGAGTAATCAATTTTGAAACAATCTTCCATCAAGGCAATCAAGACAAAAACACGAAGCTAACGACAAATCTCATCCACACAAGGAAATAGAAGAGATCCATAAGTCAATTTAGTGGATTGGTACCAATCCATGCCTATGGTTTGGTATCGATCCATGGTACTTGTTGACACAACCATGATCCTTTCAAGCTTAACCTCTACTGGATGTGGAGAACATAGCTACAATCATGGTGGAGAAATTATCAATGAACTATAGCTATAAATAGAGGTGGAGGGTGTGATTTTAGGGGGATCTTTTATGTTGTTTACTAATTTCCTATACTTCCCTCGTAATCCTGAGGATCCATACCGATTCATAAGAATAGAAGTGGTAAACAGCAATATTATCAATATAAAAGCTAATTGACATAGGCATCAATTGGCCGACCCACTATGAATGATGTGTGTACTGTTTTCCACATTTACCTTTATTTTTTTATTCAGTTCTCTACTTTAATCTCTTGATTGCTTGTGCCATATTCTTGTATAAACATTTTGGTGCTTTTACTGAGAACGTTATTCTGAAGACGTTTAGATCAATCATCTAATGTTGAATTGTTTGAATCCGAGAGATAGAAACAGTTTCTCTACTTTTTGCGTATTGAAAAACTCAGATTTCCTGAAATCTACACAAACTACTTTCAACCAAGCCCCACGAAGAGAATGACCTACCGCTTCCAGATCCATGAATGATGCCAAGAATGTTTTCTCTCAACGTATGGAAGATGTTGCACAGCAGGCTGCTGCTGAAGTCCAAAACCCATCGGAGGCTATAACTAGGATTGACATGGACTAAATGATGAAGAAAATGGAGGATAAGTAGCTGGAAAGCCGCAATGAGATGACTCAACAGATGCATCAGAGTATCAAGTTGTTGAAAGAATTAACGCACAATCGTAGAAGTGGCAGGAGGGACTCGATGCCTACGAATTCAGAGTCCAACGGTTCCTCTTTATCAAGCTAGAGGAAGGGGGAAAGGAAGCAGAAGATGGCACTTCAAAGCAAAGTCCAGAAGAAAGTTGTGCCAAGGTCTGAAGATCGGTATTGGTCTATGCACATGGATCGATATCAAACCAGGGACCCCTGGACTGATGATTCAACAAGTTGGTGATATTATTGGTATTTGGCTAACCTCTGGCTATGTTGTAAAGGATCAGAATGTTGTAGATCAAGCGGCTGTTTTCAATCTAGCATGTAGGAACCAAACAAGTAGGTCTGCTGGATGAATGACTCTTCCGAAGTCAGAAGAACCCGGGTATCGTAAGTCTTCCCAAGGGCGTTTATTGAGCCAAACACTCAGAACGGACCTTGATTACCGTCGTTCGGTAGATCCAATAGAGCCAGAATATCTGGCCGAAATGTTAAGGAAGTTATTAAGCGAGAATCATCATCGGAGCAATGATGAATGAGGCTCTTCTCATAGACTGAACTCATTCACTGGCCAGTTATTGCAAGAAGAATAACCTAGGAGGTTCGTGATGCCGATGATGCCATTATTTGATAGAAGGACAGATTTGAGGCAGCATTTGATGAAGTATGAATGGCATATGGATTCATCCAGAATGACCGATGCTGTTAAATGTCATTGTTTCCTAATTTTCCATGAAGGTTTAGCAATGATGTGATTTACCCGACTTCTACCAAGTTCTTATCGTCCTTTGATGTTTAACACGGAAATTTATTGAGCAATTCCATTTACATACTACTCATCCTAAAGCTGTGATATCATTGTTGAACCTCTTTCAAGAGATGGGAGTGTCACTGAAGGATTTCCTAAACAGATTTTGTAACGACCCGTAAATTTTCGATAATTAAAATAGCTGATTTAAAGATTTCGTGATTTAATGTTAGAAAAAAAATTGTATTTCATTTGGAATAATAATAACTGGAATGAATTGCGACAATAATTATCCAAGTAATGAAAAATAAAAGCTACTTAGTGAATGCCTTTGCAATCAAAAGTTGAATAGGATAATAAATGTTGAATTCATTGGGTATAATAGAGTAATTGATTGATAAGTAAAATCTATTTAAAAATCAAATATTGAATATTGAACAGGTAAATTGTTTAAATTAAATATTTAAAACTTATTGAATAACTGTAAAATGAAAATAGTGTTCTGAATTGCGAATTGGTTTTAAAAGTTGATTCTTATAAGTTCAATTTCAATATTTCAAAAGATAATGAATAATTGGATAATCAAAATTGTTTGAATTTTTATTGAATAATTTAATAATGGGAAATGGTTTACCGTATAATGGAAATGGTTGTTCTATAATTTGAATTTGTTAAATTTTTAAGTTCGTTTTGAATATCTCAAAAGATAGTGATCTAAGAATAATCAAATTGTTTAAATTTAATATTACAGATGTTTGAATAATTAAATTTCAAATTTGATATGATCAATTTGATATGATCAATTTGATATTGAGATTTAATATACGAAAATAAAGTGAATAATTGAAATTTGATTTAATATGATTCGGATTGGTTTCCAAAGTGAATATAAGTTATATTGGGATTATAATAGAGTTAATAAGGTTTTAAAATTGGAAATTATTGGATAATTGAATAACGGGTTTAATATGATTAAAAATGATTTGTAAAAATTTATTTTATCATATTAAAGTAAGAATGATGTTGTAGAACTTTTAAAATTTGAATTAAAAGTAAATTGTGAAAATTGAATATTTTAATATTTAATTATCGACTGAAAAATAGCCAATTTTCGAACAGTCTGAGAATTGGGGGAAACTAGTTCCAGTGGATCCGTAATAGTTTGTTATTATTGGATTTTAATTTTCATAGCAATCGGAGTTTTCGTTTGACCGTGGCAGCTCGAAACGCATCGAAATTGCTTTAATATTTAATTGACGAGTTAAAATACTTATTTTTCAAACAGCCTCGGATTTCGACGAAACCAGTTTCATCGGATCCGTAATGTGATATTATTGTAAGATTTCAAATTTCGTGTCAATCGGATTTACCGTTTGTCCGGGGCGAGCCAAAACGCATAGAAATTCGTTTAATCGGTTTAATTTAAATTTGATCGTTTATTTCCGTAACTCGCACATACGATCGAATTAGCCTCCGAAACCCGCTCCATTGTGTCCGGAACGCGGGATAAACCCTAGAAACGTCGGTCACCGCGCGTAAATCGGAGTTCGGAAAACCCGGGATGTATAGGGTTCGATAAATTTCTATAAATAAGCCCTTTATTTCATTCTTTTGCAAAAAATAAAAAAAAACTAGGGTTTCAAATACGCAGCCGCCATTATCATATTCACGGCCAGAAACTTTCAACCTTTCTCCTCTAATCTCTTCAAATCCGTCAATCTATTCAGCAAACTTCCAACATGAAACTTGTAGAGGGGAGTGAGATCTAGGTATTCAACGGCTACGATCGTGTTTGGAGCTTTGAATCAACGGCAAATCTCGTCCAAAGTCCTGTAGTTGTGCACGCAAATCGAGACGTTAGGGAGGGCCGAGCTCCATGGCGTTGCGGCCGAGTGTCGAGCACGAGATGGGCTTTGGAATGGAGCATCCTGGGTGCGTGTATTAGGGCATATAGGCGGCATTGGATTTGTTTCTCACGCAAACGAAAGAGGGGGAGGAGAAAGAGTAACGCGCACGGCCTGGATGCAAGAGATTTGGATCGTGCGGCCCAAATTGTTTAGGTTTGATAATAATATAAATTGTTAATTGATTATATATTAATGATTGTATAATGTTTAAAACATTGTAACTCTTCCATACGAGGTCGGAATTCGGCGAAACAAGTTGCGTTGTCTTCGTTTCATCGAGCACTACGCGATGGAATTTGATTGGAGTCGTTTGGAGCTAGTGAAAATTTCGGGTAAAATTAAACGCTCGTTTAATTTTTTTCGGAATAAAACGCTGGAACTTCATTGAAATCAAGGTGGGTGTTTTATAACGCTCACAACGTACTAAATATCTTTATGCTAGTTAAATTGGATATTATGAAGTGTTTTGATTTTTATTTTGTTAGAGCCAAAATTGGTCACTAACACCCTTAGAGAGTTTGTGTAGAGAGATTAATTAAGAAGATAAATTAAAATAGAGAAGATAATATAAATTAGAATGCGGGAGACGAGAACACAGAATTTATAGTGGTTCGGCGTTGTAGCCTACGTCCACTTTGAAGTTGATCCTTTATTTCTTCACTTTAAACTTGATTACAGATACAATCCGCTTTTACGTATTCGAATACAATTGTGAAATAAAAGTGGAAGTCTTGGATGAGGTTTGGATGAGGCAAAGTCTCCCCTATGTTCTCTGAAATCTGATCCCGTTTTCTACGCCCCTGCCTCCCTATTTATAGATGACAGTGGGTTGGACTTCCCTAGTGGGCCTGGTAGTCGAATAACTCGGTCCAAAGAGTGTAGGCACGGCGCGCCGACTAGGGAGGCCGAACGATGGAATGCCGAACAGAAACCTTCGTGCCGAACGAGTAGGCCGAGCAATAGTTGGAACAGTTGTGCTGAGGAGGATGCTAAAACATCTTGCTGGCCGAACGTTCGGGGATGCCGAGCGTTCTTACGTCGAACGTTCGTAGAAAGCCGAACAAACTTTGGTGGCCGAACGATATTATTTGGCCGAGCGGCATCCAATGCCTAACTATCTCTCGATGCCAGACGACCTCTAGATGCCGAACGATATCCTTATGCCGAACGGTCTTATGCTGAATGTTTACTTCGACCGAACGCTTCTTTGGCCGAACATGCTTTGGATGCCGAGTGTCCTTTGACTGCTGAACACACTTTACACCGAGTACACCTTGGAGGCCGAACGTTTGTCTTGGCCGGACGACATTCAATGCCAAACGTTCTTCTGATGCCGAGCGATACTTGATGTCGAGCACTCCTCTCTGACCGAGCGTCCTTGCTATGCCGAGTACTAGGTTGCCTGGTCAATTCCTTGGGAAACACTTGCCCTCCAAAGTGCATTACGTGGCCGAACGTGATGCACTTTGATCCTTGGTCGCCACCTTTGTCTTAAGGCTCTCTTGGCCGAACGCAGTAGGGAAGGCCAGACGTTAGCAGGAAAAGCCGAACGACATATGTTACCTCGAGTGAGTTTGTATGCCGAGTATTCGGGCCGAACAATACAAGTGCCGGTAGATCCAAGTGGGACCAAGCTGGACGAACCGAGGTGTCCGAACATGACCGTTTTGACCGGTAGAGCCAGTCAGAACCTCTTCGACTTCCTCTTCTCCCTTATAAAACCCAACTTCTTCTTCCTCCCCCTTTTTCTCTACTTTCACTTCTGCACTCTCGATCTACCCCAGCCATCAGACTTTTCAGACTTCTCAACCCTTCCTAACACTCGATCCACGAACTAGGTAAAATCCCTTCATCTGATTCCTTTCCTTGATAAGTTTCGAACGGTTGGGATAGGTTAGAACGGTGGCTGAACGAGCTATGCGGGTGGATGATCCAAACCCTGATTTGGACGTCCCCACGGCCGAGCGACTTAAGGCAGGGAGGTGTGGTGAGGGTTGATCACCTCATAGGGTTCGTTCCGTTGTTTGAGAGGGATGCTGTGGTTCGGCATGGCCTCTATGTATTAGATGAGGCCGTGGGAAAGAGTTGGGTGGAAGAGTGGAAAGTATGGAGGCCGTGTTGAATGTTAGGACACGATTCAGCTTTGGTTCGGCATGGCATATTGTCGGCCGGACGATGGGTCAGAAGGTTAGGGAGGGAGTGTGAGCCAGTAGGTAGGCCGGGCGTTGTTTCGGCCGAATCATTTTTTGGACGAACAACACTAACTCAGTACGAACTGAGGTTGAGCCGAACGATGGTTGTAGGCCGAATAGTAGTTTTGCCGAGCCACTACTTTAGCCGAACGAACTGTTATGCCGAGCGTACATAAATGCCGAGCCTACCTCCATGCCGAGCAAACCAACATACCGAACGTACTTGAGTGCCGAACAAACTATCCTGCCGAACAAACTAAGCGCCGAGCAGACCTTAATGCCGAACCCAAGTAAATGCCGAATATACTTAACATGCCGATCATACATAAATACCGGACCTATCTTCATGTCGAAATAGTTAGCATGCCGAGCATAATTAAGTGTCGAGCACGCATAAATGCCGGACATATACAAATGCCGAACATACTCTCCTTGCCCAATTTCATAACTGGTCTTTACTTGGCATAATCGGATAATTACCTCTAGTGTCTTACTGCAGTCGTTATTCAGAAGGCTTTCGGAGACGGTCAGCGATGACGGTTTTCGGAAGTGATGTTTTTAGGCTTGACGTTATATTAAATGCTTATGCACGATTGATTGCACTAGTTCACACACCACACGGGGGGGGTTATCTGCGTTGTTAATTCTAACGTCGATCATTTTTCGAGTATAGTTCACACAGGTGCTCGGTTGAGTCTGCTATTTATTCAAGATGTCCAAAAGATCCAGTTCTGCTACACTTTCCGACAAACCTGGGCCGTCTTCTAAGCGAACGGCCCCCGACACAACTGACCCGTCAGTTTCTCCCGCTCATGACTGGGCTCCCGATATTTGGAATCGTCGATTTTACTGGATGACCCAGTTGACTCACAGGCTTCGAGAGTTACTGAGGCCGCTCTTAAGCGGATATGTTCTATTCATGGCATTCCGTTTGCTGACGTGCTCGTTCCGTCGGGGCATGACCGCCCGCATCTGCCCCCAGTGGGATATACGGCGTGTAGCAAGTTCACGTGCTGGGTTGGTAGCGTGCCACCTTTCAATCTATTCCTTCGCGACGTGCTGCAGTATCTGGACGTCGCCCGGTCTCAACTTCATCCAAAAGGTCACGCTTTCATATATGGCACGTACATGCTTTTCATGGCCATCTTCTCCAGGCCTCCAACTCTCGGCGATATAAGGTACATCTATATGACCAAGAAACGGGGAGAAAGCCCCTCTTACATGATTCTTGAGCCACATCGGAAGTGCCAACTTTTCACTAGCGCGTGGAGTAGCAAATTCGCCCTGTACAAACAGGAGTGGTTTTATATGCGCTGCCCCCAAGGCTTTGCGAGGCGATGGGTTGAAGGAAGTAAGTCCTTTCTCTGAGTTGATGTCCATTCCTGATTGAGGTTGAACTTCTCCTAACTCATTGTTCTATTTTTTTCAGATCTCGTCCCCCGTCCCGAGGGCCGGGGGTACTCCGATGCTGTCGACGCCATTAGAGCTCTTCCTGCTGAAGAGCGAGATATCCGAGCCCTCATTTCCAATGAGTCACTATCGAAGTTCGGCTTGCTAGCCCCTGGCCGCCGAGTTAGCCTTCAAGAGGGCGTATCGCTTCCCAAGTCCGTGCCCGTCGGAGGGAAAAATTGCCTGAATCATCCGTTCACCCTTCTCTTGAAGCACCGGAAGAAAGGGAAATTCTAGGCGAGCCACCTAAAGAGCGAGGTGAGGATTTAGGTCCTGCAGCTGAAGTTCATGATATTGAAACGTCATCTTCCCTTTCGAAGGGGAGAAAGGAGCTGGCGTGCAAGTTGAGGAAAGAGAAGGTTGGTGGGACTTCCAAAGCTACGCCTGTTCAGCCAGAGAAAGAGGCTTCTTCACAGCGCGTTGGAATTTCTCTGAAAGGCTTATCGAACCTCTCCATTCCCGACGACTTGCTTGACTATGATTTCGATGACCCGGAGCTGTTTAAGTTTCGCTCATCCGTCAGGAGTGATGCGGGCGTCCCGGCCCCGATCCAAGGGGAAAAACTCCCGTTAGCAAAGCCACTGGTCCGTCGGGGGGTAGCTCTAGGACACACACAGACACATGCATTTCACTTTGCACCTACTTTTCTTTCACCATTCTGCTCTCTCGCTAATTCGCTATTGTTTGATTGCAGGTGACATGGGGCGCTCTCACGGATACGACTGCCTTCGCGGTTCGTCGACTTTACGCCAGTCTGGTCGGGACCCGGGCCTCGGGAAGCGCCGAGACAGAGACAGCGACAGCGACCGAGATTATCATGCCCGGGACTCGTCATCCCGGAAGAAAACTTATTATCAGCCCGAACATAGCCAGGAGACCTCTTCTTATCAGGAGCGAAGCAAAGACAAACGTGGCCATAAGAGGTCGCATTCTGATGCTCCCCGGGACCAACACTCTGACTCTTCTTCTACCCGGCACTCCCGAGATTCTCATAGGAAGGGCGAACTTTCAAAGCTGTCTCCTCTCGCTCCCGTAACAGACCCGACAGTGTCGGAGAGATTGAACGAACTTAAGGCTAAGTTTCCAAAGATTTGTTTTGATGGGTTAAAGTTCCTCCCGGTGATTCATCCTATTCCTGGAGATGTCAAACAAAATGCTATTGCCTGAACCAATGACGTCTACGTGCAACATGACGCGTTCGTCCATCTGGCTGAGAAACTTTCTGAAGTCTCTATGGAGCGCCAGCACGAAATTGACCGCTTACGGCTTGAAGCTATTTCATGACAGGGATATCATTAAGGCCCAGGATGAAGAAATTGCCGCTTATAAGTCCGAGCTTGAAGTTGCTCGTCAGAGCGCTAAGGACACCGCCGAGGCTGTTTCCCGCCTTGAATTGACTCATAAGAAAGAGCTCGATGAAGCGGTCCAATGGTGTGGGGCATTAGCTTTGGAGAAAGACTCCGTTCAGAAGGAGCGGGACACACTTAGTTACCGGGTTAAGGAACTCGAAGAGCAACTTTTCGAGGAGAGGAAAGAGAAAGTGGCTGCCCAGGTTGAGGCACAACATTATTGTGATGAGATTGTCGCCACCCGACTCCTAAAGGGGAAACTTGAAGACGATCTCTCCAAAGTCGAGGCACTGAGGAATGAGGCCCGTGAGGAAGGTAAAAGGGCAGCAACTGTCGACATCGACTCTCGCCTCGAGGCGGCCAGGGAAGAAGGCAGGGAGGAGATAAAGACCGAATTCGACCCGCTTATCGCTGAGCTCAATGCCCGAGTTCTCATGCATCGAGATCTAACTTTTCTGGGCGATGGCTACCTCGAGTCATTGGTCGAGGCATGGGAGACCCTGATTCAGATCAGGAAGGTTGAGAGCGGCGCCGATGAGGTCGACGAAGAAGCATTGATAAAAGAATTTCTGAGGGGGAAGGAGCCTTCAGATTTATCGGCGGCTAAAGCCCTCTACAGCAAAGGTTCTCCCTCCAGGAAAGGGAAAGAGGTGGCTACGAACCCTTCCGGCGTTATGCCCCCAGTTCACGTGCCTACCCAATCGACCAGTCGGTCAACACTTGACCCCTTCGAGCAGCACGTTGGTTATGACCCGGAAGCCCCCGGGCTTGGCATTCATGTTTTATCTCCCATCCCGAAGGGCGGGACACCCCTGGCGACTGAGAACCCACCGGCATCTGGTGAGTAACCTCAGGGCTTCACAAAGATCTTTCTCGTTCCCTCAAAAGTTGTTGTGTTCTAACACTTGTTTATTTTCGTGTCTTCTGTGCAGGCTGTTCTGACCCCGAGCCGACTCCGAGGAGCGATGCCGCCAAGGAGGTGGAGATAAAGGCGAGTGAGGCTACTCAAGTTGGCGGAGATCCTGGTCCAGATGCTCAAGTAATCGGGGCGCTGGATGAAGGCAAATCTGACTCTTCCTCGGAGAGTTTCGAAGTAGCAATCACAGGCGCCTCTGAGCACACATCCGACTTGAGCATGAAGGAACGGCTCGAGAAAGAGAAAAGAGATACGACCTTAGTCAAGGTCGAGCCGCGTGAAGTGGACCTGGACGATCCTCTAAACAAACCATTGAAGATCATTCTTCCTGGCCAGTCCCAGCCCATGGATGTTCCCCCTACATCTTCGGTCGTCACCCCTCCGTCAGGGAAGGATTCCAAGAGTAAGCGCTCTGGGAAGGAACCATCCGGGAAGAAGTCAAAGAAACACAAGAAATGACCGTCGTCCCCGTTCAACGAGAACTAGTTTTAGTCATGTACTAATTTTTGTAGACTGTGTAAATAGGCTGTTGGCTCCGGAGTTCGGAGCGTTTTTGTAACGGGAAGCTTTTTGTGAATAAAATTTGATCTTCACTTTTGTCTTCTCAAAAGACTTTTATTATTCAGTTTCTTTTATGGTTGTGATTGAAATCTGAATTGTTATGGGTAACTTAGACTTCTTGGTTCGTCTTTACATGGCTTTGGAGCTTCCCTGGATTTGATCAATCTCCACTTGGTGCTTCAAGCATTTAGAATATTTCATAGCCCGTATGTTGGGGACTTGACATATCCAAGTCATTTGCGTCGTAGTTCCTATTCAAGGAACTCGGAGGTCTGAACTGCTTGTAATTAAGTCTATACACCGGACTTCGAGTACTCCAGTCCGTGTTCCGGGGACTTGGAGATTTCGAGTCATTTGTATTCGAGTCCGTATTCTGGGGACTTAGAGTACTCCAGTCCGCGCTCTGGGGATTTGGAGGTTTCAAATCGTTTATACTCGAGTCCGCACTCTGGGGACTTAGAGTACCCCAGTCCGCGCTCCGGGGACTTGGAGATTTTGAATCGTTTACACTAGAGTCCGCACTCTGGGGACCTGGAGTACTCCAATCCGCGCTCCGGGGACTTGGAGTTTTTTTTGTCGTTTATACTCGAGTCTGCACTCCGGGGACTTAGAGTACTCCAGTCCGCACTCCGGGGACTTGGAGATTTTTTGTCGTTTATACTCGAGTCCGCACTCCGGGGACTTAGAGTACTCCAGTCCGCACTCCGAGGACTTGGAGATTTTGAATCGTTTATACTCGAGTCCGCACTCCGGGGACTTAGAGTACTCCAGTCCGCACTCCGGGGACTTGGAGATTTTTAATCGTTTATACTCGAGTCCGCACTCCGGGGACTTAGAGTACTCCAGTCCGCACTCCGGGGACTTGGAGATTTTTTGTCGTTTATACTCGAGTCCGCACTCCGGGGACTTAGAGTACTCCAGTCCGCACTCCGGGGACTTGGAGATTTTTTGTCATTTATTATAAGCGTTCGTACGCTAGCCAGGATATCATAATTTTTAATTGCGCGTCATAGGAATATCATACGAAGAGACATTGGTCATTCATGGAAAAGATGGCTTCAAGCCTTTATTGATGAAAACAAGCTAGATTATTTTATTACATGCCAAGAAGAAAGCATACTGGAAATAAATGCAACTACCGCATAAAGGAAATAGACTAAGTGTAATAACGCCGCAAATGCTTGCTGTTCCATGCTCGGGGGAGTGTCGCACCATCGACGGTCGTTAGCTTGAAAGTTCCTTCTCCAAGCCTCCTTTCGATGACGTATGGACCTTCCCATGCGGGATTCATGTGCGAAGGGGTTGGAAAGACTAGTTTCAAAACGAGATCTCCCACACTAAAGGTTCTTGGCTGGACTTTTCCATTATAATATTTAGTGACTCGGTGTCTGTATGAGGCTGCTCTCAAATCAGCTTCTTCGCGCTTCTCATCAATGAAGTCTAATGATTCCAATAGGAGATCCTTGTTTGACGCAGGATCGTAATAGGTTACCCGGTGTGACGGAACTTCAAGTTCTACGGGTATGACGGCTTCCGTGCCGTACGCCAGTGCGAATGGTGTATGGCCAGTCGTGGTCTTGTGGGTAGTTCTATAGGCCCAAAGCGCTGTTGGGAGTTCATCCACCCACTTGCCTTTAGCCTTTTCCAAACGCTTCTTCAATATGGACTTGATGATTTTATTGACGGCTTCTACCTGCCCATTCGCCCTCGGGTGAGCAACTGCTGCGAACCTTTTCTCAATGCCATACCTCTGACAGAACTCTTTGAATTTCTTGCTTTCGAATTGAGTTCCGTTGTCCGTTATGATGGTCCGTGGGAGGCCAAAACGACATATGATATTTCGTACAACGAAATTAATGACTTTCTTGGTGGTGATTGTGGCCATTGGCTCTGTTTCCGCCCACTTGGTGAAATAATCGACTGCCACTATTGCATATTTCGCGCCTCCTTTGGCTATGGGCAGAGATCCAATTAGGTCGATTCCCCACAGTGCAAATGGCCAGGGACTAACCATTTGTGTGAGTTCCGTTGGCGGAGCTCTTGGAATCTTTGCATATATTTGGCATTTGTCGCATCTTCTCGCATAGTCTGCAGCATCCCGATTTACAGTCGGCCAATAATATCCATAGCGGAGGATTTTCCTTGCCAAAGTTTGCCCCCCGGTATGATCACCACATTCTCCCTCATGGACTTCTTCCAACACCCGTTTTACCTCATCATGGGCCACGCACCGGAGTAGGGGGTCGAGAATCCCCTCCGATACATTATCCCGTCTTGCATTACATAACGCGAAGCCTTACGAAGGACTTGGCGTCTTTCGCTTCTTTTCTCAGGTAAGTCCCCGTATAGCAAGTATTGTTTGATCGGGGTCAGCCATGATCCCCTTTCGAGTTCGGTCTCCAAGACAAGATCTATCTCCATCATGTCTATACTTGGAGCAAGCAGAGTCTCGACAGGGAACAATCCCATCTGTTGTGCATCGCCAGTACTCGCGAATTTAGCCAACGAGTCGGCCTCCCTGTTTTGTTCGCGCGGGACATGCGAAATGTCATAATATTCCAGGTTTACTAGTAGCTCCCGGACTCGAGCAAGGTAAGGAGCCAGTCTCTGTCCTTTCGCTTGGTAGTCTCCTCGTACCTGATATACCACCAGTTGTGAGTCGCAGAAGATTTAGATGGACTTTACCCTCAGTTCATTGGCAAGTCTTAAGCCAGCAATTAGTGCTTCGTATTCGGCTTCGTTATTTGTCGCTGTAAATTCGAGCTTCAAAGCGTAGCAAATCGATCGGTTTTCGGGAGTTACCAGAACTATCCCAGCTCCCGACCAACGGTCGTTAGATGCCCCGTCAGTGAACATCTTCCATCGAACAGGAGGGATTACTTTGTGATTTTCACTCGGTTCATCCGGAATGGTGAACTCAGCAACGAAGTCAGCTAATGCTTGCCCTTGGATTGTCCTTCGCGGCAGGTAGGTGATATCAAACTGGCTTAACTCGATGTTCCACTTTAGCATCCTACCGGAAGTTTCCGGTCGTTGGAGTACCTGTCGCAAGGGTTGGTCAGTGTAAACACTGATTGAGTGCGCCTGAAAGTAGGGACGAAGCTTGCGTGATGCAATCACCAGGCAATAGGAAATTTTCTCGATCTTTGGATAATTCTTTTCTGCCCCCGTCAGTCGTTTACTAACATAGTACACCGGCCTTTGAACCTTGTCTTCTTCGCGAACTAGGGCTGTACTGATAGCGTGTTGAGACACAGCCAAATATATGTACAATGTCTCATGGTCTACTGGTTTTGACAAAACTGGAGGACTTTCCAAGTGCCTTACCAGGGCTCGAAATGCTTCCTCGCAGTCAGTCGTCCACTCGAAGTTTCTCTTTCCTTTCTTTATGATATCGAAGAAAGGAACACACTTATCTGTGGCTCTGGATATGAATCGACTGAGTGTAGCTACTTTTCCGTTCAAGCTCTGTACCTGTTTTATGGTTCTAGGTGCCTGTATATCTCTGAAGGCCTGGATCTTTTCCGGGTTAGCTTCAATTCCTCGTACATTCACAATGAAACCCAAGAACTTTCCCGACGCTACGCCGAAAAAACACTTCAGGGGGTTGATTTTCATTTCGAAGAGCCTCAGTATATCGAACATTTCCGCCAAGTCTCGAATGTGGTCGTTTGACTGCCGTGACTTCACAAGCATGTCATCCACATAGACTTCCATTGTTTTCCCAATCTGATCCTTGAACATTCGATTTACCAAACGCTAGTAAGTTGCTCCGGCGTTCTTCAGTCCGAAGGGCATCACTACATAGCAGTATAACCCAACATTTGTGACAAAGCTGGTGTGTTCTTGGTTTGGGATGTGCATCGGAATTTGGTTGTATCTAGAATATGCATCCACAAATGACAATAACTCATGCCCTGCAGTTGAATCGACCAGTTGATCAATTCGTGGTAGCGGGAAGCTATCCTTCGGGCATGCTTTGTTTAAATCAGAATAGTCAACGCAGGTTCTCCATTTCCCGTTTGCTTTCTTTACCAACACAGGGTTGGACACCCATTTCGGGTAGAGGGCGTCGCGGACAAACCCACTGGCTTTGAGTTTATCCACCTCCTCTTTTAGAGCTGTAGACCTCTCCGGGTCCATGCCTCTCCTTTTTTGCTTCACAGTTACGTGTTTCGGGTCTATATTCAACATATGGCTCACAATTGCAGGGGAAATCCCACGCATATCAGAGTGTGTCCAGGCGAAGACATCAAGATTCACTCAGAGGAAATCAGATAAATTCTCTGCCATTAGGGGATCGAGCTGTGACCCAATTTTAAGAACTCGTGTCGGGTCGCTGTGGCTAACTGGAATATCAATTGTTAGTTCGGCCGGTGTTGCGTCTGGTTCCCTGGGTTCCCCTTTGTCATCTCTCGGATCTATGTCTCCAACGATCCGAGAATGTCGCCCGAGCCAGGGCTCGGGCGCTAATTGTCAATCATCATAATTCGGGATGCGGACGGTGCTGTCCGCAGTCTTCCCCTTTTCTCTGCGCTGGGCCTCTCTCAGCTCAGCCACGTAACATGCACGTCCGGTTGCTTGGTCGCCATGCACTACGCCAACTCTTTTGTCCGTCGGGAATTTCAGTGTGAGACACCACGGGGCCAAGGCTGCCCTGAAATCTGCGAGGGCTGGTCGTCCCAAAAACACGTTGTATGGTGAATCAACATCCAGCACTATGAATGGTAGGATTCGCACTCTCCTGCGTTCACCTTGTCCCAGTTCAACTGGTAACTCCACATATCCTGCTGCGTCTGTGGCTGCGCCGTTAAAGCCATGGATTCGGGCTTTGGATGGCTTCAAATCCTTAGTCTCCAGCTTCATTTGGTCATACGCTTTCTTGAAGATGATGTTAACGGAACTTCCGCAATCAATTAGGATTCTCCTTACGAATGTCGGTCCGATGGTTGTGGATATGACCAATGGATCGATGGTGGGAGCTTCCACCTTATCCGCGTCTCTATTCCTGAATACAATATCATCGTGCATCGTGCGCTGCTGCTTTGCGGGAGTTCCATCCTCCACATTTGAACAGCACTCATGCTCTGTATGTCTCAAGGAATTAGCATATCGCTCCATTTCCTGCCAATTTTTATCCGCGGGATGAGGTCCACCAGCAATTGTGTTAATAATCAATCTTCCCACAGTTCGAGTAGGTTGCTCTGGTTGGTGTAGAGCTGGGCCACGTCCGGGGTCTGAAGTCTCTTGTCTTCCTTCTGGCGTATCTTTGACGAATTCCTGCAGCTTCTTCTGCCTAATCAATTTCTCAATAGCGTCATGGAGATGCCTGCATTCGTCTGTGTTGTGCCCATAAGACTCGTGAAAGCGGCAATACTTTCTAGTCCGCTTTTGCTCCTCTGTTGATTCCTTAGGGCGTGGTTTTCTGTATTGAAAAGTGTTGCAGGTCGATAAGTAGATGTTTTCAAGAGACGCATTCAGTGGAGTGTATTCGTTGTAGGTTGGGATCCTTGACTTCAATCTCCCCGTTTCCTTCTTCTTTCCAGGATTTCCACTTCCAGCTCCCTTAGACTGCCCGGGCTTATTTTGGACACTGGCCTGAGTCTTTCCAGGGTTATCGTCGGTTTCTTTCATGGCGATGTTGCCCTTTACAGACTCCTGAACGGACCCTGGTGCCTTGTCTTTCCTTATCCACCGAGCTTCTTCCCTCCTTATGAACTGGTGGGCTTTCGACTAGAAACGTTCCAACGTAGCTGGTGGCTTTCCCGCCAACCAATCCCCAAATTCAGAGTCTGGATCCACTCCACGCATTACTGCCATCAAAACCGCGTGGTCGTTTGGATTGCTCACTTCAGTAGCGGCAACATGAAATCTCTGCAAGTATGCTTTCAGTGATTCTCCAGGAGCATGGGTCACGCTTGATAAGGACATCACATCCTTGGGTCGAGTGGCGTGTATCCTGAATTGTTCTATGAATTTCCTTGCTAATTCGTCGAAGTTTGAGATTGACCGTGGAGGAAGTCGAGTGAACCACATGGTGGCAATTCCGGACAGAGTTATTGGAAAGCACCTGCACTTAGTTGCGTCGTTGGACCTTGCTGAATCCATCATCCATCCATACCTCATTACATGTTGTCTAGGGTCAGTTTTTCCTTCATGGGCGGGTATGGTGGGCATGTTAAACTTCCTTGGGTATTCAGCCTGTAGAATGGTATCTGTGAAGGGAGTATGACTCTTAGACATTCCTCAATCTTCATTAGTCAAACCTTGATTCTCTCTCATCAACTGCCTGACCATAGCTGTCAAATCCGGGGTTTGTATGGTAGGAGGAAGGTTGGGTTCCGCTCCACGGGCTTGATTTCTAGTAGAGCGATCAGTGGCACCTGCTTGGTCATCTTCATCCTTGCGGCGTCTACGCCTGGGAGGTTCATCAACTGAAGTCGAGCTATCATCTTCGGAGTAGGGGACAGGGCTACCTCCAGCATTCTGATGCTGCTGTTGAGCAAGTTGGGCCATGAGGTCAGCATTAACTTGCATTTGCTCAGCGAGTTGCCTTCTGCTTTCCGTAAGCTCTTTTATCAAGTCATTCAATTCTGCTCGTGAAACAGCTTCCGCTTGGTTTTAGCTGGAGGGCCCCGTGCCTCGAATTGCTTGTTGATCGTTAGGTCCAAGTTGTTGAACACTAGCGGTTTCGCGGGCATCTACATTTTGGGAGGTCGATCTTGTTCGTGGTCTTCCCATGGTAGAGTCGTTGGTTGTAACTCTGAGTCGTTTGGAGCTAGTGAAAATTTTGGGTAAAATTAAACGCTCGTTTAATTTTTTTTCAGAATAAAACGCTGGAACTTCATTGAAATCAAGGTGGGTGTTTTATAACGCTCACAACGTACTAAATATCTTTATGCTAGTTAAATTGGATATTATGAAGTGCTATGATTTTTATTTTGTTAGAGCCAAAATTGGTCACTAACACCCTTAGAGAGTTTGTGTAGAGAGATTAATGAAGAAGATAAATTAAAATAGAGAAGATAATATAAATTAGAATGCGGGAGACGAGAACACAGAATTTATAGTGGTTCGGCGTTGTAGCCTACGTCCACTTTGAAGTTGATCCTTTATTTCTTCACTTTAAACTTGATTGTTGATACAATCCGCTTTTACGTATTCGAATACAATTGTGAAATAAAAGTGGAAGTCTTGGATGAGGTTTGGATGAGGCAGAGTCTCCCCTGTGTTCTCTGAAATCTGATCCCGTTTTCTGTGCCCCTGCCTCCCTATTTATAGATGACAGTGGGTTGGACTTCCCTAGTGGGCCTAGTAGTCGAATAACTCGGTCCAAAGAGTGTAGGCACGGCGCGCCGACTAGGGAGGCCGAACGATGGAATGCCGAACAGAAACCTTCGTGCCGAACGAGTAGGCCGAGCAACAGTTGGAACAGTTGTGTTGAGGAGGATGCTGAAACATCTTGCTGGCCGAACGTTCGGGGATGCTGAGCGTTTTTACGCCGAACATTCGTAGAAAGCCGAACAAACTTTGGTGGTCGAACGATATTATTTGGTCGAGCGGCATCCAATGCCTAACTATCTCTCGATGCCAGACGACCTCTAGATGCCGAACGATATCCTTATGCCGAACGGTCTTATGCTGAATGTTTACTTCGGTCGAACGCTCCATTGGCCGAACATGCTCTGGATGCTGAGTGTCCTTTGACTGCTGAACACACTTTACACCGAGTACACCTTGGAGGCCGAACGTTAGTCTTGGCCGGACGGCATTCAATGCCTAACGTTCTTCTGATGCCGAGTGCTCCTCTCTGACCGAGCGTCCTTGCTATGCCGAGTACTAGGTTGCCTGGTCAATTCCTTGGGAAACATATTTGTCGTTGTTTGATAAAGTTAATTGCCATATAGATTGTCATTTGAATTAACCGTTGAAATTAAATTGACAGTTAAATTTAAATTGAAATTGAAATTGAATTGCGATTAAATTACCCGACATTGATAACTATGAAACTGCCATAAATTGTATTGTCTATCCGATGATGTATTTTGATGGATGTTATTGGTTGATATTTAAATGTTGGATGTTTATTTGCTTATATATACTGTTATGCATACATATGACACTATGATTTGATTTAAGTAATATATATTCATCCCGAACATTTAATTGAAATAAATAATTATTTGGCCATAGAATAGAAAATTATATACGGACACCGAATTGGCTAAATTAATAATTTTTGAAATCGTCAATTGAAATTCATTTAAATGTTTTGATTTAAAAGTGATAAATAGAAATCAATTTATAGAAATCGAATTTATCGAAAAATTGAGTTTGGAATGTTGAAATAAAATTTTGGTTAAAAGAAATTGTTGAATTAATTTAAGTGGAGACTTTGAGATTTAAAATTTGGATATGATTGAATTTCGGAAATTTATTTGTTTTAAAGATTGAACATTAAATTTGAGCTTTGAATATTACTAAGTAAAAGTGACATAAAAATGATATTTTGAAATGAGCTTGGAATTGAATCATATTTGAAATTTGGATTTTAATTTGAAAATTGATGGATAATTTTGTTAAGTATTATAAATGGATATTTTGAAAAATCAAGCTCCAAATCGATATAAATTGAAATTGAATAAATTAAAGGTGAATATAAAATTGAATAAATTTGAAGTCAAAGTTGACATTGATTTGAATTGAAATCGAAATTGAATCGGCAAAATGAAAATTGAAATTGATTTGAATTGGGAAGTTATAATTGAAATGGATTGGTTTTGAAGCTGTTTTATTTTGTTTTCCAAATTACTCGGTTACATAAACCATTTTTGAATACTTAAACTATTTTAATCTATTTTAAATCTACTTAACCCAATTTAAATTATTTTAAACTTATTTATCTATTTCAAATCCATTTTAAGATTTTAACTATTTTAATTATTTAAAACTACTTTTAAACTACTTAAAACTATTTTCTAAAATTCTAAGCTAGTCAATAAGGTGAAATGTTTATATTTAAGTCTTGAACTTAAATACGAATTGGGTTAAATGAAGTTGCAACCTAAATTGAAATTCGAAATGATTTTGAAATCGAAATGAGATATAGATGCCAAAAATGATTTTTGAAACGGAATCTTACATTTGAAAAGATACGATGATATTTGAAATGGATTTGATTTTGAAGCGAATATGATATTTTGATATCAATTATGAATCGATTTGAAATGTAAAAGAGCCAACGGTGTAATAATACATAGTTATTAAAGAGACCGAGATCGGATATGGACATACTCTCTGTCGATACTGAAAACCACTTTAATAACTATTATACGCGGAGTGTTGATCCAGAATGAAGTGGATGGTTTGGTGAACGCGTTGATTGAAGAAAGAGAACAATATTGGATGACCCCTGACATGACTAAAACAGGAGCCGCGCCGGGCCATTGTGGTTCGCCACCTCTAGCGGACACACTTCTTCGATACCATATCTATTACATTTGTGATGCGATTTGGGTGCACCCCTTGATTTGGGAGTGTTGTTTCACGGTGTTGGGGTAGATGCTGACTATGCTCAACATCAGTCCGGATCACGCAACTACTAGTATTTTAGTTGGTATCGCCTCATGTATCTTGCCATACTGATTATCCTATTCGCGACCACTACGTTATGTTTTGTGTTATACCTATGGGGTACCCTCTGATAGCCACCAGTTTACGATGGGGCTTACGGTGCTGTATAGACTATGGCATTATAAAAATGTGCTAAGGGGGATTATGGTAACGCCTTAACGCTATTTTGATACTTTATATTACTGATAGGCATTATGTACTTAGCGTACATTACTACATAATAGATAGTTTAATGGATCCTTGAGAGATGGAAACTCCCGTAACATCTCTTAAGTTATTGCACGCACGTTGACACTGGATATGAGATGTCAAATCCCGTAAACATCTCTGACGCCGTTACACTCATATTTATTTACGATTGATTTAACTTTCATAAGGATATTTTAGTCCTGACTCGAGTGTTTTGTCTTTTCATTACGCTCGGGTCAGTCCTGAGTTTTCAGATTTTTGAAGATCTATTCTGGAGGACGAAGACGAAGATTTGGTACACTATTACTATTATTATCTGTGCATCATGCTGTCTGCTGCATTATTTTAATTGTTCTGTTGTATATGTATAACTCTGATAAATGTTGTATAAATAATAATCAAGGTATAGTAAACAGCTTCATGAACTGTTTATTTGACTATTCTATTTTATCGTTCCGCTGCGAGATTCTGTGTTGTTTCATTTCCTTATTTCTCTTTCTTTTCT
This sequence comes from Allium cepa, assembly GCA_030765085.1. Taxonomy (NCBI): domain Eukaryota; kingdom Viridiplantae; phylum Streptophyta; class Magnoliopsida; order Asparagales; family Amaryllidaceae; genus Allium; species Allium cepa. The sequence continues at coordinate 508,442,769 of CM060929.1, forward strand.
TTCTTATTTACCCCCAATAACCATATGCCCTTTTGAATGGTTTGGAATCGACATGTGTATTTGATTGTCGGTTTTAAACTGTCCAAAAAGGCGGGTCGTTACAGTTGGTATCAGAACTTTGTTTAGCGATAACCTTAGGTTTATGGGGTCTGACTCGTTATAAATAGGGTAGTTATACCCTATGATGAGTCACTGAGTGTATATATATGAGAGCATATTTGTTAGTGATATAAAATGTTTTATATTATGTCGGTTGATTTGTTGAGTGGCTTATGGATTCTGGTCAATACAAGTAATTAACGTTATTGATAGGGATCTCTAAACACTTAAACAGAACAATTCGACATAGTATTGTTTTAAATTGGGTAAATGAAATAAATTTGCCCTAATTATATTTTGGATATAAAGGATTTATTTTCAGAAAATATTGTGACTTATCTAGCTTATCTGGTTGCTAGGAATGAAAATATGGGTTATTATCATTAATTTGATATTGTAACTTAATAAATAAGGTGAATTACAAAATGAACAATGATAAAACACTTGTGAAATGTTTTAAGAAATAAAATCCTATAAGAATGTTTTATAAAGGTGACTTATAAATTAAAATAGATTTAAGTTGGAAAATACTGAATTTAAGACCAGAAGATCTTGAAAAATGGTTTTCAAAGCTTTGAAGAAAATATATTGTGATATTAGTTGGAAAATATTTATGAGAAATATTTTGAAAGGAAATTTAAAGGAAGGAATTAATTCAATACCCCTTTTTTATGTCGCTGGAAAATAATTTCGGTGATGACTGCGCAGCATCATCGACGTTCATTTTCGAGTCTCAAAGTGGGGGAGACTTCTAAGAAGCTTTGCTTTTCTTCGAATTTATTTTGGGTAAATGGGTTTTGGTTTAAACTCCAAAGGTATGATTTGATATATTAAAGATATAAGTGTATATGTTTATTTCAAACGATTTGAAAAGGACCGGGCATTTAAAATTCTAAGTTATGTTAATTAGAAATTTTCAAATTATTTAAATGAAATGTGAATAAACAAAATTTATAAAAAAAGAGGATTAAGACATCTAAGCTATTGTTTGGGAAAAGGTAAAAAGGATTTAAATAAATTAAATTTGTGAACATTACGATTAAGTAAAAAATGAAATTCTATAAATTTGTATAATACAAAAAAAAAAATGCATTCTAATAACATATAATATGACTTGCCAAATATTAAGAAGTTGAAATGATGTTTTGGATATGTAATGAGATATTGTACAAATAAACAGAACCTGAAAATAATTGAAGTATACAAGTAAGGAACTTAAAAGGAATTAAAATGTATACAAATTTGGTTGTGCTAAAAATGTTATATACTTAAATATAGCATGAAATGATGAATGGATAAATGGAACAAGTAAGTGAACTTAAGAAAGAAGATAAATGAATCGTATTATATCTTTGTAAATTGGTTATAGAAAATAAATATAAATTGCAAAAGGGAAAAAAATTTAATAAGAAAAGTCACATATAAGAAGTTCGACTTTTATGGAATGACTATAAATTAAAGTGATGATTAATAAAATGTTCTACATTAATAAAATGTCCGCAAATAAATTGGTTATTAACTGAAACTAAATATAAGGTAAATGTAAACAAAAGAATTTGGTATGGCTAAGAATAAATTGGAATTGAAAGAGATAAACCAAATTGAATGTAAAATTAATAATTTGGTTATGTTGGGTATGATTTGGTTATTATATGATTGTTAGTTGATTGTATATAATTCAGTAAGTGTTAATGAAATTGAAAGCTATAAATCATTGAAATCAAATTGGAAGTTAAATGAATTTAAAAGAATTTAATTTGATTCAAATTGGAAGTGAACTAATGTAAATATAAATTAGTGAATGTTAACTAATTGAATTAAGAATGAATGTTAGTAAAATCCAACGTTAACGAATCAACTGTGATTAAAATTGAAAACCAAGTGAATAAATATTAATGAGAAGTGAATTTATATTGATTGGTTATGGATTTATTGGATGATTGTTGGATGATAGTTGATTGATGGTTGCATTTGTTGCTTTTGTTGCTTTTTCTATGTTGGCATATGTAGTTGTTATGTTGCTATATGATGTATATTGATATTATTTTCATATATGCATGATTCTCATTGTTTGTTGAGTGCTTAGTAGGAGCGGATTGCGCTTGCTTCGCATTTGGAGCTCGCTTTCGCGCTATATTAGTCGTATATGCTTGCTAATAAAATATAAGGTACATGTTTATTTTGTCATTGGATTTGGTGATTTTTGATGAGCCACTTGGCTTTTGATTTTCTTTTGTTAGTTTGGGGCACGTAAAGGCGTTTTGTAGCTGTACCGATCGAGCCACGCAAAGGAGACTCTGCCGAAATTTCCGTAAAATCCGGGTGTTAGAAAAATTTTCAAGTTCTAATTTTTTTTATAACTTGTTTTGATAACTAACTTTTAAAGTTAGAAATTCGTTTGGAATGACTTAGTAAAAGTGTGATAGTGACTTTATAAATGGAATTTCATTGTTTATAAGTTGGTAACTTTGAATAAAATATATCTAATGTTGAATTCTATACTTAGTTCCTTTTCCCTTCTTTTTTCTTTTTGGGGACGAAAAGTTTTGAGTGGGGAGAGTGTAATGACCCGTAAATTTTCGATAATTAAAATAGCTGATTTAAAAGATTTCGTGATTTAATGTTAGAAAAAAAAATTGTAATTCATTTGGAATAATAATAACTGGAACGAATTGCGACAATAATTATCCAAGTAATGAAAAATAAAAGCTACTTAGTGAATGCCTTTGCAATCAAAAGTTGAATAGGATAATAAATGTTGAATTCATTGGGTATAATAGAGTAATTGATTGATAAGTAAAATCTATTTAAAAATCAAATATTGAATATTGAACAGGTAAATTGTTTAAATTAAATATTTAAAATTTATTGAATAATTAAATAACTGTAAAATGAAAATAGTGTTCTAAATTGTGAATTGGTTTTAAAAGTTGATTCTTATAAGTTCAATTTCAATATTTCAAAACATAATGAATAATTGGATAATCGAAATTGTTTGAATTTAATATTTGGAATTTATTGAATAATTTAATAATGGGAAATGGATAACCGTATAATGGAAATGGTTGTCCTATAATTTGAATTTGTTAAATTTTTAAGTTCGTTTTGAATATCTCAAAAGATAGTGATTTAAGAATAATCAAATTGTTTAAATTTAATATTACAGATGTTTGAATAATTAAATTCCGAATTTGATATGATCAATTTGATATTGAAATTTAATGTTCGAAAATAAAATGAATAATTGAAATTTGATTTAATATGATTCAGATTGGTTTCCAAAGTGAATATAAGTTATATTGGGATTATAATAGAGTTGATAAGGTTTTAAAATTGAAAATTATTGGATAATTGAATAACGGGTTTAATATGATTAAAAATGATTTGTAAAAATTTATTTTATCATATTAAAGTAAGAATGATGTTGTAGAACTTTTAAAATTTGAATTAAAAGTAAATTGTGAAAATTGAATATTTTAATATTTAATTATCGACTGAAAAATAGCCAATTTTCGAACAGTCTCAGAATTGGGCGAAACTAGTTCCATTGGATCCATAATAGTTTGTTATTATCGAATTTCAATTTTCGTAGCAATCGGAGTTTTCGTTTGACCGTGGCAGCTCGAAACGCATCGAAATTGTTTTAATATTTAATTGACGAGTTAAAATACTCATTTTTCAAAAAGTCTCGGATTTCGAAGAAACCCTTTTCATCAGATCCGTAATGTGATATTTTTGTAAGATTTCATATTTCGTGTCAATCGGATTTACCGTTTGTCCGGGGCAAGCCAAAACGCATAGAAATTCGTTTAATCGGTTTAATTTAAATTTGATCGTTTATTTCCATAACTCACACATACGATCGAATTAGCCTCCGAAACCCGTTCCATTGTGTCCGGAACGCGGGATAAACCTTAGAAACGCCGGTCACCACGCGTAAATCGGAGTTCGGAAAACCCGGGATGTATAGCGTTCGATAAATTTCTATAAATAAGCCCTTTATTTCATTCTTTTGCAAAAAAAAACTAGGGTTTCAAATACGCAGCCGCAATTATCATATTCACGGCCAGAAACTTTCAACCTTTCTCCTCTAATCTCTTCAAATCCGTCAATCTATTCAGCAAACTTCCAACAAGAAACTTGTAGAGGGGAGTGAGATCTAGGTATTCAACGGCTATGATCGTGTTTGGAGCTTTGAATCAACGGCAAATCTCGTCCAAAGGCCTGTAGTTGCGCACGCAAATCGAGATGTTAGGAGGGCCCAGCTCCATGGCGTTGCGGCCGAGTGTCGAGCACGAGATGGGCTTTGGAATGGAGCATCCTGATCGAGCTAGATGTCGACGGAGTTGGGTGCGTGTATTAGGGCATATAGGCGGCATTGGGTTTGTTTCTCACGCGAACGAAAGAGGGGGAGGAGAAAGAGTAACGCGCATGGCCTGGATGCAGGAGATTTGGATCATGCGGCCCAAATTGTTTAGGTTTGATAATAATATAAATTGTTAATTGATTATATATTAATGATTGTATAATGTTTAAAACATTGTAACTCTTCCATACAAGGTCGGAATTCGGCGAAACAAGTTGCGTTGTCTTTGTTTTGTCGAGCACTACGTGATGGAATTGGATTGGAGTCGTTTGGAGCTAGTAAAAATTTCGGGTAAAATTAAACGCTCGTTTAATTTTATTCGGAATAAAACGCTGGAACTTCATTGAAATCAAGGTGAGTGTTTTATAACGCTCACAGCGTACTGAATATCTTTATGCTAGTTAAATTGGATATTATGAAGTGTTATGATTTTTATTTGTCGTTGTTTGATAAAGTTAATTTCCATATAGATTGTCATTTGAATTAAATGTTGAAATTAAATTGACAGTTAAATTTAAATTGAAACTGAAATTGAATTGCGATTAAATTACCCGACATTGATAAATATGAAAGTGCCATGAATTGTATTGTCTATTGGATGATGTATTTTGATGGATGTTATTGGTTGATATTTAAATGTTGGATGTTTGTTTGCTTATATATATTGTTATGCATACATATGACACTATGATTTGATTTAAGTAATATATATTCATCCTGGACATTTAATTGAAATAAATAATTATTTGGCCATAGGATAGAAAATTATATACGGACACCGAATTGGCTAAATTAATAATTTTTGAAATCGTCAATTTGAAATTTACTTAAATGTTTTGACTTAAAAGTGATCAATAGAAATCAATTTATAGAAATCGAATTTATCGAAAAATTGAGTTTGGAATGTTGAAATAAAATTTTGGTTAAAAGAAATTGTTGAATTAATTTAAGTGGAGGCTTTGATATTTAGAATTTGGATATGATTGAATTTTGGAAATTTATTTGTTTTAAAGATTGAACATTAAATTTGAGCTTTGAATATTACTAAGTAAAAGTGATATAAAAATGATATTTTGAAATGAGCTTGGAATTGAATCATATTTGAAATTTGGATTTAAATTTGAAAATTGATGGATTATTTTGTTATGTATTATAAATGGATATTTTGAAAAATCAAGCTCCAAATCGATATAAATTGAAATTGAATAAGTTAAAGGTGAATATAAAATTGAATAAATTTGAAGTCAAAGTTGACATTGATTTGAATTGAAATCGAAATTGAATCGGCAGAATGGAAATTGAAATTGATTTAAATTGGGAAGTTATAATTGAAATGGATTGGTTTTGAAGCTGTTTTATTTTGTTTTCCAAATTACTCGGTTACATAACCCATTTTTGAATACTTAAACTATTTTAATCTATTTTAAATCTACTTAACCCAATTTAAATTATTTTAAACTTATTTATCTATTTCAAATCCATTTTAAGATTTTAAGTATTTTAAGTATTTTAATTATTTAAAACTACTTTTAAACTACTTAAAACTATTTTCTAAAATTCTAAGCTGGTCAATAAGGTGAAATGTTTATATTTAAATCTTGAACTTAAATACGAATTGGGTTAAATGAAGTTGCAACCTAAATTGAAATTCGAAATGATTTTGAAATCGAAATGAGATATAGATGCGAAAAATGATTTTTGAAACGGAATCTTACATTTGAAAAGAGACGATGATATTTGAAATGGATTTGATTTGAAGCGAATATGATATTTTGATATCAATTATGAATCGATTTGAAATGTAAAAGAGCCAACGGTGTAATAATACGTAGTTATTAAAGAGACCGGGATCGGATGTGGACATACTCTCTGTCGATACCGAAAACCACTTTAATAACTATTATACGCGGAGTGTTGATCCAGAATGAAGTGGATGGTTTGGTGAACGCGTTGATTGAAGAAAGAGAACGATATTGGATGACCCCTGACATGACTAAAACAGGAGCCGCGCCGGGCCATTGAGGTTCGCCACCTCTAGCGGACACACTTCTTCGATACCATATCTATTACATTTGTGATGCGATTTGGGTGCACCCCTTGATTTGAGAGTGTTGTTTCGCGGTGTTGGGGTAGCTGCTGGCTATGCTCAATATCAGTCTGGATCACGCAACTACTAGTATCCTAGTTGGTATCGCCTCATGTACCTTGTCATACTGATTATCCTATTCGCGAGCACTACGTTATGTTTTGTGTTATACCTATGGGGTACCCTATGATAGCCACCAGTTTACGGTGGGGCTTACGGTGCTGTATAGACTATGGCATTATAAAAATGTGTTAAGGGGGATTATGGTAACGCCTTAACGCTATTTTGATACTTTATATTACTGATAGGCATTATTTACTTAGCGTACATTACTACATAGTAGATAGTTTAATGGATCCTTGAGAGATGGAAAATCCCGTAACATCTCTTAAGTTATTGCACGCACGTTGACACTGGATATGAGATGTCAAACCCCGTAAACATCTCTGACGCCGTTACGCTCATATTTATTTACGATTGATTTAACTTTCATAAGGATATTTTAGTCCTGACTCGAGTGTTTTGTCTTTTCATTACGCTCGGGTCAGTCCTGAGTTTTCAGATTTTTGAAGATCTATTCTGGAGGACGAAGACGAAGATTTGGTACACTATTACTATTATTATCTGTGCATCATGCTGTCTGCTGCATTATTTTAATTGTTCTGTTGTATATGTATAACTCTGATAAATGTTGTATAAATAATAATCAAGGTATAGTAAACAGCTTCATGAACTGTTTATTTGACTATTCTATTTTATCGTTCCGCTGCGAGATTCTGTGTTGTTTCATTTCCTTTATTTCTCTTTCTTTTCTTTCTTATTTACCCCAATTACCATCTGCCCTTTTGAATGGTTTGGAATCGACATGTGTATTTGATCGTCGGTTTTAAACTGTCCAAAAGGCGGGTCGTTACAGATTTCACACGGTTGTGATGGAAATTAGCAATGCATTGGAGGACATTATTTTGATAGCACTAATAAAGGGGATTCATCTTGATGCCAATTTTGGGAGATGGCAGAAAATGAAACCCCCGCTGACGATGGATGTGTTTTACAAAAAAGCGAACCAATTCTTGCATTTGAAAGAGGAAAGTGTCGCTACTAGAAAGGTCAATGTCATATAGTCGGTGGAAGTTATCCAGAGTTATGTTGTTGTAAAGTAGTCCGGAGGGTATTCCAAGAATTATGAGAATAAAAGTCGTAGCCAGAGAAGGAGTGAGTTTGGTTCCTAGAGACGCCCTACATTTTTAAAGTACAAGAATACACCCAAATGAACAATTCGATTGAGAACATATAACTTGCAACCCAAGATACCAAGCAATATAAGAAGCCACTACCAAGGGAGTTGACCAAGAAGGTGAAGAAATCGGTAAAGTATTGCAGGTTTCATAAAAATCACAGTCACAACACCAAAAAGTCTAGACACTTACGTAATGTGATCAAAGACCTTATGAGAAAGAAGAAATTGCAATAGTTTATGAAAGTCCCACGGGATGGAAGATAATAAAGTTCTAACTCCCTGCATCATCATCTCAACTAGGGCAAGCCAGGCATGATGGGGACGAGCCCAAGTGTCTTGAAAAACAATTGATCATCAATACCATTCATGATGGACCCCATCCAGTGGGGAAGAGCTGGAACAAAATGGAAAGATATGCAAGTTCTTTGAAACATGCAGTGATTGAGTGTTGCTTTGCCATCGAAGATAAAGCCCTGGCAAAGCAAATAGAGACTATGAATGATGAATTTTTTTAGGAATAGGGACGCCGTTGAAACCCCAACAATGGACGCCTTGGTGATATCAGCCATGATTATGCCGACGGTTGTAAAAAAGGTGCTGGTTGACTATAACATTCTGTTTAAGAAAGCTTATGATAGATGTTGTTGGATGGTAAAAATTTGAAATCATGCAAATCTGGTTTCTAGGGATTTAACAGTAAAGTGATGGAGATTGTTGGATGTATAGACCTACCAGTGATATTAGGAGAAGGTGACCACAAGTGTGGGTTGTGACTTTCGTCGTGTTGGATATTTTTGCTATTTATAATGCATTTATAGGTCGAATGGCCCTAGCTTATTTTCGAGAAACCAATGCCTCGTGGTGCTTGATGATGAAAGTCTCAATAGAGAATGAAGTGGGAGTTCTGTAGGGGGATTAATGGCTTGGATGTGAATGCCATGTTGCAGAGCTGAAAGCGGAAAGGCATCATGAGAAGGGAAAGGATGTAAAAAACTCTCTACATCTAATCTTTGGATGCATAGCAACCACCCTCGATTCCCGACTTGGATAGCATAGTCGATTTCATAAGGATATGGAACTAAAGAAAGAGCCAGAGGATGCAAGGGTGGCTCTCGAAGAGTTGACGATCAACATCTTAGTTAGTCAGAATGATCCTACATGTGTTCTAAAGATCGGATCTCAACTCATCATAAGGGTGATTAAGGAATTAACGGGCTTTTTCTAAACGAACCTAGATGTGTTTGCCTGGATGCATTTTGACATGTCTGGAATATCCCTAGAGATGGCATGCCATGCATTGAATGTGAATCCCAAATGTGATCCTATGAAATAGAAACGTCGTAGCCTAGTGTATGCACCAAAATTGGCAAAAACACCTAATAGAGATTTTATTGAGAAATAAATGAAGAAAACTAAATAAAAATAGAAGAAGAAAGCAATTGAATAACATAAAGTAAGCAATAACAAGAAGACAGTGATTTATAGTGGGACGTTGAAAGCCTACGTCTAATTTGGAGAAAATAACTTTATTAGACACTTGGATTGCTGAGTACAGGAGGATGGATCGGAGTAAATCCCTAGGTTACAAAGAAATGCAATGTAACAAGCAGCGTAAAAATACCCTAAATGAACAATCAAGTCTATATTTTTAGGGGAAGACTGTGAAATATCTTCCTGAAATTTTGATAGCGGAATCTTCAGATCTAGAAGAAGTCATGCTATCGATTGCAGGTCCCACTTCTTTAACAATAATGATTGATATCAATAGTTCCATGGGCTTACTTTGGTGTACTGTTCGACGTGGTGGCCTCCACTCTTCAATATATTGATGTTCCAAAAGTTTCATCTATATTTGACTTATAGATTTTAAGATGTCGATCGTTTTCCATTAAGTTGAACTATAATATCGATATGGTACGATCCATAATCGATGAATATGGATCTTACCTGATCCATTTTTGATATAGGTTATATTTTTATACTTTTATCATTTTATTGAATCTATCTTCTACTTTCACTTCTTTCGGCTTCATGGTATCATGTGTTCCTGATCTTCCGGTATCGTGATTGCTAATCTGACTTGTCGATCCCTATGACAGTCGAGTTTAAATGGTCTCATCAATTTAAATATAGCTGAGCCAAAAAGCTAGATAACACTTACCTTACAAATTATGTCTTGTTTCAATGTGATGTGCTTTGAACCGATGTAAGTTAGAGTTGTCGAAAAGGAATTCATTCGACTTTTTGGATAGTTATCAACCCTTCATGAATCGCTTCCATTGAGGAGTCGTATCTTTTCCTACTTCATATGACGATCAAATGATTTTTGATAGCATAAATTCTGAATTTTTATTTATCAGTTAATAGTTGTCCCCAATTTCATTGATTTAGTGGACCTCGATCGATTAATCCGGTTCTTTCTTTGATAACTCCAGGTAAAAATTCAATTCCTATCGATTTCAAGAAATTGAATTTTTAGGATGCACACGTCCACGTTCATGTACACGTTCTTGTCATTGGCTTGGGGATACGTTCATGGGTCGTTGCCAATTTGGTGGAAGGTAATTCAATCAATTTCATTTTTCTCCCTTTTTTGATGAAATGGATCTGCACGAATCCATCGGTAAATGGATCGTACTTAACCCATTTTTAGCATGGATCAGGACAAATCATTTTGAGATTGATTCTGGTCTGATCATTCTTCCCCTCTCTCTTTCCCTTTTTTATTTGGGGATGGATCAGCATGAATCCATCATAGAACGATCTACCTTGGTCGTTTCCTGGTTTGGCCATCTAAATGAACTGTAGGTTTTGAAGAATGGATCAATGTAAGGCCATCATAAAATGATCGTACCCGATCATTCATCGGTTGGGCTTCCACTGAACTGCAAATTTCGATAGTTCATTTTGCATCCTTTATATATATACTCGTGTAATTAGACCATCCTCTTTACTTCATTTCATTTTCTAATCGTCCCTACCCGAACCAAAAAAGAAAAGAAAATTCCATTTTCATTTTCCCCTCTAACATTTATCCCCCGAGCCTTTCGATCGAACCCCATATTCATTTTGCAACCATCTCCATAGGTCGACCTGGCCCCTTGTTATTCCAAACATTACCGCTTCCATCTCCTACCGATCTTGCCTCACACTAGAATCCAAATAACCACTGCTTTTCCACTCTGACACATAGGTAGGTTCGATTTTCCTCCTACTTGCTAGGATTTAATGACAAGATAATGGGATCTCATTCTAGCTTGCATAATCCAAAGTCACGGCGACTCAATTAGTTGGAGCGAAGGGGGGAGATTGTTTCCAACTGATAATTTCTAACAAGGTGGATGTGGCAAAGTTTTTGGCATAGGGGAATGAAGCGGAGTTCGAACGGTCATTATGATGGATTGGTATTTGAAAATATGAAGAGAATTTGGACCGATCATTATTTGTTAGGGTTGTTGGCCGATCGATTTTGGATCGATGCTTCGAATTTTGAATTTTAGTGAAGTGCGAACCAGAGTTGAAGGTTGGATAATGATCGGTCATGAAACATTTGCGTAGAAAAGATCGGTCATAGGCATTGGGATCGATTGGTCGAACATTATTTTTGGATCGGCTATTGGTTTATTATGGATAAACATACTTAGAACCCTCAAATTTCAATCTAAACTTCGTGATGAGCTTCGGCCTTGAATTTGAATGCTCATACACGACTTGCATATGAAATGGAATGCATATTGGATGTATATGAAAATTGACGAACTTGATTAATTCCTTGCATATTTACGTTTGTTACCAATTCCTTAGATAAATTTGTGAAGCTCATCCACTTTTAAACGTATAGCTCGAACTTCAACATGCTATCAACTAAACCTGATGACTAGACCAAACCTCTTGGCATCAATATAGAAAATCAATTGAGATGGTCAACAATGACAGTCACTCCGATTCAAACCCTTGAGTCTCATCATTATCATAGCCTTTAATTCTGAACCGTTTTTATTACATCGCTTGACACTCCGCTACATTGCACTAGCACACACTTTGTATGAGGAGAACGAATTTTTTTCCTAATGATGATTATCTACTGAGTTTAGTGGTCATGGATTCCAGACGCTTAGGGAGTTTAGCTACCATGTCTTCTGAACATATTGCAAAACACAACAATATGACTGAAAAATCGAGCTCTGCAACTGATTTCGATGAATTTTCCCCAGTCATCAAGCAGAACAACCGAAAATTTCTTATCCATCATTGATGCTTTTCATTTTATAGACATGAGTATCGGCGGATCAAAATCTCCTTCCAATATTGGTGTTGGAATCTCTCCTACCACTAGTAGAGTGGTTACTCCTGCTAGTAAAGCTTCAATAACCGATCCATTGAGGGGACACAAGGAAACGCACGTTCTTACGCACTTTGTAGTATTGAATTGCACTTATTTCGAGTCCTTCAATACTCAGAATTGATTCATTCTTTGTCTTTCTTTGTAGGAACAATGAGGAGGAAGAAGCATATGTTTAACTCTCTATAGGAGATATCACATTGGAATCCTAGTTCTCATTCTAAGGTATTGCCAACGTAATGGTCATGAATATGACCTTAGTTATCGCTTAAGTCGGGATTGTGATTATTAGAATAAATTTGACAGAGGCAGGTCCTCCCGTGACAAATATCAGTCCAGATCTAGATCCCCTTCCCCAAAAGATTCTGAAAGGCAACAAGATCGCCATGGCAACGTTCCTCCTATTGACACCTCCAGCGGTCCTACTTCTACTTCACTTTCTTAACAGCCCATTGTTCCATCTCATCCACAATGACCTATTCATCGTCGGTGTCATGACGTTCACCAATAAAGGTCAGGCAAAGAATATGCTGACACCAAGTTGTCATCGAAGCTCAACAAGCCGATGCCACCGCTCGCATGGCCCAACTTTAGTCATATTTTCCAAATGTATGTCTTGGTGGATTTTTCTTTGTATCTAATCTTAATAAAGTTCCTGAAAAGTCTAGCAAATGACTATTGATTGTGTGACTGATATCCACAAGCAGTATAATGAGTGGATGAGAGCAGCAGAGAGGATTTCCAAAGTGTCTTGGGAGAAAGCAGCAGAGATTGAGAAACTAAAACGCTAAGAGGCACAGGATAAGTGGATCATTAAAACTCTAACCAATTAGTTAGAATCTATAAGGAGCTTACAGGAAGAAGCCGAGAGAAAAGAAGAAACAGCCATCAAGGCACTTGAAGATGAGAAAGCCAAGCACTTAGCCAAATTTGAAGCACTTCATCATCCAAATCATAAACTGGTACTTGAAAGGGACGTGGATTAAAGAAGCGATGCTGAGTATAAAACTAAATTTGAGTGCGAATCCAAAGACAAAGAAGAACTGCAGAAAATTAGTCAAGATGCCTGTAAGCAATTAGTTACCGTCGGGTTTGAAAGGGATGCGACTGTTGAAAAGGATAAAGAAATTGATGCCCTCATTAAACGAGAAGTGGAGGCTATGAAAGAAAAGGTTAGGGAGGAGGTTATGGAGGAATTGGATCCACTGCTTATTCTTTATAATGCCAACGTCTTGAAGTATAGAAACTTGGAGTGGCTCCGAGGTAACTACCCTTACCATTTTGTATGCGCTTGGGAGCATCTTCTTCAAGAGGAGAAGGAGACTCTCGGCACAAAACAAATCAATTTTATGAGGCTGGAAGGTGAAATTCTATTGGGTGATGAACCTAAAATTCTTCATGAAACCCATCTTATACTTCGAAAAGAGCATGCTGCAACTTCTTAACATAAAGCTGGTGATGGTTCTACCCATATCGCACACTGTCAGGGATGACCATAATCCGGTGATCCAAGTTATTTCCAGCACCACTGTAGGTCCTTCTGTCAAGACCGATTACAAATTGGAGAAGCTGCATATTGCTACATTTAGAGGGCTCTCCCCGACTATGGAAGGAGATTTTGGTGGCACTCCGACTCACGTGGGAGATCAAGATCAATCTAGAGAAGGTATTTCCTTAAACTTACATGTCCTCAAAAAAGTTGGAGTATCGCCGGAAGATATATCTAATCTTTTTATTTATGTTTCCTCAGCTTTTGATTCGCTGGCGGCAGTTCTACCTCTTCCTGAAGAATCTCAAGCAGGACTTCAGATGCCAACGACGGAGCCATTACTGTCACGGCTTTGACGACAGCCAAAAATGTCCTAGAAGAGGAAACTTTTATGATCGATGAGCACCTAGTGGATGCTTTATTGATAGAAGAAAGCGATCCACGTCAAGATTTTCCCACTGATGACAACGTTGTGATTATTGGAACTTCTCAATCTTTATCGGGTCTCTTCATGCAAGAAAAGGCATAGAAACTTGATGCGGACATTATTCTTGAAGCGAAAGTCAAGAAGGAGTAAATGGAGATCATTCCCCCTTCCATCTCCATTGTTTTTCCAAGAGAAACTATGGCGGCCTCCGCTCAGTCAGAATCTGCTCAAGATGTACCTACTGGATTAACCCTGTCTACTCCGGTTAAAGGGCAAGGAAGCGGGAAGAGAGGAGAAAAGAGGAATGGAGGAAGCTCAAGTAAATTATCTCTTGATTCCAAGAAGAAGAAAAGGAAGCAGAGGAGGAAGTGATTCTTCACATGCCCTCACGCTCCCAAGTTTTTTGGGTTTTCGTTGGCCGAATTTGTAAGGGATCCGCCCCCGTTTTTGATTCTTTTACTGTGAATGCTTATACTTGATTTCCAAGCTTACGTAAATAAAGTTCTTTTATTTTTGTCGAATCTTATGTGAATTTTGTTTAAGTAGTTAAGATATTACTTTTTCATTTAATGTACTTGTAATTCATTACTTGTTAATTTGGACAATCGTCCATTAATTTTTAGCCAGGGCTTCCATGTGGTTGTAGACTCAAGTTGTGTTAAACATCAGGCTTGAGCCTTAGTGTTATGATGTTAGATTCAGCAGTTTAAGTGATTATACTCATGCCCCCAGTCTTGGGTTAGCGGAGTTAGATAATGGGTGGTCAAACTCCATCTTTAGCGAGTGTATACGCTTCCTGTCGGTTTTAGGTTGGTGTTCATAGAATAGCTAGTGGTCAAACCGCATTCACCTATTTGCCTGTACTCACATCCGTGCTCTAGGGATAAGAGTCAGTTGGTGGGTGATCGGATCGCACATGACTTGTGTTTGTACTCTAATCCATGCTCTAGGGACTTAGAGTTATTTCGAAAAATAGTTTGACTATACTTTCCTTAATTGGTTGACTTTCCCTAAGTCGAGGGTTTAACATAGCAAGCGACCGGTCGTATCACAATCGCTTCTGATTCATGTCTATCCTGTGAATCGGTAGGATTAACTTGGTCATTGAATGGTCGAGTCACATCCATTCCTCGTTAGGTATTTCTTCCATTGGGTTGTGAGCCTGAATCATCATATGAACGGTCAGACCATTCTCATTTTGTCTTGTTCAATCATGAACTTACGTACTCAACTAGCTTCAAACTCAGGGAATCTGGTTGGATACGTCAATATTTGGTGGTTGGGTATCGCAACTAATAAGTAATGCTACACAAATCACAGATGTAAAGGGGATTTCGAATTTTATTTGACAAATGGATAATCTATTTTATTACATATTTGGAAAATCAAATGCTAAAGCAAATTCGAAAATTGAATCCAACTACATGAAAAAGAATAAATTAAGCGAAATAGCATCGTAAATGTTCGCTATTCCATACTCTTGGGAGTGTGACGCCATCAAAAGTCGCTAGCTTAAAAGTTCCCTCTCTAAGCCTATGTTCAATGACATATGGTCCTTCCCAAGTAGGATTCATGTGCGACAGGGCAGGAAAAACCCATTTCAAGATGAGGTCATCGATTTCAAAGGTTCTAGGTCAAAATTTAGTGTTGCAGTATCGAGCGACTTAGCATCGATGCCCAGTTGCCATCAAATTAGCTTCTTCATGCTTCTCATCTACAAATTTAAGAGATTCTAAGAGGAGATC
Organism: Allium cepa; assembly: GCA_030765085.1. Lineage (NCBI taxonomy): Eukaryota > Viridiplantae > Streptophyta > Magnoliopsida > Asparagales > Amaryllidaceae > Allium > Allium cepa. Next base: position 508,458,563 of record CM060929.1, read on the forward strand.
TCTATTTGTTCTTGGGTCATAGTAGGTCGCCCGATGAGAAGGGACTTCGAGTTTAATAGGAATGATGGTTTAGAATCGTAAGCAAGGGTGAAGGGAGTGTGGCTAGTCACAGACTTGTGGGTGATTCTGTATGCCTATGCTGCTGTTGGGAGTTCATCCACCCACTTGCATCTAGCTTTTTCCAAACACTTCTTTATAATGGACTTATGATTTTTTTCACGGCTTCAACTTATCCATTTGCTTGAGGGTGAGAAACTTCGCAAATCACTTCTCAATATGATGCCGACAGTAGAAGTCTTTGAATTCGACGATGTCGAATTGGGTTCCATTTTCATTTGCAATGGTTGTAAAAGGCCAAAAAAATAGATGATGTTCCAAACAATAAAGCTGATTACTTTTTTTGTTGTGGTCATGGCTAAAGGCTCTACTTTGACCCATACAGTGAAGTAATTAACCGCAACGATGGCGTACTTCGCACCACCTTTAGATATCGGTAAGGTACCAATAATATCTATGCCGTATATGGAAAATGGCCATAGACTGACCATTTTTGTGATTTCCTTCGATGGAGCTCTCGAAACTTTTGCATACATCTTTCATGTCACATCGCTTAGCGTAATCAGCGGCATCTCAGTTGATAGTCGGCCAATAATACCCATAACAGAGTATTTTCCTTGCTAGGGTCTGCCCCCAGTGTGATCATCACATTCCCATCATGACCTTCCTTTAGGACTCGTTTTATTTTGTCAGGAGTGATACACTGAGCAGGTAATGGAAAAACCCTTTTATAGATGTCACCTTACTAAATGATATACAGTGAAGCTTTACGGAGGACATGTCGCCTTTCATCCCTTTATTCGGGAAGGACTCCTTGTAGTAAATAGTTTTTAATTAGAGTCGCCCATGACACCTTTCAATCTCTGTCTATAGTATCCAGTCGATTTCCATCTAGTTTATGCTTGGAGAGTCTAGTACTTCAATTGGAACAAAGCCCGTCTGTTATGCATCCCTAGTGCTAACAAACTTTGTTAATGAGTCAGCCTCTTTGTTTTGATCCTGGGGAATGTGTGTGATGCCATATTACTCAAAGCTAGTCAATAGCTCTTGGACTTGGATAAGGTATGGAGCATGTTATTGTCCTTTAGGTTGGTAATCTACTCTAACTTGGTATACAACCAACTATAAATCACAAAAGATTTCAAGAGATTTTATCCTCGGTTCTCTAGTAAGTTTGAGTCCAGCAATCAGAGCTTCATACTCAGCTTCATTATTTGTTGTAGCGAAGACATGCTTTAAAACATAGCAAATTGACCGATCTTTCGGATTTACTAGCACGATTTCGGCTCCGAAACAACGATCATTAGATGCTCCATCCATATACATTTTCCATCGAATGGTAGGGGCACCATCGCTCTTTGGGAGATCATCCCGTGTAGTTAATTTTTCTACAAAGTCTGCCAGTGTTTGTCCTTGGACGGCTCTTCAAGGGAGTTAACTAATGTCGAATTGGCTCAGTTCAATGTTCCACTTGAGTAACCTACTAGACGTCTCAAGTTGCAGCAGGACCTGTCGTAGCGATTGATCGATCGGTGTAAATGTTGATGGGATGAGCCTAAAAATAAGGGCGGAGATTTCATGAAGCAATCAACAAGCAGTACGCCAACTTCTCTACCTTTGGGTTGTTCCTTTCATCCTTTAATCTCTTGTTAATCACTTTCTAGCATAATAGACTAGTCTCTAGATTCAATTCTCCTTACAAAGCAGTGTGGCACTTATAGCATGTACCGATATAGCCAAGTAGTTATACAAGTCTTCATGATCCACTAGATCCCACAAGATGGGAGGCCTCTCTAAGTGGTCCACCAAAGGTTGGAATGTGCCTTCATAATCCTACATCCATTAAAAGTTATTTCTTCCTCTCCTAATCAAGTCGAAGAAAAGAATACATTTATAGGTCACTCTGGAAATAAATCGATTTAGGGCGGCAAACTTCCTGCTTATGCTCTGTACTTGTTTGATGGTTTTTGGTGCCTGAATGTTGTAGATTGCTCGAATCTTCTCAAGATTAGCATCAATTCCATGAGAATTGACGATGAAACCTAAGAACTTTCATGCAATACCAAAAGAACACTTCAGATGATTGATTTTCATTTTGTAATGTCGAAGGAAATCGAACATTTCTTCCAAGTCTCTAATGTGATCGCTTGATCATCATGACTTCATGAGCATATCATCCAAGTATACATCTATCATTTTTTCCATTTTTATTTTTAAACACTTAATTGAACAGGCACTGATAGATTGCTTGTAACAACCCTATTGTTAGTTACCTGATTAATTAATTATAGTTAGGGATGATTAATTCTAGATTGTGATTTGTCAAATTTAATTATGAAATTAAATTTAGTTTTGTGAATAATTAAATTATTTATCGTAATTAATTTTAAGAAAGCTTTGGGAAATGTTGTGAATTTAGTTAGTGTTAATATCGTGATTTATTGTTATAAAATAAGAATTTGTAATTAATAATTTATTTATTTTAATTAAAAATAATAATAATAACTTGTACTTCAAAAGTTATAATTAATTGTACAAAATATTCCAATAATAATGGAAACAGAATTTTAGCTTGTTGTTTTGTTTTGGAGAATTTGAGAAATTAAATTATGTTTTTGTAAATAATTGTTTAATGTAAATTGGAGGTTTAAGTAAACGATTAATCAAAAAGAAATTAGCAACATTTCATCTCTTAGGTATTGATTTGCAATATCTTATCTATTGGATCCTTAGCAAGCTCCAAACCCATTAGGCCCATGTAGCTAGGTGAGAAATAAATTTATATGTTTATTTCCCTTGTTATCTCATTTCAACAGCAAACCAAAATCAGAAAAAACATTTTATCTCATGAACCCTAGAGCTAAAATCCTCAAATCCAAGGGAAAATCGAAGGTGTTTGGTCTAATACTTGTAGAAATCAAATAAGGTAACCTCTTCTATCCTACAGTTCTTTTATTAGGACTTTAATTGCAGCCGCATCTTGGTTAGTAATTGTGTTTTGCAAAATTCTGAAGATAAACCTGGGTCTAGTTGATGGAAGAGCCTAGCATAGGGGAATTTGGGTTTCTATGATCAATTCAAGCTTAATGGCAAGTTGAACACTCACTCTACTATCTCTAATCCATATGCACAATTGTTAGTTGCTGTTTGGATTAAATTAGATGGTTTGTTGATTGAGCTGCTTTCAATTTGATTGTGAATTGGTTGCTTGAATTTGGATGATTGTTTTTTGCTAGAAATTTTATGTAAAAATCACTGCAGTAAAAAAGCTACATATGATGTAAAATAATCCAAAGTGATCCTATATTTTTGTGGTAGAAAGGTATTTCAGTTAGCTACAATTTCACTTTTCATCACTTTTCAAAACTCTGTTGTTTAATAGGTCAAAATCGACTTTGAATCTAATAGTGTTGCTCTATTCCTGTATATTTGCTAAGTTGAAATCTGAAATTAAAATGGCCATAACTTTTTTATTACTAATCTGAATTCAATGATCCTTGATCATCCATAAAGCATAGACTATGTACAACAACTTTCATGTTTTGATTTTTGCAATATTTTATGGTTTACATAGTCAAAAATATGTTTTAATGTCATTGTCCCGACAATAAACGACAGCAATAATGAAGTAAAAATATGAGAATTGTTTTAGTCATAACTTTTTTGTTGCTTATCAGGATTCGATTATTCTTAATATTCTGGAAAACATTAATATTCTGGAAAGCATAGGCTTTTATTTACAATTTTCATGTTTTAAATTTTTTAAAATTATGCGATTTAACTAGTCGTAACTGCAGACCTTTAGACCCTAAATTTGAGTTAAATGAAACAAGTTAATAAGCTTCGTATATAAATAATTTTACGAAAGAGAATTATTTATATTTATAAATCTTAGAATTATTTCTAAATTAAGTTAATAAATATTTAAAATTATTTTTAGCAAGTTATTTTATATATTAAACATAGTTAATAAAATATATATGGATTGGGAAATATGACTTTGGAAATAAAAATCTGTTCTATTTTTACATAAAAGTGATTATGGATTTGGAATATAAATATTACGGATTTATTAAATAAATAATGTAGGATTCATTGAAATTGGAAATGTATTTTTGACAAGTATGGACTTAGTTTATTTCTAAATAAAATGGGTATATTTTAATATGGATTTAGAAGAGTAATTAAATATGGTCTTAAAATATGGTTTTGTAAATAATACAACTAAATGGAAATTTGAGACAGCTTTGTGTATATAAGTGAAATTTTGGAATAATTTGGGGTTATGGAATATTTTATCGAATCTATGAATATTGTTATAACGTTAAATAATAAGTGGATTTGTGGAAACTTATAACAAGTATTTTTTCAAAACAATAAAAATCAAAGAGAAATTTTTTTGAGAACCTTAATTCTATAATTTGGGAAGTGCTATTATTTGACTTAAATTGTGTTTTTGACTTAATTCTATATTCTTGTGACTTAAATTGTGTCTTGTGTTCGTGGAATAATTTGGGAAGTGCTATTATTTGACTTAAATCAAAAAAAAAATTGAATACCACTTTCCTTTTGCCTTTCTTAGTAGTATAAGATTAGATACCCATTTAGGGCAGCGGGCATCAAGAATAAACACATTGCTTTTGAGCCTATTCATCTCCTCTTTAAGGGCAACAGATCCATGCCACTCTTTTTCTGTTTCAAGGGACATGTCTTGGGTCGATATTTAGTGCATGGCTTACAATGGCAGGCGAGATCCAACACATGTCAGAAAGAGCCCAAGTGAACACGTCAAGATTTGCTCATAGAAAACTAGCAAGTTCTTTCATCATCGGAGCTGAGCTGTGATCCAATCTTTAGGACCCATGACGGGTTATAGTCGCTAACTGTGATGTTTATTGTCAGCTCAGTCAGTGTAGTCATGGTCTCTTTGGGTTCCTCCTTATTATCGCTCGGATCTATGTCTTTATAGAACCGACTATGGCGCCCAAGCTAAGGCTCAGGCGCTGGTTGTCAATCTTTGGTGGTTTGGATGCGGAGAAACTTGTCCACACCCTTATCTTTCTCTTTTCGCCGAGTGTCTCTCAATTCAGCCACATAGCAGGCACGTCCGGTCACCCGATCACCATGCACAACTTGTAACGACCCGCCATCCGTCTCCACAGAATGACGCATCATTAATAAGAAAGAAAGGGATAGAAAAGAGAAAGAAAGAGAAGAAGAAGAAACAATACATCAGAATATAAACAGCGGAACGAATAAATTATATTAATAACATAAAATATTACATAATACACAACAATTATCAGAGTACACAGATAATACAACACATACTAGACAGTTATAAACACCTGTCTAGTATTTACAACATAATACAACTCAGAGACAACATAGAACACACAGCGGAAACTATATATCTACAACGTAGAAGCCTCCTGCTCCATTGCTCCTCCATAGTTCTTCAAAGCTAACCTGAATCCCTTGGCTACTCGTAAAAATTTGAGTACCCAAGAGTTTATGAAAACAAAGAATAAACTTCGGGTCAGACATGGATCTGGTGTGAGTAACAGGTTAAAGTTGCTTAACTTTAAAAAACCTTTTGAAAAGAAAAGGTATCACGTAAGACTTCCCACACATAAACACGGAAAAGTTTTTACCTTACGCTAACCAAACATTTGATAGGAAATCCACTGATATTATAATGGGTCTAGGGTTTTCAAGTAAATATGAAATAGCCGAAATTGTTACATTCATTAAATTCCAGCTACTAGCCACAAAAGTGGGTAATACAATCAAAATCGTTGGCACTTATTGGATTTTGGATTCCATACAATGGCTGGGATACTGGGGTACCGCCCGTCACAGTACGTGGCCTGGATCAACGTACTGAGGAGTGCGCCCGCTCCCCTGCAACACAAAGCCGGAATCATTCCTTACTGAACAGTTCCGAACAAGACAACCCCGCAGTTGGTACGCAATTCCAACCTCCCACTAAGCCGAATAAAAAGGGACCTCTGGACAGGGATAAATCTTGCTCTCCAGTGGGAGCTACCCATGAAGCCTTGCTGCACCTCCCCTGTTTTAGCCATTCTCGGTTGATGAGGCATGAGGCTACGATTACCTTTAGAGAACACATCTCATAGAATGCTCATCGTCCACCTGACGATGTTCTGAAAGAATTCAATCCATACAAGTTCGTTTCGGGTTCGAACGAAACCGAAGGCATTATCTCGTTACACTCATTTTGGAATCACCCTCAGAGTTAACGACGATAACCCTTACACTCTGAATCATCATCTCGAGCCTGTAATTACTATTTCCGTCAACTCATCACGGAATCGCCCCCAGAGTTATACTGACGAATAGTCCTTACACCTCGAGTCTTCACTCTTCACATAAGATTCACGACCTATCGTTAATTTGGATCGATGTGGTTTTCGGATATCCAAATATGAAAACCCGATCCCGATCTCATCGAAATCCAAAGCGTGTCTTTTAGGTCCAAGTTGTTTTAGGGTTTAAAACAATTCAATAACATTATCTATATATACATAGATAGATAATTCACAGATTCACAATAGATAATCATCACCACAGAAAATCCATATTATCATTACCAAATATAATCCATATCATAATGCAACCAATGTATCCATATCACACAATATTACTAATCTCATAGTTGAGATTCCAAACCATTCAAGGCAACTATATCATCCATTCATAAGCAATGATCTATAATCATACATCTACAATTAATTTAAATTGAATTAAATTAATTACATCTTCTCTAATTAATTTAAAATGAATTAAATTAATTACTTACATTAATATAAATCTTGCTTACATCACCATTAATTAATTACAATTTAATTAATTAACTACCCTCTAAATTATCATCTTAATTAATCAACCTTGATTAATTATACTTTAATTAATTTCACAAAATTAATTACTCTAAACCAAATACAGAAATTAACCTTTAATTACTTCATTAATTAGTTAACTATAATTAATTACATTAAACCTTAATTAATTACAATTAATTAATTACAGTTAATCATATATTATTGATTAATAAATCTCAATTAAATAATCTTATTTACATCATTAATTATATTAATTAATGATCCTTAATTATATTTAATTAATTTAATTACTTTCAGTAATTAATCTTACTTAAACCATAATTATTAATCACCTTTGATTAATCTCATTCTATAATTATCTTCCCTTAATCCTTCATCCACTTAATTATTCCTTAAGTAATTTCTGAATTAATCCCTTGATTAATTATACAAAATAATGTAATCCAAATTACTTTCACAATCCCAACATTATCCACTAATTACATCCAGTAATTATCTTTAATTACTTCACTGAGTAATTACATTCCATTAATTACATTAAGTAATTATCAAATCCAATGTTTAAAATTAATTAAACTTAATTAATTAATTTAAACCAATCTCAATAAACTCCATTAATTACATTAAGTAAGTAATGTCTTAATTACTTTCATTTAGTAATTAAATAAATTTCACAATTGATTATCATTGATTAATAAATCTAATTAATTATTGAAAATTAATCATGTTAATTAATTACTAAAAATCCTTAGTTAATGACCTTCATTAATTATCTTTCTTTAATTACTTTTCCTAATTTACTTCTTAATTAATCCCTAATTTAAATTAATCCAAATTATTAACTATAAATTAAATAAATAAGTCATTCCTTAATTATCTTATTTATATGATCATTTTATTACTTCAATAATCTTTAAGAAAATCCATTTCTTATTAATTATTTTATCAATATTAAAGTGTACTAGAACATTTCATTTTTAAATTTAAATTCAAATTCCATTTTGAATCTAAAATTCAAAATGATATTTATTTAAGCAGTAACCAATTTAAATTCCATTTATACTCCTTTAAAATAAATGTAAATAGCATTTATTACTTATATTTAAAACTTATATAAGATAAGTCTTTAACTAATTTGCTTAATTTCATTTGAAATTTAGTTTAAAGTACATTACCATTTAAATTGCAAATTCCAGTTAACAAATCATTTAACTTTCTTTTATAAACCTTTTATAATGACTTCATTCAAAAGGAAAATCAAGTTTAAATATTTGTTTGAAAACAAATTTACCTTTAACAAGCAATTTAAATTTAAACTTGTTTGAAAACATTCAAATTTTAAAACTTATTCAAATATCCAGATTTTAAATTCAAGACACTTGAACCCATTCCTTATTTAAATCATTTGATTTAAACTTGAATTAAACTTTTGATTTAAACCTTGATTTTAAAACTCTTTATTTAAAATACAAATTCATTTTTTTTTTAAAACCTGAAGATTCAAAGGTCTGAAGAAAACTGAACTTAAATTTAAATTCAAACTGCTTGTTTAAAATTAAGTTTCAGATTTTCAAAATGAAATTCAATTTCCAAAAAAAAAACTGTCAGGTTTTCTTATTTTTTTTTAAACTGAAAACCACTTTCAGAATTTAAAAACTTATAAGATTTCAAAACTCTTTAAAACTACAATGCATACTGCAGATTTAAACTTGTTTAAAACTGATCATAACAACTTTGAAAATCATTTAAATTTTTGATTTAAATTAAAAACATCAGACAGTTTAACAGAAAAACTGTAATATCTACAAATACCCGAGCTAACCTAATAATGCTTCGAGTCATCAGACCCATTTCTTCGAGCAAGACACAGCAAACACTCGAGTAATACTCGAGTTCAATACACTGCCATACAAAGAGTTTATCAGAACTCAAAAATTGCACGGTGCACGTGCACCCTGCCTCTAGTCATCATCATCCACCTCTGGTGGCTTCCAAACATCAATGATCATCCCCTCAGTCCAATACGATCATCATCTCGCTCCTATTCAGCTCGAATTTGAATTCGAGTTCAAAACATAAACCTGGAAACAGAAAGCCAAAACCAATCCCAAACCTGTCACCTCTTCAACACCCATCCTCCGACCACCGGAGATCTTCCACCACCGGCCACAGACTCGCCTACAACCAAACTATCAACACCTAAAACCCCGTTCAACTCGATCTTACCTACGGGTAGTACTGACCAAAACAATTTACCTAGTTTAAACTAGGGCTACAGACAAGGAATCCTCACCACTGCTTCTATGGTGATTTGCTTCACCATCACATATTTTTCCCAGCCTCATTGGTAACTCCTCTACCCACAAGATGAACCCCGATCCCTCAATATCGATAGATCAGTAGAGATCCCTTAATTTCCCTTTTTTGTTCAACAGAGATCTGCACCCAAACCTCTTAACTAAAAATCCTAATTTTTATTCTAAAATTCATGTTTTCGTCCTGGGTATCAATTCATAATACTGAATTTATAATTTATTCAATATGAATTTTCACATATTTAAAACTTGATCAGTCAATTTTGGTTTACAGAGATGATACAAGTTATTTTAACTTAACTAAAATCTTAAACTAAAGTTTAATATTAAACAAACAAGTTTGATTCAAACTAAAGTTTAAACAGAGGCACAATATACAGATTTTGAATTTAAATCAGAACCTGAACCTATGATCTATAAAACAAAGAATACTCTGCAAATCACAAGCATACAATGCATCCATTATAGTCACAGCAGAATTCACCCATATATGCATTCAACACATTTTTATCACAGAGATTAAACATGCAACCTTATTTATAAGTTTAATCTTTAAGAAATAGAAATGTTACTCACCTTAACCTGATGGACAGAGCAGTGATTTTGATAAAGACTTTGGTGCTTCTAAAACTAGAAATATGAGTTTTTTTTTCTTTTTTTTTAAACTTGAATTGCTCCTTACTTAAAACTGTATGCATGTTGCTTCCAGATTGAAATGATGCAGTGTTTAAAACAGTTTTCCTTGAATGCTATAGGTTTGCTTCCCAGATTCTTGAAAGGAGGAAATGCAAATGTTTTTGTACTAGAAAAATATGCAGTTTTGCTTGCATGTTAGAAGACGTGCAGGTTATAGGTTTAAAAAGATTTTATAGAGGAATTGATCTGGTTTGCAAGTTGATTTCATGATTTTGGTTTGAGGAACCTATTGATTTAGTATGAGGAAGTTTTCAGTTTTGAACATTACTTACTAGTTTGAATTTAAAGTATAAGAGAAAAGAAAAGAATGAAGAATGTGAAAGTGTTTTATATGGATTAAAATTTTGTTTAATTAAAATTTAAAGAAAATAAAACAAATATTGACACTTGTCCTTTACATTAACATTTGTCATGCACCTTGATTATTATCTTAACACATGTTAATTTAATTTGTAAAATGTTTACATTTGTTTTTAAATGTTAATTTGTTATAATTATGTAATTTAGTTATAGTTGAATGCTAATTAGTTATTTAGTTAACAAGTTGATATAAGATAAAAGTGAATCTTTGTTTAATTAATTAGTTAACATGTATTTATTTATATATAGATAAATTTTTACAATGAATAAATCCAATTTAATTTATAAAATGAAGCTTATACAAATATTTCAAAATCAAAACAAATTAAAAATATTTATACTTTAGATTTCAAAGCTTTGAATTCAAGTTCAAATTAAATTTTGAAATCAAGTTTATTTACAAATATAACTATACAATTAAATTTTTGAAAAACAATTATTTTTATAAAAAATCTATTTGTTAAAATAATGTATTATTATATTTTAAAAATAACAAAATTTGATAACCATAAATAACTTATTAAAAGAAATTATTTCTTTATTAATAAATTATTTATTTTATCCAACCATATTTAAAAGAAAATCAAAATAAACCTTATTGTTATTTATTTAAATTTAAACTTGAGTTAAACATATTTTAAATCATTTCAATATTTTGCCTTGGGTATTTGAAATCATATTGTTATTTACTACATACTTTTAAAAACTTAATATCAAATAAATTATTTTAAACAAATTAATTTTTTTATATTATCAATTTAAAATCATATCTTATTAATTAATTAACTTTTAAAAGTTTAACTTTTAAATAAAATCAAAATTCCCAACTTTCATTAAAGATATATATTTTTATAGAAAACGGGATTTATTTATTTATTAGATTAAAACAAGACCTATTAACAATATATACATATTCTATATACATTGTAAATAGAAAAGAATTATTAGATTTAAAAAGATAAAATCTATCAATTAATTTTTTATTTTAATTGGATTATTAAATTAATTCAAACTTTATTAACAAAATTATCGAATCAATTTAATTTTTAATTCAGATTATTAAATTGATATTGCCTAAAATTCCGGATCATCACACAACTTCAACGCCGTTATCTGTTCGGAACTTCAAAGTCAAATACTATGAGGCAAGAGCTACCCGGAATTCAGTTAGGGCTGGTCGGCCCAGAAAAGTAATGTATGGAGAATCAACATGGCCATGACAACAAATGGCAACATGCACACTCACCTGCAGTCACCTTCTCCCAACTCTACGGGTAATTCGGCATATCTAATAGCTTTGATCGCAACACTGTTAAAGTCATGAATGCAAGATTTAGATGGTATCAAGTCCTTGTCTTTCATTCTCATCAGATCACAAGCCTTTTTGAAAATTATAACTTCTACAATCAACCAAAATCCTCCTTACTAAGGTGGGGACGACCATGGTCGAAATGACCATTGGGTCGATCATCAATGCTCCACCTTGTCTGCATCTCTGTTTATGAACACAATGTCACTGTAGGTTGCTGATTTGCTGGAGCTTCATCTATTGTAATCAAACAACATTCAAAATTCATATGCTTGATTGTGTTAGCATAGTGCTCCATCTCATGCCAACTCTTACCAACAGGATGCGGTCCTCCGACTATTTTATTGATAACTAACCTTTCATTAGTCTGCAAAAGCTCCTCAGCCTTCTGCGGCGCTTGTCCTCGGTTGGGTTGGATGTCCCCTTCCCGCCATCTACAAGGCTTTAACAAATTGTTGTAACTTTCTTTCCCAAATCAGTTTTTTAACAATATCTAGGATTTTCCTACACTCATTTGTGTTGTGACCATGGCATTCATGGAATCGGAAATATTTTCCAGTTTGCATTTGCTTCTCCGTCGATTTTTTTAAAGGTGGCTTCCTATATTGCATTGTATTGCATGTAGACAAATAGACATTTTCGAAAGATGTATTCAGCGGGTATGTAGTTATCATATATTGGAATCCTTGGCTTTCCTCTTCTAGAATCCCTCTTTCGCTCAAGGTTCCTATCACCGCCATTGTAACGACCCTTAAATTTTAATGATTTTAATAACGTGATTAACCGAATTTTTGAGAAATTTTTAAATAATTGAATTTGGAAGTGAAAATTTGATATTTGGAATACGTCTATTTAAACATAGAAGATGGTAAATTTTCGTCAAATAATATGCAATTTATTTTATTTTATAATTTATTTAAATTTAAATAGGTTAATGTTAGATGGTAATAAAATATTTCCAAACTTGAATATTTTTATACAATAAATTTGCAAATCATCTTCTGAGTGAGACGTCATATTTCGTTTCATCAAATTTGGACTCCTATTGCTCCGCTTATCTATTTTCGGCGTTTTGGCAGCATTTTTGGGTACCGATATCGTCTATTGATAGGATGATTGTACCATTGATATCTGTATACCGTTTTAGTTGTCTCATTCTGCTGATCCCTATGGTATATTCATTTTGTGCTTTGGTGTTTGATACGCGGCGATATTAGTAAAATGATTTCCGTATCGCTAACCGTTTTGAGCCTTTTGTCTCCCTATGACCTTTCATCTATTTACCTATTGAAAACCATTAACCAGTAGCCTTTTAATATTTCCTAGAAATTAGTCATGACTTTCACAATTCCCCATTGCAATAAAATTCTGGCTCGGTTCCCTATCTCTCATTCTCTTCCTTTCGTTGTTTTTCGTTCTGCCTTAAAAAAGAGGAAAAACAAAGTGTTATATATATTATATCTATGAATTTCTCATTCCTTCCTATTCATTTCTCCCCTTATCCGCACGCCACTTCCCCTTAACCTTTGTTCCACCCGAGCTCCACATCTCGGCCGCCACACCAAACTCCTTCGCCTACCACCCTCCCTAGCTCGGCCAAGTCCTCTCCTTACCGTGCAATCCAAACCCAAGCTTCCACTTCGGCCCTCGCCTGGGCCTCAACTACTCGAACCCATCACCTTCTCCAATCCCACCACCATCAACCGCTAGCTCACCCAAAATGCCACCTGCCCAGCCGAGCCCTCCCCACCTCTGTGCTTTGATGTAGGTGAATATAGTATATACACACACACACATTAGCTTATATAGATAATGTTATAAAGTATGTATAGTAGCTTGTATAAGTATATTTGCGTATATGCCTTTATTTATTAAGTTTTGTATATAAGTTAGTTTACATAGGTCTATGTATATGTATATTTACATGTATTTATATGTAAGTTTTATGTTTAAGTACATATTTTGGTAACTATGTTTTAAGTACATATATATTTATATGTAAGCTTGTATATAAGTTGAAAAATCTGTTAGTTGTATACATATAAGTTTCGACGGTGTTATATATATATATATATATATATATATATATATATATATATATATATATTAGTTCATAATAATACATGAGTTTTGTTCTTTTTTTATATAAAGTATGTAAAGTTATAAAAGTTTATATTGGTTTTACTGTTGGATATTTATGAGTATGTGTAAGTTATATGTTGTATCAATATGTTGGGGTTTGTATAGGTCAGTATATATATACACACATATAATTCAATGTATGTATATCAGGATATATATAATATAGCAGTTCTATTTCATCATAATTGTTGTTTTTGTTATTCCTATAATCTTAAATTGCATGTGTATATAAAAATGTTGTATTTGACAATTTGATTTTTTTCCAGACTCTTTTGATTTTATATATGTAAACCATACATATATTGTTTGTGTTGGTACACATATATACAATATGTTTTGATTAATATTTTGAAAGGGATTTTATGGTTTAAAACGTATAAAGATATTAGGTTTAATAATGTTTGAAACATTTTGTAAACTATGGACTTTAATGAATATTGATTTCAGAGGAATACAGCATGAAGATTTATTTTTAAATATGTGTTTTGATTTAAATAATGATTTTTGAAATATATACATTTAATTTAAAATGTGTTTTAATTTAGAATATGATTTATATATATAGTCATATATATATAAGTTCACTTATACCATTTATCTTCACCAATCCAGTTTTGATTTGATTTCGTCAATTCCAAGCTATCAGCTTTGCTCGTCAAATTCGCGTTTAATCTAGCTTTGCTTTGAAATTCATGCTTGGATTCGTAACTCATCTCATTCTCGTTCATCTCTAGCCTCGAAAGGTGAGAAATCACTCACGATTAACGTTCTTATATTTATTAAATTTGATTTCACTTGAAACGACAATCAAAATATGATATTGCTGGCTATTTAGCTGCTATATATATATATGATATGCCATTATCTATAACTGTTCACCTGTGACATCTGACACAGAATAATTCAAGCGATTTTCAATGAATTGAATTTTGGATTGCGGGTTGAAAATAAATATACCTGTAGATATTTAAATTGCGGATTCAAATGATAAATATCTGTATCACTTGACCATAGGATAGAAAATTATATACAAACACCGTTGCTCCATATATATGTGTGTGTGTGTGTGTGTGTGTGTGTGTGTATTGAAAATGATTTCTAAGGTTTTGAAAAGAATATACATGGTTCGATTAAATATTGATTTCAAGATATTATATATAAACGATATTTTTATAAAGGTTTGAATTTTTTATTTTTAAATTTATATGATTGGAAATTTTAAATTTATAAGTTTTTGAACATTTAATTTTTAAGATTTTTCTGATAATTTTACTATTTTATTATATATATTATTATTTTTTGAAAAAAGGTCTAAAGCTTTATTGATATTGAAGATACAATACAAACACAATATTTACAAGTAAAGAAACATTCAACTTGTATGCGGCCCAACACATTCTCAACCAAACCCTAAACACACTGCGAAAAATATGCGATGCTCTTTTTCTCATGGCGGCTCGTTTTCTCTGCCTGGCAAATCTTCTTCCTCTCTTCCAACTATAGTGATGATACTATCGGTGCTTCTGGACATAACAGAGTTCTCAGCTTCATCATCTTCTCTATCAATCATGTACCTTGAGGATGATACTGTGGTTGGGAAATTAGGGGTCATGGGAAAGGTAAGGTCTGCACGCGAAGGTAAAATTTCCCATTTGACTAGGATGTCATCAGTATTAACCATACTGTGAGAAAAGAACTTAGATCTGTTGATGATAAGGTCACGAACCATATTTTTTATGGATTTGCAAACTGCAATTTTGTCTGTGTTGTCATTGTTAAAGATCGTAGAGTTTCTGCTCTTCCAAATGAACCAGATGGCTGTGCTTAGAGCAGCTATTATGATATCCCTCTTAATGTTGTTGGCTGCAAAATTTTGATTTATGTAGTCAATAGTGTCTGAGATAGAAGTGTCAATATTACTATGTGTTATAGGGTCACCCATCATGATTCTGATCCAACACCACACATGCTTGGAGAAAGAACAGTTAAAGAATAAATGATTGCAAGTTTCCTCCTCTATTGCATAAAACACAGATGGAATCTTCAGTCACTCCTTGCCTTTTTAATTTATCTTTTGTTGGTAGAAAGTTGAAACTGGCTCTGTAAAGACAAACATTCATTTTAGGAAGGGATATGTTGTTCCATATGAATTTGTGATTGTTGGTCTCTTGAAGTTTGATTCTAAGATTGTTCCATACATTATGAAAGGAGAAACTGCCATTTTTACTATTTTTGCAAAACCAATAGTCTTCTGCTTTGTCATGATGAATGGGCACTTGTCTTATATCTTCACTTATATTACCAAGGTATGAGATAGTCTCAGTTCTCCATGTATTTCCAGATATGATATGATTTACCTTATGATTATGACCTCTGGAGTATGATAAATTTTCTTGCCCCAATTTTTCTAATAATGTTGAACCATTTATCCATGGAATAAACCATAAACTTGTAGATTTCCCATCCACAATTCTTCTATCAATTATTTTTTGTGCATCTCTTCTATGGTATAGCATTTTTTTCCAAGTGCATGAGAAATTGTTATTGTAATTAGATTCCCACAGTGTTTTGTTGTTGGCATATCTCTCATTTAACCACTTTGCGCTGAATGTTGAATTATTAAGTGTCTCCCAAATTCTTTTTATGCAGAAAGTGATATTTATATCAGATAGTTTTTTCAACCCCATTCCACCTTCAGATTTAACACTTGTAACAGTTTCCCATGGAACACTGCTCTTTTTACCCTTCCAGATGAATTTTTTGCATAATTGATTGATTTTTTGAATAGTTAAGCTAGGAAGCATAAAACACTGCATCCAAAAACTAGCCATAGGGTATATAACAGCCTTTATCAATTCAATTCTTCCTGTAACTGTGAGGAATTTGCACTCCCAACCTTGCATCTTTTTTAGCACTCTATCAATCAGTTGTTTGCAGTTTGATTGTTTGATATATGTCACTGATAGGGGTAGCCCAAGATATTTGACAGGTAATTGTCCTTCTTGAATATTTAGAATGTTAAGCACTTGATCCTTGTTATTACAAAACTTGTTGAAAAACACTTGGGTTTTGAGATTGTTCATTTCCAAACCAGTAACTCTCTGTAATTTCTTGAAACAATTTTTGATAGCTTTAGCTCCAGTTGCAGTTGCATTAGTGAAGATTAAGAGGTCATCTGCATATATTAAATGTGTAATTGTGGAATTGTTTTTGATAACTGATTCTATTTTTCCTTTAGCAGCTTTTGCATCCATCAACAAAGTTAAATATTCCATGCATAAAGTAAAAAGATAAGTGGATAATGGGTCTCCTTGTCTTAATCCATTACTACCAGTAAAATATCCCTTATGATATCCTTCAATAGAAAATGAAAAGCTTGGAGTGCATATCATTTCATAAATAATTTTAACCCATTTAGCTGGAAAATCCATGCTTTTCATCATGTGCAGAATGAAATATCTGCTTACTGAATCGTAAGCTTTTTTAAGATCTACCTTTATGCACATTTTGTTGCTGCCATGTTTGTTGAAATTTCTGATGTGTTCATGTGCAATTATTATCCCATCTTTTATCTGTCTGTTTGGTAAGTATGTTGTTTGATTGTCAGATATTAATTCTGCAAGCACAAACTTCATTCTGTCACATATATAACATGGAACAGTAGGCTATGGGTCTGAAATCTGAAATTGATTGAGGGGTTTTAACTTTTGGGATTAAGGATATGATGGTGTGATTAATTTCTCTCACTATTTTGCCATTGTCAAAAGAAGTCTGCATAGCTTCTAGAAGAGGTTTCTTTAATTCGTTCCAATGTCTTTTGTAGAATCTGGCATTAAAACCATCATAGCCAGGAGCTGTATCATTATGCACACTGAAAATGGCTCTTTTTACTTCCTTTTCATCAAAAGTGGCATTAAGAAATGTTTTTCCCCAATCATTTAGTATCCTTTTTGGGGTGATATTAGGGAACTGATTCTCCATATTGCCTCTGTTATATATATTTGAGTAAAACTTGACAGCTTCTTCCACCATTTCTTTTTGGGTTTTAACTACATCTCCATTTTCTTTTAAAATGTTATGGGAGCTGTTGACAAATTTTCTAGTTGTTTGTTTTGCAAAGAAAAATTTTGGAGCAACTATCATCCCACTTGATCCATTGACATTTAGTTTTTTGTTTATTATCAATTTGTAACAATTCCATACTTTTGGCCATTTTCACTTGAGCCTCATGCAAGTTATGTGCATTTAAGGAGTTGTGATCTGATTCTAATATTTGCAGAGCAGTGTTGACCTCTTGCTTGCATTTTAGTACTTGTGATTGTAAATCATTTTTTCCTTTGCACCAATTTTTGATTTCCTTTTTGATGGTTTTCTGCATCTGGATAAGGTTATATAGCTGATTACCTTCAGGGAAAATAAAACATTTTTCAACTGTCTTTTTGTACCCCTCACACATAATCCAGTGATTCATGAATTTGAAGGGTTTAGGACCTTCATATGTTTGAATATAATTAAAGTAGAACATGATAGGAACATGATCACTTGTTGATAGATCTAAATATTTTGCATGAGAATTGTTGAACATGTTCATCCATTCTATATTACAGAAAAGTCTATCAATTTTAGAAGCAATGTTCTTCTGAGGCCCTGATCTCCATGAATATTTAACTCCAGAAATACTGATTTCATTAACCCCTGTAGAGTTGATAAAGTTATTAAGTTCTTGAATATTTCTGATGGTTAGTTTTTTCCCTCCCATTTTTTCATTCAAGAGCCTAACACAATTAAAGTCTCCAATGATGCACCAAGGTGTACTAAAAGTGTTAGCTTCTTTTTCCAACTGTCTCCATAAACTTGCCCTATCAGATTCAAGATTTAAAGCATAAATAACAGTGATAATGCATTGAGCCCCTGCAGTGTTGTTAAGCATACAAGTAATGTGCTGTTTACTCATAGAAATTGCATAGCTGCTCCATATATCTGAATTTATCATGATGAGAATTCTGCATTTGTGATGATACTCAATGTTGTTTATGCAAGTCCATTTATTTCCCCAAGATTCCATGTATTGCTGAAGATTATTTCTTCTCAATTTATTTTCCACTAAGCAAAAAATAGAAGGTTTATGCGAGCACACAATATTTTTAACCTCTAAAATATGTGCTGCCTTGTTAAGACCACGCACATTTCAACATAGGATAGACATTATTTGGATGAATTTGCTTGACTCCTTGTCCTTATAGTGGGAGTCACACTTTCAAATACTCCTTTGTTCTTTCTCCTATCATGTAAATTTTTACTTCTCATATCTGCAACTTCTTTTTCAAATTCAGGATTGATGGATGTGAGGTTTGTGGGCGTAATATTGAGAGGTTTATCATTTGAAGGGTATATGGGATTGATACATGATTGATATAGAGAAGATTCATCCACCTTCGAGTCTATCATGCCTTTCTGCACCTGAAAAGTATTAAGCACTATAGTTGTTAGATCAGAAATTTGAGAATTTGAATTATTTAAAACAGGTTTAGTATGATTTAACAACTCCCTGGAACTATATATCTCCGATGATGATGAAATGATTGAGGCTTTAGCTGATGACGTCAATACACTAGGATCCAGAGTTTTTATACTCATTGACGATCCTTCTTCGATGTTGTGAATGTGAGGTGTTTCAGAAACATGAGCATTGTGACCCTTTGCAATTGTAGCAGCCATGCTAGTTTTTGAAGGTAAGTCAGATACTACACATACAGTTGATGGCGAGGATGCAATTGCAACTACCGGATCCTTTGAAGATGTCTGAACTGTCTCAACATTTAGAGCATTTGAATCTGATGGAGAGATTTCTTTTTCTATGCTTGAATTATTGTCTTTATTACATATTTTATGATCTTGATCATTGGACTCATCAACTGTGATAATTTCTGCATTATGATGCACTACTCCTTGTGAATTAACATAAAATGTTTGTTGAGTTGTAATGTCCTCTGTGTTAATATCCATGCTATTAGTCTCGTGATTACTGCATGTTGGTTTTGGTATCCATTTTTGCTTAAATGATATAGGACACTCATTGTCCATATGGCCAAAACATATACAGTTGTGACAAACTGGAGGGATGAATTCGTATTCAACCTTTTGCATAACACAGTCGCCTTTGGGCAGTTTTATTTGAACTTCATTTTCAAATTTGTATGACGCATCTACTTCAATTAGCATTCTAGCAAAAGCTATTCTACTTCTTTTTTTGGTATGCTCATCCATTGCAAGAGGTTTTCCAATAGTACTAGCAATTTTACACAGAGATATGTGATTCCAATATGCAAAGTTGAGATTTGGAAACCTCACCCATATAGGTATGGATAATAAAAGATCTTTTTCATATTTGATAGAACTGTTCCATTTTTTCATAATAATAAACTTCCCATCCATCATCCATGGTCCTCCTTCTAGTATTTTATTACAATCTTCTGATAATTCAAATTGAACTACATAGAAACCATTATCTCTAGCAAAAACTTCAAAATTACCTTTTGGAAGCCACATTCTTTTAATATATGCTTTAAAAAACATATAATATGGTCTTTTCCCCACCAAATAGATGAGAATTGAGTTGGACCACATTTCCTCTACAGATCTAAGCTCTTCCTCTTCAATTATAGCTGTTTTTCTGTCGTTAACAATAACCGGATCAAAGAATTGCATGGTTTCATCTTGCTTCTTTCCTTTAACCAAATCACACCAACTTACGGGTGGTGCCTTGAGATTAACGGCAAAACCGGATCCATTATTTGCTTTAAACGCCATCGCCTGATCTGATTTAACATGAATTGATACAGCCGCCTTCTTCCTTTTCCGATCCAGATCTGTTCTTGCATGTAATGTTACAGCCGCCTTCTGCCTTTGTCGATCCAGCATGTGCATATTAGTTGAACGATTCAGCTGTTTGCGATTTGCCTCCTGCGTAGCTGCCAGCTTTTTCCTCCGATCCATCACCTTAGTCCAGCCCTCTTCATCTGCCTCCTCCCCTCCTAAATCCGCTTGAGATGCCATTTTTAAATATGTAAGTTAAATTGACTTTTATTAAATTATACGTTGTTATTAAATTATATTTTATATTAAAAAATTATATATATATATATAATTTTTTAATATAAAATATAATTTAATAACAACGTATAATTTAATAAAATTTTATTTAATATTATATTTAAAAAAATAGATTTATAATAATTTTAATAAATTGAAGTTGAAAAATAAATTTGAAATTGATTTGAAATTTTATTTGTTTAAGAAAAATTTACTTAAACAAAATTTGTTTGAAATTTAATTTAATTTGATATTTTTAAAGATATGATTTTATAACTTGATTTTGATTTTAGACGATTAAATGAATATTCTCAAATTTAAATAAATTTAAACGGGATATTTAGTTTTATTTAAAATTGTATTTTGAAACTTTATTTAAATGATATTGGATTAACTAAGTGTATATTTCAATATTAAATAATGGTAAAATTGAATTTGAAATATAAACGAATTTATCAAATTGAGTTATTGTAGAGGTTTAAATATTTTAAACTTTGAAATCTATATTTGAAATCGATATAAAATGGTTTATTAAGATTCGTATTGAATTGAAATGGAAGAATTGAGATTTGATTTAAATGGTGTTTTGGAATTTGAGTTGATTTGAATTGATTTGTGAGTTAAGGAAACTATTTTCATCATGTAAAGTTTTAAAATATATATAAATATTTTTACTTTATAAATTATTTTAATATATATACTATTTCAATATAAAACTATTTTTAATAGATACATTATTTTAATATAAACTATTTTTATATACTAATTGTTTTAACTTATAGTTGTTTTAATATACTAACTATTTTGTTTTATAAACTATTTTATATACTATTTTTAATATCTAAACTGTTTAAAGGGAAGAGTTATGATATCACAGTATTATGATTTCGAAGTATTATGTTTTCAAAGTATATATTTTCATAGTGTTATATTTTCAAAGTGTTATGATTCCAAAGTGTTATAATTTCCAAGTTTTATAATTTCGAATGTGTTATAACTTTGAAAGTGTTATGATTTTGGAAATGGATATATTTTTAAGTGAAAAATGATATCGTATTGATATGGTTTTGAAATGGATATGATATTTTGGTTTTGATGTATAAACTATTTTTAAATGACCATGGTGTTATAATAACCTTTGGTTGTTAAAGAGACTGGGATCGGTTATTGACATACTGTCTACCAATACCGAAATCCACTTTAACAATTGTATACGCGGTGGAGATTCCAGAATGAAGTAGGATGGTTGGCGACGTTCTATTTGACGTGTATACATGGACTTGACTCCCGTGAGTTAGCTTAAGGTGGCTAAAACAGGAGCAATTGACGGGCCAAGTGAGGTAGCTCCTCCGATCTGACACACTTCTTCAGTACCATTCTATTACCTTGTGATTGATTGGGTGCACCTTCGGATTTTTTAGGAGTGTGGATCGAGTTGGGAGGTAGCTGCAGTTATCCATTACCAACAGCCCGAAAATGTAATTGGTATATCTACATTGGCATTGCCTAGTTGTGCCGTGTCACCTACCTTATCAAGACCACTATGAGTTTGTTTTCTACCATACCTATGGAGTACCCACTGGCGACACCTAGTACGGAGGAGATTACAATACTGTATAGACTACGGAAATATATAAAAATGTGCTAAGGGGGATATGGGTAACGCCTTAACGCAATTTAATACTTTAACATTACAATTGACATTATTATAATAGCTTATATTACTACATAGTAGATTGTTCCACGGATCCTTAGAGTATGGTTATCTCAAACATCCTTTGAGTTATTTGTATTTTAATTGATATTTCACTTGAGTTGGATTTATTGATATAAGAATGTTAATCCTGACTTGGGTGTTTTGTGTTTTGCTTTATGCTCGGGTCGGACTGAGTGTCACAGCATTTGAGACTCACCTTTGGAGTTGGAGCTTTACTTGGAGATCCATCTACATATATTCAGCTTTCAGTTATTTAGTTGACTCCAGTTATATATTCATATTTTATTATTTGACTATTGTATTGAGACTTCTATGCATTCGAGACTTCTGTTGTATCTTGTTTTTAACTCTTTTATATATATAGTAGCTTCAGAACTACTATTCATTTATTACCGCTGCTTATTGTTATATTACTCTACGTCTATGATTCTATGATTTATTTATTTACTGTATATGATGAGTTTTTCCAAAAATAAATTAACAATCTTTTATTTTGGGCAATTCAAATCCGGCATGTGTGGATGCGAATGGCACGAAATATTGGGTCATTACAGCCTTTCTTTTGCTGATTTGGTTTACTTTGGACATTTATTTGAATTTTTCGGGAACTCTTCCCGACTGCTTCACTGTAGTGTTGCTTGCACTCCCCTCGGTTCGACAACATTCTTCTTCCTAGAGCATCTAGCTTCCTATTTTCTCAAATATTGAGCTGCTTTTGCATAGAAATGCACCAATGTTGCAGGCGGTTTGTCAGCTAACCAATCGCCGAAGTTAGATTCTAGATCAATCCCTCTTGTTACTACCATCAATATTGAATGGTCATTCAGATTACTAATTTCTATGATGGCTATATGAAATCTCTCTAAATATTCTTTCGGTGATTCCCCAAAAGCCTGGATCGCGCTTGATAGAGATATTACATCTTTAGGGCGAGTTGCATGCATACGAAACTTCTCTACAAACTTTGTTTCCAAATCATCAAATCTTGAGATTGACATTGGAGGCAATCTTGTGAACAACATTGTTGCTATGCCAAAAAGAGTGATGGGTAAACATTTTCATTTGGTGGCATCATAGGCTCGTGTCGAGTCCAATATCGATTCATATCTCATGACATACTGCCTGGGGTTGGTTTTTTCCTTATAGGCTGGCATTGACAGCATGCTGAACCTCCGTGGATACTCCGTTTGTATGATATTATCAGTGAACGGGGTATGGCTTCTCGAGATTCCCCAATCATTATTGGTTAGGCCTTGGCTCTTCCTTAGTAGTTGTCTAACCATAGCTGACAAGTCCGGCGTTTGGATAGTTGAAGCCAGGCGGTAGTCGCGCTCCACCTCACGTGAATGGTCCAGTCGATGTCTACGGGTCGTTCCACGCCTTCTCGATTCAACATCCTCTTGATGTATGTTCACATCATTGTCATTTCGAAGAGGTAACTGGTCTGTATTCACCTAAACTTTAGCATCCAAATTGATTGCAGCATCTTCAGTGTGCGCTTACCCCGCTCCCTAATGTGACCTGCCTCCAAGAGGTGGATCGGAGCTGACCGTTCCAGATGGATTGGTACCGACCATTATCAATCTGTTTAGATCAGTCAAGTGACGGCGAGTCTACGTTTCAACGTGGTGATCATCAGTTTTGTGATGTTTGCACCAGTGATACTCATCTGATGAAGTTGAGCTTTCAGATGCAGAATAGGGAGTTGGCTCCCTCCTAGTTTTCCCACGTTGTCAATCCCTGAGTTGATTCATTAGATTGATATTAGCTTGAATCTGCTGGTTTAACTGTTGGTAGTTATTCATGAGCTCTCTCATCAGATTATGGAAATCAGCTCTTGTGATAGAATCGACTAGATTTAGGACATAAACTAGATTGGTAGCATTAACATCTACTGGCAAATTGCTCTGGCCTCCTTGTTGGATACTAGCGTTCCCGTTCTCTTCTATTAGATTGATATAGTACGATCCATAATCGATGAATATGGATCATGCCCGATCCATTTTCAGTACATGGTATATTTTCACACTTCTATCATTCTATTGAATCCGCTTCTGCTTTCACTTCGTCTATGCTCCATAGTATCATATGTGCCTGGTCTTCGAGCTTCGTGATTGTTAATCCGACTTGTCGATCCCTATAACAGTCGAATCTAACTTGTCTAAGTTCGAATATGGCCGGACCAAAAGGTTAGATAACACATGGGTCCTAAGAGATCTGCTACATTGAAAGAAGAGGTGGATTAGCTGAAAAACAATGGTTTCATCTGCGATGCTCTTTACCCGGAATGGGTATCTAATCCAATCCTGATAAAGAAGCTCAGTAGGAAATAAAGAACATGCATTATCTATTCCGATACAGATAAGGCATGTCTGAAAGACAGCTTCCCGCTTCTGAGGATCGATCAGCTAATGGACTCAACTTCTGGACACGAAATTATATCATTCAAGGATGCCTACTGTGGCTATAACCATATTCCAATGTATGCCCCAGACCAAGAACATGCCGTCTTTATCATCGAACTAGGATCATATTGTTATCTTGTTATGTCCTTTGGTTTGAACAATACTGGAGCAACTTACCAGAGGCTAGTGATTTCGATGTTCAAGGTACAAATTGGACGTTCAATGAAAGTCTATGTGGATGATATTCTTGTGAAGTTGCGGTGATGAGTGAACCATGTTGAAGATAGCAAAAATGTTTGGTGTACTTTGCAAGTATGGTATAAAGCTCAATTCGCTGAAGTGTTCATACGAAGTTGCATCGGAGAATTTTTTTGAGTTTTATGTTAAGCTCAAGAGGGATAAAAACTAATACAAAGAAGATTCAAGCACTGAGAAACGTCAAACACTCAAAATCAATGAAGGAAGTCCAGAGCCTGAATGAAAAAGTTGTCTCCTTGAGCAGATTCATCTCTAGAGCCATAGATAAATGCATCACTTTCTTCGACATCATCAAGAAAGGGAAGAGGAACTTTACTTGGACATAGGATAAGCCTCGGAGACAGGTCTTGTAGCAACCCAAGACTTCTATAGGGCTGTTGAAATAAAACGTTAAACTGAGCCAGTATAACATAATGTACCATCCTTGAAGGGCACTCCAAGGCCAGGCATTGGCAGGCTTCATAGATGAGTACACTGCATGCGATGGTACTTCGAAGAGTAGTGAAGAGCGGGATGTTGGATGGAAGATGCACACCGATGGTGCATCCAACGAGCGGTCTTCTAGGGAAGCTATTGTGCTAGTAACCCCGTAGAACATTCAATCCATTACGCCTTGAAATTCGACTTTCCTATGACAAACAACGAGGTAGAGTATGAATCTTTGATTATATGACTTAAAATTGCAAAGGAGTTCGGAGGCAAAACTTTACACATCTTTTGCAACTCTAAACTAGGGGTGTTTCCAAATAAGAAAAGAGTTTCAAGCGAAAGGAGCGAGACTAGCTCATTACCTGAACAGGGCCCTCGAGTTGCTTAATGATATCAAGTACTACATTATAACACGTATTCCGAAAGAGGAGAATGTGAAAGCTGATTCACTGACCAAGCTGGGTAGCTCAGGAGACGCGCAACTCATGGGCCCAGTCCCAGTGGAAGCACTGTCTGCCTCGGGCATTGACCGGATGGATATCGATTGGATCTTGAAAGCTAAATGTGAGGAGCAATCATGGATGACTCCAATCGTGAATTACTTATAGAGGGGAATCCTCCTCAACTAAAAGAACGAGCAACGGCAGCTCCTTCGCAAAGCTTCAAGATTTATTATTCAAGATAGAGTGTTACACAGAAAGGGATTCTCAGTCCCCCTGCGTTGGTGTGTTGTCGATGATGAAGTCAAGTGAGTCCTCATAGAAGTTTAGGAGGGAGCTTGCAATGATCACACTAGGTGATAAATCTTAGCAAAGAAGATTCTTCGCTACAATACTTTTAGCTAATTTTCAACCGAGGTGCAGTTGACTACACCAGAAAGTGTGACAAGTGTCAGAGTTTTGCAAAGATTCTTAAAGCCCCACCAACAGAGATTATGCAGATGGTCAGTCTCTGGCTATTTGTTGTTTGGAGTATTGATATCATTGGTGTGCTACCAATATCTAAAGGTGGTGCGAAGTACACCATCGTTGTTGTTGACTGTTTTATGAAGTGGACTAAAGCAGAACCGTTAGCCATGATCACAACTAAGAAAGTGATCAACTTCATAGTCAAAAAAACCATCTATTGCTTTAGGGTCCCATAAATAATTATCTATGATAACGGAACCCAATTCGATAGCCGAGTTTAAAGATTTCTATTACAGGCATCAGATTGAGAAGAGATTTGCAGCGGTAGCACAAATACAAGTGAATGGATAGGTAGAAGCTATGAATAAGATAATCAAGTCCATTATAAAAAACGACTGGAGAAGGCCAAAGGAAAGTGGGTCGATGAACTACCATTGGCACTTTGGGCCTATAGAACAACCCACAAGCCCGTGACCATTCATTCTCCATTTTCTCTAGTCTATGGAATGAAGGTTATGTTCCAAGTCAAACTCAAAGTGCCTTCTCGTTGAATATCTCATTAAACCCCCTGATCGAACGAGGAACTCCCGTTGAAGATTATTAACATGATCGATGAGAAGCATGATGAAGATGACCCCAGCACAGCCGCATACCGAAAATGAGTCGTCCAATATAACAATACCAAGGTCAGGAGCGGAACCTTTGAAATTGGTAACCTTGTTCTTAAACAAATCTTCCTAGGCCCAGTGAATATGGGCTCGAGCTGGGAAGGTCCATATGCAATTGAACATAAGCATAAAGATGGAACGTTTAAGCTGGCGACTATAGACGGGGTTTCACTTCCCCGAGCATGGAATGGCGAATACTTATGGTGCTATTTCACTTGAGACTTGACTTTGTGAATATCTAGTCAAGTTATAAAATGAAATGACTTCTCGAATCTCTGATGTCTCTGTCTAACTATAAAATTGTGAACTATAATAAACATGAATGAACCTGCATATGCATAATGTAGCTATATAGGTATCCAGAGTTAGGTACCAACCAAAATTCTACGATCCATGATTAGGGTTTTGAAGTGAACCATCCTTGGCGTTCGAATATAGATGCTAACCAACTCTTTCGACCCTTGACTTAGGGGCAAGAGTATAAAAATTCAAGGGAAGAACGTGATAGTTTGCCCTTATAGCTCATGCCCAGAGTTTGGCAAAGCATCACCACCTTGCCTGGAGAATGGAAAGACAAAAGGTCAACGCTTAGAGATAGGTGGGATCTTATACGAATTTTGATCAATGACCGGAGATAACTGCGATCGAAAGTGAACATCCTGGATAGGGATGTCTAACCCACTATCTTAGGTGGTTAACTCTAACCAACACCCAGAGTTCGATGTTGTTAGAATATGCACCTAGAAGAAGGATGTCTAAATTTCCATCTAAGATAAATTGCTTTGATTGATGCCTGGACTTGGGCGCGATCGCACTAAAAAAAATCCTTGAAAAGGGTGTTCAAGCTACCTTTCCAAATGATCGGGATTCGACCGAGTTTCAAAATCAGGTATGGTCGTATATAGGCACCTGAAGATAGATGCTCTAATGATCGTTGTTCACTCACAGAATGGATGATAACGTCGGTTCTTGTCTCTAATAAGGAGGGACTAGGCCAGTAAACAACAAGAAGAACTAATAACTTAATCTAATAATGATGATGAGAAATGGTTTGCAAATGCATGAACATGATGGCAAGCGCATTTCTCAAAACTTAAGCAAATTCACATAAGACATGAACAGAACAAAAAGCCTTTATTATTCACTTCAAAATAAAGCTTGAAGAAAGATTCAAGTTTTATTAACACCGAACCAAAAAAACAAAAGCGAAGGGGGAATCCGCACAAAGAAAATTTAAAAAAAAAACAAGTCTATGGCTATACAACCAAAAAGCAAAAGGCAAACGGACAATCATTTGTGATGCTTATGTCTCTTCTTCTTCTTTTTCTCATCCCCAGAAGAGTGTACGCAGGGTTCCTTTGGCTTTTTCCTACTCCTAGCCCCGCTTCCTCTGCCCTTAGACTGGGTGCTTTATAGCGATTCGGCAGGTTCACTTTGAGTGCTCTCGGAGGGAGGAAGATTGATTAGAGAAAAGATAGTCTCGTCGGGTAAAGCTATCGACAAAGGAGGGGAAATGTATTCATCTTTCTCCTGCTTGATCTCCCTGGTCAATAGAACTTGTTTTTTTAACATATCTTGCACAGTAGGCCCTGTAAGGGGCCCCGAAGGTCCCATCATAAGGACATCCTCATTAATTTGCGCTCCTTGGAATTCACCGGTTCCCTCCTCTTGCAAAGCAAGAATTATTTGCGAATCGGGGCCGGGAGCCTCGCCAGTTAGAGCACTTGCAATCGCTTTAGAAGTAGTCACGACCACTGATCCTATCGTGGATTCTTGTTGTCCCAGCTGGGGACCCTTCTTAGGGAGTGAAGCGATGTGAAGTTGATCGTGAAATTTTAGAAACATAAAAAAGAGATTAGCAACATCTGTCGATTTCATGTGATCCTTCTCAAATACGGGTGAGGTTAGTGAGATACCTCTACTAGGTTGAGATTTGATGTGAGTAGGGGTGCCATCAGAATTCCCCTCCAGAATGGAGGATAGAATAGTGTCTTTGGCATTCCAGGAGCATCCGGATTATACGGGGGATCCGATGAAGAGATGGAGACAGCTAAGAATTCAAAAATGAGACCCATAATGGGATCTTGAGGTGTAGTCTCAAAGCCCTCATCTTTGTCTTTCTTGACTGTGGTAGCCATCTTTGGATGCAAAAAAAGTTCACCAACTCTGTGCGCTTCGATCTCACTTGGACTTAAAATCTCATGCTCCAGCTCTACCAAGTTCAACTCACCTCCCCCAAATCCTGTTGTTCTTTTTGCATAATCTGCTTCCACGCTAAAGCTAAAGCTCTAGGATAATCCTTTCTAAGCCACTCTAATTCTCTAAACTTCATTACATTGACGTTATAGCTGATGATGAGTGGCTCAAATCTGCCATTGATATGCTTCATTGCGGCTGTGACCTATTCATCTACATTTCTAGCATAATCCAACGCATTATCCCTTTCCTTACAAGTGTCCAACAACTCCACATAATAATTATGAGCATGATTTTTGTGGTGAGAAGATTTGATCTGGCTCAGATGGTCTTTCCTCTCCCATTTGACCATTTCAGTCGAATCTTTGACTTTCTACTTCACCTCTTCCTATGCCTTCCTTAGATCGGCAACCTCTATATCAAGATGAGCAATAGTCTCTTTGTCTTGGTTAGCTGCAACCCCTAAGCATCAACTTTCATGCTCTCGGCGTATTCAGAAATCTGCACATCCAGTCTCTTTCTTATGAAATACCAATCGTAAACATCGCGAACATAGGCCATAATCTAGCCTTCGACCCTTGGCGGATTTCCTTCAGATTGGGAGTGAACTTGATGCCATAAAACAAATCTTTGGAAAGTGGCGCTTCAGTTCAACCATCAAAAGGGTTGGATGCGACCTATTACTCCATTGTAACGATTGGAGACTCAATACCTTTCTTGCTAGCCTTATGATGGCCAAAGGAGTTAGAAGCAACAAGTTTTGATGAATGCTCAGATTGCCGATGAGCACAAGAAGACACTGTTTGCTTTGTGGTGTGGGAAGCCAAAGTATGGATGGAGAAATATTCTAAAGCAGAATGCCATCAGATCATTCAGAGTACTTGTCCATACTTTTGGGCAAATGCGACCTAGATCTACGCCTTGAAGATGAATCGTGAGAATGATATCCTTTGTTTCGGCCCCCTCCATCCCTATTTGAATGCCTGTTGGTGTCTAAATCATGGCCAGTGCTAAGGAGCATGTTCATGAATTATGTCTCTTATGATGAACCATCTAGTCCTTAAGGGAATCAAAATGTTGCGGTGCTCCATTGAATTTGCAAGTGAAACAGAGACGAGTCAGCTTTAGCAGGATAAAGAACAATGTGAAATGAGCAAAGTATTGTCTGTGTGTGTTCTAGTGTCCTCGGGACGGACCATGGGCTTAAACTTTGCTGACAGGAGTAATCTTCCCTGGGCGAGTGGTTGGCAAGTCACTTTTTAGTGATGAATAAGGGAGTCGAGACCCCCAAGGCTCATGTCATCTAGGCCGAAAGAACCGGTATCATTCAGAATCGGCTCAAAATTTGCATTAGGGTCCTCTGAAGGATGGACAGGTGTCTCTTCCACCACTGTAGCTGGTGGAAGTTTCTTTATATACCGCATGGGAAGGATACTTATCTTATGGTGCTGGTTCAAAAGGAAACCCTGGTCATCACCATCGTTATTATTAGAGGACTCATAACACATGTAAACATTACCGCAGCCTGCTCTGCCTCCTTCAACGTGCTCCTACACTTCTTCAGCTCCAGTTGCAGGACTAGGGACTGGAGGCACCTTTGGGTCCTCGCTGTTATTCTCGGACAGGGAGTCATCATCATCGCTATCTGAGGCCGCTAGGATTTGATCAACGCTACGACATGCTTCTAGCAAGTTATAAGCAACAGATGTTCTCATTGATGAGTAATGTCCTCGTCTTCCTATCCGCATCCGGGACTTCATGAAGTAGCCTGGGAGTCTCTACTAAGGTCGGGCCGCTAGACCTGCTCGGCACGTTTATAAAATAGGAAAATGATCTAAGCAAACAATACTATGAAGTGATCTCAAATGGAAAGAATGAGAGAAAAACTTACACCTAGATAGCCATCGCTATGCGAATCCAGGTGGACGACATACAAAGAATATCTTGTCTTTAAAGTAATTTAGCTCATTCTAGGTACCAGTCCCTATTCTGCACCCCTTAGACGGTTCCCAAAAAGTGAGGAAGGGCTTTCCCTTGCAGTGCTTAAAATTATATAGGTACCGGATTTCTTCATACTTGGAACGCGATTTAAATAGCGGGCGAAGATAATGAACAGATGTGTAGAAAAGCATAGTTATTGGGATGTAGCTGAGCTGGAGCCAGGCTCATGGAATGCAGAATCTGTCGAATGAATTGATTGAATTGTGGGACGCACTCCCCCAAACACGTATATATGTTGCACGCGGTATATCCAACTGGAGGGTAATGTGCCCGTTAGGGCATGTGGGAACCAACATGCCTTCGAATGGGATGCCATGTTGTTCACAAATCCTTCTAAGTGATCCCTCTTTGATTTTTGAAGCAATTGATTCTGTTGGATCGTTCGGTATTCCAGCATCGTTAAGGGTATCTGGAGCCGCCTCAACTTCAGGACCTTCTACAAGCCGAAGAGGAACCTCTGGGAAAGGCGGTTCGGCTTGATGATATGTAGGTTGGGGTATAGATGGCATTGGAGTATGTCATGTAGAAGGAACTGTGGTCGAGCTCGACTCGGTGTCTGATTCAGCATATTTAAGAGATGATAGGCCTACAACTAGAGCGGAGAGACGCTCGGAACATCGATGACCCATCGCTATCAAATCTCATCATACAAGTGATCAGAAAAATTAAAAGTTGTGTCTCCATGCTAAAGTAAAATCCCAGTGTGGTGTGATGCAAACTATAGTGTCGTGCGTTGTCATGCAATATCAATATATGATATTATGCAACAGTCCATTTGCAAGTTCGAATTTCATCCGAAGTGATCGGCATCACTGACCGTCAAAGTGGACTCACGTCATTAAGTATGCATTGAGAACACGTGAAACTCGAGAAATTACGTTTGAGAAAACTTTGGCTTTACTTGTTCTTGCAAATTCTCTCAAGCATTTTCAAGGCGGGAATTCTTTAAGGGTTGGATCGGCACTGATCTATACCCTTGGAGTGAGTTTTTTGCCTTTGCCGCTTTCTTCCTAATCCCAAGCACTGCCAACGTCAAAAAGTTCGTCCAAGTTGTTCTGTAGCATAGCCACCTACCTATCGAAAAATCGAGTTTTATGCAAAGATTCAAGTGAAAAATCAAAGGTGTGAAGATATGGATCGGGCGCGTACTAGTGATGCTGACGTAGGTGGTTGGCGGCGATGGTTGATGGCAGGCAGTAGTGGTTAGAGTGTTGATTGGAGGGCAAGAGAATATCAATGGCGGAAAGGAGCTCGATATCTTAACCGCAGAAAAGGTGAAATGGTTAAGGGATGCATCGGGTTATATAACCCCTGAACCTAACAAAATAGGCTATTAACTCGCCTATTTTCAAGTGTTGGATCAGTACTGATACATAGCCGAACCCGTACTGGACCATTTACATATACACACACGTGTGTATACATATAACAGTGTGTGTGCGCGCACACACACATATAACACACAATGAGTGTGTTCTCTTGGAGTGTTTCACATGCAAATTATATGTCAATGCAAACCTATATACATCACACAGAGAGTTCATCTGTCGGCTGATAGCCATAAATTTCAGCATAGTCCGCAGCATAGGGTTCGATTGATTATTGTGATGTAAACAGATTATTATTGACATGAACCAAGCCTAACAAGTAATGGAACTTCATGCACTTGAAGACAAATTTCATTTCTAAAAACATCGGGTACGAGCACAGATATTGTTACACTAAAGTATCACAATGCTCATTGCTGTACAAAAATAATTCCATATGCTCCTATCCTTATCATACACCTCTTCTATTAAGCCTTCCATCATCTACAATTTTCCATATTCTACATTCAATCAATGGATGATGTTCTAAAATACACAGGCTCAAGTGAAGAAGAGGAAAAGTTAAAAAAGGACATTACCACTTTATACAATGATGTAACACAGGCGTGGGGGAAGTTATGGGGCGATCACATCCACCATGGATTCTATGATCCTAAAGATTCTTACACCGACAATGATCATAAAACTGCTCAAGTTAGAATGGTTGAAGAAGCATTGAAGTTTGCACAAATCACAGGTTTTGCTTATTTGAACATATTTATGCCTGTCTTTACTTATTAGACATTTATTTATTGTTGACTTTCAGATGACAACAAGCCGAAAAATATATTGGATATTGGCTGTGGATTGGGAGGTGGTACAATGTATCTAGCAAGTAAGTTTGAAGCAAAAGCATGCGGCATAGACTTAAGCCCAGTGCAAATTCAAAAAGCGCAGGAGGTTGCTAAGGCTGATGGAATAGACGACAAAGTACTTAATACCATCCATATATATATTTGATTTTCTTCTTATTTAAGTCTAATTTACACATGTGTACATAATACATATTGTTAACAGGTTTCATTTCAAGTGGCTGATGCATCAAACCAACCATTTCCAGATGGGCAGTTTGATCTAGTTTGGTCTATGGAAAGCGCTGAGCAAATACCTAACAAACTGAAGGTGTATATAACATTACAAAATATAAATACTTTTGCAACTTCCAGATGATTATATTTATCTTGGAAATGATACAGTTTGTAAGTGAAATGGCAAGAGTAGCAGCGCCTGGAGCTACGATAATAATAACATCAGGATTCCATAGAGAGCTGTTGCCAGATGAAGTAGCATTGAAGCTTGATGAGAAAGTTCTTTTGGACAAGATTTGTCGCTCCTTTTGTCTTTCTGAATTCTGTTCAGCCTCTGATTTTGTGAAGATTTCTCAGTCTTTTGGACTTCAGGTATAATTTATCTGAAATAATTTGATTCTACAGGCAGTATCTGTATCAAGCTAAATATGACTAAACAAACAAAGGGTGTCTGAACTCGTATTATATCATGTATGTAATAGGAAATTAAGACTGCGGATTGGACAGACAACGTAGCACCGTTTTGGCCAGCAGTCGTGAAATCTTGCTGGACATTGCCAGGCTTGATCAAAGTTATACAAGGAGGTAATATCATCTCCTCACTCACGATTGTGTGAAGAATTTATGTATCTTTTTTTTGGAACTTTGACTCTAGAGTATATATTTTGTTTTTCTGAAAGGATGGAAGGCGATAAAAGAGGCGTTTGCTATGAAGCTGATGGTAGAAGGATATGACAAAAAGATATTGAGATATGTCATCATTACTTGCCGTAAACCAAAATAGACGTTATCTACACAGGACCAACTTGTCTAAATTCAGGAGCGTATTGATCAAATAAAATGGTTAAATTTGTGTGTGTATTCTGTAATAATGTTAAATGTTATTGAATGGTTTGCAGTTTGCACTATTTGTTTTTTACCTCTGCCCAGGTATCTGCTATTTCGCAAAGCAATTGATGCATCCAACATAAACGCATGGAAAAATAAGCCTATGCATAAAAAATAGAGATGCTACATTACCCTTTTTCTAATTAAAAATAAATAAAAAATAAAAAATAATAATCACTCTCTCTTTATTGACAGAAATAGAGTTTACAAAAAGAAAAACAAGGAAATGTAATGCTCTAGCAGCGAGCTTACAAAATATATGAGATATGCTGAATGAAAGGAAAAGAGCTTGAAATAACTAGAATGACAGAGAAACTAGCAATGCGATCTTTCTAATCTTTGAAGATTTTTCTGACTACTGCAATTAAACAACGAATACAAGCACTCAAAATAATTTGAGCTTTCGTTCACGTTCATTTTCAAAGACTGCATGAACGAGAATTGTCAAAGAACCACATATTATCACATCACCAATGGGTTTCGTGATAATATGTGGTTCTCTAACACTTTTTCTTTTATGTTTTTTTAATTGATCAACTTAAGAGAAAAATGTGGATTCACATTTATTTTATTTTTAGCGTGATACTATTGGTATTTACGAAACTGCTTCTGGCTTCCAAATCCAAAAACCGCCATGCGATGTTTCTCTCCTTACTTTCTAACCGTGTCTGTTATTTAGGCATTTAAATATTTCAAAACACGACTACAATTGCTTTTATTTCATAAACCAAATTCAGCTCTTTTCAAAACACAACAAAAATCATATGACTAAACAAAAGAATCAAAAATTAAATTACAAAATTATTTTTTTGGTCGCATTTAGGATTAGGCTACTTTGAATAAATACTTGTTTGATTTGTTAAAAATTGGTTTGTCTAATCAACCTCATTCCTTTTGAAGCATTCGATCAATCGTTTTCTTTCATATTTTCACCATCAAGCATTTTTTACTCAAAATAACAAGTGCATTCAAATTTTATTGTGATCGGTACGCTCCATCTAATAACTAAAAGAAAAACTCAAGAAAACAATACAAAGGAAGAAATAACGTAAACTTTGTATGATAACACATTAAAATTTAACAACTTATATTGAGACTTTCAATTATAAGAACATCAAACTTTATATGATTCAAATTTGTGATGGTCATGAGATCGTTAAAATTCTCCTAAAACAATATAAAAACCATTTACAGCAAATGTTACATTGATATGTGGAAGAAAGTAGACTTTAAGAAATAACATGTAAACTAATCTCTCTGTCTTCATCAAAATTACAATCATCCATTGAGTCTTCACCTAGTTTCATCTATTAAAAAAAATTAGGTTTTAGGGTTAGAAAATTTTAATTTCTGATGGTATGTTGAGAAGGTGTATGTGAGTTTAACTAAGGAAGATTAAATGTACGGCAGTTTAAGGCTGAATGAGAGCATAAATTTTGGTAGCCATAAGCATAGAAGAAGAAAATTGATATGTAATAAAAATTTAATGGTAGGCAGAAACATTTTTCTGTATACCAATAGCATGACACTATTTTTATCTCTAGAACGTTAAATGCATTCTCGGTATGTCCAGCAGATGTTAAAGTTGTAATATTATGAAAACATCACCGACCATTAATTTGCCTAAAAGTTTGGTATTTGTGGATCATGACTATTTTTTATTTCATTTCAGATTTAGGTGCTGACTATATAAGACATAAATCTATAATAAATTAAATAATAACAAAATAAAAGGTAACTTCGATGCAAAAAAGTTAAGGATCGTTAAAAAAAATAGCTTTTAGAGATAATGATGATATCATATGTTGGATTTTAGGATACTTAAATAATGATAATCTATGCACATTGAAAAATACGTTGAGCAACTCAAAATAGGTTAACATAAGGGGATGGATTAGCAAATATTTATGCAATGATATAAAAGATGTGTACGATGCATTAAGAGAAACTGGAAAAAAGTAGAAATAAACAATGAAACAAGTGAGTTAAAAAAATTAACCAAATATAGTTGTATATAGGCCAATGGAATAAAAATATTGATGCGATACATTAAAAATTGGGGGTTTTGGACCAAAGGTCCCTATTCTCAAAGCCTATGCACAAAAAGTCCCTACTCATAAACTCATGTAAATTTGGTCCTTATTTTGTTATTTTTTACCAAATTGTCCCCTCGTAGAAAATTGGCCTAGCATTGAAATCAGGGGCAAAAGTAGCATAAATTAACCAAAAACTAAAAATAGAGACCTAATTTTAATAACTTTTTCGAAAGGGACTTTTCTTCCATCATCTTTCAGTTATAGGGACCTGGCAGCCGATAGGGACTTGGCAGCCATTCCTTGTTAAAAATAAGTACGAACATATTTAAAAGCAACTGAGAAATAATTGTAAAAAAAATAAGAAAATAAAATTAAACAATGAGAAAAATGAGTTAAAAAATTCAATATACATCGAACAAATAAACTTTATGAAAAGGAACGAAATAAAAGGTATTTATGTGATGGCATAAAAACTGAGTCGGAATATTTTAAAATGAAACTGAAGAATAATATGAAGAAAAATAAATAACCGAAAATAAACAATAAAACACGTGAGCTAAAATGTCGAATAAATGCACCATTGACCAAGACTTGAAAGCATGTTTGTCAACTCCATGAAAGTAGTCAAAAACTATATACAGATAACTTATTTTGTTTTTAGTATTTGAAAACTTCTTATAAGTAACTAATAAGTAGAAATTTGAGAAACATGTATTTTGTTGCTTATGAATTATGAAGTAAGTTTATAAACAATTTTGATTAAATATTTCTACTAAGAAGCCAAATACATCTAAACACGTAGAAATTGCCATTAGCAATTTCGATTAAATATTTTTATAAGCAAAATCTTTAAATATTTATACTTATAATTTGTTATTTGAAACTACTTAGAAATTACTATTTAAATCTCTGTTTAAAGGGTTACAAAACAAGTATTTACCAAATGGACTAATATACATTGTAA
The DNA here is from genome assembly GCA_030765085.1 of Allium cepa. Lineage (NCBI taxonomy): Eukaryota > Viridiplantae > Streptophyta > Magnoliopsida > Asparagales > Amaryllidaceae > Allium > Allium cepa. Next base: position 508,496,265 of record CM060929.1, read on the forward strand.
AATTACGATTGCTAATGTCAAACAGGAACCGTTCTTTTTGGAATATGGGTACATGGAACAATACTGATTACAAAACACAGTGCTACATTGAGTCCATGGACATCTACACCATACAACACAAATACAAATACTACAAGCCAATTGATGAGGTTCTCCACAAAAACTATTATTCAATTTTTTGAGCAATTGAGTCTGTATTTTCGTGACATCATTCTTCCATTTAGTGCAAGTGCCAGGACATCGTATTCCTCTACGTACCAGATTTCTGATACAGTTGCCTGTATCAATTTATGACAGAAACACTACCTTTCAGAATCACACATGACATATTATGCAATATTGTTCAGTCAAAAGTATTAAATTCCCTTGGGATCCTCTAATTCGTAAACAGACTATTTCAAAGATAATAATTTTCATTTGTGCTTCAGGATTTTACCATAAAATTCCCCAAGTAAAGGATATTTTTGGTAACTACATATTTCACACTACTTTTTTCAAAAATAATTAATTCATGAATCTTCAAAATATAAAAATTGTAATGGGTCCTTGTTTGGTTCAAGTTTTAATTACTTGAATCAAGCTATTTATATCTGACGGTGCGAGTATAGTTTCAGCAAATACTTTTTTTTTTCTACCATTACATACGAGACCAATTCCTCTATCCCAAACCACATGTGTCCAATGTCACTACATGATCACAGCCATTCATTCAATTGCATTACTATTTAATTAAACGGAATGAACGGTGTTGATTCCAAGGGGCCACATAAGATTTGAGGACATGGGAATCGATTGCATCAGGTACAGACTTCATATAGATTAAAGAAGTATCTGTGAGCAATCAATCCAGCAAATCTAATGCTTTTTTAAAATTAAAATTCGGTAGTGAACCAAATCTCACCTCATAACCACGCAACTGCCTGTTGACACGGTCAACCAGTTCATGGAAGAATTGGATTTGGTCAAAGGGCGTCTTCATTTCCTGGAAAAAGAGTAAAAAGATGTAAGGGAAGTTAAGACATAACAATGTTTGGATGCGTACATGTTTGGTGAGGGACCCGAGGGTTTATGATCATTCTTAACATCATATCCTAAAAATTATTTCAGTTATGCGCCCAACTGACATTAGACCTCACATGAAAATAAAATCTACCAAAATATAAAATAAGATTAAGGTTGTGCAAGTCATCACCTCGGCGGGGAGTTTTGGTTGTCCCAAAAGCCTTGCAAATGATGTGTGAAGCAATACTGGATCGTACTGTGAAAGAAACAGTTTAGATTTCATATTTCTTCCAAACTGAATTTTGCGCTAAATCAATAGTAACTGCGTGATGAGTTGCAAAAATACAGAAAATGTAAAATGATAGGTGGAAACTTGCCAGTTGCTTTTCTGGAGCTCTTGGAAGGGCTTTTTTTAATTCTGAACGAATTGTCAATGGATCTGAACCAGATATTACCTAGGTTATAAAAAAAAGTATACCAAGCTGGATTAAAACATTCAACAGAAGGAAAAAAGAAAAAAAAAACACCAAATGGAAATAATATATCAGAACCACTATGAACCAATTATCCACATGCAGCACGTGACCATCACATTAAAAAATGGGTGTTGCTGTGTGCATTAGTCCATGGGCAAGTATAAAAAAGGTGGACCCCAGTGCACAAGGCTCCCGCACGATAGCGGGCTCTGCGGAGATCGATAATGTACGCAGCATTTCTCTCGCATTGCGAAAAGGATGTTTTCGAACTTGAACCCGGACGCCCATATCACCATGCGGATGACCTAACCCTTGTACCGAGGCTCCATCTCGTCCATGCGCAAGTATAATTTTGCAAAATTGCACTTAAATTATTATTTTTGTTTACAGTAGTAAATGTTAATGTGCATACAATAAACATTTTTAATCTGCCAAAATACTCTTTTATCATATTCTTGTCCTTTCTTTACCCTACCTTAAACCTAGCTTGGTATTGAAGAAGAAAAAACCAATTTCTAAACTTAACAAGGGTGAACGCTAGCTTGAATCCATGATAGACCAATAGTGAATTTATTGATAAAAGATGTTTCTGTAACTGTGAATCCATAAAAAACCAGCACGAAGAGGGGACAAAAGGCTTCATTAATTGATTTAATAAAAACAAATGGTACGACAAAATAAAAACATTCAAATGTGTTGCCTTCGCTCTATGTATGAGATAACATATCGATTTCATTTGCACATTCAACTAAAATTTGATCAATTAAATATTTAGCATTCAAAACTTTTCCAATGATCCACATGTCTACTTTGGAGAACAGTTTCACATTTGGATATTTAGTCCTTTGTATTGTTTCCTATTTTGCAAAATATAAAGTGTTTCGGATAGGGATGACAATGGGACGGGTCTAGGGTCAAAACCCGGTCGACCCGCCTCTGTTTTGGCTCATCCAGACCCACTCCATTGGGTCATCGAGGCTGGTAGATCCATGACCCGTTCTTGAAAGCTCCGAGTCTAGAGTCGGGTCGGGGCTTAACTGGCCCGCCCCAACCGGACCCGCACTATGAGATATCATGAAATAGCTTTAGCATTATTATGATGATTTGTTAATCTTCATATATATGTATGTGTGTATGATTATGACATGGATATTATAATGTTCCAATCAATAAGCAATAATTTTTTTATAGAATTAAGCTGCATCATTGATAAGTATATAATAACGTATGCATATTTTTTCGAACATTTTGTACATCACATTTTTATTATTTTCCCTTATCATTGTAAACATATTGTTATTTTATTTAATGTATCATTTAGTAACAATAAATACAAATATATGTACATTAGTACACAATTTTGAATCGATACAAAAAACCTCACCATGTCTCGGACGGGACGGGTCTACCCTGACCCATACGGGTTTCGGGTTTCGGGCAAAATTCCGGACCCACACCGGATCTACGGAGCGAGTCTGGGGCATAAGAAACCCGTCTCAACCCGCCCCATTGTCATTTCTAGTTTCGGATGACCATTGAATAGGCTTCAAGTCATCTTTGCTTTAAGCTTAAATCAAAGTAACTGCAATGGTTTCCCATTCTAGCCATTCAAGAATGGCTTTTTTACCCTTTTCTTTTCTTGATATTTTTTCCTCTTTTTTTTTCTTTTTTTTTTCTTTTTGAAGTTTTGAAGATTGGAATGTTCGCATGGACATTTAGTTATGAAAAAGTTTTATCTTTGTTTCAAAATATTTAAAATAATTGAGTGCAAATTATTGTGTTGCCCCTTACATGAAATCTGAAATGTTATATTGTGCCCTTAGAAAGTATTTTTGCCCATTAGACAAATCGATTGCAGATAGCAACACCTGAAATTAAATGAATGAACATGGTGTACCTGCCAGCATCCAAGAAGAACGCCAGTTGAAGTCAGTACTACTCTATCCAACACTATTTTAAGAGGGCAAAGATGGTCTGCGACATTTTTTACGGCTCTTGCCTCAGCTTCAATCTCAAGAAATGGTTATCGGCGCGTTAGTAGAAAAAATATACCAACAATAGCTATGGTAGTAACATCATATACCTCATCTTCAGTTGCAATAACAGGTGTCAAGTGATGAGAGGCATGGAACATGCTGAAGTGATATATGCTTGTGTTCTGCAACCATATGGCTAACCAGTATAAAAAAGTGTCAATCTACAACCATAAATCAATTTTACAAACTACATTCTACACACATACGAGATTTTATGACACATGCAACGCACATGCATTTAAAACTCCCTTATAAAATTATTACATTTAGAATTCTATGTAGTTTTGATAAAAACAAATTAAAAAATATAAAGAAAAAAAATTGTAAATTTTTTTTGAAATAGGGTTTAGAAGTTGTAATCTTATCTACGTTCCAAAATTTCAATTTGAAATAAATATCAATTTTTGTTCTTTGTAGGATTCGAACTCCTCACCTTTTATTTGCATATAAGGATATTTTTGGAACTTCACGGTCGGACGAAAAGATTTTGCTTCTATTTCAATTATTTATATCTATATATATTACAATTATATATATTTGTATATATATGTGTGCGTGCGCACGCATGCGTGTGACACAAATCCATGATACCCTCTTTTCATGCACCTCTATCATATTTGGAGTTTACGCTATTTCAAATATTACCAAATTTTGAAAATATTTAACCTATATCATGAATATCATCCACAGTAAAAAATGAGAACAAAAAAAATCATCTAGCTCAAAATTGTAAGTCAATTTGATAACCCCACACCCTCTTGCTGTACACACGCACACACATATACATATACACACACATATATATATATATATATATATATGTATGTATGTATGTATATGTATACAATAAAATAGGTTGAAAGAAAGAACATTTTTATTTGTTTGAGCTGAAGGACGCGGGTTTTAAAATTTAGTGTGCACGACAACGGAATGTCAAATTAAGCTAGCATTAGGTAAAACAAAATGCTAAATTGAACTACCATTAGATGAACGTATGCTAAATAAAATCAATTACTACAAACATTGTGAAAATGAATGATATTTTAGTTCATCTAGTGCTAGTTTATTAGATGCTAGTTTAATATATGATAGTTTAATTTAGCATTATGTTTTATCTAATGATAGTTTAATATAACATTCCTTGTCATTCGGACTAAATTTTAAAACATGTGTTCTTGAGATAAAAATCAATTTCAGGTTTTTCCTTTTAACTAACACACACATGTGTGTGTTTGTATTTATATGTGTGTGTATGATTTTCTAGAGTAATGATAGCAGCATTGTATTACAGCTGTCGATAATGATTTTCTTATTAAACTGGTATTGCTTTCAGTGCAACGTTACCACGCACACATACATAGATATAGTCTCTATATCCCCTTATTTATTCCCTGTAAATCTCACATTGTCTTTTTGGGGTCAAAAGGTTCTAAAATGAGACAATTTTGTAGACATGATCTCATCACTAGAAAGATTTCACAAAATTTTGTATATTTTCAAAACGTCAGTTTATTCAATATTAGGTTTCAAATAGCAATTAAAATACAAATTCAATGACTTATATTAAGTTCCACTTTTGAACAAGTTAAAAGTTTCAGATTGTTTTCAAATTTGCATAGACGGACTTGGCCATAATAACATATATCTACAAAAGGTTGGCTATTTCTAAAACTTTTCGATGTCTCTAACAAATAAGGATTCAAGGAAGATTTATAATGAAAAGGCTTTTGAACCCTTTTCACATACATATGCATGCATAGTATGCGTGCGTGTATTTATACGTGTGTATAGAGTCATAGAAACACAAACACATACTATGATTAACTAAGACAAGATTTCAAAAATGACTAGAGATATAAAAACAGACCTCCATGAAAATAAGGGAGAAAATTTTCCTTCACAACTTTCCTGTTACAAGTCATGAATGAGGTGCACAAATAAATACAGGAAAAGGATATGTTATACATGGCCAATAATATGTCTTGTTTTACAAAGTAATATAACAAGTACTGCTCGATATTTTCAAGAGATAGAACTGGCATTGTAAACATGAATTCAAGTTGTTAAGTTATTAGTCATTAAGATGTATGCTCAACACACTTTTATGATAGATTTCGATATTTGGAACAAATAGTACATAAACACAAAATGGAAAAAAAAAGACTAACCTAACAAGTTAATGAGTTTCGAAAAACTTAGATTTTACACTTATTAATAAAGCTAGCTCGACTGAAGCTTTCTTCTTTTTTTTTTTTGGAGAATACAACAGGAAACGTAATATACACACCCAAATAATCAAATTAGAAGAGCCTCTTTGCCACGTATTTCAGGTTTTTACTTTCCTGTAACCATGAAATGAAAGGATAAGAGCTGGGGGTGGAGGGGGGTGTGTGTGTAAGCTATGTATTTCTTAGCTATAAATTGTAGATCCTAACCCAGCAAGAAATCATGACAAAATGAGAGAGTAGGATCAATAGTTTGCTGCTGGTTTAACTTTTCCATGGAACATGTTCTGTACAATATACATGTATATTAAGCAATAAAAGATAAAATCATACTGTTTAGTGGCATTTCTTAATTAAATCTACAATAAAAATTAATAGCAGCGATTGGTGTCTCCTTATTTTACAAAATCATGGATCTTGCATTCCAAAATTTATCATTATGTATCCAATAGCATCCCTATCACTCAGGCCACACAGATAGAACATATGGTCAAGTATATACAGAATGGAACAACAAAGCCATGTATATGAACCTACAACAGTTTCAATCATATTCCAATGATATCTGTTAAGTGGTAAAAAAACTTATTCTACTGTCACACATTAGCATTAGTATTGCTAGTCATGTAGAAAGATGATAAAGTACAACTTCTGTACAGTTGTTCAATTGTTTATCCAATCATATATAGTAACAGTGACAAGAGCATGTTTGGAGGAAGAAAAAAACATTTTTGGGTCTGCTCTTGAATGGTGGTTTGCGTTCTTGAACACTTTTTAAAATGTAGTTCAGTTCAGATGTAACGTTCACTTTGACTTTATTTTGAACTGTTTTATTTTATTTTGTTTTTTTGTCATCCGATCGGTGCTAGCCTGACCTGACCATAGACGTAAGCCTAACATTTGATGTGTCTTAGTTTACATCAAGCACAAGGAGGACTGATCATGTTGGCCGGATCAGTCAATTTGTCCAAGAACAGGGTAGTTTCGAGTCAAAACTTTAAACTGTTTTTAAATGAATATAAATCAGTATTTGGATAATTTAAGTTGAAATTTTAATCATAATCAATCATATAAGTTGAAGAAAGAAATAATTTCAACTTCATGTAATGACCTATTAGCAACTTCTAAATAGAAAATGAAAGACAAAAGTAATTTATATAGTATTATCTTTAGTTGTAAGGTGATGCAGAACATTTAAAGAGGCATATAATAATATTGGGATTATTAAAAGATAAATCAATTGGAAATATAAAAGACAAAAAAACTTGTGTTCAGGAAAGTCCGTGTTTGAATTGTGATAGTTGTCCAAACTGAGATTCAAATTCGTGACATTATTTGTGTACCAATATTTTTGATGAAAGTAGTAGTAATATTGTAGTGACCGCAATTTGAACCCGTGATATCACACACACACACACATATCACTAGAAGTATTTGGAAATTTTCACATTCGCATTAAAACGGTGTGACATATTTTTATATATCACTAGAAAAACGGTGTGACATACTTTTATAAGTTTATATATATATATATATATATATATATATATATATATATATTAAATTTGGAAGGGCTGGGTCGTCACTCCCTTAGTGGCGTGTCATACCAAGGCTCGGCTATGGTGATAAATATGCAAGGGTGGGTCGTCATTCCATTAGTGGCATGCTACATCGACGTCCAGATGCAGTGACAAATGAGCAAGGGTCCTCACACTTTACTCGGCGGGTGCGAGGGGCTAGGAAGCTAGTCAATGAAAGTATGATTCAGTTAGGTAGTTAGAATGTAGGATCATTAACGGGAAAGCTAAAAGAGATAGTTGATAGAATGACTAGGAGACGTGTAAATATCTTATGCGTTCAAAAAACCAATTGGACGGGTCAGAGGCGAATGGGGTCGAGAACACAGATTTCAAGTTATGATATATGAAAAAAGAACGTAACAAGAACGGGGTAGGTATCTTAATTGACAAGAATCTTAGAAACAGAGTTGTCGACGTTAAGAGACAAGAGAACAGGATCATCCTAGTCAAGCTGGTAGTAGACGATATGATTCTGAACTTCATTAGTTCCTATGCCCCACAAGTAGGTCTAAGTGAAGCAATCAAGAGAAATTTCTGGAAAAAACTAAACGTTATGATTAGAGATGTACCTAATAGCGAAAAACTTTTCATAAAAGAAAATTTCAATTGGCATGTTGGTATAGCTAGTGGTGAGTTTGAGAGAGTGCATGGTGGTTTTGGATATGACGATAGGAACCAAGAAGGAGAAAAAATACTGAATTTCGTTATTGATTATGATCTCATGATAGCTAATACCTTATTTAGAAAGAGACAGTCATACTTGGTTACTTTTAGTAGTGGTCAACACTTTAGCTAAATTGACTTTGTCCTTACTAGAAGAGATGACGAACGAGCTTGTGTAGATTGTAAAGTCATACCTGGAGAATACGTCGTCTCGCAATATCAGCTTCTGATATCCAAGTTTGGTCTTCGAATACGTGTTCGACGGGATAAAGAAGCCAAAATTAGTCGGATGAAATGGTGGAAGCTCAAAAGAGACGCTTCACGGGTGTTTAAGGATAGGGTGATGGGAGAAGGAGCATGAAATTTGAAAGGAGAAGCAAATCACATGTGAGATGAGATGACAACGCGCATTCGAAAAGTGGCTACTGATGTGTTTGGGGTAAAGAAAGGAAATAAACGTGAACCTAAAGATTCGTGATGGTGGAACAGTAATGTGCAAAAGGCTACCAAAGAGAAGGAATGCTATAAGTGCTTGCATCATCACAGGAGCGATGACAACATGCAAAGGTACAAAGTGGTAAAGAAGAACGCAACTAGAGCGGTGAGTGAAGCAGGGGGTCGGACGTATGAAGATCCGTATCATAAGCTAGGTACGAAGGTAGGTGAAAAAGACGTCTATAGGATAGCTAAGCTCACAAGAGACTTCAACCAAGTTAAATGCATCAAAGATGATAGTAATAGACTTTTGGTGAAGGAAAATGAGATAAAAAATAGATGAAGAGATTACTTCGACAAGCTATTTAATGAAGAAAGTGATAACACTATGATCGAGATAGACGACTCTTCTGATAATACCAGTAGGCATTTTGTTCGGAGAATTCAAGAATCAGAGGTAAAGATGGCGCTAAAACGGATGAAAGCAGACAAAACATTGGAGCTTGATGGCATCCCATTGAGGTGTGGAGATGCCTTGAAGATGCAGAGATAACATGGCTAACTAAGTTGTTCAATAATATTTTCAAATCAAACAAGATGCCAGAAAATGAAGTAGAAGCATATTAGTTCCAATTTTTAAGAATAAAGAAGATATCCAAAGTTGCATAAACTACAGGGGAATTAAGCGTATAATTCATACGATGAAGCTTTGGGAGAGAGCCATTGAACATCGATTAAGAAGAATGACAAGCGTTTCAAAAAACCAATTTTACTTCATGCTTGGGAGGTCGACAACAGAGGCGATTTTCTTGATAAGACAACTTATGGAGAGGTTTAAGGAGCAAAAGAATGATCTACGCATTGTATTTATCGACTTGGTGAAAGCTTATCACAAAGTTCGACGAAAGATGATGTGGTAGGCTCTGAAAAAGAAAAGAGTCCCAACAAAGTATATTACCCTTATTAAGGATATGTACGATGATGTTATGACTAGTGTCAGAGCATGCAATGGTGTAACCAGTGGCTTTCCCATTAACATAGAATTACATCAAGGATCGGCTTTGAGCCCTTACATTTTACCCTAGTGATGGATGAGGTTATGAAGGTTATACAAGAAAAGATTCCTTGATGTGTGTTATTTGTTGATGATGTTGTGTTAATTGATAAAAGTAGAATTGAGGTTGATAGACAACTTGAGCTGTGGAGACAGACTTTAGAATCAAAGGGATTTAGGCTTAGCAGAACTAAAACAGAGTATATGAAGTGCGAGTTCAGCAGTGTCAAGTCAGAAAATGGAGATCTCACTCTGGCTGGACAAATAATTCCTAAGAAGGAATCATTTGATATTTAGGATCAATGTTACAGTGTAATAGTAAGATTGATGAAGATGTTTGTTTTGGAATTCGAGCGAGATGGATGAAATAACGACAAGCGTCTGGCGTTCTCTGTGACAGAAAAGTCTCACAGAAGCTTAAAAGAAAGTTCTAAAGAACGGCAATCAGGCCTACGATGTTGTATGGTCCAGAAGATAAGCGTAGTAGAGATGCGTATGCTGCGATGGATTTGCGGTCATACAAGAATAGACCGAATTAGAAACGATGATATACATGAAAAACTTGAAGTAGCACCAATTTAGAAGAAGCTAATTTAATATCGCTTAAAATAGTTTGGACATCTTCAACGAAGGTCGTCCGAGACATCTATGCGCGTTGGAATTGTAGGCCACGTCGTATGCTCAAAAAAAGATAGAGGTCGACCAAGGTTGACATGGGAGAAAGTAGTAAAAAGGGACTTGAAGTGTTGAAATATATCCGAAGAGCTGGTAACGGATAGGAGCGCGTAGAAGTTAGCGATCCACGTACCAGAACCATGAGCTATGAGTTTTATAAGTTTTAGATTATAGGACTAGGGAAAATGACCCTAAGACATAGCATTTGGTCTTTGACCAATATTACTATCAGCACCATTATTACTATTTGTACTATTATCATCATTTATTTTTTTATTTTTTTATACATATACATATATATGTATTTTTATCTTTATTTCTACTTTACTTAGTTACTATTATTATTAATTTACTTTTTTGACTTTATTTTATTATTGCTATAGTTATTGTTATTTTTATAACCTTTGAATTGGCTTTGTCATTTAGTTTTGGATTCCATCTCTAACCGACTCCAACTTGTTTGGGAATAATGGCATTGTTGTTGTTAAAGTAATACTATTTATTTTAATTTTATGAATATGAAGTTCAAACATATTATTATATGTATGAATAATTAATTAAAGTATGCATTTGTACTCATATTAATTATACCAATCCGTTAGACAGATGTGTGCAAAGAAAATTGAAAGCAAATTTATCTATTGTGAAATAACGATCATATGCATATATAATATTTGACACGAATAAATATGTAGCTTCTTTTTATTGTGAAGTAGTACGAAGTACGAACAAATACATACAAAACTCATTGCTATATTTTCAAAAATTAATGTGGTTGTGTAAATACGGAATGGCAATATATCGTGCAGATTTACATTCATAAGCCTGAACAAAAAGCATGAGCAAAATTTTTTTGACTTATTTCAAGTTCTATGGATATTTGCAAAACTTATATAAAACAAAGATTATATATGATACAACATAACTTTACATATAGTTATTTAGGTCATGATAAATTCATTTTACCTTAGTTGAATGGAAAGAATGATATGGAAGTATTGTGTAACAATCACCAGCACCTAGAAAACCCAACTGAACTGGAGCTTGAATTATAAGCAATTCGCATAATCCTTGAATAGAAAAATCTATACTATATTTCCCCCTTCTCATTTTTACCCTTTATTTAAAATCCATTATCAACCAATCATATTCAATGAAATATCCAAACAGGGTTTAGATCACAAAAAACTAATTGAAGAACTAACTAATCGCGAAAACTGGAAATCTATTGCATGCAAAAAGTATCTATCATAAGCATAAAAATAAACTGCTCTTAGGAAAGGTTGACATTTGTATGACTATTTATAAAATAACAGTATTAAATAACATTTCACTCTTCAAATGGGTATCAAATATGGAACTGAAATACATGTATACATAATGGATGAATATTGAGCACACATGCTTTAGGATTCATTGCACATGATATTTAGTTGGAAGTTGTTCAATACACATCTATTAAATAATAGTAAAGCAGAAGATTTTAAAACTCTTTTATTAATTCTAACAATTCTTTCCTCTCTCCTTAATTCTCTTTAGAAATTTTATTTTTACCTCCTCACAATTTATTGTTATTATAATTATTACAATGTTTCTATTGATTCTCTCTTTTATCATTAAAATTTAATACTAATTTTAATAATTATTTATAGATTTCTTCCAAGTTTTTTCTATTATTTTACATTTAAGTCCATATATATTAAATTTCGTTAGCTGATCTTAAATTTAAGCTTTTAAAACAAATACAATTATTTATTAATTGATCTAATAAAAAATTTAAAATGATAATTCAATATGTGTACCGCATTCATATTGACAAAAATGATAAAACTAATTTTTCATTCAAGTCCAGATAGCTTTAAATTTCCATAATTATATAAAAACTATTACAATGTTCTGCTAATATTCTCTTCTATAATTTTGCATTTATGGGCCAATATTCACTAATTTTAACAATTATTTACAGGTTTCTCCTAAATTTTCTTTTATTATTCTACATTCAAGTCCGTATATTTGAATTTATTAATTGAACTTGAATTTAAATTTTTTTAACTATCCGATTAATAAATATCCATTTATTGATCTAATAAATCATAAAGAATGATAATTTAATGTGTATATCATATTTGTACTGACATAAATGATGAAACTATATTTTCATTCAAGTCCATATAATTTAACTTTTTCACAATTATATACAAAATTATCTTTGATACTTTTACATTTTTATACATTTAAGTTCATAAAAAAAATTCTTTCTAAAATTAGTTATTTAATATAAAGAAATATACATAATTTTTTTCTTTCTAAAGTTGGTATTTCATTACAAACGGATATATACAAAAAAAATATTTTCAAAATTGATACATCATTACATAACGTTTTTCCTTCATAAAATTGGTACGTCAAAAGGGCTCTTATCATTATTAAATTATATTTTGCGAAGAATGACATTACAATTAATGGTAAGTGATGAATGTTTGTATTCTGTAACATTGAAAAACGAATAAATATTTTTAATTAGGACGTTTTTGTACAAAAAGTTACATTTCAATTGTTTATATCTGTAATCCGAGTTAATGAGGGACAAAAAATATACCATATTTTGATTTGAAATATATTTCTTTCATATTTTATTATCATTAATATTAAATAAATTGAAATGTTTTATTATAAAATAAAAATAGTAAGATATGGAACAATGGATTAAAAATCATTTTTTATATGATTAAAATGACAACGTGATTTGTAACGTTTGGGTCTTATTTTCACTTAATATTCCTTTTAGTAGTTAAATAAATATTTTTTATAATTTTGATAATATCAAATAATTATTTTGATAAATAGGAATTGCAAGAACTATAAATACATACAAATACATTGAGTCCTTGGCATTACACTTCTATTTCTAGGTATTTGTCGTCATTTTCTCAAGTAATATTTGAAATTTAATGTATACATCATTGAACTTTTATTCAAATTGTCAAAACCTAAATGTCAATTTCATAATATATATACATAAATATTTATGAAATTTTATAAAAATATTAATTAGAATATTTATTAAGAATACTTATTTATATTTATTTAATTGAAAAATAATGAATCTTAAAAAATAATGATTTAATATATTACTCATTTTAAGCAACAAAAATGATAATTTAATTTTTATTCAAATATATCATAACAAAAATACAGCTATAAATATAGCGATTTCAATTTATAATTCATTTATCCTAATAAAATTAATCAAATATTGCATAATAAATTATATTCTTTAAAAATAGTTGTAATACTATTTTTCTACGACATACCGTATGCAACGCATGGGTTACATACTAGTAAAACCAATAGAGAAATGTAATATAGGTGTAATATTTTTGTTCAACGCTTACACTTGTGTGTTGAAATAAAACTCTCACAATATTTTGCAATAGTGATGATATGATTTAATTTGTTTATTGAGTAACAAAAACATGTATTTATAGCATCTTTGATGTAACTAAGATATGCATTGCCTATAGAATGATGCCATAAGGATCAGATTAACAATGCTATTTTCGATTGGAAAAATGCAAAGATTAACATCATGCTCGGGTTTCATTACTATTTTAAATAACAAACGATACATTTTATAAACTAATTATATTAAAAGGGTTCTATGAATACCAATACAAATTTACAGGATAAACAAATGTGGGGTTAAATACATTGAAAAGGATCACGTATCATGAGATTCACTTGATCTATATTCATGGTTAGAATTTCCGGTTACTCCTGTCAATAAAAGACTACAAAACACATCAAGTACAAGAAAATCGACGAAACTTGAATTTTGAGAAAAACATATATTGTACAAAACTGCAACAGTATTACTAACATCAATACATTTGTCCACGTCTGTGAAGCAACTATGAATTACTAAACCTTAAGCTATATGTAACTTTTTTTAAAACCAACCTAAGCTAAGCTTGTATTGGTGTGAATCGTGCATAAAATGAGATTCGGTAAATTTGTCTGCATTGTCGACTTTTTTTTATTGTTTTCACGTTTGAGAAGAACATTGACATAATATAAATGGTATGTGATTCTGTACACCTAATTATACACATCTCATTGTATTGACTGAACTTATGGTGACCAACGTATGTAAAAATTTGCCTTCTTCTAGACATATTTCAAGCGCAAAACATATAATAATATTTTCCATCATTCAGGCAAAAACCTTTATATTATTCTCTTTTGATTTAGCAATGTTAACAAATTGATTTCCAATTAAGCATACAAATACTGCAAGGTCAGGTAGAAACAACGTCATCCTTAAAATTTCATATTCTCAATTGCCTTCTTCAGTTTCGTTTACCCTTTCTCTAACACCATTGTCCGCCCACTCTTCTCCATTTTCACCACCCCAAACGCCTAGAATTCCTTTTCCACAATATTTATTTTACACCTCCTGCTATTGAAGAAAATCGGATCTCACATCCTACATCAATTCTTCTCCAAACTTGTATGTCCTGTGTCGCAACTTGCAAGGGATGAGATCTGACGATGTTAGCATTTCCTACCGTTGTCCTGGAAAAAGGCTGCGATGGTTGACTACATTACCCTTGAATACTCAATTTTATACTGATGTTTCTCCTTCATTCTAGTAGTCTTATCCAGATGGAAGAGGTGATGATGAAGCAATTTCTCAGCTATATTTTATTTTTTAAGTTTTTTTTGAGCATATACTTCAGACACCTTTTTTCTATAAGAGAATGGGTAGAAAAGTGAAAATTAGTAAAATTAATTACTGCAGCTGCTACTTAATTTTCCTAAATGACTAAGCTATCCTTAACTCAGTACGCCGTTTGTATGAAAAAAGCATGGGTAAATCGGTAAATTCAATACACACACACACACACACATATATATATATATATATATATATTTGTGTATGTATATAAATTACTTTATTGTATTGATTTAATAAAAAATTGTTTGTTTATCTAGATATATAAATATATTGAAGGAGATAGTGACATACTAAAATCATAACAAGGAGTATGTTTTGATGATCGAGAACAGGTTATTCACGTTGATAGTCACGTTGATAGTCAGTCCTAAGGTAATATAACAGCTTCTCTACTCTAGCAGTGGTTTGCAAGGCCAAGCTCAAATTTTAACGGTGGAGATAATGTTTTAGAATAAAAAATTTATAGAGGAAATAAAACGCCTAGAGTCCAGTTATTATAAAAAAAAAGAAATTTTCATTTTGTATCGCGTTTTTATTTTTGTTTTATAATTTTTTTAGAGTGAAACACAATAACTCCCAAGGACAAATTATATGGGTAACCTAGTTGAATATCAAATTATTATAAAGACACCTGATTCAATTAAACATTTTAATAAATGCACTAACATATTTCATATTCTTTCTTATCAACTTTACCGCTCTGTTAATACTTTGTTCTCTTCATTTCTTCTTCACTTTTCTCTCTTCACTTTCAAAACACAAAGTCAGAAAAGGAAGAAACACAAATCAAGAGAAAAATGCAGTCAAAATGGTTAGAATCAAGAATACAAGCTGTCGACTTGAAATCTTAAGCAATATCTAAGAACAATGGAGAGAACTTTAAAGAGACTACTTTTTTACTAAAACTTGAAGAATTATAGCAATTTTATTTTGATTTTTAAGTTCAAAATTAATTTTCTATATTAAACATTTTTTCAATGTTGTACAATTTTAGGGTTTTACGTTTGATCTAGGTTTTATTTTGCATGATTTGACTTCGGGTTTGTCAAATCCGCAAATAAAGATTTATAGTTATGTATTACTCCAAACATTCTTTCACCACAATCGTTTTTTCCATATTACTTAAAGGATCTTCTAGTTTAGATATTGAATTAAAAATATATAAAATTTAATGGGTTCTACATATTAATGTTCTTGAAGAAGAGAAGTAGTTTAGATAGAAAACAAAATTATTTGATAAGGGGGCAGTTTTTCTTTTGTTAGTTACCCTTAATAAAAAATAATTTAACTAAAATCTTATTAAATAATTATCCATCCCACGTACTTGTGAAATCAAACTTTAAACATACCATAATTTATATATACCATATGGACAATTATATGCAAAGGGTATATTTGTATTTTCATATGATCCCACATACCCCACAATTAATATTGTTTTCTTTTAGCACGTAGATTTCTATCATCAATCTTCTATTAAGAAAATTGAAGAAAAATATAGAAAAATTACACTGTAGCAACTCACTTTTTGCTTCTGACTCTTATTTTTGTAAGTCTTCATCATCTGATTCTAACTTAAATTTCTCAATCAAAAAAAAAAAAACTAACAATGGCATCAAGAAGCCTAAGAAGCACATACACAAGTCCACTTGAAAAATAGTAAGGTATAAATATTTTGTTTATATTATCTGTTTATTTGATTATATTTGAGTATATGTGAAGTATTTTGATTTCTAAAATTAGGAATATGAAAAAAGGAGTTGAAGAAAAGAGGAAAATCAGAATCGACTCATTTCCACTAGTGCTTATATTTGGTTTCATTTGCATTGATGGATTATTTTATGCTAATATGATAGATTCCAGCTCTTGATGTTGGATCATTGCTTGATATTATGCTCTTTAATGTTTTATACCATTAAAAAGTTATGGTGTGCTAAAGACCAGATTTCAAATCTCGAATTTTGAAGAAAATCTCAGGCTGGTATCTCTGCAGAAATTGAGTAGATTTAAAACTCTAATAACTAACCAAGCTGTTAAATCTCTGATTTCGAAGAAAATCTCGAACTGATATCTTGAGTGAGTGAGATAAAGGAGATTTAAAACCTTGCTAAAGACTAATACTGTTAAAAAGAAAAAATATTTCTTTTGACTATCTAAAGTCTTCTATCTTGCCATACTACCTCCTTGCCATCACCTTGTAGCTACAACCTCTCTGATTCCATTCCCAGTACCAAGCCTTTTACTTTGGCATCATACATGCGGTTTTTTTCCAGTATACAAACTCCTACAGTCCTACTTATGCTTTTGCTTTGAATATATATGACGATGTTTATAGCCTATTTTTACGAATCATGAATTTATTACAGGCAGTGGTGGAACATTGGATTCTATCATATTGTTTTAACCTGAATTCTACCATATTGTTTTGGTGCACATTTAAAGCATGAACCCAACTTTGCATTCATATTATGCACAACTATTTGTTATTTGTTTACTTTGCTACGGCGAATAGTGATGTTATAATGACCGGCATAATTTTCTTCATCACCGAGGATGAGTTAAGATCATTCTAACAAAATTTACAGCCATTACTTTGTTTTGTCTGTCATCTCCATAAAAAATCTGCAGTATATGAGTATTATTGTATAGCGGCACAATCATGGATTGGAACATTGAGCTTTTGAGTATTATGATTTTCTTCTTTTGCACTAGATTTTGGTCTGCATAATACAAAATCAACTCAATACAGTTGAAATATAAAAAATAAGTGTAGACATGTTTTTATAAATTAGGACATCGCCCCGTTTGGTTCGACTTATATAAGCTACTTTTTAGCTTTTTTGAAGCTTTCACTTTGAGATAATTTTACAATGTTCATTTCTATGTCCACTTGATAGTACTCTTAAGTGCAAAGATGAGGGGAAAGTAGCAATAAACAAGATAAAACATAAGGGCCAATATGTTTTCTGACTGTCAACAAATGAAAGCTAACATGTGTTCCTATATCCGCATAAGTAGCCCGATCAATTATTATTGTAGCAAATGATATTGTTACTTTTTGACAAAATAGTGGATACAAAAACTAGTAGTGGAACCCAGTACACAAGGCTCCTGCACGATAGCGGACTTTGAGGAGGTCGATAATATACGCAGTCTTTCCCTTGCGTTGCAATAGCTGTTTCCGGACTCGAATCCGTGCGTCAAGATCACCATGTGGGTGACCTGACCGTTGCACCAAGGCTCCACATCATACAAAAACTAGTGGTGATCTCACAAAATAAATTGTTCACTTTTTTTGTTTCTAATTGAAGGGAAAAACTCCACACAAATATGGAGTTTACCCACTTATTTTCTTGTCACTGCTGTATACACAACCGCTTGAAAATCAGTGGTTTACAATAAATCATTAGTGGGAATAACTCCTAGAGATGCATTGGGGATGTGAAATTGATGGTTATTAGTTCTGCATATATTGACATAACAATTTGTCTACGAGATGAGATTGTAACAGCATTTTAAAGTACCATGATTGAAACACTTGCTTATTGTTTATAAAAACATGAAATGCTAACTTTTCTTTGTACTGGTTCAATATAATAGATTTGTAACAAAATTCTCAGAACAAATAAATAATTAAAACTTACGAAATTGGAATTGAATATTCAGGACTCAAATACAACACGTTGGCTCGAACAGGGGGTTCAGCAGCCTAATGAAAAATTCCCACATTAAATTATTAATAAATATTCAGTAAAATGAGTTTAAAACTTCACCAGAACTTTATAAACTTACTTTGAGTTTGGGCTTGACGGATCCGCCATCGAGATAAAAAAGATCAGATAAAGAAAGCGACTGCGAAGTCTCTCCACCTTTAAGAAAGGTGGCGCCTTTCTCGTCGATATCTCGCGCCATTTTATCGTACAAAATCGAGCGTTGCTCTTCGGCGTGAGAATCAGGTGGATCTGTCATGAGAAACTGAAGTGTGAAGAAGAAGAGGATTAGAGATGAAACCCAAATTATTATCGGAGCTCTTCCCTTAATAGGAATACAATTTCTATAGTGTGCCATAAAATTTAGTTTGGTTCAGGCTGTCAGTGCTGATGCCACACAGGATTTAGGCTACGGGGAACGGTGAGTATTTAAACTTTTAAGTCGAACCTAAGACTAAAGTGTCTCGAAAGTACTTCAACATCAAGTCATACATACAGACTCATCGATTATGATTTGGTCTGTACCGACAAATAACTGAAATGGTTTATAAAACAACATCTAATGACTCATCGCACGCAAGACAAAATGATTAGCGCAAATGATGATCTTGCAAAATAAATCATGCAAAACATGCATGTGAAATATAATATCATAAATGGTACAAAGGGTGTGTGCTCGACGTATGAAATAAGGTATTACGTTTTTAAATTTAAATGTCATCTTTTAATATCATACATCAATTCAATGCATTAGAATTTAAGGAGAAGCGTACTATAAACATACATGGTAGTTCAATACATATTAAATATCCATATAACAATTGTTTCTCTCATTTTCTCGATCTACACGTCGTTGTTAGTAGCAAAGGGGTTAATTATATAAGGCAATATCTTAAATCTTTTTAATGAGCATTTTGATGTAATTTACAATGCTAATTAGATTATTTGTCTTAATAATTATTTTTCATTTTGTTGGATTTAGAATATGTTTGTTAATGTTTACGGAATATAAAAGAAAAAACTAATTTGATTGGAATTTGTTTACAAAGATTAAAAAGTAAATTAATATTTTCTATTATGTTTTGTGTATAGAGCATATAAAAAAAATACCTTCAAACAAAATACAAATCTAATTTCAATAATATGACATTTTACCTATAGTTTTCATTGTCTTTTGTTCAATAATTTTTGTTATCCCGCGTTTTGGCAAGGCCGAGATATCAAAGAACAAGTTACAAGCTCAAGATCAATCGTCCTGAGTATCGAGCATGCACAGATTTGCTATGGATGTCGATGAATTTTATCCGAGTCCGAATCAAGCTACAACTTACAAGACATGACAACCTAAGCCATGGAAGCCTGCATTTCAAATTTCAAGTCAAACTGAGTTCATATGCTCTAGTTATGATCGATTCAAACTGGAGGAAACAACCTCGTTTTCGTATCCATCAGTAAACCACGGTTCGACTCGATCCGGTTCGCATCCATCACCCACTTCGCATCGATCAGTTCCTCTTGGTTCGTATCAATCAAGTTGTCAGTATTCGAATCCATCATCTTCGTATCGATCAGATGGTGACTACTTCGCATCCATCAACAGCGACAAGTCACTATTTTGTATCCATGAAGTAACTGCCCTATTCGTATCCATCCACCTTTGTTAGCTTGTTTCCATCACAAAGCAGACGTTCGTATTCATCAAGGAGCCTCGGTTCGCCTCAATCCGGTTCGTATCGACCAATAGAACTGCCGTTCATATCCATATAGTTCTTGCTCATTCGTCTCCATCGATGCAAACTGGATAACGGCACTTGATACAAACAAGGCGAGATTCATGGATGCGACACGCTCAACTCAGAGTAAAGAGTGGATCGATGCGAGGAACGCGCCCACGTCACCGCTTCATCACGCGCATGATCGATTCGAAGCCGATCGACTCGAGGATACGAACCAATCAGCCATCCGAGAACTTTGAACTCGTATCGATCATAACTAAAGATCCACCGATCCAAATGCTATGAAATTTTCACAGAAGCTTACATACAAGCCAAGGAATGTTCCTGCCAAGTTTCAGCTCTATTGGACCATTTCTTGATCGATACTAAATTGATTCATATTGATCACAGATCGAGTCGAAACTTGGTGGGATCGATCGCGTGGGCCCACTCACGTGCCAAAAGGAGTCTCCTGGAGTTTGAGCGAGATATCAGACTCCTACACCTATAAATTGCCCCATGAAGCCTACAGAAAAAGGATCTTTCGATTCTCAAGCGTCAAGACTCTGCCGGATCGAGATTTGTATCCTACCCTTACTGTTAAATTCGAATTTCAAGTTATAATTTACTGTTGTTCGCTGTAATCCTTGTAATCGTTCAAAGAGAATCAATAAAATCACAAAAACTTCATAGTGGACGTAGACAACACGCCGAACTACTCTAAATTGCTTGTTTGTGCATTTGTGTTATTGTTTGTTGGAGTTTTTGTTAGATAATCTTCATTTCACATTTATATTCTTCACTTTTATCTCTTCAAAAACTTCCGAAGAGTGTTGTGCCCATTTTTGGTACAAACACTTTGGTGCCTTCACTGAGAAAACCCAGATTTTCTCCTACTCGTTGGATCTGTCGCTGATACCGGATTGTATAAATCTAAGGGAAAGATCCAGATTTATAATCAAGATTCCTTCCAACCTATTCAGATTTGCATAAAGTCTAGGAAAGGATCTCATTCATTGTCATGGTTAGCACAAGGAACACCTCCAACGCAGTCGATCAAGAAGGTCGGGATAGACAAAATCTCGCGCTACTACCTCCATCTAACCAAGACGCTACCGGACCCTCGGAACCATCAGGCCCGGTCATCCGACAAGAGTTCCAGTTGCTGCTTCAGGAGCTGACCTAGAGTCAGCAACAATTAACAGAGCAGCTACGCGCCAATGCCGAGCTGACTAGCCAGCTGAATCGCCAAAAGCGGAGGAGATCTAGGAGAGATCATGCTTCCCGCTCCTCCATAGAAAGTTTTGCCTCTTCTGATTATCATCATCGATCTCCACGACCCCAATTGGATGGAAGTCACACACAAACCGCAGGATATCAACCAGCAATGACCGTTGGACAGCTGAGAGTTGGTCCATCGGCCAGTTTCTAGACCGGACCCTCCTCTCGAGGGGGTGCCGCTCCCCACTACACCACAGACTACCGTGCTACGATCGCCGTAGTTGAACCAGGGGTCGATGCCCGAAATCAGTCGAACCTGGACCGTCGTCAGCATGGGCGTACTCCTGAACCATAGTCCCAGAGGACTATGAGCCAAGAAGGCGAGACGTGGACCGTCGACAACATCCGGTCCAACCTCATAATGTGGAGCTCGACCACACTTTGGCTCGACCCACACAGAACATAAAAATGCCAGATTTCCGACCATGATACGTCGGATGATCCGTGAGAGCCAAGGTCTCACGAATGACGACTGGGAAATCTCCCGAAGTCACACTCCTTTTACAGACGATATACTTACTGCTGAACCCCCTCAATGATTCAGGATGCCGACTCTACCCATGTACGAAGGAAACTCCGACCCTAGCCAACATATTTTGAAATGTGAATGGTCGATGAGCGCGGCTAGAGCTGACGATGCAGTAAAATGCCGTAGTTTTTCCATTTCCTTGGGGGGAATCGCTACCATGTGGTTCACCCGATTGCCACCTCGATCCATTTCCTCCTTTGACCAATTGGCCACTAAATTTGTTGAGCAATTCCGCATGCACGTCGTAAGGCCGAAAGATGTCAACACTCTATCTAGCGTCACCCAAGCTCTCGGAGAAACACTCAGACGCTACTTAGAGAGATTCCATGCTGCGTGTGTAGAAATCAGCAATCCGAACGATAGCTCCATCCTTATGGCACTAACTAAGGGGATTGACCCCGACTCTGAATTCGGCAACTGGCTGGCCGGGGAACCACCTGCATCATTGGACTGTTTCTATGCCAAGGCGGCTCAATTCCCGAGAAGGGAAGATGCGAAACAGTCTAGGAAGCAAGATGATGCAGGGCCAAGCACGGAAGGGATCCAAAGAAATATTGCGTTCAAACAGTCCGGTGAGAGCTCCGGAAAAGTTCAATTGAACGTTCAAAACAAACAAACTCAACAGAGGGAGAATGTGAATCAAAATAGAAAGCGAGATCAGAATCGTGGCCCACAGCGCAAAAATCCTATGTTTGACAACTACACTCCTTTGGATACATCACTGGAGAACTTGTATTTACAAACCTGTAATACAATTCAATATAAAAAACCTACACCAAACCGTCGTCCAAAAGGCAAATCCAAACGGGAAAATTTTGCAGGTTTCATGAAAGCTACGGGCACAATACGAATGACTGTCGTCATTTGCAAGACCTCGTGGAAAAGTTGATTAGAGAGAGGAAGCTAGAACAATTTGTGCGGGCATCGCAGCCTGAAGGAGCAGGCCCATCAAATCAGAATAATATGTCCGATCGGGAGAGACAGGAGGACCCCGCCCGTACCGGCGGGAGATTAGTGATAAACGCCGTTAGTGGCGGACCCACTTTGTCAAGAGCCTAGAACGACGAGGATCTTCGTCACTGTTACACATGACAGCAACAAATTACCATCTCTTCAAGCTAGAGCTATGATTCACCGAATGCGACATTCAACTATCACGACGCACGAAGAGCTAAGTTCTATCGTACGATGGGATTTATTCAAATAGCGAGTGATTGCGATACGACCGGCCACTCACTAAGTGAAACCTCAGCTCGAGGGCAAGCCGTCACATTAAAGGCTGAACTAAACCAACACATGACAGTCCTATAACCAACTCCAAATTCCCAAGAGTGCGAATTGGAGTATAAACATCAACTCTAGGTTCCCAAAGTGCGAACCGGAGTATAAACACTAACTCCAAATTCCCAGAGTGCGAATTGGAGTATAAACATCAACTCTAGGTTCCCAGAGTGTGAACCGGAGTATAAACACTAACTCCAAATTCCTAGACTGTGAATTAGAGTATAAACATCAACTCTAGGTTCCCAGAGTGCGAACCGGAGTATAAATACTAACTCCAAACTCCCAGAGTGTGAGTTGGAGTATAAAACTTATAAATGCGGCTTCGAAGAGGGTGGACCCGTCCGACTAACGACTTCAACCATATCCTAAACAAGTGCGAGGAGGATGGATCCATCCATCTAACGACCTCGCTTGTCGACTTGGGGTGGATGTGAATCGACCATCCACGATCCTCATAATTCCATTGTTCCCAGAGCGTGAATACGATCCAAACGGCCCAAACAAACGTGACTGACCGTTTGTTGGTCGACTCCAAACTCCTAGAGTGCGAGTTGGAGTATAAACATGTAAATGCGGTTCCAGAGAGGGTGGACCCGTTCGCCTAACGACTTCGGCCGTATCCTAACCAAGTTAGAGGAGGATGGACCCGTCCATCTAACGACCTTGCTTGTTAACTCGGGGTGGATGTGATCCGACCATCCACGATCCCGATAAATCCATCATTCCCAGAGTGTGAATGAATTCCTAAAAAGCCTAAACAGATGTGACTGACCATCTGTCGGCCAACTCCAAATTCCCAGAGCGTGAATTGGAGTATAAACATCAATTCTAAGTTTCCAGAGTGCGAACCGAAATATAAATGCTAACTCCAAATTCTCAGAGTGTGAATTGGAGTATAAGTACCAAGTCAAAGTTCCCGGAGTGCGAGCTGTCTTACAAACATCGATAGTTTTCGGATTCCCAGAGTGCGAACTGGATCGTCGATTACGAATAACTCTAAGTCCCCAGAATGCAGACATGTGCTTAAAAACTTCGACATGCGCGACTTGTCGCCTAAATACAAGTGCTGATCCCCAGAGTATGGATTTGACTATTTATAAATAAACAAGCGTGATTCAACTGCTCAATTCTCACTTATTTGAGCATCGGTCCGACGACACAAAACCTGAAGGGGCGAAAACAATTTGGTCACTAGCCGATCTTTATAACTCATCCCCAAGACTGGGGGCAAAGCTCAAGTGTTAATAGTTGACCGAAACAGTACAACGTCCAAGTCCGACTCGATCCCCAGTTATGACTTGTGATCACGATTTTCAGACTTGGCAAATGAAACGAACTCAACTTGAGAGTAGAAACTCCACAAGTACTCTGAATTGAAATTCAAATGTTGCAATACTTAAGCATAAAAAAGAAATGAAAGTTAAAGCCAAGAAACAGAATTTCATTTTAACTAAATTGTATGTGAAGATTCATGTACAAGCTATTCCAAAAAAATTCTACTAGCAGGGGGCCGAGCCTGTATCTGTACACGGCCTATGAAAGAAAAGACAAAAGTACATTCCTAACTGCCAAAAATGCAACAAAGGGGGCTTATCTACTTTTTCTTCAGCCTTCTCTTCGAGGCGGAAACGTCGGAACCGCTAACGGTTTTTCGCTTCGAGCCCTTACCCTTTGGCGGATCATCCCCTGACGAAGTCATGATATCGACGTTCTCCCCCAAACTTGAACTTAAAGGAATACTCTCTTCGAGAGGAGTCGGGGGAGTCGGGTCTACAACTGGGGGCGGAAATATCGTCGTCGTTGGACCAACCGTCGTCGTTACACTCCCGGAACTACCGCCATGTGCTACTACATCCATCTCAGCATTAATTTCAGCCAGAATCACTGCTTCTCGAATAGCACGGGCTTCGCTGGGGGCAGCAGTGACTGTGTCGAAGCGCTAGAAGCAGGCGGAAGCCCACCAAGGACGAACGGTATGTCCGCAAAAGGGTTGCTATGTCGGCCTAGGAGCTCATTTATCATCTGTTCATTGAAAGAAAGTAAGTTCCCCTGTGCCACTTCAATGGGCACGGCCGCAGTTGTGGTAATCGCCTCAGTAATGATGGCCTCCTGCACTTGATGTGGTTCCAGGGTTGCAGGAGGTGCTGTCAATGTAACCTCGATCACTGGACAAGGAAGAGAAGAAATCGTTAGAACACACTTCAAAAAACAAGTCTCTCATGTCAAATACCTGTGAGATTCGTTCATAGTACCTTCCTTAGTTTGACCCGCCATTGGTTGAATGGCTTCATGAGAGTGCTCCTTTATAGGAGATAGACGTGGTTGTTCTGGGTCATAGGCTGGAACGGCTGGGGGTTCAATCATTGGAGCAGGCTCGAATCGAGATGAAGTAATGGTTTCAGAGCTTGTAGCATGATGCTCCGGAGCCTTCCCCAATTTTTGGCACTGGGTGCCAAGCTTTTCTTTGGCATGTGATATTATGGAGCCGTGGAGAACTTTCTTTTCATCGTCATTCAATATACGATTCTCCAGCTCAAACTCATCAAACGGTTCACCCAGGTGCGCTACCTTTTCTTCCTCAACCATTAAGCTCCAAGCGCTGTAGAGATGGGTCGAGTAATCATCGAACCCAGACAAATCCCTATGCCTCAACATGTTGGCATTGTAAGTAACAAGGAGCTCTTCTACGTCAGCCTCGAGCTTGATTTCCGCCTGTCGGACCTTCTCATTCACTTCAGCCTCAACCTCACGGACCCTTTCCATGGTCGCATCTCTCTCCCTCCAAAGCATCACTGCTTGATCGCATGCTTCCTGTGCGGAAACGTTAGCAGCGTCTCTCTCTTTCATGATTTCCGAGACTTTGGCCTTAAGCTCATTTAGCTCTTTTAGGGCTGCATCCCGCTCAGCGGTTACGATGGTGTTCTGGTGGCCCATGTCCTTCACCGTGGCGTAGTGTTTCCATTTCATCCTATCCGTCGCCGCCTGGGCCACGTCGGCTTTCCTAAGAGCCTCAATCTCAGATTTGCAAGAAGAATCGGCCTCACTATTGAGCGCTTGAATGATCCGATCTTTCTGGCCGAGTTCTTTCTCCAGCCTTTCAATCGTGGCTGCTCGGTCAAAGGCCATCTTCGATGCCTTTTTCGTGGTTTTCGACCACTCCTGATTCCGAGAAAATATGTTTGCGACATAATCATGCACTGTATTTTCGTCCGACGTCGGGATCCTTTTCAAGCGCGGAGAAAAGACGAACCCATCAAAACAAATGTTGGGAAAATCCTTTCTCAGCTGAGCGAGCCTCATCGCTCCTTCCTCAGTGGGCTCGACGATGGCCTGTGCAGTAGTGGAAGGATCTGTAACTTCGGTTCTACGCTGAGATTCAAGCCTAGATGATTGGGAAGATGGTTTGTGCAGAGGAGCTTTCGAAGGTCATGGAACATGAACTGGTAGTGGTACCAGAGCTCTGGGAGGTGGCGTGTGAGACCGAGACCAACGCATGTAACCCTTATCTCTGTCAGACTGTTCCTGACTAGAATATCCTTGATCGTAGTCCCTATCTCCTTCCCTTCTATGCGATTTGTAATATGACGAAGACTTGCGTTTGCTGCGTAGACTACCAAGCATTGAGCCTCGACCAGACATGGTATTTGCAAAGCAAAATAGAAACAAAGTTAGTAATCTTTCACCGTGGGCGTATTACAGTCAGAAATCATGTAGTGCCGTGAAGTGTGAATGTATGTGCAACCCCCAGACCAACCGTATGTGTCGACCACTCCAGTGGACAGAGATTCGCTTAAAACTAAGGCGTGTTGGAGTTCATCCAATCCAGCACCATGCTGCATGGACACGTCGTCCGGAGTTGGAAGATCGGCGAGCCCTTCGTAAAGATTTTCCATTCTTGGGGGTGACATCTCCGAAATTCTAATTCAGGAGGCGGGCTGGGACATGACCACACATTTCCATCTCCCTTTTTTGGGTTGCTTAAAAACGGCTGCCTTACCTTTTCTCTTTTCCTCAGAATCGTGGGCTGCATCCGTAGGCTCGGCCAAAGGTTTATTATCAGTATGGGTTCTTTCGGAGTCAGCTTCTTCAACTATGACAATCTTGGGCTTTTTATGCTTAACTCGTTCCCTCGAGATAGTCCTTAGTGCGCCGTCGAGCCTTATACTTTGTCTTCGCTCGATTAACCCGAGAATCCTAAGGTTTCTGTCCGTCAAGACCAAGTCGACGTTCCTCTCTTTACTTGGGACCTCTTGAAGAACCTAAACTATCTCCTTGTAATATCTACCTTTGGGTCGTTGGATTATCGCTGTAAAGAAAAAGAGATATGAGCTTGGTCTCATCTACAACTGTCTTGTCGACTACTCGAGAAGATAGCAATACTCACGTCTAAATAGCCATTGCCTGGCAAATCCTGGGGCATCTAACGTAGAACCATTCCGTCTTGAAGTAGCTCAGCCTGGTCCAAGACCCTGTAATTATTTGGCAATTTCTCATGGCCTCTAGGAATGTGAAATATGGACTGTCTGTTCGACTCTTGAAGTTGAACAAGTATCTTATCTTGGTCAATCGGGGTGGTCGATAGAGGTGCTCTATAAATGCAATGAACAAGCTATTGAGTAAAGAATATCCATTTGGGTGTAGCTGAGATGGGGAGATCCCTATAAAGGACAACACTTCTCTTATGTATTGATTGAACGCGGGAAGCGTCCCGGCTGCGCACGCATGTCGATTGAATGCGATATACCCCTCCGGTGGATTATGTGGTCTGTCATTTGGTCCCTGCAATATTACGTCGTCCATTGACAAACCATGCCTTATGCATATTCTCCCTAGCATATCTTCAGAAATATTGGATGGAACAGAGTCTGGCAGACTATTGATAAAGGATGCGTCAGGTGCCTCGTCCGGGGCCGGATTGATAACTTCGGCCTCGATGTCCGGTATTTCAAGTCTGGGAGGAATTATACTCTGAGTTTCCTATGGCTGCGAGCTTGGAGTTTCCATAACTAGCTAACTCATGAAAAACCATCATTAGACGATAAAGAGCCCATGTGTTCCCCACATGTAGAGTGTATGTTGTGCAGTGCAGTGTTGTGCATTACTTGAAATTTTTTTTGCAGAATTAAAGAAAATATACAAACGACAAAACTTCGAAGTCCAGTTGGAATGACCGTCATTGCTGACCGTCACAACCGTGCCATCCAGATGCTGGCAATCGAATCGAGTTAAAAATCCGCTATCATTTTGTTAAGTTATAGTTACATCGACGAGCTTCGAAGGGCAGTCAAATATGCAGTTGGATATTTAATTCTAGATACGCGGGAATGAAGCTCGCCGGAGCCAAATGTTCAAATATGTGAAAGTTTTCCAAATTCATCCAATTTCGCCTTGGCATCGATCACCACGGTTCGAAATCGTATCGATTGAAAAGGTCTCGGTTTCGTATCGATCAAAGTCTGAAAGCTTCGAATCGATCAGCATGTTCAAGTTCGCATCGATAAAGGAGTCTTCGATTTTGTATCGATCGAGGGGTTGTTGGCTTCGTATCAATCAGGATATTGCGCTTCGTATCGATCAGCACACTCGTGGTTTCGCATCGATTCCAATTCGTCATTTCGTTACGATCGAGCATTTGTTGATTCAGACTCAATCTAAAACCACGAAGCGAGCGTCAATCTGAGGCCTTGAATCTCGTATCGATCCCTTGGTCACTCGGATTCGTATCGGTTGATTCCGATCGATGCGAACTCATGCCACCGACATCGATGCGAAATTCACCATTTACTCATCGACCAGTATAAAGACCTCCATCTCATTGTCTCATAGCACCTACCCCAGATCGACGCGAAGCGAAGGCCGACCAACCTTGGATCAATCCCAGCATATATTCCTCCTCGTTCCTTCTTCTCCAAACAGCACAAGCGACATTGCCTCCTCCTCAACCTTACTCCGACCCAGATCCAACATCAACAACACTAGAATCGATCATCTTTAATTCTAGATGATTTGATGTTAAAAATCGAGTCTCATCGTTTGCGCGTTAAGATTCGTTTAGTGGATTACCTAGATCTGACAGTTGATGAGAGGAGTTGAAGGTTTGATTCGAATCGAATGCGAGCAAAGTTATGATTTCCTTCCAAAGCTTCCGGATCGATACGAAAGCAGGAAGCAGGATGAAGGTAAAAGTAAAAAAGTGAAAAATGGCCAAGTCCAAGGGTATTTATATGGATCCAAGGGAGAAAGAGGGGCGATTCGCCTCCCAGTCCATACGACCGATCATAGCAGGTCAACTCCCGAACCGATTCGAACGTTCTATTCGAATTCATCGGCCTGCGCCTTCATCGGGGAAAAATTACCACCAGGATTTATCGATTCAAAACTGCAATTCATTTCGATTGATTCGACACCACCCACAATGCACCGATGCAAACTATGTCGTTCGAATCCATCGGATCACAGCATCTAGAAGCCAACTTTCATCGATACGAATTATGAATCGCCTATTCAGATCAAACAACACAGAGTTCATCGATACGAAACATACAGTGAAGACAGCCCCAAAGGCATTGAGCTCCACCGATTCGAAACTACTTATCCATATCCATCGATGCTCGACCTACAACAATTGAAGTTCATCGATACAAAATGATGATTCGTATCCATCAGTGCCAAACATATCGATGCAAGGGCAACCTTTCAAACTTCTATATCGATCTAGGAGAGGATCGATACGAAGGAACGTCCAAAAACAACCATCAAGCATTGTTACAATTCGAGCTTCACATCGTTTCAGGAGAGGATCGATGCGAAATTCGGTAAGAAAACTGACAACGACTCGTGAACATGCAACGTTAACGAGAGTCAGACTAACATATATACATATATGTCAAACTAATATTCAATTTTCAGTATTAACAGGAATTGGATATTCATTTAATAATGATTATGGCGACAAAAAGCTAAGCACTATCATACAACAATCAGTTATAGCAACGCAAGGTTACAACCGTCAAAAAAAGGCAATGACTGTTCAGAGTGAAGACTGCAGCTTTTCAAAGCACGTCATGTTTCCACAAGACATACTTTGGAGGGCAAATGTTATCCCGCCTTTTGGCAAGGCCGAGATATCAAAGAACTGGTTACATGCTCAGGATCAATCGTCTTGGGTATCGAGCATGCACATATTTTCTATGGATGTCGATGAATTTTGTTCGAGTCTGAATCAAGCTACAACTGACAAGACATGAAAACTAAGCCATGGAAGCCTGCATTTCAAATTTCAAGTCAATATGAGTTCCTATGCTCTAGTTATGATTGATTCAAACTAGAGGAAATGGCCTCGTTTTCGTATCCATCAGTAAACCACGGTTCGACTCGATCCGTTTTGCATCCATCACCCACTTCGCACCGATCAGTTCCTCTTAGTTCGTATCAATCAAGTTGTCAGTATTCGAATCCATCATCTTTGTATCGATCTGCTGGTGACTACTTCGCATCCATCAACAGCGACAAGTCATTATTTCGTATCCATGAAGTAAGTGCCCTATTCGTATCCATCCACCTTAGTTAGCTCGTTTCCATCACTATGCATACATTCGTATCCATCAAGGAGCCTCGGTTCACCTCGATCCAGTTCGTATCAACTAGTAGAACTGTTGTTCGTATCCATCGAGTTCTTGCTCATTCGTCTCCATCGATGCAAACTGGACAACGACACTTGATACAAACAAGGCGAGATTCATGGATGCGACACGGTCAAATCGGAGTAAAGAGTGGATCGACGCGAGGAACGCACCCACATCACTGCTTCATCACGCGCATGATCGATTCGAAGCCGATCGACTCGAATTCATGGATACGAACCAGACAGCCATCCGAGAACTTTGAACTCATATCGATCATAACTCAAGATCCACCGATCCAAATACTATGAAATTTTCATAGAAGCTTACATACAAGCAAAGGAATGTTCCTGCCAAGTTTCAGCTTGATTGGACAATTTCTTGATCGATACGAAATCGGTTCGTATCGATCACAGATCGAGTCGAAACTTGGTGGGATCGATCGCGTGGGCCCACTCACATGCCCAAAGGAGTCTGCCGGAGTTGAGCGAGATATCAGCCTCCTACATCTATAAATAGCCCCCTGAAGCCTATAGAAAAATGATCTTTCGATTCTCAAGCGTCCAGACTCTGCCGGATCGAGATTTGTATCCTACCCTTGCTGTGAAATTCGAATGTCAAGTTATAATTGACTATTGTTCACTGTAATCACTTGTAATCGTTCAAAGAGAATCAATAAATTCACAAAAACTTCATAGGGGACGTAGGCAACATGCCGAACCACTCTAATTTGCTTGTATGTGCATTTGTGTTATTGTTTGTTGGAGTTTTTGTTAGATAATCTTCATTTCATATTTATATTCTTCACTTTTATCTCTTTAAAAACTTCCGAAGAGTGTTGTGCCCGTTTTTAGTACAAACAATTTTCTTTATAAAAACAAAATACACATTTAATTTAAAAATACCAGATTCTAAACCAAAATAAAGGAGCTATATGTGCGATCACATGTGTGTAATCTTAATTTCTTTTACAATATTTTTTGAAAAGTTCTTTTAAGATGAGGAAAAGCTGAATGTGACGTAAAATATTTGTAATGATCCGGAATTTTTGATGTTCTGAATGAGAATATTTAATTTGTTTAAATATTCAAATTAGATTCAAATGTGATAAATAATAAGAAAATCAATTTTCAATAAAATGGCTTAATTTTTGATAACGTATTTTTATTTCAATTTACAGGATTCTTCTATAATTTTTATTTATAAAATATTTAAATTAAGTTTGACGTATTTTACGGCTAACATTGGTATTTTTTAAATTTTACAGAATAAGATAACTAGTGTATTTTATTTTTGTTCTGTGATCGTGTCGCATTATTATGTGCGATCATTTTTATTATCGTTCATGGTTCGTACTCGAACGATATTCTATGCGGTGTTGTACCAGAAATCATGTTATAAACAAACTAAACCCTTAAACAATTCTCATTTTCGTCACTTTTTCCTACCTTCCTCTTTTATTTTCAATTTCTTGCAGCAAATAAACCCGGCCACCACAAAAAGAAAATCAAATCATCCACTCATCAATAAATTGCAAAATTGGATCCGTGAGATTCGTGAGGAAGAGAACATTAAATCTATGTGAAGTTTGATGGTTGTGGTCGAGTTTGGTGATAACCGATGTGAATAGAAGGAGCTAGGGTTTCATTTTACGGTCAATTTAGTCAATGATTGGCGAAAGTGTCGATGGGATTGGTCTTCTCGTCATGTGGTTCGGGTGTGGTATGAATTTGGGGATGGTCACGTATGGAAGATCACGACCTGATAGGGTCAAGGTGTGCGTATGACTGTCGAATTTTGATTGGCTCGATCGAGCTCGACGTGGGTGGGTGTAGTTGGAAGAGGATGCGAAGAGCGACTCGTTAGGTGAAGTTGGTTCGTTGAATGGTGGGCTAGAGTGGAGGGAGAGTGCATGGCCATGCACTTGTGCACCATTGTCATGTCTGGGAAGTGTTTAGAGTTTGGGGAAGATGAGATTTGAGGGGTAATTAAGTTAATTAAGTGATTAAGTAAATTAATTAAATTATTTAAATTTGAATTCTTATAAATTAAATATCTCTCTCTTACGAGGTCCAATCAAGATGTGGTCTTTTGCGTAGTGCTCGTAAGAGCGTTATTTACGTTTGGAATTAGTTTCATCGAATTTGAAGCAAGTGGAATTTTGAGCTATAACCGAACGTCGTTCGATTTTAGATCAAACTATAACGCTTAAGCGGCCGTTAAAATTTTTGATGAGTCTACTTACCTGTAGATGAATATTATATGATATATAGTAGATATAGATCATTTTTTATATTTGAATAATTTATTGGTATAGTTTGGTTGAATTTTCGCTTTAAAAAGCGAATGATATAAAAAATGAAATACATAGAATTTTGCAGAGAAATTTGGATTCCTTGTTATTATTGACTTTAGTTTCAGTTATATACATGTTATACAAATTGTTGAGTGTCAAAACTTGAGAGTTTGGCTATATTAGATGTGACATTGATAAAAATTAACATTTTTAGTGATAAAGGTAGTAACAGAATATGTTAAGTGCTATGGTAACTATTGGCCTTGTTATAGTATTTTGAAATACTATTAATTGTCGTTTTGATTTTGAAATGGTTTTGGTTTGGAAAATGATTTTTAAATGTGACTTTTGAAACTTTTGATGGTATTTTGTTTAGAAATGATTTTCAAACTTCTCAATTTTACTTCAACCTTTCATTTGGTCTTTTCTAATTTATATGGATATGTATTAAAAGTATTTAAAATATTCATTTTACACAAAAGTTAGTATAATAATGGAGTTTAGTTTAAAGAAAAAGAGGAATTTATCTTTTATTATAAAGTGATTCCATTTTAAAAGCATATAGAAATATTTTGGAATAAATACTTGTGAAACGCTTTATATAAAAATGTTATATAAAAGAATAAATTTATAAATGGTATTTTATAAATAAAAGAGTAGATTTATAAATGATTATTTATAAATGATAATTTATAAAATGGAAATTAATATCATTTTGATAAATTGGAAAATAAATCACGTTTGTGAATTTATAGTGGTATATGAAATGATCGTTTTGTGAAAATTATTTGGTCATATTTTGAAAACAAAGATTTGGATTTTGTGTAAAAGAAGTTTTAAAAAAGTGTCTTACAAAAGAGTAGTATTTATAGGAAAGATTTCATAAATAGAAAAGAATTTTATTAATAGAAAAGAGTTCTATAAATAGAAATGAGTTTTGTAAATGTAAAAGAGATTTATAGAAATGAGTTTTGTAGATATGAAAGAGATTTATAATGGGTGTTTTATAATTATATTCGAAGATTTATAAGGAGTTTCATAACTATTTTTGGAGATTTATTAAAGGTTATAATTATATTTGAAGATTTATAAAAGAAGTTTGTAAATATAAAAGGGATATATAAAAAGGAGATATACTAAAAGAAATGAGATTTGATTTTCATAAATGATCATTTTAAATTATGGTGGTATGGAAAGTATTCTTTCATACTTAATACCGATTTCTGAGGTATGTAAACTCATCTCTATCTTGAGAATTAAGAATGTGTGTCGAGGTAAGGATAGTTTTCTAACTTGTTCGATTTTATTGTTTGTCAAGGGATAGTATTATTTGAAATTGGGAAGTAGTGATAAGTAAATTTGGTCTAGTTTCTATACAATTCATTTACATATACCAAAAGTGTTTTGGGTTTATTTTTATTAATGTTTTAATTTACATTTTTTTAACCTAAGTATGGTTTTGGAAATGAAATCTTTTATAATATTTGTTAATATACTTATACCGTAGAAATAACAACCCAGAATTTTCATCGTTCAATTTTGAATATTTAAATGGATTAAATATTGGATTTGGAATTATAATATAGTTAGTAAGGTTTTAAAGTGGGATTTTCAAGCGATTTTGTAAAAACTGAAAATCATTAATTTAGTTGACGCGTTAAAATAGCGATTCATGGTACAGTCTCGGAATTTGACAAAACTTATTTCATTGGATCCATAAGCATACTATTATCGGATTCTAAATTTCATAGCTTTTGAAATTATCGTCTGATCGTATGGTATAGAAACGCGTTGAAATTTATATCAAAAAGTTAATATAATAATTGGGTCCAAAAGCTATCTTCTCACACGATCAAATTAGGACTTGAAACATTTTTCATTGCGTTCGAAATAGGGATATAACATTATAAACGCCTAGCGGCACGTCATGATACGAGATCGTAATTTCAAATCACGCTTAAAATGAGATATCTTTAATTTTAAATTTTTCAATCAAAATAAAGTCAAATTCGAGCCGTCCTTAAACCCATTCAAACACATTAGCTCAAATCATGCGACATCCCATTTTTCCTCCTTTTAAATCACATCTTCCCTCTTTTCTATTCTATCAGTTCAAAACTTAAGGAGGAAATCAATGTCAAAAACCGAAGCCTCGCTCTTTTACTTAAAAACTCACGAATCTTTTTTTCCTTCAGACATGATAAATCGAAAACAAATTCGAAAACGTGACAGGGAAAAAAAATATTGAAGTCAAGGAGAGGCGCTCACGTGCGGCAAACGGTGGAGGGAGCTCGCGATGGTGCATATGTTGGAGGCACGATCCATTCACGATAGCGTTGAGGGGAGTGTTGCTGTTGTAACGACCCGCCTTTTTGGACAGTTTAAACCGACGATCAAATACACATGTCGATTCCAAACCATTAAAAGGGCAGATAGTTATTGGGGTAATTAAGAAAAGAAAAGGAAGGGAAATAAAGAAAATGAAACAACACAGAATCTCACAGCGGAAGGCTAAAGTATAATAATAAAATAACAGTTCATGAAGCTGTTAATTAAATGAATACATTTGAAATGAATACATTTGATTATTATTATACAACATTTATCAGAGTTACACATATACAACAGAACAAATAAATAATGCAGCAGACAACATGATGCACAGATAATAATAGTAATAGTATACCAAATCTTCGTCTTCGTCCTCCAGAATAGATCTTCAAAAATCTGAAAACTCAGGACTGACCCGAGCGTAATGAAAAGACAAAACACTCGAGTCAGGACTAAAATATCCTTATGAAAGTTAAATCAATCGTAAATAAATATGAGTGTAACGGCGTCAGAGATGTTTACGGGGTTTGACATCTCATATCCAGTGTCAACGTGCGTGCAATAACTCAAGAGATGTTACGGGATTTTCCATCTCTCAAGGATCCGTGAAACTATCTACTATGTAGTGATATACGCTAAGTAGATAATGTCTATCAGTAATATAAAGTATCAAAATAGCGTTAAGGCGTTACCATAATCCCCCTTAACACATTTTATATTCCCAAAAGCATATACAAGACCGTAGTTTCCCCAAAACCGGAAGTCACCAGAGGGCAATCCATATACTCAAGGTACAAATCAAAACGTAGTGGTCGCGAATAGGATAATCAGTATGACAAGGTACATGAGGCGATACCAACTAGGATACTAGTAGTTGCGTGATCCGGACTGATGTTGGGCATAGCCAGCAGCTACCCCAACACCGCGAAACAACACTCCGAAATCAAGGGGTGCACCCAAATCGCATCACAAATGTAATAGATATGGTATCGAAGAAGTGTGTCCGCTAGAGGTGGCGAACCTCAATGGCCCGGCGTGGCTCCTGTTTTAGTCATGTCAGGGGTCATCCAATAATCGTTCTCTTTCTTCAGTCAACGCGTTCACCAAACCATCCACTTCATTCTGGATTATCACTCCGCGTATAATAGTTATTAAAGTGGTTTCGGTATCGACAGAGAGTATGTCCATATCCGATCCCGGTCTCTTTAATAACTACGTATTATTACACCTTTGGCTCTTTATATTTCAAATCGATTCATAATTGATATCAAAATATCATATTCGCTTCAAAAATCAAATCCATTCAAATATCATCGTATCTTTCAAAATATCAGATTTCATATTTAAATTCAAGATTTAAATATAAACATTTCACCTTATTGACCAGCTTAGGATTTTAGAAAAATAGTTTTAAGTAGTTTAAAAGTAGTTTTAAATAATTAAAATAGTTAAAAACACTTAAAATCTTTAAAATGGATTTAAAATAGATAAATTCGTTTAAAATAATTTAATTTGGGTTAAGTAGATTTAAAATAGATTAAAATAGTTTAAGTATTCAAAATGGTTTATATAACAGAGTAATTTGGAAAACAAATTAAAACAGCTTCAAAATCAATCCATTTCAATTATAACTTCCCAATTCAAATCAATTTCAATTTCCATTCTACCGATTCAATTTCGATTTCAATTCAAAACAATGTCAACTTTTACTTCAAATCAATTCAATTCTACATTCACCTTTAATTAATTCAATTTCAATTTATATCGATTTGGAGCTTGATTTCTCAAAATATCAATTTATAACACTTAACAAAATTTCCAACAATATTCAAGTTTAAATCCAAATTCCAAATATGATTCAATTCCAAACTCGATTTCAAAATATCATTTTCATATCACTTTTACTTAGTAATATTCAAAGCTCGAAATAATGTTCAATCTTTAAAATAAATAGATTTTTGAAATTCAATCATATCCAAATTTTTTTTTTTTTAAAGTCACAACTTAAATTATTTACCAATTTCTTTTAACCAAAATTTATTTCAACATTCCAACTCAAATTTTCGACAAATTCGATTTCTATAAATTGATTTCTATCTATCACTTTTAAATCGAAACATTTAAATAAATTTCAAATCGACGATTTCAAAAATTATTAATTTAGCCAATTCGGTGTCCGTATATAATTTTCTATCCTATGGCCAAGTAATTATTTATTTCAATTAAATGCCACGATGAGTATATATTACTTAAATTAAATCTCAGTATCATATGTATGCATAACAGGATCTATATAAGCAAATAAACATCCAAACATTCAATTATCAACCAATAGCATCCATCAAAATACATCATCCAATAAACAATACAATTCATGGCAGTTTCATAGTTATCAATGTCAGGTAATTTAATCGCAATTCAATTTTAATTTCAATTTAACTGTCAATTTAATTTTCCAACGGTTAATGCAAATGACAAGCTATATGACAATTAAATTTTTACCAAATAACGACAAATAAAATCATAACACTTCATAATATCAAATTTAACTAGCATAAAATATTTAGTACGGTGTGAGCGTTATAAAACACTCACCTTGATTTTTACGATTTAAATCAAATCGAACGACGTTCGATTTAACCCAAAATTTTCTCTAGCTCCAAATGATTCCAATCCAGTTCCATAGCGAAGAGCTCGTCCATACGATTCCAACGCAACTGGTTTCGCGCGTTTTCGACCTCGTATGAAAAAGATATGTATTTTTGAAGTTTATACGAATTTAAATATACAATTTCAGCTTTTATTTTAAATATCAAACCCTCAACTGCATCCTGGCCATCGATTTCTGCATCTTCAGATCTGAGCCATTGCTGCATCTTCTTCCTCTTCACGTTGAATGCCCAGGTTTGAACGCAAGAAACAAACCCATCAGCCGCCATCTTAATCGATTTTTCACGACCAAACCGAGCAACTTGAAGACGATCAGGTTACACCACTTCGAAGCCACCGCCTTACTCCACCTTCACCCCAAATAGCTCCAAGCTCGGCCTCATCCTCTGCCTCGAATTGCGTGAAAAACGCAGCCCCTTCTTGCTCGATTTCCCGTTGATCCGTGGCTCCGTTTTCGATCATCTCCGTATGGATTTGAAGCTTTCATCGTGCTCTACAACTTTGTAGTTGAGAGTTTTTGCTAATTGTTGATGGATTGAGAGTAAAATGAGGAGGAAATTTCGAAATTTTCAGGCCATTGAAATGAAAGTGGCGGCTGGTCAAAAAGAGTTAGGGTTTGGAGCAAATGAAAGAGGATGGGTCCTTTTATAGAAAATTGCAAAAACACTATTAACCGAAAAATTTTCGAACTCCAAACGAAGCATGCCGACTGGCGTTTCTAGGGTTTACCCCACGTTCCGGACACAATGGAATAGGTTTCGGAGGCTAATTCGATCGTATGTGAGAGTTACGGAAATAAACGATCAATTTTACATTAAACCGATTAACCGAATTTCTATGCGTTTTGGCTTGCCCCGGACAAACGGTAAATCCGTTTGACTTAAAATTTGAAACCTTACAATAATATCACATTACGGATCCAATGAAACTAGTTTCGTCGAAATCCGAGACCGTTTGAAAAATGACTATTTTAACTCGCCAAATTAATATTAAAACAATTTCAACGCGTTTCGAGCTGCCACGGTCAAACGACAACTCCGATTGCTACGAAAATTGAAATCCGATACTAACTAACTATTACGGATCCAATGAAACTAGTTTTGTCCAATTCTGAGACTGTTCAAAAATTGACTATTTTCCAGTCGAAAATTAAATATTAAAATATTCAATTTTCACAAATAAATTTTAAATTCGGTTTTAAAAGTTCTATAACATCACTATAAAATCAATATGATAAAATAAAATTTTACAAATCATTTTTAATCATATTAAACCCGTTATTTAATTTATCCAATAAATTCCAAATATTTAATTTAGACAATTTCGCTTATCCAATAATTCATTATCTTTTGAAATATTGAAATTGAACTTATAAGATTCAACTTTTAAAACCATTTCAAAATTTAGAACTCTATTTTCATTTTACAGTTATTCAATTATTCAATAAGTTTTAAATATTTAATTTAAACAATTTACGTGTTCAATATTCAATATTTGATTTCAAATAGATTTTACTTATCAATCAACTACTCTCTTATACCAAATGAATTCAACATTTATCACCCAATTCGACTATCGATTGCAAAAGAATTTACTAAGTCGCATTTATTTTTCATTACTTGGATAATTATTATTGCAATTCCTTTCAGTTATTATTATACCAAACGAATCACAAATTTTTTTCTAACACTAAATCACGAAATCTTATTAAATTAGCTATTTTAATTATCGAAAATTTACGGGTCGTTACACTCTCCCCCACTCAAAACTTTTCGTCCCCGAAAAGGAAAAAGAAGGGAAAAGAAACTAAGTATAGAATTTAACATCAGATATATTTTATCAAAGTTACCAACTTATAAAACAATGAAATTCCATTTATAAAGTCATAACTACGCTTCCACAATGTTACTCTGAACGGCTTTCTAAATTTAAAAGTTAGTTATCAAAACAAGTTATAAAATTTTAAAACTTGAAAAACTTTCTAACATTTGGATTTACGGAAAATTTCGGCAGAGTCTCCTTTGCGCGGCTCGATCGGAAAAAATATAATAGCATATATATCACAAATATACATCTCATCTCAATGATGAGGCATCCCATATGTGGGGAAACAACATATAAATATCACCAATATCATATAAAACCGTAAGCGTACCTTTTATTTAGCATTTATTAGCATTTTACTTACATTATGCGTTTAGCGTAGAAGCGAGCTCCACAACGAAGCGCAACCCCTTTGCTACCTACTAAAATGCTCAATAACTAAGTTAGAACCATGCATATAAAGATAGATCGCTATACTTAGCCTACACAACATATATATAACATATTTAGCTTCAAAACTGAGATTTCAATTTCTGGACAGCAAACAAATCTTAGCTTTAGGTCACCTAAACGGTAAAATTTGATAATAGAATCTAAACAAAAGTTGTTACATTCATTTCAGGCTTTCCGGAATGTCCAAAATCATCGAATTCGGATCATCCGTTCAAAAGTTATGGCCGTTATACTTAGGGGATACGCTTCAGCCTGGGCAGTGTTTGCGCAGGTCCGCGACGTTCACCCACATTTCCGACCTTCTAAACGACATCAAAACACAAAACACTTAAAACAAAAGTTTTAGATTAAGTTCTTAGATTTCCATAAAGGGCAAGATCATCAAAATCAGATAAACCAGTTAAAAGATATGGCGAAAATACTAAGGGTGTATACTACTGATTTTGCTTATTTTTACACAGGACAGCGAGTAACATTCAAGTTTTTAACCTATTAAACGAAGGAATTTTCTCAAGTTATCTAAAAAAAAGTTGTGCTATAGTTTCTGAGCTTTTCGAAAAGTCCAAAATCGTCGAATTCCGTTTAGCCATTTAAAAGTTATGGTTGTTTTCGTTTCAGCATATATTGGACAAATTTGGATTTTCCCAAAAATTTGCTTTTATTATTTCAAAGTGCAAACCATCAAAACTTCAAATTTTCAAAAAAAAAAACAATCATAAACACAAAGTCATTTATTTTCTTATTCATCCATGCAATAGGTTTACATTCAATTTGTTTCCGATTTATTCAAGTTTGTTTCATTCACATTTTAAATTCAAGTCAATTTGCTTCAATTTAAATTGAATTCAATTATATTTAATTTCACTTTGCTTCAAACTTGAATTTAAATTTTTTTTTATTCCGTTTATTCAATTCCATTAACACTAATGAATTCTACTTAATCAATTTTCATCCATCTAACAACCAATGCATATCAAACATTAACAACCATCCAGAATCTACACGAAATCAATTATACATTTCCAAGTCAATTTTTTTTAATTTCATACACTTCCAAGTTTATTGACATTTAGTTATATTCAAATTTAATTAGTTTCCATTTACCAATTTTATATTTCATTAATTTTAAATTTTATTCATTCATTATATATATTATTCATTTTACAGCTTAAATTTCTTTTATATTTATAGCTATCAATAGATCTTCACATTTTATTATTCACTCTCACACTGGTATATTATTTCTCTACTTATCCTTATTAGCATTTTAAACCTTTTAAGTATTTGGTAAGTTATAGTTATGCAAATAGAATGTAGTTAAACAACATACAACTTCTTTTCATTTAAAGTTGAATTTTAAATTAATTAATTCTTAAGTCATTACTTAAATTTCACTATAATTTAATTTCACATTTACATTCACATATAGTATTTCCATTTTATATTAACATAATTGTGAATCACCTTTAAATGTTAATTTAAATTCCAATTATTTACTAACAATTTTATTTATATTTGCAACCATTAATTAAATGGATATTTCATTATTCAAACCTATACTTGTATATTATCCAATTAACAATTCATATAACATTTTTGAACTTCTTAAATATTTTGGTAAGTTATATCTATGCTATAGAATGAAATTTAATACTACGCGAGTTTTACAGTTTTAATTTTATTTTAAGTTCATAATTTCCTAATTCTAAGGATTTCTACTTCAATTGATATTTTCACTTAGCTCTTAGGTTCATTTCTCATTTCACAATTCAAAAGTTCCTCAATGATTCAAGTCTACATTCACTTCAATCATTTAAAAAAAATCATTAATTATTAAAGGACTTAAGAATTCCAATCCCGGTTTCATTTCAAATCAAGTTTTGAAATAATATATACTTATATAATTTATATATCAAATCATACTATAGAGAATGCAAAACAAAATAAAATTTGAGTCAAAACAAGGTTTAGACAAGCTATTAAGTGGTCTCCCCCACTCGGACTCTCGAAAATAAACGCCAATGATGCGTGCACACATCATCGAAATCATTTTCTAGCGTCAAGAGAAGGGAATATAACACTTATCATAAAAAAAATCCTTCGAAAACAATTTCAACTCAATTATACTATCATATAATGCTCATATTATATTTTTCAAATTCTTGTAAGTCAATCTCAAACACCGGAATTTAAATTCCCAAATCCAAGTTAAAATTCATTTATATTCATTATCAATTGTGTTTACAAGATTTCATTTTCCTAAATCCATTGTTATTTAATCAATTGTTGTAAATATTGACTGATCAAACAATAACGATAATAATCTAATATTATCATCTCCTAACAATCAATCAATCAAAATGAATAAATATTCAAATAATTCTTTTATATGAAATATATTCCAAAATGATATTGTGTTGGTTTGTCCTATTCGAGTGTTTAGAAATTCCTATCGACGCCTTGGCGTCCCAAGTATCGACCAGAATTCATAAATACTCAACGGAACAAATTAACACAATATAAAACCATTTTATATCAAATAACAAGTACGCTCTCTCATATACACTCAACTCATTCATATAGTTTACCTCTATTTCAATGAGTTATTCCCCACTAGAGCCAAGGTTTATCGCTAAACCAAAGCTCTGATACCAACTGTAACGACCCGCCTTTTTGGACAGTTTAAACCGACGATCAAATACACATGTCGATTCCAAACCATTAAAAGGGCAGATAGTTATTGGGGTAATTAAGAAAAGAAAAGGAAGGGAAATAAAGAAAATGAAACAACACAGAATCTCACAGCGGAAGGCTAAAGTATAATAATAAAATAACAGTTCATGAAGCTGTTAATTAAATGAATACATTTGAAATGAATACATTTGATTATTATTATACAACATTTATCAGAGTTACACATATACAACAGAACAAATAAATAATGCAGCAGACAACATGATGCACAGATAATAATAGTAATAGTATACCAAATCTTCGTCTTCGTCCTCCAGAATAGATCTTCAAAAATCTGAAAACTCAGGACTGACCCGAGCGTAATGAAAAGACAAAACACTCGAGTCAGGACTAAAATATCCTTATGAAAGTTAAATCAATCGTAAATAAATATGAGTGTAACGGCGTCAGAGATGTTTACGGGGTTTGACATCTCATATCCAGTGTCAACGTGCGTGCAATAACTCAAGAGATGTTACGGGATTTTCCATCTCTCAAGGATCCGTGAAACTATCTACTATGTAGTGATATACGCTAAGTAGATAATGTCTATCAGTAATATAAAGTATCAAAATAGCGTTAAGGCGTTACCATAATCCCCCTTAACACATTTTATATTCCCAAAAGCATATACAAGACCGTAGTTTCCCCAAAACCGGAAGTCACCAGAGGGCAATCCATATACTCAAGGTACAAATCAAAACGTAGTGGTCGCGAATAGGATAATCAGTATGACAAGGTACATGAGGCGATACCAACTAGGATACTAGTA
This sequence comes from Allium cepa, assembly GCA_030765085.1. NCBI lineage: Eukaryota > Viridiplantae > Streptophyta > Magnoliopsida > Asparagales > Amaryllidaceae > Allium > Allium cepa. The sequence continues at coordinate 508,540,369 of CM060929.1, forward strand.
GTTGCGTGATCCGGACTGATGTTGGGCATAGCCAGCAGCTACCCCAACACCGCGAAACAACACTCCGAAATCAAGGGGTGCACCCAAATCGCATCACAAATGTAATAGATATGGTATCGAAGAAGTGTGTCCGCTAGAGGTGGCGAACCTCAATGGCCCGGCGCGGCTCCTGTTTTAGTCATGTCAGGGGTCATCCAATAATCGTTCTCTTTCTTCAGTCAACGCGTTCACCAAACCATCCACTTCATTCTGGATTATCACTCCGCGTATAATAGTTATTAAAGTGGTTTCGGTATCGACAGAGAGTATGTCCATATCCGATCCCGGTCTCTTTAATAACTACGTATTATTACACCTTTGGCTCTTTATATTTCAAATCGATTCATAATTGATATCAAAATATCATATTCGCTTCAAAAATCAAATCCATTCAAATATCATCGTATCTTTCAAAATATCAGATTTCATATTTAAATTCAAGATTTAAATATAAACATTTCACCTTATTGACCAGCTTAGGATTTTAGAAAAATAGTTTTAAGTAGTTTAAAAGTAGTTTTAAATAATTAAAATAGTTAAAAACACTTAAAATCTTTAAAATGGATTTAAAATAGATAAATTCGTTTAAAATAATTTAATTTGGGTTAAGTAGATTTAAAATAGATTAAAATAGTTTAAGTATTCAAAATGGTTTATATAACAGAGTAATTTGGAAAACAAATTAAAACAGCTTCAAAATCAATCCATTTCAATTATAACTTCCCAATTCAAATCAATTTCAATTTCCATTCTACCGATTCAATTTCGATTTCAATTCAAAACAATGTCAACTTTTACTTCAAATCAATTCAATTCTACATTCACCTTTAATTAATTCAATTTCAATTTATATCGATTTGGAGCTTGATTTCTCAAAATATCAATTTATAACACTTAACAAAATTTCCAACAATATTCAAGTTTAAATCCAAATTCCAAATATGATTCAATTCCAAACTCGATTTCAAAATATCATTTTCATATCACTTTTACTTAGTAATATTCAAAGCTCGAAATAATGTTCAATCTTTAAAATAAATAGATTTTTGAAATTCAATCATATCCAAATTTATTTTTATTTTTTTAAAGTCACAACTTAAATTATTTACCAATTTCTTTTAACCAAAATTTATTTCAACATTCCAACTCAAATTTTCGACAAATTCGATTTCTATAAATTGATTTCTATTTATCACTTTTAAATCGAAACATTTAAATAAATTTCAAATCGACGATTTCAAAAATTATTAATTTAGCCAATTCGGTGTCCGTATATAATTTTCTATCCTATGGCCAAGTAATTATTTATTTCAATTAAATGCCACGATGAGTATATATTACTTAAATTAAATCTCAGTATCATATGTATGCATAACAGGATCTATATAAGCAAATAAACATCCAAACATTCAATTATCAACCAATAGCATCCATCAAAATACATCATCCAATAAACAATACAATTCATGGCAGTTTCATAGTTATCAATGTCAGGTAATTTAATCGCAATTCAATTTTAATTTCAATTTAACTGTCAATTTAATTTTCCAACGGTTAATGCAAATGACAAGCTATATGACAATTAAATTTTTACCAAACAACGACAAATAAAATCATAACACTTCATAATATCAAATTTAACTAGCATAAAATATTTAGTACGGTGTGAGCGTTATAAAACACTCACCTTGATTTTTACGATTTAAATCAAATCGAACGACGTTCGATTTAACCCAAAATTTTCTCTAGCTCCAAATGATTCCAATCCAGTTCCATAGCGAAGAGCTCGTCCATACGATTCCAACGCAACTGGTTTCGCGCGTTTTCGACCTCGTATGAAAAAGATATGTATTTTTGAAGTTTATACGAATTTAAATATACAATTTCAGCTTTTATTTTAAATATCAAACCCTCAACTGCATCCTGGCCATCGATTTCTGCATCTTCAGATCTGAGCCATTGCTGCATCTTCTTCCTCTTCACGTTGAATGCCCAGGTTTGAACGCAAGAAACAAACCCATCAGCCGCCATCTTAATCGATTTTTCACGACCAAACCGAGCAACTTGAAGACGATCAGGTTACACCACTTCGAAGCCACCGCCTTACTCCACCTTCACCCCAAATAGCTCCAAGCTCGGCCTCATCCTCTGCCTCGAATTGCGTGAAAAACGCAGCCCCTTCTTGCTCGATTTCCCGTTGATCCGTGGCTCCGTTTTCGATCATCTCCGTATGGATTTGAAGCTTTCATCGTGCTCTACAACTTTGTAGTTGAGAGTTTTTGCTAATTGTTGATGGATTGAGAGGAAAATGAGGAGGAAATTTTGAAATTTTCAGGCCATTGAAATGAAAGTGGCGGCTGGTCAAAAAGAGTTAGGGTTTGGAGCAAATGAAAGAGGATGGGTCCTTTTATAGAAAATTGCAAAAACACTATTCACCGAAAAATTTTCGAACTCCAAACGAAGCGTGCCGACTGGCGTTTATAGGGTTTACCCCACGTTCCGGACACAATGGAATAGGTTTCGGAGGCTAATTCGATCGTATGTGAGAGTTACGGAAATAAACGATCAATTTTACATTAAACCGATTAACCGAATTTCTATGCGTTTTGGCTTGCCCCGGACAAACGGTAAATCCGTTTGACTTAAAATTTGAAACCTTACAATAATATCACATTACGGATCCAATGAAACTAGTTTCGTCGAAATCCGAGACCGTTTGAAAAATGACTATTTTAACTCGCCAAATTAATATTAAAACAATTTCAACGCGTTTCGAGCTGCCACGGTCAAACGACAACTCCGATTGCTACGAAAATTGAAATCCGATACTAACTAACTATTATGGATCCAATGAAACTAGTTTTATCCAATTCTGAGACTGTTCAAAAATTGACTATTTTCCAGTCGAAAATTAAATATTAAAATATTCAATTTTCACAAATAAATTTTAAATTCGGTTTTAAAAGTTCTATAACATCACTATAAAATCAATATGATAAAATAAAATTTTACAAATCATTTTTAATCATATTAAACCCGTTATTTAATTTATCCAATAAATTCCAAATATTTAATTTAGACAATTTCGCTTATCCAATAATTCATTATCTTTTGAAATATTGAAATTGAACTTATAAGATTCAACTTTTAAAACCATTTCAAAATTTAGAACTCTATTTTCATTTTACAGTTATTCAAATTATTCAATAAGTTTTAAATATTTAATTTAAACAATTTACGTGTTCAATATTCAATATTTGATTTCAAATAGATTTTACTTATCAATCAACTACTCTCTTATACCAAATGAATTCAACATTTATCACCCAATTCGACTATCGATTGCAAAAGAATTTACTAAGTCGCATTTATTTTTCATTACTTGGATAATTATTATTGCAATTCCTTTCAGTTATTATTATACCAAACGAATCACAAATTTTTTTCTAACACTAAATCACGAAATCTTATTAAATTAGCTATTTTAATTATCGAAAATTTACGAGTCGTTACAGCTGTGCACGAGGGAAGGAACAGTGGTTGGCTGTGCGTGTGTGTACGCGATGGGGAGAGGGAAGGCATTGGGACATGCGGCACTGCGCCTGGAAGTGAGGGGTCGCGATGCCTCAAATCGTGCACGCATGAGTAAATAAGTGCAGATGGTGGTTTTCGACTTCAGATGGAGGAGGGCAAGCAGTGTTGTTGGTTTTGATAGTCACATGCAATCTGGGGTAGGGAAGTTCTGTGATGTAGCAGTTCAAGGGGGGGTGCGATCTCGATGGCAGTTCTTGGTGGTCGCACGAAGGCCGGGTCTTGGTGGAGGTTGTAGTCGCACGTTTGGTTCGTGATAGCCAGGAAGCTTGGTTGTGAGTTGATCTCGAGCTTTCCTGTGCCTACCCGCCACGGAGTGAGGTATAAGATTATTTTTCTGTTGATTAAGATTTTAAAATTTGAAATTAATATGGAAATTTATTTTATAGGATTAAGTAAATAATCAAATTTATTTTTTGTTGTAAATCGATAACTAAAAGAATTTATAACATCTTCATACAAGGTCGGAAATCGAACGAACACATGTTGCACTTTGATCATTATTGCGGAATCTATGCATTTGAGTTGAATTGGATAGAATGACAATTAAAAATCCAGGTGAGTAAATCTCACTCTTTTTGGATTGCTGGATATTAATTTTAAATAGTTAAAATTAGTTTTTGATGTTTGGTTGAATTGATTATATGTTGAATGATATTATATCATCATATATAGTAGTGTGTGTATATATATATATATATAAAATATTTGGAGTGATATTCCTGCACATTATAGCGAATGCGACACTATGTGCCTCGCATAATAGCGGATGACCCTACATACCCGATATCCCCCTCGAAGTAGGATTGGTATTATTTTATATTGTATTAATATCTGTGGATGTAGGAAAACAGGTTGGAGGGATCCAACGGGATTCCTCAAATATGTTGTTTATTTTTCATATATAATGATATATGGATTGTGTAGAATAATCTAGTATATACTATTGTAGTGGTTGAGATTATTGGATGTTATAGTAGCGCTGGCCTGAATTTTAATATTTTAAAATACCACAAATATATTTTTAAAATTTAAGGAATTAAAGGTAATTTTTGATATAAAAATATTTATATTGTAAATTGAATTATTTTTAAGAAAATTGAACTGGGAGTAATGTATATTAATTTTGGATTGTACGTAACTGTTCGTGGATGGGTTTAAATAGAGACTTTAAAAAAATTAATTATATAAAGGAGTTTTGTAAATGGTATTCTGAAATATGAAAAGAAGATAAACAATATTAAAAATAGATTGGAGGTATAAATGGAATTTATAAGAAATGAACTTATATAATGGAATTTTATAAATAAGATTTGTTTTATTAAAAAGGTAAAACATAGGGGTTATAAAAATTATAAACAATATTTATAAATAAAGAAATTTGATACCATATGATAGATTGGAAATATAAATTTACATGAAGAATTTATATTAGAATATGGGAATAGAGTAAGAAAATAGTGGAAATATTTTTGGAGGTGAAGATGGTTAAGGAAATCTGAATGGAAGTGATATATTGTGATTCGAGAGGGATTTATAAATTGAATTGGTTATTGAGGTTTTAAAAGTATATTTTCAATTCTAAGAAGTTAATTTTGCTTTTAAAAGGAAAGTTTTATTATTATAAAACTATGGAATTTTAAAGTAGTTAGGATTGAAATAATTGGTAAATAGATTTTTAAAAACTAAGTATTTATTTATGTAAATCCTAACTTTTAAAAATCAGCTTTTAAAAAATTATCTGTTTAACTAAAAATGAGTTACTGATGTTTATAAAGGTTTTCAATATTTTAAATAATTATTTGAACATGTTTTAAAAATAAATTTTTATTCTTTTAAATACTTATTATATATATATAGAGTTTGAATTGATTGAAAATTTTTATGTTTAAATTCTCTCCAGATTCATAAATGAGGCCTATAAAAGAATATGATTTTAGGGGGAGGGATTTTATAAGGGATTTGAAGGAAATGGGTTTCAAAATGTATGAATATGGGGATTTTGAAATGAAATCAGAATTTATGAAAGAAGTCATAAATTACTGAATGGGATTATACAATAGTGTACTGGGTTTGGAAATTTAAAAAAAAGAAATTTATTAGTGATTCCGGAGACTTATGGAATAAGTTACGAAACATTCTCTGAAATGTTGATATTTGAAAGATTTTGGAAAATAGACTTGTAATATTTTACAAAGTATAAAAATGGAAATTTGGAAATATTTCTAAGTGTTGAGATGGTTTGGGAATATCCGGTTGCAGATTTAAGTATTTGAAAATTGTTTTCAAATGTTAGAAGGAATTGATATATATCTTATTAAGATATTTTGAAAATAGATATTTTTAGGGAAAGATGTATAATAAGGCCCGGTGTCTGCTTATAGACGTTTTATTAATAGTTAAATAACCATTATCAATATTGGCCAATTTCGTTAATTGTTTCGAAGAGACCGGGATCGGATTTGCTTTATTACAACATGATTGGGGGTTCGCACTTCGTATTTGGTGGTAAGCAGGAGACTCTTACCCCTACATGTCCCAGAGTGGTTGGTTGTAGTCTGGCCATAAAAGCAAATTGAGGTACCAGTGTATGCCATGGTGGAAAGTGGCCGCTGTCGATGGTTGAAAAGCCTAGACCGCTACATTTGGTATTAGAGCTGAAGGTTAAGCAAGAACCTTGCCTCTAGTGGGGGATTACTCATTTGAGATAGAGTCCGTAGTACTCTAGAATGGGTTGAGTGTAATAATAGATATGAGCGCATATTTGTTGTGTTAATTTATCTGCTGGGTGGTATATAAATTCTATTCGAATAGTGGGACGCCACTAAATCGATAGGAGTTTCTAAACACTTGGATAGAGTAATTCGACACAGTATGGATTTCAAGCGGTTGAATGGAATAATTTTACTCAAATTATATTTTGATATAAAAGAAATAATTTTCTGATTTTTTATATAATAGTGTGTTTGGTTATTATTATTATATAACCAAAATAAGATTATAAAATTGGAAATGGTTATATATAACAAAAGGGAGATTGTATAAGTATGAATTATACAAATAAGTCAAAAACTACAAATGGTTCAAACCAGAAATTGGAAGAAAAAAATTTAATCCCGGAGATTTTTAGAAGTATTTTCCAAAGTGTTTGAAGCTAAATAATAGTATTATTATTTTGGAGATATTTTTAAAGAGAAAATTTGTTTAAATGGATTTTGGAAGTGTTATAGCACTGAACTCACTTCAGTCGCTGGAAAATAATCCTAGTAATGACGGCCGCATCATTGGTATTCATTAAGTTTCTAGGTGATGGATTGATACCGTAGTAAATCAATATGGAGATTTTTCGGTGAAAACAAGTGTTGTTTTGGATAAAATCAGGTTGATTTTGAAATTCGGAAGAAGTGGTTTATTAAACCATATATATATATATATTTGATTTCACGGTGATTTGAAAAAAAATACCGGGTGTTAAAAATATTTGGGAATCCTGTAGAAGATGATATTTATAAGGAGGGAAGTGTGAAAAATTGAAATTGGAATAATATTTAAAGTGAGAAAGTTAAAATGGAATTCAACTTAAGTTAAGTTGGATAAATTAAATTTTAGAAATTTAGTTGACTGGATTTGAATTGAATTAATATAGTATATTAATGAAATGGGAGTTAACTTAGCAAAGTAATTGCAATATATAATGAAATTGAATGAATTAAAAATAAAATGGTTCGGAGTGGAATTAATTTAAATATGAATAATTCGAATTTGGTTTTGAAATGTTGGTTAAAAAGGAATTGAAATTCAAATTAAAAGTGACTGGATTTGAATCATACTGAATTGAATTAAATTGGTAAATGTAAATTATAAAGTGACTATATAACTATAAGTTATAAAATTGGAATTGAATTAGAAATAATGTTGAATTGGAGTAAATATGAATTTTGAATTGGGAAGTATTATAAAACCATATGGCATAAATCTTAAACGAGATAAAATTTAAGTGAAAATTGGAATTGTTAATAAATATATTGGAATAGCTTATAAAGGTTGAAATTTATTGAACTAAAATATACTTAGGCTATAAAGAAATGTATACTCTCGAGTTAAAAATAAAATATGAATATATACGAGTAAAGAATTGGTGGAAATGTGAAAAATAAGTCGTGTGACTTATAAAATTGAAAAGTGAAATAGAAAACCCAAAATAAAATTATTTGATATTTTGGTTAGGAAAATAAAAAACCAACATGAATTATAAAAAAATGAGTTGAGCTCAATAAAAACTAAATAAAGTGACTTTTGAAATGAAAACCAGATATTGAATTATGATTTGGAAGTGAAATAATTAGATAATTAATTAGTTAATTGAATATAGAATGGATAGTAACTTGGTTAAATAAATTGGATTATGGATTAAAAATTGAATATTGAAATTGGAACTTGAGTTATAAATAAAATTCGACTTTAATTGTAAGTGAATTAAATATAATTGGAAGTGTGATCGAATAAAATAAAATTGGATTCAAATAGAAATGACTTGAGTTGCAAATGAATTCAATTTGAGTATAAATAAATTGAATAGGGCCTTGAATATCATTGAAACGAATTCGAGAATGAGTTCGAATATGGATTTGAAATTGAAGTGGAATAAATGAAGGAACTAATTAAATTAATTAAGTAAATAAAATGAGAATTGAATGGATAAGAATGAAATTAAATTGAAAGGGAATTTATTTGTAAATGGAAATGAACTTAAGTTGTCTGATTGAAATGATTGAAGTAAATAAATTAACTTGAGTTAATATTTTAATGAAAGCTTGGCTTAAATAATTTATGAAATGGCTATTTAATAAATTAGCATGGAATGATTTCGAGCTAAGTAAGGTGGATTTGAATGTAATGTGGGCATGAATGGGATGCAACCAAACTGATTGAGAATAAACTTGAAATAGAATAAAAATGAAATATAAATTGATTTGGAATCAATTTGGAATAGCTTTAAATGGAAATGATTATTTTACTAAATGAATAGCGCAAAACTTGCAGTGAAAAATTGTTGTTCGATGTAAATGGAAGTAAATAAAATTTTATGAACAAATGGAAGTGAATAAATTGATTTTTGAATCAATTTGGAATGGATATGGAATTGTTTGATGTAAAATGAATAGGATGCAAATAAATTTGGTTGTAAATCATTTGAATTGAATAAAATGATATATGAACGATTGAAAGCAATTAAATTGGTGTTGGAACATTATAATCGCTTATGATTATGTGATTAGAATGCATTATTATGAAATCAATGTGTTTATCCCTTTAAAAGAATGAAATGTTATTAAATTTCATGTTTTTGGTACTTACGTGTTTAAATTGAGTAAGTACATGTATATGGAGCTGTTTGCTTGATTTTTGGTCGCGCAAATTTCAAAATAAATAAGTCGCTTGCTTAAAAATGCTAAAATAAGCTACGTTTTAGGATTAAATACCATGGAAACATAAAATATTGATATATATTTTGTTTTTCGACTGCGTGGGTCGATGTGTGTCATATTGCAAAAGGCTCTCCGTACAATACAGGCTCTGCCAAAAAATTTCAAAAATTTAGGGTGTTAGAATTTTTTTGAAAAGTTTGAAAAAAAATTGTTAACGAAAATTTAATTTTAAATTGTAATTGAAATAAAGCATTTGAAAGTAGAATTGAAAACCGATCGTTTTGGTTGAAACTAAAGGATTAGAAATGAGAAATAAGCAAGCTAGCTAAATGGATTTTGATAAGTTAATAGGTTTGGAGCATTTTTCCTACTTAGCAATTTCGGGAACGTAATTCTTTTAAGGGGGAGGAACGTAACGATCCGGATTTTTCATAGTTCAATTTTGAATATTTAAATGGTTTAAATATTGAATTTGGAATTATAATCTAATTAGTAAGGTTTTAAAATAGGATTTTCAAGCGATTTTGTAAATTTTGGAAATCATTGATTTAATTGATGCATTAAAATAGCGATCCGAGACACTCTCTCGGAATTCGACGAAGCCTGCTCCATTGGATCCGTAATAGCATACTATCGTTGAATTTCAAATTTAAGCTTTTGGAGTTATCGTTTGATCGTACGGGATAGAAATGTGCTGAAATTTGTATCGAAAATTTAATATAATAATTGGGTTCAAAAAACTATCTTCTCCATGCGATCGAATTAAGACTCGAAACCTTTTCTATTGTCTTCGGAATAGGAGTATAACATTATAAATGCCTAGCGGCATGCCTCAATAGGAGATCGAAATTTTAAATCAGATTTAAAATGAGATATCTTCAATTTTAAATTTTTTAATCAAATCGATGTCAAATTCAAACCGCCCTCAAACCCATTCAAACATGCTAGCTCAAATCACACGACATCCCATTTTTCCTTTTTTTACATCACATCTTCCCTCTTTTCTATTATATCAGTTCAAAACTTAAGGAGGAAATCAATGTTAAAAACCAAAGCCTTGCTCTTTTACTTAAAAACTCGCGAACATTTTTTTCCTTCAGACATGATAAATCGAAAATGAATTCGAAATCGCGACGGGGAAAAAATATATCGAAGTCAAGGAGAGGTGCTCGTGTGCGGTAAACGGTGAAGGGAGCCCACACTAGTGCGTACGTTGGAGGCGCGATCCATCCACGATGGCGTTGAGGGGAGCGTAGCTATGTGCGATGGGAGAAGAAGTGGTTGGCTGCGCATGTGTGTACGTGATGGGGATAGGGAAGGCGTGTAGGATCGATTTCACCCTAGAGGGGGGGGGGGGTGAATAGGGTGATGTTGTTAATTATAAAAAAATTATTGCGGAAGCTTATAAAATTATTCAACACATATATATCAAAATTATAGCAGCGCAGATAATAGCAGAATAATAAATGCAGAAATAGAACGACACGGAATTTACCCAGCTTCGGCAAAACCCTGCCTACGTGCTGCCCCCAAGGTTTCTACTAGAAATTAAGTAGTCACACGCTTACACACGTAAACTCGCGATACCCGCTACTGATTAACCTAACTCTACGCTCAAAATCCTGCCACAACTCAGCCACTGAGTTGCGAATTCTCAAACTACGCCACGTAGTTTGTCCCATAATCACACGACTAGTAATTACAACGTTTAAAAGTGAAATACAAATAATAAAAACAAAAGAAACTAAACCCTAATTTAAAACCCTTTTATTATAAACTAATGAAAAGAAGGCCGGCCCAATTTGACTTAATATTATTTCCTTTCTTCTTTTATCTATGTCGGCCCGCTTCCTTGTGAAAAATGGTGGCTTTCTTCGTTCGTTCCTCTCTGATTAAAAATTAGGGCTTTGAGAAATGAGGGCGCCGACTTTGTTGATCGATCATGTGGGTTGTTCGCGTGATTGCTTGACGATCAATTGTATTTGTTACTTTGCACGCGGCTGCTCCTTCTCGATCGAGTTCGGTGATTTGGTATGTGATTTATTCCTTTTGCTTTTCTGTTATGCTTGCTTGAACTCGATTGATTGAAAGCCGATGATGATTGGGTTTTTATATAGGGTTCGCAACCCTTGATTTTCATTCGTGTACATTTATTTTAATTTGTCAATTTATTCTTCTCGGCCATTCGATTTTGTTTTGATGCTGACGATGATTTCTGACTTGTTCATATTGGGTAATTTTGTAACATATCGATTTTATCGGGATCCGAAGGCCGGCATTCTTACGTCCACTATATCAAATGCCGCATAATCGAATGTCGGAAAATCGAATTCTTAGGGTTAAAAAGAAGAGGTAGAAGAAAAAGATAGAAGAAATAAGAAAACAGAACGGAAACAATATCAGAATCTCACAGTCGCAGCGGAACAACATATAATAGATAAATGAATAATCTTTAAAACAAAGAACTATATCAGTTATTACATTACATTATCATCAGAGTGTACAACAACAATATACAACACAACTAAACAATGGACAGTTATACAAACATGTCCTTACAAGCGAATTTACAGCGGAAAGATAATATTATATACAAGTAATACGTCTCGCCATCCAGCTCGCCACTTGAGCTCCGAAGCACTTCTGAATCCAGAATGACCTGATAACCTGACTCTAGACTGCCCGTGTGGAAAATTATGGGCACGCAGAGTTTAGGAAGAGAACAATAAACTCCAGGTCAGTCATGAGACTGGTGTGAGAACTCAAAACAGTTATTTATCTTTTAAAACAACAACAACAACAAGGGAAGTGAAAAATATCCGCAATGCTTTTGGAAAATGAAACTACCATAAGGCCTCCCCGCACACACACAATGCAAACGCAGAATTGGAGGAGATTTCTCCTTGTGATAGTCAAAGATGCCTACTACGCAAAACAAATCATTTTTGATATTATTATTAGTGCATAGTGATGAAAGCATTTCTAAAATAGAATGTAAATCTTAACCAGCATAGACATTTCGAACTATGCCTACTATAGCTACCATCTAAACAGTGGTGACCATCATAAGTAAATGGCAGGTTATACAACTAAAACTATACTGGGTTCTTATTGGGAATTGGATTTCCGACAAATGGTCAGGCTAAGGAACTTCCTACTGCCACATGGGATCGCCTCTAGCGGGACGTCCCGAGAATCTAACCGGATCTCTGCCAACACAAGGTCGGTTACCTCTGTAACTAGGTAACTACTACTCGAGTATGCCACTCCCCGGTCCTTTGGGACCTTTATCCGAGGGCCCTCTATCACCAAGCAACAACCACACAGAAAATGAGATTGGAGCAACCACATAGGTTAAACATCAGGGCTCCATACCTGACACCACCCTTTTCCAGAAGGAAATGACATACCCAAAAGGGAGCGACCCTCATAACCTTGCCACATATTCCTGTTTCGACCATTTCCAGGGTGTGAGGTCTGACGAAGTCTCGTCCATAAAGCTATGCTTTTTCACAAAGCCACGCTTTGATCAACAAATAATCAATAAATAATCATCACACAGCAACACTCAGCATGCCACATTACCAAATTGGGAATATATCGCTGATAACCTTCAACTACAAACCTCTGAGCTCGTACGTCTCAAAGAAGGGTGTTAAGCTAAGAGAATAAATTCTCCGCCACCAACAGAAATGTATTTGAAAGAAATCTGCTTTATATCTCAAATGTAATGTCAGACATGTAACCATACAAGTCTGTTTCGGGTTCGAACAGAACCGAAGGCACTTCAAAAGAAGCCTTTGCAATCCGGGTATTCACAATGCCGATCGAATTTCCCATCACAAAGGAAATCTCCATACCGTAGCTAACGGTGCAGAGATAATCGATAGGTCATCCTATCATTTTCACATATACCCGGTCTTCACCATCGGACTTCAATGCTATCTATTACGTCGTATCACTATTCGGAATGGGTAATCCGAAAAACGAACGCAATAATTTAAAAATAAGTGTAGCATTCAATTTCAACCAATCACAACAAATAGCCATTCAAGGGTTAATATTGATAGTCGGTTATTTAACTATCAATCAATATTCACAACATCACCTGATTTCAAATAATTTCCCAAATTATTTATTTTCAAAGATATCTTTACAAAATATAATTTCCACACTTTCAACCATTTGAAAAACAAATTTCAAATCAATTTTCACCTTTACAACTTTCATTTCAAAATGGTTCATTTAAACCAATTAAATAAACTCTTACCGATTTACTTTGAATTTACGTTCCAAATCCGTAAATTTATTCCCACACTTTTAAAAATAAATCAATGCTTATTTTTAAAACAAATTTCCCTTATAAATTTCCATTGTGAATTTACATTTCCAAATCTTCACTTTTTTATACGATTTTCCAAATCGATTTCAATTATTCACTTTCAATTTATCTTTAAAAGATATAATCTCAAAACATTCACTTCATATTGGAAAACATTTCCATACTTATTCAATAATAAGTAATTCACCAATCTATTTATTTTCAATATTTGGAAAACATTCAATATACTTAAATCACAATTAAGTATATATTTTATTCTTTAAGGAAAACATCCTCTTAAACACATTTGTTTGAGTCAAAACCAATGTTGCGTAAAACATCGTTACGACAACCCAAAATCACCAGTATAGGGATTCGAAATTAAGATAGATATATAAATCCCAATACTATACAAAACTTTTCCTTTCGGAAATCATTTACTATAACAACATTGTTATAGTCCACATTTTTCTTCTATTTCTCGAAATGTTTATTTCAACAACGAATGTTGAAATCTATGGTTTCGATACTTAACACATTTTAAAACATCTTTAAATCGTTTTAAATTCTATTTAAAATATCACTTTCCTAAAATATTTCTTTAATATATTATTCACCGTCCAAAATCGTGAATATACTTCATTTACCAAATTCAATTTCTACATATTTTATTTAAAGGATTTTTCACTGTCCAAAATCGTGGATATATTTCCTTTAATCAGCTATAATAATTAAACTTATCAAAATAAGTCGATTTCGGATTTATAAAACAACGCTTATAAATTCTATTTATACTTTATAACAAATTTACTTATAAAATCACTTTATTTACAAATTCTATCCATATCCCATTTACACGCCAAAATCTAATTCATAAGTTAATTACTTATAAATCTTTTATTTTACAAAAATCTATTTATTTTATAACTTCACAATTTATGAATCTATAGATTTCATCCACTTACGAAATCCATTTATATTTCATTTCAAATACTTATAAAGACTTGTTTTATAATTCCAACATTTTAATTTATAAATATCAATTTTATAAATCTTTTATATAAATCATTTATAATAATTCAAAAATCTCAATTTAAACCATTTTATAAATTAATCAACTACTTATTTCAAAAATCACATTTCGGTTATATTTCACAAAAATCATAATTTCTATAACATAAAATCTCAACATTTATTTATTTAAAATGAATCAATTTCAAAATTAAATTTTATTATGAATTCTCAACTTAAATTTTCAGAAATCCAATTTTATTTATTTTCGGCATCTAACGATACCAAAAATATATTAGGCTAAAATTTAGCCTTTAACGATTTCAATCACAAAGATAATCACGCAGATTATAAATAGATCAACACACAACACTGAAACAAATTCAATCACTTGAGGAATCCCGTTGGATCCCTCCAACCTGTTTCCCTGCATCCAAAGATGTTAGCACAATACCAATTCCGCTTCAAGACGGAATATCGCGGTATATGGGATTTATAAAATACTATCCGCTATTATGCGGCGCAATAGGGTCTCATCCGCTATATACTGCAAGAAATTAACTCCAAATACATATATAATACCAATTCCACTTCAAGGTGGAATATCGCGGTATATGTGTTTAATATAATAACCTCCGCTTAATAGGCGGCGTATAGGGTCTATTTCAAGACATTGATAATAAATTATCATCCAAGCAAACAATCAACACAATCAACAATTTTAAATTTAACTATTTAAAATTAAACAAAACCCTTTATTTGAGTGAGAAGATCTCACCTTTGATTTTAATTTGCAGTCCATTTTCCAATTCGGCTCGTTTCTCCATTTTTAGAACTTGTAACCAATAATTATATGATTTATCAATATGTGAAACAATCGACAAATCAATTTCCATCTAATAAATTTTATTTTATCTAGTTAATTAAATTTTCAACCAAATTTTCTTTTAATACAGTATTTGAACTGATTGAAAAATCAATCTCCATTTATTGAATTTAATTCAACCAATGATTTAGTTTAGATTAATGATTTTAAATCTTAAACCAAAAATCAAATTTTAAACAATTTTTCTTTTAATAAATTTATTTAACTAACAATTTGGTTTAAACAATTTTCCTATTAAATAAGTTTTATCAAACAATTTAAATCTCCCTAATATTTAATTTTTCTACTAGTGAAATAATTTAAACAAATACTTAAATTTTAAACTAATAATTTCCCTTTAAAAAAAATCCTGTAGTAAGATAAATAATCAAATGAGTTTATTACATAAATAAGTCGTCTTAATTAAATTATTTTTAACATAAACTAGTAAATTGTATTTTATATTTTTTTTTCAAACTGCATATATAAATAGTCTATATATGTTTAAAAATCTAATTTTTTTCATAAACTTTAAACATTCTATATATATATATATATATTATTTACCTTATTCTTACTGAATATATATAATTTACTGTTTTGAAATCACCAACTTAAAACTTACTGTTTCTTTTCAAAAACCAAATTTTTTTTAAAAATAAATGTTAATATATCTCTTACTATAATATTTTTCTGGTTCAAACAGTTTAACAAACCCTTTTTTTCTCTATATATACTTAAAAATCAAAAATCAAATTTATATATATACTTTTCACTAAATAACCTACAGGATCTCTTCACTGTTAAATTAATTTTTTTTTCGAAATTGTAAATAAATAAAATTTGTAAAAATATACCTACAGCCGAGTAAAAGCCTAGCCCACGAGTTCACATTGCCGACATCATCAAATTGCATGCCGTTGCCGCCTTGTCGCCGCTCGAATGCCTGCGCCAAACGCTGCCCCAAGCTCGATCACGCACCCCCACGTTGGACTACGCGACCCAGTCGCCTTCGTCATCGAACGACCCTTCTCCAGGCCAAGCCGCCGCCTTTCGTGAATCTAACGAGCCGCCGTCGCGACCAAGCACTCGCCCAAAATCATGCGATCAAAACCCTAACGCGCGATTTCGTTCGATTGAATAACTTAGGGCTTTGATTTTTTTTTCTTTTTTGATTTCGAATTCTGTTTTCATACTGGGAAAGAAAAGGGTAGGACATGGGTTTTAATTTGAACGAAATAAGAACAAAAGTGAAAGGAGATAGGCTCGCGATCGAATAAAAGTGACCATTATTTATTTTTCTTCTTTCGATTTTGAAAAGAATCTGTTTTGCGTGATGAAAGGAAGGAGAACAGAAGACATAATGGAGTGATTGCTTGTACAAGTGGGGGACAGTGATTTGAAATTAACGTGTTTGCATTACCTAGCTACAGTGTTTTGATGGGGAAGGCAAAGTACTGATGTAGATATAATTTCAACCGATGTTGAACAAATACAAATTTAAATTTGAATTAAAGTCGATATAAATTTCAACGCGTTTACTTAACCTACGGCCAAACGATCACTCTAAACGCTACGAAAATTGAAATCCGATAATAATACAATATTCCGGATCCAATAGAACTGGTTTCGTTGAATTCCATGACTATGCCTCGGAAGACAATTTTTAAATATCGATTTAAACAATAAAATTTCAATACTGAACAAATCACTTTCAAATTCAATTCTGAAGCTTCTATTATCTTCAGTATTATCAATGTGAATTTTCTAAGCCTTAAATTTTTTTAAATCAGTTTAGAACTAAAGATTCAAATTTTTATCCAACTTCAATAAATTAAATTCAATAATTTAAATTGCCAAATTCATATTCGCACTTGAAATTCAAGTTAAAATAAATTAAAAATATTTAAAATCAATTAAATATTTTCAATCTCAAATGTTAAAAATTTAGGGTCATCACAGACTTCCCCCCTTAAAGGAATTTCGTCCCGAAATTAAAAGTTAGGAAGAACGATCATTAACCCGTTTATTATTTACCCAATCCAAACAGTTTATCAATTTGCCAGAACCAATCTTTTTATCAGAGACATACTAGCCTTCTTATTAACTTCCAAAACTTAATCATAAGTTTTAAATAATATTATTTCCTTTAACAATCCAAATTTAAATTTAAATTTCAAAATTTCAAAATTTCCTCAAAAACTTTCTAACTCCCAAAATTTTCGAAAAATTTCGCCAGCGTCTCCTTTGCGCGGCTAGCTCGGTACGACTACAAAATGGCACCATAGGCCCTCAAATCCCAAAAGAAAACAAAAGGCCAAGCGGCTGGACAAGAAAATTACCAAATTTCATACTGAAATTGAAATACGTACCTTTTTTGTCGAGCAATTCAATTTTATCTTTGAAATCAAAATCTCAATTTCCTTTAATCCACCTGTATATCCTGCTAGCCATAATATCCAATTACAAAATTCAAACCATTTTGCCGATTCCATTACAAAATTTTCAATATACACTTCTTATACATTTTTTTTCTATTGAAGATATATATCCATTTTCATTAAATTTTGCATTTCCAATTTCATTTGGATTCAATTTACAATTTCGATTTAATTTGGATTTAGTTTAACTCCTGAATGTTGAATCTATCAATTATCTTTCATTCACAACTGCACTATTTTAAATTAGTTCCAATTACTAATTCATTACAAATTCCAATTCATTTTATTCAAATTTGTCTTCAACATTCAGTTTCAATTCCAGTTTTATTCTTTTGTTCATTCCCAAAATTTATTTTCAGTTCACTATTTTGGTTTATAACCACTTATATTTAAACTGGATTTCAAATTCCATATGAATTTTAATTCATCTTTCATTTATAATTATTCAATTCAATTCATTTTAATTTGTTTTACTTACTAATTTTATTTTAATATTTCGCTTTATTTATCACAAATCAAATCCAATTCCAATTCAATTCTATTTGCTTACAAATTCGAAATGAATTTCAATATTCAATCTCATTTTCATTTAATTGCAATTGTTAATTTATTCATTCATTCACAATTTTATTTTCATAGTTCAAACTCAATTCCAATTCATTTGTTACTACTCCAAATTTATTTTAAACTTAATAAATTTTCTTTAAGTAATCATTTTTGCTTAGCCTCTTTAGACCTTTCTTTAAATTCACTTTATTTAATTGATCCACTTATACTTACTTTAATTTAACTTCATCCTTTAAGTTAAATTTATTATATCAAAATTCAAATTGTATAAGTCATCAACTCATTTATTATTGCCATAAATATTTTAAATAGGATTCCAGAGTCTTTTCAACCTTTCAAAACCATTTTTGAAATCAATTCAATTTATTCTTTGAATTTCAAAACCAAACCCAAATTTCCAAACAACTTTAATTTAAAACAATTTGGCAGCAATCCCTCTTTTGGAAACCCGAAAATGAACACCGATGATGTCGCGATCATTATCGGAATTATTTTCCAGCGACCGAAAAGAGTTTAGTGCTTTCTTTCCTTCAAAAGAATTTTCCAAAACCCTTGAAAATCATTTTCAAACTTCAAAGAATTTAAATTTCCAAAATCTCAAAATTTCAATTTTTTTTAAATTTGTTTTCAAATATTACCCTGGAATTCCATTTCAAATTACAAATCACATTTACAAATCTTTTACTTATACGAGATTATTCCACAATTGTAAATCATTTCAATTATAATTCTATACTTATACAATTGCTGCTTTTATATACTTTATTCTTTCACAATTTTTGTCTTTATTCAGATTATTCGAACAACTTTGGTGCACTTATATATTTTCATGCATTTTCAATAATCAAACCATTCAATTTTACATACACTTTGATGATTTCTGAAAAATTATTCATTTATATATATATATATAATATAATCGAGGTAAAATTATTTCATTTACCCAATTTAAAATGATACTATGTCGGTTTATCTCGTTTAAGAGTTTAGAAACCCCTATCGATTCAGTTAGCTAGACTGCGTCGACCGGAATCTATAAACAATCAACTGATAAGTCAACACAATACAAAACAATTTCATATTCACTAACAAATACGCGCTCATATCTATTATTACACTCAACTCATTCTAGAGTACTGCTGACTCTATCTCTAATGAGTAATCCCCAACAGAGCCAAGGTTGTCGCTTAACCATATGCTCTGATACCACGTGTAACATATCGATTTTATCGGGATCAGAAGGTCGGCATTCTTACGTCCACTTTATCAAATGCCGCATAATCGAATGCCGAAAAACTGAATTGTTAGGGTTAAAAAGAAGAGGTAGAAGAAAAAGATAGAAGAAATAAGGAAACGGAACAGAAACAATATCAGAATTTCACAACCGCAGCGGAACAACATATAATAGATAAATGAATAATCTTTAAAACAAAGAACTATATCAGTTATTACATTACATTATCATCAGAGTGTACAACAACAATATACAACACAACTAAACAATGGACAATTATACAAACATGTCCTTACAAGCGAATTTACAGCGGAAAGATAATAATATATACAAGTAATACGTCTCGCCATCCAGCTCGCCACTTGAGCTCCAAAGCACTTCTGAATCCAGAATGACCTGATAACCTGACTCTAGACTGCCCGTATGGAAAATTATGGGCACCTAGAGTTTAGGAAGAGAACAATAAACTCCAGGTCAGTCATGGGACTGGTGTGAGAACTTAAAACAGTTATTTATCTTTTAAAACAACAACAACAAGGGAAGAGAAAAATATCCGCAATGCTTTTGGAAAATGAAACTACCATAAGGCCTCCCCGCACACACACAATGCAAACGCAGAATTGGAGGAGATTTCTCCTTATGATAGTCAAAGATGCCTACTACGCAAAACAAATCATTTTTGATATTATTATTAGTGCATAGTGATGAAAGCATTTCGTAAATAGAATATAAATCTTAGCCAGCATAGACATTTCGAACTATGCCTACTATAGCTACCATCTATACAGTGGTGACCACCATAAGTAAATGACAGGTTATACAACTAAAACCATACTGGGTTCGTATTGGGATTTGGATTTCCAACAAATGGTCAGGCTAAGAAACTTCCTACTGCCATATGGGATCGCCTCTGGCGGGATGTCCCGAGAACCTAACCGGATCTCTGCCAACACAAGGCCGGGTTACCTCTGTAACTAGGTAACTACTACTCGAGTATGCCACTCCTCGGTCCTTTGGGACCTTTATCCGAGGGCCCTCTATGACCAAGCAACAACCACACAGAAAATGAGATTGGAGCAACCACATAGGTTAAACATCAGGGCTCCATACCTGACACCACCCTTTTCCAGAAGGAAATGACATACCCTAAAGGGAGCGACCCTCATAAACTTGCCGCATATTCCTGTTTCGACCATTTCTAGCGAGTGAGGTCTGACGAAGTCTCGTCCACAAAGCTACGCTTTTTCACAAAGCCACGCTTTGATCAACAAATGATCAATAAATAATCATCACACGGCAACACTCAGCATGCCACATTACCAAATTGAGAATATATCGCTGATAACCTTCAACTACAAACCTCCGAGCTCGTACGTCTCAGAGAAGGGTGTTAAGCTAAGAGAATAAATTCTCCGCCACCAACAGAAATGTATTTGAAAGAAATCTGCTTTATATCTCAAAATGTAATGTCAGACATGTAACCATACAAGTCTGTTACGGGTTCGAACAGAACCGAAGGCACTTCAAAAGAAGCCCTTGCAATCCGAGTATTCACAATCCCGATCGAATTTCCCATCACAAAGGAAATCTCCATACCGTAGCCAATGGTGCAGAGACAATCGATAGGTCATCCTATCGTTTTCACAAATACCCGGTCTTCACCACCGGATTACAATGCCGTCCATTACGTCGTATCACTATTCGGAATGGGTAATCCGAATAACGAATGCAATAATTTAAAAACAAGTGTAGCATTCAATTTCAACCAATTCACAAGAAATAGCCATTCAAGGGTCAATATTGATAGTCGGTTATTTAACTATCAATCAATATTCACAACATCACCCGATTTCAAATAATTTCCCAAATTATTTATTTTCAAAGATATCTTTACAAGATATAATTTCCACACTTCGAACCATTTGAAAAACAAATTTCAAATCAATTTTCACCTTTACAACTTTCATTTCAAAATGGTTCATTTAAACCAATTAAATAAACCCTTACCGATTTACTTTAAATTTACGTTCCAAATCCGTAAATTTATTCCCACACTTTTAAAAATAAATCAATGTTTATTTTTAAAACAAATTTCCCTTATAAATTTCCATTGTGAATTTACATTTCCAAATATTCACTTTTTTGTACGATTTTCCAAATCGATTTCAATTATTCACTTTCAATTTATCTTTAAAAAGATATAATCTCAAAACATTCACTTCATATTGGAAAACATTTCCATACTTATTCAATAATAAGTAATTCACCAATCTATTTATTTTCAATATTTGGAAAACATTCAATATACTTAAATCACAATAAAGTATATATTTTATTCTTTAAGGAAAATATCCTCTTAAACACATGTGTTTGAGTCAAAACGAACGTTGCGTAAAACATCGTTACGACAACCCAAAATCACTAGTATAGGGATTCGAAATTAAGATAGATATATAAATCCCAATACTATACAAAACTTTTCCTTTCGGAAATCATTTACTATAATAACAGTGTTATAGTCCACCATTTCCTTCTATTTCTCGAAACGTTTATTTCAACAACGAATGTTGAAATCTATGGTTTCGATACTTAACATATCTAAAAACATCTTTAAATCGTTTTAAATTCTATTTAAAATATCACTTTCCCAAAATATTTCTTTAATATATTATTCACCGTACAAAATCGTGAATATACTTCATTTACCAAATTCAATTTCTACATATTTTATTTAAAGGATTTTTCACTGTCCAAAATCGTGGATATATTTCCTTTAATCAGCTATAATAATTAAATTTATCAAAATAAGTCGATTTCGGATTTATAAAACAACGTTTATAAATTCTATTTATACTTTATAACAACTTTACTTATAAAATCATTTTATTTACAAATTCTATCCATATCCCATTTGCACGCTAAAATTTAATTCATAAGTTAATTACTTATAAATCTTTTATTTTACAAAAATCTATTCATTTTATAACTTTACAATTTATAAATCTATATATTTCATCCACTTATGAAATCCATTTATATTTCATTTTAAATACTTATAAAGACTCGTTTTATAATGCCAACATTTTAATTTATAAATATCAATTTTATAAATCTTTTATATAAATCATTTATAATAATTCAAAAATCCCAATTTAAACCATTTTATAAATTAATCAACTACTTATTTCAAAAATCACATTTTAGTTATATTTCACAAAAATAATAATTTTTTTACATAAAATCCCAACATTTGTTTATTTAAAATGAATCAATTTCAAAATTAAATTTTACTATGAATTCTCAACTTAAATTTTTAGAAATCCATTTTTATTTATTTTCGGCATCTAACGATACAAAAAATATATTCGGCTAAAATTTAGCATTTAACGATTTCAACCACAAAGATAATCACGCAGATTATAAATAGATCAACACACAACATTGAAACAAATTCAATCATTTGAGGAATCCCGTTGGATCCCTCCAACCTGTTTCCCTGCATCCAAAGATGTTAGCACAATACCAATTCCGCTTCAAGACGGAATATCGTGGTATATGGGATTTATAAAATACTATCCGCTGTTATGCGGCGCAATAGGGTCTCATCCGCAATATAATGTGGGAAATCAACTCCAAATACATATATAATACCAATTCCACTTCAAGATGGAATATCGCGGTATATGTGTTTAGTGTAATAACCTCCGCTTAATAGGCAGCGTATAGGGTCTATTTCAAAACACTGATAACAAATTATCATCCAAGCAAACAATCAACACAATCAACAATTTTAAATTTAACTATTTAAAATTGAACAAAACCCTTTATTTGGGTGAGAAGATCTCACCTTTGATTTTAATTTGCAGTCCACTTTCCAATCCGGCTCGTTTCTCCATTTTAGGACCTTATAACCAATAATTATATGATTTATCAATATGTGAAACAATCGACAAATCAATTTCCATCTAATAAATTTTATTTTATCTAGTTTATTAAATTTTCAACCAAATTTTCTTTTAATACAGTATTTGAACTAATTGAAAAATCAATCTCCATTTATTGTATTTAATTCAACTAATGATTTTGTTTAGATTAATGATTTTAAATCTTAAACCAAAAATCAAATTCTAAACAATTTTTCTTTTAATAAACTTATTTAACTAACAATTTGGTTTGAACTAGTTTTCCCATTAAATAAGTTTTATCAAACAATTTAAATTTTCCTAATATTTAATTTTTCTACTAGTGACATAATTTAAACAAATACTTAAATTTTAAACTAATAATTTCCCTTTAAAAAAAATCCTTTAGCAACACAAATAATCAAATGAGTTTATTAAATAAATAAGTCGCCTTAATTAAATTATTTTTAACATAAACTGGTAAATCATATTTTTTTTTTCAAACTGCATATATAAATAGTCTATATATGTTTAAAAATTTAAATTTTTTTCATAAACTTTAAACATTTCTATATATATATATATTATTTACCTTATTCTCACTGAATATATATAATTTACTATTTTGAAATCACCAACTTAAAACTTACTGTTTCTTTTCAAAAATTAACATTTTTTAAAAAATAAATGTTAATATATCTCTTACTATAATATTTTTCAGGTTCAAACAGTTTAACAAACCCTTTTTTTCTCTATATATACTTAAAAATCAAAAATCAAATTTATATATATACTTTTCACTAAATAACCTACAAGATCTCTTCCCTGTTAAATTTATTTATTTTTTCGAAACTGAAAATAAATAAAATTTGTAAAAATATACCTACAGTCGAGTAAAAGTCTAGCCCACGATTTCACATTGCCGACATCATCAAATTGCATGCTGTTGCCGCCTTGTTGCCGCTCGAACGCCTGTGCCAAACGCTGCCCCAAGCTCGATCATGCACCCCCATGTTGGACTATGCGACCCAGTCGCCTTCGTCATTGAACGACCCTTCTCCAGGCCGAGCCGCCGCCTTTCGTGAATCGAACGAGCCGCCATCGCGACCAAGCACTCGCCCAAAATCATACGATCGGAACCCTAGCGCCGTTCGATCGAATAACTTAGGGCTTCGATTTTTTTTTCTTTTTTGATTTCGAATTCTGTTTTCGAACTGGGAAAGAAAAGGGTAGGCCGTGGGTTTTAATTTGAACGAAATAAGAACGGAAGTGAAAGGAGATAGGCTTGCGATCGAATAAAAGCAGCCATTATTTATTTTTCATCTTTCTATTTTGAAAAGAATCTGTTTTGCGTGATGAAAGGAAGGGGAATAGAAGACACAATGGAGTGATTGCTTGTACGAGTGGGGGACAGTGATTTGAAATCAACGTGTTTGCACTACCTAGCTACAGTGTTTTGATGGGGAAGGCAAAGTACTGATGTAGATATAATTTCAACTGATGTTGACCAAATACAAATTTAAATTTAAATTGATTTTGATATAAATTTCAACGCGTTTACTTAACCTACGGCCAAATGATCACTCCAAACGCTACGAAAATTGAAATCCGATAATAATACAATATTCCGGATCCAATGGAACTAGTTTCGTTGAATTCCGAGACTGTGCCTCGGAAGGCTATTTTTAAATATCGATTTAAACGATAAAATTTCAATACCGAACAAATCACTTTCAAATTCAATTCCGAAGCTTCTATTATCTTCAGTATTATCACTGTGAATTTTCTAAGCCTTAATACATTTTAAATCATTTTAAAACTAAAGATTCAAATTTTTATCCAACTTCAATAAATTTAATTCAATAATTTCAATTGCCAAATTCATATTTGCACTTGAAATTCAAGTTAAAATAAATTACAAATATTTAAAATCAATTAAATTTTTTCAATTTCAAATGTTAAAAATTCAGGGTCGTCATAAATTTCGTTTACTTGATTGACACGGTTTTGATTTTGACTTCGCTCGATTCCTTGATTGCCACGGCTTCGATTCTGACTTGTTCGATCTTTGGTCGTTACGGTTGTGAATTTCTGGCATCTCTTTCTTTGTTCATTTTGACTCCGGTCCGTTGTTCATGGCTTGTTCAACATATTCTTTGATCGATGGTGATTTGTCTGACTTGGTTCGATGTTGACTTCGGCACTGATTGAATTTATTGTTGTAGCATACTTGACTTGTTTTAATCTTTTTTTTCTGCTTCAACTTGTTTTTCAACATCACGTGACTTTGCTTTGATAAATCGCTGCTTGGATTTTTGACTCATGGCTTCTTCTGTCAACATTCTAATTTGTTACATTATTTTTATAACTAATATACATAAGTCTTTCTTGTGTGTTAATCTTGTCACTGTTCTTGTGCATTCATGCGCTTGATGTTCACTTATTGTTCGAGATAGTTTGCATTACTCTGTACTTTATTTGAGCTGAGCATTTCGACTTGTTCAGGTTTTTACTTTCCGTGCCAGTTGAAGCTATTTTGATTTCGGCATTGATTATATGCATTGTGTATATACGTGTGTGATTATACATGTATATATGTATGTTGTATATGTTGGCTGTTGTGTTGCTCTTGCTTGCTACCTGATCGATATTTGCAGTTCACTAGTCTTGGCCTTGGTTCCTGTGCATTGCATATTGAACTGTTCGAGTTGTTTTGTTGCATTCATTCTTCCCTTGTGTACTGTCTGGTTCATATTGCATTGCTTCAGATCATATGTCATTGTATATCACTTCATGTTGTTTTTGCATGCCAGGCTTAACACTGCAACAATCAACACTGTACATCATCATCTTCTACCAGTTTCATTACATAACCTACCAATGCCACCAGAGAATACTTTATACAGCATCACATATTCATTCACTACTACACTTTTGAGCAAACATCACCACAAAATTCCACCGCCATTAACTCATTTCAAGTCCATTGCTTTCACATTCATCAAACAACTGCCCACTGCTATTACGTGCATTTACTACACATCTTCTTCATACAACACATAACCATCAACTTGCCTTTCCAATACTGTCACCTGACCAAATTGGCCATCTTACTATTCGCTTGTAGTTGAAGTATTCCTCTGTTTAGTATTGGTGCACTTGGTTTGTGATTTACTGTTGCATTGCTGTATATGCTTCGAGTCATGGTAGCAGTGACTTGAACTTTTAGCCTTTGGTTTGTAATTTCTGATTCATTGTTGACTTGAACATGGTTTCGATTTTTGCTTCGAGAACACTTCTGGTTTGATGTGCACTATGCCTTGAGTGTGCTTGCATCTAAGTTGTATTCATGTGTAATTGTGCATCCATGTTGTCCAGTCTTGCATATTTGTTTCATGTACAATCTGCTTGGTGTTGCTTGATGCATTTGAGTCAATTGTTTCATTTTTTCTGTACTCTTCATGTGTACTTTGGAGTTTTAGTCGAGGCTGCATATATGTATGAGCTGATATATGTTTGTATACTTTGACTGGCTTGCACCCGACCATTTTATTAAACTTGTATATTCGAACTGCACCTGTGTTGAATACAACTTTAAAGCTCGGGTTTGACCTTGTGCTGATATTGTGACATTATTTTTATTGCACTTGAGTTGAACCCGGCGTTTTGGGTTTGACCTATGCTCACCTGTCTCTGTAATTATATCAAGTGTATATATATATCGGTGTGCACAGCCTTATGGCGTATATAGTGATATACTGTGCATGTCACAAGCTATTCGTGAATGATGAATTTAAAATTAAATGATGACGAACAACCCAAATAACTGAGGCAAATATTATTTTCAAAATCCATATTTTATTTTACACTGCAAAAATATTTTATTTTCAATTTTACTGCGTCAATGTATATTTTCGCAGATTACTCAGATGCTAGATTCACATTGGAATGAAGTTGAAGATCAGTACGAGTTGAGTGAATGAGTGATATGTAGTGAGGTGCACTGTAAATGTGAAATTGCGATGTAATCAAAAATTGTATTATAACTAGTGAGAGCTTGAAATTTGTACTATACAAAATAAATATTTGTTTGAACAAAATTTCTGTTTGAATTCAAATTCTGTGTTATTTATTTTATTCAGCAAATATTTATTTAATCTATGAAAAATAAAATAGTACATTAACAAATACATTTAAACGAATATATATATATATATGTTTATTATCATCAAACAAAAATCATATAATCGCATATTCAATAAGGCGTTGGGATGAGTGGTGCCGCACCTGGAAGTGAGGGGGTCGCAATGCCAAGAATCGTACGGGCATGAGTAAATTAGTGCAGATGGTGGTTTTCGACGTCAGATGGAGGAGGGCGGGCAGCGCTGTTGGTCGTGATGATCACGTGCGATCTAGGGTAGGGAAGTTATGTGATGCAGCAGTTCAAGGGAGAGTGCGATTTTGATGGCAGTTCTCTGGTAGTCGCGCGAAGGCTGGGTTTTCGTGGAGGTTGTAGTCGCGCGTTTGGTTTGTGATGGCCTAGAAGCTTTGTCATAAGTTGATCCCAAGCTTTCATGTGCCTACCCGACACGGAGTGAGGTATAGGATTTACCTTTTTTTCTTTTCTGTTGATTAATATTTTTAAATTTTAAAATTAATATGGAAATTTATTTTATAGGATTAAGTAAATAATTAAATTTATTTTTTGTTGTAACTCGATAACTAAAAGAATTTATAACTTTTTCATACGAGGTCGGGAATTAAACGAACACATGTTGCACTTCGATTGTTATTGCGGAACCTATGCAATTGAGTTGAATTTGATCGAATGACAATTAAAATTAAATTAAGCAAATCTCACTCTTTTTGGATTGCTAGATATTAATTTTAAATAGTTAAAATTAATTCAGGATGTTTGGTTGAATTGATTATCTGTTGAATGATATTATATCGTATATATAGTAGTATATATATACTAGTATTTGGAGTGATATTCCCGCACATTATAGCAGATGACCCTATATACCATGATATCCCCCTCGAAGTGGGATTGGTATTATTTTATATCGTATTAACATCTGTGGATGCAGGGAAACAGGTTGGAGGGATCCAACTGGATTCCTCAAATATGTTTTTTTATTTTTCATATATAGTGATATATGGATTGTGTAGAATAATCTAGTATAGATTATTATAGTGATTGATTTTATTGGATGCTATGTAGCACTGACCTGAATTTTAATATTTTAAAATACCATAAATATATTTTTCAAATTAGAGGAATTAGAGGGAATTTTTGATATAAAAATATTTATATTGGAAATTGAATTATTTTTAAGAAAATTTAATTGGGAATAATATATATTAATTTTAGATTGTACGTAACTATTTGTGAATGAGTTTAAATGGAGCCTTTAAAAAAATTAGTCATATAAAGGAGTTTTGTAAATGGTATTCTGAAAATATGAAAAGAAGATAAAAATAATATTAAAAATAGATTGGAGGTATAAATGGAATTTATAAGAAATGAATTTATATAATGGAATTTTATAAATAAGATTTGTTTTATAAAAAGGTAATACCAAAGGGTTATAAAATTTATAAATGATGTTTGTGAATAAAGAAACTTGATATCAGGTAATAGATTGGAAATATAAATTTACAGGAAGAATTTATATTAGAATATGGGAATAGAGTGAGAAAATAGTGGACCTATTTTTGAAGGTGAAGATGGTTAAGGAAATCTGAATGGCGGTGATATATTGTGATTCGAGAGGGATTTGTAAATTGAATTGGTTATTGAGGTTTAAAAGTATATTTTCAATTCTGAGAAGTTATTTTTGCTTTTAAAATGGAAGTTTTATTATTTTAAAACTATGGAATTTTAGACTAGTTACGATTGAAATACCTTGGTAAATAGATTTTTAAATATTAAGTATTTATTTAAGTAAATTTTAACTTTTAAAAATCAGATTTTAAAAAATTATCTGTTTAACTCGAGTTAGGTTTAAAAGTTACGAATGAATACCATGAAGATGATGAAGACGGTGGTTCGGTTTGTCCAGACCTAGGACAACTTGTATGGACGGATGCTATCAGAACATCGTCATTGGAGGATGATGAGCATTCTAAGTAGAATTGTTTCTTAAAAAGTAACGCTTTGCCTCAAGCCTCATCAATTGGGAATGACTAAAACATGGGAGATGCAGCAAGGCTAAGTGGGTCGCACCCACGTAGGGTATGTTATCACTTTTCTAGATTTCCTCGAAAACCTATTATTTGTGGATATGGTTGTGCATAGAAGGAGCGCTTGATAGGGTGGGTGGGAACGCCCATGGTGATAACATATTCAATCTATCTAGGTTAAGGTAGGTTTGTCTTAGCAGGAGATCCCGACGTGGTCCTTGGTATATTGTTCTAGAGGTGTACTATGATGGGCGGTACCCAGGTGGTCCAGTCATTCATTGGAATCCATTATCACATACGAACTTATGGTTTTGTTTGTAGAGCATAGTATGCTGGAATTTAATTAATGTAACAATTTCAGCTATATGAATAAGTATTTGTATTCAGACACTATTATAATATCACTGGATTTTCTATAAAATGTTTTGGTTATCGTAAGGGAAAAACCCATCGTGTTTATGTGTGACGCGGTCTTATGAGATACCTTTGTTTTATAAGGATTTTGATAACTCTAATAATTCAAATTGGGTGTGTTTTCTCATGCTGGTTTTCCAGACTGACTTGGGTGTTATTTTATTACAATGCTCGGGTTAGACCGAGCATTACAGATTCAGGATAGAATGCTGTAGAACTCAGGAGACGAGCTGGATGACAGAGATGTATCTTCATACTTAGCTTATATTCCGCCGTGTAAGGACAAGTTATATAATTATCCAGTTTGATGTATTGATCGTTGTACTCTGATGATTATAAGTATATAAACAGTTACAGATTCTTTTGTATAAAAATCTATTAAAATATATGATCTTTTGTTGCACTGTGATTGTGAGATTCTGTGTTGTTGTTTATTTTCTTCTATCTCTTTCTTCTTCTTTACCCTAATTATTCGCTCTTTCATGCAACCTGGATTGAACAGGAGTGATTTATTATCAACTCAAAGGGTACGGATCTATGGGTCGCTACGGTAGAGATAAGTGTATAGGTGCATTTTCTAAGTATTGAAAGTGTAGTGTCTTATTAATGTACTTATACTGTTGATATAAGTAAATGGAAAAGCTTCTAAGTATTGAAAGTAAAATATTTTGTGAGTATACTTATACAGTTGAGATAAGTATATCGGTATTTTTCAAGCATTGAAAAGAATAAATTGAGTTTGTGAATATATCTTTGTAAAAGTATTTTAATACAAGAATTTACAAAGCGGTTTTAATTAATGAAAGGATTAATTAGAGAGGCTTGGTGATTGGTTATGCGCTTAACCATGCTTAGTTGCCATGTGAAATTAAATCTCTGATTTGGTTGTTTGTTTATTTGATAATTAAATAACCGATTATCAAATCTTGGCTAGTTTTGAAAAATATCCTTTGTCAGTTCGAAGCGACCAAGATCAGATATATTATCTGAAAACCACTTCGAATAGCCATAAGCTTATAATTAGGACATCTTGAAGATGATGAGATCGAAGATGGAGTTCTTTGAAGTGCAAGAGCTACTTGCTACTAATCTTGAGTATGTAGTAGAAGTAGCACCTTCGGCTTGTTCAGACTCAGAACACTTGTACAGATGAATACTGGAATTGCATTGTCACCTAAAGGGCAGTGTTAGCATTCTAAGTGAGATTTTTTAAAAAGGTAAAACGTAAAATCAAGCCTTACAACTCGAAAATGGAAAAAATAAGGTAGATGCAGTAGGGGTATGTAGCTCGCTTCCATTAGGGTATGATTATCACTTATGTCTAGATCGATGTTTATGGATTTTGTATGCTTGTGGCTACGGAGACGGTTTGTTAAGATAGCGACCAAGGTGATGATCATATTAAGTACTATCTAGGAAGGGGTAAGCTGGTTATGTGTTGGTAGTGAGCCAAATGTTTTGCAGCCTCGGTATATTTTATCTATAGATATACTGTACGGAAGGTAGTCTCTTACCTTGTCATTGTATGGAATCCATTCTCCAATAAATGCTTTTCGGATATAATTGTATAGCTATTATGCCGAAATGTAATTAATGTAACCATTTCAGCTATGATTAAATATTTATTTTATACCCTAGACATTATTTTAATATCACAATATTTCTTATATAATTTTTTGGTTATCGTAAGATAAAAATTTGTCCATGTTTATATGCGTTATGGTCTTATGATATGCCTTTACTTTGAAAGGTTTTATGACATTAGAAATCCAGATGATTTGTGTTTCTCATGCTGGTTTACCAAACTGATCCGAGCGTTATTTTCTTGTAATGCTCGGGTCAGCCCGAGTATATTTTCAAATTTAGTTATGGATGCTATGGAGCTTCAAGAGACGAGTTGGATGCCTCCAAGACGTATTCACATATATTTTATTTTCCGCTTTATTTTTTTTGTATTTATCAGTATTTATAGGAGTAGGGATTTATAACTATTCAAGATAACGATATGTTAGTCTACTCTGATTGATGTATGTATATTATAGTTTTTTTGTAAAGATCTTTTGTATATTATATATTACTTATCATGATGTGAGATTATATTCTGCCTTTTTTTCTTTTACCCTCTATAATCTGTCTTTTCAACACTTAGATGCCCGACACATGAATACCATGGATGTATTAATATCGACTTTTGAGGGTCGTAAAGGCGAGTCTTACAATGTTACTGAAAGAAACTTTTTATATATGGTTAGATGAAACAATTTTTTAATTTTGAGTGTCCTTTTTATAAAGTATGCTAATTACAGAAAAATTGAAATAAAATGTACATTTGATATAGCTTTGACATAAATGAGAAATGAATACGGATTTAATGATACTTTGAAGAGAAACTACATTAAAAATTTAAAATAGAGAAAAAAATATATGAGTGAAAGGTTATCATTATGGAGATATGAATCTCTAACTGAAATAGTATTCCAAACTTTACAAATAATGATATATGTTAATTTTTTCAAGCGGTGGGATTTAAACTTGTGACTTCATGGTCCTCATCCTTATATATATATATATATATATATATATAATAAGGGTATTTTCGGTACTTTGCGGTCGAACCAAAAAATTATTACTCTATTTCAACTATTAATAAAGATTACGCAATGAGAATCATCACCAACAATGTGAAGTGTTATGTATTAGTACAATCCTACAGCGACAAAGAACAAACCGTTCAGATGTATAATTTAAATATATATATATATATAATGTGGTTTCTCATTAACATTAATTAATTGTACAATAATAACAATAAAAGTAACACTGATAATAATAATAATGTGTGTATGTGCGTACAATAAAGAACAATTAACAATTAAGTGGTATATGTGTGTGTATGTTAAAAATGATATATTATATATGTGTATATGTTATATAAATGGTCATTTCTATTAAGACCAAATTATTTTTCTAACACACCTTGCTAAAAATAATAAAATTTTGTTTACCATTTTAGCCTCTAGGAAGCAAAAGAGTGAATGTATTGTTCTCTTATGTTATAACAAATATTTAGTTTGTTAGCTTGAAAATAGTAGAAATATAGTTTGCATCAAACTTGGAAATAATAAGAATCTAGCTTGTGCTTGTTGGAACTAGGCCAACATGTAGCGGGACAATTGGGTAAATTTTAAAATAATTTTACGTCATTTTGTATCTTATTGGACCTATGAAGTCTAAATTTGTTTATATATTATCTAAATTAACTTTAAATAAAATCAATATATTATTTTTATTTTAATATAAAGTTTTATATTGTTGTTATATTTATAATTATAATGTAACATGTGTATCATACACATATATGTGTATACGTGTAACGTAAATGGTGTACATGGTTTGATATGTGTAATGGTTTGGAATTATATCGTTTTGATTTGTGAATATTTAATTAATCTTAAGTATTCAATTAACAGTTTTTATTAATCAAACAAATCTCTTTTAAATTAATAAAGAATAATAGTGAACTTGCATACAACTATAGGTCATTCGATGAAAAACAGAAAATGCGATTGAAAATCGCTTTTTGGATTTCGACTTTTATTAAATGACAAGCTTTAGGAAGTTGTTATACCTTGGCTTATACTTTAAACAACATTTAAATGTTTAGGTTCGGTCAAAGAAAACCTTATTTTTGAAATGTAATGTTAAATAAATAAAATAATAATAAGAACTAGTAAAAATAAAATATGTTTAAATTTAAATTTGAAACGATGGTTTGACATCTTAAGTGTAAAAGTAGAGAAAAGTATATGGACCTCTCTAGAATCCACCATTTTATTAACATGGTTAGTATATGGTTGACTTAGAAAAGATGGGAAGGAAGAAGATGTAAGTAAGATTAGTTTTATCTTTTATCCCATTTTCACTCATTTATAAAAATAAAGTTTTTATCTCATTTTCATTTTACTCTTCATTCTCAATTCTACATTTTCTAACTTCTCTTTTCCACTTCCTCTTCCATTTATAACTATAAAAATCTTCTCTTTTTAAGCTAAAAGTTTGAAATTAGGTGTATAATTATGTTGAGGGTTGGTTGCTAGGATAAAACTTGGATTTTGCATTTTCAACAAATTAGGAGAGCAAGAACACTAAACTTTCATACTTTTGTAGAATGAATGTAGTGTAAATTGTCGATAACTTGGTTGTGATTTTGAAATTATGCTAATATTTTATGCAATAAATTTAATCATATTATGTTGATTTTTGCTGTGAAAAAGAATGTATGCTTGCTGTAAATGAAAACATACACATAGACTAATGACATTTCATCTTTCCTCTTAATTCTTGCTCCTTGTAAATAAATCAAACACCCACTTTCATATTCACAAATCGTCATCTCTTAAACCATAGGAAATTAGCTAAAATGATCAACTGCAAATTTGATCGCATTAGTCTTTAGTTATTTTAAAAAAAAAATTGGTGTCGTTTCGTCAAGTAAGGTTGCTTCAATTTATCGATTACAAGGAATGGTCGAGTGACGATAGCTTTTAATGAATACGAATCGATGAGAGGTATATGCAGTTGTGTTCATCTCTGCAAATCATGATTTTTGGAGTTAGTTGTGTGGATTTAGGGGGTGTGGTTCTGTCATTATGGTTAGATGATCAGATTCCGGTCATCTATTTAATCTAAGAGGTGAGGGAAGAAGCTGCGAAGCTGGTGGAGGCTTGGGCCAAGGCGAAGGCAGTGAAGATAGTCGTGGGGTCGTTGGTGGATGGAGGAGCTTGTTAGTCCATGAGATGATAGTTTTGATGACAATAACCTTAGAATAGATTATAAAATATAAATACTAACATTATAAGTTTAGATAAATATGTACATCCAGGATTTAACCATGCAGGTACCAAGAATGAAGACTATACAGCATAGAGATTCAAGATATCAAGATTGAAGACTCATGAGTACCAAGATTATCATGAGTTCAAGAATTGAAGTAATTTATTCTTTAATTAGAAATTTTGTTAAAACTCATAGAAAAGCACTGGCAACTTAAAATCTAATTTATTCGTGTAATGAAATCCACTTCGAGTCTGTTAAAGGGATGGAACCCTAAGTAGGATGGAACCTATGAAAAATCTAGTGGAACATTGTTTTATATCCACTAATTTTAATTCAAATGATTTTACAAAATTATCTTGTTTTCAAAATGATTTCAAAACTTTCCTTTTAAAAGATTTAAAACCCTCTATCCTGATTTTAAATAATTTTAGCCTCAAAATTATCTTTAATTTCAAAGTCAAATTACTCCTGATTTTAAACTATCTTTTAAAATAATATATTTAACTTTTCAATATTTATACTCGATATTTAAATATAAAATTTTAGTTAAATTATATATATATTATTCTCTATATTTACTTATGTATTTTAACTATAGTCAAGTATATTAGAAAAGTTTAAAATAGTTTTAATATAAGATAAAGGTTATTTCCAAAGAAAATCAAATCATCAAAAATTGCTTTGCGATGTCGACATGCCTATGGTGACCATGTCGATATGGTGTCAGCTGAGTTCAAAATTTAAATTTCAAAAGAAGCGTCTATTCGCCATAACTCTTCACGAATGGACATGATTGTTGTTCTTCTATAAATATGGGTTAGTTTCAACGAATTTTATATCAGATTTTCTAGTTTTTCACTCCTCTTCTTCTTCCACATTTCTTAATACATATTCTTACCATTACTCTACCGAAATCAACACTGAATCGAATTCGATCTTTTCTAGTTTGGTTCTCTATCACTATCTCAACAAGGTTCTCAGTGCTATTTAGAGTTATAGGCTTCTTTGTAATCTATTAAGTGAGAAAAGGTGTGATTGTGGCCTTGAAAATCAATCAAGCGAGATAAGGTGTGATTGTAGCCTTGGCAAATCAATTGGATAAACTTGTGGCCCGGAAATCAAGTATCTCAACCCAGAGGATTGTGATTCTGGAGGGTGTACCTTGTTGCCTTGAAATCGAGGGTGTAATTGTACAATTGCTTTTAAAAGGAAATCCGTACTTGTGTTGCGAGACTAGATGTAGGATAACTCCGAACCAGTATAAAATCCGATATGTTCTTTCCTTTATTGCTTTTACTTTATTTCTGCATTTCTGTTTGTTTCTATGATCATATCCGTGTCTGTATATTGCATACATCCGTGTACAATTCAACATAAATTCAAAAAGATTTAGTAATTCTTTATAAACACTATTCACCCCCCTCTAGTGTTAATCCTAGCCTTAAGATTCGTAATCCGCATTTCTTTCAATTGTTATCAGAGCAAGGTTTTCAAAGTTTCATAATCTGATTTTTGAAAAGTTTTCAAAATGGCTATCAACACTGGTACTGTTACTAACACTAATATTCCCGTCACTAGTTCATTTATGGAAGGTCAGACTACTGTCATACCACCACTTTTTAATGGTAGTAACTATGCATATTGGGCATGTAGGATGAAAATATACTTACAATCTATAGGATTAGACACTTGGAATATTACACAAACTGAACATTCTAACCCACAACTGATTTTGGATAGTGGACTGCTGAGCAAAATATTGTTGCTTAATATAATTCTAAGACAATGAATATTTTGTTTTGTTCACTAGATAGAAATGAATTCAATAGAGTATCAGTTTGTAAGTCTGCATATGAAATTTGGAAAACTTTGCAAGTTAAGTTACTCAAGAAGGAACAAGCAAAGTTAAACAGACCAAAATTTTCATGCTCACAAATCAGTTTCAATTATTTAAAATTAATCCTAATGAGTCTATTTCAGATATGTATAGTAGATTTCAGGATATTGTGCATTCTCTAATATCTTTGGGAAAGGAATTTTCTGAAGAAGATCAAGTCAGAAAGATGATAAATTCTCTTACTCCAGAATGGGATCAAAAGACACTTGCTATTGAAGAGGCAAATGACATCAGTACTTTAAAGATAGAAGAATTAACTGGGAATCTAATGTCGTATGAAGTTCAAATGATCGGGAGAAGAGAAAACAAAACATTTGGAAAGAAATCGATGGCATTCAATGCATTGACTGATGGATCAGACTCAAACAGCGATAATGATGAAGAGATAACTTTTATGAGCAGAAATTTTAGGAAATTCCTGAAACACAGAAAGATGAATAATCTCAAGAGAAACAACTA
The DNA here is from genome assembly GCA_030765085.1 of Allium cepa. Lineage (NCBI taxonomy): Eukaryota > Viridiplantae > Streptophyta > Magnoliopsida > Asparagales > Amaryllidaceae > Allium > Allium cepa. Next base: position 508,577,561 of record CM060929.1, read on the forward strand.
TAAGAACTCTGAAAATCAGAATGTAGTGCCAAATAATGTCAAATGTTACAACTGTGATGAACCAAGCCATTTCAAAAGAGACTGTCCGTATCCAGATGGAAAAATCCTCCTATGAACAATAATCTAGCAAAGAAATGGAAGTGTCATGACTCCGACTAATTCGAATGCTACTCTAGATGACTCAGACTCGTCCTCAAGTGATGATGATCAGAAGACAGATAATTCGAATTCGTGTTTCACAGCTGTTCATGACTCCGACGAATTCAAAGAAACGGACTCAGAAAAAGGTATACGTTTACAATACAATTAGTTGAAATTGCTTGCTTAGAATTAGTTGCTTGATTGATTGATTTTGAATTGGTGTGTTATTTGAATTTTAAAATTTATTTTTTTATTTTTTATTATTATCTTATTATTTTATTATTATTTTTTATCATTTTTTAATAGTATAATTTTCTGAAATATACTATAAATATTTTAGAGATATATATATAGACATTAAAAATAATAAGTGTGTACATATATATATATATATATATATATATTAGAGAACTTAGGAAAAATAAATTATCAAAATTCACTGGCACATGTTGACATAGTCCCTACCATGATGTCGACATAGGTAACAGAATTTGAATTTCAAAATTTGAACTCAAATGTTTGAATTTCCTCCACCTTTTCACTTCATTCAATTCTCTGAAAAGCTACCTTTTGACCAGAGAATACGTCCTTTGAGAATCTATTTATTCACTATCTTTTATCATATCTTTTCACTCTCATTTTCAAATTCAAACTCTCTCTTCAAAACTTCAAGCTCTCTACTCTCTACTTTAATGGCTTCTTCAAGCAACCCCTCCACCATGAGAATTTCCAGAAAAATAAAAGAGCAACTATTCAATGATCCGGAGGCAATAAAAGCATACATCAATTATGCTAATTATGCCAAAGTCCATCCCGAAAAGTTTGCTATTTTTCAAGATTTCTCTTCTTATGAACTTGATTCTATTTTTGCAAACAATGGAGTTCTTAGTCTTATTGATGCTTCTCAAAATGATTTTGTTTGCTATCCAAATCTTGTCAAAATTTTCTATGCTAATTTGAACCGTGTATTTTATCATGGAAATGAGGATGAAATTTGGAGTAGTGTAAAAGGTACTAGAATTGTTTTGAATTGTGATCTTTTATGTACCATTCTCAATTGCTAGTGTACGGGAATGGATCTTTCTAATTTTAAAATCGATGAAAATGATCGTAAGACATTTCATCACATTTTGGAAGGGAATGATAATTTTGAATTCAAAAATCGAAATTTTCGACCAAAGGCAAGAATTGTCAATCTTCTTTTGCAACATACTTTGACCCCAAGATCGGGGAATTTTAACAATCCTACTTGAAAAGTTTGCAAAGCTATTTTTGCTATTTTTGGAAATTATGGCATAAATTGGGCGCAAGTTATTTTGGATGAATTTCGTCCTAAAAATCTTGAAATGGGTGAGAATACTTTATATCATGGAATTTATCTTACTCAGATCATTAACTATTTTAGAGTGGATTTCAAAGGCGAAGAATTTGTTTCTAGAAAAGTTGTCAATCATTATCTTACTCAGATCTTTAACTATTTTGGAGTGGATTTCAAAGGCGAAGAATTTGTTTCTAGAAAAGTTTTCAATCATTCCAACATTTCACTTATGAAAATTCCATTTGTTTTTCAACATTATAAGACCCTTGCCGAAAAGGAAGAGCGTTTAGCTCATGAAGAAATGGAAGAAGAGGAAGAGGAAGAAGAAGAAGGGGTTGAAATGGAAATTGAAGAAGAAGAAGGTGAAACCTCTTTGGAAAGCATTGACTATCCTCCTAATCCATCCGCCAAAACCCTTCTTAAAAACCAAAAGACGATTGTTGAGAATCAACGGATTCTTAAACGATCCTTTAATAAGAAGTTGGACAAAATTTCATCCAAGATGAACAAGTTCATTTCCAAAGTCAGCAAGAAACTTGGACTTTCTTCACATCATCATCCTCTAACTAGTTTAATCTTTTGGTATCTTGTTGTATGTGTTTTAGCTTGTTTTAATTCGAAAGTTCATGTGGTTTCGTATGTTTAATCATTGTTTCATATTAGTATGCAATGAAATGAAATTTTCTTTCTATTATCTAGCTTATCTTAACTCCAGAATAAATGTTAGTATATTATATAAATATATATATACACACACATAATTATTCACAAAATCTAAATAGTCATTTTTTTTCACTAATCCATGTCAACATACCCCCTATGACCATGTTGACATGTACTGGTCAGAAATGACAATTCATTTTGAATTTGAAATTTGAATAACAACCATATCTCTATTCATTTCAAATGAATTTCTACACCTATATATACCTATTTCTTTCAGAATTCTTTACTAAAAATTATTTCCTATCTTCTAATTCTTCATTTCTTTCACAAATTCAATTATGGCTAATCCAATTCACAACTTATCGAATTTTTTTGAAGAAACTCTTAATTCGTTCAAGAGTATTCTCTCATTCATTCTACGTAACCAGCGACACTTAGAATTGAGTCAAATGCAGATGATCAAGGAGCAAGAAAAGCATTTCGATGCAATACGATGGATGATTTCCTCCCTACACAAGGATGATAACGAAGCACATCCTCCAATCTCTCTCACCAATGACAATGATAATTGGGATGCTACTAAGGCAGATCCAATCTTTGGAGAAGAAGGATGGGTGGAAGTTCCACGTAACGTTTGATTTTTATTTGTTTGCTTTGTTTGAATTGTTTATTTGAATTAATTTGATTTGGTTTGGATTGATACTCGGTGTGGATTGATTTCTTAAATTGGTTTGATGGTTGCTACATAAAACATGTGTATATATATTGAAATGTATATAATCCTTGATTAATTATCATGTTCATAAGGATAATTATTTCTTAATCTATCTATCATATATTCCATTGTATAGTTTATTAATGCAGGTACTCTAGTCCAAGAATGATGGAGAGTTAGTTTTTGTTGATGACAAAGGGGGAGAAATATAAAATAGGGTAATTAGGCATAGATTAAGGGAGAGTTATTAGTTTTAAGGGGAGTTATTAAGATAGAAATAAATATTTTATAAATAAAGGTTGTCATCATCAAAAAAGGGGAGACTGTTAGTCCATGAGATGATGGTTTTGATGACAACAACCTTAGAATAGATTATAAAATATAAATACTAATATTATAAGTTTTGATAAATATGTATATGCAGGATTTAACCATGTAGGTACCAAGAATGAAGACTGTACAGTATAGAGATTCAAGACTCATGAGTATCAAGATTATCAAGAGTTTAATAATTTAAGTAATTTATTCTTTAATTAGAAATTTTGTTAAAACTCGTAGAAAAGTACTGGCATCTTAAAATCCAATTTATTCGTGGAATGGAATCCACTTCGAGCCTGTTAAAGGGATGGAACCCTAAGTAGGATGGAACCTATGAAAAATCTAGTGAAACATTGTTTTGTATCCACTAATTTTAATTCAAATGATTTTACAAAATTATATTGTTTTCAAAACGATTTCAAAACTTTCCTTTTAAAAGATTCAAAACCCTCTATCTTGATTTTAAATAATTTTAGCCTCAAATTATCTTTAATTTCAAAGTCAAATTACTCCTGATTTTAAGCTATCTTTTAAAATAATATATTTAACTTTTAAATATTCATACTTAAGATTTGAATATAAAATTATAGTTAAGTTTTATATATATTATTCTCTATATTTACTTATGTATTTTAACTATAGTCAAGTATACTAGAAAAGTTTAAAATAATTTTAATATAAGATAAAGGTTATTTTCAAAGAAAATCAAATCATCAAAAATTGCTTTGGGATGTCGATATGGTGTCAGTTGAGTTCAAAATTTAAATTTCAAAAGAAGCGTCTATTCGCCATAACTCTTCACGAATGGACATGGTTGTTGTTCTTCTATAAATATGGGTTAGTTTCAACGAATTTTATATCAGATTTTCTGGTTTTTCACTCCTCTTCTTCTTCCACATTTCTTAATACATATTCTTACCATTACTCTGCCGAAATCAACACTGAATCGAATTCGATCTTTTCTAGTTTGATTCTCTATCACTATCTCAACAAGGTTCTCAGTGCTATTTAGAGTTATAGGCTTCTTTGTAATCTATTAAGTGAGAAAAGGTGTGATTGTGGCCTTGAAAATCAATCAAGCGAGATAAGGTGTGATTGTAGCCTTGGTAAATCAATTGGGTAAACTTGTTGCCCGGAAATAAAGTATCTCAACCCAGAGGATTGTGATTCTGGAGGGTGTACCTCGTAGCCTTGAAATTGAGGGTGTAATTGTATAATTGCTTTTGAAAGGAAATCCGTACTTGTGTTGCGGGACTGGATGTAGGGTAACTCCGAACTAGTATAAAATCTGGTGTGTTCTTTCCTTTATTGCTTTTACTTTATTTCCGCATTTGTGTTTGTTTCCGTGATCATATCTGTGTGTGTATATTGCATACATCCGTGTTCAATTCAACATAAATTCTAAATGATTTAGTAATTCTTTATAAACACTATTCACCCCTCCTCTAGTGTTAATCCTAGCCTTAAGATCCGTAATCCGTATTTCTTTCAGAGCTCAGACGAGCTCACTTTATGGTTTCGACATCTTTGTTTAGCATTTGAATTTCGGGTTGCAGGCATGGTTTTGGGACATTGAGTTGGCCACGCTTATGGCTGGAGGTGGAACATGGAATAGGCGTTCGATTAATGGTGGTGATGATGGCTGGAAGTGGATGGAGTGGGGGCCAATGTTGTTTGAACACGATGGTACAAGAAGCTCGTTTTCAAGTTTGGGGATTGAACACTGCACCATACCATCCATTGAGCCACGCCCCCATGCGAAAAATTAACCAAAATCTTGAGTCATGGAAATTTTACCATGGTCTTGAGCCATGTTAAAATAAATTACAATGGTTATGGACCGTGGCAATTTCGCAACAACTTCAGACCATTGCAAAGTTACTCTAATTTTTTTAACCCCCTTGATATACAACGTACAACTCAAATACACTACCATTCTCAAAACAATGCCCCCATTTCAAAATTTTCCCACATGCATACCCTAAATCAATTTCCAAAATTAGTTCTGTCGCAACCTCATACGTGTTCGATACTATGGAAAAGGTTTGAGACAGGTTCGAGATAAAGGGATCGAAGATGGAGTTCTTTGAAGTGCAAGGGCTACTTGCTAGTTGTAACATCCTGCATTTTTATACAGTTAAAGTTTAACGTATAACGATAAGTAATGAAAATAATAGTTTTGGAATTAACGGAATATGGCACCGAGACTTGTACCATTACATTCGAGGCGATTTTTGATCAATTTTCATATATAACTCGTCAAACTTTGAACCAATATGAAGAAGTTAGTAATGAAATAGAATAAGTAATCGAACGAAAAAAAATATAGTATAATGCAGATATGGGCCGACTAGTAGGTCGACCCAATAGGCACAACAGTCGACCGCCCGGTCGAACCATGCACGGCCTGGACGAAAATTCGTCCAGGTATGTGCAGTGACGCGTTTTCTTGTTTTTGCGCGATCTGAGCCATACGTTCTTAGATCCAATGGTTCCAACTTGCCCTGTGACGTGGTGGCTCCAGGTTCAATCCAAGAATCCAACGGTCTAAGGTCCCTAAGCTCCAATATAAATAGGACTCTATACCTAGCTATCTTCTCACAATTAGGTTTCCTCCCATGGGTTCATTGCCTAAGGCTGAACCTAGAAGGAAAATAATTTCTAGGGTGAAGATCTTCTAAATTAAAATATTATACACCTTGGAAAAAGGGGATCCAGAAGGACTGTGGAGCCAAGCGGAGCACAAGCGAAGCTAAGGATGATGGGTGGGTGGATTTATTTATATATATTTTAAGATATATTATCGTCAGATTCTCGTTTAGAAATTTTTATTAAGTAATTAATCATATTAATTAAATTGTGATGAACTATAAGAAAACTTGCAGTTTATTTATTGTATTATTATTTATATACTGTTTTTATGACTTATTTACATCTTCTTCTACGTTTTGGATTTTATGCAAGCGTTAGTTTTCTTCTATCCTCTAGTTTTCCTTCATGTATGGGTTAGAATACACTAAACGCGAATATGGATTAAGTAATTAAAAATACTAAAATGAAGATGTAAAATAATAAAAGTTTTAGGAATAGAATTACCGTAATAAGATGCATTAAAATGGGAAAAAGTTAATTTGGGAGTAATTATTAGATTAATTGGTCGGTTTAGAGAATATGATATATTTCCATAACTTAACATCTAAAACACAGCAATGAACGCAACTGTAAGAATAAAAGAAATAAGAAAGAGCTACTGTAAAATAGAGAAACCGCTGTATTTTATATTACTCCAAAATAGTAAAAGAAATTTCTTGCAGTTACGGATTATTGTTTATAGTATTATCCAGTATTAAGACATGGAAATAGATTATACAGTTTTCATAACCAACCAAATAAAATAGAATTACTTCCTAAAATAGAAGACAATAAAGTAAAGTTTGAATTGAAACAAGAAAATTATTAATCAAGAATTCGAAGTTGTAAAAACTAATGAGCCTAAGTCTGCATTTACTGTGAAGGCTATCTAAATAGGCAACTACCATAATAAAAGAAGGTAGACTAGAATAGATAAGAAACACTTGTAATTATATAACAAACTATAAAAGAAGAAAAAGTAACAATTACAAGTAGAATTATAGCATAGGTTATAATTAGAAAATAAGAATGGAAAAGCTTATCGTGATGCTTATAATAAATTAGTTAGCAATGGTAGTAGAGAATAATGGCAGAAGTTTATTTAGACAACTTATATTAAGTCAATAAGCAAATAAAACAATTAAGTCAATAAGCAAATAAAACAGAAATGGTAAAAAAGGCTTATATCTTTTAACTTAAGGATTTGTATATGAAGTTAAATAAGCAAGATAATGAACGTGGCTCATACTAACAGTATTCCCTATTAGATTTACGGTAATCTCACAATAATTAGAAGTGAGATGAGGGCAATAATATGCTAATCAAGTTAAATAAGTACCCAAAAGAATAAGAAAGCAATCTAAAGGCAAATTAAAAGATTAGGCTTAGGATCTAGTAAAAGAATCAAATTGCGTTTAGAGCAGCCTGTAACAACCCATATTTTGATAATTAAAAATATTAAATTTAATAAGGTTTTGGGCTTTAATATTGTCAAAAATTAAAATTTATGATTTATTAAATTGAATCTTATTAGATTAGAAATTTCGACTTTAAGATAAATCTTAAAACATCTAATTTTAATGAGATAAAACATATAATTTGCTAATATTGATTGAATGTAATTGAATACTATACTATATTAACATAATTTCAATCAATTTAAATAATAAAGATTAATAATAAATAGAATAAATGATGTGTAAATTGATGTAATCTTATGTTATTAATTGCAATTTGTTTTAATATGGAATATGAAATCAATTATTTTATACGTAAATTTATTAACCTTTGTTTGTAGACAATAAGTTAATAAATATGGATTATTAACGATAACCATTGTTATATTTATTTTCTTATTATTAAATCCATTAGAAATTTATTTGGTAACTAATGGAGAATTAATGTAATTGAAATATTACAATTGATATAAGAAGAAACGTTAGCTGTTGAGTGGTGAGTGTAAAACTTATGTTAATCAATTGCATAAGGGAATAGTTGATTTAATAATAAGAATGTAAATCAAAATAAAAGGATTTGTTTGAAATTTGAATATATAATGAACAAGTTTTATTACAGTTGTAATTAAATGTTGGAATTAAATTAGTATATAGATATTGAGTTTAACATAGAAAATTGGACTTCAAAGGAAACGATTGGATTAATTATCTTCCCTTTAATAGGGTATATTTTGAGATTTAATCATTGTAGTTAATAGTAATTATATATTGCCGTCAATAAGAGATAGAAGTAAATGGTAATTCATTAGTGATATATGCAACATATGTTTTGTGTTAAAAATATAATGAGAATTTCATTGAGAAATATTACATTCAAATTGTGAGCACTTAAATTTGTTACAAATATAATGATAATATGAAATTAATTGATAAGGAAATGATGTGGTTATACGAAGTATTATTTCTGTGACTCTTTAATGGGATAATCTTTAAATATAAGTTGGTTTTAAAGAGGGAGGTGTTATTATAAATTAATGTGTAATAAAAAGAGAAATATGTTTCAATAAAAATAAAAGAAAAGGATGGTTTCTTGAACAGAATATTCTTATCAAATAAAGTGAATATTTCATCTATGAATGATAATTTAATTTCATTAAAACAAAGAATTGAATTTTTTTGTATGTTTCTAGTTGGAATATTTGATTTGTTTAAATATTCAAACTTGATTTGAATTTAATTCATAAAAAAAGTTCACAATTATAAAATGGTAAGAAACCAACTTGAAGGTTTGGTTAAAATTTTGATTTGGAATAGTTAGCATATTAACATAAGAGATTTATTCCGTTTCAAATTTTACCTTGGAGTCTAAGTTCATCTTTTAATGTGTGGGGTGGCGGTCCTCATTATGTTTATTGTAATGTTTAATTTTGTTTACTGTTTACTAAATAAAAATACATATATGTGTGTAAATTTGATCGTATTAGGGTTAATACAATATGTTAAAATGAATTGTTTTTTTTAGTATATTAGATTTGTGATTTTTATATACGGACTACATTCTCAAATGTAAATCGTCGCTTTCATTTACTACTTTCTTTCATTAAAGACATGCCTCTTTTCGTCTTCCAGTAAGTTTTATTTATTTGCACACGAGCCTTGCCTTGAAATGTTTCATGTGTGTTGATGAAATTAATTAAGGTAGCACATGATTTGAAATTTTATACCAAAATATTTGCTTACCATTTAAACATGTCTTATCAAATTCCAACGTGTGTCTTTTATCTTTTGTTAATTACCTACATGTTAGGCTCTTTTTGTTTTGCAAATTTACATCTTCTTATATCTTCCCCTTTCATATTCCAATTTCCAAACGTGCTTTTCCCTTATTCGTTTCCTATTTCATAAATCTCTTCCTCTAACTTTCCATTTTCAAACTATGCTTCCATTATTTCTTTTGCCTGAAGTTTTCTTTCTCTTCTAAAAAGAAACAAACAAATGTGAGCAACTTATTTTCATGAAACCAATCTTTTCCATTTGTTTACGAATCCATTTCCTAAAGCCTCCTTCCTCCATGCGTGAGCCATCGTGTCCTTCTTTTGTTGATTCTCCAAAATTTAGAGACATGAGCAGGATTTAAAATTCTTAATTATGGTTGCATTTGAAGACCATTGAAATTTTGGGATTTTATTGGATTTTCAATTGGCTATAAATCAAATGTGAGTGAATAAACCCACTCACGCAATATAAAAATTCCATTGCAAGTTAAATAAAATATATATGTGATATATAAATATTTTATTGCGGTTTGTTAATTTAAGTTGACATTTGAATTGATATTGAATCTGAATTGAAATTTAATTTTATATTAGAATTTAATTGATAGTTAAACCCCGATATTGATAACTATTATATGTTGAAATATATTGGTTGATTTGGATGTTGTTGAAATGGATGCTTATTGATTGATATGCTGGATATATGGTTTTTATTTATTTTAATATATCCCTGTTATCACCTTGTTTATTATTGACATCATTTAAATGGTCCTCACAATCATTTAGAATTGGATAATTAAGACATTTTAATTATGGGTTGAAATGATATATACCCATACAATTTCTTGAATTTGGATTATTTATTGGAACTTAGTTATTTAAAAATTTTAAGTTTTTAATTTAAACTTCGGATTTATTTTAAATAAATTGGTTATAATTAATATTTTGAATTATTTGAAATCTCGTAAGTTATGGCACTCAGGTTATATACTTGATAGGAGATGAAAAATTCCGTAACATCTCTGAAGCCATTGCATTTATATTTTTATTTGAGACTGATTTGACTTACATAGGAATTTTTAGTTCTGACTCGAGTGTATTGTTTTTCATTATGCTCGAGTCAGCCTGAGTTTTTCAGCATTGAAGACTATTTTATGGTGGACGAAAACGAAGATTCAGTATATTATTGCTATTTATTATTCCAATATTCTGCGTTTCGCTGCATTATTTTTTTATTTATGATATATGTATAACTCTGATTTGAATTTGTATAAGTGTAATCAAATATTATTTGTAAAACAGCTTCGTGAACTGTTTGTTTGATTATTATATTTTGTCGTTCCGCTGCGAGATTCTGTATTTTGTTTTTTCTTTTCCTTTTTTTTCTTATTTACCCCATTAACAATCCTTCCTTTTGAATGGTTTGATTCTGACATGTGTGGTTTATTGTCGATTTGAACCACCTAAAAAGGTGGGTCGTTACAGTTGGTCTCAAAGCTTTGGTTTAGACATACCTTAGCCTGTTGGGGTTAACTCATTAGGGATAGGGTAGTAATATCCTAGAATGAGTTGTCTGAGTGTATATAGGAGAGCGCGTATTTGTTAGTGTTATAAAAATATTTTGTATAAATTTTGAAATGAAATTGTTTTTCCTAATATTATATGATATATATGAAGGAATAATATTTTATGACTAATATAGTTATTTGTAATGTGTTTGATTTATGAAATGGTAATATTTGATTATTATCATTTTTTTGACTTGTTGTATTTAATCAAATTATAAACATTGGTTAATTATTGTTGATTGAATTAATGGACTAAACACTAGTTTAATAATGGTGTATTAAAGAGAATAAAATGAATAATTAGGATATTTGTTTATGAAATTGAAATTTTGTTGTGAATTTTGTTGTTTGTTTACATGTAGTTTCAACTATTGAAAAAAATGGAATATTTGGATATTTTGGTTAATCGAAACCTTTTGAATTAATATATGATGAAACTTGATAATTGGGTTGAATTATATAGTTGAATTGATAGCCTTAATTTTAAAGTAAGTAAAACAAGGTTTAAATTGTCATATCTATGTTTAGTAAATGAATAGAATTGGGGTATACATTCTTAGCATGTAATGTAATAATATACAAGTGTGAACTTTAAGACTTGGGATCTTTAAATTGAAATTGAAATTGTGATTAAGGAAATGTTGTAAATGAGATTAAATTGGAAAAATATGTTTATAAACTTAATTAACATTTATGAAACGTGTCATAAATAAATTGAAAGGTAAAGGTGAAACTAAATGGAATAAGCAAATATGAATTAAAAGTGGAACGGTTTCAAATAAAGCCATGACTTGTAAATTGTTATGAAATAAATGGATGTTGAATGAAGTTGTGATAACTTTAAACTCGAACAATTTCTTATAAAAAGGAATTAAGTTTAATAAATTGGTTATAAATGTAAGAAAATTCCTTATGAAATGATGTGCAAATAAATATAGTATTAAATGAGAAATATTATAGGTGAAATGAATGTAATTTAAATTAAAGAGAAATATAAGAAATACCATGAGAATGGATATATTAATGTTTATATCAAAAGGAGAAATTCTGTGAAACAAATATTAAGTATGAAGTTTATTTGAAAACTATTGATTTGGAAAGGTACTCAATTTTAAAGCGAAATCTTATATAATCGAAGTCTATATAAGTGTGATTTGATACTATTGATTTTTCAAAGTATTCGATTTGAAATGGAATCTTATATATAATGGACTTTGTATAAGTATGTTATTTGAAATTGATTTAAAAAGGTACCATATGATACATATTTTCGAAGTAAAGATACGGAAAGTGCCTTCTTCTTGATATCCGCTTTGTGGCCACATTGTGGATTCATTCTATTGATATTATTCTCTCTGATTTAGGTTTTCCGGATGTGATACTCGAGTTTTCTACCATGGCGTAACCCATGGTCATTTTTTTGGGTAGCGTAATCCACAAGGCAGAGATTGCTTAAAGGTACGGATACTTCCTAGAGGATCCAGGCGTGACCATTGTGTATCCTATGGTCTACCGGTTTTGTTGTTGTGGCGTAATCCGCAAGGCAGAGATTGCTTAAAGGGTACGGATGTTTTTTGAGGGATCCAGGTGTAACCATTGTGTATCCTACGGTCCATGGTTTTGGTTATCATGGCATAATTCTCAAGGTAGTGATTGCTTAAAGGGACGGATGTTTCCTGGGGGATCCAGTCGTAACCATTGTATATCTACGATCCAGGTGATTTTTTTGGATTGTACTTTCCATATCTGTTTTGAAACTTTTTTAAGTATTTTCATTGGGTCTTGAAACAGGTCTACTAAGTACTTGGAGAATTCTAGCCTTGCGCTTGATCAACGCATGGCCAGAGTGTGGAAGAACGAGGATAAACCTGTTAAGACATCGAGTTATAAAAGTATTTTGATAAAGTATTATATAAAGGATATTTTGGTCAATTTTTTTCTTTTCTAAAAACTTTAAAATATTTAAAATATTATCTATTTGTGTACGGCATGGTTTATTAGTGTTGTAAATATCGTGAGAAATTATTAATTCAATAAAACATATTTAAAGCAAATGATTATTAATTTATTAATAATGTTTGAAAAGTATCTTGAGATAAAACTAATAAATTTATAAATAATGGATTTAAGGGTTTCAATAGCTTCTTTGTAAATATAAGTAATGATTTAAATAATTATTTTCAAATAGTTTACATAGACTTATAAAGATGTTATTTGAATTATTTAAATGGTATTAAAAAATGAAGCAAGAAATTTTACAAATGATTTTTTGAAAAGTATTAAAGTATTAAAGATGATTTGTTTGCAAATGAAACTTTCAAATGAATATTGCGAGTAAAATTTATATAAGTTTCTTTGAATGTAGAATTTAAAGATATCATATAAATGGAAAAAGAATTGATTTGCGAAGATTATTTATAGTAATATACTTGGCAAATAAATTTGAATCTTTATTTTGCAACTATAGTTTGGAATATTTAATTAATTTCGAAGTACTAATAGTAAATTTATTGGTTCATTTACTGTCTGAATTTTTGTATTAAACCATAATAAATGTTTTTCCATGATTTGAATTTTCATTTTAAAACAAGTGTGTAAAAATAATTATGAAGATATGAAAGTTTAAACTTTTATTTAGAAATTTCATGTAAGATTTGAGTATTTTATTAGTTTCAATTTAATAATCTTGAGTTTATACTTATTTTAAAAATAATAAGTCTAATAAATTATCGGATTTAAGGAACTTTATTTTAAAGTTTATTATAATGTTTTAATATAAATTTCTAACATTGTTTTAAACTTTTAAAAAATCTTTGCATAATGCTATGAGGATATTTTAAATATATCTTATATTTTTACTAAGTGAATGAGGTTAAATGTTATAACTGAATTTTTAGAAATGTTGAAATATTTCTTCTCTCTTCAAGGGAAAATACCAAAAACTTAATTTTTTATTCAATAACCGAATGGAGTTATAAAATTAAGTAGGACAGTAGAAGCTTAAGTAATATTTTTTTGAAATGCTTCATTAATGACTTAAATATTTAAAGGAAACCAAATTATGTAAGTGATTGATCTTTATATAAATAAATGAATGAAAGGTAAATGATGAAAAAAATACCAATCGAATAAACTTAAATAAGTTTAAAATTCTTGTTGTTTGGCTGATGGTAAGTTTGGAAAGAATACTTCTAGTTGTTGAGGTTGTTTGACTAATATATTAAGTAATTATCTAAGGCTGTTGAGCATAGGGTACACTCGACAGTTTATTCATCACCATGCATGATTTAAGGTTTCTGAACTAAAACAAACCATTGGTTTTGGTTGCTAAGGATGTATGATGGATTCTTTAGTTGCATAAATGGTTGCATTTTTTGTTTGAATATGTTTTATATTGATTTGCTTTTGTTGCAAATTAAAACAAGTTAAATATCTCTCTAATACACAATTCTCACTATTTTGGATAATATAAGTGAAATACAGGTTTATGGAAGCAATAGTTACTGCTTTTGGTTTCATAAATAAAGTTGTTTTCCCAACGAATAGGTACGTTTTTGGACTATGGTTTTATAGCGATATTTTATTATTATTGCATGGTTTGGGATATTTATTTTTGAGATACGATATATATACGTTTATTATTGATATTATTATTTTTCTTGACCTATCCGCACAAAGGAGATGCTGTCGAAATTTTTCGTGGAAGTTGAGTTATTTTCAAATTTATATTAAATTTAAATATGTAATTTAAATTGTTTATAAATTAATCATTTTGAATAAAATATTTCAAATTCCTTGATTCCTTCTTGTTCCTTTTCGAGGATGAAAAGTTTTGAGTGGGTGAGACTGTAATAACCCATATTTTGATAATTACAAATATGAAATTTAATAAGGTTTTGGGCTTTAATATTGTCAAAAATCAAAATTTATGATTTATTAAATTGAATCTTGTTAGGTTAAAAATTTCAACTTTAAGATAAATCTTAAAACAACTAATTTTAATGAGATAAAACATATAATTTGCTAATATTGATTGAATGTAATTGACTACTATACCATGTTAACGTAATTTTAATCAATTTAAATAATAAAGGTTAATAAGAAATAGAATAAATGATGTTTAAATTGATGTAATCTTATGTTATTAATTGCAATTGGTTTTAATATGGAGTATGAAATCAATTATTTTGTACGTAAATTTATTAACCTTTATTTGTAAACAATAAGTTAATAAATATGGATTATTAATATATAACCATTGTTTTATTTATTTTCTTATTATTACATCCATTAGAAATTTATTTGGTAATTAATGGAGAATTAATGTTATTGAAATATTACAATTGATATAAGAAGAAACGTTAACTGTTGAGTGGTGAATGTAAAACTTATGTTAATCAATTGTATAAGGGAATAGTTGATTTGATAATAAGAATGTAAATCAAAATAAAAGGATTTGTTTGAAATTCAAATGTATAATGAACAGGTTTTATTACAGTTGTAATTAAATGTTGGAATTAAATTAGTATATAGATATTGGGTTTAACATAGAAAGTTGGACTTCAAAGGAAACAATTGGATTAATTATCATCCCTGTATTAGGGTATGTTTTGAGATTTAATCATTGTAGTTAATAGTAATTATATCTTTCCATTAATAAGAGATAGAAGTAAATGGTAATTAATTAGTGATATGTGCAACATATGTTTTGTGTTAAAAATATAATGAGAATTTTATTAAGAAATATTACATTCAAATTGTGAGCACTTAAATTTGTTACAAATATAATGGTAATATGAAATTAATTGACAAGGAAATGATGTGGTTGTACGAAGTATTATTTCTGTGACTCTTTAATGGGATAATCTTTAAATATAAGTTGGTTTTAAAGAGGGAGGTGTTAATTTGATTAATGTGTAATAAAAAGATAAATATGTTTCAATAAAAAGAAAAGAAAAGGATGGTTTCTTGAACAGAATATTCTTATCAAATAAAGTGAATATTTCATCTATGAATGATAATTTAATTTCATTAAAACAAAAAATTGATTTTTTTGTATGTTTCTAGTTGGAATATTTGATTTATTTAAATATTCAAACTTTATTTGAATTTAATTTATAAAAAAATTCACAATAATAAAATGGTAAGAAACCAACTTGAAGGTTTGGTTAAAATTTTGATTTGGAATAGTTAGCATATTAACATAGGAGATTTATTCCGTTTCAAATTTTACTTTGGAGTCTCAGTTCATCTTTTAATGTGTGGGGTGGCGGTCCTCATTATGTTAATTGTAGTGTTTAATTTTATTTACTGTTTACCAAATAAAAATACATATATGTGTGTAAATTTAAGCGTATTAGGGTTAATAAAATATGTTAAAATGAATTGTTCTTTTAGTATATTAGATTTGTGATTTCTATATACGGACTACATTCTCAAATTTAAATCGTTGCTTTCATTTACTTTATTTTATTGCTACTTTCTTTCATTAAATACATGCCTCTTTTGGTCTTCCAATAAGTTTTATTTATTTACACGTGAGCCTTGCCTTGAAATGTGTCATGTGTGTTGATGAAATTAATTGAGGTAGCACATGTTTTGAAATTTTATACCAAAGGATTTGCTTACCATTTAAACATGTCTTATCAAATTCCAACATGTGTCTTTTATCTTTTGTTAATTACCTACATGTTAGGCTCTTTTTATTTTGCAAATTTACATCTTCTTATATCTTTCCCTTTCATATTCCAATTTCCAAACGTGTTTTTTCCTTATTCATTTCCAATTTCACAAATATCTTCCTCTTACTTTCCATTTCCAAAACGTGCTTCCATTATTTCTTTTGCCTAAAGTTTTCTTTCTCTTCTAAAAAGAAACAAACAAATGTGAGCAACATATTTTCATGAAGCCAATCTTTTCCATTTGTTCACGAATCCATTTCCTAAAGCCTCATTCCTCCATGCATGAGCCATCGTGTCCTTTTTTTGTTGATTCTCTAAAATTTAGAGACATGAGCAGGCTTTAAAATTCTTAATTATGGTTTCATTTGATGACTATTGAAATTTTGGGCTTTTATTGGATTAAATCAAAGGCGAGTGATTAAACCCACTCATGCAATACTAAAAATTCCATTGCAAGTTAAATAAAATATATTATGTGATATATTAATATTTTATTACGGTTTGTTAATTTAAATTGACATTTGAATTGATATTGAAGCTGAATTGACTTTTAATTTTATATTAGAATTTAATTGATAGTTAAACCTCGATATTGCTAATTATTATATGTTGAAATATATTGGTAGATTTGGATGTTGTTGAAATGGATGCTTATTGATTGATGTGTTGGATGTATGGTTGTTATTTATTTTAATATGTCCCTATTATCGCATTGTATATTATTGACATCATTTAAATGGTCATCTGAATCATTTTAGAATTGGATAACTAAGACATTTAAATAATGGGTTGAAATGATATATACCCATATAATTTTTTGAATTTGGATTATTTATTGGAACTTAATTATTTAAAAAGTTTAAGTTTTTAATTTAAACTTTGGTCTTATTTTAAATAAAGTGGTTATAATTAGTATTTCGAATTATTTGAAATCTCGTAAGTTATGGCACTCAGGTTATATACTTGATAGGAGATGAAAAATCCTGTAACATCTCCTTAGCCATTGCACTCATATTTTTATTTGAGACCGATTTGACTTACAAAGGAATTTTTAATTCTGACTCGAGTGTATTGTTTTTCATTATGCTCGGGTCAGCCTAAGTTTTTCAGCATTGAAGACTATTTTCTGATGGACGAAGACGAAGATTCAGTATATTATTGTTATTTATTATTCCACTACATTCTGTGTTCCGCTGCGTTATTTGTTTATTTATGATGTATGTATAACTCTGATTTGAATTTGTAAAAGTGTAATCAAATGTTATTTGTAAAACAGCTTCATGAACTGTTTATTTGATTATTATATTTTGTCGTTCTACTGCGAGATTCTGTATTTTGTTTTTTTCTTTCCTTTTTCTTTTTTTCTTATTTATCCCATTAACAATCCTTCCTTTTGAATGGTTTGATTCTACATGTGTGGTTTATTATCGATTTGAACTATCCAAAAAGGTAGGTCATTACACAGCCCAAAGGATGAATCGGCTAACGAGGTAGTTCATCTTGGATTGCAGCAATGCAGAAGCACGTCCAAATTAGAATTTTTAGGATAGAGGGAAGTACAAGACTTCAATCAGATGTGTGGATACTCTAGGATGGCCCTCTGGGTAGGCCTAACGAAGCTTCATACCCGGAGGCGGGTCCGTAAGCGTTCCATCAAGAGAGCATGCCTTGACTACATTTACATTATAGGCCTAACGAAGCTGACCTTTGTAGGCAGTCAGAAGGGTTTGGTGTTTGGAGTAGGGTATTCGTATGTCCAGTACTTGCAAGTAAGGTGAAGGATAGTCGCATGCAGATATTGGCCAGCATCAAGACCAGAGCAATTTCAAAAAAGACTAGATTTAAACCAATAAGCCAATGATTCTTTCACTATTGAGACATTGGATGGAAGGGAACCGCCAATTGGATGTTAGATTGTTCGCAGTAGGGCTAGCCACTTAACTCTTTAGAAGTCTTTCGATTAGTTGAGGGGTGGTTGCGAGGGGCCATGCCACGAAGAGAAAAAGAAACAGACTAGCTGGAATATCTGTATCTTAGGCCTAACGAAGCTATCCTTCTTAGATATAGAAAATCCTCGACCGAGATCCATACAAGGTAGACCTTGTTGGCATGATTCAGAGAGTAGACAGAACAATTACATATAGTCTTCAATGTATGCACTGGGTGGTACATTGCGGATGTCCAAGCATTAGCATAGACTAATGCTGACGTAGTTTTACATTTTTATAGTAGATGACGGAACATT
Source organism: Allium cepa (assembly GCA_030765085.1). Lineage (NCBI taxonomy): Eukaryota > Viridiplantae > Streptophyta > Magnoliopsida > Asparagales > Amaryllidaceae > Allium > Allium cepa. Next base: position 508,596,076 of record CM060929.1, read on the forward strand.
TGTATTATGGGCCTCATGAAGCTGTCCTTTACAAATGTAGTCACAGAACGCTACAGGAGCAAGACGATGGAGTCCTTTGCAAGAAGGATACATGAGGTACTATGGGTAGTACCTAGGACCAATACGGTCATTGGAAATATTGCTACATAGATGTATATATTAGTTATTAGGTTTTAATATACTATGGAGTAGATGGGCACGGTTGATGAACATAGGCGAGAGTATTGTAACCTAATGATCTTAATATAAGAGTAAATGGAAACAAAACGATATATATAGAATTAAGCCTAGAAGTATATAATTTATTCATTCACCAGAACTTTTGTTCTGGCCCCCTCCTCATAACATCCTATAGGTTAGGTAGATCATAGATACTTCTCAGCTTTATGACACTTTCTTAGAAAGTGTTATTATTTGGGTAAGTATTTACTTACTATTATATTTTTGTCAATTCCGCTTTGAGATAATTAATTAAGCACTGATATATTTATCTTTGCCTATTTAAAGGATACCAGATACCCAACTCTCGTATAGTGAGCTTGGCTTTTAGCATTTTTGCGAAAAATCCGGACCACTAGAATTCGGTTTGTTACATTTGGTATCAGAGACTAGGTTTAGATTTTTATGTAGATAGTGAGTGAACATTTTTGTATTTTTTATGTATAATATATGTATACTCTTAAAACCCTAAAGGGAAATCCATTCCTTTGAGTAAATCAGTAGTTGGAGAATGTTTGGAAAAAAACTATGTATATCTAAACTTGGAACGAGGAAAATCCAAAAGCTAAAAGACCTCATATGGCGAAGATTTTTGGATTCAGTAAGGGATATTTAGAAAGGTGAAAGTAAATTAAAAGGCCACTTTGTAGTCCAGCCTAGCAATTAAACTCTTAAGAATTTGAATATAAAATTTAGAGGATTTTCAATTTTTAAATTTAGAAGTTTAAAGCCTTATAAATATGGAAGTTAGAGAGAAATAACTTCAAAGGATTTTTGAATTTGAAAGTAGAGAGATATACGGTTTAAAAAAATATGGACTTTAATTGAAAACTAGTACTATGGGCTGTAATGACGATGTTTTACATGACATCTGTCTTAGCCAAGTATAAACGTATTTTGAAATCCTTATATAAGTAGTAAATGTATTTTTCCCCCCTTAAAGAAATTAAAGCTGTTTTGAAAAAGAATTTTTATGGGTTAGACGATTTAAGTGGTTGTAGCAAGCTTATGGATATTATTATAGGTTCAGTTGAAGGATGGAACACGTCAAGACTCTACTTGGAGGGGTGAGAGTAGACAGGAATATTTAGCCTAAGTCGTAACCATGAATCAGACAACCTGAATGTGGATAGGTTAGGCTTTGATTAATTAAGGAGGAGGAACGTGACGCGACAACATCAAAAAAAAAGAAAAAAAAGAAAACATGCCAACCCGATTAACCAGGCGGTCGACCAAGTGGTCGACCGCCAGGTCGAGTGTGCGGTCGACCTGTTACTAAGAAACGTCGACCGCCTTAGTTCATTCAAACGCATATAAACGCTTGCCCCCTTCTCTCCTTCCTCATTCTTATTTCCTCCTCCCAAAGACAACAGCCACACCCAAAAACTACCTATTCCAATCACCCAAATGCCTAAAAAAAACTCCACAGTTTCACTCTTAGTTAGCGCCAAATTGAAGCATTTCGTGAGATCTACTTGGATCCGTACTTCTTTTTCACAAATCTAGGAGTTTTTTCCATGCCTCCAAGACCTTCTCTAGTTCACCTTTTTCCTACCTCACACCACATGAAATAGCTTGGTGTCAGAGTGATAGGTAGATAGTGCAATCTTACTCCGACACAGCCGCGTACCATTTTCTGCAAGGAAGGGCCGTGAAATTTACTGATTTTCCAGGCACACGTTTAGAGCATCTCTTCTTGGACACAGGGTTGCGACATATTCTTAGCGATGAGATGTTCGAGTAGCCAGCGTATCCCAGGGTAGTACATCTTTTTGATGCTAACTTACATACTAGTGATTAGGATGAGGAGTTGGCCTTCTAGTCGGAGGTCTAGGGAATGAGGATTGTCTTCACCGGGTCTCAGTAGGCCAGTATTTTAGATATTAGAGGGTATGGCTTAGAGGTAGGGCTGATTGTGATGACGCACATGACCATTTTACAGTCGATTCTTTTAGACCCTCAGCACCTCGAATGGAGCGTTAGGCAGTTGATTCCGTTGGCTAGGTTAGTTATCAACATTCTACAGCTTAACCTTTTCCCCAAGATGGGGAGTTTTGATCAGATATACCCTATTGTGAGGCGGGCCACCTATGCTATATTCTGAGGATTGTAGGTGAACTGGGCTAGGACGATTATGACCCAGTATATGACAGTGACCGGACTTCACAGGTCTACTATGGTTTACTGTCACCATTAGACATAGGTCTTCAGGTGGGCCGAGGTAGAGATGGGGAAAGAGACTTATATTGAGCAGGCCCACCCCATGATAGATTCATTCATCTTATGGAGGATACATATAGGATTGGCCTAGATTCAGGCTCCATAGGAGGAGCAGGAGCACGAGCAGTAGCCATAACCACAGCCCTCACTACATTGGCAGGCACCCTAGTAGCATCAGTACTTTCCCCCGCCACCATTGAGAGGTGGCGTAGGACATACTGTGTCACCATGGCCCACTTGGCCATTTGAGCCCACGACGTAGAGTACGTGGGGATGTGGACATGGATATGGATTTTGGGGGAGAGAGCAGGACCCTCTCCGCCCCCTCCACCAATTAGCTACGAGGATCAGTTTAGGACACTGCCGAGTGGAAAGAGCAGCTCGCTAGGGAGCATGCAGAGATTCTTCAGGGACAGCAGGAGGTGATTAAGAGACATGATGAGTTAGCTAGGTCACAGCATAAGGTTGAGGCGAGCACTAGGCGGTAGGAGGAATGCCTTAGCTATTTGGATTCCTTTATTAGGGCCTTCCTGAGTCAAAGCGGACAAGGGCATAGGCCTCCTAGCCCGAGATGATAGCTATTTTAGCCTACATATGTCATCTATCTAATATCATAATGTAATAGGGTTTGTTTTCTCTTTTTAGTTATAAAATTGAAATCTTATGTAAGCAATTAAAATTCTATGGTAATATATTAGTATTGATACTTTCTCACTTTATTTTTGTGATGTTCATAGATGGAGAATAATGACATAAGAACGTTATTATAAAAAGTAAGAGCAGAAATAAGAATAACAAAAAGGAAAATAGCAAACTAAAGAAAAGTAATGGAAACGTTAACAAAAGACTTAAAAAAAGAAGCTATATTCTTATATAAACCATGCTTGAGAAAAATGGAAAGGGATTTTTTTATATAGGGTAGCAACCCAAAATCCCAAGTACGGGGAAAGATGTGCATAAAAGAGAATCGGAGAAATAGAAAGTTTCTCCGTTTTCTATCACATAAGAACTTGAATTCAGAAAATTATATTTTTTTCGAAACTTGAGTATTAAAAATTGTGTGTTAGTATTTGGATGAAAAATTGGTTGAACTACACCCCTGTTCGATAGGAGTGTGGAAAAAATTAGGTGAAAAATGTTTAAGTTTTCGAAAGATTACAATCATAAATCAGAAGCATATTTAGGTTATGTGCATCATGTTTTAAAAATAAATTTTAAATAAAAACATTCATATAGGAGGTCCGCTTATAAATTTATGTATATGCATACATTTTGTTTTGAAAAACACTTTTGCACAAAAACCACGGATGGTTGCAAAATTGGATGTACATAAATTGGTTATAATAAAGGTAAAGATTACATAAATTTTACCCTTGTCAAATTTCGAGGATGAAAATTTCTAACGGTGGGAGAATGTAATACCACACATTTTTTATACAGTTAAAATTTAACGTATAATAATAAGTAACAAAAATAAATAATTTTGGAATTATCGGAATATGGCTCCGAGACTTGTACCATTGCATCCGGGGCGATATTCTGATCAGTTTCCATATACAACTCGTCAAAATTCGAACTAATATAAAGAAGTTAGGAACGAAACAGAATAAGTAACCGAACGAAAAAAAATATAGTATAATGCAGATATGGGTCGACTAGTTGGTCGACCCAATAGGCGTAATAGTCGACTGCCCGGTCGAACCACGCACCGCCTGGACGAAAATTCATCCAGGTACATGCATTGATGCATTTTCTTGTTTTTGTGCGATCTGAGCCATACATTCTTCGATCCAAAGGCTCAAATTGCCCTGTGACGTGGTGGCTCTAGGTTTAATCCAAGAATTCAACGGTCTGAGGTCCCCAAGCTCCAATATAAATAGGACCCTAGGCCTAACTATCTTCTCATAATTGGATTTCCTCCCATGGGTTCACTGTCTAAGGCTAAATCCTAAAAAGAAAATAATTTCTACGAAGAAGATCTTCTAAATTAAAATATTACACACCTTGGAAGAAGGGGATCTAGACAGACCGTGGAGCCAAGCGAAGCACAAGCGAAGCTAAGGACGACGGATGAGTGGATTTATTTATATATCTTTTAAGTTTAAGATATATTATCATTAGATTCCCGTTTATAAAATTTTATTCAGTAATTGATTATATTAATTAAATTATGTTGACCTATAAGAAAATTTGCACTTTATTTATAGTATTAGTATTTATATACTGTTTTATATGTCTTATTTACATCTTATTTTACATTTTGGATTTTATGCAAGCGTCAGTTTTTTCTATCCTCTCCTTTTTCTTCACTTATGGATTAGAATAGACTAAACGCGAATATGGATTAAATAATTAGAAATACTGAAATGAAGATGTAAAATAATAAAAGTTTTAGGAATAGAATTACTGTAATAAATTGCATTAAAACGGGAAAAAGTTAATTTGGGAGTAATTATAGACTAATTGGTCGGTTTAGAGAATATGATACATTTCCATAACTTAATATCTAAAAGATAGCGATAAATGCAAATGTAAGGATAAAAGAAATAAAAAGGAGCTAGTGTAGAATAGGGAAATCGCTGTATTTTATACTACTCCAAAATAGTAAAAGAAATATCTTGCAGTTACGGATTATTGTTTATAGTATTATCCAATATTGAGATATGGAAACGGATTATATAGTTTTCATAACCAACCAAATAAAATAGAATTACTTCCTAAAATAGACGACAATAAAATAATGTATGAATTGAAACAAGAAATTTAATAATCAAGAATTTGAAGTTGTAATAATTAATGAGCTTAAGTCTGCGTTTACTGTGCAGGCTATTTAAATAGGAAACTATCATAATAAAACAAGGCAGACTAGAACAGACAAGAAACGCTTGTAATTATATAACGGACTATAAAAGAAGAAAAAGTAACAATTACAAGTAGAATTATAACATAGGTTATATTTAGGAAATAAGAACGGAAAAGCTTATCGTGAGACTTATAATAAATTGGTAAGCAATGGTAGTGGAGAATAATGGCAGAAGTTTATTCAAACAACTTATATTAAGTCAATAAGAAAATAAAATAAAAATGGTAAAAGAGACTTATTTCTTTGAACTTAAGGATTTATATATTAAGGTAAATAAGCAAGATAATGAATGTGGCTCATACTAACAGTATTCCCTATTAGATCTATGGTAATCTCACAATAATTAGAAGTTAGACGAGGGAAAGAATATGCTAACTAAGTTAAATAAGTAGCCAACAGAGTAAGAAAGCAACCTAAATGCAAATTAAAAGATTAGGCTTAGGATCTAGTAAAAGAATCAAATTGCGTTTAGAGCAACCCCAAAGGATGAAGTGCCAAACAAAGTAGTTCATCACGGATACCAGCAATGGAGAAGCACTGTAAATTAGAATTTTTGGGCTAGAGGGAAGTACGAGACTTCAACGGATCATGAGGATACTATAGGATGACCCTTTGGGTAGGCCTAACGAAGCCGCATCCCCGGAGGTGGGTCTATAAGTGTTCCATCAAGAGAGTATGCCTTGACTGCATTTGCATTGTAGGCCTAACGAAGCATATGCCTTGGCCACTTAACTCTTTAGAAGTCTTTCGATTAGTTGACGGGTGGCTGCGTGGGGCCATGGCCACAATGAGAAAAAGAGACAGACCAACTGGAATATCTGTATTGTAGGCCTAACGAAGCTGTCCTTTATAGATATAGAAAATCCTCGACAGAGTTTCGTACAAGGTAGACCTTGTTGGCAAGATTCAGATAGTAGACAGAACGGTTACGTATAAGTCCTCAATGTATGTACTGGGTGGTACATTACGGATGTCCGAGCATTAACATAGATTAGTACAGACACAATTTTACATTTTCATAGTAGACGATGGAATATCTGTATTGTAGGCCTTACGAAACTGTCCTTTACAGACGTAGTCACAGAACGCTATTGGAGCAAGACGATGGAGTCCTTTGCAAGGAGGATATGGGAGGTACAATGGGTAGTACCTAGGACCAATACAGTCATTGTGAATATAGCTACATATATGTATATATTAGTAATCTACTATAGAGTAGATGGGCACAGTTCACGAACAGAGGCAAGAGTATTGTAGCCTAATGAACTTAACATAAGAGTAAATGGAAATAAAACGATATATGTAGAATTAAGCTTAGAATTATATAATTTATTCATTCACCAGAACTTTTGTTCTGACCCCCTCCTCATAACATCCTACAGGTTAGGTAGATGGCAAATACTTCTCGGCTTCACGACACTTGTTTAGAAAGTGTTATTATTTGGGCGAGTATTTACTTACTATTATATTTTAGTCAATTCCATTGTGAGATAATTAATTGAGCTCTATTATATTTATCTTTGCCTATTTACAGGAAACGAAATACCCAACTCGGGCTTTAGTGGGCTTGGTTTTTAGCATTTTTGTGAAAAATCTTGGCCATTGGAATTCAGGTTGTTGCACTACTAATCCCGAGGGTGATTCTAAAATGGATGTAATAGAAGTAGTGCCTTCGATTTGTTTATATCCTAAACAACTTGTATTGATGAACGTTAGTATTGCATTATTGCTTGGAGGGTGGTGTTGGCATTCCAGGTGGAAATTTTTATGAGGAAATGGTAAAAGTGTAACCTCATAAGCTTCACAACCCGATAATGGATGAAACAGCAAATGCCCGTAGAGCTATGTTCATATGTGGTGAGCTACCATTAGGAGCATTATTCCTTCATCTCAAATTATAAATCACATTTATAAACTCATGTTTAAAAATCCCATTTTGTTATATGAATTACTTTCTTAACCATTGAATGAAATATCTGCTTTTATTTCAATCAACACAACGACAGTAATAATAGTTTAATATTATCATTTCCTAACACCAAGCAAACCACATATAACTATAATAATTTAGGAAAATTATTTCTCTTATATATATAAAAATAATTTGGGTAAAATAATTTCGTTTATCCTATTTTAAAACAATACCGAGTCGAACTGTTCTGTTCAAGTGTTTAGAGATCCCTATTAATAACGTTAATTACTCGTATTGACCAGAATCTATAAGCCACTCAAAAAATCCATCAACACAATATAAAACAGTTTTATATTCACTAACAAATATGTGCTCATATCCATTAATATACTCAACTCATTCTAGCGTGCTACTGACCTTATTTCTAATGAGTAATCCCTACCAGAGCCAAGGTTCTCTCTAAACCTTCATCTTTGATACCAAACGCCACGATCGAGTTTTCGAGCTTTGAAAATCGACATCAATACATTCACTGTATTACATTTCGAGCAGTCAAATGTCTAAAATTCCAGATCATTAGGGAAAAAGAAGAAAGATGTAGAAGAAGGAAATAGAAATAACAACACAGAATCTTACAATCGCAACGGAAGAATATATAATAGATAACAACTGGTCTTTATACAAAAAGAACTATATCTATTGTTTATACATTACATCATAAGAGTACAACACAATAAATAACTCAACGGTAGATAGTTATAATAACGTGTCCTCACAAGTGCTGAACATACAACCTACAATACACGGTGGAATAAAAATCAAGTACGTGCGATATGTCTTCGTCATCCAGCTCGTCTCCTAAGTTCCATAGCATCCTACCCTGTAATTGTAACACTCGGTCTGACCCAAGCATTATAATAAAACAACGCCTGAGTCAGTTTAGAAAGTCGGTGTGAGTAAACACACTCAAATTGAATTATTAAAGTTATCAAAATCCTTTGAAAATAAAAGATATCTCATAAGACCACGCCACAAATAAACACGATGGGTTTTTACCTTACGATAACCAAAACATTTCATATCAAATCCTCGTATATTATATAATAGTGTCTAGGTACAAATAATTACTCAAGTAGCTGAAATTATTACATTAATTAAATTCCAACATGCTAGGCTCTACAATCAAAACCGTAAAGGCATGTATTGGAGAATGAATTCCATAGGAATGACTATGTGCTGGGGTATAACTTGTCATAACACACATCAAGAACAACGTATCATGGACCACGCCGGGATCCCCTGCTACACAAGACCGGAGTAACCTTAACCTGGAAAGACCGATTATGTTATCACCCTAGGTGTTCCCACCCTTTCCGAGATCCTTCCATGTATCATAGTAATAATATCTGAGGGTATCTAGAAAGGTGGTAAACATACCCTAATTGGGTGCAACCCACTTAGTCCTGCTGCATCTCCCTGGCTTTTCAGTCATTCTCGGTTGATGAGGCTAGAGGCTACGATTACCTATTTAAGAAATTTCATTTAGAATGCTCACTATCCTCTAATGATAATGTACTGATAGCATTCATCCATAAAAGTCCGTTCTGGGTCCGAACGGAACCGAAGGCATTACTCCTACTACATCCATTTTGGAATAATCTTTAGGATTATTAGCAATTAGCCCTAGCACTTCACTGCTCTATCTTCGACTCCATGCTCTTGTTTTCACATCGAAAACATACTCGTTGGATCGAAGTGGTTTTCAGATAGCTTATCCGATCTCGGTCTCTTCGAAAAAACGTTCGATATTTCCGGTAAACTCAACCCGGTTCTTAAGGAAATAAACAAATGAAGTAAGATCGGAGATCACCTCCTAACTGTTAGTGGATGGATTTCCTTATCATCGTCCTAGAAGAACGAAACGAGTTTATACGTACAGTATATCACCTCAAACGGTAACTACACTATATAATCCTCGTATTTCTCCTAGATATTCCCAAAGTTATATTTTGGGTCCAGATTAGATAGTCGGTTATTTAACTATCAAATAATAATCATTCAACCAAATACTTCATTTTCCACTGAAAACACCAAACCTCATTTTATTTAATTTTATATAAACTAAATCACTTTATTAATTTTATACAAACTAAATCTCTTTATCCAAAAGTATGTACTTATCTTATCGAATTTAGTAAATTCACAACTATCTTTCCAAAATATTTGAAAAACCTTTTCAAAATGATATCGAAAGTACCACTGCGGTATCGAATCATGGATTCATAGCTCAATGGCTACGTCTCTGTCCCAGAGAAATTCAAGACTTAACTGCAGGCACGCACTGCTTTCGATTTTGCCATGCGAGTATACCAATACTTCCCGAAAACTTTATTTAAAATATTTCAAAATAATACTTATGAAATTTCTATAACTATTTTCCAAGTTAAACTCTAGGTAAACTACTTTTAAATAAAAGTTATTATATAAAATATTAACATTAAATAGTTTATTCTTTGAAAATAATAATACTGATTAATTCTTAGATAAAAATTGACGTACCATAAACTAGCTGACCAATATTTAAATATACTTTAAACAATTTTTAAACAACTGAATAATTAATTTTTTCTGAAATATTCTTTAACACTTTTTAAAACTACCTAGTTAACAATTAAAAATCCTTCCTTTTTTAAAAAACTCAATTCCTTGATAAAATATATTTTCCAATTCCAATATAACCAATCCAAAATTTATAGATCTCTCTCGATTTATCCCCACGTCCCAATTCCGTAAATTCCCTTTCCACATTTCTTAAAATAATCTACGATTAATTTTTAATCCAATTTACCCATCTCTTTATAAATCCTCACTGTGAATTTATAATTTCACTTTATCAACCGATAATTACTTCATTTTATTTATAAACTTCGTTTATAAATTCTATAGTCTCATTTCCCATTTAAAACGGTTTCACAACACTTAATTGATTTTAAATCAATTTCTAATTTAAATTTCATTTTTAAATTAATTTCTCTAAAATAACCCAGCTGTATTCCAAAACCACTATAATTCGATTCCACTTTCTTTTTATAATTTAAAATCGAGTACGACAATTCAATATTTTATTTCCAAAATTCCTTTTAATTCTTTCAACTATTAGATCTCGATTTTAAAAGTAAATCCTTTTATACTTAAACGGTATTGCTTAAGTACTACTATTTAAAAATACTTTTATTTGCATTATTCAAATTTTTTTTTTTCATATTGCGAAATTACCAAGTACAAATTTTTAAACTCAAGCTATTTATTTTTCCTAAATTCATTTCCTTTAATAAATCCGAATTTCACTATAAATATTTTTACTTCAAATTCCCTTTTTAATTTCTTTCCAAACTTTATATATTTACCATTTGTATTTTAAAATACCAAAAATCTAACCAGTAATACCATAGCACCAAATAAATTCAATCACGCTATAATCTATCATAGATTATTCAACATATCATATCACATAATATGGAGATTATTCAACATATCATATCACATAATATGGAAATAGATTCAACATTTGTGAGGAACCAGTTAGGTCCCTCCAATCTGTTTTTCTGCATTCAAAGATGTTAGCACAATATAAAAATACCAGTCCCACTTCAATGGGGATATCGCGGTATATAGGGTCATCCGCTAGGGGCATATAGGGTCTCATCCGTTATATATATGCGGGAATATTAATCACTCCAATATAAATATATATACACACTAATATATATTATATCACATTCACCTGATAATAATTTATCAATTCTATCAATCAATCAACAATTAGTTTAACGATTTAAAATTAATTATGGTAATCCAAAATTGAGTGAGATTAACTTACCTTGATTTTTTGAAAATTTTAATTGTTTCGATTCCAGTTTTATTTTGTATTCTACGTCATCATGAATCCCATGCAAAAATCCATTGTCGAATTCCTCCTTGTATAAGTAATTTACGAACACATTTTGATTTTTCTATCAACTATTTCATGGGTTATGTTTTTTTCGAACCGTGTCTTTTTTTGGGTCTGAAATGTGTGGCTGTGATGTTTTAAAAGATGAAGATGCAGGCTTGAAGTGGTAAGGGTCATGTACACATCACCAGGCTGATTGGATAGAACTTTCGGCTGAAAGGAAGTGTTTGAATTTGACAATATATTAATTTAATTTTCAAATATATCGATATAAGTAACTTAAAATTTTGAATTCATACCGAAGTGTGTCGCTTGGTATTTATAATGTTATACCCCTATTCCGAATGCAATGGAAAAGGTTTTGAGTGCTAATTCGATCGTATAGAGAAGATATCTTTTTGTACTTAATTATTTTTTTTTGAATTTCATATAAATTTCAGTACATTTATATCCCGTACGGCCAAACGATATCTTCAAACGTTACGAAATTTGAAACCCGATAATAATATACTGTTACGGATCCAATGGAACTGGTTTTGTCAAATTCCGAGAATGTGCCTCGGAAGACTATTTTTAGATTTAAATTTAAACGATGTATTTTAAAAATGAAAAAAATCACTTTTAAATTCCATTTAAAAAGTTTTATTATCTTCCTTATTATAAATATAAATTCTATAAGCCTTTAAATTATTTTTAACAAGCTTAAAACTCAAGATTCACTATTTTAACAAATTTTCAATTATTAAATTCAATAATTTGATTATCCAATAAATAGATGTATTTGAAATTCAAGTTAGAAATAAAATTTTAAATATTTAAAATCAATTAAATATTCTAGTTTCAAATATTCAAATGTTGGGTCGTTACAATCGGTATTATTGTTTTTCACATAAACATGATTATTTATGTTTAATAAACCTATATTTGGTTATTTAAAATTATGGACCGTTACACACATGGATCATCCGTATGCAATATCAAATCTAATCACTTTCTCGATCACATAAGTTTCACTTCCAAATTGGTATAGATCACTTGACCTCTTTAGTATAGACTCCGATAAGGCTTCTTGATTAGAAACCTTCATCCTCCTTACATAACCATATACTATGACAAAAAATATCGAGATTATATAAAAAAATATGCAAGTGTTTGCAGTCAAGAATTGAGTGAAAAATCCTTGTTTGGACTGATGTAAATCACTCAAAATTATGTACTTTGGGAATAGTCATGCGAATAAAACGATCCATGTACAACTTACGTACTTATCCTATTGGTTCCTTAACTTTACCAATTTTTTTTTTATCATATTCATTTACACAAATAGTATATCACTCAATTTTAAAATCACTTATGAAGTATTTCATAAAAACATAAGTTAAAGTTTTTGAACATTTTATAACTTAAGTTCATACTCGTACAATACCCAACTACATCCTAAGAGTACATATAATACATTAAATCCATTTTAATTAATAAGAATGTTCTACAAATTCAAAACCTATTTTAACTTACTACCTTATTAATTAAAGAGTTACAAAAGTTTGGCTTTTATATTTTCACAAAAATAGTTAGCTTCGAATTCTATAGCGATTCATAAGTTTTCAACTGTTCAAAATCGTTGAAAATCCCATTTCATTTTAACAAAAAAACTACCAAACAACATATCATAACATGACACACATACCACACTATCCTAATGCATAGGATACATATGTCCATAAATAACTTAACAAAGTTCCAATTATTTAATAAACACACTTTCTACAAAGAGAAAGAAGGAAAAGTTTCACAATAATTTGGTAATGCCACTATCGTTTAGGCACACAATATGATATAAACACAAATCTTTCCCATATAGAAAGTTTATTCAAAAACTTTAGTAAACTACTTTATATTTTATGTCAACTTCCTTAAGGAAAACTTTAGAACAAAACATCGGGTTTCATTTTAAATCAATTGAAATAATAATATATACATATATCCTTTGTATCTCAAATCATACATTCTGGATTAAATCAAAATTTGTTACTACCAAAACAACTTTGGAGTAAATTAATATGGTAGCATCCTCCACTTAGAAACCCAAAAATGAACACCGATGTCGTTGTAGTCATCATCATAATTATTTTCAAATAATAGAAGTGAGTTCATTACACTTAATCAAACTTTTGGCACTTGACCAAAATCATTTCAAAGCAGTATCAAATACTTCATAAGTATTACTAAGTATCATGACCTCAATTTTGTAAACCAATTCCTCAAATATTTACTTCAAATAATACTATTATTATTTTCTCCAGATCTTGAAAAACATTGGGATTTAATTCCTCAAAATATAAATTTAAATCCTCTTCATTTATAAACCATATTTATATAAAATTACTTTCTTATATTAAATCTTATTACAAATGTTTAGTTACAAAATACCTTACCTTTCGTTTAAATTAAAATAAACGACTTTCACTAAATTTAACTTTTATAAAAGTTAACTTCTAACACAACTATATCACCGAACGCCTTATAGCTAATATATGAAACCTAAATCACAAGATGTTTGTTTCAATGCATCTATAAATACTGTATACCCAAACTATATCACCGAATGCCTTATAGCTAATATATGAAACCCAAATCACAAGATATACGTTTCAATGCATCTATAAATACTATCTACCCATCCTATGGCATGAGAAGGTAAAACTGCTCATAAACTGGTCGAACACAAATCAATTATCAACAAACAATAGTCAATGCTCATAGACTAACCGAGCATGACTAATCAATCAACAAATGATAATAATGCTCATAAACTGGCTAAACGATATAAGGCTAGAACTCTACAAATGACAATAATGCTTGTAAATTGGTCAAGTATGTCAAATCATTCTATAAAGGATAGCAATGTTCATAAACTGGCTGAGTACGACTAAACTAATCAACGAGAGATAATAGATAAAAATCATTAATCACTATAATAATTAAATTCATTTTAATAATTCATACTTACATAAGTTACCTTATACAAGATCTTTAATTTTCGTAGTTGTATTTACCTTTAAGGCATACATTTATAACAAATATAAATACGTTCTCATATGTAAAATACACTCAAATCATGCTAGGGCATTTTATTACCCTATTTCTTAACGAGTCATAACCCATTTAAGTTAAGGTTTTCGCTTAAGTTTCAGCTCTAGGACCAAATGTAACGACCTCCCTTTTTGATCGTCAAATATTGATACTAATACATCTATGGTATTCATGTGTCGAGCATCCAAGTGCCGAAAAGATAGATTATTAGGGTAAAATAAAATGAATATAGGAAAACAAAAAAGGGAACGCAATATCAGAACCTCACAGTAGAACGATAACATAAAAAATCAAAAGACGGTACAAACTGTCGCTCTAAAAGACATAGCTTTTAGAGTTGTAATTCTAAATATTATCATTAGCCTAGGTAGTTATAATAGTATGTACTCACAAAGCTGATATATGGAATAGTAATGAAGCAAAAATGTAAATAGTATTATAGGTGAAACATCCAATTCGTCTCATCAAACACCAAGAGCATCAACGAAAACCTTCATTCCTCAAACTACTTGAAAGAGCACATAAAGAATTTAAGGAAAAAAAAAACTATACGTAAGACATAAATCTGGTATGAGAAATTAAAGAAATACGCGATCAACATATAACAATACTTTTGAGACTGCAAGGAATGTCATAATGGTTATCCCCTTAAAAGGACCACTCATCTTTTAAGTAAATATTATGGTATAATAGAAAATGTCAAGGGTGAAGAATATAAATTAGAAATAGCTGTGATGCTTACATTGATCACACCACAACATATTTAGGATAGAATCAAAACTGATAAGTAACATTTGCATGCATTTTCTGTGGAGATCCCTTTGGTCAAGCCAAAATCCAATCTTTTGCATAATGTTCAGAAGCTACCTCCGAGTGTCATCTCTCGATAGAATAGACCAATAAGATAAAACATACTCGGTCCACATCTAAAACACATGATCCCAAACATCATCAAATCCCTTGCACAATATAGATAAGCATACTCTAGATATGGAGTGATAATATCCTATTGCGGGCAAGAAAAATCCTAGATTATGCATCCTACTACGTTTTTTGTCATTTTTATGTCGTGGTCCAATTCGGCATCTCTCACACGAGTCTTCATCCCTCGAACTGAACATGAATCCCCAAATGGATTCCCAAATCTTAAAAAGATTTCGAAACCAATGATGGATTCCAGCATCTCGAATGGTCCAATTTCAAGAGATAGAACATGTATCTCAGTCTTAAAGTGGTTTTCGGTAAGTAAAACACTTACTGATCCTGGTCTCTTCAAAATTGAATAGAAGAATTTGGTCATTTTTAATAATAACAAGAATAATCGCATATAGAAACTAAGTTTCATATATTTGTCACGTTTTCGAAATTTTAGTGCTAAGTACATGAATAAATACTTTCCATAAACGAGAAAACACACAAAGCACGATCAAGTCACACAAAGCACGATTTAGTCACATAAAGCGACCTCAATACCCTTTTTATTTGATTAATACTTTTATTAATTAAAACCTGTTTTATTAGTATAACTACTTTTATCAAATAAAACTTCATTTAATAATCACTAATATTCATTTGTATTCTTTCAATACTTCACAAGTATTCATATACTTATCTCAAATAGTATAAGTAAATTCATAAATCATTAACAAGATTTCGTTCTTTAAATCTTTACTTCTCTATCTTTTTCAAAAGATTCCATACTTACGATTTCCTTCAAAATACCCTCTTTAAGGATTTATGTACTTGCACAAATCCATTCAAAAGGCTTATGACTGATGTTACTTAAACATTGTCAATACAAACCCAAAACCATATCACTTATGCTTCTCTTAAAACATTCTTTTAAAGATCTATTTACATTCATATGTATAATAAAAAAGGATTAAAAAAAATGTTATCACAACAAACCCAAAACCATTTCATGTCTTTAAAACATTCTATTAAAGATCTAAGTTAATATTCGGTTAAGTTCGTTAGTGGACTAATCAACTATCCAATTAAAATGATCACTAATAAAAATCACGATACATATATTTAACTCATTTTCAACATTCCAACTTATATTATCCCTCATTCGAGAGTGAAGCTAGGTAAGTTAGAACACTGGTTGCATATCAAAGCCTGGTCTATACACTTCATTCTTGAATCTCGCAGATATATAAGTCTGTCTTGTCGGCTTTTAGTGTTAAGTATAGTATTAATGACTTTCATAAAAGAGAAAGAAATCAACACAATTAACATGTTTCTGAAATTTCAACTTAACTATTCCTTGATCAAGAGAGAAGCCAGTATGTCCGAGCATTATTGCTTCTATTCCTACTCAAACATCGCTCGTAAATAGATAAGCCTACTTCTTTGGGATTAATTGTTAAGCATAGTTAGTTACTTTTTCAAAACTTATATATATAAATACTTTAAAAATACTTATGAACATGCTTTAAATATCTATGTAAAATATTATTTAAAAATAGCTAATTTATAATCTGATGAAATTAAATATAACATGTTTTATATGAAACCTCTTTACTTCCAAAATTCATAAACAAATATTAAAAATATATTAAAACTTCAAATCAACTTTAAAATGTGGCAAAATATATTAACATCCCTTAAAGGACTAGGGAAATATAGCAAATTTAAATACCATTTTGAACACTTAAGACCATAATAACTTACTACAACATTTATAAATGCTGTTAAAAGTCCTTGTTAAAGAACAACATTGAAAAGCATGAAATTTGCTACTAGTTTTAACCACATAAACAAACGATATAAGACTTGAAAATTTTATAGTAAGTAATACATTTAGGGTATTTAAAAGCCATGAAAATAAAACCTTAAGAACAATTTTCGATTTATCTACAAAAATTCTCAAAAATATGATATTTCAAAGTGCTCATATAGCGACCTTCTTCTTGTTATAAGTTTTTGCAACTTTGTTTCACAAATTAATGAATAATTTAAAATCCTATATTTTTCTAGCAATAAGTACACTTATATTACTTATCATAAACTTAAAGAAGTCCTTAGGATGTCTCTCAAAGTTAATTTTGAAAATCACCGAACACAAGTCATTTTCAAAGTGCATCCACAGCGGCCTTTTTGCTTCTAACTTTCACAACTTTGGTTCACAATTTCTATAACTTTCCAAACCATTTCTTTACTATTTCATAAACCAAGATATGTATAGGGAACAACCAAATAAAATTATCATAATTTAATATCATAAATCTTCCATTTACACAAGTTAAAGTTAAGAGATATCGAAGTGCACTTATAGCGATTATTCTCGCCTCAAACACTTTCAAGCATATTTAAATCCAAAATACAAGCCATTCAATCATGTAAACACATTGTATAAAACATGCCACATATTATAGAATGTTTTATAAGTGATGTTATATAATTTAAAGTTGTCATTTACTTTCAAAAGTAGGAGGGAACCAAAGTTTATAATTTTACTTGGTTAATGCCACTTTAACTTTATATTTGTGCATGCACACAAAATATATACAAACAAGATACTGAGACAACTCACCCAATCCAAGCCTACAACAAGCTCAAACACACAGGAACCAAGGAACCACTTTGTACCATCACCAAACTCCTAAAGATCCAACCTTTAGCACTTACAAACCAAGACAACACTTCTCCCTCATCTTCAAAGCTTACTGCCCTAAGCAAGCTCCCCCATTTATTCTATATTTTCAACTTTGACTTTAGATCCTTGCTTTTTAAGATTTTCTAAAATGTTGGTGAAATTTTGATGGATTTTGAAGAAAATTTGAGCTAATTAGGAAAGATTAGTGAAAATAGAAGTGGATTAGTGCTGACCACTTCTACCATTTTCATTCCTTTTTTACATTTTCAAGCTTTGGAAAGTAATGAATGAACTAAGCAAGCCTAAGCCCTCCTTTACATGGCAAAGAACCCCTCCTATGTGCCTTACATGCTCCTTTTACTTTACACCATATTTTTTCTTAGTAAATTACCCTTTTACCTTTACAGACAAAATATCTTCTATGACATCACACATGACATCATTAAATACTTTATTTTCATAAATGGAAAACCATTTTTATTTCATATTAATGTTCTTCTAAGAAAATAAATGTATGTAAAAAAGTATGAACAACTTTTAATGAGTAAAAAGGTTTTATCAATAAAACAATTTTTTGGTCACATTATTAATATTTCTTCAAAGTGTATAATTTTATAAAAAAAATTTAAAACAAGTTTACCATCATTATTTATGATTAAAAAGGGATTTAATAAGGTTATTAAATCATTTTAATAACATGTAATCTAAGATTCAAATATTTAAATAATTCATATATTTACGTACGAAGTGTTTAAATTCCATTAGTTACATCTAACTTAATAATTTGCTCATTGAGCGGTGATTTGGCCTGCTCTCTTTTGGATCTGTTTCCTACTTGCTGATATTTTTTTACAAGTCGCTCAACCTTAGTCTTAGCTACAGTATTTCATCGTCTTTTCCTGCAACTTTAGCTGATTTACTCTTCGATGAAAAAATGGCTTCATCTACTCCTCAAGTAGTTGCTGAAACTTTGCAATTTTCAAGCATTATGAGGTTGATATAAGGTTTTTTTTTTTTTAACTTTGTTGGCCTGGGATTGCCTTGAAAATTTTCCTTACGCACTCATAAAGACGTCCCATCATTCCATTACAGGGATTTTTGGGAAGATTTCCAACCAACCCTTCGACTAAATTGGTTGGTGATTCTTGGCTGTGTGTTGTAGATTTATGTTGATAGTGGGAATGGCTTTGAGATCATGCTCGAGCCATAATTATTTTTAGCATAGCCATTCGTTGGTTCATTTCGGAAGTGAATAAGCTTAGGGCTTTGAGGATAACATTTTCAATGTTGGTAGGGTAAAGTAGGGTACCAATGATTTTCTTATAGGGTAGATCTATTTCAGGTTTAACTTTGGTAGCTCAATGGGCCACCTCATCAAGAGGAGGTATGGGATAGTTTGGAATGTTTCGAGTGGTCTGGAGATTCATTTGGGGAATGTTATGGTTAAGTTTTATGGCTAGGATGTATGAAATGGAAACTTTGTTGGGAGGCTCGTCCATCCTTCTATTGCTAAAATGTAGGTGAGACTTTCATCCCACGACGAAACATTGAAGTAATTGTATTGTGTTAATCTTATACAATAAGAAATAATAACTTAACTATTTATTAAAATATCTAAGTGTATTTTATCTATTTTTAGAGAATTAACATAGAAAATAAAACTACAAAAATTTATGTGATCCAAATATTAAGGAATCTTATATCCATGGGTTAAATATATTCTTCTCTTTTCATTGTTAAAGTTTAAGCACATAATCATATGGTGATATTGACATTACTTTAATGTTTTACGATTATATAAAATTTATAACAAAATCATTTCAATCCACTTTCCGCTATAATATTTTTCCTATTTGTATGTGAATAATATCACATAGAGCGATGACATCATTCTCTTACTCAATGCTACCATCAAATATCACTATGTGTCTTCCACCGGTCATTCTTGAATTGTGTGACGTAGATTGATGGAAGTATGGAAGGGTAATCTGGTTTAGGTGGCGTTATTACTTAGGTTTAGGAGGGATAATTTTTGAATATTGGAACTAACGGAATGCCATTAGATGACTGCCACCTATTTAAAGATCTAGGCCATACTTCAATTCTATTTTGGTGGTACGGCCTTTGGTGTAGTTTTAGCTTCAAACTTATGGCTTGTTTCTAGGGGTAGCTTGTGCCTTGTCCTTGACTGGGTTACATGGCACAGTTTAATGCTACATTGCTCTGTTCGTTGAGTGATGACCATAAGTTAAGGTAACTCTTTACAGTGTGTTATTATTGTGCATTATGACTATGGCTTCTATGTATTTTCCTAGTGCTTCTTGATGTAAAATAGAAAGGGATTATGTTTGCTGTATTTGGAACTTGCATTGTTCGTGGTTGATGCGGAATATGGATATATCACACTCTTATTATTCCAACCTTACATAATGGAGACGTCATGAAACCATTAGCCTTTATTGCCCTCAGTAGACATCTTCCTATGTTGTGCTATTCTGTGCAGTTAATGCACTCGGTAGATTCGAAGTGGTGGAGGTGCAAAAAGTCATAGCGGGGATACAACAAGGATATAGTATGATATAACGGATGGCTCTAAAATAGCATATAAAACTCGTATTTAATGTTTTTATAAATATATAAATGGTAATTAAATGAAAAATTATCATTCAATTGAATTATAAATAATACATAAATAATTTTAAATAAAAATATGTGCGAATATACTTTAAATAAACGAAAAACTGTTATATTAAATAATTGAATTTGCTAGAATATTAGAGTATTTCATTTTCTGAAAATATATTAAAAATTATATCAAATAAATTAGTTTCATAATTTTATAATGTAAAAACGCAATTTTTCAATTCATTTTATTAAAAAAGATATAGCGGGAATAGTGGAAATAACGGGATATAGCGGGGATTAAAGCGGAAAGGCTATATTCTGGGGCTATATGGAAAAATCGTAGCGGTAGAAATCCGCTATGAGATATAGCGGGGTAGTAGCGGGGTAATAAAGGGGAATTAACTACACAGGTGCTATTGCTTTGCTTCGTCAATTTTCAGGTAAAATACCTTGGTGTGAAAATAGGTGTAACAATTGTGATTAGGATATCACTTATTCATATATCATATGACAAAATTTGGCTTAATGTAGATATGGAGAAATTATCATACATAACCCCCTCCCTCCCTAAACCCGCACGTGCACACGCGCACACACACACGCAAACGTATGTGTATGTAAGATTGTAAATATGATCATTTAAAACTAATGTATTTTCATATGTAGTGGTTGGAGACCTATGAGTGACAACCATGCACTTAATATTAAATCGATGGTGTATAATATTCTTCAATATGATGTATCCATTATAAAGATATTTTTATGTTCTTCCTACTTCCTTGTGCTCAGTAAATCCATTTTATAGTTATTGATTTTGTTCATTAGGCACGAATTAGTGTTAACCCAAAGGGATTAAGAACGATAGTAATAACAAGTCTAATGCTACATTCTCTACACTTTTAGAAGTTAAACTCCCTCTAGTAGTAGATGCTATTGTAAATTTTGTGTAGACTTGGATTATTTTTGGATTTGAATGTCAATGATGCAACAGAATTGGTTATAGTTGTTTTGATATATAGCATGGTAAGCATATTTGAATAAATTATAAAGTCAAAATGATATAGTAAAGTTTGTTGGGTTAGGTTATTAGTTTTCTCCCTAATCAATACTTTTTTCCTTTAATCTATTAGAAACCTTAATATATTCCTGTGCCAGTAGAGCTCATTTCCATTCTTAGATTCATTTAATAATTCCACTATTAAGATCTAGAACTCTATTAAATCAATATTAGTCAAAATCCACTTAAGAGATGGAAGGGATGGCATTTAGAGATCCGTATAGACATTAAAGAAGGTACAAACATCAATAATCACGATCACACTTAGGATTTAAGGCACTTTTTCTCATATTTAGGCAAAAGTATAAATCTGAAGGTTGATTTAGAGAGATCTAGACATTATTAGACTTCTAAATCCTATTTTATGCAATCGAGGGATGTTAGGTTAGTCTTGTGCAATCGACATGTAGTGGGTTAACCAAGGACAAGGTGTGTAATCAACATCACAATGATAAGGTTGAGGAGCTTATATGTGATTAATGTAGAGTGGCTCACGTAACCAAAGGATCTATGGATGGAGTTACAATCGATGTTGAAGAGTCAACCCGAAGGCAACTATGTGTAATTGATTAAGGTATGCAATCACTCATGAAAGATTTTATGGGATCAATTTTAGTTGTTGGCATATAAGGTTAAGACTTATGAAAGTGGTGATGACATGCGTGAAGTCCGTGAAGGACCTATATGACTACTTAATCAAGATCTTGGAGTGAGACTAGAAATAGTGTGGAGTCTAAAAATATGATCGATAATCATAAAATATGGCGTGATCGGATGAGACTAGCTATATGCAATGGTTTGAGCGTTGATCGTAAAAGATGCTTAGAGCCCAAGGGACTACTGTAATGCCAAGGTAACATAATGATAACGAGTGGATACATAGAAATAAAATTAAATCGTGCCAAAATCATTTGCCTTAAGTTACGTAATCGATAGTTGAGATGCATAGAACTAAGTGCTTAGAGGTGGATGCGGCAAGAACCTCACTGGGTATGAAGTTACGATATAAGGCTGGGCGAGGATGCTCATTAGGTGTATGGAACACTACTATTGCGATCTTGGTCAATGATCGAGTTGTCTCCATGGTATATAATATGCCATTTTAGTCATTGGATTCCATGTACACTATACGTTATAGTTTAGTTATCGTGGATGTTATGGTTGCATTGTGTGGTAGTTGTAGGATTACATGTTATCCTTATAAACCTAACACCTTGTTGCTTGGTAGTATTTCATACTTGTAATGGTATGTTGTTGGTAGTTAAAATAAAATTGAAGTGGCAGTGGATATCTGTATTGGAGGAACCGACATGCATAATATTGTGGACTTATCCTTGTACTCACTTTGTCAAAGTATAGATTAAAGTACGAGTATCTATACTAATACAAATTTTGATAACTATTCTATGTAATATTACATTTTTTGATAGAAATTGTTCCTATTAGGTTATAGTCTAATCCATTTCTTTTTCCAATTTTGATGGACTCATGGGTACTCACCATGATTAGAATTAGGGACAAGTTTGAATATGAGAATGCATGCACTTGTTTAAATGATGAGTAAAAAGTCAGTGGTTGTTGTTTACTTGTTAAATTTTTTTTCGTTGTATAATACATTGTCAATAATATTACTTATCATTTGATAGACCGTTTATTTAAATTTTCATTTTATGTATTTGAGAGATATGATTATATGTTTGATCACTAGGTGCCTGGATTGTCCTATTGTGGAATTATTTCTGTTAGGATATGACATCGTTTATATTTTGATCATACCATATGTCTTAAATTGTACTATGTTTGTATTATATACTGTTCATTTGTTGTGAGATTTTGATCATAGTACAACAGATTTATATACACTTTTATGGAAACCACTGTGGTTCCTCTATCGGTTGGACATTCAATAGCGCAAATGGTTACTTGGAGGTACTAGAGATAAGGGGTCATCATAATGATTCACATCCATCATAGTCCAAATCCTTTAGATTCCCTCGCATGATTTCTCGTATCATTTCTTCTTTCTACAAAATATCCTAATTTTGTTAATACGATCTTATCATACTTAAGATCATCCTTACAAAAATTTATGTCATTTCAAACTTCTAACTCGTTCAAAATTGTAAATCAATATGGACTGTTTAAATTAAGACGTAACTTTAAAAGATTTAAAAGTTTTGAAATGTTACAGATTTTGTGGAGATTCTTAATACCAAATGGATCATATCTTCAAAATTTTGTCCCATTTCAATTTTTTTTGAAGCAAAATGGCAAAAGATAAATTTTGATGGATAAATAAGACATGATATGGAGCACGTTCAACAATGAGCATACAGATTACAAATCTGTAATTTAACTTCCAAAATTGTTTCCGATAATTGGTTTGATAGCGTAATATTACATAAATATAGCAAAGAAATTACACATCTATAATCTCTACCCAATGCTTTTTGATTAAGCATTCACTTCAATTCTTAACTAGATGCATATTCAACATTCTCTAAAAGTAATCGTAATCAATTGTTCGAGATGCTCTTATATATTATAATGATACGAAAATCACATATTGAAATACCATGTGTTGGATAATTACAACAAAAATCAAAATCTTTTCATTGTCAGACGTTTTGCATATATATTAATAAAAAACTTTCTATTTATGAAATATTTATTTATTGTGATCGATGGGCTCAAGAAATAGAACAATTCTTACTTTGAAATCAAAATCTTTTCATTGTCAGACGTTTTGCATATATATTAATAAAAAACTTTCTATTTATGAAATATTTATTTATTGTGATCGATGGGCTCAAGAAATAGAACAATTCTTACTTTGATTTTTTTTGTTATTCTCTCTTATTACTCACTTGTTTGAAAAATGAACAAAAAATTTACAATAAAAAAGTATTATCTTCTTCAACTGCTATTTCTATAATTTTCTATGAAAATAATATATCTTTCAAATATATTTAAAACTCTTGAGCAGTGACTTATGCAAATCTTCAAATTATTCAACATTGATTGTACAAATCTCCAAAATATAAATGCTCAAAACATCGAATCCCTGCTCGATGTATCCCTACTTGATAGAGGCACATGTTATATCAAGCTGTGTTTAATAATATTGATTGTTGAACAAGTACATACAAGTGCCATCTTTTGCTATGATAAACTCAGATGACATTGATGCCAAGTATAGAAAACTGCTGAAAGGTGATAAATACATAATCCTTTGAAAGGTAAAGATGTTACGAGGGTCGCCCAATTTTTGCAGTTGCTTCTTGAGTCTCTGGGAGATGGAAACTTAAAAAGCATAACGTGTTCTTGAATATTCACATTCATGTCAGTCTTTTTTATATAATATAGCTAACAAACACGATAAGAAACTCAGAACAGATCATCTTAAATACAATGATCACTTGTCGAATGCTTCATCCAACGATTTGTTTGTGGGTCTACGTATTAAAAGATAGATAACAACATATGGTTGGCTATTTAAACCAAATGTATATGCAGTAGTGGATATATCGAACTAACTGAAAATGACAAAACAGAAGGAGTACAATTATATCTTGCCCAAAATAAAGTGAAAGGACTAGAACTTAATCAATGAAACAAATTGACATATAACCTTCAATGCGACCAACGTTTAATGCTTTACATGCCCTTCATATGTTAAATTTCATTCATCACTTTAGTTATCACAACTATGGTCCATAGCAATGCCTGTTCTTTTTTACAAGATTGATATATGCACTGCAATCAAAGTGATAATGGTAGGTAATGACTAGTGCCTACTATAAATTGAAAACTTTACACGCCAGGAACTAGGAATTTACCTGATACGGCAATCTTGGTCCTTCTTAGACTGTAAAAAGAGTACATGTATAATATGATTATAATACTGACCTCACAGGAACTTAAGACTTATAAATTAGATGTCATCTATAAATTAGGTATGAATATTCATTTCAGTGTCAATGATAAAACAAAGAAACGTTCTTACTGAATGACACTGTTTTTTTTCTTCTTTAAAGCGATATTAAAGCTATACAAATCATGAAAATAAATAAAAAATTACAATACAAATTTAATTCCAATATTTATTTGTGATTACATTTCAATCTCCGTAATTCAAAACTTACAGAACAAACCATCTGATATAAGATCAACAGAAAGTATACCTTGATCCTTTCTGTCCACAACTACTGAAACAACCGTTCTTCAATCAGGAATTTCATATAAAATTCTCTGTCAAACACATTTAAAAGCTGAAAACTACACATAAAGAATACATCTACATGAATCTGTACCACAACATCAACTCGGAATAACAGCTTCATTGCTTCTAACCACAATCACAAACACAGAGAGCATCTGACCAAACCATTCTCATTGCAATCAGGACATCTTCTAAACCCCCCGCCGCCACCCCCCTCCTTCTCTTCATCTCCATCTTCGACAAATATCTTACAACTCCCTGAACAATTTTTACATGGCACGAACCTAACATCGCCGCACATTTCACAAACACCCCCTCCTTTTCCAACTTTTACCTTTTCACACTCCATCAGAACTTCCTCCAACTCCCCTACCTCGTGCATGTGCCTCACCTCCTCTGCTCCTCCTACATAATTGCCATTTGCAAAAACTCTAGGAAGTCGAAGATTTTGACCAAGAATCTCGTTCACTTCATCCTTATATCCCATATGCATCGATACATCTCTTTCATCTACTTTAACACCATATCCTTGTAGTATCACTTTAACACCAAAACAATCTTCATATGTCTTCCTAATCCCTCTAAGACTCGTTGTATAAATTACCACTTTCTTCTCCCCGTTTAGTGGGCAATGCCATTTTTTATTCCTCTTCTCATCGATCCTCTTTTGAAAATCTTTGATCCTAGCCTGCACAATTCCTTCAAAGTTTATCATTTCATCCGTAGAAGAACTCCTCCTATGTGCATGATCTCCATGTTTTGGTGGCTCTTCCATTGAGTCATCCAAGGCCTTTCTAAAGTTAGATATGATATCAGGGTCAAATTCAGAGATTATCGATTCATCGGGTGCAATCTGCATCCATATTGGCTTAGGAGAAGAAGCAACACTACTGAAAGACTTAGATCTAGCATTGATATTCCTAGAGTTATCAAGGATTATAGCCTCTTCTAATCCTTCCATCAACTCCCATGTATTGATTGTTTCAGGCTCATGAGTAGGGGTTTTTGTAGGCGTTTTAGGGGCTTCTCTACCAATGATTTCAGGAGATTTCTTTGACTTGTTTACATTGATGTCGTTGCTACATTTCATCATTGATTCATTGTCAAAATTAGAGTGGTCTAATTCATTACGATGCTTGCTATGAATAATCCTTCGTGAAGAACCTGTTTCTTGAATTGGCATGGATTGGCTACGGATGTATGGTGTAAGGCCACGGTGGTGGCGGTGGTGGTGCCTCAGGCGAGCTTCTCTTGAGCTTGTACAACCCATGGGTGCAAAAGTGGGTGCGATTCTTGCTCTGGTTAATTTAAAATATTTTAGGAATTTCACAAAGATTCAGTATTGGGATGTGGAAACACTATGTGTTTGAATTCTGATATGATATAGCAGATGGAGCTAAATAAAATTAACCCTATACGATAAGAAGGGGAAATTTTGCTGGTACAAAGAATTGAACATTTCGATTCAAACAATGAATGAAAGAATAAAGAAGGTAATTCGAGTAAAGTAATTGAAAATTAAAAGACTGTAAACAGAAAATATGATAAATGGGAGGAAGATGACAAAGTCATGAGTATTTAACTTGCCGCTAAAGTGTGGCCGTCCACTATGATGAAAAACAAAGAAAAGATCATCCTAGAGAAATATAAAAATTTATAGAGCAAGAGTCAACACAAAAATCGAAACAAGGAAGAAGACTCCTGTTATAATCGATAGTTTTTCCTTTAAAATTAGAGATGAAGCCGGTAATTTTGGCGAGATTTGTTGTGAGATCAGTCTGAGTTTCAATGGATAATAAAGACGTTGGGGAAACTAGTTTTAGAAGAATAATTAATTTAATCTAGGAAGCATTTATTTGTATTTGCTACTGAGTTGTATTGCTAATTTTGAATTTTATTTGCTTAATTTGTTTCCTTTTTCACCTGCAACGTCTTTGGTAATGCAATTATTTTTCCAACCGAAAATTACAAGATATTAAATATAACGGATAATTAATAATCAATACTATCAGCTTCAAACAAACCATTATTCTTAAGATTCAAAATTATAAAAACGCACATACGATCCATCATTTTGCGTTTTGTCCAAGAACAAACAAAAAAAAAAAAAAACAAAGCATACAAAACGTGGCTTGAAAGATAAGTCCCAACTAATAATTAAAATGAACAAAAAATCTACATTAATAATTTTTTGTAAATTAAATATATGCTCCAACATTAACTCCTATGTATTATTTTCATCTTGTTTAATGCGTCTCAAATCGTTTAATATTAGTCTTTATAATGCAGTAACTTTTTGTGAAAACATCGAATTAATAAACCATTTTCATTATTAAATCTCAAATTTTATGATATTTTTAATGATATATACAATATATATTTAAAACCAAAATCGAAAAAAAATACATTTAAAAACTTGATATGTTTTAAATTATGCATTATTGAAATAATGTCTCCTAATGGACGGTACCTTCACTGTCAATGTAGTTAAACTACATCTTGATAATATAATCATAAAGACACCACCAAAAAAATTATAATAGGTCGACACGGTCATAACCGTGTGTTTTTATGTTGTTATTACTGTATTTTAGTGAAACGGTTATAACTGCACTATAATGATGTAGCTAAACCCACATGTGTGAGATGTAGTTATCACTACAACTAAGCTTTGCAGTCATAACTGCATCTTGAGATGTAGCTATTACTATTTCTGCAAGACGCCGGTTAGGACGACATATTAAGATGCAATAAACACCGCGACTTGAGTTGCAACTATAACTGCATCTTCAAATACGGATAAAATGGCAATTATAAGCTGCAATTATTAATGCATTTGAAGATACAATTATAACTACGTCTGACTGATATAATTACTATAATTGCATCTTCAGACATAGTTATAACTGCATTCGTAAGATGCAATTATAAATGCACATTATTGATGCAACTAAAATTGCATTTGTACGATCTGGATATAACTACATTTATGAAATGCAACTATAACTACATCTACTGATGCAGCTATAACAACATCCAAGTGATGCGATGATAAATGCATCTTTTTTACTAATTAAAATTATATATGCGAGGGTATAATTAATATTATATAAATAAAAATACACTTAAAAATCAATTTTTGAAAAAGTAAATTATCAAAATCGTAAATTATCAATATTTCTTCTCCAGATCTAATTATAGATCTCAAAACCGTAAGTTATTTTTCTAATATGATTGATCTAATCTTCCAATTTTTTTTATATATATATCTCATTCCATTCTAGATCTACTTCTTCAGATCTAAATCTATTGTCTTGTTTTTTAGACTTGATTATACTAGTCTTATAATTTTATATCTTATATAGATCTAAACTTTGAGATCTAGTTCTTATTTTGTTGGTTATTATATTTCAGATCTAATTTGTTTGTTGTTGCTATTTTTCTGATAATATTATATTGTAGGTCTCAATATCATACTTATTTTTATGCTTTCGAGTTCATTTATTTTGGAATGCAAGTTTGAACTTGACAAAATTTTGATATTGTTGATTAAAACAAATTTTTTGAATTTGATTGTATTTAGTTTGGACATGAATTTGAGAAATCAAACATTGTTGGCAAATGGGGTTTTCATTTTGAAAACCTTTTGATTTGATTTAGATTTGAATGAAGACTTTGGATATTATTATGTTATATGATATATCAAACATCATTGGATGTGTGTGTATTAATCTCTTGAAAAGATGTTTTAGAGATTTATTTATATTTATATTGCAAAATTTAACATCCCAGAAGAGATGTTATAGAAATTTTATTTTTGTTACATTGCAATTCCTCAAAAGGAAATACTATATTCCCCGAAGGAATAATGATATAAATATTTTTGAGTAATAAAAATAATTTATCGAGAAAAAAAAATGATATTGTATACCAATGTTACACTCCAGAAGTAGTGGTTTTATCTTTCGCATCTTACTTTCATTTGGTGCATCTAATTTTGTTACTGTATTTAAAGTCTGATATGTAATTTCAAAGATAGTTACGGAAAAAAAAATTCCAGTAGGGATGTTTTATATTATTGTAAAGGTAGTAATTATGTAATTTCTACAAATAGAAACATTGTACATTGATATGACATTCCAATAGTACATATATATCTCTAGAAGAGATAAATTCACTCCAGAAGTAGTGATAATAAAATATCCCTAAAAGAGACTAATAAATTAGGAAATGATAACATATCTCTAGAAGAGATTTGCTTATATGTTTGGTAATTTTATTAAACCAAATAAATGCATAGGAATTTGATTATAAAGGATCCTAATTTAGCTTAGATTAGATCCTAAAAGTTTGAGAGCTATACATACGGTCTTAAGGAAATCTGTATCTGTAACATTCCAAGTATCTAGAAGATACTGTTATTATTTTTGCTGTAATTTTTTTTTACAGAACTCTCAATAGAGATGTGTAGAAATGTATATATGCAATTAAAAATTACTCCTTGATAAGTAATCATAATTAGTGTTCAAAACTGATATTTGAGATATAATTGAGGAATAAAACTTAACAACTTGAAGTTGTGTATATTTTGTTCGAACCAGAAGTTCGATATGGTTTCAAACCAAATGTTTTGAACATTATCATGCGGTTTTGACAGGTTTGCATTGACATTGATTTATAAATAGAAATTAATATTTTTGATCCTTGTAACAGTTTGTTCTAAAAATCACTAATTCAAATAAGAAAGAATATGAAAATTTTATAATATATATGTGATATGTGGACGCACGTATACATCCATATATGTAAATATTTAGCTAACAACCTGAAGTTTGTTATAAGCTATTATTTAGTGATTATGCATAGATATTATTTAGTGATTTAAAATTCAATCAACATAAATGTTGAATGACCTGAAGTCATGTATGTATTCAAATAATCTACACAATAAGTAAATTCCTCCAATAGCTTAGATCAATGAATGAGAACAAACTCTAATAAGCAATATCAATTTAATGCATCTTATCAACGAATAAAAGAATTATCCTCCTATTATTAATATGTATGATGTATTTGCTAGTAGCAATATCATAATGGATCAATAAGAATCCAAAGACGATAATTATTCAATGTTTGTCAACATTGAGGGGAGGATAAAGGGATACAAGCTCATTTTGATCATCAGTGTTAAATATTTTTTAAAATATACAGTGATGCAAAATATTATCAATATTATCCCTAATAGACCTTCTCCAATATAGATTTGAATCCCTGAAGGATCAAAGTTTGTAAACCACATCTGAAATATGGTTCAAAAGTCACTTCAAAATATTTTTGGAGTATGTAATAAAGATGCAAATAAAGGAGGTGAGTGTTCTTGAAGAAACACTTAAGGATGCTCTGAAAGAGATCCATGACATGATTCTCAAATAACCCTAGAAGTGGGTTAGGTACTTAAAACATGATAATTAAAGAGATCTCAATAAATCATGTCTAGAACTGACAAGAAATAATCATCGATGATAAATTTATAAATAATAAAGCGCTTATGTTTATAAATGGATTAACGATCCTGGATTAGAGAAAAATATGATTGGCCATCATGAAATTCTCCTTAATAAGAAATCTGAACTTGTAGTCCGCAAAGTACCAAAAGTACTTGAAATGCTTAATATACCCCGAAGGTATAAATATGGTTTAAAACCATATTAAATAATGAAAGTATACAAATTTCTGAAGAATATAAATAACTTTCATTGTTATAAAGAATGCAAAGAACAAGGAGAGTAAATTTCAACCTACTTTTAAGTATTGTTGTAATGAAAATCTTGATATAATTCAGATGAGTAGATTACTTCCTATTTTTAAGTATCATTGTAATGAAACTCTTAATATCCATTGAAGTGATAGTTGCGATATGAAAATACTTATTAAAGTATATAAATTTCTGAAGAATATATATAAATTTTGTAGTTATAAAGAATGAAAAAGACATGAAGTGTAGATTACGAATTTCTTCTAAGTATTGTTGTAATGGAAATCTTGATACATCAAGATGAGTAGATTACTTCCTGCTTTCTAGTGATGTTGTAATTTTTAATATTCATGAAAGATGTATAGTTGCAATGCGCAAAACTAATTTGAAGCAATAATAATAATAATAATGAAAGCACATGAAGTGTGTTTCATAAAAGTAGCATACAAATGCATAAAATGCAAACCATATTTGGAAGAAACAATCTTAGAAAATTTGATTGTATCGAAGGAAACTATTAATAAATTGTATTATTAATGAGATTCATATTTATAGATCCAGAAGTATCTATAACCAATTTGAGTTATCGAAAGACGAATATGAATTCAGAGGAAAATTTTAAATCAGGGGGAGCATCCATAAGTATTTTATAATGCACTCTTTTTCCTTAACTAAGATTTTTCCCATTGGGTTTTTATTAGTAAGGTTTTAACGAGGCATTATCTTGATCCAGAAGTATCAACTCTCCAGTAACATTTGAAAATAAGTTACAATGTACTCTTTTTCCTTATTTAAGATTTTTTCCACTGGGTTTTTCTTACTAAGGTTTTAACGAGGCATTGTCTTGATCTAGAAGAAACAAACGTCTTTTCAAGAAATAACATCTCAAATATGTTATTTAAATTAAATTATATTTTTATCCTTGACTAAGGTTTTTCCCATTGGGTTTTCCTTTGTAAGGTTTTTAATGGAGTATTGTATTGATCCAGAAGTATCAAACTCTATCTGGTGCAGTAAATTATTGAAATATGACATACTATATTGTACTCTTTTTTCTTCACTAAGATTTTTCCCATAGGGTTTTACTTAGTAAGGTTTTAATGAGGCATTAGTTTGATCCAGAAGTATCAAGCTTCATTTAAAGAAATAAGAAAATAAAATATGTCATTGTACTCTCTTTCTTTCACTAAGATTTTTCCCATTTGGTTCTTTTTCTTAGTAAGGGTTTAATGATGCATTATTTTGATCCCGAAGTATCAAACTCTTAGAAGGAATATCATTTTTAGTATGATATCTATAATTTCACAAGTTGCACTCTTTTTCTCTTTCAAGGTTTTTCCCATTGGGTTTTCCTTACAGAGGTTTTTAATGAGGCAACAAACAATATCTATATCGACTGAATCGATAAATGCAAGCAAGATAATAATGAGGGGGAGCAATCATCATACATGTTTCAAAATGGAAAATTTCAAGTTATCAGATCATTCAAGATTTTGAATACGCATATTCAAGGGGGAGTGTTATAATATATGTAAACCATAAAATGAATATGCTTTTATGTTCTTTTGTTTAGTCTCACATCGTGGAATAGGTTAAATCTTTTGCTCTGAAGCCTTTATATAAAGGTGGCTATGTAATGTAAATGCATAATCTATTCTCTGAATGAATAAAATGTCTCCTCTCTTTTCCTCTAATGGCTTCTGCTCTTGTTTATTTATAACATATTCTTATTTGTTTATAACACGTTATCAGCACGATTTATACAAAAAAAATTATGGTTCTACAATTGTGATAATTCACGAAATCATATCTTCTTTTCTAGATGCAATTATAGATCTCATAACGGTAAGTCATTTTTCTGATGATTTAATCTTCCAAATCATTATTTTTATATCTCATTCCATTCTAGATCTACTTCTTCAGATCTGAATATGTTATCTTATTTTTTTTAAATTTTATTATATTAGTTTTATAATTTTAGATCTTATATAGATCTAAACTTTGAGATCTGATTCTTATTTTGTTAGTTATTATATTTCAGATCTAATTTTTTTTTGCTATTTTTATGATCTTATTATATTGTAGATCTCAATATCATACTTATTTTTATGTTTTTTAGTTCATTTATTTTGGAATGCAAGTTTGAACTTGACAAAATTTGATATTGTTGATTAAAGCAAATTTTTTTTGAATTTGATTGTATTTAGTTTGGACATGGATTTGAGAAATCAAACATGGTTGGTAAATGGGGTTTTCACTTTGAAAACCTTTTGATTTGATTTAGATTTGAATGAAGACTTTGGAAATTATTTTGATATATGATTTATATTTCCAAAAGAAATATTTTATTGTTTCTAAGAGAAACAATATAAATATAATACGTATCTAGAAGATCGTATTAAGTGAATGGAAACATTAGTAAAAGCTTACATGATAAGCTTAATGTCTTCCAATGTTTCCTTTAAAAAAAAGGAAAAGGAAATAATAATTGAGAACCTGCAGTTTTCATAAATCAGTAAATTACAAGTTTCCTCAAAATAAAGAACCAGAAGTTCTAACTAAAAAAAGGATTATATATCAAAACTCAAATATATAAATTTGAGATGTGAAGCTTTGAATTATTAGAAAATCTAATTCATATTATGGTAAATTTCAATTGCAATCAAACCTGAAGTTTGATAATGAAAATCAAGTTGTACCATTTAGGATCTAAAGTACTAAACAAAGACTTTTTTTAAAGTAAAATTGGAACGTGAAGTTCTAAAAATATTTGCCAATGGTATTAACTATTAAATTAAATAAATGTATAGAAACTTGTTCAATCCAGAAGTAGTGAAAATAATATATTAAAAAAAAATCTCCAGAAGAGATTTGTTGATATATTTGGTGTTTTTACTAAGCCAAATAAATATATAGAAACATATCTACTCTTCTACTCTCTTTCTTTTTAATTAAAAATAAGGCATTCTAATAGGAAGTTTATTTCCTAATTTTTTTCCTTCTTTCATGCATCCAATCACTTTTCAAAAGGTAAAATATAATAGATCAAATATAATAGGTCTGAAATAATCTTAATTTCCTAAATTTCTAAAATAACTTGTGTTGATTTGAAGATTTACATGCTTGTTTTGATATATTTGGTAAAGAATTATGAAGTTAGTTTTCTTATGAAAATAATAATGATTTGGATCTGAGATTTATAGTTATGTATGATTATGAATAATATGGATAGATCTGAGATAATTCTGTTTATTTAGAAATTCAGATTATTGGGAAATAAAATATCACTTTAAGATATTCATTTTAATTTTATTATTGAGTAATATTGAACCTATATTTGAGATGAAATTGTGTTACTTTGAGTACTGTTTCTTCAATTAGTTCATATATTTATAATGAAATTATTTTGCTATGACAGTAGTTATATCCTGAACCACATAAAGGTTAATTGTAGTTATTTTTATCACAAATGAATTAATTGCAAGTGTTATGGTAATAAATTAAATCATTTATTGTCATAAATGCATTAAATGCATTGATTATTGTAAATTAAATGACGTTGTATGTTTGTGTTTGGAATGAGAATAGACGTATGATTTACTATTTGATGTATTTATTTTGACAAGTAATGTCTGTTATAACGGAAAAAATAGGTTTAACAACTCAAAGGAATTACTGTAATAGAAGTTGTATAACTCAAAGTCCAAGGCCTGAAGTCTGGAATTATAAAAAGATTTTCTGACAAACTTTACAAGCTTGAATTCTTGTCAGTATTTTTTTTAATTTGTCAAAATGTACAAGCTTCTAAAAAAAAGGCAATTTACACAAAATTTGAGAACCCGAAGTTCATAATAAATTAGTGAACTTGAAATTCATGAATTAGAAGCCCGAAGCTCTATTGAAATTGTGTAAAATGATAAGGTTGTACTTCTTGAAGAAGTTAAAGGAAAATAATATATTATCATATGAGATAATAATGCTGCATTCAAGAGATTACAAAAATCTCCAAATGAGTTATACCTTACCTTATATTTTCATATCTATATTATATTAACCAAATATCCTGAAGATATTATGTTATATGATATATCAAACATCATTGGATGTGTGTGTATTAATCTCTTGAAAAGATGTTTTAGAGATTTATTTATATTTATATTGCAAAATTTAGCATCCCAGAAGAGATGTTATAGAAATTTTATTTTTGTTACATTGCAATTCCTTAAAAGGAAATACTATATTCCCCGAAGGAATAATGATATAAATATTTTTGAGTAATAACAATAATTTATCGAGAGAAAAAAAAAGATATTGTATACCAATGTTACAGTCCAGAAGTAGTGGTTTTATCTTTCGCATCTTACTTTCATTTGGTGCATCTAATTTTGTTACTGTATTTAAAGTCTGATATGTCATTTCAAAGATAATTACAACAACAACAAAAAAAATCCAGTAGGGATGTTTTATGTTATTGTAAAGGTAGTAATTATGTAATTTCTACAAATAGAAACATTGTACATTGATATGACATTCCAATAGTACATATATATCTCTAGAAGAGATAAATTCACTCCAGAAGTAGTGATAATAAAATATCCCTAAAAGAGACTAATAAATTTGGAAATGATAACATATCTCTAGAAGAGTTTTGCTTATATGCTTGGTAATTTTATTAAACCAAATAAACGCATAGAAATTTGATTATAAAGGATCCTAATTTAGTTTAGATTAGATCCTAAAAGTTTGAGAGCTATACATACGGTCCTGAGGAAATCTGTATCTGTAACATTCCAAGTATCCAGAAGATACTGTTATTATTTTTACTGTAATTTTTTTTTTACAAAACTCTCAATAGAGATGTGTAGAAATGTCTATACGCAATTAAAATTTATTCCTTGATAAGT
This sequence comes from Allium cepa, assembly GCA_030765085.1. NCBI lineage: Eukaryota > Viridiplantae > Streptophyta > Magnoliopsida > Asparagales > Amaryllidaceae > Allium > Allium cepa. The sequence goes on from CM060929.1 coordinate 508,632,499, forward strand.
AATCATAATTAGGTTCAAAACTGATATTTGAGATATAATTGAGGAATAAAACTTAACAACTTGAAGTTGTGAGTATATTTTATTCGAACCAGAAGTTCGATATGGTTTCAAACCAAATGTTTTGAAAATTATTATGCTGTTTTGACAGGTTTGCATTGACATTGATTTATAAATAGAAATTAATAGTTTGGATCCTTGTAATAGTTTGTTCCAAAAATCACTAATTCAAATGAGAAAGAATATGAAAATTTTATAATATATATGTGATACGTGGACGCACGTATACATCCATATATGTAAATATTTAGCTAACAACCTGAAGTTTGTTATAAGCTCATCTTATAGATTATGCATAGACATTATTTAGTGATTTAAGATTCAATCAACATAAATGTTGAATGACCTGAAGTCATGTATGTATTCAAATGATCTACACAATAAGTAAATTCCTCCAATTACTTAGATCAATGAATGAGAACAAACTCTAATAATCAATATCAATTGAATGCATCTTATAAAAGAATTATCCTCCTATTATTAATATGTATGATGTATTTTCTAGTAGCAAAATCATAATGGATCAAAATGAGAGTCCAAAAATGATTATTATTTAATGTGACAATGTTTGTCAACATTGAGGGGGAGGATAAAGGGATACAAGCTCATTTTGATCATCAATGTAACGACCCAGGATTTTTAGTAATTAAAATTTGAATATTTAATTAATTTTATATATTAATAAGTGAATTTATAAGTCGAATAAATTTTATTTCGAATAATTGGATTTAACTGAATAATTAAATCGATAATTTAATATGTTAAATTATGGAAATAATTGAAAATTGGGTTAAATATGATTGAAAATGATTTGTAAAATTTTATTTTATCATATTGGAGTTAGAATGATATTTTAGAACTTTTAAAATCGATTTAAAAGTTAATTTGTGAAAATTGAATATTTTAATATTTAAATCGACTAGTGAAAATAGTCAATTTTTGAACAGTCTCAGAATTGGACGAGACCAGTTCCATTGGATCCGTAATAGTTAGTTATTACCGGATTTCAATTTTCGTAGCAATCGGAGTTATCGTTTTATCGTAGCAGCTCGAAACGCATCGAATTATTTTTAATATTAATTTGGCGAGTTAAAATAGCCATTTTTCAAAAAGTCTCGGATTTCGACGAAACCAGTTTCATCGGATCCGTAATGTGATATTATTGTAAGGTTTCAAATTTCGTATCAATTGGATTTACCATTTGTCCGATACAAATTAAAACGCCTAGGAAATCGTTTAAATCGGTTTAATTTAAATTGAACGTTTATTGCCATAACTCGCACAGATGTCCGAATTAGCTTCCGAAACCTGTTCCATTGTGTCCGGAACGCGGGATAAACCCTAGGAACGTCAGTTTCGGTGCGTAAATCGGAGTTTGGAAAACCCGGATGAATAGTGTTCGAAATTTCCTATAAATACACCTTAAATTCACAAGAAAAATAATAATAATCAAAACCCTAATTTTCAGTTGCCGCCTCCTCTTTCTTCAATGGTCGATGTCCTTCCTCGCTTTCCCTTGTTTTTTCTTCCTATCCATCAATTTTTATCAGAAAAGTCCAACTAGAATATTGAAGAGCATAGCGTAAGCTATAAATCCAACGGTGGATTTTCGCTATCGTCGACCAAAGGTGGACATTTTGGCTTCCGTTCGTTCGCCGTTCGAACGTGTTTTCCGAGCAATTGAAGTGGCCGAGCTTCATGAGGTTGGAGCCGAGCATGGAGTAGGCGACAGGCTTCAACATGGCAGTAGTTGATCGAGCTAAATGCTGGAGATGAAGTCGCGACATGGAGGAGTTGAGCGTGCGTGTTTTGGGTTTTATCACGTACTGGAAACGTGAAATGTGAGATGGGGGAGAAGGTTGGGAATGGCCCTGATGCTTCCATGATGGATCCTACGGCCAATAATTGCTTAGGTTTATAAATAATTTAATTTTTGTTGTAAATATTAAGTATAAATTCGTGTAACTTCATAAATTGATATCTTTTTCATACGAGGTCGAAAACGCACGAAACCAGTTGCGTTGGAATCGTATGGACGAGCACTACGCGATGGAATTGGATTGGAGTCATTTGGAGTTAGTGAGAATTTCGGGTAAAATTAAATGTCCGTTTAATTTTATTCGAAATAAATCGCTAAAACGAAATTGAAATCAAGGTGAGAACTTCTCACTCAATCGAATCAGTTTCGATTTTATTTTAAATAGTTAGATTTAAAATATTTGAATGCATGTTTGAATGATGATTGTTATCTATTGATTGTTAAGATAGACATTATACGCCGTTAGTAAGCGGAGGTTATTTATTAAAAACATATACCGCGAATATTTCATAAACAGTGAAATTGGTATTATATATAATAGCAATATATATATATATATATATATATATATATATATATTGGCATATGTATATATTGGAGTTATTGATTTCCCGCATTTGTATAGCGGATGAGACCCTATTGCGCCGTCTATTAAGCGGATAATATTTATAAATCCCATATACCGCGATAATTCCGTACTGGAGCGGAATTGGTATTGTGCTAATGTTTTTGGATGCAGGAAACAGGTTGGAGGGATTCAACTGGATTCCTCAACAATATTTATTTGATTTCAGGTATTTTGATATTTGATGGATTATCATATCGATATATGATATCGTTGTTGTCGTGATTGACTATTTGGTGTGTAGCATCATTGAACCAAATTTTGGGATTTTAAAATTGTTTTTAAAGTGATTTTTGAAAGTATACGTTTATAAAATGTTTTGGAATTGATCCATTATAAATAAATAAATAAACGTTATAAATCTTAATATTACAGAAAAAATTATGATTTTTGAGAAAACTAGTTAAAAGTTGATTCTTAAAATTATAGGGTTAATAATTTTATAAAATAGTTAAATTGGGTTTTTTGGATTTATTGTAAAAAGTTTACAAATAGGATTTATAAAATTTGATTATTTTATAAATCAAAATGGTGAAATTATAAAAGACTTTAAAGACGTTTTGAAATATTAATATAAATTGATTTATATAAGAGACTTATAAATGAATATTTATAAATTGAAATATTGAGATTATAAAACGAGTTTTTATAAGTGTTTGAATGAAGTGAATGAATTTCATAAATAAATGAAGTTTCTAGAATTATAAACGGTGAAGTTATAAATGAAATTTATAAATAGTAAGATTTATAAATTTTGTGAAGTTATTAAAGAATATATTTGGATAAATAATTGAATCTTATAAGTTATAAGATTTAAAATTATGAAGTTCAAAGGAACGATTTTGCAAACAAATAAATTATAAGTATTTCACTTATGATATGAACTTTTGTTTTATAATTGAGTTATAAATTGAATAGGTTAACAAAGGAGATTTATAAAGAAAGTAGTTATAAAATAAATAGAAATAGAATTTATAAACGTTGTTTTAAAAATTCACAAACGACTTATTTTGATAAGTAAATTATTGAAACTTATTAATGGAGTTATATTCACATTTTTGACCGTGAATAATCCTTTGAAATAAAATGAATAGAAAGGATGAAATTTGTTAATGAAGTATATTCACGTTTTTGAATAGTGAATAATATGTTAAAAAAATTGTTTTGGATGTGATGTTTTAAATAGAATTAAAACGATCTAACGATGTTTTAAAATGTGTTGAGATTCGAAACCATAGATTTCAACATTCATTGTTGAAATAGACGTTTTCGGGAAATAGAAGGAAATGGTGGACTATAACACTGTTGTTATAGTAAATGATTTCCAAAAGGAAATGTTTTGTATAGTATCGGGATTTATATATCTATCTTAAATTCGAATCCCTATACTAGTGATTTTGGGACGTCGTAACGATGTTTTACGCAACATTCGTTTTGGCCCAAATAAATATGTTTAAGAGAATGATTTCCTTAAAGAATGAAATATATACTTAATCTCGATTTAAGTATATTGAATATTTTCCAAGTGTTGAAAATAAATAGGTTCGTGAATTACTTATTAAATAATTATGGAAATGTTTTCCAATATAAAGTGAATATTTTGAGAATTTATCTTTTTAAAGATAAATTGAAATGAATAATTGAAATCGTATATGCATGGATATTTTGGAATGAAAATTCACTATGGAATTTATGAATAGAAAGGGGAAATTGTTTAAAGATAAATATTGATTTATTTTTGAGGTATCGAAATTTTATGTCTTGTAAAGATATTTTGGAAAATAAATAATTGGGAAAATTATTTGGAATCTGGTGATGTTGTGCATATCCATTGATAGTTCAATAACCGACTATCAATATTTCCCTTTGAATGGGTATTTGACGTGATTTGTTTGAATTTGAATGCCACACTTATTTTTGAATAAGCGCTCACTATTCGGGTTAACCGGGAAAGGACCATGGGGTCGTATAACCCATTCCGAATATGTGATACGTCGTTATGAATTGCATTTGAAGACCGGTGTTGAAGACCGGATCTTTTTGAAAGCGAAAGGACAACTCGCCGATTGTCTTTGCACCGAGTAGCTACGGTATAGAGACTCCCTATATGATGGGAAGTCCGGACGTGATTAGAGATTATCCGGATTGCAAGGACTTCTTTGTAAGTGCCTTCGGTTCTGTTCGAGCCCGGAACAGACTTGTATAGATTGTATGTCTGACATTACAAACTGAGATATAAAGCAGATTTCTTTCAAATATATTTCTGTTGGTGGCGGAGAATTTATTCTTTTAGCTTAACACCCTTCTTTGAGACGTACGAGCTCAGAGGTTATGTAGTTGAAGGTTTTTAGCGATATATTCCCAATTTGGTAATGTGACATGCTGAGTGTTGCTGTGAAATGATCATTGTGTTGATTATTTGTGATAGGATCATTTGTTTGATCGTCTATCTTGGTGATCATTTCTATGATCATTTGTTGACCCAAAGCATGGCTTTTGTATAAAGTATGTTTTTGTGGACGTGACTTCGTCGAACCTCACACCCCGGAATGGTCAAAACAGAAAAGATGCGGCAAGGTTATGAGGGGTAGCGCCCTTTAGGGTATGTGCATTTCCTTCTGGAAAAGAGTGGTATCATGGTATGGAGCCCAGATACTTACTCATGTTGAAAACACTTTATGATTGTGTGAATTGATTACGAGCGCTCGGTTGAAAGGTCCCAAAGGACCGGGGGATGACATATTCGGTCAGTTGTTACTCAGTTAGGGGTAACCCGGCCTTGTGTTGGTAGAGATCCGGTTTGGTTCTCGGGGATGTCCATCCAGAGGCATTCTCATGTGGCAATGGGAAGTTCCTTGGCCTGACCATTCATTGGAAATCCAAAGAAACAATACGAGACTTGTACGGTTTTAGTTGTAGAACCAGCCATTTAATATGGTAGCTATAGTAAGCATACTATAATGGTACCTATGCTAGCTAAGATTTATATTCTACTTTCGAAATGATTTTTTTCTACAGTATGCACTAGTAATAATATCAAATATTTCTTTTTAATGCGTATCAAGCATCTTTGGCTAACATAAGAAGAAATCTCCTCCAAGTCTGCGTTTGCATTGTGTGTGTGGCGGGAGGTCTTATGGTAGTCTCATTTTTTAAAAGCATTGCGAATTGACTTTAAAATATTCCTCTATTTTGATTTTAAAGATAAATAAACTATTTTTGTTGCTCACACCAGTCCCACACTGATCCGGAGTTTATTGTTCTTTCCTAAACTCTGGGTGCTCATTATTTTCTACACGAGCAGTCTAGAGTTGGGTTTTTCAGATAGTCAGATTAGTAGGTTATCTGGAGTTAGTTCAGTCTTTGGATCACACGAGTCTTGCTTAGCTTGGTGCATCGTTATTGGGAGTTCGAGCTATTGCTGGATTGATTCTTGGAGATGGAGTGGCAGTTCTCGGAGTTCTCTTTTGAAGACTATCTTAGAGTTATATTGTTCCGCTGCTAGATGTTATCTATTTTTCTTTTCCGCTGCTGTTTTATTGTATCATATCTTTGATGTATATTGATATCTATTGGATCATCTGTTGTATCAGATATTGTATCAAAGCTGTATATCAATGTATTATTCTTTTATTCCGCTGTGTTGTTTACTTAATGATTGTTATAAGCTCCGGCGAATCGGATTTGAACGGTCGAATCTATGGCATTCGAATACGATTTGAAGTATGGATGTCGATTTTCGAGCGGGCAAAATCCCTCTCGTCACATTTTGGTATCTCAATGTTAAATATTTATTAAAATATATAATGATGCAAAATATTATCAATATTATCCCTAGTAGACTTTCTCCAATATAGATTTGAATCCCTGAAGGATCAAAATTTGTAAACCACATCTAAAATATGGTTCAAAAGTCAGTTGAAAATATTTTTGGAGTAAGTAATAAAGATGCCAAATAAAGGAGGTGAGTGTTCTTGAAGAAAGACTTAAGGATGCTCTGAAAGAGATCCATGACATGATTCTCAAATAACCCTAGAAGTGGGTTAGGTACCTAAAACATGATAATTAAAGAGATCTCAATAAATCATGTCTAGAACTGACAAGAAATAATCATCAATGATAAATTTATAAATAATAAAGCGCTTATATTTATAAATGGATTAAAGATCCTGGATTAGAGAAAAACATGATTGGCCATCATAAAATTCTCCTTAATAAGAAATTTGAACTTGTAGTCCGCAAAGTACCAAAAGTACTTGAAATGCTTAATATACCCCGAAGGTATAAATATGGTTTAAAACCATATTAAATAATGAAAGTATACAAATTCCTGAAGAATATAAATAACTTTCATTGTTATAAAGAATGCAAAGAACAAGGAGAGTAAATTTCAACCTACTTTTAAGTATTGTTGTAATGAAAATCTTGATATAATTCATGATGAGTAGATTACTTCCTATTTTTAAGTATCATTGTAATGAAACTCTTAATATCCATTGAAGTGATAGTTGCGATATGAAAATACTTATTAAAGTATACAAATTTATGAAGAATATATATAACTTTTGTAGTTATAAAGAATGAAAAAGACATGAAGTGTAGATTACGAATTTCTTCTAAGTATTGTTGTAATGAAAACCTTGATACATCAAGATGAGTAGATTACTTCCTGCTTTCTAGTAATGTTGTAATTTTTAATATTCATGAAAGATGTATAGTTGCAATGCGCAAAACTAATTTGAAGCAAAAAAAAATAATAATAATGAAAGCACATGAAGCGTGTTTCATAAAAGTAGCATACAGATGCATAAAATGCAAACCATATTTGGAAGAAACAATCTTAGAAAATTTGATTGTATCGAAGGAAACTATTAATAAATTGTATTATTAATGAGATTCATATTTATAGATCCAGAAGTATCTATAACCAATTTGAGTTATCGAAAGACGAATATGAATTCAGTGGAAAATTTTAAATCAGGGGGAGCATCCATAAGTATTTTATAATGCACTCTTTTTCCTTAACTAAGATTTTTCCCATTGGGTTTTTATTAGTAAGGTTTTAACGAGGCATTATCTTGATCCAGAAGTATCAACTCCCCAGTAACATTTGAAAATAAGTTACAATGTACTCTTTTTCCTTATTTAAGATTTTTCCCACTGGGTTTTTCTTACTAAGGTTTTAACGAGGCATTGTCATGATCTAGAAGAAACAAACGTCATTTCAAGAAATAACATCTCAAATATGTTATTTAAGTTAAATTATATTTTTATCATTGACTAAGATTTTTCCCATTGGGTTTTCCTTTGTAAGGTTTTTAATGGAGTATTGTGTTGATCCAAAAGTATCAAACTCTATCTGGTGCAGTAAATTACTGAAATATGACATACTATATTGTACTCTTTTTCCTTCACTAAGATTTTTCCCATAGGGTTTTACTTAGTAAGGTTTTAATGAGGCATTAGTTTGATCCAGAAGTATCAAGCTTCATTTAAAGAAATAAGAAAATAAAATATGTCATTGTACTCTCTTTCTTTCACTAAGATTTTTCCCATTTGGTTTTTTTTCTTAGTAAGGGTTTAATGATGCATTATTTTGATCCCAAGTATCAAACTCTTAGAAGGAATATCATTTTTAGTATGATATCTATAATTTCACAAGTGCACTCTTTTCCTCTTTCAAGGTTTTTCCCATTGGGTTTTCCTTACAGAGGTTTTTAATGAGGCAACAAACAATATCTATATCGGCTGAATCGATAAATGCAAGCAAGATAATAATGAGGGGGAGCAATCATCATACATGTTTCAAAATGGAAAATTTCAAGTTATCAGAGCATTCAAGATTTTGAATACGCATATTCAAGGGGGAGTGTTATAATATATGTAAACCATAAAATGAATATTCTTTTATGTTCTTTTGTTTAGTTCCACATCGTGGAATAGGTTAAATCCTTTGCTCTGAAGCCTTTATATAAAGGTGGCTATGTAATGTAAATGCATAATCTATTCTCTGAATGAATAAAATGTCTCCTCTCTTTTACTCTAATGGCTTCTGCTCTTGTTTATTTATAACATATTCTTATTTGTTTATAACAAGGAAGCATTCATTTGTATTTGTTACTGAGTTGTATTGCTAATTTTGAATTTTATTTGCTTAATTTGTTTCCTTTTTCACATGCAACGTCTTTGGTAATGCAATTATTTTTCCAACCGAAAATTACAAGATATTAAATATAACGGATAATTAATAATCAATACTATCAGCTTCAAACAAACCATTATTCTTAAGATTCAAAATTATAAAAACGCACATACAATCCATCATTTTGCGTTTTGTCCAAGAACAAACAAAAAAAAGAAACAAAGCTTACAAAACGCGGCTTGAAAGATAAGTCCCAACTAATAATTAAAATGAACAAAAAATCTACATTAATAATTTTTTGTAAATTAAATATATGCTCCAACATTAACTCCTATGTATTATTTTCATCTTGTTTAATGCATCTCAAATCGTTTAATTTTAGTCTTTATAATGTAGTAACTTTTTGTGAAAACATCGAATTAATAAACCATTTTCATTATTAAATCTCAAATTTTATGATATTTTTAATGATATATACAATATATATTTAAAACCAAAATCGAAAAAAAATACATTTAAAAACTTGATATGTTTTAAATTATGCATTATTGAAATAATGTCTCCTAATGGACGGTACCTTCACTGTCAATGTAGTAAACTACATCTTGATAATATAATCATAAAGGCACCACCAAAAAAATTATAATAGGTCGACACGGTCATAACCGTGTGTTTTTATGTTGTTATTACTGTATTTTAGTGAAACGGTTATAACTGCACTATATTGATGTAGCTAAACCCACATGTGTGAGATGTAGTTATCACTACAACTAAGCTTTGCAGTCATAACTGCATCTTGAGATGTGGCTATTACTATTTCTGCAAGACGCGGTTAGGACGACATATTAAGATGCAATTAAAACCGCGACTTGAGTTGCAACTATAACTGCATCTTCAAATACGGATAAAATGGCAATTATAAGCTGCAGTTATTAATGCATTTGAAGATACAATTATAACTACGTATGACTGATATAATTACTATAATTGCATCTTCAGACATAGTTATAACTGCATTCGTAAGATGCAATTATAAATGCACATCATTGATGCAGCTAAAATTGCATTTGTACGATCTGGATATAACTACATTTATGAAATGCAACTATAACTACATCTACTGATGCAGCTATAACAACATCCAAGTGATGCGATGATAAATGCATCTTTTTTACTAATTAAAATTATATATGCGAGGGTATAATTAATATTATATAAATAGAAATGCACTTAAAAATCAATTTTTGAAATGTCATTAAATTGGTAGTCCATTATTTTAGTGTAATTGTAACTGATATATAAAAATTATGATTTTCAAAAAAATTATTTATGGTGTGACAATGGATATTATTAGTTATCTTATTGAATTTTTTATTTAATGGTGAAAACGAAAATTTAACTCCACTTTTCTATAAAATGCCACAACATTGTAAAAGTCCAAAATAATGGATTTACTTAAGTGTGCTATGGTATTGCGAAGCAAGAACCTAATTTATAAGATTTTGGATATAAAGGACTCGATTCATATATGATTATCAAATAAATATTAATTTGAAGCTAATAGGCAATACATAAAAAATGCACAATGCATACGCAAAATTATGTGCATCAGTTAAGTAATTCGTGTGAGGTTTAATTGAATAAAGTTTCAACCTTTTCTAACTCTAGAAACATCAAATTTATAAAATTTATTATTTCTTTCAAACCTAGTCTCTATATAACAAACAACTAATATAGTGTGAAAATGACGGGAGAAAAGGGAAAAAATTCTACCAAAAAATACTATATGTGAATTCAGTTTACTGAAAAGCATGTGTCTTGCTGATGTATATGGTAATAGAAAATTGTACAATTACTAGATAGAATAATTTGTAAACCGGTCCCACTGCTTTAGCCTATTATGACAGGTGTCAACTAGTTGTTGGAATTTGGGTCATCCCGCAGTAGAAGTTATGTATGATTTTTTTTTTACCCTATTGGACCTTCATTAGACATATAAAGGCTAATTTATTTAGAACATTCTAAATTTAGTTTAAATAAAATCTTTATTTCATTTATATTTATAATTAATGGATTGAATTTTATTTGCTTTATTTTTAATTTAAGTATAATGGTACACATATATACCATATGTAGATATGTATGTGTGCATATGTAACATAATAATCCGTGCAAGGTGTAACATGCCCGTATATAAATGTTGCGATTTACATCGCAACGGATATGTTAGCCCATCTTATATATGTCGTATGTTGTCCAAATATATGTATGCATGTATATATACAAAAATGTTATTTAATTGACTATTAAAACAATATAAATATTTACATATATATGTAATATATTTATTGTATAGACACAATATATATATATATATATATATATTTGTATATATTAAATTAGATATTAATTTGATAAATGACTATATATATTATACATGTATATTTTACAGCAATAAAAATTATATATATATATATATATTTATTTATAACTATATTTGTAATACCTAAAATATTTATAAATATATGAATTAAATGTAAATATTTATATTACAAAATTATATCATTATAAAATTAATTGAAATTATATATATATTTCCAGTACCGATACACACTTAAAAATATTTTATTATAATACTATAAATAAATTATTTATATATAAATAAATTAGCCGAAAAAGTAAAATAGTATTAAAAATAATTTCATGATATAATTTTTCAAATTTTAAATTATATGAAATTCAGTACGGCATTTTAAAGTCATCAAAAAATTTCCATAATTTTCTAAGTTAAAATTCTATTTTTTATGATTTAATTAGTTTCGGTCGTTTTTATAAATGATTTTTTAAAAATAATAAATTTGATTTTTAAATTTTGCGATTTTGTCCCAAAGTTAATACGATGATGAAGAAATTTTATAAAATTTAAAATATGATTTTTGAATCATATATTATTTTATATGAATTATTTAACAATGTCTTGATTTAAATAATATTAATAATAGTAAATAATTATTAAAATTATTTTCCTATCACATACAATTATGTTCAGTTTAAATTATAATATAAAATATAAGATCAATTTTTAACATAATATGTTGACATCATTAATTATAGGTCATTAATTTATATAATACGACATATTAATATAAATATAATTAATTAATAAATTTTAAAAAAAATATTTTGGCTGTGTATACATCAGAAAAAAAATTATTATACATACATATAACCATTCAATATGTGACAACATTCATGCATATTGGAATTTCTCCTAACTAAAAATATTATTATGATATATATATATATAAACAAGCAATGGAATATATTACACAAATTATAAGTTATAAGAAATAATAAAACATACCAAAACCTATGCCTTGAAGTACATCATGCTATGATGAATATCCTACATTAGAACTCTTCTTAATTCAGCAGACTACTAATCATTATTTTGTAGACCGTTGACTATCCAATAGTTGTTAATTTAAACTTCATTTGAGATGGAGCTTTGTATAGGTGTGATCGGCCAGCAAGGAGATGAAAATGGCGGCCAAAAAAACTTCTGACGCATTAGGTTTATGAGTTCTTTTATAGTGAAAGGAATAGAGAGAAAGGTGCATTGCATCTCTCTTACCCATTCTCCCTAAATCTGAGCCATCCATTTAAAATACCCTAGCCCAATTTTTAGGCCTCTCCTACATCCTTTTGGTCGAAATTTCTAACTTCTTTCACGGGTTTAAACCCATTTAAGCCTAAATAAATATTATTAATTAAATTTTATTTAATTGCTTATCAATATCGCATATCGATCCATATATTTATAGCTATTATAAATATACAATAATACTTATTCCTCAAATCATATTCAAAAATTTATAACTAATATTTCATAAATATTAGTTAACTTGTAATAATTATTGTTGACCCAATAAATGAACCAACATCCTGATTTTGATTTGAAAGCAGCAGCCCTGTTCTAACAGTGCAATATAATAGATAACACATATAGAAAAGAACGGTAAAAGAAAGAAGACAGAGAATTTTTATAGTTGTTCGGCTGTTAATGAAGCCTATATCCACTTTATAGTTTACTATAGACCGTTTGCTATTATAAGAGATGTTTGATTACAAGGCTTTGATTATCTTTATCTAGATTGAATCCCTAGAGTTGGAATCCACTAGAGAATCATAGTGAATTCCTTTGGAGATTGTTGTGAGGAAGGTAGAGAGTGAAGAAGAGAATCCATTTATGCTGCAGGTAGGATGACATTTATATGGATCAGAGAGCTTCTAGGCCATGCCACTTCATCATCAGCTCGTAGGTAGGTAGGAAATGACCCAGGATGGGTTTGGCTCGCAAAATGAGACAAGAACATGGGTCGCTGGTGACCCATGGTCTATGGATCGTTGGCAACCCATAGACCTGGCTCGTATGCGAGCCAATATCTTGGCCTATTTTTGTAGTATTCCTTAGCTAGCTCGTTTGAAGTTTTGAGGAGAGGCATGGGTCGTTGATGATCCAAGCACTTAGGATTTTTCTGGAGTTTGGAATTGGACATGTTTCCATAGTCTTTTATCATAGTCGTTTCGCATTGATAGTAGTTCACTAGCTATTTGCAGTCAACTGCTGATTGGGCTATAAGAAGGCTGGTCCCTTGGTTTAATCGATCTCGATTGTTGTCTCAATGATATAGCTTGGTTAACGTTCACTCCTTGCCTTAGTCTTCACGGTTAGGTTCTAAGCCATCCCGATGTTACGACATTGTTCTGCTTTCTAGTGGTTCATGCTGGGTTAAAAACCCATATAACGTTTGCCCCCCAAATCACGTCTTCGTTGGAAACAAGGCGTGCTTTGGAAGTTATCGATTATAGTATATGTCTACTGGGTTCCAAATAATCGCATTAGAGTCTCACGGACACATCGTAAGTTATGCTGTTAGTTACCTAGTTTTGGTCTCGATTGCTACTGCTTGTCGTAACGAATCAAATTTCTCTCCATAGCTTCTTGATGTACTTTGAAGTAATGGGTAAGTATCGAGGCTGTCATGAAAATTTGGTTTTGGCTTTTTAGCCATCCGTTGAATTTTCAATGTGAATCAGTGGAGTCCACCTCAAGATGTTGTTTTCAACTGACCGACTTCTAGTAGCCGTTCGTTTTTTTGATTTTGATCCGAATCTCAATTCATGGTATTAACAATGCAACTTTTCTTTGTAGTTTACGCAAGGGTTTAGGTCAATATGTGGGTGCATGATGTAGGTTTGGAGTTGCCCCATATAGTTTTAATTCAACCGACGGTGAAGCTAAGTTTATGTCGAATGATTGTACGCCGTTCTGGAGTGAAGTCTTGCTCTTTGTCTTTAGCTTTTTCTTCTCGAGAATTTGATTAAGTTCCCGTTGATGTTTTTGAGTTCTAATGCGTTAATTTATTCCAAATTCGGATATAGTTGATGATTCAATCATATCGCTCTTCCTATTTTTGTATTCCAGTGATCCTGAATCCGCATCGCTTTGGAAAGCGGCTCCAATATCTATCGTTGATCGATAATGGGTAAGTTTGGAAGAGATAATTTAAAGGACGATATAGATTGTTTTTCAAATGAAAGAAATCTACCTACACTAGATTGTTTGTTCGCCGTATTTAGTTGACTGGACTCTTCTCATGTAGATAACATACTACATCTGCCCCGGTCAACGCTCAGGACGCAATTTGTCAGCATACTTTGACTTCCCTTAGATTCTGGACGTTGGTTATACGAGGGTATTATTTAATGTAAAACATACCTAATAGGGTTGAATGCAAATTTTTGTCGTTGAGAATGATTTTTCGGTCATCCAATCTTTAGTCTGGTGGAGGTACTTCCATTCCTCCACAAGCTGGGTCCTTCACAACTTAGGCTTCGCTTATTATTCCTATCATATTGGAAGGATTGATTGCATTTAATTTATGAGGCACTGTTGCTCTTGTAGAGTTGTAGTTGAAGATCAATTAGGAAATGTTTTAGCCTTCGAAAACTAGCACATGAGTTGTTTGATTGCGATTATCTTTCTCTTGCGTTTTTCGGAATTCAACGCACACAAGCCTCTGTCTCCAGGACTATTGGCTTAATTGCTCGATTTTGAACATTTCTTTTTCTCACTATTGCACTTCTTGTGCTTATGTGCAGCATACTCATTTACTTTAATTCTACACATGGAAATAATACTTCTACGGTCATTTTGACATATTCTATTTCATGGCTTTGTTTAGAACTATGAAGTAGCTTGGTCTAGCCAGTTCTGTAGCTAAGCCTTACTTAAGCTCAACTGAGTTAGTTTTAACAAAGTATTGGTGTAAATACCTTAGTCCATAGGGCTGATTACTTTGAATGCTGAGTCAACATGTTTTGGGAGACTAGGTTTCCTAAGCTATAAGTTCGATCGTCCTAGTTTTATTGACATGGTAACTCCTTTCTTCGATAATTATGGACATTGTTGCTTGATTCCAAGATCTGAGTTTTGTAATTATGTCGACATGTATTAGAAAGATGCGTTTCTGGCATCTTTTGCTAAATTAAATTCTTCTGAGTCCTCTGTTGAGGCCCTAATCATGTGTTTATTTCTGTCTTTGAAACCTCATACACGTATGACTCAACTCTGTGGATTTTTCCTTGATATTGTGATTTTTCAAATAGCATGGCCAAACTTAGGGTAATGGCATTATCCTGCAAGTTGGAACCAAATGATCTATTTAGACCGTAAGTAGGTCATCGATCCTTCTCGTCATCGCCAGACTATGAGCGACAGTGGATTTATGAACTTTAAATCCTTCGTTTCCTTTATTGGTGATTTTGTTGCCAGAATGCTCTATTTTATAATATAGAACCGTTATCTAACCAACCTCGTGGTTATACGCATTTAGACTTTTCAAACATTTCTTTCGATCAAGTATCTGTGCTTCTATCCTTTCTTGAGGGACTAGCTATTTCGAATGTCTGTATTTGGGTGATTGTGAGAGATGGAAATTTGCGGGGTGAATTGCTCAATTGCCCTCAGTCTGGCTCTCAATCCCATTATGGAATTGAGGATGTTTGGGGATTTTATTTTCAACCTTTCATGATTGCTCCTGCTTGTTCTTGGTCATGCACGCTCTTCCTGGTTGCTGATGTTGTCACAGGAGTCTTGTTCATATGTCGACTCCTATCTTTAAGAATTGATAACCTAGCTGTTTGGTTCCAAGCAACATTTCCTCGAGGCTGCGTATCTTTCTGTTGTGTCTAAATTCTTTCTAAGTTTAATTTAGGAAATTCGGTTATGCACTAACATTCATCCCTAAAAACTAGTACATGGGTAATTCAATCCTGGGATTTCCTTTTGATGCTGCTTTACTCCTGTGCAGTGGCTGATTCCTATGATGAAAGGTCAACCCATCCGGCTGACCTTTGAAAGGATATGTCTTTCGGTCGTTTCCTGTCATTGGGCAATAGTAGTTTTATGAAGAGAAGGTAGAAACTCAGTTGCGGACCAACTTCTATCTCCGGAAGCTTGTACATCGATGGTTCACCGCGATGAGTGTTTCTCATCAGCCCTGTAGATTAAAGTTTTCCTGGCATTGCCGAGGTAATACTGGTAGTTAGTGAGCAGAATGTTTCTCGAAGTTGCCGGGGCAAACCGGTACTTATAAATAGAATGTTTCCTAGCATTACCAGGGCAACACTAGTACTTAGGAAATAGAAAATGTTCCCGGCTTGGCAGTGCAATGCTGGTACTTAAAAGATAAAAGAAGGCCTTGTCGTTGGCGAGGCAATACCGACACTCAAGAGTTTGGGTTTGATTTTCCTCGTCGATTCTGTGGTGCTCTTAATCCAGGTTGGTACTTGTTTTGGCCTTCGAAAACTAGTGCTTCGATGGTTGGATTGTAGAAGTACTTTCTTAGTGCTTCCTATCTTATGGGCAGTGTTAAAGTCATGTTGGTGATGGTCTTTAATGGCTTGCACATCTTTTGATGATTTTAGGTTGGAATTACTAGAATAGGGGGCGATTGAAAACCACTCATCAGTTCATGGTGCTTGCATTCTAGTCCGCATTCTGGGAACTTAGAATCATTCTATGAAAGGTCGACACACGCTCAATTTGTTTTCATACTTTGGTCCATGCTCTAGGGACTTAGAGTTTTTTCGTGGGCGGTCGCACTTTCGCCAAATCGTTTGTACTTCAGTTCATAGTCGAGGACTAGGGGATTTTTGAAAGTGATCATGCTATATGATCGTGTAATATGGAGTCTAATAAATAACTAGTGCGGAAAATAAATGTAAACTAATATTAGCAGTAAAATGACACCAGAGATTTGTATATTGCTTCGAACTCCCGTTCTATGTCCAGTCCCAGACTCCTTCTGGAATTATATCTAGCAATCTACACTTAACCTGGAGGAACAAGTATTACACCACTTAAGCTACCAGACAAAAGTTTGACCGACTGAGCAACAGAACAGGACTTGACCACCTGAGTAACCGAATAGGACTTTCTTACAAATTGAATTTAACTTGACTTTGTGTGTTCTGAATAACACAGATTTGTCATTTGCGGTACTTCCTTTCTATAATCTTACCCTCAAAGTAGATATGTATATTTTTGTGTATATGAAGAATAGGAAGTTTAATATTTCTTGAAGAATATGGAAATGAATACGTAAGCAATGGTTGTACGAAAGCTTGTAGATATTGAACTCAAGAATGCTAAGTGCTATAGATCAAAAGAGAATAGAAAATTGGGTGATTGGATCTATAAATCTTGAGTATATATGTAGTGTGTGATGAGATATGACTTTTGGAAATCGACATCTATTAAAATCTAAGAGTTGTGACCTTCCAAGAAGAAGGAACCTTTGATCAAAAGAAGTGTCTTCTAGAGAAATTGCAGTTGTAGATTCAATCGACTGAACTTTCTTGGGTAGTCGACTGAATTTCAAACGTGGATAAAAACATGTACAGTGTCAGTGGACTGACCTAGGCAGTTCGGCCGACTTTTTACCATATATATTAAAAAAAATTACACAGCCTCAGTCGACTGTCTTATATGGGTCAGTCGACTGATGCTATTGTTTTAATGCAGTGAAAGTATTTTGTATGTGTATATGAAATTTTTTCAAAAAGAATGATAGTTTTGTAAACGAATTTGTGAGTGATGAACCTTGAGGTGATATTTTAACAATTCTCTATACTAGACTCTATACACTTATTGACTCTGGATAACATCAATATCAATACGAACCATATTTGAGTCAACGAGTCCAGATTTGCCGTAGTCGTAGATTCATGAGTATTTGTTTCATGTCAGCATTCAAAACCTTATGATCCAGCATTCTCTCCCTTAATGACGATGACAACTCCATTTGCTATGGTGAATCTTTGACAAGATTTTTTTAAATATCTATCCCCCTGAGTAATATGCTTGAAACTTTGATATTGTATTCTCCCTCTGAATCTATGCTATTTCCTGTAAATAATTCATGTTTTTCTCCTCTTTTGTCATCGACACAAAGGAGAGTACTCAAGGTATATAATATTAAAAGTACGAGTAATATGATACAGAAAGACATATATATAAAACTAAGATTTAGCACATAACATAGAAGCAGAACAGTCACATCATCCGATAATAATAGCACAACATGACATACACATAGTAAACATAGAATTTTAAATACTTACACAGTACCACAAGAAATTAAGGAACAAAATGTTTGAAATTAAAGTTTAACAAAATCATAGAAAAATAGAAATAGGAAATAAAAAGACATTCTTACTCGTTACCTTGACTTCCGCCATTTGAGCTTTGTTCGTCACCTTTAGTTTCTTCATCATCTGATTCGTCACCTACCTCTTCACCTTCTTCCTCCTGCTCTTCATTGATGTTGAACAACTGAAATTTTCCGCCGCTCGTTTCCCACGAGATTTTGGCAAGTGAACAGAGGTGGAAGATGGTTCGGCGCACGTGATTGCTTCCCAGATGTTGTTAAGAAAAGAATTAATGTGATTGAGCTTCTTGTTGACTTTAGTGACATTTTTATCTACTCTAGAAACAGTCGATTCAACCCGAAATAGACGATCATTGAGAAGTCTTTAATTATGAGCAATGATATTCATGGCTTTATGGGGCTGAGCTTGAGAGTTTGTTTCTTGAATCTCGTAGACTTCTCGAGTAGGTCGAGGAGGTTGGGATGATGAAGAGGCTTGCATATGTGGACTTTGTTGATGAGCTTGTTGGGAGGATGGTTGAGCTTATCCCGCGGCTTGGTTTTTATGCCAATGTTCGTAAGTAATTATGGTGTAGTCAAGATATTGCTTTGGTAGATTTCATGAGGCTAAGAGTTTTTGTATTCAAGGAACCTATGGTCGAACATTCGGAATCGACAAAAGGAACCTCGAAATGCTTGAGAATAAGCATGATGTAAGCGCCATAGTAGATCATCCTCATTTGACCTTAGTTAAAAGTTTGGAAATCGTCCAGAATGACCTTCGCCTAATTAACTCATCTCCCCAAATGGCATATAAGGCTTGGAAATCTTGTCGGTAGACTTTCTCATAGCTTCCAGTATGGGGATTGATGGTGTGGGTAAGCACTCTATGCATTATGCGAGCTACTGGCCTTAGTGTTATGACTTTTAACTCTGTCAAGTCATCCGAGAGAAACAAATGACTAACACGATCACAAGTATTCATATTTATGGAAATTTCAGCTAACTCATCACCTTCATCTGGACATTGTAGAACCCACGCAAGTCATTGTAGTGGAAGAAAAATATTTTACCATATACCATCGTCCAAATGCAGTTATTCGGATTTGTAATTGTCTAGTGGTCTAAATTTACGTCGGCGTAGAAAAGTTTAACAAGAACATGATTAATTTTAGTGTTATTTGCTGCAAAATCAATGAGGTGCTGCAATCCGCTACGGCGAGCCAAGTCCTGAATGGTGTATGAAGAAAAATCTAGGAATTTGATAAAAGATGCTTTAAAAATCCTAGAGCTTTGCATCTTTTCAAAGTGTTGCACCACCTTATCATTGTGTAGCTATGTTCTTATTTGTGAATCCAAAGATTTAGCTGTGGCTTGAGAATGTTGAGGTCTTTTAGGAGCCATTTGTAGAACTAGGGTTTTTGTGATGAATAGGGAGGTTGTGAATTGAAAAAGTATAAACTAGTAGATGAGAGAATTGTAGAATTTCTAAGCGAATTTGAAGTGGAGAAAAGTTTTAATGGCAGAAGGTAAAAAAATTTGAAGATAAAAAGTGAATTTGGTAAAGGTAAATTGTATATTTGAAGAGGATGCAAGTGGGAAAAAGCCAGGTACTCAGTATCAGTCGACTGAATATGCATAGGCAGTATCAGTAGAGAAACCAAATTTAAAGGAGTCAGTCGACTGAATCCAGGGTTTGGTCGATTGAACTCATCCTAAGTTTTTTATATTCTGTTAATTCATATTTAGTCGACTATTTTACGTAATCATTCGACTGATTGCAGAGGACAAATTTTGAAGATTTCAATGGTCATTCCACTAAATACAGGTGTTAGTCGATTGATCCTATCCTGAAAGATTTCCATGTAAATTCTGCCAATTCAGTCGACTGTCTGGGTGTGTCAGTCGACTAATTTCAGGTTCGAAATTATACTGGAATGTTGTATCAGTCGATTGAGTTCCCTGGTTTAGTCGACTGAGATTGAGGAGTTTTTTGGTAGATAGTTTTCTAGGTAAAATGCAACAAGTTTTGTTTTGAGCATCGAAGTTTAGGTTTATAACAAAGTGTAGAACAAGAAATATATTGTTTTAAACAAAATATACATATAGTACCACAAAAAAACATAAGAACACAAATTAAGTAGATTTTGAGGAAGAGGAAGGAGTGTGGTAGTCTTTTGGTTCCACCTTCGTATGCTCTTGTAGAGGTCGTAAGGGTAACCAGCCTTGTCCACTTTCCCAAGAATTTGGAGAAACTAGTGGATGTTGAGGTGATGGTTCCCATGGATTATGACGTGAAGAAGTTGTTGGTTGATAAACCGTATTGTATGAGGACAAACCACAGAATTTAAGAGCCGCATGCTCTAGGAAGCTGAGCCGCTTCCATTCATTGTCTGCTTATAGTATAGTTCTTGTTGTAACTCGAGAGTATCCCGTTGATAGTGATGGATGTCGTCTATCTTTTCTTTGGTAGACGCCGAGCCAAAAAATAAAGACATTTAGCTTGTTTGAAGGGAGCGATATAACCAATGTGAATGTTATACAGTGGAACAACAGGAATGGGTCCTATATAGGAGACGGTGTTGGAAAATTCACCGATTCTGAGCTAATGCAGGTATAAGAAAGTGAGGATGAGGCGGTGTTGTTTTATGAAGACATATCGATTGAATTTTTTTTTGCAAAGAAGTAGGACTTTTGTTGTTTTTCTTTGTAAATATGGTGATAAGATAGTGAAAAGGACAGGCTTTTATAAGAGAAAGATTTGTAAAAATAGACAAAAAAAAGAGTTGATTTCAACTGTTTTAAATATAAGCCTTTAATTTCCTAAGAATAAATGGATTAGAGTAAATAAGAAAAAGAACCGTAGAATATGATTTTTTTTGTAACTATATCTATTTTTAGTAAACATATAGGATAGTGTGAAGTAAATATCAAAATGACAGACTTTAAAGTGAATGAATTAAACTGTATTAAAAAGTTAACTTTTATGAAAATAGAAATTATATATCTTTTAAAGATAGAATTTCTAATTCTCTTCTGAGCTTAATAAAAGTATTTTCATTCAAAGGTTTGGTAAATATACCAGTCATTTGATTTTCAGAGGATACAAACTCCAGTCAGACCAAATCATTTTCAACATTATCACGAAGAAAATGATGACGTATGTCGATATGTTTAGTTCGTGAATGATTGACAGGATTTTTTGATAAGTTTATAGCACTTGTATCATCATAGTAAATAGTAGATTTAGATTAGTTCGTACCAAAATCTTTAATTGTTTATTGCATATAAATAACTTGAGCACATGCTAAAGCAGCAGAAGTATATTCTGCTTCACAAGTCGAAAGTGAAACACGATTTGGTTTCTTGTTAAACCAGGAGACTAAGGTTGTCCAATGAAGTGACAAGTCCCGCTTGTACTTTTACGATTCGTCCTACATCCTCCAAAGTCAGCATCGCTATATGAAACTAACTCGAAAGGACATTCTTTTGGATAGAAGAGTCCAAGATCTTTGGTTTTGCTTAGATAACGCAATATTCATTCCACTGCTCGCATATGTGATTCTTTAGGATTTGCTTGAAATCGAGCACATAAACAAAAAATCATCATTATGTCAGGTCTACTAGTAGTAAGATAAAGTAATGATCCAAATATGCTTCGATATAATTTTTGGTTGACATTTTTACCATCTTCATCTCTATCGAGATGTATTGTTGTACTCATTGGAGTTGATTTGGTAGAAATATTTTCCATACCGAAGCGTTTAATAAGATTATTACAATATTTTTCTTGATTAATAAAAATACCATTTTCCAATTGTTTAATTTGTAAACCGAGAAAATAAGATAATCCCATATGTGACATTTCAAATTCTTTGGTCACTACTGTAGAAAATTTCTAACATAAATTTTCATTTGTAGAAACAAAAATAATATCATCTGCATAAATTTGAATAATTAAAATAGAATTTTAGTTCTTTTAATAAAAAGAGTTTGATCAACCTTCCCAATTTCAAAACCAAAATCTATTAGAAAGCTCTTGAGACGTTCGTACCAAGCACGGGGTGCTTGTTTTAAACCGTATAAGGCTTTCTTAAGTTTATAGACGTGGTCATGAAAATTTTCATGTGTGAATAGAGGAGGTTGTTCAACATAAACATTCTCTTTTATATGACCATTTAAAAAAGCACTTTTAACATCCATTTGATAAAGTTTGAAATAATGAAAACATGCAAAGGCCAATAAGATTCGTATTGCTTCAAGTCGTGTTACTGGAGAAAATGTTTCTTCGTAATCAATTCCTTCTTCTAAATTATATCCTTGTGCAACTAATCTAGCTTTATTCCTAGTTATATTACCTTGTTCATCTGCTTTATTTTTGAAGACCCGTTTTGTACCAATAACTGATTGATCACTTGGTCTAGGAACTAGTTTCCAAACTTCGTTCCGTTCAAATTGGTTTAGCTCTTCTTGCATAGCTATAATCCAATAGTCATCAGTAGAGGCTTCTTTTACATTTTTAGGTTCAATATTCGAAAGAAATGCTACGTGGCCCATTTGATTGAGTTGATTTCTAGTTCTAACATTGAATCAATTTCTCCTATGACATTTTCTACTGGGTGGTCACGTAAAATCCTAGGAGGAGATCTTGATTCATTTTCACTATGAATACTATTGTCATCTTCTTCAAAATTATATAAAAAAATTCATCTTCCTCAAAACTATTTTGAGAAATCGTTTTTGAGATTGTGTTAGGTATAATTTAATCATCCTCAAAGTTTTTATTAAGTTTGAAATTTTCATGAAATGAAACATGAAAAGTCTCTTCGATTGATTTTGTTCATTTATTGAAGATTCGGTAAGCTTTGCTTCATTCCAAATATCCTATGGAGATTCCTTCATCAGATTTTGGATCGAATTTTCGAAGCTGGTCTTTTGTGTTTAAAAGAAAACATATTGAGCCAAAAGTTTTAAAATAAGAAATATTTGGTTTTTCTTTGATGAAAATGTTCAAATGGAGTATGTTTTGTTAGAGGTCGAATGGAACACAATTTAGAACATAGCAAGCAGTTGCTATAGCTTCTGCCCAGAAATGTTTTGGTAATGAGCTTCCATTTAATAAAGTTCTTGCACATTATTGTAGTGTTCTATTTTTCTTTTCTACAACTCCATTTTATTGTGATGTTCTAGGAAAAGAAAAATTATGGTAAATTCCCTTTTTATTACAAAAATGTTCAAAAGCTTCATTTTCAAATTTACCTCCATGCTTACTTCTAATATTTTAAATTTTTTGAGATTTTGAATTCTTTTTGCAAAGATCTTGAAATTTTCAAAGGTATCAGTTTTATTATTCAGAAAAATAGTCCAAGTATTTCTTGAGAAGTCATCTACTATAACAAACACACATTATTATGGTTTATAGATTGAACTTAAGTTGGACCAAAGAGATCCAAATGCAATAGTTCTAGTGGTTGTATAGTAGAAATATTTTTCTTTGATTTAAAGGATGATTTTGATAATTTTCCTGGTTGACAAGCATCACAAATATTATTTACTTTAAAACTCATTTTCGGTAAACCTTTAATTAAATCATTTTTAGATAATTTATTTATAGCTTTAAAATTAATATTACAAAATATTTTATGCCATAACCAAGGATGATTTTCTTTGGCTATTAAACACACATTTGTATTGTGGTTTATATTCATATTAAAACATAAATATTTTTATCTATAAAGCCTTCAAAAATAAGATTTTTAATTTGATCAAAAATGCTACACTTATTTTCACAAAATGAAATATTAAATCCTTTGTTACATAATTGGCTAATACTAAGAAAATTGTGTTCTAACAAAACATATGTAATAAGAGGTAATTAGATGTACCGTTATTGCTCACATCGCCTTTGCCGATGACATATCCTTTGGAATTATCTCCAAATGTGATAGAACCTCCATGCGAGTAGATAATATTTGTTAGCATTTCCTTTTTTCCTGCCACATGTTTTGAGCAACCACTGTCTAGTATCCGTTTTCCTCTTTTTTTGGGTGGTACCTCGTCTTTTGTGGCCATAAAGCAAATGTTGGCTTGTTCTGAATCACTTTCCAAATCACTATCTGATGATGAAGATGATTCTGAATTGTCCCACGTGACAGAGAAAGCTTTCTTCTTGAATCTATTATTTTTGTGCTTATGTTTTTCTTTCTTTTTCTCATAGGATCGTGTAATATGGAGTATAATAAATAACTAGTATGGAAAATAACTGCAAAATCATAATAGCAGTAAAATGACACCAAAGATTTTTATACTGGTTTGAACTCCCGTTCTACTTCCACTCCCAGACTCCTTCTGGAATTATAGCTAACAACCCTCACTTAACCCGGAGAAACATGTATTACACCGCCAGCACAACCGAATAGGACTTTGACCGCCCAAGCAACAAAACAGGACTTGACCTCCTGAGCAATTGAACAGGACTTTCTTACAAACTGGATTTAACTTGACTTTGTGTGTTATGAATAACACGAACTTGTCACTTGTAGTACACCCTTCCTATAATCTTATCCTAAAAGTAGATGTGTATATTTGTGTGTGTATGAAGAATATGTAGTTTAATATTGCATGAATAATATGGAAATGAATACATAAGCAGTGATTGTATAAAAGCTTGTAGATATTGAACTTAAGAATGCTAAGTGCTATAGATCAAAAGGGAATAGAGAATTAGGTGATTGGATCTATGAATCTTTAGTGTATATATAGTGTGTGATGAGATATGACTTCTGGAAATCGACATCTATTAGAATCTAAGAGTTGTGAACTTTTAGGAAGAAGGAACCCTTTGATCAAAAGAAGTGTCTTTTGGAGAAACACGACAGTTGCAGATTCAGTCAACTGAACTTTCTTGGGCAGTCGACTGAATTTCAAACGTGCACAAAGACATGGACAGTGCCAATCTACCAACCTAGGCAGTTCACTCGACCGTTTATTGTATATATTAAAAAATTTGTACACAGTCTTGGTCGACTATCTTATATGGTTCAGTCGATTGATGCCGTTGTTTTAGTGCGGTGAAAGTATTTTGTATGTGTATATGAAATTTTTATAAAACGAATGTTAGGTTTGTAAATGAATTTGTGAGCGATGAACCTTGAGGATAGATTTTAATAATTCTCCATATTAGACTCTAAACCTTATTGACTATAGATAGCATCAATACCAATACGAACCATATTTGAGCGGATGAGTCCGGATTTGCCATAGTCGTAGATTTGTGAACTTTCATCTCTTATTAGCATTCAAAACCTTATGATCCAACAATTTCTGTTAATCATTTATACTTTAGTCCACGCTCTAGGGACTAAGAGTATCTTGTCCGCGCTCTGGGGACTTAGAGATTTTTTGAATCGTTTATACTTTAGTCCATGCTCCGAGTACTTACAGTACTCTAGTCCGCGCTCTGGGGACTTAGAGATTTTCGTCAATCGTTTATACTCTAGTCTGCACTTCGGGGACTTAGAGTACTCTAGTCCATGCTCCGGGCTTAGAGATTTTTGTAAATTGTTTATACTCCAGTCCACGCTTTGGGGACTTAGAGTACTCTAGTCCGTGCTCCAAGGACCTAGAGATTTTTGTGAATCGTTTATACTCTAGTCCGCGGCTCCGAGGACTTAGAGTACTCTAGTCCGTGCTTCGGGGACTTAAAATTTTTGTCAATCGTTTATACTCTAGTCCTCGCTCCGAGAACTTAGAGTACTCTAGTCTGCGCTCCAGGGACTTAGAGATTTTTGTGAATCGTTTATATTATAGTCCATGCTTTTGAGACCTAGAGTACTCTAGTCCGCGCTCCAGGGACTTAGAGATTTTAGTGATGGTTGAATCATTCATCCGATCCTGCAGAGTCGAGTAGATTCCCTTTAACCCAATGTGGTTGTTTTCTCAAAGTTGTTTAACTTTAAGATGCACAATGTTCTCTAATGATAAGAGTCCCAAGTGTTTTCATTGCCTAGCTTTGTTTATAGCCATCAAGTGTTACCCTTGGAAATGCAAGGCTATTCCTTAACCAATTCCATAGTTGTTCTTATTCATGAAAAATCAAATTCCCTCCAACCGGTTTTTGTTATGTTCTGATGACTACCTATGGAATCCTTCACTTCTAGGTGCCAAATTTGAGGTTCTTATATAAAATCTAAAATTAAGGAGCAAGTTATCACATTGCTCCCGGTATGACCACGTTCATTCCTATACTGATCATGGACTAATAAAGCTCGGTAGTGTTTGCCTTCAATCCGTGGCACTTAACCTTGCTTGTTTCAGGCCATATGCATTATGCTAGGCTGATAGCATTATCGTGGATATCAACCTTATTCATTGTTTCCAATCTTCGAGAATCAACGGTTTAGCTGCTCGATTCGAGCATTCTCTCCATGCCGTGGTTTGTGTTTGGATAACAGTTGGTTTTCTGCAAGTTAGGATTTGAGACCTCCGTCGAGCACTTGCTTCTATTCTTTGAAAACTGGTGCATTGATGATTTGATTCTAGAATAGCACTCCGTCTTCGTTTATCTCTGGATGGTGGTAGGTTCCTCCTTTTATTGCAAGTTGGAGTGATCTTTTATCCTGAACAAGTTTTACTGTGTTTTGTGCCCTCAGCCCATAGGGCTGATTATTCTGAATAATTGATGTGGGACTTGACGTTCTGGGTGGCTCCTTGGATGCCCCCAGTCAAAGATATATTGCAGCTTCTATCTTTGGGAACTCAATGGGTTGGATGCCTTGAATTTTGACATTTTGTAGATTAACCTTGGTCAATAATCAGAATTCTTTGCCGACTTCTTAGTTTATGAGCTTTTGGTACTACTGAAGCAATGTCGGTTCTTTCGGGTAGTAGGAGTTGATCTCTGTTAATCAAAGTACCTGGCTTCACGGCTTATGAAATTCCTTTGTTTTGCCTATCTTCGGGCAATGTGAGGGGTTTGTATTTTGAAAGTTTGTGCACAGCTTATTGGATGCGCGACTTTTAGTTTTTCTTCGGTGTTGCCTATCTTCGGTCAAAGTGAGAAGTTTAAGCTCTTTAAAAGTTAGTATACAGCTTACGAAATGATGGATTTTCATGCTCCTCGGTGTTGCCTATCTTCGAGCAACATGAGGAGCGTACGTTTTCGGAGTTAGTGTGCGGCTTATGAAGTGCACGGCTTTTGGTGCTCCTCGGCGTTGCCTATCAACGGGCAACACAAGGAGCTTATATTTTGGCACGGCTTTTGGTGCTACTTGGCATTGCCTATCTTTAGACAACGCAAGGATCATAAGTTTAGATGCACGCTTACGAGATGCATGGCTCTTGGTGCTCTTTGGCGTTGCCTATCTTCGGGCAAAGTGAGGAGTGAGTTTTTGATGCTCCTTGGCGTTGCCTATCTTTGGGCAACGCAAGGAGTTAGTTTTTGATACTCCTTGGCATTGCCTATCTCCAGGCAACATGAGGAGTTAGTTTTTTGATGCTCCTCCACGTTGCCTATCTCCGAGCAATGCCGGGAGTTAGATTTTTGATGCTTTTTGGCGTTGTCTATCTTCGGGCAATGCAGTGAGTTAGTTTTTTATGCTCCTTAGCATTGTCTATCTCCGAGCAACGCACAGAGTTAGTTTTTGATAATCCTTGGTGTTGTCTATCTCTGGGCAAGGTAAGGAGTTAGTTTTGATGCTCCTCGGCATTTCCTATTACCGGGCAATGCGGGGAGTTATTTTTTTATGCTTCTCGGTGTTGTCTATCTTCGGGCTAGGCGAGGAGTTAGTTTTTAATGTTCCTTGACATTGCTTATCTCCAGGTAACGTGAGGAGTTAGTTTTTTGATGTTCCTCAGCGTTGTCTATCTCTGGGCAGCATAGGGAGTTAGTTTTTAGTGCTTCTCGATGTTGTCGGGGCAACATCGATTTTTAGAAGGCAAGGAACGGGTTTCGCCGATCCATCGGTTTGAGCCGGTTTGCTTCCGTCGACCTGGCAAGTAGTTATTGTGAACACAGTTTTATCGGTTCAAATAGATAATTGGTTTTTGGATTGGGTAACCGTGGCTTGGGCGATCCTCCTATATGTCGGGAAGATGTGTACGGCCAAACAGATAAGGTTTCCATGGTGGAGAGATCTACAGCCGACCGCATAAGATGGTTATAAAGAAAGAGATTATGGGAGTTCATGGCATGACTCTTAGCTCTTGGTCCAACCTGCCTTTAGAGAATGGGTCTTTGACTAGCATATGGTCTAAGAGGATGATGAATTGGTCACCAAGAGTGGTAAATAGTAGTTGGGAAGAAGTGGGCAAGTATTATGGTAGTATTTGTTTGTTGCACTAGCTAGGTCATTAAGTTCCACGGTTGTCAGAATGCCAGAATTTTTGATCGAGCATAATAGAACTGTGGTATGATTAGTCTCAGCCTTTCTTATGGCTATTCAAGTGTGTGTGGTTCCCCCCATGCCATAGGGCTGTTGACATGCTTGAAATTTATCCATGGTCTCTCCACAACTCGTTTGGTTCCCCCTAGTCCAGTGGTAGCGGTTCTTTCGAGTTCTATGCCTTGGCTTGATTCGAGTCAGCCTCTGATTAACCCTAAGGTCGGTTCAATTTTGGCTTAGTTCCTTTGAGCGACTTTGAAGCTCTAGGGTTCGGCATTGTTTGTTTCATTGATCGTTTAATTATGCTGAGTGACCGATATGATTGTCGATTTGTGGCCCTAGAGCATGGCCTCGTTGACTCTAAGGGGCTTTGGATTAGATGGCTACTGATCTTCCAATTCACCTTCATGGATATTAGTCGTACATAAATTTCGTTGATCTACCGGTTCGCCCTTATGACGCTTTAGTCCGTGAAAGACCTTCATATTCGTGAAGGATTTTTATGATCAGATAACCACTGATCTATCGGTTTACCTTCACGATGCCTTTGTTCGTGAAAGTCCTTCAAGTTCGCGAAGGGTTTTTTGGATCAGATGACCGCTGATCTACCGGCTTACCTTCATGAATCTTTGTTCGTGAAAGACCTTAACGTTTGCGAAGGTTTTTTTTTATGGTCAGATGTCAGACGACTAGATGACCTTGGAATGATAATTTATCGATTTCGAGAGGAGTTTTGGGTTGTGTATCCGACGACCAGGCGGTCTTAAAGCAATGATTCATTGACCTTAAGAGGAATTTTTTGGATTCAGCTCGAGGGAACACAGTTTTATTGGTTCCTGCAAACTAAGGTGTTAGATCTATTCGTTCGACGATCCTTTGGATAAGACTTCTCAATGCCAGCAACAACACCGATTCTCAGAAGGGGGATTGACATGATTCGTCGAGGGCATAAAAGCATTTCTTTCACCATGCTGTCTGCAATACTCCTAGTGTCCTGGTACGACTCATTTGGAAAAGAAGGGCAGAAAAGGATGGATGAGAAGGCATCGCTTTAGGTTGTTGTCTCATTCCTTAGTTGCTATCTAGCTAGAGTGTTATTTGATAAGCATCCTTTAGTCTGATTTCATCAATTATTTGGGGAACTTTTCTACTGGGTCTTAGTAGCCTTGCTTGGGTAGAAGGTCCTTGAGGTCCTGTAGCTCCTTCACTCTTTGGTATGTTCTTTGGCACACTTCTGGGTTTGCCTTCTTCTAATTGCACTACTTCTAGTCTTTAGAACCAGTTTGCCTTTCTATAGAATTCTTTTAGGGTAGAAGGTTGTTTCATCCTTTAATGATTCGTAAGGGCCTTGTAGCAGACTATCTCAATCACCCTTTCTTTGTCCATATGCTACTCATATCTATAAAGAAGCAATTTTGAATCAGTTGTATAGTTGTATAAAAGTTATAGTTGGCCTAATAGACTTCTTTGGATATTATGCATGTTTAACGACTTCGCTGAATGGGTTTCGATAGGGAACATGCTCCAATTGTTGTCATATCGGTCCCTTTTCAAGTTATGGCCGTTTGTAATGCTTGAGAATAATTCATGCATGATTGTCTACACTTGAATGATTGGAAATACCGATTGAATGAAAAATCAGTTATGATGCGATCATGGATCAGCGACGATCCCAAAAAGTTTCAAACTAGGTAAGATCTGTCTAGGGTGACAAAGAAGCCTCCACCAGGTTTCATTCCAAATTTCAAAGTATTCTATGTTGGCACGTTCAAGTTATGGGCAAAAGAAAATGGATTGGCATCTATGGATTGGTGGTATTTTACTTGGAGTCCGATTCAAATTTTTTTTTACCATTTGCTTGGAGTCAGCCCATGATTTGCTTGGAGTCAAATAATTTGAAATGCCGTTTTGGTGACAAACGTTACTTGGAGCCATTTGCCTGTTTGCTTGGAGAAAATCTTGGTTTGACCCGAGTTTGATTTCGGACCAGAATTTCCTAGGTTTACTTCGGGTCAAATGGGTGATTACACGAGTTTGACTTCAAGTCAGGACATCCAGAACCTGCTTCGAGTCAAATAGTCGATTACCCGAGTTTGACTTCGAGTCATCCCTGAAGTGAGTTTTTCAACGACTATTTTGATGATTTTTGATGATCTTCGATGATGACCACTCATGATTCGACGATGGGAGCTTCATGATGGGATCGAAAGCTGGTTTGTTGGGTGTAGTCACAATATACCATGTGATCTTGGCATTGTAATTGATCTCGGTTTGTATCATATGTTCTAGGTCCTACTACCTCTAGGAATATCGTTAGAGTAGCAGTTCCTCGTCCTTTTCTTGGCGCTATGCTATGACATTGGTTTTAGAGCTTCTTTTAGTGTTTTACATGTTGGCATTTTGATCCCATTTGTCTTACTCAAATTGTTTGTCATCTTCAAAGCCGAAGAGAGTCATCGTTATATCCTCCCATGGGGTTTTCACCCCTAAATTCAGGTTTGTAGCCAGTGTTTTTGCAGTAGGTGAAGTATTAACGTTTTCTTAGATCATCATTCTTGGAGCTCCACCCATTGCTTCCTTTTGATTATATCCCCTTCGAACGACCCAGAAGGTATATGTTATGATACTTTCGATAAGCTAATTCACTAGAGAAAAGCATAGCGACCTGAGCCAATTCAATGGGTCGCTGGTGATCCATAGCTTATGGATCACCGACGATCCAAAATGCATGCTAGAAAGCAAGCCAACTCCATATCATCCTTCTCCCATCTTGTTCCATGCAGGTCATTGCAAATAAAGGAAATTGTATGGATCGCTAGCGATCCATATACTTAGAATATTATTAGACTTTGCGTTCCAGAGTTAATGGGGGTCTAAGGAAAAGGTATGGATCGCCAGCGATCCATAGTGCATGGATCGCTAGCGATCCATATACTTAGTTAATTTCTGAGCATTGCCTTATTTTAATGATCATGCATACGCTGGTTGCATCGGCTACTATTGGATCATGATGCAAGGGATCAGTAGACCCACCGGCTAACCATTTGGATCAGTAGC
The DNA here is from genome assembly GCA_030765085.1 of Allium cepa. Lineage (NCBI taxonomy): Eukaryota > Viridiplantae > Streptophyta > Magnoliopsida > Asparagales > Amaryllidaceae > Allium > Allium cepa. Next base: position 508,664,297 of record CM060929.1, read on the forward strand.
GATCCATTGGAGATGGATTGCTAGCGACCTCAGCTTAGCTTGTGTTTGCTTGCTTGTTCTCTGATCTTTTTTGGGTGGTTCTTCTATTCTCAACAGCAAACCTTCTAAGCAGAGAATGAGGATCTAACTTCTGGACCTATGGGATCCAACGTAGATAGTTAAATCTGAACCCTGAGATGAAGTTCTAAGTGAAAGCACCAAAATGTTAACCCAAAAAATGGACCAACACCCTAGTTTGGATTTGAAAGCACTAGCTCTATCTTGACAGAGAAATATCATGGATAATAAATATAGAAAAAGAATAGTAAAAGAAAGAAGACATAGAATTTTTATAGTAGTTCGGCTATTAATGAAGCCTACATCTACTTTATAATTTTACTATAGACTAATTGATGTTACAAGAGATGTTTGATTACAAGGCTTTGATTATCTTTAGATAGATTGAATCCTCTGAATTGGAATCCACTGGAGAATGGCAGTGAATTCCTTTGCAGATTGTTGTGAGGAAGGTAGAGAGTGAAGAATAATTCCAACAGAGTTTTAACAATAAGTCCGAAGAGGATCCAGTTTATGTTGTAGGTAGGATGGTATTTATATGTATCGGAGAGCTTCTGGGCCAAGCCACTTCATCATCAGCACGCAGGTAGGTAAGAAACGACCCAGGGAGAGTTTGGCTCGCAAAACTAGACAAGAACATGGGTTGCTGGCGACCTATAGACTTGGCTTGTTTGCGAGCAAATGTCTTGGCCTCTTTTTGTAGTATTCCTTAGTTAGCTCGTTTGAAGGATTGAGGAGAGGCATGGGTCGTTGATGATCCAAGCACATTGGATTTTTCTAGAGTTCGGAATTGGAGATGTTTCCATAGTCTTTTATCATAGTCGTTTTGTTTTGACAGTAGTCCACTAGCTGTTTGCACTCAACTGCTGATTGGGTTGTATGAAGGCTGGTCCTTTGGTTTAATCAATCTCGGTTGTTGTCTCATTAATATAACTTGGCTATCGTTCATTCCTTGCCTTAGCCTTTGTAGTTAGGTTCTAAGCCATCCTAATGTTACGAGATTGTCCCGCTTTCTAGTGAACAATTATTAACTAATTAAATTGTTTGATCCAAAGAGAATTCATCATATCGGTTGTATGACTCGTCAGGTGTAAATTTGGTCAGCGATCAACATCAAACTATTCAAATGTTAGTGTTTAGGCATCACTTAGCAGGTGAACTGACATTTTGGTCAAATTTATCGCTTACTTAGTTTCAGTAAAATCCAATTTCACTTTATTATTAAGCTTTACCCGGCTGTGACATTTATTTACATCAATTCTCTTCGTTAAAACTATGTCACTTTGGACTTATAGAACTTGATAATGGTCAAAATTCTTATATCATTCATATTCAACTCTATAGTCCAAACACAAATTCCTTAGTTCGATAATAACAATTATTATTAATCGAAATGCTTTGGTCAAAGTCTTTAACTTTAAGTTGACTTGAGTTGACCGTTATACTAACGCCATATAACTAAGGAAACGATTCATCCCTTGAATAGTGCTTCACTTCCAATACTTCCAGATGACCCAACTATAGTCACTCGATAGCCATCATGCCATGGTTTTTCTATAATCAAAGAGAAGCTTTTATATTGAAGATCCATAGTATTCTCAAGTTGAGAGAACTGTATAAATTAGTCACATAAATATTCTATATTTGACCTTAGTTATATTAACCAATAGAAAACTATCGAGTGAGTCATTTCATATTTATCCAAAAACTATCGGTACGTAACCTCTAGGTGCCCCAAGAAGCCATGAGTAATACACTGCCCAACATTTGGTTAACATTACATACTCTAGTCTCAATGGATATATCGATATCTTGTCTTGATGCATTTTGACTTGGAACATTTTAAATGGTATATTTATTTTAATTGGGATAAATTACTCATGGTTACAATACGTTGTAACTACTATCACAAAATGTACCATTTATGGGTTTTCTATTAATATACTTTTAATTAAATTAATTAATTAATATAATACATTATATCAGGTATATAATAGAAAGAAAACACCTTTTATTTTGAACAAGATTGGTTATCGAGTTAGATATACATAACAAATTACATAATTGGCCCTAAGGCATACCCTAGCTCTATCAATCTCTCATTTGCACTTGGGGTTCAATTGTGAAATCATATTCTAACTTCACCAATCGGTTTCCTAAAAACCGATTGGGTCGGTCCCTCAGCGAACTGTTATGCTATTATGATTCAATTATCTACTATGTCGATCAACTCTCTCTGATGCTAATAAACCGCCTTTATCATGTGGAATAATTCAGAGTATGTCCCTTGATTTTCAGTGAGCTCTAAGTTCTTTTATGAACTATATATAGTGACATTGTTATCGTATAACAATGTTGTAGGATTCTCATCATCTGGAATCACCTTCGGCTCAGTTATAAATTTATGCATTTATTTCTATATACATTTCTTTATTGCTGCCAATTCAAGGCGGTGTACTTATTCTTTTCCACTGAATCAGCTGCAGTCTTTCATTTGGAATATTTCCAATTTAAAGATTCTTAACTTGAATTTATTATTGACATATTATACTCAATATCAATTATGAAGTTTGAGTCCAATACTCCTTCATAAGAAGTTTGTTGTTTCTATAAGCAATTCTCTAGTATTTTATAAATACATAAGAACATTTCAAACAACCATTTAGTGATATTAATTTGGATTTGATCTTTGCTTCATGTATCAAATATATAAACAAATCACGATATTATAGACATCATAACATGTATGATAATTCCTATTACCATGCCGGAGGAATTCATCTCACATGTTCCATATTAAACAATTCAATAAGGTTTCTTTGCATAACGATTTGGGATACTTCCAATATCTTTTGTACTTACTATAAAAGACATAACTTACAACCCAATGTTGGATATTAAAACAACTAAAGCTGAATTTAATATAAGGTACAACATTAAAATCTGCAATGTGTTGTTTACTTACAGTTTAGAAATGTCAATGTACCTTTTAACGTTCTTTATTATGAATACATGCTTCTTCTGCATTTTGATGGATATTCACTATTATATAAAAATATTTTTTCAATTTCAATGCTTATAAAATGATACTTTCTATAATTCTTGGATCATATCCAAAGACCCACAAACTTAATATTGCTCCCACTAACTTTAAGACATTTTACTTGTAATGTGTAAACAGCTTACTTTAAATCATTATTTAGAATTTGTATTTCAATACATACATACCAAACATAAAGTCATACTAAGTGATAATTTTATGAGTAAATATGAATTAGCTTGAGCATGATGATGTGGAATCTATTATGATATGTCAACAATTGAAATTTGTGATGTTATTCTTATCAATGTTGCTTATTATATTCCAACTGCATTAGTCTTTCTCTCGAAGACACATTCACGATCAATGGATCATATCCACTTTGGATACATCTACCAAAATCATATTTTGATAAGGAACTTAGAATCTATTTTGGATCTGTGCATCATACCATATTATAGATTCAACACTCTTAATGGCATAATTAAACAACCGAGGATTTTATATCTTCGACATTGATAAGAAACTCATAGTTTCACTTCAATGTGTGAGAATACTCATTAGACACTCTAATGCGATGTATGCATTTAGGTTAGTTAATTTCATTACACCTCGTAGCGGTTAGTTTATCCTTGGATCGTATCTAATTATATTTTATTACTAATAACTTCTCAAAGAAATTACTTCGCTTTGAAGTTGGTACTTCTTGTAATAACTGTTAACTCATCTTTTGACAAGGTAGTACATATGCAGATTTAACCCAATAAATTCATGATGATCAAGGCAGAAAGCCCGAAGAGATGGTTACCAGGATTAGAGATTGATTATATTTTAAACTTTAGACTATAGTCAAATGGATTTAGATGGACATAACTCAAAAATGACTAAGTATGGAGCTAATACTTCTCCTAGAAGAGAGATCGGAATAGAGGGATCAGATTAAACAGGATGCACACAATACAATTCAATGATGATCGCTCCATAACTCAACAACCATATGGCGGATTGAAATGAAACTTTGGAAATAGGAAAAGGGGACCCGAGGGTCCACCATGGGGATCGCATGGAATTTGGAGAGGTTTGGAGGGATCGTCCGCTATCCCTCAATAGGGATCGGCCTTCTTCTCTTTTAGGGATCGGCTAAACCCAACTTTATAGCAAAGATTGATCAATATCTTAACATCTGCACATCCAATTGACAGGAAACTTGGAGCACAAACTTACTACAACATGTGGAATACCCCATAGGGACCACATATCAAATGGGATACTTTGGAGGGATCGGCCCCTATCCCTCCAAAGGGATCGATTGAAATCAGAATACATGCAACACCACTTAACGGTAAACGCAATATTTGACAAACCATAAGTCGGAATGGCATGAAATTTGGAGGTGTGATAACCCGGATTTTTGGACATATGTTAATTGGTAATTAACCGGGTTAAATTTTATTAAAATATTAGTTTGTAAATTAAACAAATAAAATTCTGACAAATATCTATATATATATATATATATATATATATATATATAAACATAGGTTTAAAACTATAAAACAAGTGTTGAATTTTAAATCTCTCGAGATAATAAATAGCATATTTCACTATTTAATTCAGGATAAGATACTCATATATATAAGTAGATATATTCAAGATTTATAATGTATATAGGCATATATATATGTATTGTAACGACCCGCTATTTTGGACTATTCGTATCCGCACATGTCGGACTTGAATAATTCAAAATACCGAATTGTTAATTTAAATTTGGCAAAACTGAATATATACAATAAATAAATAATCACAGAATCACAGACACAGAGTAAAAATATGCAGCGGAAGCAAAAGATAGTAGTTCATGAAGCTACTATATATATAACAGAGTTAAATAAGTTACAACAGAAGTGTCGAATACAATAGTCATATACAAGAATCAGAATACAACACTAGAATCAACTGAATATTTGAAAGCTGGATAGACAGCTGGATCTCCAAGCGAAGCTCCAACTCCAAAGGTGAGCCTCGAAAGCTGGTACTCCCAGTCTGACCCGAGCGTAAAGAAAAATACAAAACACTGGAGTCAGGATTAACATTCTCATATCAATAAATCCAACTCAAGTGAAATAACAATTGAAATAAAAGTAACTCAAAAGTGGGTAATACAATCAAAACCGAGGGCACTTATTGGATTTCGGATTCCATACAATGGCAGGGCTATCGGGGTACCGCCCGTCACAGTGCATGGCCTAGATCAACGTACCGCAGATCACTCCCAATCCCCTGCAACACAAAGCCAGAACCATTCCTTACTGAACAATTCCGAACAAGACCACCCCGCAGTTGTGATCAGCAACTGCACCACACAGCCGAAATAAAAGGGACATCTAGACAGGGGTAAATCTCATCCTACTTGGGCATGACCCACTTAGCCTTGTTGCATCTCCCCTGTTTTACCCATTCCCGGTTAATGAGGCTTGAGGCTACGATTATCTTTATAGAACACATCACTTAGTATGCTCATCGTCTACCTGAAGATGTTCTGAAAGCATTCAATCCGTACAAGTTCGTTCCGGGTACGAACGAAACCGAAGGCATTATCTCGTTACACTCATTTTGGAATCATCCTCAGAGTTAATGATGATAACCCTTGCACTCTGAATCTTCATCTTTACTTGAGATTCAAGACCTATCGTTAATTTGGATCGATGTGGTTTTCGGATATCCAAATATGGAAACCCGATCCCAGTCTCACCGAATCCAAAACAAGGCCAAGTTGTTTCAAAGTTTAAAACAATTCAATTCATTATCTATATACACATAGTTAGATAATTCACAATATAAAAATAGATAATCAACATAATCATCACCAACAGATAATCCATATCATCAATATAAACAGATAATCCATATTATCATTCCAATGCAACCAAAGCATCCATAATACATAGCATTACTCATCTCATTTCTGAGATTTCAACCCATTTAAGACTTATCATCCATTAAACATAAGCAATGATCTAATGATCACACCATCTATAATTAATTTAAAGTGAATTAAATTAATTACTTTATCTACAATTAATTTAAAGTGAATTAACTTAATCCCATCATTTTCAATTAATTTAAAATAAATTAAATTAATTACTTCATCTTTATAATCCTTCTTAACTTAACCACTAATTGACTACAAATCAATTAATTTATCACCATCTCATTACTCATTTCAGTTAATCATTCCTGATTAACAATTTTCTAATTACAATAAGTAATTAGCCTTTAAATTAATTACACAAGTTAATTATACTTAACACTTTACAACAATTAACACTTAATTACTTAACCAATTAATTAACTAAAATTAATTACATTAATCCTTTATTAAATAATTACTTCATTTATTAATTATTCCTTAATTCATCAATTCTAAATTTACGTCATTAATGTTATTAATTAATGGTTTCTAAATTACATTTTAATTAATCTCTCTATTTAAATTAAGTAATTAATCTTCACTTAAACCATGTATATTAATCACCCTTGATTAATAACATCCAGTAATTAACTACTCTTAATTACTTCATCAATAAATTAATCCTTAATTTATTACCTCAATTAATCCCTTGATTAATTACAAAGTAATTTAATCTAAATTACTTCCATTATTAAAACATCTTTAATTACATTTAGTAATTATCAATTTATTACTTCTCTAAGTAATTACAATCCCATTAATCACATTAAGTAATTATTTTTAAATCATCAAGTGTTTAAATTAATTAAACTTAATTAAATAATCTAAGCTAATCATATTAACCCAATTAATTACATTAAGTAATTAATTCATTAATTACTTCTATTACGTAATTAAACTTTAACAATTACAAAAATGATTATTATTAATTAATTAATCTAATTAAGTATTAAAATTAATCACATTAATTAATTATTAAATAATCTTAGTTAATGACCTTCATTAACTATTCTTTAATTTCTTTCTTAAGAAATTATCTCAGATTAATCATTATTAACTATAAATTAATTAATATTTAATTACCAATTAATTAATCTCTAATTTTAAATTAATCAAGTGTTAACTGCAACTTAATTAATCCTTAATTACTTGATTAATTAATCTTCATTCATAATTATAATCTAATTAATAAACCTTAATTACATATTAATTAACCTTAATTAATTAATCTTAAGCCTTAATTAATTAATTTAAGACTCTTTATTATTTAATTAATCATCCATACTATTAATAAATTAAATAATTAATTATTTATCCTAATAATTTAATGAATCCAAATCATTAAATTATACTTATCTTTAAGATAAACATTTCTTACTTAATCAAAGCATTTAAAAACAAATTGTTTTCAAATTTACCTTAAATTCCATTTTAAATTTCATTTTAAATTTTAGATTTTAAAATAAATATAAACTTATCTAAACAAGGTTTAAAAACAATCTAAAACCTTTTTATCTCATATGTTAAAGATATATTCATTTTATAAAGAAGTTTAAAAGAATATAAAACAAATTTATTTTTAAAATTCAAATCAATTTAAACATACACTTTAAACATTTCAAGTTATTTAAAAACAAATTTCAATTCAAAAATTTACTTTAATTTCAAAACTGAAATACAACTTTAATCTTTATTCTAGATTTAAACTTAAATCTTTAAAACTTTACTTACATTTTTCATCTTCATTTTAAAATTCAAATCAATTAACCATTTCTAAAATAGTTAAAACAAATTAAATTTAAAAACTTATTTTATTCTAAAAACTGAAATTCAAACCAAATTCCAGATTTTAAATTTCAGATTCATCTTATTTTAAAGCTTTATTTTACAACTTAAACTTCCAGTTTAAATTCAAAACCAATATTCTTTTACACTTGAAAGTTGTTAAAACCAAATTTAAATTCCAAAATTTAAATTATTTCAAAACTCAGATTCAAACTTCTTTGAAATCATATTTCAAACTCAGGTTTTAAACTTATTTTAAATTTTAGTTTACATTTAAAATTTTACTTTTAGTTTTTATAACAGAAACAGGTTTCTGTTTTTATTAAAAAACCAAACTTAAATTTTCAAAATTCAAATTATTTCAAAAACAAAGATTCAAACTATTTGAATTCAGATTCAATTTAGGTTTTAAATCTTAGTTTAAATTCCAGTTTACATTTAAACTTGCTTTAAAACTTAAAAATAGGATAGGTTTCTGTTTGTTTTAAAACCTGAAACAAACAATAACTCGAGCCTACCCTAAATTAACTTCGGGACATGTCCTAACCTGCTTCGAGTTAAAACTCGAAACCCCCGAGACCAAACGAGGCCACTAAAACCTACAACACCCCAACTAACATCATAGAGTTCATCAGAAAAATTAATGCACCGTGCACATGCACGGTGCCGCCGACCAACTCCTGTCGACTCCACACCCTCGAGCACAACAACGGTCACCCTTACACCAGAATCCAGCCACCACAACGTCCACCCAAACCTGAAATCGAATTCAAGCTTGCACCCCATACCTGGAAACAAACAGTACCCACTTCAATCCCAACCTGTCAACACCTGCCCATGGAAGCTCCGACCACCGTTGCCCCTGAAACTTCGGCGAAGTCTTCGACAACTCACCATCTTCCACTTCGCAAGACCCCAAGCAACTCGATCCATTACAGAGGCCGTGGTGTTCAATTTTATCAAACCCAGTAGAATTAGGGTTCTAAATTTTAATCACAATCCATCATCACCAAAATGCAATACAACCCAATCTGATGATTTTCCCCTCATCCCTGATAACTTCTCCTCCACTAGAAACAAACTCGGCACCTTTAATCACTTGTGGCAACAGAGATGGCTTAAAATACATAATACTGAGAATAGGGAACTGCTCTTTGAATATAGCATTAAAAATTGTAATTTTGCTTTTAAAAATCATAATCTTGCATGATGTTTCAGATTATAACCCTGAAACATAAAATCATATAGTTTGATTTTTTCACTTATACTCATTTTTTTTCTGTTATTTATATTTCCAGACAATACAAATTTATCTAACTTATATAAATTTTAAAAAATTTACTTTATAACCTAACAATCAAGTTTGGTTTGAAGTATAAATATTGACAGAGATTGTTATAAGAGGGAAATGGAGTTTTAACAAAATCCATACTACAAAAACTAAGTACCGTCAAAAGCCAACATCATATATCTATACAAATCCACACATTCATGTATTCACAGAAATGCACTTAAAACTTGACACACCACCATATAGATTTATAGATATGTACATGCAACAAGATTATTATACTTAAGCTTTTAAATTAAATAGTTACTCACAGTTTTTTAAAATGCAGAGCAGAGCTTCAGGTTTGAAAAGCTCTTGAATCTTTCGAAAATTTGCTTTAAAATGCCTTTGCGCCTTGAATCCTTTAAAATTTGTTTGAATTCTGTTAAAACTTAAACTTGAATGTTGCTTGCTGAAAGATTGTTGCATGCAGAGATGAATTCCAGGTTTTGGAAGAATAGAATGATGAACAGGCTACAGATTTGAAGAATGCAGATTTTTGTTTGATGAACATGTTTTCTTTTTGAGGAGAATGAATGCAAGTTGGTTTACAGGAATTCGATATGCATTTTGAAATATGTTATAGGGAATTTGATTCTCAGATTTGCATTTTTGAAGAGTGATTACAGATTGATGAAAATGGCTTTTGCATTTTGGAAATGTGGATGGTTACAGATCTGCATTTTGAAAATAAGTTACAGGAAATGATTTTAGATTTGTTTGATTGAAAATGCTTTGTAGATTTTTTTTAAAGTGGAATGTTTCAGCTGAAAGAATTTCTTATATGTGAATTAAAAATGAGAAAAGAATAGAAAAGGAAGAAGATATGTGTTTATATATCTTAGTTTATGATTTATTAAAAATCAAAGAAAATAAAAATAAAACTTGACACTTGGCTTTAGTATTAACACTTGTAAATTTTCTTGTTTAATCACTTAACACATGTTAAAATATGTTCTAAGATGTTTACACATGTCCTTTTATTAATTAGTATTTTTAATTAAAGTTTAATGAAAGTTTTCAACTAAATTAATTAGTTTTTAAATACTTAGTTATATATAGATAACTTTAAAGAAAACAAAACCATGTATGATTACAAATAAAAACAATAAAAATATCAATTATTTTGAAAATAACATTATAGATAATTTAAATAAAATTTATAAAAGAGATTGTAAATTACTTATTATTTATATGAATTAATGTTTCATATTTTAATTGTATTTTAAACTTCATATTTAACTTACAAATCATAATTATTAAACAATATTTTAAAAAGAAAATAAAACAAATCTTATTGTTAATCTTATTTAAACTTTAAGCTAAAACCCCTTTTAAATAATTAAACATTTATTTTATGTATTTAAAATCGTATAGTTATTTATAAAATAGTTTTGAAAAGCTTAAATAAAATAAAACGTAATTTCCCAATTTACCCAAAAATAGTAGAATTAGAAAATATGCTATATTAATTAAATTTAAAACCAAACTCATTTATTTAAAATATATATATATATAAATATATATATATTATAAATAGAAAACAGTTTATTAGCTTATAAAAGATGAATTCACAAATTAAATGTTAAATAAAAGAAGAATATTAAATCAATTCAAATTTATTTACAAAAATTATCAAATCAATTTAATTTTAAATACAGATTATTAAATTGATATTGTCAAAAATTCGGGGATATCACAATCCTTCCCCCTTAAAAGAATTTCGTCCCCGAAATTTAAAAGAAAGGTAATTTAATAATCTCATTAAAGATTTAATTTTAAAACACAGCATATATTAATCATATGCTAACAACCAAAGCAACCAATTCACACAATCAAATCAAATCTAACTATCTAGAAAATTTTTGGATAGAACTTCAACGAGTTTCCCCGGTATAAATATCGGGATACTCACTCTACAAAATCCAAACAAATAATATTATCAAGCTACAGAGCTCTTAACTCATCTATATCTACAAAACTAAACAGGATATCAGACTACAGACGAGTCTGAATCAACAACCAAACCTTCTGAACTACTGGTTCTACAACCAGAAATAGATAAAACACGTACTCCCTCCGAGATACAAGAAACATACCGAATCTCAGTTATCCGAACTGGCAATTTAACTCTTGAAAACCAATGCACTTATCTTACCCAAAACACATAAGAAATCCAAAACACCTCGAAGCTAGCTTTCAAACTTACCAAAACTTATAGCTCCTTGGAATCCAAATCGATAAAAAAAACTCGATCTCCAGATGTGGACAAACCTCTGACTTCCTTGAAGACATCCGGACAATCTCCAACAACCCAAGAGAATGCTCAAACTATCGCAGGTCACTTTTGCGATCAACTCAGCCCATTATCCAAAGAAAACTGCTCTCTCTTTACAAATCAGAACAGCTTACGCTGGCTTAGCCAATCCACTAAAGAAATGGATCCACTCTGTTGCTTCTGAACTCCTCTTCAGAAAAACTACTCAGCCAGAAGACTTCCTGCCAATACAGAACACTCCGAGCTGCATTGCTAACACCAATTCCAAAGAATTCCTAATACCAAGCTCTGCGAGAAACTCGGACCCAAAGCAAACAGAAACACCCTGCTGGGCTCTACGACAACACCGAAACAGACACACTTCCTTACTCTTGTTCCAAAGAAATATCTTTGGAAACATCCATAATCACTGCATCTCATCACGCAGCTACTACTTCCTGAGGTATCAAGATACCATCACTCTCTTCTGCCCAACCGTCAGATCCAAACTCAACTCATACAACATCTGCACTTCAAAAATGAACTCCGAACCTTAACAGGTTCCCTTCAGAGATCAATGAAATCCTTACACTAAGCAAAACTCACTCGAGATGGTATTAAGTCTACAGTCTCGACAGATCCACTTCCAACCTCAAACATTTAAACTCCAACCAATGGTAGTTGACGTTTTACACACACCACCACCTTATCTACCTTTATAACTTTTACTGGAAAAACCTGTACGGGTAACCCAACAAATAGGTAGAAATATATATATATATATATATATATATATATATATATTAAAAATACAAGTACGCTCTCTCAAGATAGACACCACTCCAGAGTCTAAGTATTCGCTCAACCTAGCGCTCCGATACCAAATGTGACGACCCTTCATTCATCTCTATAGAATGACGCGTCATCTTTAAGAAAGAAAGGGATAGAAAAGAGAAAGAAAGAGAAGAAAGAAGAAACAACATCAGAATCTCAACAGCGGAACGAATAAATTATATTAATAGCATAAATATTACATAGTATACAACACTAATCAGAGTTACACACATATACATCACATACTAGACAGTTATAAACACCTATCTAGTTATTACAACTCAATACATCTCAAAAAAGAAATACCAACACAGAGAACACACATCGGAAACTATATATCTAGTGCCGAAGCCTCCTGCTCCATTGCTCCCCCATAATTCGTCAAAGCTAACCTGAATCCCTTGGCTACTCATAAAAATTTGAGTACCCAAGAGTTTAAGAAAAACAGAAATAAACTCCGGGTCAGACATGTGTCTGGTGTGAGTAACAGGTTAAAGTTGCTTAACTTTCAAAAACCTTTGAAAAGAAAGGTATCACATAAGACTTCCCACACATAAACATGGAAAAGTTTTTACCTTACGCTAACCAAAACATTTGATAGGAAATCCAGTGATATTATAATAGGTCTAGGGTTTTCAAGTAAATATGAAATAGCCGAAATTGTGACATGATTAAATTCCAGCTGCTAGCCACAAAATGGGTAATATAATCAAAACCGAGGGCACTTATTGGATTTTGGATTCCATACAATGACAGGGCTACCAGGGTGCCGTCCGTTACAGTACATGGCCTAGATCAACGTACCGAGGATCACTCCAATCCCCTGCAACACAAAGCCAGAACCATTCCTTAATGAACAGTTCCGAACAAGACCACCCTGCAGTTGTGATTAGCAACCGCACCACACAGCCGAAATAAAAGGCACATCTAGATAGGGGTAAATCTCGTCCTACTTGGACATGACCCACTTAGCCTTGCTGCACCTCCCCTGTTTTAGCAATTACCGGTTGATGAGGCTTGAGGCTACGATTACCTTTATAGAACACATCACTTAGAATGCTCATCGTCCACCTGACGATGTTCTGAAAGCATTCAATCCATACAAGTTCATTCGAGGTTCGAATGAAACCGAAGGCATTATCTCGTTACACTCATTTTGGAATCACCCTCAGAGTTAATGACGATAACCCTTGCACTCTGAATCTTCATCTTCACTTGAGATTCACGACCTATCATTAATTTGGATCGATGTGGTTTTCGGATATCCAAATATGGAAACCCGATCCCGGTCTCACCGAATCCAAAACGTATCTTTTAAGGCTAAGTTGTTTTAAAGTTTAAAACAATTCAATTCATTATCTATATACACACAGTTAGATAATTAACAACATAACAATAGATAATCAACATTATCATCACGAACAGATAATCCATATCATCAATATAAACAGATAATCCATATTATCATTCCAGTGCAACCAAAGCATCCATAACACACAGCATTACTCATCTAATTTCTGAGATTTCAACCCATTTAAGTCAACCAATATCATCCATTAAACATAAGCAATGATCTAATGATCACACCATCTATAATTAATTTAAAGTGAATTAAATTAATTACTTTGTCTCCAATTAATTTAAAATGAATTAAATTAATCCCATCATTCTTAATTAATTCAAAATAAATTAAATTAATTAATTCATCATTATAATCCTGCTTAACTTAACCACTAATTGATTACAAATCAGTTAATTTATCACCATCTCATTACTCATTTCAGTTAATCATTCCCGATTAACAATTTTCTAATTACAATAAGTAATTAGCCTTTAAATTAATTACACAAGTTAATTATACTTAACACTTTACAATAATTAACTTTTAATTACTTAACCAATTAATGGACTAAAATTAATTACATTAATCCTTTATTAATTAATTACTTCATTTACTGATTATTCCTTAATTAATCAATTCTAAATTTACATCATTAATGTTATTAATTAATGATTTCTAAATTACATTTTAATTAATCTCTCTATTTAAATTAAGTAATTAATCTTTAATTAAACCACATACATTAATCACCCTTGATTAATAACATCCAGTAATTAACTACTCTTAATTACTTCATCAATAAATTAATCCTTAATTTATTACCTCAATTAATCCCTTGATTAATTACAAAGTAATTTAATCTAAATTACTTCCATTATTAAAACATTTTTAATTACATTTAGTAATTATCAGTTTATTACTTCTCTAAGTAATTACAATCCCATTAATTACATTAAGTAATTATTTCTAAATCATTAAGTGTTTAAATTAATTAAACTTAATTAATTAATCTATACTAATCATATTAACCCAATTAATTACATTAAGTAATTAATTCATTAATTACTTCTATTAAGTAATTAAACTTTAACAATTACAAAAATGATTATTATTAATTAATTAATCTAATTAAATATTAAAATTAATCACATTAATTAATTGTTAAATAATCTTAGTTAATGACCTTCATTAACTATTCTTTAATTTCTTTCTTAAGAAATTATCTCAAATTAACCATTATTAATTAAAAATTAATTAATATTTAAGTACCAATTAATTAATCTCTAATTATTAAATTAATCAAGTGTTAACTACAACTTAATTAATCCTTAATTACTTGATTAATTAATCTTCATTCATTAATTATAATCTAATTAATAAACCTTAATTACATATTAATTAACCTTAATTAATTAATCTTAAGCCGTAATTAATTAATTTTATGACTCTTAATTATTTAATTAATCATCCATATTATTAATAAATTAAATAATTAGTTATTCATCTTAATAATTTAATGAATCTAAATCATTAAATTTTATTTATCTTTAAGATAAACATTTCTTACTTAATCAAAGCATTTAAAAACAAATTGTTTTCAAATTTACCTTTAATTCCATTTTAAATTTTAAATTTTAAATAAATATAAACTTATCTAAACAAGGTTTAAAAACAATCTAAAACCTATTTATCTCATATGTTAAAGATATATTCATTTTATAAAGATGTTTAAAAGAATATAAAACAAATTTATTTTAAAATTCAAATCAATTTAAACATACACTTTAAACATTCCAAGTTATTTAAAAACAAATTTTAGTTCAAAAATTTACTTTAATTTCAAAACTGAAATACAGCTTTAATCTTTATTCCAGATTTAAACTTAAATCTTAAAACTTTACTTACATTTTTCATCTTCAGTTTAAAATTCAAATCATTTAACCATTTCTTAAATAGTTAAAACAAATTAAATTTTAAAACTTATTTTATTTTAAAAACTGAAATTCAAACCAAATTCAAGATTTTACATTTCAGATTCAACTTATTTTAAAGCTTATATTTTACAGTTTAAATTCAAAACCAATATTTTTTTACACTTGAAAGTTGATAAAACCAAATTTAAATTTCAAAATTTAAATTATTTCAAAACTCAGGTTCAAACTTCTTTGAAATCAGATTTCAAACACAGGTCTTAAACTTATTTTAAATTTTAGTTTACATTTAAAATTTTACTTTTAATTTTTAAAACAGAAACAGGTTTATGTTTTTATTAAAACCAAACATTATTTTCAAAATTCAAATTATTTCAAAAACCAAGATTCAAACTATTTGAATTCAGATTCAATTCAGGTTCTAAATCTTAGTTTAAATTCCAGTTTACATTTAAACTTGTTTTAAAACTTAAAAACAGAACATGTTTCTGTTTTTTGTTTTAAAACCCGAAACAAACAATAACTCGAGCCTACCCTAAATTAACTTCGGGACATATCCTAACCTGCTTCGAGTTAAAACTCGAAATCCCTCGAGACCAACACGAGGCCACTAAAACCTGCAACTCCCCAACTAACATCAGAGAGTTCATCTGAAAAATTAATGCACCATGCACATGCACGGTGCCGCCGACCAACTCCTGTCGACTCCACACCCTCGAGCATAACATGGAAAACTGAGGATAGTATTCGGGATTCAAACCCCGAACTACTAATTTCAGGTATAATTCAAATTTCTCAAAATCTATCTTGATTTTCTGCTTGTTTCATTCCTACTTCACTCGTCTTGTTTCTTTTCGAGGACGAAAAGTTTTGAGTGGGGGAGATTGTAACGACCCTGAATTTCCGACCGAATTTAAACTTATAAATCCATTATTTTAATATAAAATTTTTGAAATTTATAAATGATCTCAATTTACGACCAAACTTTATTTATGAGATACGCCTAGTTAGATATGAGCATAGAAAAAGTTTCGTCGCAAATTATTACAGTAAACTTCATTCGCGTTTTACTGTATATCAGTCCATATAAAGCTGCGTAAAATTTATCTTTAAAATCCAAATATTTTTACACAGTTATGTTGTAAAAATTATTCTGATCATGATTATAAAATTTGTTTCATCAAAAACTGTCATCGCCAGCTCCGTTTAAATTGTTTTGCAAAACGTACAATTTTGGCGGCGTAAATGTGAATTTTATAAAACCATCGTATCGCAATAATCTGTGTACCATGGAAATCGCCTCGTCGCACTGATCATAATGATATATTTATTAGCGCCAATCGGAGTTCGACATAAAATAGTTGCGTAAATTTATCGTTCCAGACGGACCGGTTGAGTAACATTCAGCCCAAGGAAGCCCATATGCGTTCAAATTTGAAAATTTGCTGAAAGAAATTTATTATGGCGGTTGACAGCTGGGGTTGCATTGGAATTATACGTGACGTTTCAGAATTCTTAAGGGAACCGGTGGATACGAAGCAACAGAGAAAATTAATATTCTCTGTTATTATTCACTGTTCAACACTTCCCTATTCTCATTTGCACCGTTCTCTACAATTCTAACATCAGGTATCTACTTCCCTATTCTCTCCTCATCTCTTTTCTTTCTTCTTCATGTCATATCCACGACTGCAAATAAAAAAGAGAGAAAGAAATTGAGGCCGAAACCCAAATGGAGCACCACACCCTCCTCCGCTTCATCTCAGCCACTCGCAACGTCACCTCCTTGCGCACACAGTCACCTACCCCGCTACCACCCAGTCGCCGAAATCCCACCTCCTCTGGCCGTCGCCCGCTCCAGCGCCCACTCTAGCCCCACCTCCTCCGTCGCCTGCATCGTCCACTCCCTCTTCCACCTGTTCCACCTGGGCCCACCACCGCGCCTGACTCGAACCGTCACACCCCTACCTCACCGTTGCCAAACCCGTGCGTGCATATGTGGGACGTGTACATGTTTGGTGTGTGTGCTAAGTGTGGCGTGCGTGAGTTTGGGAGAAGGTGGCAACAAGCCGAAGAGGGGATGCGTGAGTAGAAAAAAAAAGTGTGAAGAAATGCTTGCATATGCATGTGCTTCAGGGGATAGTGTTAAGCTTGCTAATGCAAGAAGAAATGCATGCAGTAAGGGGTTGCTGCAAGATTTTGGTCTCGGCTTATATATAAAAAAAAGATGAAGAAGAGAGTTGCGTGTTAAGGGGGAGGCGCATGTGAAGGTGTATGGGAAGCTTGTCTCTGAGTAATTGAGTATACGTGTGTTGATGTCAAGAGGGGGAAAAGAGTTGGGTTTCGAAAAAAGAAGAAAAAAAAGAAAAGAAGTATAAAATGTTTACTGTTGCGTACGGTAGTGAGTTACTGGCTTGTAACTCATATTTTTTATTTTATTGTGCTGACACATATTTATATACGGATGTATATGAGCTGAGGCATGGGTTAAAGTTGTAACCAATTTTCGTTTTCCCTGTTGTTGTTGCAACAACTATCTGAGTTCTCTCGCAGCAGCGTCAATCTTCAGCTTTTGTCCTTTTCTGCGTTATCGGTAAGAGAATTTATATAATTTATAAATTTTATACAAACGTTCATTGTATTAATATCGTTTTCTTTTGTCGATATTACAGTGTTCGTTGTTCGTGCTGTACCGACTCTATTCTCGTTCTTTCGTGCTTTTTCTTGCTTCGCCGTCAACTTCTTTATCCACGAAAGGTGAATTAATTTTCACGACTATATTCTTATACAAGTATGGTTGTTGAATGATTGCTATGCTATGTTGAATTGGATGTTAAATTGTAGTGTTAATTGATAAATAATTTGCAAGTTAAGGTGATGTAGGATAGTTAACAAAATAAATTGGATTATACATGTCGAACTTTGATTTGTTAACTTGACCACTTTATATGTTAATTTGATTAGATAAACTTGACACATTTATATGATGAATATTGATTAGTAAATTGACACGTATAATTTGATAAATGTCACTTTGGACCTTGGGTAATTGTTGTAGAATTGAAATTGAAATTAAACGACAAGTGAAAAACCGAAATGTAATAATCTTTAATCTACATGAAATGACAATGTAGATTCTAGAAATAATTATATTAATTTGCATAAATAACAAATGTAAATTAATACGATTATTTCGGGATTATTTAATAAATTGTTAAATTGTTGTGAATGGATGCTATTGCTTGTTTATTTACTTTGACACCATCCCAGCTATCACACTGCAAGTTCCCTTCGTATGTTTTTTTTGAATTGAAATGGAATTGGGTTGAAATGATAAACACCCAAATAACTTTGACTTAGGATAGAAAATTAAATTAAACCCGATTGGTCAAATGTTTTGATTTAAACAAAATAAAGTTTTATTTGACTAATAATAAGATTTTGAATAAATCGGAATTTAAATTCGAATGAATGTGATGTGAACATTTGAATTTGAGACAAATTTTAACGTCGTAGTTGACAAAGAATATTGTTAAATTTAATTATGTAATAATTAAATTTAGAAGTAATTGATAATTGATTTTGAAATTATTAATAACGAAGTTGAAAATTTAATGATTAAGTTTTAAATTATTAATAATTAAGTTTTGAAATTTTTATGAATTATTATTAATAACGAAGTTGAAATTATTAATAATCAAGTTTGAAATTATTAACGACTAGGTTTAAAATGTATCAATAATTAAGTTTGGAGTTATTAAATGAATGAGTTTGAAATGATAATAATTAAGATTTGAAATTATTTGATAATCGAATAAGATGGAATTGTTTAATGATTTAAACTAAATCGAATAAGATGGAATTGTTTAATGATTTAAACTAAATTGAATAAGATTGAATTGTTCAATGATTAAACTAAATTGAATAGATTGAATTATTTAATAATTAAATTGAATTGAATATTCTTTATAAAGAGAAATCGAATTTTGAGTAGGTGAAACTAATTTCTTTAATCGAGTTTTGAAATCTGTAACGGAGGTAATAAATGAATGAAATGGATATCTTTAACAAGAAATATAATGCGTTTTATCGAAACAAACGAAAGATGTGAAATTAATGAATTGAATTCGACAAATATAAACTGAATAAATGTGTAAGCTTTGATAATGAAGTTATACTTGAGAAAGTAATGTAATGAATTGGAAATATAGCTGAAATTGTTTTATGATAATTTAATTTAATGAATATCGAACGAAATCGATAATTGGGTTTAAATCGATTTAAACGATAAATGATTTTGGAATGAACTTATACATGAAATTAAATGAATATTTGAATTGTTTTAAACTGAACTTTGAAATCGAATTATAGAAATTTTGAAATGTAATTGTGAATTTATGAAATGTAAATTTTGGAACTTGATTTAGAATGACTAACGAAATGTTGATTTACGAATTATAATTGAAATTGAAATTGAATTGGTTTTGAAATATATTAAACGACCAATCGGTAAATTAATTACGAAGGTTATTAAAGGAACCGGAATCGGTTAGGGACATACTCACTGTCTAAAACCGAAAACCACTTTTATACGTGGAGTGTGATCCAGAATGAAGTGGTTGGATTGACGTACGCGATGACTGAAGAAAGTGAACGATAATGGATGGCCTTGACACTTGTGTCAAATTGGAAATGACTAAAATCAGGAGCCGTGCCGGGCCAAATGGGGTTAGCTACCTCGAGCGAACATACTTCTTCGTAAACTACTCATTTACTTTTGTGATTGATTGGTGCGCACCCTTGAATTTGGAGTGTTGTTTCGCGGTGTTGCGATCGTTGCGGCGATGCGTTCTCACCAGTCCAGATCAGGCAAACGGTAGTTTCACTACCTTGGGTATTGCCTCATGTGCCTTTTCATACTTGTATTCCCATATACGCGACCACTACGATTTTGTTTTGTATTATACCTATGGAGTACTCCCTGATATCACACTAGTTTACGGTGGAGTTTACAGTGCTGTATAGTCTATAAAGCTATATGAAATGTGTTAAGGGGGACAATGGTAACGCCTTAACACTATTTTGATATTTTACTTTACCGTTAGACATTATCTATGTATCGTACATTACTATGTATAAATAGTTTAACGGATCCTTAGAGATGCTTTTCCATTCATCTTTGAGTTATTGTTATTTTGAATTTGGATCATATTAACTGCATAAGAATATATGTCCTGTTTCGAGTGTTGTTTGTGCATATGCTCGGATCAGATTGAGGATTGCTGCTGCTGTTTATTTGGAGCTGAAGACTGAAGACTTTCACTATCTTATCTTATCAGTATTTGTTCTTTCCATTTGGACTATTTAAACTTCTATGTTGTTTATTTCCTTTTATTTGAGACATTGTTGTACTTATGGGTAGCTTCATGAACTACTCTTATGACTATGTTATATTTCCGCTGCACTATTCCGTGATGTTATATTTCTGTGATTCTGTGATGATTCTCATTTATATATCTATACTCCATTAGTGGTTCGTGTCTTGCACTATTTAAGTTGACATGTGTGGATTATTGTCAATTTAAATGGTCCAAATATACTGGTTGTTACAGTTCATCTGAAAAATTAATGCACCGTGCACATGCACGGTGTCGCCGACCAATTCCTGTCGACTCCACGCCCTCGAGCATAACAACGATCACCCTCACACCAGAATCCATCCACCATAACGTCCACCCAAACCTGAAATCGAATTCAAGCTTACACCCTAAACCTGGAAACAGACAGTACCCACTTCAATCCCAACCTGTCAACACCTCCCCATGTAAGCTCTGACCACCGTTGCCCCTGAAACCTCGGCGAATTCTTCGACGACTCACCATCTTCCAGTTTCCAAGACCCCAAGCAACTCGATCCATTACAGAGGTCGTGGTGTTCAATTTTATCAAACCTAGTAGAATTAGGGTTCTAAATTCTAATCACAATCCATCATCACCAAAATGCAATACAACCTGATCTGATAATTTTCCCCTCATCCCTGATGACTTCTCCTCCATCAGAAACAAACTCGGCACCTCTAATCACTTGTGGCAACAGAGATGCCTTAAAATACATAATACTGAGTTTGGGAATTGCTCTTTGAATATAGCATTAAAAATTGTAATTTTGCTTTTAAAAATCATAATCTTGTATGATGTTTCAGATTATAACCCTGAAACATAAAATCATATAGTTTGAATTTTTCACTTATACTCTTTTTTTTCTGTTATTTATATTTCCAAGCAATACAAAAATTATCTAACTTGTATAAATTTTAAAAACTTTAATTTATAACCTAACAATCAAGTTTGGTTTGAAGTATAAATATTAACATAGATTGTTATAAGCGGGAAATGGATTTTTAACAAAATCCATACTACAAAAACAAAGTACTGTTAGAAGCCAGCGTCATGTATCTCTACAAATCCGCACATTCATGTATTCACAGAAATGCACTTAAAACTTTACACACCACCATACAGATTTACAGATATGAACATGCAACAAGATTATTAAACTTAAGCTTTTAAATTAAAAAGTTACTCACAGTTTTTAAAAATGAAGAGCAGAGCTTCAGGTTAGAAAAGCACTTGAATCTTTTGAATATTTGCTTTAAAATTCCTTTGTCCTATGAAACCTTTAAAACTTGTTTGAATACTTTTAAAACTTAAACTTGAATGTTGCTTGCTGAAAGATTGTTGCATGCAGAGATGAGTTCCAGATTTTGGAAGAATTGAATGATGAACAGGTTACAGATTTGAAGAATGCAGGTTTTTGTTTGATGAACAGGTTTGCTTTTTGAGGAGAATGAATGCAAGTTGGTTTACAGGAATTCGATATGCATTTTGAAATATGTTACTGGGAATTTGATTCTTAGATTTACATTTTTGAAGAGTGATTACAAATTGATGAAAATGGCTTTTGCATTTTGGAAATGTGGATGGTTATAGATCTACATTTTGAAAATAAGTTACAGGAAATGATTTCAGATCTGTTTGATTGAAAATGTTTTGCAGATTTTTTTTAAAGTGGAATGTTTCAGCTGAAAGAATTTCTTAGATATGAATTGAAAATGAGAAAAGAATAGGAAAGGAAGAAGGTATGTGTTTATATATCTTATTTTATGATTTATTAAAAATGAAAGAAACTAAAAATAAAACTTGACACTTGGCTTCAGTATTAACACTTGTAAATTTTCTTGTTTAATTACTTAACACATGTTAAATTATGTTCTAAGATATTTACACATGTCCTTTTAATTAATTAGTATTTTTAATTAAAGTTTAATGAAAGTTTTTAACTAAATTAATTAGTTTTTAAATACTTAGTTATATATAGATAACTTTAAATAAAACAAAACCAAGTATGATTACAAATAAAAACAATACACATATTAGTTATTTTGAAAATAACATTATAGATAATTTAAATAAAATTTATAAAAGAGATTGTAAATTACTTATTATTTATATGAATTAATGTTTCATATTTTAATTGTATTTTAAACTTCATATTTAACTTACAAATCATAATTATTAAACAATATTTTAAAAAGAAAATAAAACAAATCTTATTGTTAATCTTATTTAAACGTTAAGCTAAAACCCCTTTTAAATAATTAAACATTTATTTTATGTATCTAAAATCATATAGTTATTTATAAAATAGTTTTGAAAAGCTTAAATTAAATAAAACATAATTTCCCAATTTACCCAAAAATAGTAGAATTAGAAAATATGCTATATTAATTAAATTTAAAACCAAACTCATATATATATATATATATATATATATATATATATATATTGTAAATAGAAAACAGTTTATTAGCTTATAAAAGATAAATTCACAAATTAAATGTTAAATAAAAGATGATTATTAAATAAATTCAAATTTATTTACAAAAATCATCAAATCAATTTAATTTTAAATACAGATTATTAAATTGATATTGTCAAAAATTCCGGGATATCACAGTATGATTTGGAAGATACTATATGTATATAGTATAAAGTGTTTTGAAAATGGCTCTAGAGAAAAAGGCGCTCCCTTGGGATGAACTTCTCAGGAGTACCATAGGTTGGTACTGCCTTGAGCCTCTAAGGGGGATGTTCTAAAGTTGATCCTGTGAGGAGTCTAGACAAAACTAGATCCTGAGGATTATTGGGTAGCGAAAGTCGAGGGCGCGGATGCCTATAGAGGCATTTGAGTTATGCTGTGACGACAGTGTAACTCGATGTCGCTGTGATCTACTGTGTGGACCATAGCGGAAATTGTGTGGAGGTAAGTGTCAACGTTCTACGCTTGATTTTGCCAGGAAGGCAACGTAACATCGGTAGACTACGATCTATGGTCAAGTGGAGTGGAGAAATTTCATTCTTTTGGCAGCAAAATTCGAGGGCGCTGAGGCCTACAGTTATATGGGTTTTTTCTATGATTGCAACGTAACCCCAGTTGTAGCTGCGATCTGTAGCGGCTTCCATGGTGTAATCGAGGGGAGTGGAGGCCTACAGTTATCTATGGATTTTGTGGGGATGGCAACGTAACCATCGGGTTAATTGCGACCATGGATGGGAGTGATGAATTCCAGAGCATTCTCACCAAAAATATTTCCTTTGTTTTCAAAATAAATGATTTTTATATTTTCAATAAAATTATTTTTCAAGTATTTTCACTAGATGTTGAAAACAGGTTTACCAAGTACTTATAAATTTTCAGTCTTACGCCTGATCAACATATGACCGAATTTCTGTGAGAACAAGGATGGACTAGTTGAGACATCGAGTTATAAAAAGTATTTTATAAAACTATTTTTGTCATATTATATAGATTTTAAAAAGTGTTTTAAAAATAATCAAAATAATTTTTCTGATAATAAGCATTTTAATAAATTTTGGCTTCGTTCCTTTTCGAGGACGAAAAGATTCTAAGGGGGGAGGAATGTGATAACCCGGATTTTTGGACATTTATTAATTGGTAATTAACCGGGTTAAATTTTAATAAAATATTAATTTGTAAATTAAACAGATAAAATTCTGACAAATATATATATATATATATATATATATATATATATGTATATATATATATAAACATAGGTTTAAAACTATAACACAAGTGTTGAATTTTAAATCTCCCGAGATAATAAATAACATATTTCACTATATAATTTAGGATAAGATATTCATATATATAAGTAGATATATTCAAGCTTTATAATGTATATAGGCACATATATATATGTATATGTATGCCTATGAAGAAGAAAAAAATAAATAAATATACACATTATTATAAATATAGTTTGAATATGTACATATTAATATGACACATATGTTAATATAAAAATGTACATATATCTAAATTGGAAATTTATATATATACATCATATTATAAACATTTATTAATGTAAATAAGTATGTGTAAATATTTGAAACATGAAATTTATACAAGTGTAAGCGTTTTAAGGGACATTAAACATTTTTAAAAAATTTAGCATGCTTAAATAACAAGTGTGAAATAATAATAAAAGAAATAGGCAAGTGGCAAGATGATTTCATTTAAAGAAATTAAAAAAAAAATAGGCTACTCACTTTTCTCTACATACTTCTGTTCAAAAGAAAATTTTCTTCATCTACAATCCTGGAAACAAATTTTCAAAACAGAAAAGCAAAACATTTTTCAAAAGCCTGTAACCAAAATTCTTTCCAAAGCAAATCAAGCTTTCAAATAAATCAAAATTTCAGTTCCATAAAGCTAGAACATCTCAACAACAACAAGATTTCCAGTTCCAGCTTCAAGCTTGCAAAGATCAAAACATTATAGTTCTCAAAATCAAGCATCTATGTTTTAAGTCTCTGTTCATCTTCTAACAGGTGAGTAAAAAAACCTATATTTGATTAAAATCTGTTGCATGATATAGGAGCATGAAGTAATGATGTGTTAATGGTTAGCATGAATGGAAATTTGTCTTGCATGTTAATAAATATATAGGATATACCTGTGCATGTCTAAGAGCAAGAAACTTGCTCTGTTCTAAATCTTACAGGTTTAAAAACCTTTAAAATTTAAATCCTCTTTATCTATTCTCTAATAGGTCTGGGTTATCAAACAAAATATGTTGGTTTGAACATAAATTAAGATGTAAAAATATATTTAGGTGAAATAAGTCTGTATATATTTTTTGAATTCCAAAAAGAACAGTGGAAACTTGAGATAAGAGAAAATTTCAAACATCTTAATTCTTCGATTCAGGTATATGATCCGAATCACTATCTTAAATCATGATTTTTAAGGATCAATTCATGATTTTTAGTGGGAAATCGAGTGAGAAATTTTGGGTTTACCAGAGAATGAGTTTTGAGACATCGCGGGTGATCAGGACGATGTGGAGGGTTGGGACCACATCTATAGGTGGCGAGAAGGCCGACAAGTTTGGAAAAAACGGTGGATGATTTTCTTCACCACTCTGGCGTCGGCAGTGGGTCAAAATGTGTTTTAACCCTAATTTTAGTCGAGTCTGGAAACGAGATCAGGGCATTGCCTCTGGTAGTTCGAGTTGCATAGGACCAAGGGGAATGGCAGTGTGGATGGCTGGAGAGTGTGTGGCCGAAGTCTCGGGACTTTTGGTGGTCGACGACGTGAATTTGAGGAGTTTCAGGCGAAGTTGCTTTGTTCCAGGAGGATCGAGTTTGCTCGATTTGGTTCCAGTCGATTTAGTAGAACCTGGATGGTCAGAATCAGATGAGATGAGCGTTGTTGACGTGTCGACGACAGCCACGATGGTCGGAGATGCTCCGAACGTCTGTGCACATATACGTGTTTCTATTTGTATATGTTGTAACTGGGTGTTCGTTTGCCTCGGGAAAAGATGTTGAGTGCTCGGTTTCGAGCGCGAGTCCATAGGGTTTTGGCTCGAGTGAATTTAAGAGTTTGTTGTCTTTGGCTTGGTTGTTTATATGATAACAGGGTTGGAAAATTTTAAATAAACTAAGTTTTTAAGAAGAAAAGGGAAGTTCTTGGGTTATCTCAGAGTAAGCTCCGGGTTGAACTCGAAGTAATTTATAGCAAGTTTAAATTATATTGAAAAGCAAGTTCGAAAATAATAATAATGGTAAATAAAGTTTAAACTAATTTTAAATCAATTTCTTTATATGATAATGTTTTAAATACTTGGTTTAAGAAGAGCTGTATGTCTTGTTTAACTTAAAATTTGTTAAGTTCTTAAGTTATTTTAGCCTAAGTTAAAAATATAATTAAGTGGCTAATTAAAAGATTTATGTTTTATCTTAAAATCAATTAAGATTTTGGGTAATTATAGATTAATAAAATTAATGAATAAATTAAAGAGAAGATTAATTAATTAATGATTAAAGAATAATTTATTCATAATTGAGGGTTATTAGTTATTAATTAATTGGTAATTTAGGATTTATTGTTTAGTAATTAGAGACTAATTACTTAAATGATAATTATTATGTAAGTAACTAAAGGATTAATTTGTTAAGAGTTAATCAGTAATTAAAGGTTAAATTAATTAATAATTAAAGGTTAATTTATGAAGGATGATTAACCAATGGAATAATTACTTGATGAAAGAATGTAAAATGGAAATTACTTAATGGAAGTAATTAAGGATTAATTACTTAGTGTAATTAATTAAGGATTGATTTATTAAGATTTGATTAAGAATTGATTTATTAAGGAAATTAATTAAGGGAAGTTAATTAATAAGTGTGGTTAATGAAAGGATAATTAATCAATGTAAGTAATTATAGAATAATTAATTCGAGTAATTAATTAAGTATTAATGTAATCAATGTGAATGGGTAAAGATTAATTAATTTGAGTAATTAACTAAAGGCTAATTACTTAATGTAAATAAAGGTGATAATTAAGGGATGCTGAATTAATGGTTGGTAATTAAATAGATGTTAACCAAGCAGGATTAAAAGTGACTGAAGGAACTAATTTAAATTAATTAAATTAATTAGAAATGGTGTCAAATATATCTTGCTTATGAATCATTGAATGATATTGTATGCCTTAGATTAGATGATAGCTGATATGTGATGCTATGCGATATGATATGTTTGAGTTGATCTGTAATAATATGGTTTGTTTATCTATGATGAATGGCTATCTAAATATGTAATTTTGGCTATAAATGGAATTGTTTTAAAACTTAACATCTTTGTTTTAGTACAACATTGGATTCGAAGAGACCGTGGTCGGGTATAGGTACATACCCGAAACCACTTCGATTTGTAATCTTATTTCTCTAAATTCTTTATAAATTGGACATGTGAAAGTATACAGGCTGTAATGGAATAAATTGAGTAACATGGACATTTAACCTGAAACTGTTGCGTGTAATAAATGTTTGACTTTAAGAACTCGTAAAAGGTACAAGTTACCTTGGAAATTTATTTAAGATGTAGTTTGGTATTTCATATTAAATGGATTTGATGTATGAAATCAATAGACTTAAATGGAATAATATGGACTTTTGAACTAAGTAAGAATATTTAGAATTTGATTTATGAAATAAGTTTTGAGCATATAAGTAATGAACTCGTAGTTAAGCACGAGTAACCCGAGTTTTCTTTTATGATTTGTATTTAGTATTACAAATTATATGGGTTTATTCACGATGGTTTCCAGCCTGACCCGAGTATTACTTTGATATAATGCTCGGGTCAGACCGAGTATTACATATTTCAAGTAAGGATGTTTGGAGCACAGGAGGCGAGCTGGATGGCAGAAACGTATGGAATGTTTCCGCTATATTATATTGATTGTATATCTATGACATATTGATTTGTATATGTCGAGTGTTTGAGTATGTGTGTAACTCTGATGTATAAAAATATAAGTGTACTGATACATTTCTTATTTGTAAAACTGTTATTTATGTGATATTATATTTTGATCTGCAGTGCATGTGAGATTGTGTGTCTTATTTTCTGTTTCTTCTTCCATCTCCTTTCTTCTTTTCCTAACTATCTGGAATATTCGGGATCGAAAATTCCGGGTCGTTACAGGAGGACAAGTAGCTAGCATCATGGAGAACCCCCTAAGAGATTGAAACCCATTTTGACATCAAAATAGGGACCGGGGCCGATCCTTATTATGGGCCACAATGGTCCTGAAAGTTCTGGTATGGCCTCGTCATGGCTTGGAGGTTCTTCTGTTGAAATTTTAACCCGATCTGTGCACATCTTTCCCTATAAACATAACAGGCTTGGTATCAGAAAATGGATCTTCTTTCTGCTTCTCTTTGTCTTCAGTCTAGGCTACACATTGCCAATTTTATTCTTGGATTTCAGATTGTAATTATAAACAAACTACGGTATAATAAAATGGATTATTCTAGAGTGGACGTAGGCCGAAGTTGGCCGAAACACTATAAATCTTGTCTTTTTTTGCTTGCTTTCATTTTTAATTAGTTGTTCTTCATATTATATTCTCTACATTAGATAGTACCTGGGATCTGTGACTGGATATTAGCGCTTTCATACAATTGAGTGTTGGTGGCCACTTTTTGCACTAACATTTTGGTGCTTTCACTGAGAGAGCTAGCCCATACGGATTTGGAACTCGAATTCAAATCTTGGAAAGACCTAGAGCTTAGATTTGGAGCAATGTTGAAACAATCAGCAAGGAGAGTGCTACCGAAAAGGAGCCACCATGGAGGGAGTCAGGAGGCTTTCTCAGGAGCTGGAGCTAATCAAGCATCTATCTACATCACCGAGGATGAAATGGAAATGATGATGGATGCTATGCAAGAAATGATGCAAAAAAGACAGGATGAGATGATATAGAATTTACTCTGACAGATTGGACAAGATGTAAGGCAAAACCAAGAGAATAGAGTAGCAGGAGCTAATGACAACTTAAATCAAGGAGTCGAAATAGTAGGAATCGCCGGAAATCATAACTGGGAACATGGAGATGAAGCTATTGGACAAAGGACCGGAACAGAGCAGCTAGGGGCAGCGTCGACCATCTTAAATGGATTGTCCCCGAACCCAAAGGCTAGGAGGCATGCCCACGAGTCTGGTTGATCATGATGCTGGAGGACTTGCGGTCGACACCAAGGATCTTCGTGCAAATCGAAATTCTGATGATCGTCCGAAGGAGTACGTATACCATCCCCTACTTGGAGGCCCAAAACTAACAGTTATAGATGCTGCATTCATCCATAGTTATTAATCCTCGACGACCAAATATGGTAATATTAGATACATTGATATAACAAAAACAAATGGATATGAAAAATTTTAAAATCATTAAACAACTTTCACGTTCCATTTCAAATCATTACAATTTCATTACATAATCCCAAATACGAGAACCATGTTCAGAGAAAATATAGTTATTACAACATACGCCAAGAGAAACATATGAAGATGTCCCCTTAGATGATCAGAGTATCTAGGAAATTAAACAACTTTGCCTTTACAACAAAACATAGCGGAATCAAATTAGAAAAGAACTCTAAATAGCTATCATGCCTGTAACGACCCTAATTTTTATTAACATTATTTAGGATGTCTAATTAGTTAAATAAAATAAAATAATGTAAATGGTTAAGGAAGTGAGATTTGTGATTAACATAAGGTAGCCGTGCGAACTTAAACTAATAACTAAAGGAGGATTTAAAACGAAATGGATAAGGGTAATAGGTAAGGGCAAAGTAGGAATAAATATATTCTTATACCCTAAACCCTTAAGCCATATTCATTCTCACGTTCAAAGAAAAACCAAACAAAAGAGTGGTCGACCACCATTAAGGGAAAACCAGAAGAAGATTAGAGGAAGAAGCTAAATCAACTTAATTCAAGATTAAATCCCATCTCCTTAATCACAAGCTAAAGATGAATAATAGGCTATGTCTCATATTTTTGTTTTTTTGGTTTCTAGATCAAATCGGAATATTTTTGCAATGTATATTGCCATGTTTTTTTATTGTTAAAATAGATATATATGCTTGTTTATAGTTATCATGCCTCATGCACGTCTCTGAAAGCTTATTTGTCTAATGAGGCACCTGAAACCTCAACTCTCAAACTACTCAAAACCCTAGAGTTTAAGGGGAA
This sequence comes from Allium cepa, assembly GCA_030765085.1. NCBI lineage: Eukaryota > Viridiplantae > Streptophyta > Magnoliopsida > Asparagales > Amaryllidaceae > Allium > Allium cepa. The sequence goes on from CM060929.1 coordinate 508,694,987, forward strand.
AACATAAATTTCGAGTAAGACATAAAGCCTGGTATAGATAATAATCTATCATCTCAAACCATTTAGATATCTAGTGAAACAATGCCACTTAGCAGAACAGGTTTTCCCCTCACTAGTATCCTCTAAAAACTTGTAATAACTTTATATTGTGCTCTTGCATCCATAATGGTTTAAACATAACAGTTCAAAATATTATGATGATATGTAAATAAGTAAATCAATTCTAGATTTCTCATTCCCCATTCATTTTGATTAGGTGTCTTAGTTATAGTTTCTAAGGTCACTATTAACCTATTAGTTTTCATGGACGGACTAATAACCTGTTTAATGCTCATGGACTCCTTGTCCAGTTTCATAGTTTTCACAGTACCACTAAGAACCATAGGTTCTCCCTTAACCTATTGGTATCTCCAATAACTTTCCTTTTATCCTAGTTTTCATTGGTTGACTAGGAACCCATTGACTTCTGTCAATAACTTAATCCGGATATAGTTTTCATGGGTTTACTACAAACCTATTGGTCCTTGCCAATAACTCTTTATAAACATAGTTTTCAGAGTTTACTACAAACTTGTTTATCTGACAACTTCTTAAATCAGTATTTAGTCACCCTACATTCTGGTCTATCTGACCTCCTAGATGCAATTCTACTCATTTAGGAGTTAACTCAATTTATATTCACCACTAGGTCTATCTAGTTGGTTGTTCTGCCCTTTTTCTAATAATACAATTATGGGTCCATTTTATAGTGAGAATGTATATTAGAAGAAGTAAACATAAAACACCAACATCTATGGTTTAATATCCTTGAAAGCATTTTCATATGAAACATATTTAATCCCTTTAACTTATCATTTCATCAAGGAAAGCTTCTTCAAAAAATCCATACTTAAAAGTCATTTTGAAACTCCTTTATTATGCCACCCTTAAAAATGAGATTGGGCTCTTGGTTTTGTAAACTAAAGCTTTCAAGACCTTAAACCTTTACTTTCAAAACCATTGGATGAACTCCTTTGAAAGAATTCAAATCTTCTTTTCAAAACACTAAGCATACGTCTTTCGAAACACTTTAAAGCATCTTTTTCGAAACCATCAAACCATACCTTTCGAAAGTATTAAAGTATTACTTATTAACCCTTTAAGACATAGCTTCAAAACCATTTGAAAGTATCCCTTTCAAAACCATTTGAAATTACCTCTTTTGAAACCATTTGAAAGTACCCATTTCGAAACCATTGGGTTTATCCTTAAAATTATCTTTTGGGTCAAAGTGAATACAAACGAAAGTACCCCTTTCAAAACCATTAACCTTCATATAAAAGAGTTTGGGGAAAAATTAATAGCTTCAAAACCATCCTTTTGAAAGCTTAAATCTTCTAAGTAAAATGTTTGAAGGATAGCTTCGAAATCCCTTTCGAAGCTATTGCCTTCGAAACCACTAAACCCTTTCGAAAGCTTTAGGAAGTGGCTAATTATATTTATAAAACAAAAGCTGCATTTCTATCTAGTTGATGACTTCAATCCATTTGAAAGGTATAAGGTCAGCAGTAGGGCTTCGACTGGGTTGAAACTACCCTTTCGAAAGCATTGATTTTAAAGATAAGGCAACTCTTTCGAAGGCTTCATTTTAAACAAAAAGGTGGCAAGCCCTTCGAAAGCTATTTAAAAGACCCTTTCGAAAGCATTAGTTTTGACTCCATCAAAAGCATTCTTTTGGAAACACGACACGCTCATTTCTTTGGATAGTAAAATAAAGACCTTTGAAAGCTAATTGATTTCAACCCCTTTGGAATCATGGTTTTGATACCATACTTTCCACCTTTCTTCAATCCACTACATACCAACGAATTGATACCTTGTGTATTGGTTTCGACTTGGATGGTTTTGACTTAGTTGAGGCAGAAATATAGGGTCAAAAGGTACTACTAAAAGAGGCAAAACATAATTTCTGGGTAAAAACTGTTTTAATGCCTTTTAAGTAATTGCTTTTTAACCAACCTGCCTATTTGTAAACATTTAATTGGTTGCCATAAAGTTTTCAAATTCTTTCCAAAATAAAACTACCATATTTGTTTTAAATCTAATTAAAATAGTTTAGCAAATAAACTCTTCCTTAAGCAAAACAAATAAAACATTTAAGTCCTCCGTTTAAAATAATTTAATTTTCATGGTAAATTACTTAAGAAAAATCGCCAAAAATCGAAGAAATTCACTTTTAGTATGTTATCTAACATATATAAATTTCAGACCCAAATTCTTCATAATATAGTCGAAATTAATTTCTAAACCTAATTTATTAATTTCGTCCTTTTAAAATTCGTAATAAATTTTCCATAGCTTGGAAAATTACAAAAATTAAAACCCATTTCAAAATTAATGTTTTACATAACATATAAATTCCTTATGGCATTCGATATCCAAAAAATGATTTTAGCCTTAAAACCATATAAAACAATTATTAAACAAACTGGTTTGAATATATCATACCATGAAATCCAAGCATATCATCATCAAAAATCAGCATAATCGATTTAAATTTTAACCTGAAAATCAAATGATCATTAAAAAAATTAAAGATGGTTTTGATTACTATTCTTCTTGACTAGGATAAGGAACTTCAGATTTGATCTTTGCTTAATTCCCGTTGCTTGATTGCTTAGCTTTAATTTGATTTTTCCCCATTTCTTCCTTAGGCAATGGTCAGATTGTTTTCTTCTTTGATTTACGTTTTTTGTGTTTTGTAAAATGAATGTATAAAGGATGGAAACGAGAATTTTACATGTAATGGGATTATGGTGCAGCAATTACCCATTAAGTGCTTGCGTTAATTATTTTCTTATTGTTTAACATATGAAACCTTTCACAACCCATTTATTTAATTAAGCTCGGCCTCTAGTTTAAATTTTCAAATCTTAATCCCTTATCACTCTAATATTTACACTATTCTATTTAATTTATCTAACTAAATCTTCTGAATAATGTTATTAAAAATTAGGAGTGTTATAGGCTCTCCTCCTCAAAGAATTTCATCCTCGAAATTCAATAAGGACTAAATACTAAACATAGCAATCATTTGTAACTACTCCTGACTACCATACTAGCCTACCTGACTAGCATCAATATATATAAAGCTAATATTGAACATACCTCATAGCGGATCATGATAAGTATCTCTAATCCTATCTTATGTCTCCCAAGTACAATCCTTCTCGTTCTCGCTGCACTAAATGTTCACCAACTTAACTGTCTTGTTCCTTAACCTTTTCTCATCTCTCGCTACAACCCGAACTGGTTGTCTAATAGAAGTCAAATTTAGTTTTACTATAAAATCTTCCAACCCTTTCGAAGGAATAGTAGTTTCTGGATCATGCACATACTTGAGAGGATGAGACACATGAAACACATTATGGACACCTGCCATACTGCTCGACAACTCTACTCCGTATGCAAGCTTCCTGATCCTCTCCACAACTAGGAACGGACCAACATAACTCGGTGCCAGTTTCCCTGACTTTCCAAATCGCACAACACCCTTCATTGGTGATACCTCAATGAAAACCCTATCTTTAACTGAGAATTCTAGGTCTTTATGCCTCTTATCTGTGCAACTCTTTTATCTGGATTGAGCTTCGCTCATCCTTTCTCAGATCAACTCAATCTTCTTTGTTTCCTCTCTAACCGAATCTTGACCTAAGACTAATCTGTCTCCAATCTTTAACCAACATGCTGGTGATTTGCATGGCCTTTCATACAAAGCTTTAAAAGATGCCATTCTCATACTAGTTTAATAACTACTATTACAGGAAAACTCCACTAAGTGTAGATGATCTTTCCAATATCCACCAAAGTCCAATACACAAGCTCTTAGTAAATCCTTGAGTACCTTATTGACTCTCTCTGTCTGTCCATCCGTATGAGGGTGATACACCATACTCATCTTGAGCATGGCACCTAATACATCCTATAGACTCTTCTAGAATTCACTAGTGAACAATGCATCTCTGCCACTGACTATACTACTAGGAATTTTATGCAGTCTAACTATGTTCTTCATGAACAACTTAGCTAAAACATGTGCCTTCCTGGTTGACTTAACTGGAATGAAATGGGCACTCTTGGTCAACCTGTCCATTATGACCCATATACTTTCATTTCCTCTATTCGACCTTGGCAACCCATCTATAAAATCCATGGGTATCGAATCCTATTTTCATACTGGAACCTCCAAAGGTTGAAGCAACCCACTCGGCGTCTGATGTTCGCCCTTCACTTGTTGACAATTTACATGCTGCCTAACCACAAGCCAACATCCCTCTTAATACCTTCCCAATATACGCTCCTCATCATATCTTGATACATCTTGGTCCCTCCAGGATGGATCTAAACTTGGATCAATGACATTCCTTTAGAATTTCTTTCCTTAAGTCCTCAACATTTGAAACACACAACCATACCTTCTTTCTCAACCATCCCCTCTAGTTAGGACTAAAATCCTTTAGATCATCGATCTCTGTTCCAACCTCAACCTCTAAAATCCTCTTGACCAACACTGGATCCTCCCTCTACTTTGAAGCAATCCTTTCGATCATCACCCGTCGAACTTCTAAATAGGACAACATGGTTGTGCTTTGACTGGAACTAGCAGTCGACCTTAACTACACACTACAAGTAGTCAGAGCTTCTAAATCTATCCATTCTACTATCATAGCTAACACCACATTCTGATGTCTTCTGCTAAGAGCATCCGCCACCTTATTTCCTTTCCCAGGTGTATACTCTATACCAAAATCATAAGCTGCTAAAAACTCCAGCCACCTTTGCTGTCTCAAGTTCAACTCCTTCTGAGAGAATAAATACCTTAAAGACTTAAGATCTGTGTATAGATCAAATCTCTCCCCTAAGAGATAATGTCTATATATCTTCAATGCAAAGATCATTGCAGCCAACTCCAAATCACGGTTAGGATACTCACTTCATGAGGACTAAGTTGTCGTGAAGTGCAGTCAATAACTTTACCCTTCTGCATCAACACAGCACCTAATCCAGTTCCACGTGCATCGGTATACACTAACAACCCTTGGTTTCCATCTGAAACTACTAACAACAGGTGCGTTGGTCAACAAATGATTTAACTTAAGGAATTCTTCCTTACAATTTTCAGATCAAATAAACTTCACGTCCTTCCCGGTCAACTTAGTCAAAGGTGCTGCTACCATGAGAAATCCTTGATGAATCTTCGGTAATAGCTAGCAAGTCCAAGAAAAGTTCTAATATTAGTTATCATCTCTGTTCTCTTCTAATTATTAACAGCTTCGATCTTATCTAGATTGACTAACAAGCCTTTCTCTAAAACCATGTGACCAAGAAACTTAACCACTTTGTTTCAAAAATGACACTTGAAAAATTTCGCTTTCAGCTGATCCTACCCAGCATCTTAAGCACTACTCTAAGATGATCTTTGTAACGACCTGGAATTTTGGGCAATAAGAATTTAATAATCTGTGTTAATAATTTAATTGGTTCGATAATTTTCTTTATAATCTTAATTTAAAATTGGTAAATTTAATCTTGTAAAGGTTAATAAATATTTAATCTGGCAATATTTGATAAGAATTTGTTTTTCAAAGCTAATAAAATGTTATTCTGTTTATAGTATATATTGTGGATAGGATAATCTTTTGTTTTAAATAAAAGATAAATTTTCAAATTGTAATATATATGAATGTATATGTTATAGTTTGAGTTGCTTTGAAATTTATTTAATCCATTGATAATTCATATATGAATGAATATTGTAATTTTAAGCTTTGTTTTAAATTCAATAAATTTTTTCAAAAGATAATTTAAAGATTAATTTAAATTATTTTCAAAATATAAGATGATTGTTTATTTTTAAAGTATGATAGTTTAAATAAAATTAATCAAAGTTTTCATTTTGTTTTCTTTAAAGTGTTTTAAATTTAAAATGGTATAAATGTATAAATATAAAAGTTTTAGATTTATGAATACATATATATAAGAGATTCATTTGTATTATAATTAGTTTATAATATTTTCTTTAAAAGGGAAGTTTATATTTACATATGTGAGTACTCATTTATAAAGCAAATTAAAATGTAAGTTTATATTTACATTTAAATTAAATAAAAGTTTAAAAAACACTTAGAGACAAATGTTAACATGTGTTGTTTAACTAAATATCATAATTGACAAATGTAAGATTTATGAACATGTGGCATTCATCTTTCATTCATTTGAAATTTATAACATAAAAGAAAATTGTTTCTCCTTTTTCATTTTTTTTCAAAAACTTTCTTTCCTCTTCTCAAACTTTAATGGCAACCAGAATTACTCTTCAAAAACCTGAAAATTAAATGCAAAATCAAAAGCAAATCTGAAACTAAAATCTGCAAGCAAAATGAAAATTGCAAATGTTATCACCTGCAAATTCAAATGGATATTCAACTTCAAATCTGCATTGTACAAAGCTATAACCTTCATTTCGTTTGAGTTCAACTTGCAATCTGTAATTTCAACATGCAAAGGGAAATCAACAGTTTCAACTGCAAGTTTAATCAACAAAATTTGAAGGCATGCAGTAAGCAGTAGGATTTCAACAGCATGCAAAATCAAACAGTTTTCAAATTAAAGTGTTAAAGCCTGGAAATTTATTCTACCCTGTTCTCTGTGCTCTGCAAATTATAAGGTGAGTAAACCTCTTAAAAACAGTTTTTAATATAATGTGTTATATTTATTATTGCATGTGATGAATTTGGCTTTGAAAGTGAATAATTGTTTATATGAATACTGTCATATATGTATGTTATAGGTAGAGAATGCCTAAGAATAGTAAACCTGTACAACATCCATCTCTGTTCTTTTATTTCTGAAGTTGGTTTCATAAGAAATTCCAATATCTCTCAAACAAGTTAATATTAGACATTTTTATATAAATGGAAACTGTATGATAATGTTTGATAGTAATTTTAAAAATAATTTCATAATTTTAAAATGCAACAAGTAATTATTAAAAAGAAATTTACAGAGGAATTTGAATATAAGTTAAAAATTTATTATCTTAAACTTAAAATGTAACTACATGAATGTAATCTGGATGTAAAATCATGAATTTAGATATGAAGTTTGTGATTTATAGTTTAGTAATTCATTTGAAACTTGGGTTTGAATGAATTAGGAGTTTTTGAGAACTGCATTTGAATTACTTGATAAATTGAGTTAATATTTGAATTGAAGCTTACTTGAATGTTATAGATGAAGGGAAAAATACTTACAGATTTTTCCAATGAACAATTTGATCGTAATCGATCGAGATAGGGTTTGATTTCTGTATTGGAAGCCGATGCTAAATTGGGATCTTTCATCATCCCTGATACACCGAGCTTCAGGATATTCTAGGAGTTGGTTTGTGGTAGTATGGTGATGTTGTGGCTGGAGTTGCGGCAGTTCCGGTAGTGGCGATTATCAGAGGTGATGGATTTGGTGATTGTGTTTTGTTGCTGTTGTTCGAGTTTTTAGGTAGGATGGGTCGAATTTCGTTTCGTGCAGTGTTTGTTGGATCTGGGTTCAACCATGTGCTCGCGAGAGGGTTTGGGATTGGGGAGGATGGTCGCGATGCTTAACGGCGGCCGGTGGGGTTGTGCTTGGTGCACGGTGTCAGTTCATGTGCACTGAGAAGTGAAGTTGGGGAAGAAGGTTTTTTTTTCTGGGTATTGCACCGTGATTATTCCTGAGATCAACTCGAAGTAGCTTGCGTTTTAAATCGCGTATGACTCGAAGATTTGAGGAGTTGGTGGTATCTCGAGTTTTAGGTGGGGGCTTTGGTTTTTACTGTAAGGAAGATAAGTTTAAAAGAGATTAAACTTGTTATTTTTTTTAACAAATAAAATCAATGCTTAAGATTTTATAAAAGAAAGTAAAATTTACAAGTTAAAGTTTGTTTTTTTTTAAAATAAGTAAAATCAAACTTTAAAAGGGGTGTTAATTAAACTTTTAAAATGTTGCTTGAATTTATATTTCAAATTTAAATTGTTTCATGATAATTTCTTTTGTAAATAATTATCTTAATTTTGAGATTCTAATTTAAAGAGTATTTTTGAATTTAATTATTTAATCAAAGTTTTAAAGTAATGTTTTAATAACAAAGTTTTCAGATTTATTCTGAAAATAAATAAGTTTAGATTAGATAAATTGTAATGTTTTAAATTTTGGAATTGATTTCTAAATGCCTTATTTTAAATAAGGATATTATTATAATTTTGAAAACCAAATAGGATAATTTGTTTAAGATGTTAAAATTTGATTTATTCAAATAATTCATCACAAGATAAATTAGGTTAATTATCCTTGATTTGAATATAAAAATATTTAATATGTTTGTTTATAAGTTAAGAGTTTATTTAAAATTAATGGTTTTCTTAATTAGTTAAGGATTTTAAAATATTAGAAGTTAATTAATTAATTGTTTAGTTTATTTTAAATAATTAGTTAATTATTTATTTAATTTTAAATAATCACTTAATTATAGATTAATTAAGTGTAATTACTTAATGAAGTAATTAATGTTTAATAATTGAATGTAATTAAGAATGATAATTACTTATGGAAGTAATTAGAGGAAATTACTCATGGAGTAATTAAGATGAAGTGATTATGGGTTAATCACATGATGTTACCAATTAAGGAAACAGATTAATTTATTTGTTTGTAGGTAATTAATCAAGAGATTAATTAAGATTCATTAATGGAAGTAATTAGAGATAATTACTTATGTAAGTAATTAAGAGTTAATTACTTAATTTATTTTGGTTAATATAATTAATTAATTAATGAATGTGATTAATTACCAAGTGTAATTAATTAAAATGTAATTAATTAATTAAGTAATTAAATAAGGATTAATTGTTAATTTAAATTGATTAATAATTTCTTAGTGAAGTAATTAAGGATTAATTAATTGAATTAATTAATCAAGGATTAATTTAATTAAATTAGAAGTTAATTAATTAAGATAAGTAATTACAACTTGTTAATTACTGTTTATGAATTAATGATATGATTTATTTATAAATTAATTATTAATTAATTAAAGTAATTATTAATTAATAAGGATCACTAATTAATGTGATTTAATATATTAATCAAGGTTGATTAATATAAGTAATTAAATTAAATGTGATTAATTAATTGTAATTAATTAAGAATTAAGGTTAATTAATTATAGTTAATTAATTGATGAATGATCATTAATTATTGTAATTAATGAAAGTAATTAAAGGGTTAATTACTGAATATGGATAGGATAATTACTTGAATGTAATTAAAAGATAATTAATCAAGGAAGATTAATTAGTGAAGATCATTAGAGATGATTAATTTATTTATTTGGAATAAATAAATGAAGAAGGATTTAGGTAATCCAATTGATTAAAGTTAATCAATTCTGTTATTGGATGGATGATTGATATTGGCTGATTGGTTTTTATTGGATGTTGAATGATATTGTGTGATTGGTTGATATTGGATGATTTGAATATCTCTGATATTTGTGTTATGGTTCTTGTGAGATAAATGTTGATATGAGTTATTTGTTGAGATATATGATTCATTTATCTATTTATATCATCCTGTATATAAGTTTAAATTGTTTAAACCCTTAAGTACAACTTGGACATTAAAATGGCGTTTGGTTTCGGTGAGACCGGGATCGGGTTTCCATATTTGGAATCCGAAAACCACATCGATTCCAATTAAACGTTAGGTCGTGTATCCAAGTGGAGCAAGTGAAGACTCGAGGTGTAAGGGCTATACGTCAGAATAACTCTGTAGGTGATTCCGTAATGAGTTTGACGGAATAGTGCTTATAGATTCGAGATGGAGAATCAGAGTGCAAGGGCTATGGTCGTTGACTCTGAGGGTGATTCCAATAATGAGTGCAACAAGATAGCGCCTTCGGTTTCGTTCGAACCCGGAACGAACTTGTATGGATTGAATGCTTTCAGCACATCGTCAGGCGGACGATGAGCATTCTAAGATAATGTGTCCAATAAAGGTAATCGTAACCTCAAGCCTCATCAACCGGGGGTTAAAACAGGGGAGGTGCAGCAAGGCTTCGTGGGTAGCTCCCACTGGAGAGCAAGATTGATCCCTGTCTAGAGGTCCTTTTCTATTTCGGCTTAGTGTGTGGTTGGTCGCGCCAACTACGGGGTTGTCTTGTTCGGGACTGTCCAGTAAGGGATGGTTCCGGCCTTGTGTTGCAGGGGAGTGGGAGTACTCCTCGGTACGTTGATCTAGGCCACGTACTGTGACGGGCGGTACCCCAGTAGCCCTGCCATTGATGGAAACCCATTCTTCCTACGAGACCCTACGGTTTTGATTGTATTACCCACTTTTGTGGCTAGTAGCTGGAATTTAATAGATGTAACAATTTCGGCTATTTCTTATTTACTTGAAAACCCTAGACACTATTATAATATCACTGGATTTCCTATCAAATGTTTTGGTTAGGGTAAGGTAAAAACTTTTCCATGTTTATGTGTGGGAAGTCTTACGTGATACCCTTTTTTTTCAAAGGTTTTCTAAAGTTAAGCAACTTTAACCCGTTTACTCACACCAGACCCCTGTCTGACCCGAGTGTTTATTTTCTGTTTTATTAAAATCTTGGGTACTCATATTACGTATGAGTAGTCAAGTGGTTCAGGTTTGCTTGACGAATTCTGGAGGAGATATGGAGCAGGAGGCTTCGACATGTAGTTATAGATTGATTCCGCTGTGTATGTTGTGTCTGTTTTCTTGTACTTGAGTTGTATAGTTAGACAGAAGTTTATAACTGTCTATTATATGTTGTTTAAGTTATGTACTCTGATGTTATGAGATATTATGTAATATTTTATGAGAGATATTATATTTTATTCGTTCCGCTGTGAGTTCTCTGATGTTGTTTGTGTTCTTCTTTCTCTTTCTTTTCTTCTTCTATCCCTTTCTTTCTTATTAGCGATGCAACTTCCTGGATATAGGAAGTTGGGTCGTTACAGTGGTATCAGAGCATTAGGCTGAGTGAATACCTAGGCTCTGTAATGGTGTCTTTCTTGAGAGAGCGTACTTGTAATTTTTATATATAACTATATATATATATATATATATATATGTCTACCTAATCTGTTGGGTTATTTGTACGGATTTTCCAACATAAGTTTTAAAAGATAGATGGAGTAGTGATGTGTGTGTGTAACACGACTACCACTAATGAAAGAGGTTCCATATGTTTGAGGTTGGAAGTATTTGTTGAGACCGTAAACCTAATACCGTCTCAAGTAAGATTTGTAGTTTGGAGTAAGGATTTCTCTGATATCCAAAGGAAATCTTTTTGAAGATTCGGAGTGTATCTTTGAAGTGTAAGTTTGGATTTCGCTTGAGTGAGCGAATTATTCTTGTGTTTGGATTTGTTGGTAGTGCAGAAGGAATTGATGATATCCTGATAACTGCGTGATGAGATGCAGTATCCTTGGATATTTTCTGAAGGTGTTTTCTCTTGAAGCAGTTTTAGTAATAGTTGAGGAGCAGTCTTTACCCGTTGCAGGGAAGACTCGTCTGTGTATAAGTTGTTTGGATTGTTAGTAAGGAGTTTGGCTGTTTTGGAATGTGAGACTAAGGTCTATAAGATATTTACTTTGGCTTGGTATCATCTGTCATTCCCTAAGGTAAGCGAGTTGTAGATGCTTGGTTTGGAGTCCGAGTTTCTTGAGAGGTTGTATACCATCTTGGAGATCCGTGGTGTGGTTTGTTGATGAGAAGCCTTTGGATTTGAAGTCTTTGGTTAGCTGTGGTAGCAGTTTCAGCTCGAAGTGTTCAGTGTGCTGACGAGGAGATCTTTGGCTTCGTAGTATCATCAAGATAGAGCTTGGAAGAAGCAGCAGTGTTGGTTGTTTCTCCGATGTTCCGGGAATCTTGGTGTTTCTTCTAGCAGCAGCTTGGGCTGAAGGTGGTGATGTTTTCTTGAAAGGTTAACCTGGTTTGGAAAAGCTCAAAGCTGTTCTAATTGGTAAAGTGAGGACAGTTTCTTTGGAATCCGAACTAGGTAAGATCGCAAAAGTGACTTGCGATTAGTTGGAAATTTTTCTTGAGCATTCTTTTATTTGAGGCTGAGGGTTCTCATGTGGATAGGAGCTGCTGGAGTATTCTGAAGTTTGGATGCATCTGGAGTTGAGTTCCATACTGTGTTGATTCCGGAAGTAATTTTGGTAGTTAGCCTGATAGTTGGGTGGTTTTTGGAGAAAGCAGAGTTGGTGTAGCAGCTCAGAATTATTTTCTGGAATTGGAATTGGGCCGATATAGTTTTGGAGTAGGATTCTGTTTTGAGGTTGTGTGACTGAGTCAGATGAGTCACTCAAATTTTTATGGATTTGATGAACAAAGTTTTTCGGATATAGTGGATAAGTTTGTATTCGTGTTCATCAGCAGTATTCTCATCTATTTTAGAATCAGAGTTGTGCAGCGGAAGCAAGGTAGCAGCTGTGCAAGGAAGGAAACAAGTTCTGTTTGCTATTGCTTGAGTAGTAGAGCTTGAGTTCTAGATTTCGATGAATCTTGGTAGACTTTTCTGTTGGATAGGGTTCAGCAGCTGTTTGTTTTGGTTTAGTTGTTTCTGGAAGTATCAGCACAGGTTGAGCTGATCGGGAAGAAGTTTGGCAGCCTTGGAATTATCTGTTGAGTTATGCAGATATGAGATAAGGAGTTTGGTATTTGAAGTTGGAGACTTCAGTGTTGCTAGAATTCTCTGGTTAAGAGAACAGATATTGGATAACATTGGTTGAGTAGTGCTATGGCATTTGAGGATTTCTTATCTGTGTTTTGATAGGATAAGATTGAATTGCCAGTTTGGATAGCTAGAATTCATTTTGTAACACGTGTCTCTGAGGGAGAACGTGTGTGATTCATCAAGTGGTTATTGAATCTGTAGTTCAGTTGAATTTGGAGTTGAGCTGGATTTGAGAGTAGTCTGATGTTCTATTCAGATTGAAGGATCTAGATATGAGTGAAGCCCTGGATTTTTGGTGGTATAGTTAGTTTGTTGGCTTTTGTTGAGCAAGTCTCCCGGTGATTTATACTTGGGAAACTCGAGATAGTATTAGAGATTTATTCTGATTTGTGTCAGAATAATTAGTTAGGTTTGTTTATGTGATTGCTATGGATGTTAGTAACTGATTGTTAGGAATGCTTTGCTAATTGAAATTAAAATCTGTACTGGATTATTAAATTACCTTTGCTTTTAAAATTTCGGGGACGAAATTCTTTTAAGGGGGGAGGATTGTAACGACCCGGAATTTTGGGCAATAAGAATTTAATAATCTGTGTTAATAATTTAATTGGTTTGATAATTTTCTTTATAATCTTAATTTAAAATTGGTAAATTTAATCTTGTAAAGGTTAATAAATATTTAATCTGGCAATATTTGATAAGAATTTGTTTTTCAAAGCTAATAAATGTTATTCTGTTTATAGTATATATTGTGGATAGGATAATCTTTTGTTTTAAATAAAAGATAAATTTTCAAATTGTAATATATATGAATGTATATGTTATAGTTTGAGTTGCTTTGAAATTTATTTAATCCATTGATAATTCATATATGAATGAATATTGTAATTTTAAGCTTTGTTTTAAATTCAATAAATTTTTTCAAAAGATAATTTAAAGATTAATTTAAATTGTTTTCAAAATATAAGATGATTGTTTATTTTTAAAGTATGATAGTTTAAATAAAATTAATCAAAGTTTTCATTTTGTTTTCTTTAAAGTGTTTTAAATTTAAAATGGTATAAATGTATAAAAGTAAAAGTTTTAGATTTATGAATACATATATATAAGAGATTCATTTGTATTATAATTAGTTTATAATATTTTCTTTAAAAGGGAAGTTTATATTTACATATGTAAGTACTCATTTATAAAGCAAATTAAAATGTAAGTTTATATTTACATTTAAATTAAATAAAAGTTTAAAAAACACTTAGAGACAAATGTTAACATGTGTTGTTTAACTAAATATCATAATTGACAAATGTAAGATTTATGAACATGTGGCATTCATCTTTCATTCATTTGAAATTTATAACATAAAAGAAAATTGTTTCTCCTTTTTCATTTTTTTCAAAAACTTTCTTTCCTCTTCTCAAACTTTAATGGCAACCAGAATTACTCTTCATAAACCTGAAAATTAAATGCAAAAATCAAAAGCAAATCTGAAACTAAAATCTGCAAGCAAAATGAAAATTGCAAAATTCATCACCTGCAAATTCAAATGGATATTCAACTTCAAATCTGCATTGTACAAAGCTATAACCTGCATTTCATTTGAGTTCAACTTGCAATCTGTAATTTCAACATGCAAAGGGAAATCAACAGTTTCAACTGCAAGTTTAATCAACAAAATTTGAAGGCATGCAGTAAGCAGTAGGATTTCAACAGCATGCAAAATATAACAGTTTTCAAATTAAAGTGTTAAAGCCTGGAAATTTATTCTACCCTGTTCTCTGTGCTCTGCAAATTATAAGGTGAGTAAACCTCTTAAAAACAGTTTTTATTATAATGTGTTAGATTTATTGTTGCATGTGATGAATTTGGCTTTGAAAGTGAATAATTGTTTATATAAGTACTGTCATATATGTATGTTATAGGTAGAGAATGCCTAAGAATAGTAAACCTGTACAACATCCATCTCAGTTCTTTTATTTCTAAAGTTGGTTTCATAAGAAATTCCAATATCTCTCAAACAAGTTAATATTAGACATTTTTATATAAATGGAAACTGTATGATAATGTTTGATAGTAATTTTAAAAATAATTTCATAATTTTAAAATGCAACAAGTAATTATTAAAAAGAAATTTACAAAGGAATTTGAATATTAGTTAAAAATTTATTATCTTAAACCTAAAATGTAACTACATGCATGTAATCTGGATGTAAAATCATGAATTTAGATATGAAGTTTGTGATTTATAGTTTAGTAATTCATTTGAAATTTGGGTTTGAATGAATTAGGAGTTTTTGAGAACTGCATTTGAATTACTTGATAAATTGAGTTAATATTTGGATTGAAGCTTACTTGAATGTTATAGATGAAGGGAAAAATACTTACAGATTTTTCCAATGAACAATTTGATCGTAATCGATCGAGATAGGGTTTGATTTCTGTATTGGAAGCCGATGCTAAATTGTGATCTTTCATCATCCCTGATACATCGAGCTTCAGGATATTCTTGGAGTTGGTTTGTGGGAGTATGGTGATGTTGTGGCTGGAGTTGCGGCAGTTCCGGTGGTGGCGATTATCAGAGGTGATGGATTTGGTGATCGTGTTATGTTGCTGTTGTTCGAGTTTTTAGGTAGGATGGGTGGAATTTCGTTTCGTGCAGTGTTTGTTGGATCTGGGTTCAACCATGTGCTCGCGAGAGGGTTTGGGATTGGGGAGGATGGTCGCGATGCTTAACGGCGGCCGGTGGGGTTGTGCTTGGTGTACGGTGTCAGTTCGTGTGCACTGAGAAGTGAAGTTAGGGAAGAAGGTTTTTTTTTCTGGGTGTTGCGCCGTGATTATTCCTGAGATCAACTCGAAGTAGCTTGCGTTTTAAATCGCGTATGACTCGAAGATTTGAGGAGTTGGTGGTATCTCGAGTTTTAGGTGGGGGCTTTGGTTTTTACTGTAAGGAAGATAAGTTTAAAAGAGATTAAACTTGTTATTTTTTTTAACAAATAAAATCATTGCTTAAGATTTTATAAAAGAAAGTAAAATTTACAAGTTAAAGTTTTTTTTTTTTTAAATAAGTTAAATCAAACTTTAAAAGGGGTGTTAATTAAACTTTTAAAATGTTGCTTGAATTTATATTTCAAATTTAAATCGTTTCATGATAATTTCTTTTGTAAATAATTATCTTAATTTTGAGATTCTAATTTAAAGAGTATTTTTGAATTTAATTATTTAATCAAAGTTTTAAAGTAATGTTTTAATAACAAAGTTTTCAGATTTATTCTGAAAATAAATAAGTTTAGATTAGATAAATTGTAATGTTTTAAATTTTGGAATTGATTTCTAAATGCCTTATTTTAAATAAGGATATTATTATAATTTTGAAAACCAAATAGGATAATTTGTTTAAGATGTTAAAATTTGATTTATTCAAATAATTCATCACAAGATAAATTAGGTTAATTATCCTTGATTTGAATATAAAAATATTTAATATGTTTGTTTATAGTTAAGAGTTTATTTAAAATTAATGGTTTTCTTAATTAGTTAAGGATTTTAAAATATTAGAAGTTAATTAATTAATTGTTTAATTTATTTTAAATAATTAGTTAATTATTTATTTAATTTTAAATAATCACTTAATTATAGATTAATTAAGTGTAATTACTTAATGAAGTAATTAATGTTTAATAATTGAATGTAATTAAGAATGATAATTACTTATGGAAGTAATTAGAGGAAATTACTCATGGGGTAATTAAGATGAAGTGATTATGGGTTAATCACATGATGTTACCAATTAAGGAAACAGATTAATTTATTTGTTTGTAGGTAATTAATCAAGAGATTAATTAAGATTCATTAATGGAAGTAATTAGAGATAATTACTTATGTAAGTAATTAAGAGTTAATTACTTAATTTATTTTGGTTAATATAATTAATTAATTAATGAATGTGATTAATTACCAAGTGTAATTAATTAAAATGTAATTAATTAATTAAGTAATTAAATAAGGATTAATTGTTAATTTAAATTGATTAATAATTTCTTAGTGAAGTAATTAAGGATTAATTAATTGAATTAATTAATCAAGGATTAATTAAATTAAATTAGAAATTAATTAATTAAGAAGTTAATTAATTAAGATAAGTAATTACAACTTGTTAATTACTGTTTATGAATTAATGAGAATATTTATTTATAAATTAATTATTAATTAATTAAAGTAATTATTAATTAATAAGGATCACTAATTAATGTGATTTAATATATTAATCAAGGTTGATTAATATAAGTAATTAAATTAAATGTGATTAATTAATTGTAATTAATTAAGAATTAAGGTTAATTAATTATAGTTAATTAATTGATGAATGATCATTAATTATTGTAATTAATGATAGTAATTAAAGGGTTAATTACTGAATATGGATAGGATAATTACTTGAATGTAATTAAAAGATAATTAATCAAGGAAGATTAATTAGTGAAGATCATTAGAGATGATTAATTTATTTATTTGGAATAAATAAATGAAGAAGGATTTAGGTAATCCAATTGATTAAAGTTAATCAATTCTGTTATTGGATGGATGATTGATATTGGCTGATTGGTTTTTATTGGATGTTGAATGATATTGTGTGATTGGTTGATATTGGATGATTTGAATATCTCTGATATTTGTGTTATGGTTCTTGTGAGATAAATGTTGATATGAGTTATTTGTTGAGATATATGATTCATTTATCTATTTATATCATCCTGTATATAAGTTTAAATTGTTTAAACCCTTAAGTACAACTTGGACATTAAAATGGCGTTTGATTTCGGTGAGACCGGGATCGGGTTTCCATATTTGGAATCCGAAAACCACATCGATTCCAATTAAACGTTAGGTCGTGTATCCAAGTGGAGCAAGTGAAGACTCGAGGTGTAAGGGCTATATGTCAGAATAACTCTGTGGGTGATTCCGTAATGAGTTTGACGGAATAGTGCTTATAGATTCGAGATGGAGAATCAGAGTGCAAGGGCTATGGTCGTTGACTCTGAGGGTGATTCCAATAATGAGTGCAACAAGATAGTGCCTTCGGTTTCGTTCGAACCCGGAACGAACTTGTATGGATTGAATGCTTTCAGCACATCGTCAGGCGGACGATGAGCATTCTAAGATAACGTGTCCTATAAAGGTAATCGTAACCTCAAGCCTCATCAACAGGGAATGGCTAAAACAGGGGAGGTGCAGCAAGGCTTCGTGGGTAGCTCCCACTGGAGAGCAAGATTGATCCCTGTCTAGAGGTCCCTTTCTATTTCGGCTTAGTGTGTGGTTGGTTGCGCCAACTACGGGGTTGTCTTGTTCGGGACTGTCCAGTAAGGGATGGTTCCGGCCTTGTGTTGCAGGGGAGTGGGAGTACTCCTCGGTACGTTGATCTAGGCCACGTACTGTGACGGGCGGTACCCCAGTAGCCCTACCATTGATGGAAACCCATTCTTCCTACGAGACCCTACGATTTTGATTGTATTACCCACTTTTGTGGCTAGTAGCTGGAATTTAATAGATGTAACAATTTCGGCTATTTCTTATTTACTTGAAAACCCTAGACATTATTATAATATCACTGGATTTCCTATCAAATGTTTTGGTTAGCGTAAGGTAAAAACTTTTCCATGTTTATGTGTGGGAAGTCTTACGTGATACCCTTTTTTTTCAAAGGTTTTCTAAAGTTAAGCAACTTTAACCCGTTTACTCACACCAGACCCCTGTCTGACCCGAGTGTTTATTTTCTGTTTTATTAAAATCTTGGGTACTCATATTACGTATGAGTAGTCAAGTGGTTCAGGTTTGCTTGACGAATTCTGGAGGAGATATGGAGCAGGAGGCTTCGACGTGTAGTTATAGATTGATTCCGCTGTGTATGTTGTGTCTGTTTTCTTGTACTTGAGTTGTATAGTTAGACAAAAGTTTATAACTGTCTATTATCTGTTGTTTAAGTTATGTACTCTGATGTAATGAGATATTATGTAATATTTTATGAGAGATATTATATTTTATTCGTTCCGCTGTGAGTTCTCTGATGTTGTTTGTGCTCTTCTTTCTCTTTCTTTTCTTCTTCTATCCCTTTCTTTCTTATTAGCGATGCGACTTCCTGGAGATAGGAAGTTGGGTCGTTACAATCTTCATGCTCTCTTTCATCATTAAAGTATACTAAAATGCCATCTATAAACAGCAACATAAACCTATCCAAGTACTCTTGGAAAACTCGGTTCATCAAATTCATGAAGAAAGTTGGTGCATTCATCAACCCGAATGGCATTACTAACCACTCATATGAAGCATACCAGTTCGAAATGCTATTAATGGAAGCCACTCTTAACTGATGGAAAATTGTCGCCAAATCCAATTGGGAAATACTATGGCTCCACACAACTGATCAAATAGATCGTCAATTCTCTACAAAGGATACTTATTCTTCATTGACTTCTCGTTCAACTTGTCGAAACACATCCTTAAAGACCCATCGGGTTTCTTCACGAACACCGTGACCGCTCCCCAAAGCGAGCTGCTTGGTCTAATAAGATTTCTCCCTTCGAGATCCACTAGCTGCACTTACAATTCCTTCATCTCGGTCGGTGTCATACTGCTAGGTGGTCTACTAACAGGTTCAGCTCCTGGAATAAGATCTATCTGAAACTCAACAGCTCGTTTCGATGGTAATCCTGTTACTGGCTCAAAAACATCTGCAAATTCTCTTGCTACACAAACCTGAATTAGTCCTACTTCCACTTTCTTAGCTCTAACAAAACACAAGCACTTCGGTCAAAATCCTCCACTGAAAATATCATCTTATTATGACTATTAGGGTGGCTTAGTGATATTTCCCTATCCAGCAAAATATCCCAGCCTCATACTTACCCAACCAATCCATACCCAAAATGATTTCGAAATCATCGAAATAAAAAAATACAGACTACGTGCAAACTTATGACTTAATAAATCAAGTTCTGATTGATCACATCTCATCCCAAGAGTTGCATACCCTCCTATCGGATTCACAACCCT
This sequence comes from Allium cepa, assembly GCA_030765085.1. NCBI lineage: Eukaryota > Viridiplantae > Streptophyta > Magnoliopsida > Asparagales > Amaryllidaceae > Allium > Allium cepa. The sequence goes on from CM060929.1 coordinate 508,714,806, forward strand.
TAAGGAAGTAACGAGGTATGTGGGTTCTAAGCATAACCTATCAACCAAACAATAAGATATAAATGAATGTGATGCACCGGTATCAAATAGTACCCTTACTGGTATACTCTGAATCAAAAACGTACCTTCCGTCATAGTCTTTCCTTTCTCAACTGCAGTTGGCTAAGCCGATGTGGTCCAATAGCAAAAACCTTTCACCTGTCCGTGCTGACTGGTTTTGGACACTGATTCTTATAATGCCCAACTCTTTCATAGTTGAAGCACTTCATACCTTTCTTTACTATAACATTCTTTCCTTTGCCTGACCGACAGTCATGAGCATAGTGACCCTTCTTGTCAGACTTGAAATAAACTAAATCACCCTTTGCCTTCTTGGCAGCCTCTCCCTTCTAGGCTCATTCTTCTTAAAGAGCTTTCTTTTCTTTCCCTGAGTATGCTGGGTTTCAACAAGCTTTTCCTTCATACAAATAGAAAGCGTTTCCTTATATCAATTTGCCATCTCCATAACTACATTACAAGGATTTCGAAGATGTGGTAGGGTAGCCCTAACAATCTTGGGTTTCAATTCCCGAATGAACTTCTCATTCCTTCCTAATGACAGAGTTTATGGTAGCGTACCCATATCGAGATAACTCATCAAACTTAGTAGCATACTCAATTACCGATATTTCTCCCTGCACCAAATCCATAAACTTCATCAACAATGTTGACTTAGCAACTTCATACAAAAACCTCTGCTCGAATCTCGTTCGAAACTCTACCCAAGTCAACTCTTCCTCAGGAACTCCGACAATAACACTATTCCACCAGTAAAGCAATGCCCCCTGCAAAATGCCTATGGCTAGTATCCTCTTTTGATCATCATTCAAACCCTAATCAGCGAAGATTCTCTCACAATGCAAAAGCCAATTCTCAACTTCTATGGCAACCTCTGTTTCTATAAACGGCTTCCTATCAAGACTGGTGTAATCCCTACTCAACTTAGCATAGTTATTCCCTGTTGGAGCCACGTGATTAGCTCCTCCAATATTCCCAACAACTCCAGCAGCTGCTCCTGCTTGCATTAGATTGTCGAAAAACTAATACATCGTCCCTATATCCACCGGTGAATTTTCAGCACTTATATTGGCATCTGCATTTAGCATTATCCTAACAACCTGAGTTCCTCCTAGTGGGTCAAACATTTTCATTTGTTGTAGTACTTCCTACACCAAGAGTAAACTGTTTCCTGCCTCCATATCTTCCTTTCTTGTAAGTCTACATAGACCTTAGTAAATACAAAAGAACGGTCTAAGAGAGAGGGGAATACGTACCTATATATATATATATATATATACATATTTCAAGTATAAGTACGTTACTATAGCGTTAACCCAAACTCCAATCTTATTTTCTGATTTATTGGATTATGTTTGAAAAATCTTTCTGATTTGAATTTCTTTTAAGTTTTCATAAACTCATGCTTTGGTACCAACTTGTAACATCCCTCAATTGGAGGCCCGAAACTGACGGCTACAAATACTGTATTCGTCCGTAGTTATTAATCCTCGGCGACCAAATATGCAATGTTAGATGCATTGATATAACAGAAACACATGGATATAGAAAATTTTAAAATCATTAAAATACTTTCACGTTCCATTTCAAATCATTTTAAATTCATTACATAATCCCAAATACGAGAACCACGTTCAGAAAAAATATAATTATTGCAATATATGCCAAGAACGACATATGAAGATGTCCCATTACATGATCAGAGTATCTAGGAAGTTAAACAACTTTGCCTTTACAACAAAACATAGCGGAATCAAATTAGAAAAGAACTCTAAATAGCTATCATGCCTATAACGACCCTAACATTATTTAGGATATTTAATTAATTAAATAAAATAAAATAAATAGTTAAGGAAGTGAGATTTGTGTTTAATAGAAGGTACCCGTGCCAACTTAAACTAATGAACTAAAGGAGGATTAAAAATGAAATAGATAATGGTAATAGTAAGGGCAAAGTAGGAATAAGTATATTCTTATATCCTAAACCCTTAAGCAATATTAATTTTCACATTTAAAGAAAAATCAAACAAAATAGAGGTCAGCCACCATTAAGGGAAAACCAGAGGAAGATAAAAGGAAGAAGCTAAATCAACTTAATTCAAGATTAAATCCCATCTCCTTAATCACAAGCTAAAGATGAATAATATGCCACATCTTATATTTTTGTTGTTTTTGGTCTCTAGATCAGATCCGAATAATTTTTACAATGCATATTGCTATGTTTCTTATTGTTAAAATGGATATATATATGCTTGTTGATGATTTATCCTATTTCATATGGATTTTATAATAAGTTTTAAAGTGAAAACCTTATTGAATGACATCCAAATACATTGCGATTTTGAGATAAGGTCAGAAATAATATTTTAGAAATGTGTTTCGAATTTCATAATTTTCTGAATTAATGCGGATTTATTATTAATTTTCTATGAAGAAAATAGTTAATTAGGTTTAAAATTAGTAATGGCTAAATTATATTGTTTTTGGGTAAAAAATTAGTATATGTTAGAAAATATACTGAAAGTGATTTACGGGAATTTTTGTAGAATTTTTCTAAGTGTTTTAATAAGTATGCAAAATTATTTAAAAGTATGAGACTTAAATGTTTTATATATTTATAAAAGGAAATGGACATTTTGTAAATATTTTAAATTGTTTATCTCTAAAATTTTGGAAGCACTTTAAGAAAAGAATTCGAAAAAGGAATTAGCAACCAATCATATGTTGACAAACAAAAGAATTCTTTCGATTTAGATAGTTTTCGATGTGGTCAAATGGTTTTAATGAATGGTTTCAAAAGAGGCTGTGACTTTGTTTTATAAAGAAGCTTTCGAAGGGGTCGAATCCCCTAGGTACCGCATCTTACCTTTTGAAGCAATGCCTTTGAAGGTGTTTCTTTACTTTGAAACCTAAGCCACTTCTCCAATGTTTTCGAAGGAATTGGTTTCAACACCATCCACTTCTTTACTTAGAAAATTACTTTCAAAATAGTGCTTTCGGCTTAGTTGTTTTACTACCATTTGTTTTATTGAAAGTTAAACCCAAAGGTTTCAAAATGAATAATTTTAAATCGTTTCGAAAGGCTGTTCCATATGTTTTACATGAACCCAATGCTTTCGAAAGCTTTGATTTAAGTAAAGGACTTTATGCTTTCGAAAGGAATATGACAGAGGTTTCGAAGGAGTGGTTCCCCAATGTTTTCGAATTTTTTTAAATAGAGGGTTTCCAATGTTTTCGAAAGGCATTTTTAAAGTGTTTTGAAAAGAGAATGTCTAAGATTTTATAAAGTTTTCAAAAGGGATATTTTCAATATTTTTGAAAGGTTGATTGTAAATGGTTTCAAAAGGAATGTTTTGGCCTTTCAGCCTATGGTTATAAAGCAAAGTAGTTCACTTGCTTTGAAAGGGGTACTTTCAATAGTTTCGACGGGGGACTTTCAATGGTTTCGAATGGGGCACTTTCAAAGGTTTCGAATGTTTTCATCAACAATGTTTTGTGTAAAGTATGTGTATAAAATGGCAAGGTAATTTGAGTAAAGAATAGAATATATATTCCTTGTTTAAGTATGATTTAAAGGATTAAATCAATTTGAAAGAAATGTTTTCGAGAAAAATTTAAAGGGTGGTTCACCCTAAGTAAAATAACTCGGATATTAGAATACCAGATGGGATTGGTATGGGGTTGCGTCTTATACTTTAGCTAGTAGCCCTAGCCAATATAAGTCCAAAATTCTAGTGTGTAGAGCTTTGTCACAAGTAAGACTAAAATAACGTTATACACAGAAAGGAATATACAGAGTGAGGATAGGCTTCTAGTGAGCCCGCAAAACCAATAGGATCGGTTGATCCTGAGAGAAGTAAGTTAGGGACAGACTGTCCCGATGAGTATCTAATAGAAGTTAGACTATTTGTTTATTTTATCTTGTTGCCCCGAGTCAGCCAAGGGTTAGTGCTTAACTAAATAAAACTATAGTGTTCAGACAGATAGTCCATTTGTTACCTAATTTATATGCTTACATGACATTGATGTTATTGTTTTAACCAGTTTGGCTACGAGATTTAGATTTGCAAAAGATATGTTTTAAAAAGGATATTAGTGAGGAGAAACCCATTCCGCTAAGCGGTGTGGTCTCACTTAATATTAGATAACCGAGATGTATAGTATTATTCATACCAGGCTTTATGTCTATCTTGAAGTTTATGTTTTCCCCTTAAACTCTCGAGTGCTCAAAATTGATTTGAGTAGGCTGAGGTTGAGGATTTATAGGTTTTAGTAGGTGGATGAATAAAGCTTCCGAAGACGAGCAGGAGGCTGATGTTAGCCATATTTAGGCATTGTTTTTGTTTTGTTCCGCTGTGATGTATTAAGGCAGTTTTTGTCTATATAGTACACTGGTCATCCAATGGTCATCTTTATATGTCGTTCTTGGCGTATTCATGTAATAATGATATTTGATCTGAACTTGGGAAATGGCTGAGATTATGTAATTGGATGTGAAACATGTTTTAAGAAATGTGATCAGAAAAGTTGTTTTGAATCGGTGATTTTGTTTCATATTCATGTGCTTCTGATATTATGGATACCATTAGTATCACCGTATTTTGCTGTCGAAAATTAATACTATAGATGACTGCAGCATTTGTAGCACTTAGCTTTGGGCCTTAAGGTAGAAGATGTTACAATTTGGTATCGAGCATAAGTTTATGAAAAGCTTTAAAATAAAAATGATTTTTGAAAACATAATCCTAAGGAATTAGAGATAAGATTAGGATATGGGATAGTGTTATATTAACGTACTTGTATATGTTATATAAGTATACACTATATTTCTATTCTCCTATGTCACTTAGGCTATTCTTTTGTATCTGACGAAGGCTCTAATGCAGATATGGATACTAGAAGTGGAAGAGTGAACATTAGTGGGGGAAGCACCACAATTAATGAAAATGCCAAACCGAATACGAGGAGAAACCAAGGTCAGGCACAAGCTAGAAATTTGGGTGCTGGAGTCTCGCAGGTAGACTTGGAAGCCATGTATCGGTTCATTGTCAACATGATGCAAGTGGGAGTTGCTGCTGGAGTAGTTGGAAGAGGAAATCAAGAAGCTCAAGTAATAAACACCAATTCTTTTTTGAGTAGAGATTATGTCCGGCTAGGAGAAAAGCCATTTATTGCTACTAAAGATGTAATCAAAGTTGAGAACTGGTTACTTCATTGCGAAAGAATATTCGCTGATTTTGCGCTCAACGATGAGCAGAAGAGAAGGCTTGCTTCTAGACAGTTACAAGGAGTAGCGTTGTATTGGCGGAATAGTGCTACGATTGGAGTTAATGAGGAGACTATGACATGGGATGAGTTCAAAAGGAGGTTTGAGGAAAGGTTTATGTCGGAGATTGCAAATCCTACTCTGCTCAAGAAGTTTGCTGAGTTGGAGTGGGGGGATATGACAGTGCTTGAGTATGCGACAAGGTTTGAGGAGCTAGCGAGATATGGTTATGCTTCGGTGGATGCTATGACTAAAAGGAATGAAAAGTTCGTTAAGGGGTTGAAACCTAAGCTTGCTAAGGCTACATTGCCACGTAACAGGGATCCGTGTGATGTTGTGGAAATGGCTTTGAGGCATGAGAAGATGCTAGCTTCTCTGTAAAGGAATAAGGCAAAGGAAGTCCAAGTGGGACATGGTAAGAAGAGAAAGTTTTTCCATAAGAAGGGAGCTCAGAAGGTAGAGCTACCAAGAAAGGAAAGGCAGAGGTTGTTTGCTATAAGTGTTATAAGAAAGAGCATTTCGCAAACGAATGTCGCTTGGGTGATGGAAAGAAGGAGATCGGGAAGAAGAATATCAGATGCTTCAACTATGATCAAATTGGACATTATAAGAACCAGTTCAAGGAGCCAACCAAGGATGGAATAGGCAAGGTGTTTGCATTGGAGCCAGCTACCTCGAGGCCAAAGATGGAGGAAAAAGGAAAAGTTGTGTGGGAGGTACGCTTATGATCCATGGTATGTCAGTTAGCGTTCTATTTGATACTGGTGCATTGAATTCTTTTATATCTCATAGTTTGGTAGATAAGCTTAACCTCGAACCCTCATACCTAATTACTTCCTTAAGGGTTGCAAATCCGTTGGGAGGGTATGCGACACTTGGGTTGAAGTATGACCACCTAGAGTTTGATTTGTTAGGTCATACCTTTGTTTGTAGTTTGCATGTGATTGATTCATAGGGTTCAGAATTATTTTGGGTATGGATTAGTTAACTAAGTACGATGCTAGGATATTTTTCCATGATAAGAAAATATCGCTTAGATATCCTAATTATGGTGATCGGATTATTTACTCAGTAGAAAACACTAGTTTTGAGGTTAACGCTTTGTTGGGTGTTGTGGAGGTAGAAAACAAGTTGAATCAAGTTTTCATGGTTAGAGGATTCGTAGATGTCTTTGAGCTTGTAGTAGGATTGCTACCGAAATGGGATATTGAGTTTTGGATGGACTTGGTACCAAAAGCAGAACCGATGAGTTGGCCACCAAGTAGAATGACACCTACCGAGACGAGGGAGTTAAAGGTGCAGTTGGTGGATTTGGAAGGGAAGAATTTTATCAGACTAAGCAGTTCGCCTTAGGGAGCAGCCGCAGTGTTTGCTAAGAAGCCGGACAGATCACTAATTTTATGTATCGATTATTATAAGCTGAACGAGAAGACGATAAAGAATCAATATCTGTTGCCTAGAGTTGACGATTTTTTCGATCAGTTGAGTGGAGCCAAAGTATTTACCAATTGGATTTTGCAACAGGGTTCCATCAGTTTAGAGTGGCATAGGATAGTATTCCATTGAATGTGTTTAGAACCAGATATGGATCGTATGAATGGTTAGTAATGTCGTTCGGACTAACTAACACACTAGCGTTCTTTGTAGATTTTTTGAACCAAGTTTTCCGATAGTATTTGGATAGGTTCGCGTTAGTTTTCATAGATGATATTTTGATACAATCCAAGGATAAAAGAGAGCATGAAGTTCATCCTAGAGTGGTGCTTGAGATGTTGAGGCGGCATCAGTCGAAGGTAAAAAATTTATAGTGTCATTTCTAAAAGAAGGAAGTGAAGTTTCTTGGTCATCTAGTCCCAGAGAAAGGGTTGTCTGTAGGTCCAACTAAGATCGAAGCGGTGAATATTTGGAAGAGACCTAAGACAGTGACTGAGATAAAAAGTTTTCTTAGATTAGCGTGGTATTACCGGAGTTTCATAAAAGATTTTTCATGGATAGCAGCACCGATGACCAAGCTAACATGAAAGGATGTGAAGTTTGTCTGGACAGATAAGTGTGAGGAGGAATTCCAAAAGCTGAAACACTTTTTGACGAATGCACCTATGCTAGTTATTCCAGAAGGGAATCAAGACTTAGCGGTGTGTACAAATGCATATGGAACCGAGTTAGGAGCTGTGTTAATGCAAAGAGGTAAAGTGATTTCCTATGCGTCTCGACGGCTTAGATCTCATGAGATTATATATCCAACGCATGATTTGGAATTAGCTGCCGTAACTTTTGCGTTGAAGGTGTGGAGACATTATCTTTTGGGACATCAATTTGAGCTGTATATGGATCATAAATCGTTGAAGTATTTGTTCTCTTAGAAGGAGCTGAATATGAGACCGCGGAGGTGGTTAGAGTTATTAGCTGCTTTTGAATTTGGAATTGAGTACACATTAGGAAAAGGAAACAAGATTGCAGATGCACTTAGTAGAAAATATCAGAATGCAGTGTTGGCGATGATAGCTGAGTGGAAAGATTTAGAAGCATTGACGACATGTAGATTGCAGTGGAGATGTGAAGCTAGGTCTAGTAAGGAAATGGTTGTGTTGTCATGTTTAGAAGTTCGACCGCTAATGATCGAAAAGATTGCTTCTAAGCAGAAGGAGGATCCATTATTAGTTGAACAAATCAGAAGGTTAAGGGATGGAATGGAGTGCAATGACTTGAAGGATTTAATTCTTGACCAGAATGGATGGTTAAGGAAAAAAGGAAGATTGCGTGTTCAGAATGTGGGAGACATTAGATAGAAGTTCTTGAGGAATGCAATAGTTCGAAGTTCATTATTCATCCAGGAGCAACTAAGATGTATCAGGACATGAAGTGGAGATTCTTTTAGGAAGGTATGAAGAGGGACATAGGCTTATGGTTGAAGTAGTGTCTGAACTGTCAATAGGTAAAAGTCGAACATCAAAAACCAACTAGGTTAATTCAGCCTTTAGATATTCTAGTGTGGAAGTGGAATTCGATCTCAATGGATTTTATAAACGGGTTGCGAAGATCTAATAGAAGAAATGAAAGTATATGGGTTATAGTGGATAGGTTAACCAAGAGAGCTCATTTCATTCCAGTTAAGTCAACCAGGATGGCATCTACTCTGGCTAGGTTATTTATGAAGAATGTAGTTCGATTGCATGGAATTCCTAGTAGTATAGTAAGTGATAGAGATTCCTTATTCACTAGTGAGTTCTGGAAGAGTCTACAGGAGATTTTAGGTACCGAGCTCAATATGAGTATCACTTACCATCCACATACCAATGGACAAACAGAAAGAGTTAATAAGATCTTAGAAGATTTGTTACGAGCTTGTGTGCTAGATTTTGGAGGATCACGGGAAGATCATCTACACTTAGTCGAGTTTTCATATAACAATAGTTATCAGACTAGCATAGGGATGACACTGTTTGAAGCTTTATATGGAAGGCCACGAAAATCACTCATTTGTTGATTAAAGACTAGGGATAGGTTGGCCCTTGGCCCGAATTTAGTTAGAGAAGCTGTAGAAAAGACTGAGTTGATCTGATCTAGATGGAAGGATGCTCAGTCTAGGCAAAAGAGCTATGCTGATAGAAGATAGAAAGGCATAGAGTTCTGAGTAGGAGATCATGTTTCGTCAAGGTATCATCAATGAAAGGAGTAAATCGATTCGGGAGATAAGGCAAATTGGCACCAACATAAGTTAGGCCATTTACTATTGTAGAAACGATCATGAAACTTGCATATAGAGTAGAGTTACCGAATAGTTTGGCAGGAGTCCATGATGTTTTTCATATGTCTCATCTAAGGAAGTGTATTCGAGATCTAGAGACTACTATAGCACCGACTGTATTAGATGACTTAGTAGTGGAGCCAAATTTGACTATAGTTAGAAATCCAGTTCTCGTAGTCGCGAGAGATAAGAAGAGGTTAAGGAGCAAGACAGTTAGGTTAGTTAAGGTCGAGTGGAGCGACGATGAGAGAGATTGTACTTGGGAAACCGCGAACAAGATTAGAGGCGCTTATCCTAATTTGTTTCATGGTATGTTTTACCTTTATGATTGACTGGTTGTGTACCTTATCGTAATTTCGAGGACGAAATTCTTTAAGGAGGGGAGTCTATAAGGACCCTAATTTTGATTTACATTATTTAGGACATTCAATCAGTTAAATAAAATAAAAAATGTAAATGGTTAAGGAAGTGAGATTTTTGATAATAGAATGTAGTCATGCCAACTTAAAGTAATGAACTAAAGGGGGATTTAAAATGAAATAGATAAGCGTAAAAGGTAAGGGAAAAGTAGGAATAGGTATATTCTTACACTCTAAACCCTTAAGACATATTCATTCTCACGTTCAAATAATATTTAAAAAAAGATAGGCCGACCACCATTAACGAGATACAAGAAGAAGATAAGAGGAAGAAGCTAAATCAACTTAATTTAAGATCAAACCTCATCTCCTTAATCACAAGAAAATGGTGAATAATAGGCTGAATCTCATATTTTTGATGTTTTTGGTCTCTGGATCAGATCTGAATATTTTTTCAATATATATTGCCTTGTTTTTTATTGTTAAAATGGATATATATGCATGTTGATAATTTATGATATTTCATATGGATTTTATGACAAGTTTTAATGTGCAAAACCTATTAAATGACATCCAAATGCCTTGCGATTTTGTGATATGGTCAGAAACAATATTTTAGAGACGGGCTTCAAATTTCATAATTTTCTGAATTGATGTGGATTCATTATTAATTTTCGAGTGAGGAAAATAGTTAATTTGGTTTAAAATTAATTACGGCTAAATTTGGATCAGAAATTAATATATGTTAGAAAACGGACTAAGAATGATTTATGAGAATCTTTGTAGGATTTTAGTAAGTGTTTTATTAAGTATATAAAATTATTTAAGGTATGAGACTTAAATGTTTTATATATTTATAAAAGGACAATGGGCATTTTGTAAATATTATTTGTCTTTGAAATTTCAGCAGCACTTTTAGAAAAAAATTTGGAAAAGAAATTAGCAGCTAATCATTTGTTGACAAACAAAGCAGGTTAGTTGAAAATAACTACTTTTTAAAGTTAAAATTCAGTTTTAACCATACTTTTACTGTTTCGCCAGCACCAGCCTTTCGACTAGGTACTTCCGCCTCCGTCTTCGTCAAAGCCAATGCGCATGGTATCAAAGGCTTAGTACGTAGTGAATTGGATATAGACGAAATGTATATAGTCGAAACAGGGGTTCTAAAGGGTTGAAACATTGCTTTTCTTTTAAAAGGAAATGCGCCTGCTTTGCTTTCGAAAAGAATGCTTTTGACTTAGATAGTTTTTGACTTGGTCAAATGGTTATAAAGAATGGTTTCGAAAGAGGTTGTGCCTTTGTTTTATAAAGAAGCTTTCGAAGTGGTCGAAACCCCTAGCTGTCGCATCTTACCTTTCAAAGCAATGCCTTCGAGGGGGTTTCTTTACTTGAAAACCTAAGACCGTTTCTCCAATGTTTTCGAAAGGATTGGTTTCGATGCCGTCCACTTTTTTACTTAGGAAATTGCTTTCGAAAGAGTACTTTCGACTTAGTTGTTTTACGACCCTATGTTGTATTGAAAATTAAACCCAAAGGTTATGAAAGGAATAGTTTTAAATGGTTACGAAAGGTTGTTCCACATGTTTTACTTGAACCCAATACTTTCAAAAGGTTTGATTTAAGAAAAGGACTTTATGCTTTTGAAAGGTATAAGAGAAAGGTTTCGAAAGGGTGGTTCCCCAAGTATTTCGAAAGGCGTGTTTAAAATGTTTTGAAAAAAAATGTCTACGGTTTTATAAAGCTTTTGAAAGTGATGTTTTCAAGTTTTCGAAAGGAATGTTTTGGCCTAAGGTTATAAAGCAAAGTAGTTCACTTGTTCTGAAAGAGGTACTTTCAGTGGTTTTGAAAGGGTGACTTTAAATGCTTTCGAAAGGAGTACTATCAAAGGTTTCGAATGTTTTCATCAACAATGTTATGTGTAAAGTATATATAACATGGCAAGGTGATTTGAGTAAAGCATATAATATATTTTCCTTGTTTAAGTATGATTTAAATGGTTAAATCAATTTCAAAGAAATGTTTTCAAGGTAAATTTGAACGGTATTTGACACTAAGTAAGATAACTCGGATATTCGGATACCAAATGTGATAGGTATGGGGTCACGCCCTATAGTTTAGCTAGTAGCCCCTAACTAACATTAGTCCAAATTCTAGTGTGTAGGGCTTTGTCACAGGTGAGACTAAATTGATTTTTCATACAAAAAAGAATATACAAAGTAAGGAATGGTAATTGGTGAGCCTGCGAAACCATTAGGATCAATTGATCTTGGGAGAAGAAAGTTAGGGATAGATCGTCCAGAAGAGCATCTAACAAAAGTTATACTATTTGTTTATTTTGTCTGTTAGTCCCGAGTCAGCCAAAAGCTAGTAGTTAGCTAAACAAAACTATAGTGTTCGGACAAATAGTCTATTGATTACCTGATTTATATGCTTACATGATATCAATCTTATTGGTTTAACCAGTTTGGTCGCAGGATTTAGATTTGCAAAGGATATGTTTTAAAAAGGATATAAGTGAGGGGAAACCCGTTCTGGTAAGCGGTGTGGCGTCACTTAATATCAGATTACTGAGATCTATTGTATTATTCACACCAGGCTTAATGTCTGACTCAAAGTTTATATTTTCCCCTTAAACTCTTGGGTTCTCAAAATTGATTTGAGTAGGCCAAGGGTGAGGATTTACAAGTTTTAGTAGGTGGATGAATAAAGCTTCCGAAGACGAGCAGGAGGCTGCTGTTAGCTATATTTAGGAGTTGTTTCTGTTATATTCCACCGTGATGTATTAAGACAGTTATTATCTATATATTACTCTGGTCATCCAAGGGGGCATCTTCATATGTCACTCTTGGCGTATTTATGCAATAATTATATTTGATCTGAATATAGAAAATGGCTGAGATTACGTAATTGGATAGGAAACATGTTTTGAGAAATGTAATCAGAATAGTTGTTTTAAATCTATGAGTTTGTTTCATATTCATGTGCTTCTGATATTATGGATACCATTAGCATCAACGTATTTTTTCGCCAGAATTTAATACTATAGATGACTGCAGCATCTGTAGCGCTTAACTTTGGGCTACAAGATAGGGGATGTTACAATGCCTTCTGCTTGTCTCCTAAAGCTTATTCGTCTAATGAGGTACTTGAAAACCTTAACTCTCAAACTACTCAAGTTCAGTTAAGCACCCAAGAGTTTAAGGGGAAAACATAAATTTCGAGTCAGACATAAAGCCTGGTATAGATAATAACCTACCATCTCAAACCATTTAGATAACTAGTGAGTCCACACTGCTTAGAGGAATGGGGTTTCCCCTAACTAGTATCCTCCAAAAGCAACCAAACATCCACAATGGTTAAAACTTAGCAATTCAAAATATTACGATGAGATGCAAACAATTAAATCAATTCTGGATTTCCCATCCCCATTCATTTTGACCAGCTGTCTTAGTTATAGTTTCTAGGGTCACAATTAACTTATTAGTTTTATGGACTGACCAATAACCTGTTTAATGCTTATGGACCCCCTTTCTAGTTTAATATTTTTTATGGGATCACTAAGAAGCTATTGGCCCCTTCTAATAACTTCATTGTTTCATGGGCTCTCCGTGAACCTATTGATATCTGCAATAACTTCCCTCTTATCCTAGTTTTCATGAGTTGACTAGGAACCTATTGACTTCTGTCAATACGTTGATTCGAATATAGTTTTCATGGGTTCACTACAAACCTATTGGCCCCTGCCAATAACTCTTTCTAAACAAAGTTTTCATGGGTTTATTATGAACCTGTCTATCTGACAAATTCTTAAGTCAGTATTTAGGCACCCTATATTCTAGTCTATCTGACCTCCTGGATGTTATTCTACTCCTGAGTTAATTCAATTTATATTCACTACTAGATCAACATAGCTGGTTATTCTGCCCTTTTTCCCAAAATAAAATTATGGGTCCATTTTATAGTGAATATGCTTATTAGAAGAAGCAAACATAATAGCATAACAACACCAACATTTACGGTTTAATATCCTTGAAAGCATTTTCATATGAAACATGGTTAATCCCTTTAACTTATCATTTCATCAAGGAAAGCTTCTTCAATAACTCCATACTTAAAAGTCATTTTAAAACTCCTTTATTATGCCTTGGTTTTCCTTTAAAAATGAGATTGGGTTCCTTGTTTCGAAAACTAAAGCTTTCGAAACCTATACTTTCAAAACTATTGAATGGCCTCCTTCGAAAGCATTCAAATCTTCTTTTCAAAACACTAAGCATATGCCTTTCGAAACACTTTAAATCATCTCTTTCGAAACCATCAAACCATACTTTTTGGAAGTATCAAAGCATTACTTATTAACTCTTTGAAGCATAGCTTCGAAACCATTGGGTTTATCCCTAAAATTATTTTTTGGGTCAAAGTGAGTACAAATAAAAGTACCCCTTTTGAAACCATTAACCTTCGTATAAACGATTTTGGGGAAAAACCGATGGCTTCGAAGCCATCCTTTCGAAAGCTTAAATCTTCTATGTAAAACATTTAAAGGATAGCCTTGAAACCCCTTTTGAAGCCATTGCTTTCGAAACCATTAAATCCTTTCGAAAGCTTTAGGAAGGAGCTTATTACATTTATAAAACAAAAGCTACCTTTCGATCTAGTTGATGACTTCAATCCATTTAAAAGGCTTAAGGTTGGTAGTAGGGTTTCAACTGGTTGAAATTACCCTTTCGAAAGCATTGATTTTAAAGACAAGGCAACTCTTTCGAAGGCTTCACTATAAACAAAAAGGCAGCAACCCCTTCAAAAGCTATCTAAAAGACCCTTTCGAAAGCATCAGCTTCGACTCCTTCAAAAGCGTTCTTTTGGAAACAAGGCAAGCGCATTTCTTTGGATAGTAAAGCAAAGAACTTCGAAAGCTAACTGGCTGCGACCCCTTTGAAAGCATGGTTTCGACACCATACCTGCCTTTTTTCTCCAATCCACTACATACCAACGAATTGATACCTTGTGTATTGGTTTCGACCTGGTTAAGGCGTAAGTATAGGGTCGAAAGGTACTACTGAAAGAGGCGAAACATAATTTCTAGGTAAAGACCGTTTTAATGCCTTTTTAAGTAATCGCTTTTTAACCAGCCTGCCTCTTTGTAAACATTTAATTGGTTGCCATAAACATTTTGGATTCTTTCCAAAATAAAACTACCATATTCATTTCAGATCTATTTAAAATAATTTAGCAAATAAACCCTTCCTTAGGCAAATAGATAAAACATTTAAGTCCTCCATCAAAATTAATTTAATTTCCATAGTAAATTACATAGGAAAAATCCCCAAAAATCATATAAATTCACTTTAATATGTTTTCTAACATTTATAAATTTCATACCCAAGTTCTTCATACTATAGCCGAAATTAATTTCTAAACCCAATTTATTCATTTCTTCCTTCTAAAATTCACAATAAATTTTCCGTAGCTTGGGAAATTACAAAACTTAAAACCCATCTCCAAATTAATGTTTTACATAACATATAAATTCCTTATGGCATTCAAAATCCAAAATAAACAATTTTTCCTTAAAACCATATAAAACAATTATCAAACAAACTTGTTAGAATATATCATATCATGAAATCCAAGCATATAATCACCAAAAATCATCATAATTGATTTAAACTTAAACCAAAAATCAAATGATCACTAAAAAAAAATAGAGATGGTTTTGATCACTATTCACCTTCATTAGGATAAGGAACTTGAGATTTGATCTTTGCTTAATTCCCATTGCTTGATTGCTTAGCTTTAATTTGATTTTTCCCGTTTTCTTCCTTACGAAATGGCTAGCTTGCTTTTTCTTCTTTGATTTACGTTTTGTATGCTTTGTAAAATGAACGTATAACAAATGGAAATGAGAATTCTAAGGTTTATGGGATTATGGTGCGACAATTACTCATTAATCCTTTGTGTTAATTGTTTTCTTTTTAATTAACAAATGAAACCTTTCATCGCTCATTTTTAATTAAGCTCGGCCTCTACTATGAATTTTCAAATCTCAATCCCCTTATCACTTTAATATTTACATTATTCTATTTAATTTAACTAATTAAATCTTATGAATAATGTTATTAAAAATTAGGGTGTTACAGTACATTCTGAAATTCCCTCGTGGACTCGGTGGGTAGTTTTGAAATGATGATAGGAGACTACTGCTGGATGACAATGACAGGTTTGTAGAAATGATCAAGCGAGCTATGCATGGAGGATTGGTGAACTAGGATCTGGAGGATGTAAATAGAAGTCTGTTCACTCCTAATATCAAGAATGCTAGAAATCCATCAGAGTTTGAACTACCAACACTGGAAGTATATGACGAAATGTCGGACCCAACTATGCTTATGATGGGATATATATGGCACATGGAAGTACCGGGGTTACCAGAGGAGGTCATGGCAAGGTGTTTTCCATTTTATTTGACGGAGTTAGTTGCACTCTGGTTTAGGTAGCTGAAGAATGGTTCAATAAGGACATGGAGCGAGTTGGTAGATCGATTCATGACGTAGTTTCGAGTCTACATCATGAGACTCTAGAATGTTATGACATTGGAAACACTGAAACAGAGGACCAAAGAGTCTGTAATGGGGTTTCTAACATAATTTAATGCCACTGCAGCATGGTGGATCACCCAGATCCATCCATGATTTTTATGACAGCTGCATCAGGTATTGCTGATGGCACGATTTCAAGGATTCATTAGCGTGGGATCCACCTCTAGATCTCGAGGAGTTTTATCATGAAGTAGAAATGTTCCTAGGACAGAATGACGCATGAGCCGACAAATCGAAGATGAACGCTGTGCAAAACAAAGGATCATCAGGAGATGCAAACAAGAATGATAATGGCAAATAGACACGATGATGGGCATGATGGGGCAAAAAGGTGATGGAAAGAGCGAGAGCCGAAGTTCTCCTCCTACTCGGATTTGATGGAAAGCCTAGAATGAATATATATGGAGATTAGGAGGCAAGTCCCCTATCGGAAATTGGCAACGAGGGATCCTATGGAGCGAGAGCATATGTGTAGAAAGTACTGCATGTTCCATGAATTGAACGGGCACTCCACAGATGAATATAGGCACTTAAAGGTTATGATTAAGGAGCATATCAGGGATGGTAGACTGCCATAGTATGTAAGGAATCGGGGAACAATGATGGAAAGCAGCCACCATCCACATTGTATGGAACGGGAATGGCCCTGGATTGGGTTCATGGATCGTCAACTGATCGTGATGATAAGGGCCGAGTTTAGGACTTGGACTCTAGCCATAATAATAATAATAACAACAACAATAACAATAAACTCTATAATAAGTCAGCTAAGTCACATACACATGTTTGGGACAGAGAGTGCTCCCTAAGTATGCTCTAAGATGATGAAGAATCACCATTCGCAGAGAGGAACCCTTTTGCTTTTTTAGTTTTTTGGATCTTCGAATGTACGACTCTTATTTATTAGTTTATTTATGATCCGCATTACTAGGATGGATAAAACAGGATGCGATTATTGTCCCAATCGGAGTGACGGCACAGTAATCACAAGGTGCGATTCCCTTGGCTAGAGAGCGACAGAATGGACTTAAATATGGATTAATTCCTCAATCGAAAAGTCGAGGCCTTAGAATAAAACCAAATAGGACGTCAGGTATGGATTATGCCTGGCAAGGAGTAGGTCACTTCGACAGAAAGCGACACGATCGGCCTACTCAGGACGTCAAATATGGATAATGCTCGGCAAAGGTCCGAAGAGACCGCTGCTGGCCTAGGACATAAGCTAAGGCACCAATTGATGTTCAGGAACATTGAACCTGAGTATAGGAAGTAATTCCGCTTCGTCGGAGAGCGACATGATCAACTTACTTGGATAACGAGTATGGATTGTGCTTGGCAAGGACCTGGAGAGGGCATGGATTTGAATATCAGCTTCGAACAGCTATGGATTTGGACATTGGCCCTAAGCGGTCGTGGACTTGGATATGGGCCTCGAGCGGTCCCAAATTTGGCTAACGACTCAGTGAGGTCTGTAGGATCTAGATTAACCCTAGAGGGGGGGGGGGGTGAATAGGGTTATAGCCAATTTTCTCGATTAAATGTAAAAACAAACTGCAGAAATAAATATGCTGAAAAGTAAACCACACACAAATTTACCCAGCTTCGGCAACCCCTGCCTACTGCTGCATTCCCAGATTTCTATTAGAATTAAACAGTATCCCGCTTACAAACACTCTACTAGACTTGCAAACCCTTTTGCTCCCGCTCATAAACACTCTCATAGACTCGCACACCCTGCTCCGCCTATTGAGTTTCGCTTACTCGCAAACTCTGCTACGCCTATAGAGTTTTGCAAACTCGCACACCCTGCTCACTGAACTAATTCTGACTAGACAATCTGACACTACCTACAACCTAGGTGGTGATTTACAAATTCTTTGACTCGAAAAGAAAAACAGACTTCAAAAATAAATGCAGGAGCAAAAATTAAAATACAACTTTGAATCCATAATTTTTGCTCAAAATAAAAATAAAAAACCCCTTTAATTAAAACCCTAAGTAAAAACCAATCCCTTTATAATAAAGGCCGGCCCACTATTTTTTTAACCCGATCCTCTTGCTTTTCCTTCTGAAACAATTGCGGCCGACGTTGTATTCTTTGTTCTGAAATTAGGGCTTCGGCTCGCGATCCAAATTGGGTCTTTCTGATGATCGATTCCTCTGATTTGTGTTGCTCATTGCTCGCGGTTGTTCTTTGATGATTAATTCACTGTTTTGCGTTGCTTTTGCTCGCTCGTTCTCTGATTTGCGTTGCTTGGACTCTTTCGTTCTCTGATGATCGAGTTGTTGATTCGGTATGTAATTTCTTTCGTTGCTCGTTTAAATTGCTTGCTTTTTTTACTCGATGGCTATGATGATTCTTTGGGTTTTTATTTATATGAATTCGAATCCACTTGCTTTCGTTCGTGTTCATTAACGCAACTTCATCACTTTCCTGATTTTTTTACAACTTGATACACACGGCTTTCCTGATATAACTTCACCTTGATACGCACGGCTTTGATTTTCAACCTTTCGATTTTCTCTTGATTGATACAGCAGAAACTTTCCTATTCTACTTTTCTTTGACTTTTTCAAACATACGCATCTGAATTTTCAAAGATACGAATTGGATTTTTTAAACTTCGGCTTGATTTGTATTTTTGTACTGCGTTGATTTCTTGTATACCACTCCACGACTCTGCATCATTTTCGCCCATCACTGTTTTTATTCTTCATTTCACTTGAACATTGCATTTGTTAATCTTGCTACTTTCACTGGTTGTTGGGTTGCTGTACATATGAACTTGCATTCATTCGAATTGTATTCACTTCATGTTTACCTACATGTTGTGGTTTGGACATTTGCACTTGTACACTCCATACTTGGTCGTGCTGTAGTCTTCAAGCATGTTGCTGTTGACATGTCTTGATGCACTGAACTATTTACTGTCTTGTTTGGTTGAAGTTCTTTGTTTGGTCTGGTCATTGCTTCCCTGACCTTGTAGGTTGTTTGCATGTCACTGTTGTACACCGCATAGTGGTCTTCATTGTGATGATTTTGTTGCTCTGACTTGTATCACTCATGCGGCCTTCACTGTTGTTGTGTCATTGCTGTTGACATGTGCATTTGCACTTGTAGTCTTGGCCATGTTGGTTTAGTTGCATTATAGTTGCATTCACTTGAGTCTGTTGCTTTGCTTATTTGAGTTTGTTGTCTGCTGTTTGAACAAGTTGACTTCGTCACTTATTTGGATCTGCATACTAGATTGTATTGAGCTCGACATGCTTTATGTTGTAGTCATGTGCATTTGTTGTCCTGTGTATGATCATCCCTTCTGTTTGTCACTGCATTCTTATGCAGTTGCTGTTGGTCTGACTTTGTTTTCATTGATGTTGACATGTTGTGAAGTTGTGCACTTGCCTGCACTTGTACCTCTGGTTGGTCTTGTTTGATTTTCCGGACAACTGCTTTATCACTTTGGCTTCACTGAGTTTGTTGTGCCACTTGTGCATTGTTGTCATTTGGTATCTTTGCATTCATCACTGCAATACTCATTGTCACTTGTGTATTTCCTTTGACATCCATGTTCTTCACTGATGCATTTGTAGTTGACTGTGTTGATCTTGTTGCACTTTGGTCTATTGAAGTTGCTTGTTGCACTTCACCGTGTCTTGTTCACCATGTTTGAACATAGCATTCATATTGTGATCTGATGCAGTTTTGATTTGTCGAAGCTTTGCATTTGAGTTGAGTCATGACAACAATGGCTTGACCTTTGCATTCAGTTTATGTTGATTTTTGAAATTTCACTTGAGTTGAATCCAGTTTTAAAACTCGGGTTTGACCTTGTGCTCGTGTCGTGATTTTCAATATATTGCACGTGAGTTGAACCTGTCTTTATATTTGGGTTTGACCTGTGCTCACCTGTCCCTGTAGCATTATCAAGTGTATATTGATGTGCACGGCCTTGTGGCATGTACAATGATACACTGTGCATGTCACATTGTTCGTGTATAATGAATTCAAGTGTGAATGATGACGAACAACCCAAATAACTGAGGCAAATCAAACTTTCAAAAATCATATTTCATTTTATATTGCAAAAACATTTCTTTTTCAATTTTACCGCGTTAGTGAATATTTTTGCAGATTGCTCAGATGCTAGATTCAAACTGGAATGCAGTTGAAGACAAAATACGAGTGTGGGTGATATGTAGTGAGGAAATTATGTAAACTGAATTGTGATGTAATCAAAAATGTATATGTATAGTGAGAGTTTGAATTTGTACTATTCAAGATTGTAATAAATATTTGTTTGAATAAAATTTCTGTTTGAATTCAAATTCTGTGTAATTTGTTCTGTTTGAATTCAAATTCTGTGTAATTTATTTTATTCAACAAATATTTATTTAATCTATGAAAAACAAAATAGTACATTACCAAATACATTTAAATGAATATATATGTTTATTATCATCAAACAAAAACATATAAGCGCATATTCATACAAGGTCGAGGGTTTGGAAAAATGATCCGGAGAGATTATGAATTTGGATTTGCAATGGATTGGATCAGGATTGGATAATATGGTTATCGATGAATTATGGACTTCGAATCTTAGATTTATGGTAATTCAAAACACACCTTCGTATCGCAAGGCATATTTTAGGGGGCAAAGTGTTAATCCGCCTTTTGGCAAGGCGGTACATAGGTGGATTTAACCTAATGGACTTCATGATGATCAAGACAAAAAGCCCGAAGTAATGATTACCAAGATTGGAGATCGATTATTTTTGAAACTATGGACAATAGTCGAATGGATTCGCATGGACAGAACTCAAAAAATAGCTAAGTATGGAACTAATACTTCCTCTAGAAGAAGGATTGGAATAGATGGATCCAATTAAATAGGATGCACACAACTTAACGATGATCGCTCCATAACTCAACAACCACAAGGCGGATTGAAGTGAAACTTTGAAAATAGGAAGAGGGGACCCTATAGAGTCTACCCTAGGGATTTCATGGAATTTGTAGAGGTTAAGAGGGATCGGCCCTCTTCCTACTTATGGATCGACTAAACCCAACTTTATAGCAAAGATTGATCAATATCTCAACATCCACATACCAGTTGACATAAAACCTATAGCACAAGCTTACTATAACATGTGGAACACCCCATAGGGATTGGACATCAAATGGAATATTTAGAGGAATCGGGCCTTATCCTTTCAAAGGAATCAGCTAAAATCAGAATACATGCAACATCACTTCACGGAAAACGCGATAGCTCATAAACCATAAGTCAAAATGACATGAAGTTTGAAAGACAAGCAGCTAACATCATGGGTAACCCCTATAGGATCACAATCCATTTAGACACCAAAATAGAGATCCGGGCCAATCCCTAATGTGGGCCTCAATGGACCTGAAAATTCTTGTATGGCCTCGTCATGGCCTGAAAGTTCTTTTGTCGAAATTTCAACCCGATCCTTGCACGTCTTCCCTTATAAATACAAAAGGCATGGCACCAGAAAAAGAAACTTCTTTCTGCTTCTCTTTATCTTCAGCCTAGGCTATACTCTGCTAATTTTATTCTTAGATTTTGGATTGTAACTGTAAGCAAACTATAGAATAATAAAAGAGATTATTCTAGAGAGGACGTAGGCCGGAGTTAGCCAAACCACAATAAATCTTTTCTCTATTTACTTGCTTTCATTTTTAATTTGTTTGTTCTTCATATTATAATCTCTACATTAAATACTATCTAGGATCTATGACTGGATATTGGTGCTTTCATACAACTGGGTGTTGGTGGCCACTTTTGCTGCAACAACAACAATTGCTCCTTTGTCGAAATAGGTATTTATAAACTTTTACGAATTTCCTTGTTTATAAAACTGATTTATTTCTAGTTTACAAAACTTCTGTTCAAAACATAAATATGTCATCCAATGATAGTTATTCCCAAACTCCTTTCTAACAAATTCAAACAAGATGCCTCATGAAAAATTATTACGTGTAGACTTTCGACTCACATAACCTACCAACTCCTTGGCCTAGTACATGTTGGGGTTTCTTATAAACCTTTTTTCTTGTACGATTTTGTAATTTATTACCTCGATGAAATAACATTAAACTTGTGTACTCCTCTTTAATACACGAAAAGAATTTATCTTAACTATACTCATAATTAATCGTATTTGTTAAACAAAGTTCTATTAATCCTTTTCGAAACATCATTATGTATCACATGAAGAAGTAATATTTAAGATTGAATCTTTATTCATTTTTAGGTACGTTCGAAACTCCTTCAAATATACTCACCCATTCAATTAGATAGAATCATTTCTATAGCAATTACATTATTTACTTTCGTTTTATACTCTATGAATTTATCTTAGACATACTACATATGTATCAAATACACATGTCCATGTCGATGATAGCTCATCGGTGAATATGATGCAGTTGTATGTAGAACTACTTTGGTATCAATAGACTTATGACTGCATACATTTATAGGTATCAATCCAAAGAGTTCATCAACTCTTATAATGCTCCTACTAAATAGAGCATAGCCCTTAATTGTTTGAGATATAACTAACCAGTATCATATGATTCATAATCATATAATAAAATTATTTTTCGAAACTATGACTTAGTCCATGATTCCAAAATAACTGTAAATAATATTGGATACTTCTGTATTTTCCAATGCATCACTTTTGTTATGAAAACAATTACCACATTATATTTTTATTTCGTAATGAAAATTCATAATATTCATATTAAAATATAGTTATGTCTATGTTTCAGTCGATACCGAAAAATAGTCACTATTTCATAAATAATGCTTCGTACGTTTTACGAAAATAATTTTCATAATGTGATGCAATCATTAAGTGCTAGATGACATTCTCCCACTATTTCCGCCACTACTATAATAGCATATTGAATTCAAAGGTCCATCATTCACTTGATATAGATTATTTATTTCATGTACTGCAACTATTTTACAATGGAGAGTTCTTTGATCAAATATCTTGTACTCATAAAAATAAATCTCATAGAAAAAAAATTTCCATATGAAAATATACTTCGGAATAGAATTTTAATTTCTTATTTCAATGTTAAGTATCTTTTAACAATTCTTGTCTTCGATGTTTCTTTATAAAGCAGAAGTGATTATTTACTCTCTTTATCCTTATTGTACCTTAAATTACATTTACTCTTATACATTCGTTTTCCTTTCTAAATGGTCAAAGCATTCAAAAGAAAAACCCCTACTACAATATCATAACGAACTCTTTACAAAAGCACTTTCGTTTATCCTATGTTGTAATTTACATAAGCTGATCAAAAGACATTTCAACGATCAAGTTCTTAGATCTGTCTTGTAGTAATTGTCTAGTGTTATATTTAACACAATATGATCCTTTTGTAATCAATCAAATAGAATGCTTGACCTCACAGTACCGTCTATTAGCTTATTTGAAATAAACTAAGTTCATTGAAGTATAGTACACTACGAACTGTCACTATACCAAAACTGCCATTTCACAACGGCTTAGAACCATTACTAAAGCATTTCGCAATGGCTTTAGGCCGATGCAAAATAAGGAGTGGTTAATTTTTGCAATGGCTCTCCGCCGTTATGAATATACATTTCGCAATTGTAACAACCCGCATATTTATCAATTGTATATTTAAATATTTTATTTAAATATTTCATCGTTTGTCGGATTTTTGTCCGAAAACCTACTTTTAGCAAACAGTCGAATTGGGACTCGAGACCCCTCCCATTGAGTTCAAAATGCCGTTTGTGACCTTTTGTAGTATAAACTTCGATATGTTTGGAGTTAGTAAAGTTTTGCTACTTTTTCACTTTGGGTTTGAGTTTGGGTTTCAGCCCAATGTTCCACCTTAAGACTCTAGCTCCACTCCAACTCTTCATTACTTCATTTCACATTCCTAACACTTCAAGCTAAAGTAAAAATGGTGGAAGAGATTGGAAATGGAAATTCCTAAACCCTTGTTTTCTTTGCAAATCCAACTTCTAGCTCCAAATTCAAGAGAACCCATTGGTAAGCCTTCTCTTCATCTTCCCCAACTCATCCTCTCTTTGATTTCAGAAAATTCCTAAACCTAATTTGAGAAATATTTCTCTTTTAAGTTTAGAATCAAGCTTCTTGAGTTGGGATTGAAGTGTGGTTAATCTTCCTTTGCTTTCAAGCTTCTTCTTCATTAATTTGGGTACAAAGGTGAGATTTTTATCTCACATCTTAGTCTATATTTATCTTCGACTGTTAGGTATGAATTCTTAACACTTATTTTTGTGCAGTTGCTTTTGGTTTGGATTGAATTGGTGAATATCCAAATTTTTAGTGTTTGGGTTCAATTCATTAAAGATCCTAACTTTGATGTTTGAACATGTTTTTAGTGGCGGATCGGAGAGCTAATGGAGCTGGGGTATCAATTGGCTAAGGCTCCTTAGGTCCATTGCTCGAACGGTCGCGTTTTGGTGGAATTTGTGCTTCATTGAAAAAGTGCTGGAACTGCAGAAATTTGCAGTTCGGCCGACCGAGCTCTGTAGCCGGTCGACCGACCTGCTACTCCGTGCAAGTTTTCTTCTTCTGGCCAGCCGACCGAGCTCTGTAGCCGGCCGACCGACCTGATGCTATTTTGCCTACTTTGTCTATTTTGTTGAATTTTCAACTTTAATCGATTCGTGTTGATTCCCTTTTGTTATTATCACTTATTATCGACTTTGATGACATTTTCTTCGTAATTTTGGGAATATCCATTTTAATGGATTCGGTATCGATTTCTTTGGATTTTATTCACGTCTTCCAATGTGAATTTTAGTGATTGATTGTTCCTACAATCTTATTTGTGATTTGTCACTTTAAAAATATAAAGGTTTCTATACTAGTAGTAAATATTAAAATTCTTTCATCAAAACGATTTCAACACTATTTTATTACAAAGCTCGTTTCTTAAATCGTTTTCCAATCTATTAATATATACAAACCTTTACCTCACTCGTATGAGAAATCTAATTAAACGACTTAGTAAAACAAGTGGTATGAAACGCTTGCGTTTACTTCGTCGGTTAATTCTTGGACTTGTTCGATTGAATCTCTTGTGACAATTTTCTAGTGGAGATCAACAGTTTGTTTGTAAATATTTAAGTTAACCTAGTGGTTATGGGACATGAAGCTAAGCTCATATATTTACTAACTTATTGTGATTGACACTTCTTGATGATCGATGATGATCATTTTATGGTTTAGACTAGCAATGTGCGATGTCTCGTTGTTCAGGTGGAGGTCCGTACCTCAATTCATTGAGCTTCGTCTCATTTCTTTGTGGGCTGGCATCCCATGTACTTTTAATGTGTTTTGATTCATTGGATGTACCGTTTGCACTACATCAATGTCTTTGCTTTTGATTCACTGGATGTACCGTTTGCTCTACATCAATGTCTTTGCTTTTGATTCGCTGGATGTACCGTTTGCACTACATCAATGTCTTTGCTTTTGATTCATTGGATGTACCGTTTGCACTACATCAATGTCTTTGCTTTTGATTCATTGGATGTACCGTTTGCACTACATCAGTGTCTTTGCTTTTGATTCATTGTATGTACCGTTTGCACTACATCAGTGTCTTTGCTTTTGGATTCATTGGATGTACCGTTTGCACTACATCAATGTCTTTGCTTTTGATTCATTGGATGTACCGTTTGCACTAAAATGTCTTTGCTTTTGATTCATTAGATGTACCGTTTGCACTACATCAATGTCTATCCTTTTGATTCATTGGATGTACCGTTTGCACTACATCAGTGTCTTTGCTTTTGGATTCGTTGGATGTACCGTTTACACTACATCAATGTCTTTGCTTTTGATTCATTGGATGTACTGTTTGCACTACATCAATGTCTTTGCTTTGGATTCATTGGATGTACCGTTTGTACTACATCAATGTCTTTGCTTTTGGATTCATTGGATGTACCGTTTGCACTACATCAATGTCTTGGCCAACCCTTTTCTTGTGATTTCTGGATTTCTAATTGATGATTTCTGAAATTTATGTTTCACCAACTTTTACAATTGGCATTGATACGTGTGTCATTTTATTGTGGCTTGGTGAATGAGATAAAGAATATGACATTCTTTTGATGCTATGAGACTCTTGAGATATTTTATGACTTTTGTGGATTTTCTAATGTATACTTGTCGTAGTATGACATTTTTGGTTATCATACGTCTTTTTATTATATCTCTTCTTATATCTCATTTTATCTGATAATTATAACTAGACTGATCCGTTTATTATTTTCTTATTAAATAATACTCGGGTCAGACCGAGATGTTATAGGTGCTTCTGCTTGACTTCACTTCTAGGATTATCTCCTTGACTTTTAGCTAACTTCTTAGATTAGTAGTTTTTGGACATATACATTTGAGATATAGACTCCTTGATGTATACGTATTCTTTTGCCTAGCATTTGTATCTATTCTTTTTGATATGGTGGATCTTGTTTGACCACTACTCTGATGTACACTTTCATGTGTTAGTTATATATTCATATCTATTTCCGCCTTTGTGATATGAATTATCTGTGACTGATTTGTGTTATGTTTATTTCTATAATTGTTTCCGAAGATTACATATAGCCACTGTGTAGTAGCTTTGAGTGTGTGTCGGGATGTCGGATTCCCTTTTGAGATGAAATGCATGTCATATTTTAATCTGGCATATCGGTACTCGCACAAAGCAATTGTACAGACGGTCGCTCCTCAACAGCCTTATTCTCCGTGCTAGTTGACGGCATTACCCCGTAGTGTCTTTGGCTAGCGTGGGTATAGAGGTGGGGCGTCACAGCTTGGTATCAGAGCCAAACTTCGGAACAATGTAGAATAATTTAACAAGGATCATAGTCCTAAGTCCTTCTTAGGAGTCGTGCCTTAGGATCTAATTCGAGTCTTCATACCGATTCATCCTATTTTCTTTATGATTCCTTGTTTTATCTATCAAGATTGCTTGATATTCATTTTATGAATAACCTTCTTCTTCTTCATTCTTTCTTTCAAAGGGAAGAGAAATGGTTAGACCTGGCCGTCCCAGCGTCGGTCAATCTAGTGCTACTCCTCAGGATGGAGTATTTATGTCTACCCAGCAGCTTCTTGATCTAGTAAAGAACGCTCAAGCTGCCGGACCCATTCCAGAGCCTACTCATCCTAGATCCGGTTTTGCACGCTTGTGCAGAGACTACCCCGATTTGGGTGGAAGGCCATTCAGGGGATCCGAGAGTGTTATAGAAATTCAAGCTTGGCTCAAATCATGCGATCGCATCTTTTCTCGCATGAACCTTATTGACCTTCATCGAGTCCAAGTGGCTTCTAGCATGCTCGAAGAAAGAGCGTTAGATTGGTATGAGCTTTTAATTTCTGAAATCGTTGAAGCAGATCTCACTTGGGAGCAATTCCGGGAAAGATTCGAATTGAAATTTGTGCCGGAGGCTGAAAAAGTAACTTTGGCCCGGCGTTTTATTGACCTTGTTCAAGGTGAATCTTCTGTGACAGACTATGTCGCATCTTTTGAATCTCTGTCAAAATACGGGGTCGAGTATATTAATACCCCATTGAAGAAAAATCAGAGATTTGTCTATGGCTTGAATAAGAATCTTAAGAAGCCATTACTTTTGAAACTAGAAGTTTCTTTTGATCAGCTTATTGATATCGCTCTTCGTCTTGAAGAGGCCGATAATGAAGGTGATGTTGAAGTTGTGCGTGCCCAACAAAACTTCGACAATAACTTGAAGAGGCCTATCAAATTCAAAGGCCCCAATTCTAATAATAAAGGGAAGCAACAAACTCCGGTAGCAAAGACTCCTACCTCTAGTCATGGACGATGCTACAATTGTGGTTCCACAGACCACTATGCAAGGGAGTGCCTGAAACCCCTCTTTTGTCGTTATTGCAAAGGTTCGGGTCATCTTTTATCTTCGTGTCCTAAGCTTCCAAGCAAGAGAGAAGGAAAGCTGCAAGCCCCTAGCAACTCTTCTCTTGGTCAAGGTATTTGTCACTCAATCCTTGATGGCATTGTTTTATTTCGTGATCTTCTTATTTGAGTTCTTTTTGATATGGGTTCCATCTCACTATTTTATATCAAAAGAACTTGTTGATTCTCTTTCTTTAAACATTTTGGGCTTGATGACTTCTTTGAGAGTTGTGAATCTGGATGGTTGATCCGCAACACTCAATTTGCTTTCTATTGATGTCGAAATTATTTTATGTGATTTTTCTTCCCGGGCCGATTTTTACCTAGGCTTCGGAATTGATTTATGTAAGGATTGGCTCAATCGTTGTAAAGCCCATATCCTATTTTCCGTGTGGACTATTCATCTTCGACATTTTTTATCTGTTAAGCAGATTTCTATTTTTTCTTGAGATTCCGATTTCAAATTTTTAAAGGCATCATTTTATTCTTTAAGCCCTCAAGACGAGAATAGTGTTATTTCTCTTATCTAAATAATTTGTGAAACTTTTCCTGTAATTTTGAGTTTGTCTTAGGATCATCACCTAAGCAATATCTTCAGTGGTGTTAAGGCCTTTTCAGCTCGACCTTGCCACCGATTTTCATTAGTTACGAGTTGCGGAAGTCTTACCGCATTCCGCACTCATTATGATTCTTATGAATAACTTATTATGTCATTCGATTCGTCTAGCTTATTTCATCCATTTTATGAATCGAGTATTTTACGAATATCTCGATGACTCCATTCTAGTATTTATTGATTTTGGATGAAATTAGCAATTTAAAATTTTTGCAAATCTTTTTCATAAGATTTATTTATAAGTACGATTTGATTTTGCTCTTAAACGAGCAAAGAACATTCTTAAAGGTTTTTAAGAAACATTCATATAGAAGATGATTTTGTGATTGTATTGCCCGTTGAGTGCTTTAAGAATTCTGGTCGATGCGCTTGATCAACGTTATCGATAGGAATTTCCTAAACGCTTTGATGAGACAATCAGACACGATATATTGACTTGTAAAATGTAAATTTTTCTAGAAAGATTTTTACATTGAGATAATTGAGATTTTGGAAGTTTTAGCTTTTCGGGAAAGAAAATTATTTAAAAGAAGTTATTTCTTTTCAATACTCTTATTCTTGTGATTCCGTGGGGAATCGAGACTTTATCTTTTGTACCAATGCTAATCGTACTGGTTTGGATGCCGCTCTCTTGCAAATGAGAACGTGCTATCACTTATGCTTCTAAATCGTTATAGCTTATAGAGACTAGATATGCCGCTCATGATCTAGTGCTCACGGCTATTGTTTTTATTTTTAGAATTTGGCATCATCATTTTGGATGAGAAATTTGTTCTCTACCCCGATCATAAATCTTTGGAATATTTATTTTCTTATAACGAACTTAATGTTGGCTTGAAATCCTTGCATCTTATGATCTTGATATTCTTTTTATTCCCGGAAGGGAAATCGTGTTGCCAATGCACTTTGTCGTAAGCAACAAGTGGTTGATTCTTTGATGTTGTCTGAATGGAATTATCTTTTTATCAAGTTCATCGGATGTTTTGACATACTTCGTTTTATTGAGCTTTATCTCATTTTTTTATGGACAAG